>CM035154.1:75570127-77019536 GCA_020205615.1 Panax quinquefolius
TTTTCTGCATTCTTACGCTCCAAAAAGAATTTTGTATACTTAGGAGTTAGGTGAGTTAATGGAGTAGCGATTAAGAAAACCGCTTCCACGAATCTCAGATAATAACCCATTAAGCCCAAAAAGCTTCGTACTTGATCCAGAGCTTCGGTTGCTCCAACTTTGTATTGCTTCATCTTGGCCAGGATCATGCAGATACTCAATGTTTTGACACCACATGCCCAAAAATGCTACTTCCTCAAGCCAGAACTCGCATTTCTTCAATTTGGCATATAGTTGGTTTCACGAAGCCTTTGGAGTACTAGCTTCAAATGGTGCTCATGATCTTCCGACTTTTGGAATATATAAGGATGTCATCAATAAAAAGACGACAACACCGATCAAATATTCCTTGAATACTCGGTTCATCGTATCCATAAAAGCCGCGAGGAAGCATTAGTTAGTCCAAGAAAGACATGACTAAGAATTCATAATGCCCATCTGCCAGGAGTTAAAGGCGATCTTTGGAATATCCTCGATTCTAATTTTCAGGTGATGATATCGAGCGAAGATCGATTTTGAAAAGAATTGTGCTTGCTTACAAGTTGGTCAAACAAGTCATCAATCTGAGGTAGAGGATACCTATTCTTGATGGTGACATGGTTCGATTCAGATAGTCGATCATCTGTCGCATACTCCGTCTTTCTTCTTCTGAATAAAGCAGGCACCCGAGGAGATGTCTTGGGGCGAATGAAGCGATGTCCAACAATTCTGTAGTAGTTGGACCTTTAACTCCTGAAGTTCAATAGGAGCCATTCGATATGGGGTTTTAGAAATGGGCTTTGTGCGGGTTGAAGATCAATAAAGAATTGACTTCACGTTACGAAGGTGGTAAGGGAAGTTCTTGAAAATCGTCGGAAAAGTCGATATGAACGGGAATATTATTCAAATTTGGCGTGTCTTTATTCAAATCCATAACATGGGCTAAGAAAGCGACATCCGTTTTTCAATAAGCGAATAGCTTTATGATTAGATATGATAGTGATTGATTTTAATGGTTTAGTTGGCGAATTACGTCTACAACGAGTTGGTTAGGAATATGAAAACTAACAACCTTACGAAATAATCAATTTTGGCATGATGAGTAGTTAACCAATCAATCCTAAAATCACATCAAAAGCAAGTATCTTTAAAGAGATAAAAGGTCAGCGGGTAAGGTGATGGTGCCAACTTGAATCAAACAAGATTTATAAGCGATGGATGTGATGAAAGTTTCTCCTAGCGGAGTTTCCACGAGATAGGTCAAAGTCTAATTTCTCGAGTCGAGTTTTAAGCGTTGAGCACATGCGGGAGAGATAAATGAATGGGTATGCAGGTGTCAAGTAAGGTATAAACTTGCGGGAATTTATAAATAGCTTACGTGATAACCTCGTTTGGGTTCCTCGCATTATGACCCGATCCTGACAAAACGCTCTTCCGGAATCGTTGACTTTGACTTTTTTGGGAGACGATCTTTGAGTCACGCATCCCCCATTGAACTAGGTTTAACATTCTGCGTCTGATCTCGGCGATATGTCCTTCCTTTCCACAACTATAGCATACCTTGAGCTGTTGTGGGCGGTTTGAGCGATATGTCCCTCTTTTCGCATTTGTAGCATATAATGGGTGGTCGTTCTCCTCCACTTAGAACCGATTCTTTCTTTAAACCTTTGTCGTCTTCACATAGTCGTTGTTAAATCTCCTCTTTTTAAAATCTCCTCGACTTCTCTTCTTACATTTTCATGACCATGATTACCACGGAGTAGTTACCATTTACTGTAAAATGCTGTTTCTTTCTCGCTTGAGTTATCATTAATACATTGGCTGCTATCTCTAAGATACGATCTGGTTATGGTCCCTCGAGTTGGCCAGTACTCGTTATCTCGTTCTAATAATTGAGCCACATTTACAACATCTGAATAAAGAAAAGTTTATGAGAAATGAGATCTTGGCGTATCTGGGGTTTCAAACCTCTAAGAAACATCCGCGTCATCGTTCCTCATTCTCCACCAAATGAGGTCTGCGAACACGGATAACTTTCTGCAAACTTTGCCTCGTCTTTGAGACTTAAGTCATTGTTGTTTTGCTCTAATCGATGAACTCCACTTCCTTTATATGGCGAACACTTTCGGAAAGTATTTGTCATTAAATAATCTCTGAAAGCGTCTCCCGAGACATCTTGAGTGCGGTTTTGGTTGGAGTCGCTTCCTACAGACTCCACCCGATGGTATGCCTCGCCACTTTGGAACATAAGGTGGCGAATGGAACCTCTGTTCTCCGTGCATCCCAAGACATGAATATCTTGGTAATTTGCTTGACCCGTGTTTTATGGCGTGGATCTATCTAGCTTTCCCTTAAATTACAGGTGGTCCCACTCTTTGAGGCGCTTGGTTGTGACAACAAGTGGTGCTATCATTTCCTCTGTATTTTGAACCACGAGTCTCCTAAATGCGATTTTTGCATGAGCTGCAAAAAGCTTCTAAACATCCCCTACGTTCATCATACGCTCGATGGTTGTTGTTCACGGGAGGAACATTGCCCGACTGTTACCACGTTCTCCTCGTTGGTGAGTCTGAGGCGTCTCTGGTCTCATTTCCATTGTTAATATTCTCGATCGACATTCTCAAATCTTGTCGTAAAACAAGGGTTAATTAAATAAATTAACAATTCACATAATACCCCTATATTATGACCACCCAACAAATAAGCTTAGGTAGGACACACTTAGCGAAGGATTTACTCGTCTCTCCTCTCTGGTTACATTCCCGATCTCGCGGGAGATCATATCCCTAAGCTCTGATACCAAGCTGTGGCGCCCCCAAAATAGGTATACCTGACACCCGTTACGAGTGCTTGAAATACATGAGTAAAAGCAAACTACTGACTTTAATAATACAAATGTAAAGTGTGAAATACGACAATATATCTTGTGAGTTTAAATCGAGATATTGCCATCTAGATGATATCCACACCGCATAAATAAATCCCCATCATAATTATTGTTACATTATTTTACAAAAATGGTGAGGACTACTAAACAACTCTTTTCTAAAACCTTCATTTCCATACCCAGGCTAAGTACTCATTATATTCTAGCCTCTGAGAAGAAAAATGGAACAACGAGGAAAAAGGGTGAGCTCAACTAGCCCGATAAAGAATACTATGACTAAGATAATATACAACAAATTATCGTTAGTCTCCAGCGAGGAAAAATCGATAGAATACAATAGGCAACAAGTTTGGATCAATATTACGGCGAAATAATAATTCATAGAAGAGTTACGTGAGAATGAAATCTACTATAATCTATGAATTTAGGTCCATCATCAATATTTTATCCTGTAACATCAATCGATATTCATCTCAAATCAAATATTCATCTTTGCCTTCTGAGGCCAAAGATATTCATCATTCGATTCGTGTTCATCTCAACACTTGTTCATCTTTTGCACTAAAGGCTAAAGATATTCATCGATCGATCGTATTCATTTAAACACTGTTCATCTTTGCTCTGAGCCAAAGATATTCTTGAAATCATTCATCTTTTGCCTACGGGCCGAAGATATTCAATAATATCATCATTTAAGGCGAGGATGATGAAAAATATTTTAAAAAGCGAATCCGGTTGAAACAAAATGACAAGGATTAAGGATTAAGTACTTGGTTTTATCCATGTCCAAAAATACCTCAAAAATAATCATAGTGGTGTAAAATTCGAGAATGATCAAAACATGGATCTGATCAAGCTAGTATCCGAATAGATATTTTGAATGAAAAGAAGAAATTTTATTTTTAAATTGAATAGTGCCATATCGTGAATAGTCTTGTATACATGAATAAGTAACTCAGACACCAAAAGATAGAAATTCCACAAAAAACATTTTCACGCTTCATGAATAGTACTAAGTGAATAGTAACTTCGTGAATAGTAACTCATGAATAGTAACTTTCGTGAATAGTAACTCATGAATAAGTAACCCCATACATGGAAAAAGTTCAAATTTGATAAAAACTTGAGATCAACATTTCGGCATAATGATATTGAAGAAATAATATCATTCTGAAAAAATAATATCCCTTACCTCAAAATAACCACACTTACGGTGATTTTGGATATATTCTTGTGAAACTTGCCTTTGAATAGCAACTCTCAAAATATCAAAATACTCACAAAATCGCTCGATAATCTAGAGAAAAGAAAACTTGTTTACGGTGTGATTTTCAATTCTAACCTAAGCGCTTTATTTATAGGAAAATCTTTAGAATGCCATAGGAGACTAAAATAATAAAAAATTATTATTTCTTACCAATTCTTCTACGCACACCACAATGATTCAAAGCATGCTAGCCATCTTGGAAAAAAAATAAGCGACCCATGTATAATCAACACCAACCAAAGTGGGTCCCACCCATAAATTTAATAAAAAATCATTTTATTTTCCAAAACTTGATAATTCATAGAAAATAGACCGGTTATCGAAAATACTAATTTTATGTCCATTACACTTTGAAATCAATTCTCTACAACTTTCTGAAGAAATTTTTTCCAAATTCCAAGCGAAAAATGACCAAAATCGGCATACGGATAAGTTTTCTAATTTCCTTCTCTTCCTTTTCTCTTTCTTCCTTTCCATAATTCTCCACTAACTCTCTCTCTCTTTACTTTCTTCTCTTACCCCACCACTTCTTCCACTTTTACTTTGGCACAAATACGTACATATATATATATATATATATATATACATTAAAATATTTATAATTATTAAATGATTCCAATTCTATCTTCTCTCTTCCACCTCATCTATTTATAACCCATGAATTTATTGTAAAAATATCACCATAAATATATTATTAAAATAATATATTTAAATGAATTATTTTATCGAGAAAAAGATAAAATATTAATTTTCAACAATTGTCATTTTAAAATTTTTCTCCATCTATATCCATATAAAATCAATATTTTCCTCATCGTATGAATCGATAATTAATTATTCACAAATAATATTACAAAATCACAATATTGACAACGAGGCGGTTCCGAGGAAGAGGGCTTTCCAATAAGGATCTCTCACTTCTTTGGTAGCGCGATTAGGTGACCAAACCTCTCCTTAGGCGGAACTTTCTAGACATTGCGATAATGTTATCTAATAATATTATTCAAATAATATGAATTATTGATGCGATAATGGGAAATCTTGTGCGATGACAATTATTGAAGCGGCAATAATATAAAATACCAATAATACCAGCGACAATTATTGAATCAATAAAATAAAATCTTTGAGCGATAATTCTTAACAATTATTGAGTAGTGCCTTCTTACGTAAGGATCGATAATTGATGCGATAAAGTGTCTTCTTTATGCGACCACAGCGTATTCTTGTATTATAACCACCGGGTTTCCAACGATCTTACTTGGTAACAACTACGGCGTTATTTTTAACTTGACTTATATTTGTCGTTTCTTCATCGATACGCTTTCAGTTATAGGGGCCCACACATGGGTTGCGCAGCGTCGTCACGAATATTCCTGACGATCAGAATATTCCACGACCAAGCGAATATTCCCAAACAATAATGAATATTTTATAACCACTTGCTTATTTTGAAATATTTAGCGTATTTAACCCTTAATTATCCACATTAATCAAATCAACCCTTACTATTTCAAAATAATAAATAAAGGAAATTCCTTTTTATTTAAAAAAAATTTCGGGGTCTTACACGCGCAATTAGGTGACCAAACCTCTCCTTAGACAGAACTTTCTAGACATTGCCAATAATGCTATCTAATAATATTATTCAAATAATATGAATTATTAATCGATAATGGGAAATCTTTGTGCGGTGACAATTATTAAAACAACAATAATATAAAATATCAATATGACAATTATCGAATCAATAAAATAGAATATTAAAAAGTAATTACTATAACAATTATTGAGTAGTGCCTTCTTACGTAAGAATCGATAATTTAAAAATATTATGCGATATCGTGTCTTTTATTAACATGACCACACGATATTCTTGTATTTTAACCACTGGTAATCGATAGTATTCACGTAATAACTTCTGTAGTTATTTATAAAACTTCAAACTTGTCATTTTCTTCATTAAAGAAAGTTATTAAATTTACAAATGGTTTTGTTAAATCAAATGCGAATATTCCCCGTCGTGAAAAATATTCCATGACGAAGCGAATATTCCCAAACAAAAATGAATATTTTATAACCACTTGCTTATTTTGTAAAATTTGCACATTTCACCCATAACTTAAAGTATTATATCAAATTAACTCCTAATTATTTCAAGATAATAAATAGAAAATTTAATGTTATTCATAATAAGTTGTGGTCTTACATATCTTGTGCATGCGGATTCTGGCGTGACACAGTTCCATTCTTTCTTTTTTGCATTTAGGAATAACTTTTGTTTATGCGATCTATCGCATGCATGGTGAATTCTTCTATTATTCAATTCTTTATTATTACATTGGAATAATGCATACTATATGGATTCTGCATGCGTAGTAAATGATCATGTGTATTCATTCCTTATTAAATCGCGAAATGATGCATCTACGTGGATTCTGCATGAGGGTGAAAAATCCATTTGCATTTAAGTAATTTTCTAATCCTCAAAATTTTGGACAAATTTGAAATGATAATTTGATGAGTTTTCTATATTGTGTCCAAAGATGGCGATTTTTGGATGTATGGATTAAGAGTTATGGATTTTATGGGAAAATACTATTTTAAAAGTAAACCCTTATAACTCCTTGTGGTTAACTCAAAATTAGTGAAATTTTATTGGGAGTACATGTATATAACGAGAGTATACCTATAAATTTCAAAATTTTGGAAAAAAGTACAATTTATGATAAATGTCTAAATATTAGAAAGTTTTGGCCGTATGAAATAGTAAATGAATTTTAAAAATTAGAGAAAATATATGTTCAAAATGGGACTATATTACCTTTCTAAAACCTAGGAAAGAAATATTTTTGGGAATGATTTGATATTTTTCATAAAAATGAACTAGTTATGAGTAAATGAATTAAATATGTTATGTGAAGTAACAAAATTGGAAAATAGGATTTAATGGCTTGGGAATCTATATAGGGTATATCTGATTTTTATGAGGATTTGATCATTGGTGATGAAATCTTATGAGTATGATATTTTGAATGATTAAAATGCATTATTTGGTAAAGTGTAAACAATTGAAATAAATTGTTTATAAGTTTAAGAAGTGATTAAAATATTATTAAAATCTTAATAATATTAGATTATGAGTTTATTAAATGATTGATAATATTTAGATAAATTTAAAGTCTTTAATATTTATACTTGATTTCGTTTGATTTGATTTACGTTTGATTATTGCATATATCATTGTCATCATCGTCATTACTTATATTGTGATGAAAGTAAATCTTTGGCTTACGATGCGTAGATGGACTTGGTGTGATTATGACCGAGGGATTATTCGGTATAATCATAGCAAGTAATGTAACGAATGATGTGGTAAAAGTCCTCATTGGTTCGGTGGTGCATTGATGGATAGTTTTGGTATGATTATGACTAGGGATTATTGGGTATAGTCATGCCCATTGATGATTTAATGAATATCCTTGGCACATAGTGCGAGGGATGATTCGATGATGTGGTTTATTGATTAAAATTTGAGTCTCGTGATAAAAAAATTAATGAAAACATTTTAAATCATAGAAGATACTAGATATCATGCTCTACTTAACTCTTCTAATGGATTGCTTATTAGTTGTAGTTAAACTTGATGTTTATTGTATTTTATCGGTTTAACATTGTTGAAGACTAATGATAATTTATTCTACAATATCTTAGTCATAATATTTCTTCTTGGGCTAGTTGAGCTCACCCTTTCTTTCTTTTATTCTCTTGGAAAAATGAGAATATAAATTTGGGACTAGTCGGGGAGCGAAGTGATGGTCGGATGATAGCATTAGTAGTCCTCACTATTACATTAAATAGTGTGATAATAAATGTAATGAGGACTCCATTGAGTGTGGATATTGTCTAGATGACAATATTTGTATTAAAACTTCATAGCATATGTTTTGGCGTATTTTACCACGACAGGTTGTATAATTAAGTTTTATTTGTATTTTGTACCATGTATTTGGCGACTAAAGAAGGTGATGTATACCTATTTTAGGGGCGACACAAATACTTTACTCAAAGTTCTTGTATTACTACGGATACTTGATCTTGGTCTCCAACTTTAGTCTTATTCTCTTTCTCCATCTTAGCTTATTCGGACTTTGCCTCCTCGTCTTAATTCAGATACATCTCAGGATAATCATCATAAACACTCCCTAGATTCACCATAGGTTCATCTTTTCCCACCTCTTTAAGCCCGGCTAAACTTTAGCCTTTGGCACCTCATTCTGCCTTTGGTGTGCAGTGACCGCTAACATCTCAATGCTACTCATTTCATCTTCTCCTAACATCCTACGATCGGTTTAAACAACTTAATTAGTACTTTACCGATTACAAAATTCTCATACTATGTGTCCCACATATGTCACTGTCGTCGCTTTATCAATCTCTTACTTAGTCCTCTAAATAAGTATTCTAGATTTTGATTATGGTTATAATCCTTGGGATTTCCCCCACTTAAGGTTTATAACCTCATTTCTCGATACCAACACATGGCCCCCAAATCTGGGTTGCAGGCTCACGAGTTTGGTGCTCGGGATCCACAAGATAAATAACATCTAACTACCCATTTAATTATGAATGACATATGCACCACATTAATGGAAATATAGTTAATATATTAGTCCCGGGTTATATAACATTTATATTACAAACATACCCTTTAGATATCTGAAAAGGGTTTACAAATACAACATAATAATAATGTTAACCATATCTATCACAACATAACACATTTTGCCTTTGCTCTTATGAGCGCCTCCGACCCACTTAAATCCCCTATTTGAAACGTTTTATTTAGCAAGGGTGAGCAATAAATTTACCCATGATTAAGATATACAATAAATGTATAAAATTAGAACAACAAACTATCTAATTTGATAGAATAACTCCAAAGTTAGGGAACTTTGAAATAAATGAACAATTTGTTCTTCTCTACAACTAATCTTCTTGCAACTTATCGACAAATTAGCGAAAGTATACAATGCTTTCAAAGTTTCTACGATATTCTATTGAATAACAATTTAGAAATACTCTTTAGAGTTTATGATGACGATCTTACAAGATCTTAAAATTCTCTACTCGAGTAACTATCAATTTACTTTGATATACCCAATAACTTGAGGATAGAAATATTTTTGAGTTTATCTTTGAGTGATCACAAAGGATCTACAACTTCTCTTCTCGGTAACTATCAAAGATATACTTTGATATACCTAGGTGTATCAAATAATCATAAAGATTAAATCATAACCCTCTGCAAGTATAACAAGTGATCAATTTTTTTATACCTATATTATGCATAATATTTAGAATGGTATGATAATTTGAATAAATGACCAAAAATTCTACCCTGTTATAATAAAAGGATGTTCTTCTCAGTCTTAGAATCATAATTTCATTTAACAATGATTTCAATATTTATTCTCTTCTTTTCTCTTCTCTTCTCAAACCTATCAAGTTTTATTTTTTGACCAAGCCAAAATAATTGGCATTGATCTATCAATAATAATTGAATTCTCTTCTCTTCTCTTCTCGAACCTATCAAGTTCTAATAAATATTAAATCTAGCCATAACAATTGGCAAAGACATTTCTCAACCTGATTTAACAATAGATAGAATTTGATTATACTATTTACAATCACTAATAAACCTACGGATGTAAGTATCCAATAATAGTTATTCTCAGTATATTCTTAAAATCACTAATTCAATTTGAATTAATAAACATGCACTAGCTTGTGAATAATCAACAATAAATTCTTGGGCGAGGTCTAATCAACAATAATTAACCAACATGATAATTGAGCAGATATAACTTTCGAGGTTAAGTTAGGAAACTTGCCTTCTCCAGATTGATTCTTGCTTCTGATATACTTATCTGCGTTCACCAGAAGCATATCCATGATATCGGTCTTCTGATTAGCACAATATTTCCTGACATGTATCAACATGTAATTTATAGTCGATATTTCTCCTAGGCACATTACCACATTTATACACATCGGTGCTTATAACCTATATAAACACTTATCGAAGTCTAACTAGTTCGATCAGGTTGGACTTGATTTATTCTCGGTGTTACGGTCACCTGTCAGATAATTAACACATTTATTGTCAATTAAACTTAGTCTAAAAGCTTCAATATTATTTTAGATAAGTCGATTATCATTAATAATATCTTTAGAAAGCTTTTAATAATTTATAAACATTTATTATAATTTATATTAATTTTTCAAACACTAAAATAATTTTAAATGATTTAATTATCAAATAATCTTATCACCATTAATATTTAATAATATAAAAATATTAATGACATACTTTAATCAAAATATTAAAGTTATTATTAATAACTTAAAATATTTTAAATCATCAATATTACTACTTAAATAATTTTTTAAAATAATTAAAATCATTTTAAACCATCACCATTAATATTTAAATATTAATGAATTTATCATAAAAATATTAAAAGTGATTAATTATAACTTAAAATATTTTTAAATCATTTTCTCATTTTAAATGATTTTTAAATCGATAAAATCATTTTCTATAATTTATTTAATTTAATAATTAAATAAATCTAATCATTAATATTAATTTATTAATGAGAATTCTCCAAAATATTGAAAATTATATTTTATAATTCAAAATATTTTTAAACACTTTATTCTTATTTAAAATAATTTTAATATATTAAAATCATTTTCTTTAATTTATTTAATACACTAATTAAATAAATTAAATATCATTAATATTCAAATAATTATAAATATTAATGAAAAATATCCCAAATAATCGAAAGTTAATTTTCATAACTTAACATAATTTTTAAAACCATTTTGGTAATTTTATAATTTATTTTCTATTTTAATTATTTTCCAAAAATTGAGAAAATAAAATAAATAAAATCGTCGTTATAGCCCTTTAGCGACACTTTACATCATACTTAGGTGTTCTTGAGCCTCGAAGAACAACGATGAAAATCGATTCTCGAGGTCTTTACTTTGACCGAATTTTAGGTCTAGAGCGTGTTTTGGGCCAATAATGTTTATAGTCGTAATACTAATGTAATATTACATTTTCCCACAACTAGATAGGTCATACAACATCACCTTAAGAAGATCAAGAGTCTTGAAGTTCATGTCGAGCGTTTACGGATTTTCGAAACCAGGTTGTTCAGTAGGCTCTTTCTGAATCGATTTAATCTAGGTTTTGGTCATCAAATGGTTCGATCTTATGATTCAAATCTATAGTACGTATGTCGATGAACATTTACATATCATGATATCGATCCAACAACATTAAAATCTCTATATTTGGGCTGGTCGAACACAGGTGAGCGGTGTTCAAACAC
This sequence comes from Panax quinquefolius, assembly GCA_020205615.1. Classification (NCBI taxonomy): domain Eukaryota; kingdom Viridiplantae; phylum Streptophyta; class Magnoliopsida; order Apiales; family Araliaceae; genus Panax; species Panax quinquefolius. The sequence goes on from CM035154.1 coordinate 75,581,709, forward strand.
TTTTTGGAAATTCTAGAAAAGTGTCGTTGTGATCGAGATGGGCTACTTTGACCATCCATTACAACCAATATATTTGTTGTTTAGGGAATCTAAAGCCGTGGATTAAAGAACATATAACGGGCTATAAAGCGGTTATAAGAACAATCATCAAATATCACAAGTCTGAGCGGTCTGGGCCTACAAAAGTCTTGTCGGTGACGATTTACTCTTTCTGGTTACCCGAAGGTTACGGTCAAACTTCGGTCGACTCACTTTGGCGAGAATAACATGAAATCTGGACGTATAATGGGCGTGATTTCACTTCGGTCTGATCCTCATATCGAATGGACGGATCCAAAACATAAAATAAGAAAAATCACAAACATATAGAGATCTATGGCCTTTGACATTAGCTTGTCGGACCATTTTCTAGGGTTAATGGACAATTTTTGAAAACTTTATTTTAAAGCCTTTCGATCTTTATGGATCCATGATGGATCATCATAGATCATCTAAAAATATCATCTAACACTTATCTAAACACATAAACACAAATTTTTCTTAAGCATACAAAGATCAAAGTAGGGTTAGGGTTTATACCTCTCTTGTCGATCCTTGATCTTTGATCTTTCTCCTTTGTTCTTAGTGATCGAGGGGTGTTGTGAGGTGAATCACTTAAACTTTTAGGAGGTTAGGAGAGAGAGAGAGAAAGTAAGTTGAGAGTTAGGGAATGAATGGCTAATTTTTATGAATTTTCTCTCTCCAAAATCATTTATATCTTAGATCTGAAAGTATGTAAGCAATTCTAGGTGCCCATTTGGATTAGATTTTCTTTGAGATTTTAGGGCTACACGATCGATACCTAACATGGTGAGTCATGCTTTATTCTAGAATGCTCTTAACTTAAGTTTTAAGTTAAGGGGTATTTTGATCTTTTAAGCCCTAAAGGGTAATTTTCATAATTTCCTTATAAATTTAAGTGTATTCTACAGTCATTTAACATCATTCTCCTTAATTCTCACCATCGGGGTTTCATAATTTCAATTAGGGTTTCATTTCTTATTAAATTATGGAAATGATGCAAAACTACGTGAATTCTGCATGGCGAAGCGAAAACCATTTGCAATTTCATATATTACATTATACAGGTTGGTTAAAGCTTTGGCTTCTATATTCCTTAAAATTAGTGGAATATCTTGGATATTTGTCTTCATCCGATATCTTTTTTATGGAAATATTCTTACGAGCATTCTTGAATTTTTCTCCACAAAGTAGTATCATGTTGACAATTTGGACATTATTGAGTTTAGGATAAATTAACTTATAAATCTTTAAAATTTATTCTTGAACTTGTTTTATTGAATTATTATATCATTATCATGATGAGTTATGTTGGTTATTATGTGAAAACATGAAAGTTTCTTAGAAATCACAAAGGGTTGAAAATCAGATTTTGGTGAAAATAGAATATGAAATTGATTGACCATATCTGCTATTATATTTCAAATTTTTTAGTGTGGTCAAGTTCTAGAGTTAGACCTATGAGTTTATCTAACTTATCCAGTGAAATCCTTGAAAAAGGTGTTGTAGATTTTAAGTAATGAATTTTGCCCAAAAATTTAAAAGGGCATTTTCGGCCACTTAGTTTGTGAGAAAAATTTGGGGCTTTTGGGACATGAAAATATATGGTATAAAGTACCTCTGTCCAAAAATGAGCTCATTCAGATTTAAAATGAGCAAGTTATGACTATTTCGATATTTAGATTTTTAGATGAAAAAGCAATATTAGCAGTTCTATAACTCAGATGACCATGAAATTTAAAATGGGAGCTCACCTTAACATGTGTAAGATCCTGCCAAGATTTGGGAATTTATGGAGTTAAACTTGAGGTAGTTAACTTCTTAAGGAATTAATTAGAAATTAAATTTTGAAAAATACTTAAGGGTGTTGAAAATAATAAAAAAAAATACTTGTTGTGTATATGAATATATGTATATATATTTGGGCAAAGGATAGAAAAATAACAAGTTGATTTGGTAATTTTTCATGAAAATGGTTTAATTCTGAACATATGAGTTAAATATGTTATGTGAAGTTGAAAAATTAGTAAATAGGATTTTATGGCTTGGGAATCCTATATAGGGTATATCTTGATTTTTTATAAAGGGATTTGATCATTGGTGATGAAATCTTATGAGTATGGCATTTTGAATGATTAAATGCATTATTTGGTAAAAGTATAAATAATTGAAATAAATTGTTTATAAGTTTAAGAAGTGATTAAAATATTGTTATACTATTAATAATTTTAGATTATGAGTTTATTAAGTGATTGATAATATTTGGATAAATTTAAAGTCTTTAATGTTTATCCTTGTTTTACGTTTGATTAATGATTATATCATTGTCATCATTCTCATGTTTATATTGTGATAAAAGTCATCTTTGGCTTACGTGCATATATGGACTTGGTGTGATTATGACGAGAGATTATTCGGTATAGTCGTATTGTAGTAATGTGACGAATGATGTGGTAAAAGTCCTCGGTGGCACATAGTATATGGATGGGCGAGTTTTGGTATGATTATGACCGAGGGACTATTACGGTATAGTCATGACCATTGATGATTTAATGAATATCCTTGGCCGTAGTGCGAGGGATGATTCGATGATGTGGTTTATTTATTAAAATTTGAGTCTCGGCGATTAAGTTGATGAAAAACTTTTAAATCATAAAAGATAGTAGAATTTTATTCTCTACTTGACTCTTTTAATGGATTACTTGTTAGGTGCGATTAAACTTGATGTCTTTTGTATTTTATCGGTTTAACATTGTTAAAAACTAATGATAATTTATTACGTATTATCTTAGTCGTAATATTTCTTCTTAGGCTAGTTGAGCTCACCCTTTCTTTCCTTTGTTCTCTTGAAAATGAGAATATAGGTTAGGACGAGTCGGGGAATGGATGACGGTCGGATGATAGCATTAGTAGTCCTCATTTATTACATTAAGCAATATGACAATAAATGTAATGAGGACTCCTTTGAGTGTGGATATTATACAGATGATAATTGTCTTACTAAAACTCTCAACTATGTTTTGTCGTTATTTTTACGGCGTTTGTATAATTAAGTTGTATTTATTTTTATACCATGTATCTGGCGACTCAAGATGGTTGAGTATACCTATTTTTGTGGGCGTCACACTTGAACTTGTTTTATTGAATTATTATGTCATTGTTATCTTCTTTATGCTTATATTGTGATGATAGTCATCTTTGGCTTATGTGCATAGATGAACTTGGTATGATTATGACCAGGGATTATTCGGTATAATCATGACCGTAATGTGACGAATGATGTGGTGAAAGTCTTCATTGGCCCGTGGTTCATTGATGGACAGTTGTTGGTATAATTATGACCAGGGTTTATTCGGTATAATCATGACCATTGATGATTACATGAATATCCTTGGTGCATTAGTGCGAGATGATTTGATTTTATTTATTAAAATTTGAGTCTCGGCGATAAAGTTGATGAAAAACTTTTTAAATTATAGAAGATAGTAGATTTTATGCTCTCTTGACTCTTCTAATGGATTACTATTTTATTGCGATTTGTTGATCTAAAACTTGTTGTCTATTGTATTCTATCGGTTGTTATACTATTGAAGGCTAAGGATAATTTATTCTACATTATCTTAGTCATAATATTTCTTACTAGGCTAATTGAGCTCACCCTTTCTTTCAACTTTGTTCTCTTGAGAAATGAGAGCGTGGCAAGGACTAGTCGGGGAATGGAGTGATGGTCGAAAGATAGCATTAGTAGTCCTCACTATTACATTAAATAGTGTGACAATAAATGTATTGAGGACTTCGTTGAGTGTGAATATTGTCTAGATGACAATATTCTTATTAAAACTCTTATATTATGTTTTGTCGTATTTTACACGACTGTTGTATAATTAAGTTGTATTTGAATTTTGTACCATATATTTGGTGACTCAAAATGGGTGATATATACCTATTTTGGGGGCGTCACACCAGGTCTAGCGTAATCGGCATAGACATGATATTTCAAAAGAATAATAAAGAATGGAATAACAGAAAGAATTCACTATACATGCGATAGACCGCACAGACAGGTTATTCCAACAGAATAATAAAGAATGGAACTAGGTCTAGCGTAATCTGCATAGACAGGATATTCCAACAGAATAATAAAGAATGGAATACTAGAATAATTTCACCATGTATGCGATACTTTGCATAGACAGGTTATTCCAACATAGTAATAAAGAATTGAATAATAGAAGCTCTCTTCATGAATACGAAAGAAATAATACCCCTTACCTTAGAAAAAAACTGGATACTAGAGTAGAGAGATATCAGACTTCTCTTATTCTTTCTCTCTATAATTTCTCTCTATAATAATAGCTCTAAAGCTTTAGTGAATTGGTGAGAAATGAAGGAAGAATGAGCTTCTATTTATAGGAAAATATAGTTTCGATAATTTACTGCGTTTTGGGGCTCGAAATATTACGGTATAATACCTTCCTCTTTTTTCTTCATTTTAATTTAGTCCTGTAAGTATTATCAAACTTGCACCACCTCCCCTAATAGTAAATAATGTGAATCAATAGTTCGAATCATGTGAATCGATAGCTATAATCATGTGAAAATATGAATTACGGTATATAGTACCTCCATACATATACTTCCATTTTTAACTTAGTCATGCAAGTAGTATCGATCTTGCACTGACTCCCCTAATAGTACAAGAATGTGAATCAATAGTACACATTTGAACAAGTAGTTATAATCATGTGAATTAATAGTCAATTAATTGCTCATTTATCCAGATTAATTACCCGGGTAGTTATAACTTCCGGACATCAATTAACATTGAAATAAATGTCGATTTCCACTAACTCTAATAATTCCAACACTGATGGAACTATCAATTTCATCTTTAATCAACACGAACTTATTAATCATTAATATTATAACTCACAATATCTATGACCGAGGTCGTTCCCGGAAAGAAAGGGCTTTTCGATAAAGGATTTCTCCTTATTGGCACGCAATTAGATGACCAACCTCTCCTTGTGAAACTTTTAGACATTGTAAATATTGCGATTTAATAATATGAATAACTTTGTCGTCTCGATTATTGATTTAATAATATATCATATTATGCGGATGATCTTTGTGATAATAATCGAATCAATAATATGAGAGATATGATCTGAACAATTCTTTGTAGCAATAATTGAGTATAAGCGGTGACTTCTAACGTAAGCATCGATAATCAATCTGGTGTGCTCTTATGCGACCACGCGTATTCTTGTACTTTTACTAAGGGTATTTCAGCGGTTTAACGGTAAAACTTCCATAGTTATTTTTATTAAAAGATAATTATGTCATTTTCTAACTACGACAACAATACTTCCGTTGTTAGGGTCCACCTATGATTGTGTTGTCAATACGAATATTCCTACTAAAATGAATATTCCCCAGAGCCAATCAAATATTATATAACCACTTGCTTACTTTGTAAAATTTATTAATATTACCCATGGCTATAACATTATATTATATCCACGTAATATTCAAAAATATATTTAGAGAAATTAATTTTTATTCATAAAAGTTGAGGGTCTTCTGACCTCCCTTCTTATAAAATTTCATCCTCGAAATTAGGGTGCGTACTTGGTATATCGAAGAGGTGAGGATACCTTGATTTCATTTGATTCTAACTCCCGGTCATTTCCTCGAACATCGTGGTTTTTCCACAAAACTTTGACTTGAGGTATAACTTTAGGCGTAGAATATGATCCTTCTTATCAAGATTTTAATAGGTACCTCTTAATACGTTAAATCTTACGTTATCTCGTCTGGTTCTAATTGATAATGTAGTTGGGTCTTTCACATATTTAAGTAACATAGATATGTGAAAAAGCGTTATGAACACGAGACATACTTGGCGGTAAAAGGCGAGTCTATAGGCCACGATTCCAACTCGATCAAGGATTAAAATGTGTCGATGAATCGAGGATTGAGCTTTCCTCTCTTTCCAAATCTACGTAACTCCTTTCCATGGGCGACACGTAACAACACATGATCTCGATATTGAATTCCACGTCCTTTCGATGAAGATCGGCCTAACTCTTTTATCGATCTTGTGAGGTTTTTTATATGTTGTCGGATTGTTTGAATCTTTTAAAGTAGTCATCGTACCAAATCCAGGCTCAACAGCGTTGCTTTACCCACCTCATCCCGGTATACTAGAGAAAGACACTTTCTTCCATCTGACGCCTCAAATGGAGCCGTGCGATACTTGCGATAACTAGTGTTGTGGGAAAACTCCACCATGGTAAGAACTTGTCCCAACTTCCTTTGAAGTCGAGGACCACGAGTCTTAATAAATTTTTAAGAGTTTGAATAGTCCTTTCCGAATGCCCATCCGTTTGAGGATGATATGCAGAACTAAATCGTAAATCCGTGCCCATAGCTTTTTGCAAACTAACCCAAAATCTTGAAGTGAATCTTGGGTCTCGATCAGAAACTATGGATATTGGCATACCATGCAATCTTACAATCTCATTTATGTACATACTAGAAAGATGTTCAAGTGTATAAGTTTCTCGTATCGGTAAGAAATGAGCAGACTTGGTTAATCTATCAACAATGACCCAAATCACATCTATGCCTTGAGAAACCTTGGGAAGACCAGTAACGAAATCCATGGTATGCCAGTATCTCTCTCGTTGACAAGTTAGACACCTTGAGACAAACCCCGCTATCTCTCTCTTCATATTACTCCACCAAAATGTATGTCGAAGATCACAATACATTTTGGTACTCCCAGGATGGATTACAAACGGTGTGTTGTGCGCCTCCATCATGATTTTATACTTCAAGTCAGAATCGTAAGGAACACAAATTCTGGAGTTAACTCAAAGTATTCCTTCTTCATCGATTCTTGCTTCCGGAATAACACCTTCTCGTACTTTCTTCCTCATACGTATTAGCTCCAGGTCTGTAGCTTGAGCAGCTTTAACTTTATCGATTAAATTTGGTTCCACTCGTATATTTTCCATCATCACATGGGTCCCTGGAGTCTTTAACTCTATTTCCATCCTTTCCAAGTCATACACAATGGGCCTTTGCGTTGACAATAATGCACTTTCGTGCCGCATATGATCTTATTCATAAATCGAAAGCTTCTTCGTTCGCTTTTCAAGATGGTATTGGATGGTATGATCATAATCTTTCAACATTTCAAGCCATCATCGTTTGCGCGTGTTGAGTTCCTTTTGAGTGAAGAAATATTTGAGGCTTTTATGATCCGTATAAATCTCCACCTTCTCTCCATCGGTGGTGCCTCCAAATCTTAAGCATAAAAAGCATTTCTTGACTCTACAGATCATGAGTAGGATAATTTCCTCATATTCTTTGAGTTGTCCACGAGGCGTAAAGCTATGACTTTCCTATGTTGCATGAGAACACATCTAACCCTTTGCACGAAGCATCACTATAGATGATAAATCCTCAAAGGCGGATGGTATTGTCCGAATAGGTGCTAAAATGAGTCTCCTCTTGAGTTCTTGAAAACTCTTCTCACATTCCTCGCTCAAACTGAACTTTGTATCTTTTGAGTCGGTGAGTTAATGGAGTAGCAATTCGAGAAAATCCTTCCATGAATCTCAGATAATAACCATTTAAGCGGAGAAAGCTATGTACTTTGGTCCACGACTTAGGTTTCTCCACCCTTGAATTGCTTGATCTTTCTTAAGGTCAATGGATATTCCATGATTTGATATTACGTCTTGAAAGGAATGCAACTTCCTGAAGCAGAACTCACATTTCTTTAACTTGGCATAAAGCTTATTTTCACGAAGCTTTTGAAGTGTCGACCTCAAGTGTTGCTCATAGTCTTCACGGGTTTTAGAGTATATGAGGATGTCATCAATAAAGCGACCACAAAGTGATCGAAATATTCCTTGAATACTCGGTTCATCATGTCCATGAAAGGCGGCGGGAGCATTAGTCATTCAAAAAGACATGACTAGGAATTCATAATGCCCGTCTGGGGTTACGAAAGCAATCTTTGGAATGTCATCGATTTTAATCTTCAATGATGATATCCGGAACGAATCGATCTTTGAAAAGAATTTGGCTCCTTGCAAGTAATTGACAGGATCATCAATGCGAGGCAGCGGGTACCTATTTTTGATGGTGACATGATTCAACTCCGGATAATCAATACAAAATCGCATACTTCCATCTTTCTTCTTCACAAATAGAGCGGAGAGCACCCCGAGGAGGCGTCTTAGGGCGAATGAAGCAGATGTCTAATAATTCACGTAGTTGGGTTTTAATTCACGAAGTTCAATAAGAGCCATTCGATATGGGGCTTTGGAAATGGGTTTTATGCAGGATTCAAGGTCGATACAAAATTCAATTTAACGCTCTGGGGTAGGCGGGGAAGTTCTTGAGAATCGTCGGAAAATTTATTAACAATTGAAATATTATTCAAATCTGACGTATTTTTATTTAAATCTGTGACATGGGCTAAGAAAGCTTGACATCCATTTTTCAATAAACGAATAGCTTTATGGCTTGATATGATAGTGATTGATTTTAGTGGTTTGGTTACTTGAATTCGCATAATAAGTTGGTTAGGAATATGAAAGCTAACAACCTTATGAAAATAATCAATTTTAGCATAATGAGTAGTTAACCAATCAATCCCTAAAATCACATCAAATGCAAGTATTTTCAAAGAAATAAGATCGACGGGTAACTTGCGGTTCTTGGATTTGAATCAAACAAGACTTATAAGCCGTGGATGTAATGAAGGTTTCTCCCAATGGAGTTTATTGAGATAAGTCAAAATCTAATTTCTCGGAGTCAAATTTAAGCGTTGAGCAAAGTAGGAGAAATGAAAGAATGGGTAGAACCGGTATCAAATAAAGTATAAACATCACTAGAGTTTATGATTAGCTTACTCGTGATCACCTCGTTCGGATTCCTCACTTTTTGGGAAGTTACGACAAACGCTCTCCCTTGAACTACCTGTTTTGTCTTGTCTGGGACACCCTTTGATGCCTCCATCCCAGCTGGACTTGACTTTGGTGCATGACAAAATCGGGCTAGGTGACCTTCTTTTCCATAATAGTAACACGCTTTTGGACTGCATCACGCAGTTTGGACTGATATGTCCCTCCCATCCGCATTTGTAACATATGATCGGCAGTCGTTCTCCTTCCTTAACAATAGGTTCTAGTGATGACGTCTTTCCATCCTTGTTGAATCTCCTCTTCTTGAGATGTCCACTCTTATTATCATGGCCATGATTACCACCGAAGTGATAATCATTTCTGGCATGTTGATTCCCTCCACGTTTGTTGTCACCGCTTCGATGACTGCTACCACTAGTATTATCGGCTTGTCGGTTGCTCTCTCTTGGTTGGGTTGACTCATTATCGCGCTCCAATAACTGAGCCCTATTCACAACATCTGAATACAAACACAGTTTCTGAGAAATTAGGTATTGACGTATCTCGGGTTTTAAACATCTTAGAAACATCCGCGTCATTCTCTCCTCATTATCAACCAAGTGGGACGCAAACTAAGACAACTTAGCACACTTAGCTTCATACTGCGCCACGATCATATTGTTTTGCTAAAGCTTGATGAACTCTACCTCCTTCATGTGACGAATACTTTCAGGAAAGTACTTGTCGTTGAACAGTTCTTGGAACTTCTCCCAAGACATCTTGGTCTGGCGGAGTTGAGTCGCTTCTGATTCCCACCGATGTCTGCCTCTGCTTCATGACATGAAGGTGGCAAATGGAACCTTTTGCTCCTCGGAGCATCCCGAACATCAAATATCTTATTGATACGCTTTATCCACGTCTCACCTTAAGTGGTTTGGTTCTCAAAAAACTACAGCGGTCCCGACTCCTTGAACTTCTTTAGCGGTGGCCGTCAGGAGTTGTCGATGTTTCCACACGCATTTTGGATAATAATACCGCCCTCGCTTTGATGTTGCATGAATTTCATAAAGCCTCTGAACGTCCCATCGTTCATCATTTGATCATTGTTGTTTACCTGAGTATTATTGTCCTCCTGTTGCACATTATCCTGGGTATTAATCTATGGTGACTGCACGATCTCATGTGCTTCATTGATTATCTCAACATTTTCGGATGCCATTTTCAAATCGCCACAAAACAAGGTTAATTAACATATCACATATTATCCTATACTCGTGAGTCAATTAAATACCAAATAAGCTTAGGTAGGTCATACTAGCGAAGGAATTCCCCGTCTCTCCCCTCCTAGTTCTTATCTCACATCTTAGCTAGGGATCATATCCCTAAGCTTTGATACCAAATGTGGCGCCCCAAAATAGGTATACATCACCCATCTTGAGTCGCCAAATACATGGTATAAAATTCAAATACAACTTAATAATCTGACTATCATGTAAAATCGACAAAACATAAATGAGAGTTTTAATAAGAATATTGTCATCTAGACAATATCCATACTCAAAGGAGTCCTCATTACATTTATTATCACACTATTTAACGAAATAGTGAGGACTACTAATGCTATCATCTGGGATAATCACTCAGGTTCACACTTCGTCCCAACTATATTCTCATTTCACGAAGAAGAAGCGTGAAAGAAAGGGTGAGCTCAACTAGCCCGATGAAATATTATGACTAAGATAATGCGAATAAATTATCATTAGCCTTGAACAATGTTAAAGCGATAAAATACAATAGACATCAAGTTTAACTATAGAGAATAAGCAATCCATTAGAAGAGTCAAGTAGAGCGTGATATCTACTATCTTACATGATTTAAAAAGTTTTTCATCAACTTTATCATTTGAGACTTGGCTTAATAAATAAACCACATCATCCACGCACCACGACCAGGATATTCATGTAATCATCAATGGTCATGATTATATGAAATAATCCTAGTCATAATCATACCAACAAGCGTGTCCACCGATGAACTACTACGGGCCCGATGAGGACTTTTACCACATCATTCGTCACATTACGGTCATGATTATCTGAATAATCCACAGTCATAATCATTCCAAGTCCATTTATGCACGTAAGCCAAAGATGACTTTAATCATTATCTAAGCATGAGGATAATGACAATGACATAATAATTCAATAAAACAAGTTCAAGGATAAATTTTAAAGATTTATAATTTAATTTATCCGAAAATCAATAACGTCCAAATTATCAACATGATACTTCTTTGTGGAGTAAAATTCAAGAATGCTCAGAAGAATATTTTCATGAAAAGATACTGGATGAATCGCAAATATCAAGGATATTCAACTAATTTCATGGAGTATAGAAGCGAAAACTTTAACGAATGAATATCATAGAATATATGAAGCTAAATGGATTTTCACCGCCATGCGGTAATCCACGTGAAGCGAGATCATTTCCACAATTTAATAAGGAATTAATCTGAAGGATCATTCACCATGCATGCGATAATCCATATAGACATGTTATTCAGCGAGAATAATAAAGAATGGAACCGGTTAAATGCGTGTCACGCCTGAACGAGATATTCAATAGAACAATAAAGAATGGAATAACGAAGAATTCACCATAAATGCGATGAAATAGCATAGAATGAGTTATTCAACGAGAATAATAAATAATGGAACCAGGTCTAGCGTAATCCGCACGACATGATATTCAATAGAATAATAAAGAATGGAATAACGGAAAGAACCATGCATGCGATAGGCCGCATGCAGCCAGTTATTCCAACGAGAATAATAAAGAATGGAACCGAGTCTAGCATAATCCGCTTACGAGATGAGGATATTCCAGCGAATAATAAAGAATGGAATAATAGAAGAATTCACCATGCATGCGATAGACCGCACAGACGAGGTTATTCCAACAGAATAATAAGGAATGGAACCAGGTATAGCGTAATCCGCATAGATAGGATATTCCAACAGAATAATAAAGAATGGAATAACAGAAGAATTCATCATATATGCGATAGACTGCACAGACAGGTTATTCCACCAGAATAATAAAGAATGGAACCAGGTCTAGTGTAATCCGCACAGATAGGATATTTCAACAGAATAATAAAGAATGGAATAACAGAAGAATTTCACCATGTATGCGGTACTTCGCATAAACAGGTTATTCCAACATAATAATAAAGAATGGAATAGCAGAAGCTCTCTTCATGAATACGAAAGAAATAATACCCTTTAACTTAGAAAGAAACTGGATACTGGAGTAGAGAGGTAGCAGACTTCATTTCTTCTTTCTCTCTATAATTTCTCTCTATAATAATAGCTCTAAAGCTTAAGTGAATTGGTGAGAAATGAAAGAAGAATGAGTTTCTATTTATAGGAAAATATAGTTTCGATAATTGCACGTTTTGGGGCTCAAAATATTACAGTATAATACCTTCCTCTTTTTCTTCATTTTTAATTTAGTCTTGCAAGTATTATCAAACTTGCACCACCTCCCTAATAGTAAAAATTTGAATCAATAGTTCGATCATGTGAATCGATAGTTATAATCATGTGAAAATCTGAATTACGATTATAGTACCTCCATACATACCTCTATTTTTAACTTAGTCATGCACTTATTATCAATCTTGCACCAACTCCCTAATAGTACAAGAATGTGAATCAATAGTACACATGTGACCAAATAGTTATAATCATGTGAATTAATAGTCAATTAATTGCTCATTTATCCGATTAATTACCCGTTGGTCGGTATAAATTCCAGGACATCAATTAACATCGAAATAAATGTGATTTCCACTAAAACTAATAATTCCAACCTGAATGGAACTATCAATTTCATCTTTAATTAACACGAACTTATTCATCATCAATATTATAGCTCACAATATTTAACAACGAGGTCGTTCTCGGAAAGGGGGGCTTTATAAGGTTTTCTCCTTTTTAGCGTGATTAGATGACCAAACCTCTCCTTGTGAACTTCTGACATTGTAAATATTGCAATTTAATAATATGAATAACTTTGTCGTCTCAATTATTGATTGAATAATATATCATATTATCTGGATAATCTTTGTGATGAATAATCGAATCAATAATATGAGAGATATGATGCATCAATTCTTGTAGCAATAAATGAGTATAAGCGAGTGACTTCTCATGTAAGCATTAATAATCAATCTTGGTATACTACTATGCGACCCACAGCGTATTACTATACTTTTACTACTAGGTAGTTCAACAATTTAACGGTAAAACTTCCGCCATTATTTTTATAAAAAGATAATTATGTCATTTTTAACTATGATAATACTTACATTGTGGGGTCCACCAATGATTGTCTTGAATCGTCATCTGAATATTCCTGTTAAAAGAATATTCCCCGACCAATCAAATATTATATAACCACTTGCTTACTTTGCAAAATTTATAAATATTACCCACAACTATAACATTATATTATATCCACACCACAATATTCAAAAATATATTTCGAGAGAAATTAATCTTTATTCATAAAAGTTGGGGTCTTACAACTGTTCTTTTGAGGTAAGGGATGTTATTTTATGATGTTATTCGTAAATATTTCATGATGTTATTCTCTTAATATCATTATACCAAAATATTGGTATGAATTTTATTATGAAATTTTTACCTTTTTATGTCGAGGTTACTATTCACGTATACGATACTATTCACGAATACGGTACTATTCATGAGTATTGTTCACGAATTATGATTTTTCTTGTGGAATTTCTACCTTTTTGTGTCGGGGTTAGTATTCATGTATACAACACTATTTATGTATACAACACTATTTACAAATATGGCACTATTCGCCAAAAAATGAAATTTCTCTTCTTTGTCCCAAATGTCTATTATGGTTACTATCTTTGATTGTATCCATGTTTGATCGTCATTCTTAAAGTTTACTCCACTATGGTTTATTATGGAGTATTTTTTAACTTGGATTATCTAAAGTACGAATCCCTATTCTTTGTCCTTTTATCTCACTAGATTCGTTCTTTAAAATATTTTTCATCATCCTCAGTCCTTTATGGTGATACTTGATGAATATCTTTGGCCCGTAGTGCAAAGATGAATGAATACTTGATGAATATCTTTGGCCCGTAGTGCAAAGATGAACAGGTGTTGAGATGAACATGACGAACTGGTGATACAAATGAATATCTTTGGCCCGTAGTGCAAAGATGAATATTTGATTCGAGAATTATATTGATTGATGTTACAAGGTTAAAATATTGATGTTGGACTTTTAAATTCAAATATGATAGTAGATTTCAGTCTCTACTTAACTCTTCTAATGAATTGTTGTTTTCGCTGCAGTTGTTGATCTAAAACTTGTTGTCTATTATATTCTATCAGATTTTTCCCTATTGAGGACTAATGATAATTTGTTGTACATTATCTTAGTCATAATATTCTTTACTGGGCTAGTTGAGCTCACCCTTTTCTTTTTTGTTCCATTTTTCTTCTTAGGAAGTGAGAATATAGCAGGAACCAGCAGGGGTATAGAGTAATGGTCCTAGATAGTTGTTTTAGAAGTCCTCACTATTTTTGTAAATTAGTGTATCAATAATTGTAATGAGGACATATTTGAGTGTGGATATTGTCTAAAAGATAATATTTATATTTAAACTCACAGTTTATGTGTTGTCGTATTTTGCGTGACAATTGTATTAATGAAGTTGTAGTTGTTTCTGTACTATGTATTTGGCGACTCAAAATGGGTGATGTATACCTATTTTGGGGGCGTCACAGTAAAACTTATATACTTATTATATGGAGTCCAATATTGGTAATCCGGAGAAGTTTGTTTGATTTAGAAAACAAGTTAGGGTTTCAACTCTTGTTATTCTTAAACAATGGTTGTTAAGTGTCGGTTTATGACATATGAACGTTAATAAGCCGTAATGAAAGATAAGTAAGTCGAAACAACTTTTATTAATGAAATAATTTCAATTAAGATATAGAAGAGAAAGAAGTTGGTTAAAATAATGTGATTAGATTGTTAGGTAGCTAATTCTAGTGTACTATGTGAATATATCATGTAGAAACTGTAAAGACCAAGAACTGTTTAATTTTTAATTGAAGGCGCTTGAAGGCAAGTTTTCTTAAATGCTTGTTTAACCTTCGTGTTAGCCGTGTTTCTTTGATTCATGTTATAGTATGCATGAATTATTTTATAAAAGAGACGATGCTAGTTTTAACTCGGCTAGACCAATCTTAAGAGTTTGAGTAATTTGTTTACAAGTCTTTTGATATAGTATTGATAATGCTATCATATGCCAATTGTTTGGTATGGATTCAAAGGTAAGCCTGAGTATGAATAAACAAAAGTATTTTACATCGATTATTTGATGGGCACGTGAGATTGCCAAAACCTAAACGTATATATGTTTAACGGAAGAGTGTTGATCAACATAGAGTACTATAGGTTGATCACTTAGATGTGCTCGTAAGACATATCAAACTTGCGGACTTAGAGCCGGGTTATCATTTTTCATGAATGAAAAATCAAATGTGAATGTTCCTGATCTTTTGACGAACTCAGAATTCCTAAATTACTATATGTACTTTAGAATGGTTTTATGAGAATGAAAAGTGTTATCTAAATATTTCATAGTACTTCATAGCTATTTGCCCAGTTAATGAAGAATAATCATATAATTCTTGACATGGTAATTGTATTATATATTATTAGACTTGCTGAGCTAGTTATGCTCACTTCTTGCTTGAATTATATGATTAAGCTAAGGCCAAAATGAGGCAGGGGTTCTAATAAGGATAAAAACAAAGCTAAGATGGATAAGTAGTTTATCACCTAATAGACTAGTATGTTTTATGAATTATACTATGATAAACGAAAGAATGTATTTTATTCTGAGAACAGGGAAAGGATTTATTATTATTGTAATAAGAATGTAGTAAATACAATCATTTTGATGTTGTTTCGATGCAATGAATGTATAGTTATGAGTACCGTGTAGCACCATTTCTGTGGGTTGAAAGTACCCTAATTTGGGGGCGTCACAGGTTTGTATCAGAGCATTAGGTTATAAAACTTAAGGGGGAGAAGAACCTTAGGCTAATAACCTTTTTAGTAAATGAGAAGTTAAGAGAAAATGAACTCTAGTAGAATGAGCTAATTAAGTATTGAGAAAACTCAGTCCCGAAAGGTTTAAAAGATGGAAATTAACCCTAAAAAAACTAAATGTGATTGTGCTTATATTATTGTATATTATGTACTAATCAATATGTTATGTGTTATTGTAGATGTCCATCGATAGCTTTATGTATAGGTATATACATGTGGTGAAAATGAAGAGTCCGTGAACATGATAAGGCCGATGCACATACTAGTGTGCGAGGTACCAATGGTGAATATAGTTGAGTTCGAGCAGGAGGAGGATTATTTGTATGGGGACTTGGAGAATATGATATTGACATCATATTTTGATGTGGTGGTTGATGTGGATGAAGATATGGAGGTAGCATCGTTTAATACGGTTGGTACATGCACTAGAAACCATCACCACTAGAGGCAATGATGAGGGCATTGTGTCTGCGTGACTTGGTAGGAATACCTGGCAACACCTTGTTGTGCGAACCCTAAGGAGGAGGTTAGTGACCTCTGTGAAGCTAAGTAGTCTGCAGAAGCAGATTTTGAATTAGATCATGACGAAAAGGTGTTCATGACAGATAAGGCGAGGGATTTTAAGAATGAGGCCGTTGAGCTTCGTAAAGAACTGGGTGAGAGGAACCAGAAGATAGCACAAATGTCTTAAATCCATGATAGTGCTCATGAGGATTTCAAGCTGAAAATTGCATGTTATTCGATTGAGTCAGGACAAACTTGACATACTATTAGTCGGGATATTTTGTCGATCCTTGCGAACCAGAAGCATAAGAATGATGTTATGCAGTACTAGAAGTAGATGGAGGAAGTATAAATCGGAAAATCTTTTGTGTATATGTGTTGTGACGTTAAACCAACTTTTGTATAATTAAAGGGTAGTCTTTTTGTAAATCCCAATTTTTGTAGAAGTCAATCGCGGGACAGAAATGTAATAGCTCTGGCTATGGAATCAAATTGTAAATAGTTTTGAACTATAAAGAAGCATATAAATATAATGAAGTTTTTATCAAATATGCTTTGTTGTGGATTGAGTTGTTGTTTGTCAAATAATAACTAAGTAAACAAATAAATAATAATGAAACTTTATTTATTTAAATTAGAAAAATACCGCCAAGAAGAAGACAACGTAATCAGAAAGCAAAATCCAATAATGATAACCAAGGGGGTCAAAACAACCCTATGCAGGAGTTCGTTAATTTATTAATGGCAACATTTAATCAAACCAGGGGTAGAGCACCTGCAGTCCCTAGGGTAGCCAGAATGACTACTTTAAGGAATTTAAAAGTGTAGGTCCGCCAGAGTTCAAAGGAACTATGGACCCATTTGAGGCCCAGACATGGGTGAGGGAAATTGAGAAGGCGTTTGTAATAACAAATGTAGGGGAGGTGCAAAAGACTTCTTTTGTGACCTATATGATTAAAGGAGAAGCAAACTTCTTGTGGGAGGCTCACCAGGGTGGGGCTAGAACTGATGTTGTTACGTGGGAACAATTCAAAAAGTTTTATTCGAGAACTATTTTCCTACCAAAGACATGGGGAGAATGGAGATTAAGTTCTTGGAACTTAAACAAGGGACATGGCCGGTTCCCTATGCGCCAAGTTCAATGAATTAACAAGATTTGTTCCACATCAAGTGGACACTTTGAGGAGAGGAAGGCTCGTGGGTTTGAGCGAGGTGAAACCCCGGCTCTATAGTAGAATTTCGTGTTTCAAAGTGCTTCGTATGGGACCATTCAAGAGAAGACAATTATTGCCGAGGGTGGTAATGAGGCTTTAAGCTTGAGTACCGAAAAGAAAAAGAATTAAAAGCAAAGGAGAGGGCGTGTCCAAGGCGGAGGGAGCTAGTGGCAGTGGTAATATGCCCAAGGAGAAGAGTTTAAACTTTGGGAATACTAGAGTAAAACAAGTGGATCCTAAACGTAGGATCGAAGCATGCAAGACATGCAGAAAGGCTCATCTAGGAGTTTGCCTTAAAGGGAAGTTGGTTTTTTATAACTGTGGGTAGGAGGGTCATATATCACCCAATTGTCCTTACCCTAAGAAGAACCAATGTTATTTTATTTGAGGATCTATGGATCACATGGCAAGAAATTGCCCAAAGAAGGGGTCGGGAGGGTAGCAAGGGTGCTAGTAGTGGTAAGTTAGCCATTCTTTGGACCAACACCTCTCTACTAGACCTATTACTGTACCATTATTATAAGAGTCCAAGATGCGTTTACATCGGTGGATGTAGTAGTAGGTATCATGTGGCGCCCCCAAAATAGTCCAATCCATCCAACCTATTCTAAGTCGCCAAATACATGGTACAGAAAATAACTGCAACTTTATTACTACAATTATCTTGAAAAATACAACAACACATATGTTGTGAGTTTAAATACCAACTGTGACTCTGGATACCAACTTGTGTCAGCACCTCACATTGATACCTTACATAAAGAGTACAGATCGATATGAGCTTTAGAAATTAAAATCTTTAGAAAATTCTCAAGAAAATCTTCATACATGGGAGGCCATGCATCTAAGTTATATTAGATATCACATGGTGGAGAATTATCCTTGGTTCTTTCCAATGGTGAGTCTTCTCTTGACATATAACTATCTCCATTTATGCGCAATTGAAAATTATATTTCAACCAAACTCCAAGATCATATAGGTAGTTCTCGTAGATATACTCAAATGAAGTGGATGTACCTGACCACATCTTATGATAACTCGTAGATCATTAGACATCTTGTATGATAGTGGCAAAACACCCTTCCAAAGTTGGGTTCACCTCACCCTATTCGGTTCACCAAAATTAAATATCAAATGACGTATACAATACGACACACTTATCAAAAGTTCACAATAAAATTATTTTCATACTATTTAGGGAGAACCTCAACAGCTATAGACCATCGTTCTATTCCCCTGTTATCCCCGCTCGACCCGACAATACTCTTATTACCTGAAAGTAATTATGAAGCAAAAGGGTGAGCACAACTAGCTTAGTAAAGAATATCATGACTAAGATAAATAATTTATCATTAGCCTTCATCAGAGATTTAGAACATATGGTAGATGATAAAACTTTTCAACCATAGTTGCAGCGAAACGAGCAATCCATTAGAAGAGTCAAATAGACCATAAAGTCTATTATCTTCTCTATGTTAAAAGTCCACCAACAATGTTTATCCCTATAACATCAATCAACAGTTCCTTTCCACAATCATATGAATAACTCATAATCATAATTGTGATTCTAATTTCCTCTTCGCACTTAGGGGCGAAGATAATTTTCATCATTTGTCTTTACGAAACATCAAAGATCATGGTTATACCAAATCACGATTCATATTTATAATCATACTTATAAATTCATCTTTTCACTACTGAGGCGAAGATATTCATCAACAATTCATCTTTGCACTACAAACCAAAGATATTCAACAACGGTTCATCTTTGCACTACATGCCAAAGATATTCATCAACAATTCATCTTTGCACTTTCTGAGACGAAAGATATTCATCAACAGTTCATCTTTTTACTACAGGCGAAAGATATTCAATAATAGTTCATCTTTGCCTCTCTGGCGAAGAGAACCCATAGTCATGAAACATACCAATAATTTACCCATCTTTACACTCAGTGAAAGAGAAATTCCATCACCGGGTTATAAAATGTTATATATGATAATAAAAACAATATGATCAAAACATGGATTTAATTTCAAGAGTAAGATTCATAAATCATTGATTTCATAACACCTTAATCCAAATGTTATAAATCACTTAATAATCTCATAATCTAATGTTATTAATATTACCATAATATTTTAATCATTTTTTAAAATTATAAATAATTTATTTTAATTGTTTACACTTTACTAATTAATGCATTTAATCATCCTAAAATGCCAACCTCATAAAATTTCATCACCAATAACCAAAACCCTCATCAAAAATCTGCATATACCTTATGTAGGATTCCCAAGCCATAAAATCTTATTTTCCAATTTTGTTACTTCACATAACATATTTAATTCATTTACTCATAACTAGTCTATTTTCATGAAAAATACCAAATCAGTATAAACAAATTTTCTTTTCTGAGATTTAGCAGAATATTGTCCCATATTGAACATATATTTTTCGCATAATTTTTAAAATTCATTTACTATTTTTCATATGGCCAAAACTACTGAATATTTAGAAATTTATCATAAATTGTACTTTTGTCCAAAAATTCCAAAATTTATAGAGTATACTGCTATTATATACATGTACTCCCAATAAAATTTTCACAAATTTTGGAGTTAACCACAAGGAGTTATAAGAGTTTACTTTTTAAATAGTCTTTTCCCATAAAATTCATAACTCTTAATCTATACATCCAGAAATCACCATTTTTTGACACAATCTAGAAAACTCATCAAATCATCATTTCAAATTTTTCCAGAATTTTTGAAGTTTTAAAAAAATTACTAAACTGAAAAACATAATAACCCTTAAAATCCCTTACCTCAAAAGATCAGTATTTCTAAATGGAATAACGGATGAAAAGCCGAAGGAAACTTGCACTAAACAACAACTCTCAAAGTATCTAAATACTCACAAAAATGCGCTCGACAATATAGAGAGACAAAAAACTTGTTTCTGGTATGATTTTCAATTCTAACTTAGCCCTCTATTTATAGGAAAATGTTAGCCCGCCGAAGCAGACTTGACCTGCTACCTGATGGCTTTACCTGCTACTATTACCACCCACCATATTTGAAATTCAATTTGAGCACATTTCTCACCAACCAAAAGTGGAGCCCACCAATTAAAGAATTTTCCACCAAAATGATAAATTCAGAAACTTCAATATATTCTAAACCAGTCACCTCTTAAAATTCATAATAAATCATACGTTAATTTTTAATGGTTCAAAATTTGTGGACATGTACTCAACTTATATATGTATAACATATCCAAAAATAACAACAATTCAACGGTCGGATTAAAAATTATGACTAAATCAATATATCTCAAGAACACTGGTTTGATTTTTAATACCTCCAATCCGACAAAATACTGATAAAACACCTCAACATTAATTCCTACATTTATAACCACATAAATAAATCCATCATTTATATCCGCATCAAATAAATATTTCCTTATCATATAAATCAATAATTAATTATTCACAAATAATATTACAGAATCACAATTATGTCAATCAGGCAGTTCCCAGGAAAGAGGGGGCTTTTTGATAAGGATTTCTCCTTACTAACGCGCAATTAGGTGACCAAACCTCTCCTTCACAGAATATTCTAGACATTTCCAATAATGCTATCTAATAATATTATTCAAATAATATGAATTATTGATATAATAATGGGAAATACTGTGCATTGATAATTTTTGAAACAACAATAATATAAAATATCAACGCAGCAATTTTTGAATCAATAAAATAAAATATTGAGCGATAATTCTTTGTAACAATTCTTTGAGTTAGTGCCTTCTACGTAAGAATCAATAATTCAAAAAATCTTGTGCGATATTGTGTGCTCTTTTGTGCAACCACGCGTATTATTCTTGTATTTTAGCCAATAGGGTATTCAAAGCAGTGTTAACGGTGACAACTACGTCATTATTTATAAAAACTCATACTTGTCATTTTCTTCATCCGATAGTTATTCTTTTATGGGGCTCACAAATAAGCTGCTTGCGTAAATATGGATATTCCCAACAAAAAAAGAATATTCCATGACCAAACGAATATTTCAGAAACAATAATAAGTATGTTATAATACTTGCTTATTTTGAAAATTTTTATATATATCACCCTTAACTTTAAACTTTTATCAATTTAACCATTTACTAAATAATAATTATAAGAAAAATTGAATAATTTTATTTCATAAAATTCGGGGTCTTCTGATCTCCCTCCTTATAAAATTTTGTCCTCAAAATTTACGTGCACAGTATTTCAAATAGTTGAGAATACCTTGCTTTCTTTTTAGATTCCATCTTCCACAATCATCATGATTTCTTCATTGCTCATCTCTCCGTATTTCAAATATCATTCTAAAATACGACTTCAAAACAAAAGTTAATTGACATATCACAATTTGTCAACTTAAGTAAGAAAATTCAACTTAGGTAGGACACACACTTTACACTAGCGAAGGATATTACTCGTCTCTACTCTTTCCTAGTTCTAATCCGGATCTCCACCGAAGATTATATCCCTAAGCTCGTCTGAATCATGACTCATGTCCCAATAGTGGGCGGACACCTCCTCAGTGGTACCTATTAGTTTGCCACAATGAGCAGGCGTCCCTACGAGAGTCTCGGCGGTGTATCCTACTGAAAGGAAGTCACCAATGAGAAGCTTGGAGCTCTTTACTTATAGCTCTGATACCAACTGTGACGCCCCCAAAATAAGTCCAATCCATCCAACCTATTATGAGTCACCAAATACATGGTACAGAAAATAACTACAACTTTATTACTACAATTATCGTGCAAAATATAACAACACATATGTTGTGAGTTTAAATACCAACTGTGACTCTGGACACTAACTTGTGTCAGCACCTGACATTAATACCTTACATAAAGGTACAGTCAATAACTGTTTTAGAAATTAAAATCTTTGGAAACAGCTCAAGAAAACCTTCGTACATGGGAGGTCATGCATCTAAGTTATAATAGATATCATATGACTTGAGAATTATCCTTGGTTGACCCAATAGACCCCAAAGAAAAATGAGAAGATTGCTATCATGTTCTTTCCGATGGTGAGTCTTCTCTTGACATATAACTATCTCCACTGTCTGCAATTGAAAATTATATTTCAACCAAACTCTAAGATCATATAGGTAATGCTCGTAGATATACTCAGCAAGTAGATGTGCACAACCCTGTCTTATGATAACTCGTAGGTCATTAGACATCTTGTATGATAGTGGCAAAACACCCTTTCAAAGTTGGGTTCACCTCACCCTATTCGGTTCACCAAAATTAAATATCAAATGGCGTACAATGATACACACACTTATCTAAAGTTCTCAATAAAATTATTTTCATACTATTTAGGGAGAACCTCAACAACTATAGACCACCGTTCTATTCCCCTCTTATCCCCGCTCGACCTGGCAACACTCTTATTACCTGAAAGGAATTGTGAAGCAAAAGGGTGAGCACTACGGGCCAAAGATATTCAACAACAGGAAATCTTTGCACTACGGGCCAAAGATATTCATCAACAGTTCATATTTGCACTATATGCCAAAGATATTCATCAATAGTTCATCTTTGCACTACAGGCCAAAGATATTCAATAATAGGTCATCTTTGCATTACGGGCCAAAGATATTCATCAAAAGTTCATCTTTGCACTACACGCCAAAGATATTCATCAATAGTTCATCTTTGCACTACAGGCCAAAGATATTCAATAATAGGTCATCTTTGCACTACTGGCCAAAGAGAACCCATAGTCACGATCATACCAATAATCTACCCAGCTTTACACTCAAGTGAAAGAGAAATTTTATCACTAGGGTTATAAAAATGTTATATATGATAATAAAAACAATATGATCAAAATATAGATTTAATTTCAAGAGTAAGATTCATAAATCAATGATTTCATAACACCTTAATCCAAATGTTATAAATCACTTAATACTCTCATAATCTAATATTATTAATATTATCACAATATTATAATCATTTCTTAAACTTATAAACAATTTATTTTAATTGTTTCCACTTTACTAATTAATGCATTTAATCATCCTAAAATGTCAAACTCATAAAATTTCATCACCAATAACCAAAACCCTCCTAAAAAATCTGCATATAACTAATATAGGATTCCCAAGCCAAAAAATCTTATTTTCCAATTTTGTTACTTCACATAACATATTTAATTCATTTACTCATAACTAATCCATTTTCATGAAAAATACCAAATCAGTATAAACAATTTTTTTTTTGAGATTTAGCAGAATATAGTCCCATATTGAACATATAGTTTTCTCAGAATTTTTAAAATTCATTTACTATTTTTTATATGGCCAAAACTACTGAATATTTAGACATTTATCATAAATTGTACTTTTGTCCAAAAATTCCGAAATTTACAGAGTATACTGCTATTATATACATGTACTCCCAATAAAAATTTCACAAATTTTGGAGTTAACCACAAGGAGTTATAAGGGTTAATTTTAAAATAGTCATTTCCCATAAAATTCATAACTCTTAATCTTTACATCCAAAAATCTCCATTTTTGGACACAATCTAGAAAACTCATCAAATGATTATTTCAAATTTTTCAAGAATTTTTGAAGGTTCGAAAAAATTACTAAACTGAAAAACATAATAACCCTTAAAATCCCTTACCTCAAAAGAGCAGTATTTCTGACTGGAATAGCAGATGAAAAGCCGAAGGAAACTTGCACTGAACAGCAACTCTCAAAGTATCTAAATACTCACAAAAATGCGCTCGACAATATAGAGAGAAAGAAAACTTGTTTCTGGTGTGATTTCCAATTCTAACTTAGCCCTCTATTTATATGAAAATGGTAGTCCGCCGAAGCAGACATGACCTGCTACCTGATAGCTTTACCTGCTACTATTGCCATCCACCTCATTTAAAATTCAATTTGAGCACATTTCTCACCAACCAAAAGTGGAGCCCACCAATTCTAGAATTTTTCACCAAAATGATAAATTTAGAAACTTCAACAATTTCTAAACCAGTCACCTCTTAAAATTCATAACAAATCATACGTTAATTTTTAACGGTTAAAAATTTGTGGACATGTACTAAACTTATATATGTGTAAAATATCCAAAAATTACAACGATCCAATGGTCGGATTAAAAATTATAATCACGCAATATATCTCAAGAACACTTGTTTGATTTTTAATACCTACAATCCGACAAAATACTGATAAAATACCTCAACATTAATTCCTTCATTTATAACCACATAAATAAATCCATCATTTATATCCGCATCAAATAAATATTTCCTTATCATATAAATCAATAATTAATTATTCACAAATAATATTACAGAATCACAATTATGACAACCAGGCAGTTCCCAGGAAAGAGGGAGCTTTTCGATAAGGATTTCTCCTTACTGGCGCGAAATTAGGTGACCAAACCTCTCTTTGACAGAAATTTCTAGACATTGTCAATAATGCTATCTAATAATATTATTCAAATAATATGAATTATTGATCTGATAATGGGAAATATTGTGCACTGACAATTATTGAAACAACAATAATATAAAATATCAACGCATCAATTTTTGAATCAATAAAATAAAATATTGAACAGTAATTACTGTAATAATTATTGAGTAGTGCCTTATTACGTAAAAATCAATAATTCAAAAAAATACTGTGCAATATCATGTGCCACTGTGCAACCACGTGTATTACTGTATTTTAACCACCGGGTATTCCAACAGTGTTAACGGTAACAACTACGCCATTATTTATAAAAACTCATACTTGTTATTTTATTCATCCAATTGTTATTCTGTTATGGGGCCCATAAATGACTGCGTCGTCATACAGATATTCCCAACAAAAAGAATATTCCATGACCAAACGAATATTCCCCGACAACAATAAGTATTTTATAGCCACTTGCTTATTTTGAAAAATTTTATACATATCACCCTTAACTTTAAACTTTTATCAATTTAACCATTTACTGAATAATAATTATAAGAAAAATTGAATAATTTTATTTCATAAAATTCGGGGTCTTACATATCATTCCAGTCAATGAAATAAATGCTTATGTGCTATTTGATTCGGGTGCTACTTATTCTTTTATAGCATGTGAATTTGCTAAGCAATTAGGTTTATTCCCGAAAAAAAATTAGAAATACCTTTAAACGTTAAGGTAGCGAATGAAGAGATAATTCCAGTTGAACACATTTATAGAAATTATTTCATAGATATTAGAGGTAATAAATTATCGGTAGATCTTATACCGATAATGTTGAGAGAATTTGATATAATTCTCGGTATGGAATGGTTAATTAACCATAGAGTGATAATATATTGTTAAAGAAAAAGTGTGAACCTTCGAATTTCTAAGAAACCCAAGGTAGTGTTCTACGGTAGTAAATCACCAGAACGTTCTTGTTGTCTAACTATGACACAAGCTAGGAAAATGTTTAAAAAGGGGTGTATAGGGTACATATGCCATGTTGTGGATACCCAGAAGGTGGAAGCATCATTGGAACAGATACCTATAGTACAAGAATCCGTGGATGTATTTCTAGATGAGTTACCAGGTCTTCTGCTGTATAGGGAGGTTGAATTTGTGATTGATGTTTTACCGGGTACGACACCAGTTTGTAGGGCACCATATAGGATGGCACCGGTAGAGATGAAGGATTTAATGGTTCAATTACAAGAACTGTTATACAAAAAGTATATTCAACCGAGTGTGTCTCCGTGGGGAGCACCGGTATTGTTTGTAAAGAAGAAGGATGGATCGTTATGACTCTCTATCGACTATCGTGAGTTTAATAAGTTAACGATTAAGAATAAATACCCATTGCCCAAGATTGATGATCTATTTTATCAGTTAAAAGGGGAAAAATATTTTTCTAAGATAGATTTGTTTATGGGTTACCATCAGCTGAAAAGTAAGGAAGGAGGATGTACCTAAGATGGCGTTGAAGAACTTCGTTATGGTCACTACGATTTTACGGTTATATCGTTTTGGGTTGACGAATGCTTGACCCGCATTTATGGATATGATGAACAGAGTGTTCAAACAATATTTGGACAAGTTTGTCATAGTGTTTATTGATGATATTCTAGTCTATTTTAAGACGCCAGAAGATCACGCTGAACATTTGAGGATAGTGTTGGAAATACTGTGAAAGGAGAAGTTGTATATGAAATTCACTAAGTGTGAATTTTGGCTTGAAAGAGTGCAGTTTTTAGGACATGTTATCGATAAAGATGACATTTCTATGGATCCAGCGAAGGTGGAAGCAGTTAATAATTTGGAACAACCGAAAACTCAACCAAGGTTCGGAGTTTTCTGGGGTTAGCGGGATACTATCGAAGGTTTATTCAGGACTTTTGTAAAATAGCTACTCTATTGACGAATTTGACGAGGAAGTCAGTAAAGTATGTGTGGAATGAGAAGTGTGAAAATAGTTTTCAAGAACTCAAAAGGAGGTTAAGTGAGGCACCTGTATTATCTTTACTAGATGATATTGAGAATTTTAAAGTTTATAGCGATGCTTCGTATAGAGGACTGGGTTGAGTGCTCATGCAGCATGGAAATGTCATTGCATATGCATCATGCCAGTTAAAGGATTATGAGAAGGTTTATCCTACTCATGAACTAGAATTTGCAGCAGTAGTTTTTGATATGGAGACATTATCTATATGGGGAGAAGTGTGAGATATACACAGACTATAAAAGTGTGAAATATATCTTCACACGGAAGGAATTGAATATGAGGCAGAGAAGGTGGCTAGAATTGATAAAAGAGTACAACTGTGATATCTTATATCATCTGGGGAAAGCAAACGTAGTGGCCGATGCGTTAAGTAAGAAGGGTAGGGAAAAGCTATTAATGTTAAAGACTTAAAATGAGGTAATAACTTAGATGGCAAGAATGGAGCTAGAAGTCGGGTTACCGAGTGAATCGGTAGAGGTGTTATTCACAATAGAGACTCAACCAACGATAGTGGAATGAGTTAAGGATGTATAACTAAGTATCGAGAAGTGCGAGCGAATGAAGAAGAGAATGGAGGATGAAGAGAAGACTAGGTATAACCTTGATAATGAAGGATTACTCTATTTTGAAGGAAGAATTTGGGTTTTGAATAATTCCGATTTAAAAGAGGAGATAATGAGATAGGCCTATAGTTCGAAATACTCGATACATTCAGGTAGTACTAAGATGTATAAAGACCTTCGACAGAACTTTTGGTGACCAAATATGAAGAGAGAGATAGTAGAATATGTTAGTAAGTGCTTAACTTGTCAGAAAGTTTAGGCCAAACACCAACGACCGAGTGGGTTATTGCAATCACTAGAGATTCCAAAGTGGAAGTGGGTGCATATCATGATGGACTTTGTGGTGGGACTTCCAACGACAAAGAAAGGGTACAACGCTATCTGGGTAATAGTAGATCGTTTGACGAAGTCGAATCACTTTTTACTAATAGGAGTTAAGTATAACCTAGAGAAATTGGCATGGAGTACCTATTTCGATTGTGTCAGATCGTGATCCAAGATTTACATCGAATTTTTGGATGAGTTTTCAAGAGCAAATGGGAACGCAGTTGAGTTTAAGTACAGCTTATCATCCTTAGACGGATGGACAAAGTGAACGGACAATTCAAACTTTAGAAGATATGTTAAGATCTTGCTTTATGGATTTCAAGGAAAGTTGGGACAAACATCTGCCTTTTGTGGAATTTGCTTACAACATTAGTTTTCACGCTAGTTTAGGCATGCCGCCTTACAAAGCGTTATATGGGAGGAAGTGCAGAACTCTACTATGCTGGGATGAAGTTGGTGAACGTTGAATGTTGGGACCTAAAATGGTACAACAAATAGAAGACATGGTGAAGTTGATACGTATTCGATTGGTAGCTGCTCAAGATAGACAAAAGAAGTATGCGGATCCTCACCGTGAGAAGAGGGAGTTTGAGGTCGTTTCGTATGTCTTTCTAAAGGTGTCGCCTTGGAAAGGGAAGATACGCTTTCGATAGAAAGGGAAGTTAAGTCCAAGATTTATATAACCTTTTGAAATTTTAAGAAGGGTAGGAGAGGTAGCTTATGAAGTCCAGAGATGGAACGAATTAATAATGTGTTTCATGTGTCAGTACTCCATCCTTATAAACCAGACTACAAACACGTAATAGAGTATGAATATATTCAGATAGAAAAAGACTTAACATATGAAGAACTTCCAATTCAGATTGTTGATAGGAAGGAACAAGTCTTAAGAAATAAGATAATACCTTCGGTGAAGGTAATTTGGAGGAACCAAAATGCCGAAGAAGCAACGTGGGAACTCGAGAGTAAAATAAAGAAAAATTTTTCCCATTTGTTTAAGTAATTGTAGCAAGATTCTGGGGACAAAATCCTTCTAAGGGGGAAGAATGTAACGCCCGAGAAAATCGGATTTTATGTGAATTAAATTTTTATTTGATTATTTGAATTAAATGAATTTAATTATTTATTTATGTGAGTAAACTGTTTAAAGGTCGTTCTATGACCTATATTGTGCGGATGTGGTTAGGATTCTGTGACGCCCCCAAATTCAGACCGCCATTTGGTCACTCGAATTTGGTTCATCACGTGCTCATGGTAATACAATAGTAAATAAAATCACACATTCATAGCTGAAGATCTAATTTTGAATAATATACAATGTTTTATTATAATTATTCCCCCAAGTCTCGCAACCTATAGTACTTAATAGATTACATAATAATATCGAATAAAGACTTATTACATAATCCTACTTAAGCTTAAACATAGTCTGAAAACAGTCTTAATACAACATAATAAATTTAATCCATAAAGGAACAAGCTAGTCGGTAGCCTTGCCCTTGCCCTTGTCTTTCCTAAAG
This sequence comes from Panax quinquefolius, assembly GCA_020205615.1. Taxonomy (NCBI): domain Eukaryota; kingdom Viridiplantae; phylum Streptophyta; class Magnoliopsida; order Apiales; family Araliaceae; genus Panax; species Panax quinquefolius. The sequence continues at coordinate 75,611,545 of CM035154.1, forward strand.
ACACTTCCCTGTTCTACCTTAACTGGAAGGTTTTAAATAAGCAAGAATGAGCACAAATTGCCCAACAAGTAATATACAATAAGGGTGATGAGTATTAAATCACGAGTTAAATATATCCAGGTATAGTCTCAAAGTCTAAGAATAATATCATGAACAATGAGTACCAACAATTCTCGAATCAAATCTTTGGGATATGAAAGGATGATTCAATATAGATCAACATATATATATGAATTCAAAGGCTATCAACGTATCCAACTATATAAAACAAATTATACTAAGCAGTCACTAAAGACTATTGAACATCTACTAGAATTACCAATATTAAACTGATAACCCCAAAAGAATCAAGTACTATAGATGATCAAACTACAATACTCTTTGTTATGCATAACACCACAATAATATCCACTTATGCGTTGGGGTTTTCAACAACATACACTCCCTTACCATAAGGGTTGTTCAACTCAGTTTTCAAGATTTCTGCACCAGTTAATTGGTTTGGACAGTTTTATAAACATGCATATAGTCTAGCTAAATCAATGGCATAGACCCTTTCATAATATTCAAGAACAATACCAAGTTCAACATGAATAATAGCCTTTACAAGAGTTTAAACATACTAGTTCAATTGAACGAATAAGTAGAATCACTTGCATTCAAAGAGATAAGGTTTAGATACTTACTTACGATATCCGTTGAATAAAGTAATGCAAGGGTTTAGGATACGTGCCTTAAGCATAGTTTATCCACGTTAATAAATCAACACTTTCGAATCCTATTTATAGCGTATTATAAGTACAAGATACTCATTAGCTAATCACATTCTTTAATCAAGTCTGTCATGATTCAAGTATACACATATTGTACAAAATCAGCTTATATGTTTATCACAAAATCAAGTATCTAGTTACTTTATAAGCAACTTTATAATGCTCAAGGTTAAGACATTTTTACCCATCGACTTTCATTCTACATGGCAACCACTGTTTTATTACTTAATCATCACATATATACATGTATCAGTAGGGTTTAAACTAGTTTTAGCAACATATGCATCATATAAGTTAACTGTCAAAAATTAGATTGCATGATCCCAAAGACTGGCGTAGTTGCGCCATGGCTAAGCCTAGGGTCGGCGCAGCTGCGCAGCCCTCTGGCCAAGCCAAGACTCAACAGTTGCCTTGTGGTTTTTGTCCAGCTTGAACCAATCATTCATACATAATATATTATTATGCCAAAGGTCCTTCAAAAATCAATCTAGGTTCCTTCTTTCATAACATGGTTCTAAGTTAAACATTTCAACGAGTTAAAACAATTCAAGGTCATGTAACCACAAAGTCTTACATGCTTGCTTTCTAAAAACATAAGGTAGTCATATAACTCATACTAGGCATGCTTACGAGTATTCATATCACATATGTATAATTAACATCGTTTTGGTTAAAAATATGTTTCGTTTATGCTTCACTTAATATGACAACCCGAAAAATCGGATTGACCAAAATTTAAGTTTAAAGAATTAGTTATTAATAAAAGGAATTTTTATTAATAATATTATGTGTTATGTGTTTATTAATCATTCTAGAACCTAGGATGATTATAATACGAGAGGATTCTGGCTACGAGTTAGATTGAACGAGTAAGATTTTTCAAGAAGAAAATAAAATTTTTCCGGGAGCAAAAAAATTTCTAGGGAAAAAGACGAAATTGTCACTATTCACCTGACAAAACCCTAAGGGTTATAGTTAGAATAACCTAAGCCTTTATGAGAGTTTAGTATTTCTATCGAAAGATTTGACAATAATATATCGTGAAAAGTTAAGTAAGCCGATAAAAGTTTTCTCGAAAAATGTGCAAAAATCAGACGAAATAAAAATTATAAAAAGTATTGTTATGTACTCTTCACTCCTTTAACTACGTTAGGGGAAAACGTGAAGGAAAACGCTTAACGTCGAAAAGTGTTTTTCAGTTTTTCGAAAATCCAAAGAATACGTAAAAGTTAATCGATAAAGGAAAGACGAAATATCAAAAAATATTTGGATTCCGAGAATCGCAGTTTCTGAACTGTCGGACGAATTCTGCAAGACGGATGCACGAAGCTTCCAAGGGAAGCTTCATGAATAGTAAGGAGGTTAGTTGAGTAGGTGTGAATAGTAGATTTAGGGGCAAAATGACTATTTTGCTTCTAGCTTTAAAAATCTATAAAAGGAAGCCTTAAGCTCATTTTGTGTGGGATTTTGAAAATCCTTCAATACTTAAGAGAGAGAGAGAGAGAGAGAGAGAGAGAGAGTTCAGATGGGAGGAAGAAGAGGAAAGGAAGAGGAAAAGCTTTCTCGTGAGCAAACTTTGTCCGATGGAAGAAGATTAAAGGAGAAAGGTAATCCGAACCTTAGTCTCTTATAAATTTTCTTCAAGTTTTATATGTTTAAAACATAGCTTAATGAGAATGAGGAGTAAAAGATGTTAGGAATGATTTCATATGGTTGAACTCATGAGAAAAGAAGAAATAAGAAATTAGAAGTTTAGTTTATAAACTTCTTAAGGAAGTATAAGATTCGTAATGAATTTGAGCGATTCAAATGAATCATATGAACAATTCGGTGAAATAAGTAAGGAATGTTGTTCTATAACATCAAGTTCCAAGAAAAAAGTAAAATCGTAATCAAAATATCGATTTAAAATGAAGAACGAACGAAGAACGCGAAGAACACGGAAAGAACGAGAAGAACGTTGTTAATGGACAAATTTAAAATCATCGTAGTGTAATTGTTATTGATGGACAAGTTAAAACCATCACATATAAGTTAGTTGCTTATTGCTTGGTTAGGAACAATAGAAACGTTCATGAAGAATGGATTAAAACTGAGCAATAACGAAGTTATGGCAAAAATTTTGCATAAGACGAATGAGAATTAGAAAGTTAGTAAATGAACCCGAACGTGTAGGGTTTCATAAGAATATAATAAAACGTAAAAAATATGAGTTGTGGACTCAAGAACGAACGAGTTGCAAATTCAGATGACCAAATTACGGACAAACAAATGAAGAACATTAATAATGTAAAACGAATGAAGGACGAAGATTAAGCCAATTGAATGGCATGTTAATGGATTCAGAATGAAGTTCTGTTCGAGGGGAGTTGAATTACGTAAGACAAGGAAGAGAATGGCTTTAGAACGACCTCGTTCTGAATTATAACGAGTAAGATATGAGATCGGGAAGTAAGCATCTCAAGTATGTAAAAGACTTATAAATTTTTTTAAGGATTAAGGCTTGGCGCCACAACGCTAGCCCCAGTATTTAGACACTACAGAGTAGCGCTGCAGTGCGAGAGATAAAGAGGGAACCGGTGTCGCAGAGTCGGTGTAGGGCAAAGTGTGAGACCCCAGATTTTATCAATAAAGATTTAAATTTTGTCGAAATAATTTTTAATATTATGGTGTGAATTTGAGATAATATTATAGTTGTGGGTAGTATTAATAAATTTTGCAAAGTATGCAAGTGGTTATATTATATTCGATTGGTCGGGGAATATTCGGTTTAGCGAGGAATATTAAATAACAATGACTCAATCATTGGTGGACCCTAATAATGTAATTATTGTTGGATTGAAAACGACAAAAATATTTTATTGAAATAACGGCGGAAGTTTTACTGTAGTTCTTTGTTGAACTACTTTCGGTAGTAAAAGTACAAAGATGTCGTGTGGTTGCATAAGTAGCACACCGGTATTGATTATTGATGCTTATGTGAGAAGTCACTCGGTTTGATTCCATTATTATCGATTAATAATATGAATTATTATAATGATAATGACGTTTTTGTTTTATTCATATTATTAACGTAATAAAAGCGAAACATCTTTTATATAAAATAGAATACTTTATTAAAATTATTCTATAAATAGAATATATTATATTTTATTATGCATAGTGTTGCATAGTGTTTTTGCATAGTGTTTTGCATAGTATTGCATAGTGTTTGCATAGTAAAATGTTTTATATAAATAGAATATATTATATTTTATTTAAAAGATTTTTCTTTAAATATGGACCGTCAGATTAAAGTAAATCAATCTGACCGTTCATGGATTAGTTACTATGCATTCCATTTTCCTATAAATAGAAGCTCATTCCTTCATTACTTTCTTACTAATTCATTGAAACTCTAGAGAGAAATTATAGAGAAGCTACAGAGAGAAAATTATAGAAAGAAGAAGAGTATTCTCGCTACTTCACTACTTCTATATTCAGTTCTTTTTACGGTGAGGGTGTTATTCTTTCTTCTTGAAGAGAACTTACATTATTCCATTCATTATTATTACATTGGAATAACTTTTAAAAAGTGGCATACCCTATACATAACTTTGTGTCACGCTGACATACCCTATACTTGGTGAAATCCTTATGTTATTCCATTGCTTATTATTACATTAGAATAACTTTTATATATGCGGTTTACCTATACTTGGTGACATTCTTCTATTATTCATTGGAACATCACATGCATGTGTTTTTTACAGGACTGGTTCCGCTTTTTATTATTCTGTTGGAACATCACATGCATGTGTTTTACACCCACTGGTTCCGTCTTTATCATTACATTGGAATATCCTATCTGTGTGTTTTACATCGGATCCGGTTCTATCTTTATTATTCTGTTGGAACATCCACATTGGTGTGAATTTCACGACTTTGGTTCCGTTATTATTATTACATTGGAATAACTTTTATACTGCGCAATCACCACGCATGCATGGTGATTTCTTTTGTTATTCCATTCTTTATTATACCCAGGTTGGTTAAAACTTTGACTTCTATACTCCATGAAATTAGTAGAATATCCTTGATATTTGCGTTTCATCCATATCTTTTCATGGAAATATTCTTGATCATTCTTGAATTTTACTCTCTGAAAGCAAGATATCATGTTGACAATTTGGGCGTTAATAATTCATGGATTAAATAATTCTTAAACTTGTTTTATTGAATTACTATGTCATTGTCATCATCCTCATGTTATATTATGTTATCTTTGGCTTACGTGCATAGATGAACTTAGTATGATTATGACCGAGGATCATTCGGTATAATCATGACTTGATATAAATGATGTGACAAAAGTCCTCGGTGGCACTGTAATGCGATGATGGATAGTTTTGGTATGATTATGACCGAGGGTGATTCGGTATAGTCATGACCATTGATAATTTGATGAAAATCCTTGGCCGTGATATGCGAGGATGATTAGATGTGGTAGTTTATTTATTAAGTTTGAGTCTCGGCGATAAAATTGATGAAAACCTTTTAAAACCTAAAAGATAGTAGACTTTATTCTCTACTGACTCTTTTAATGGATTGCATATTCATTGCAGCTTAAACTGGTTGTCTATTGTATTTTATCGGTTTAACATCATTGAAGGCTAATGATAATTTATTCTGCATTATCTTAGTCATAATATTTCTTACTGGGCTAGTTGAGCTCACCCTTTATTTCACTGTTCTCTTCAGGAAATGTGAACATAGCTGGGACGAGTCGGGGAACGAAGTAATGGTCCCGAGGATAGCATTAGTAGTCCTCACTATTCTGTGAAATAGTGTGATAATAGTTGTAATGAGGACTCCTTTTGAGTTGGTATAATATCTAGTAGACAATATTTGTATTCAAACTCACAGTTTATGTCGTATTGTACACGACAGTTATATTAGTAAGTCGTATTTGAATTTATGTACCATGTAAGTGGCGACCCAAGATGGGTGACGTATACTTAATTTTGGGGGCGTCACACAAAGCCTAGTAATGAGCTTTTAACTTCTCAAAACCTGAGGGATGTGTAACGAAAGCTAATGAGCATATAGTTCATCAAATGTAACACTTAATAAAGTGATTTAAACATTTATTGAAGGTTGAATGGAAATATTGAACGAGATTAAAAGACAAAGAATTTAAGTGGTAGATTACGTAATCGGTATCCGGGGACCGTAGTCGCGATAAACGAACGTGGGGGATTGCTATGATTGTGATTCCTTAAACGTTGAGTGACGAAGGTAATGAATAACATTGTGATGTTATGTTGTAGTAATGAGAGAAGTGTAAAGCGTATAGGCCGTTGTGAACATAACGCATTTTCGCGATGAAGCGATCGATCTTAGCATATACAATGAATCAGTATGACTTTGACATTAAGAATGAATAATGAACGTGGGGTTCATGTAATGGATAATGAATGTAAACGATTAAAAATTTGGATGAAGGTTGAATAGAATTAAGAGACAAGTAACGTGAACGTTGAATACGTAAACGATCCTCGTGAATCATATTCGCGTCGAGCAAATGTTCTAAGTGTATATTGGTTGTATAACTTAGACTTTGACGAAGGTAGTAAGTAAGATATGAATTATCAAGAAAGCCGTAGCAAATGGTAATAAGATCAATGAAAGCCAAATATGAGTCGGATGGAAAATGTTAGAATGAAATGTAAGAGTTAACACTTTAACCGACGTAAGGGTTAAGTGTACATGAATATTAAAAGGGCAGAACCTACACCCCGTGTATGGTTTGACCGTAAGGTAATGAGGATCAATGATTAAACCTGTGAATGGTGAAGAAACTGAATTAAAGACAATGAAGTATAACATAAAGAAGCCGAGTTAATGATTAACTTGGATGACATTCAGAGTCGATGAACCAGATGTTGTAAGATAAGAATAAGGTAATGTAAAATGCTTAACGCTTTGAATGCGTGGAATTAATATCGAATGATCGTTCTTAGTTCACAAAATACTGTATAACTTAGACGATAAAGAATGAACCCTAAGGTATGGCATTTAGTTGCCAGAAAGCCATAAGGAATAAGAAATTGACTTAACGAACATTATAATCTTAATGGTTTGGATAAGTTAAGATGAGTTTAGGTTGTAGTACAATGTAACCTTTGATGGTTGACATATAGGGAGCTTGGCTAAATAATTCCTTGAGGAGAGCGGAGGTATATACTGGCTGGCAATCGATCTAACTCATTTATTATGGGCGGTGTACATGAGACGCAGAACTTGTTTGTTGGTTGTTTATGGGAAACCATTGAGTACCATATGGACTACTAGCGCGAGAGAGCGGGAGGTGTGTTGAGTCCTAGAAGTTATAAGAATAAGTTAAGAATGCAAATCATCAACGATGATGAGCGTATAAGTAAGACATATCCGTATGTCACAAAGTCGTAGAACGGTAAAGCAAGTTGTCACGTAAACTTAGGTTGAAAGAACACGAACCATAAGAAGTATAGTTAAATAAACCAATGCGTAAGTCAAGTATATGACTAATTGATGTATGTGTTATTTCCTTATGTGTTATAGGGATTGGAATAAGAAGTTCAACGTAAACTATAAGTCGTAGCTATCGTAAAAGGCAAGTTTCTAACTTCATTCATATTTTAAATGAATTCTAGTTTCTAAAACTTCTTAGATATTGAACTTGAGAAGTTTTGTCTACGTGCAAATGTGTGATATTTGTACAAGGTAGTAGAATGTATGAGGCCTTGTGCCTGAATTTGAACACTTAGGTGTTTTTATGAGACAAACTGTTACGTGATTGAACTGCTTCGATAAAAAAGAATGTTTTGTTTATACATGAACTGTTATTGTTAAGTTTGTGTTATTAATTCTAGCCAGACAGAATGTCTATAAAAAAAGGTAGAAGAATGAAAGTATTTCAAGGTGAATGTGACTAATGTTTTAAAAGGATAGGAATCGAGATTATTCATATTATTCAAGCTGCTTCATAACCTTTGTTCGGTTATTGAAGTCTTAAAAGAATGTTTAAATTCTTGAAGTTGTTTGTTCAACTACTTTAACTTGCTGAGCAATTGAATGTGAACACTTTCTTTATATAAAAACATTTTCAGCAAACGATGTTAGAAAGAACTTAAGGATCCCATAAAGATCAAGGTTATCGGTATCTAGACGAAGTGCCATTCATTAGATGAATGAGCGTGAAGATCAAGCAAAGACCTGTAATGTAGAAAGATGTAATTAAACCATAGAATAGATTAATGAACGATTATGTATCCTTGGTGGCGGATGAAAGTCACTCTTGTAAGAGATAAAGAATTATGTAATTATCATTATTTGTAATGAAAGACGTTATAAGGTTTTAGAACTTGGGAATTGAGAATGTATGTTGTTATATTTCAATATATAATGATGTATGTTTGGAAAGAAGTGGGACCGTGACGTACGGAATTTTGGTATGAAGATAGACCGGATTTCGAGGCGTTATAGAGTGGTATCAAAGCTAATAGGTTATAAACCTTAGGTATGAGTACCTAAGGCTATAATCGTTGAGGGAATGATAAGAAGATCGTTTAGTTAAATGATTAAGGAAGAACATCACCACGTGATCATAGTGAATCATAGTAACAGATGATCTGTTAAACGATGAATGATTTATAGCTAATGCTATTAATGAATGGTACTACGAAGTAGTATAGGTAAGAAGAACTCAGGTTGAGTTGTAAAGAATAGCATGCGAATTAAAGAAAATTGGCATTAAGTAAAGAGAGAGTTAGAAGTTATAAGATTTCAATTGAGGACTCATGTGACAGCTGAGTTGTATGAACCTTTGTTATGGGCAGAGGTTTGTGCTTCGGTTTAACAACTGCTTAACTTATTACAGTGATAATCATTAGAATATGTTGTGCTATCAATATGTAAATGGCGAGAATGTGAATCTTTTCTCATGTATATATTTGTTAGGTAGAGAACGGTAAGGTAGATGCGAGTTCTTGAAACTCATACTTATGGTAAATTAAATGACTCATAATGATATGGTATGTTTTGAACTTCTCATCGAATGGGCGCCTATGGTCCGATTTTGGGGATAGTTCTTAAACTCATATTATTGTGAAAAGTTCCTAAACTCATAATGTGTGGTAAGTTGATGGACTATACTAAGGTATAGGAATGTTTAAACCGAAAATGAGTTATTTTCAAAGATCTTAGCATTGAAGGTGCTAGAGAAGATTAAGTATTGTTGCAAGTAAGACAATGAAGGAAGATGGAGAATAGGATATTCCAAGTCATCTAGCTATGCTAGATTTTGAAATTTATTGAAATCGTGCTTATGTATGTGCGCGTTTTGAAAATGAAAGAATTGGTTCAACTTTTGGAACCAATGGATTTTAAAGGAACTATTCTTGGTATGTCTATGCTAATTGTTTCATCTGAATGCGAAATTGATTTGAAATATTAAAAGGAATTTTATATCATCGTGCATTTGATGCCAAGATGGTAAAATGATGGAGTTATTAATGCAATTGAACACGGTGTTAGATGTGATATTAGGATCAACAACACGCTTATGGTATGATGTATAATGATTAATTCATAAACCGACAAAGTCCTCAACGTATTATAAAAAGTATGCGGTATCGTGACATCATAAAACGCGTTTTGATGTATTGTAAAAGAATTTAAAGAAGTAGTCGATGTCAATTGATTTGACTGAGCGAATGTTTCAAGTTGATGTCTAATTTATTGGTATGGTCGAAGCTATTTGATTTGGCTAAGACAAATGGTATTTCATGTCATAAGAAAATTGAGCTTTCTTTGAAGAGTTATGCTGAACCAAATTATTTTGGTGCGAAATCTAATGATTAAGTCTGAGGTGAACATACCCTGAAATGGGGTTATACAATGGGTTCATCGTCTATGTATAGAAGATGTAGTTTTCTTTCTTGGTGATTGTAAACTGACCGTGATAGAAGGGTTTACAGTGAAATATTGTTAAACGTAGAAAGAGTTCATGGTCAATTTGACCCCTCAGCAAAAGTATGAAATGTTTTAATGGAATCTTTATATTCCTATTTATTCCTTCTACTTCATGATTATTGGTAAATTATGAAGGTTAGGGAATGTGTGAAAGATAAGAACTTCATTGAAGAGAAGTTGAGAAGAAGGGTAAGCTAAAATTTTGAGGATGAAATTCTATTATGTAGGGGTGAATGTGATGACCTGGGAATGGGTGTGGTTTTAGAAATTCTGAGGATGAAATTTTTATAAGGAGGGAAGAATGTGACAACCCGGAAAATCGGATTGTCCAAAATTTAAGTTTAAAGAATTAGTTATTAATAAAAGAAATTTTTATTAATAATATTCTATGCTATGTGTTTATTAATCGTTCTAGAACCTATGATGATTATAATACTGGAGGATTCTGGCTATGAGCTAGACTAAACGAGTAAGAATTTTCAAGACGAAAATGAATTTTTTTCGGGAAAAAAATATTTTCAAGGAAAAAAACAAAATAGGCACTATTCACCCGACGAAATCCTGAGGGTTAGGGTTTAAATAACCTAAGCCTTTCTGAGAGTTTGGTATGTTAAGATGACATTCCGTCAAAAGATTTGACAATAATATATCGTGAAAAGTTAAGTAAGCCGATAAAAGTTTTTCTCAAAAAATGTGCAAAAATCAGACAAAATTAAAACAACGAAAAGTACTGTTATGTACTTTTCACTCGTTTAACTACGTTAGGGGAAAACGTGATGGAAAACACTTAACGTCAAAAAGTGTTTTTTAGTTTTTCAAAAATTCGAAGAATACGTAAAAGTTAATCGGTAAAGAAAATATGAAATATCCAAAACTATTTGGATTCTGAGAATCGCAGTTTTCGAACAAACGGACGAATTTCGCAAGACGGAAGCATAAAGCTTCCAAGGGAAGCTTCGTTAATAGTAAGTAGTTTAGTTGAGGAGGTATGAATAGTAGATTTAGCGATGAAATGACTATTTTTCCCCTAGCTTTGAAAATATATAAAAGGAAGCCTTAAGCTCATTTGTGTGGGATTTTGAAAATGTTTCAACACTTGAGAGAGAGAGAGAGAGAGAGTGAGAGTTCGGATGGGAGAAAGAAGAGGAAAGTAGGAGGAAAAGCTTGCTCGTTTGCAAACTTTATTTGACGGAAGAAGATTAAAAGAGAAAGGTAATCCGAACCCTAGTCTCTTATAAATTTTATGTGACGCCCCCAAATCTGGGACTCTTCCAACCCAACAGATGGTGCTACACGGTACTACCATTCAATCATTCATTCAATTGAATAGTCACAAAATGACTACGAAGCTAAGTTTGCCGAGTTGTCCCGGTTTGCGTCCCATTTGGTTGATAACGAGGAGAGAATGACACGAATGTTTTTAAGAGGTTTGAAACCCGAGATACGTCAATATCTTATCTCTCATAAACTGTGTTTGTATTCAGATGTTGTTAATAGGGCTCAGTTATTGGAGCGCGATAATGAGTTAACCCAACCAAAAGAGAGCAGCCGGTAAAATGATAATACTAGTGATAGCAGTCATTGAAGCGGTGATAATAAGCGTGGAGGGAATCAACATGCCAGAAATAGTAACCACTTCGGTGGTAATCATGGCAAAATAATAAGAATGGACATTTCAAGAAGAGGAGATTCAACAATGATGGAAAGATATCAGCACCAGTACCCATTGTTAAGGAAGGAGAACGACCACCTATCATATACTTCAAATGCGGAGGGAGGGACACATCGATCAAACCGCACGATCTGCAGTCAAAGCATGTTATAATTGTGGAAGAGAATGTCACCTAGCCCGATTTTGTCATTCACCGAAGACAAGTTTAGCTAGGATGGAGGCACCAAAGGACGTCCCAGAAAAGTCAAAGCCAGTAGTGCAAGGGAGAGCATTTGTCGTGACCTCTCAGAAAGCAAGGAACCCGAACGAGGTCATCACGGGTAAGCTTATCATAAACTCTAACGAAGTATATACCTTATTTGATACCGGTTCTACCAATTCTTTTATTTCTCCTACTTGCGCTCAACGTTTAAATTTGAATCCGGAGGAATTAGACTTTGACTTATCTATTGAAACTCCGTTGGGAGAAACCTTCATTACATCCACTGTTTATAAGTCTTGTTTGGTTCAAATCGGTACCCTCACATTACCTGTCGATCTTATTTCATTGAAAATACTTGCATTTGACGTAATTCTAGGGATTGATTGGTTAACTACTCATCATGCAAAAAATTGATTGTTTTCGTAAGGTTGTTAGCTTTCATATTCCTAAACAACCTATTATGATAATTCAAGCAACTAAACCATTATAATCAATCACTGTCATCTCAAGCCATAAAGCTATTCGTTTATTGAAAAACGGATGTCAAGCTTTCTTAGCTCATGTCACGGATCTAAACAAAAATACGTCAGTTTTGAATTATATTTCTATTGTTAATGAATTTCCTGACGTATTCCTTGAAGAACTTCCTAGCCTACCCCCAGAACGTGAAATTAAATTTTGTATCGACCTTGAACCCAGTACAAAACCCATTTCCAAATCCCCATATCGAATGGCTCCTATTGAACTTCAGGAGTTAAAGACCCAACTACAGGAATTGTTAAACATTGGCTTTATTCGTCCTAGTACTTCTCCTTGGGGTGCTCCTGTTCTATTCGTGAAGAAGAAAGATGGGAGTTTGTAACTTTATATTGATTATCGGGAGTTGAATCATGTCACCATCAAAAATAGGTACCCATTGCCATGTATTGATGACTTGTTTGACCAATTGCAAGGCGCCAAATTCTTTTCAAAGATTGATCTTCATTCCGGATATCACCAATTGAAGATTAGAACCGATGACATTCCAAAGACTTTGCTTTAACTCCTAATGCGGCATTATGAATTCATAGTCATGTCTTTTGGATTGACTAATGATCCTGCCGCTTTCATGAATATGATGAACCGAGTATTCAAGGAATATTTGGATCACTTTGTGGTCATCTTTATTGATGACATCCTTATTTATTCCAAAAGTCATGAAGATCATGAGCAACACTTGAGGTCGAGACTCCAAAAGCTTCGTGAATATAAGCTTTATGCGAGTTAAAGAAATGCGAGTTCGGCGAGAGAAGTAGCATTCCTTGAGCACGTGGTATCAAGTCATGGAATATCTGTTGACCCATCAAAGATTGAAGCTATTCAAAGTCGAAGCAACCTAAATCGATGATCGAAATCACGTAGCTTTCTAACTTAGTTAAGTTATTATCGGAGATTCGTGGAAGGATTTTCTCGAATCGCTACTCCATTAACTTCAAATTGACTCGAAAAGATAAAAAATTCGGTTAGAGCGAGGAATGTGAGAAGAGTTTTCAGAACTCAAGAGAGACTCATTTCAAAGACCTATTCGACAATACCATCTGGCTCGGAGGATTTGTCATCTCAAATGATGCTTCAGCAAAGGGTTAGGATGTGTTCTCATGTAACATGGAAAAGTCATAGCCTATGCCTCACAACAACTCAAAGAATATGAGAGGAATTATCCTACTCATGATCTAGAGTTAGCGTGATCGTTTTTTACACTAAAGATTTGGAGGCATTACTTGTATGGGGAGAAAGTGGAGATCTTTACGGATCATAAAAGCCTTAAATATTTCTTTACTCAAAAGGAACTCAACATGCGACAATGACGTTGGCTTGAATCTGTTGAAAGATTATGATCATACCATCCAATACCATCCTCGAAAAAGCGAATGTGGTAGGTGACGCATTGAGTAGAAAGATCATATCATGGCGCACGAAAAGCGATATTGTCAATGTAAAGGCCCATTTTGTATGACTTGTAAAGGATGGAGATAGAGATAAAGACTCCAGGGACCTACGTGATGATGATGAATATACGAGTAGAACTGACTTTAATCGATAAAGTTAAAGCCGCTCAAATTACGGACACTGGCCGATCATGTATGAGGAAGAAAGTGCAAGAAGGTCCTATCCGAAGCAAGAATCGATGAAGAAGGAATACTTGAGTCAACTCCGGACTTTGTGTTCCTAACGACCACGATTTAAAGTATAAAATCATGATGGAGGCGCACAACACACCGCTTGGTAATCCATCTTGGGAAAACCAAAATGTATCATGATCTTCGGCATACATTTTGGTGGTGCAATATGAAGAGGAGATAAGCATTTTATCTCAAGGTGTTTAACTTGTCAACGAGTCGGTGAGCATCAAGTACCAAAAGGTCCATTGCAACCACTTGAAATTCCAGAATGGAAGTGGGAGCACATTACTATGGATTTCTTTACTGGTCTTCCTAAGGTTTCTCAAGGCATAGATGTAATTTGGGTCATTGTTGATAGATTGACCAAGTCTGCTCACTTCTTACCAATATGAGAAACTTATACACTTGAACATCTTACTCGTATGTATATAAACAAGATTATAAGACTGCATGGTATGCCAGTATCCATAGTTTCTGATCGAGACCAAGATTCACTTCAAGATTTTGGGTTAGTTTGCAAAAAGCTATGAACACGGATTTACAATTTAGTTTGGCATATCATCCTTAGACAGGCGGACAATCAGAGAGTACTATTTAAACTCTTGAAGATTTATTAAGACTCTGTGTCCTTGACTTCAAGGGAAGTTGGGACAAGTTCTTACCGTTGATGGAGTTTTCCTATAACAATAGTTATCAAGCAAGTATTGGCATGGCTCCATTTGAGCGTTGTATGGAAGAAAGTGTCGCTTCCAAAGATGTCTTTGGGATGAGGTGGGTGAAGCAACGTTGTTGGGACCAGAGTTAGTACGATGATGACTACAAAAAAGATACAAACGATCCGTGAACGATATAAAAACCTCACAAGATCGACAAAAAGAGTTATCTTTGATCTTCATCGAAAGGACGTGAAATTCGATATTGGAGATCATGTGTTGTTACGTGTTGCTCCATGGAAAGGAGTTACAAGATTTGGAAAGAGAGGAATGCTCAATCCTCGATTCATTGGCCCATTTTTAATCCTCGATCGAGTAGGGACTGTAGCCTATAGACTTGCTTTCTCGCTTAAGTATGTCTCGTGTTCATAATGTTTTCATATATCCATGTTACGTAAATATGTGAAAGACCCGAACCACATTATTAAGTTAGAACCGCATTTAAATAGCGGAAGATTTAACGTATGAAGAGGTTCCTGTTCAAATCTTGGATAAGAAGGAACATATTCTACGCTCCAAGGTTATACCTCAAGTCAAAGTTTTGTGGAAAAACCACGATTTTGAGGAAATGACCTAGGAGTTAGAATCTGAAATAAAATCAAGGTATCCTTACCTCTTCGATATACCAGGTACGTACCCTAATTTCGAGGGCGAAATTTCTTAAGAAGGGGAGGTTGTAAGACCCCAACTTTTATGAATAAAGATGATTTTTCTATAAATATCATTTTTAAATATTATGGAATGAATTTGATATAATGTTATAGTTGTGGGTAATATTTATTAATTTTGCAAAGTACGCAAGTTGTTATATAATATTCGATTGGTCGGGGAATATTCGTTTTATCAAGAAATATTTGTACGACGTCACAATCATTAGTGGACCCCACAATGGAATTATTATCGGATTGAGAAAATGATAAAAATATCTTTTTATGAAAATAACGGCGAAAGTTTTACAGTTAAAACTATTGAACTATTCGGTAGTAAAGAAATCTGATGTCTGGCGCTGGTTGCATAGTAGCACACCTGGTATTGATTATTGATGCTTACATGAGAAGTCACTCAGTTTTGTTCAATTATTGCTACAGTAATTATTGCATAGTATCTCACATTATTTGATTCAATTATTGTCGATATTTTATATATTATTAAATCAATAATTGAGACGACAAAGTTATTAATGTTATTATTTACAATATTAACGATGTCTAGAAGTTCTGTCAAGGAGAGGTTTGGTCACCTAATTGCGCGCCAATTGAGAGAAATCCTTATTGGAAAGCCCCCTCTTTCCTGGGAAAGATCTGGTCGATTAATATTGTGAATTATAATAATGATGATAAATGTTGTTAAAAATATTGAGGTGAATTTTTATGAAGTATTTGTTGTAAAATGTGGCTTATTAATTGTACCCCCATTTACCCATTTTTTCAAAATTGTTGGTAGAAAGTTATCTCAATTTTGTTTTATTATTATATATATATATATATATATATATATATATATATATATATATATATTATAAATGTCAAGATATATAAGAAGACCTCAAATTTTTTTTAAATAAAAAGAAATTTCCTTTATTTATTATTTTGAAATAGTAAGGGTTGATTTGATTAATGTGGATAGTTAAGGGTTAAATACGCAAATATTTCAAAATAAGCAAGTGGTTATAAAATATTCATTTTTGTCGGGGAATATTCGTTTGGTCGTGGAATATTCAGATCGCTTGGAATATTCGTATTTACGACCAAGCAGCATGACCATGTGGGCCCATAACTAAAAAGCGATTGATGAAGAAAACGACAAATATAAGTTGGTTAAAAATAACTACAGTAGTTATATTACCAAAGAGATCTGTTGAATACCCGGTGGTTAAAATACAAGAATACGCTGTGGTCGCACAAAGAGTAGATACTACAGATTGCATAGTATTGTTGAATTATTGATCCTTACGTAAGAAGGCACTACTCAATAATTATTACGAGAGTTACTGCTCAATAGTTTATTTTATTGATTCAATAATTGTCATATTGGTATTTTATATTATCATTGCTTCAATAATTGTCAACGCATGTATTTCCCATTATCGATCAATAATTCATATTATTTGAATAATATTATTAGATAACATTATTGGCAATGTCTAGAAAGTTCGCATCTAAGGAGAGGTTTGGTCACCTAATTGCGCGCCAAATAAGGAGAGATCCTTATCGAAAGCCCCTCTTTCCTGGGAATGTAACTGGTTATCATAAATGTGATTCAGAATATTATTTGTGAATAATTAATTATTGATTCATATGATAAGGAAATATTTATTTTATATGAATATAAATGATGGATTTATTTATGTGGTTATTAATGAAGGAATTAATGCTTTGAGATTTTTATTTGTATTTTGTCGGATCGAGGTATTAAAAGATCAAATCGTTGTTATTACGATTTATTGTGTGAGTTATAATATTTAATCCGACCGCTGGATCGTTGTAATTTTTGGATATGTTATACATACATAAGTTGAGTATATGTCCACAAATTTTGAACCGTTAAAAATGCACGAATGATTTGTTGTGAATTTTAAGAGGTGTCCGATTCTAAATTAGGTTTATAATTGATTTTGGTGGAAAATTCTAGAATTGAGTGGGCCCCACTTGTGGTTGGTGAAAAAATGTGCTGAATTTTATTTCAAATATGGTGGGTGGCAATAGTAGCAGTAAAGCCATCGTAGCAGGGTGTCAAGTCTCGCCTTGGTAAGGCTAACATTTTCCTATAAATAGAGGGCTAAGTTAGAATTGAAAATCACACCGTAAACAAAGTTTTCTCTTCTCTCTATATTATCGAGCGTATTTATGAGTATTTAGATACTTTGAGAGTTATTTATTACAAGACAAGTTTCATTCAAAGATCACTTCCGACCTTTCCTTCCGGCACTCGATTCTTTGAGGTAAGGTATATTATTTTTTCAGAATGATATTATTTCTTCAATATCATTATCTTTGAAATGTTGATCTCAAGTTTTTATCAAATTTGGAACTTTTTCATGTCGGGTTACTATTCATGAGTTACTATTCATGAGTTACTATTCATGAGTTACTATTCACGAGTTACTATTCACGAGTACTATTCATGAAGCGTGAAAATGTTTTTTTTGTGGAATTTCTATCTTTTGGTGTCTGAGTTACTATTCACGATATACGGACTATTCACGTATACTATCAAGACTATTCAATCAAAAATAAAATTTCTTCTTTTCGTCTAAAATATCTATTCGGATACTAGCTTTGATTGATCCATGTTTTGATCATTCTTGAATTTTACACCACTATGATTATTTTTGAGGTATTGTTGGACATGGATAAAACAAAGTATGAATCCTTAATCCTTAATCCTTGTCATTTTGTTTCAATCGGATTCGCTCTTTAAAATATTTTCATCATCCTCGCCTTAAATGATGATATTATTGAATATCTTTGGCCCAGAGTGCAAAGATGAATGATTTCTCAAGAATATCTTTGGCCCAGAGTGCAAAGATGAGCAGTGTTTAAATGAATATGACCGATCGATGAATATCTTTGGCCTTTAGTGCAAAGATGAATGTGTGTTGAGATGAACACGACCGATTGATGAATATCTTTGGCCTTTAGTGCAAAGATGAACAGTGTTGAGATGAACATGACCGATTGATGAATATCTTTGGCTCAGAAGTGCAAAGATGAATATTTGATTCGAGATGAATATCGATTGATGTTACAGGATAAAATATTGATGATGGACCGTTAAATTCATAGATTATAGTAGATTTCATTCTCTACGTAACTCTTCTATGAATTATTATTTCATCATGTAATATTGATCCGAAACTTGTTGTCTATCAGATTCTATCGATTTTTCCTCGTTGAGACTAACGATAATTTGTTGTATATTATCTTAGTCATAACATTCTTTACCGGGCTAGTTGAGCTCACCCTTTCCTTGTTGTTCCATTTTTCTTCTCAAGAGGCGAGAATGTGTAAAGTAGTACTAGTCTGGTATGGAATGAAGGTTCTAGAGAGAGTTGTTTAGTAGTCCTCACCATTATTGTAAAATAATGTATCAATAAATGTGATGAGGATTTATTTGAGTATAAATATTGCTCAGAAGATAATATTTGTATTTAAACTCACAAGATATATTGTCGTATTTCACACGACATTTGTATTATTGAAGTTGTAGTTTGCTTCTTGTACTATGTATTTGGCGACTCGTAATGGGTGTTGTGTATACCTAATTTGGGGCGCCACAAATGGTATCGAGCTTAGGGATATGATCTCCGGCGGAGATCGGGAATAGAACTAGAGGGAGAGAGACGAAAATCCTTTCGCTAGTGTGTCCTACCTAAGCTTATTTGTTAGTTGGTCAAGATATAGGGATATTATGTGATTGATTTCCTTAATTAACCCTTGTTTGATGACATGAATTGAGAATGTCGAATCGAGAATATTAATAGTGGTGTAAATGAGACCGTGGAGATGCCTCAGACTTAACAATGAGGAGAACGTGCAACAGTCGGCAATGTACCTCCCGTGAATAACACCAACGAAAGCGTATGATGAACGAGGGGATGTTTAGAAGCTTTTTGCGCTCATGCAAAATCGCACGAGGGAGACTCGTGTTCAAAATACAGAGGAGGAGATGATAGCAATTCACGGTGGTCACAAATGAGCAAGCTTCAAAGAGTCAGGACCACCGCACTGGGAAAGCCGATCCGATCATGGCGGAAACATGGGTCAAGCAAATTACCAAGATATTCGATGTCTTGGGATGCACGAAGGAACAACGAAGGTTCCATTTGCCACCTTTATGTTCCGTGGCGAGGCGACTCATCGTGGGAGTCTGTAGGCGCACCCATCCAAATTACACTCAAAGATGTCATGGGAGACGTTTGAATAGCTTCAATGACAAGTACTTCCCCGAAAGTATTTGTCATATGAAGGAAGTGGAGTTTATTAGATTGGAGCAGAATAACATGACGGTGTCCCAAAGACGAGGCGAAGTTTGCGAGTTATCCAGTTTGCACCTCATTTGGTGGAGAATGAGGAACGATGACGCGGATGTTTCTTAGAGGTTTGAAACCCAGATACGCCAAGATCTCATTTCTCATAAATTTTCTCTCTATTCGATGTTGTCAACAGGGCTCAGTTAGTTAGAGCGAGATAACGAGTACGCTCAACCGAGGGTCCATAACCCGTGATCATACCAAAGATAGCGAGCCATCGAAATAACGATAACCAAAGGAGAAAGAAGAATACGGACAAAGGCGGTAACCACTCCGTGGTAATCGTGGCCATGAAAATAGAAGAAGCGAGTTGGGAGGAGATTTTAAAAGAGGAGATTCAACAACGACCATATGAAGACGCTACGCCCAAAGGCAAATCGGTTCCAAGGAGGAGAAAGACCATCTATCAGATGTTACAAATGCGGAAAGAGGGACATATCACCCAAACCGCCCACAACAGCTTTAAGGTATGCTATAATTGTGGAAAAGAAGGACATATCGCCGAGATTGTACGATATCGAAACCTAGTGCAATGGGGCGGTGACTCAAAAGGATGTCCCGTAAAAGTCAAAGTCAATGATTCCTCGAAGAGCGTTTATCGTGACCGATCAAAATACGAGGAACCCGAACGGTTAGCACGGGTTAGTTAATTATAAATTCTTGCGAAGTTTATACCTTACTAGATATCGGCCTACCCATTCTTTTATCTCTTTGCTTGCGCTCAACGTTTGAACTTGACTACGGAGAAATTAGACTTTGTCCTATTTATGGAGACTCATTAGAGAAACTTTCATTACATCCGTTGTTTAAAAAATCTTGTTTGATTCAAGTTGGCACCATTACCTTTACCGTTAACCTTATTTCTATAGAGATATTTGCTTTTGATGTGATTTTAAGGTTAACTACTCATCATGCCAAATTGATTGCTTTTGTAAGGTCATAGTTTTCATATTCCTAAGCAACTCGTTATTCAATTCAAGCAATCAAACCATTGTAGTCAAACATTTTCATATCAAGCCATGAAGTCATTCGCTTATTACGGATGTCAAGTTTTCTTAGTCCATGTTATGGATTTGAATAAAGACACGCCGATTTGAATAATATTCCCGTTGTTATTGATTTTTCCCGATGTATTTCAAGAATTTCTTGCTTACTCCCAAAGCTCGATATAAAATTTTGTATCGACTTTGAACCCGGTACAAAACTCATTTCTAAAATCTCATATCGAATGGCTCCTATCAACTTCGTGGAGTTAAAATTCAACTATAGAATTTGGTACCGAGCCTTTATCCGGTGACTTCCTTTGGAATTTACCTAAGCCGCACTCTCCGTAAGGGACGCCATATTCGATGCGATAGTAAACCGATAGGTGTCATTGTGACGTCTATCCAAGGTTGAGATATGAGTCACAATTGAGAACAACCTAAGTCGGTAATCGAAATACGTAGCTTTCAGGCTTAGTTGGTTATTATCGGAGATTCGTTGAAGGATATTCTCAATCACTATTCCATTAACGAAATGACTTCATAGAGATACAAAATTCAAATGGAGCAAGGAATGTGGGAAGAGCTTCAAGAACTCAAGAGGAGACTCATTTCAAAGATATGTTCTCGACCATGCCATCCTCGAAAAGCGAACGTGGTAGCCGACGTGTTGAGTAGAAGATCGTATACAAGCACGAAGTACAATATCATCAAAGACTCATTTCGTATAATATACAAATAATAGAGATGGAGATGAAAACTCTAGGTACCCACGTGATGATATACGGCACGTGATGATATACTGAGTATAATCGACTTTAATCGATAAAGTTAAAGTTGTTCAAGCTACACACACCGAAGTGATGAATTTGAAGAAGGAGGTGCAAGAAGTTGTTATTTTAAAAGCGAGAATCGGTGAGGTGAGGAAAGCTCAAACCTTCGATTTATTAATCCATTTGAAATTCTCGATCGAATAGGAACCGTGGCCTATAGACTCGCTTTTACCGCCAAGTACGACGCTGTTCATAACGCTTTTTCACGTGTCGATGTTACGTAAATATGTGGACGACCAAACTACGCTATTGAAGTTAGAACCGACGAGATAGCCAAGACTTAACGTGTGAGGAGGTACTGTCAAGATTTTGGATAGGAAGGAGCATGTCCCACGTAAAGAAAGGTCATACCACAAGTTAAAGTTTTGTGGAGGAATCATGCTTATAGAGGAAATGACCGGGAATTGGAAACGGAAATGAAAGCGAGGTATCCTCACCTTTTCAAACACCAGTATCGTGACGCCAATTTCGAGGACGAAATTTCATAAGGAGGGAGGTTGTAAGACCTCAAATTTTTTTAAATAAAAGAAATTTCCTTTATTTATTATTTTGAAATAGTAAGGGTTGATTTGATTAATGTGGATAGTTAAGGGTTAAATACACAAATATTTCAAAATAAGCAAGTGGTTATAAAATATTCATTTTGTCTGGGAATATTCGTTTGGTCGGGAATATTCAGATC
This sequence comes from Panax quinquefolius, assembly GCA_020205615.1. NCBI lineage: Eukaryota > Viridiplantae > Streptophyta > Magnoliopsida > Apiales > Araliaceae > Panax > Panax quinquefolius. Next base: position 75,633,591 of record CM035154.1, read on the forward strand.
GTCGGGGAATATTCGTATTTACCAAGCTGACCATGTGCCGCGTGTGGCCCATAACGAAAGCGATTGGATGAAGAAAACGACAAATATAAGTTGGTTAAAAATAACGCCGTAGTTGTTACAAGTAAGACCGTTGGAATACCCGTGGTTAAAATACGATGAATACGCTGGGTCGCACAAGAAGACACTACCAGATTACATGATTGTTGAATTATTGATCCTTACGTAAGAAGGCACTACTCAATAATTATTACAAAGAGTTACTGCTCAATAGTTTATTTTATTGATTCAATAATTGTTGCGTTGGTATTTTATATTATTATTTGTTTCAATAATTGTCACCGCAAAGATTTCCCATTATCGATCAATAATTCATATTATTTGAATAATATTATTAGATAACATTATTGGCAATGTCTAGAAAGTTCGCTTCAAGGAGAGGTTTGGTCACCTAATTGCGGCGCCAAGAGTGAGAGATCCTTATTGAAAGCCCCTCTTTCTCGGGAAGCACTGTCATTATAAATGTGATTCGTAATATTATTTGTGAATAATTAATTATTGATTCATATGATAAGGAAATATTTATTTTATATGAATATAAATGATGGATTTATTTATGTGGTTATTAATGAAGGAATTAATGCTGAGATGTTTTATTTGTATTTTGTCGGATTGGAGGTATTAAAAGATCAAATCGGTGTTATTATGTGACTTTATTGTGTGAGTTATAATATTTAATCCGACCGTTGGATCGTTGTAATTTTTGGATATGTTATACATACATAAGTTGAGTATATGTCCACAAATTTTGAACCGTTAAAAATGCACGAATGATTTGTTGTGAATTTTAAGAGGTGTCTGATTCGAAAATTAGGTTTATAATTGATTTTGGTGGAAAATTCTAGAATTGAGTGGGCCCCACTTGTGGTTGGTGAAAAAATGTGCTGAATTTTATTTCAAATGTGGTGGGTGGCAATAGTAGCGGTAAAGCCATCGTGTAAAGCGAGTCAAGTCTGCCTTACGGCTAACATTTTCCTATAAATAGAGGGCTAAGTTAGAATTGAAAATCACACCGTAAACAAAGTTTCTCTCTTTCTCTCTATATTATTGAGCGTATTTTGTGAGTATTTAGATACTTTGAGAGTTGCCGCTTAAAGACAAGTTTCATTCAAAGATCACTTGAGCCTTTCCTTCCGGTAATCTTGATTCTTTGAGGTAAGGGATATTATTTTTTTTCAGTAATGATATTATTTCTTCAATATCATTATCTTTGAAATGTTGATCCAAGTTTTTATCAAATTTGGAACTTTTCATGCTCTGGGTTACTATTCATGAGTTACTATTCATGAGTTACTATTCATGAGTTACTATTCACGAAGTTACTATTCACGAGTACTATTCATGAAGCGTGAAAATGTTTTTTTTGGAATTTCTATCTTTTGGTGTCTGAGTTACTATTCACGATACGGCACTATTCACGATATCTGACACTATTCACCTAAAAATAAAATTTCTTCTTTTCGTCTAAAATATCTATTCTCGGATACTAGCTTTGATTGTATCCATGTTTTGATCATTCTTGAATTTTACACCACTATGATTATTTTGAGGTATTGTTGGACATGGATAAAACAAAGTATGAATCCTTAATCCTTAATCCTTGTCATTTTGTTTCAATCGGATTCGTTCTTTAAAATATTTTCATCATCCTCGGTCTTAAATGATGATATTATTGAATATCTTTGGCCCAGTAAAAGAAGATGAATGATTTCAAGAATATCTTTGGCACCAGAAGTGCAAAGATGAGCAGTGTTTTAAATGAATATGACCGATCGATGAATATCTTTGGCCTTTAGTGCAAAGATGAACAGTGTTGAGATGAACATGACCGATTGATGAATATCTTTGGCCTTTAGTGCAAAAGATGAACAGTGTTGAGATGAACATGACCGATTGATGAATATCTTTGGCACAGAGTGCAAAGATGAATATTTGATTTGAGATGAATATTGATTGATGTTACGAGGATAAAATATTGATGATGGATCGTTAAATTCATAGATTATAGTAGATTTCATTCTCTACGTAACTCTTCTATGAATTATTATTTCACACTGCGAATATATGATCCAAAACTTGTTGCTCATTGTATTCTATCGATTTTTCCTCGTTGGAGACTAACGATAATTTGTTGTATATTATCTTAGTCATAACATTCTTTACCGGGCTAGTTGAGCTCACCCTTTTCCTTGTTGTTCCATTTTTCTTCTCGTGAGGCGAGAATGTAGCGAGTACTAGTCGGGGTATGGAATGAAGGTTCTAGAGAGAGTTGTTTAGTAGTCCTCACCATTATTGTAAAATAATGTATCAATAAATGTGATGAGGATTTATTTGAGTATAAATATTGTCTAGAAGATAATATTTGTATTTAAACTCACAGTATATATTGTCGTATTTCACACGACATTTGTATTATTGAAGTTGTAGTTTGCTTCTTGTACCATGTATTTGGCGACTCAGAATGGGTGTTGTGTATACCTATTTTGGGGGCGTCACAATATATGTATATATATATATATATATATAATTGTGAATGGGATGGGTGGTGTAGGCCTTTGCTGTAGGTTTTGGATTTTGGTGGATGTAATTTGTGTATGGTGGAGGGAGTAGATATATTATAATGAAAGTTGTCAATTTGGTGGGAGGGGAAATAATGATGCCAGGAGATGTTTTAAGTGGGAGAAGGAAAAGGCATCACACGGGTGATGCCGTGTGATGCAGGATATGTATATATATATATATATATATATATATATATATAATAAGTTTTGTTTTTGTTATTCCATTCTTTATTATACTCAGTTGGTTAAAGTTTTGATTTCTAAACTCCATGAAATTAGTGGAATATCCTTGATATTTGCGCTTCATCCAGTACCTTTTCGTGGAAATATTCTTCTGAACATTTTTTGAATTTTACTCTACAAAGAAGTATCATGTTGACAATTTGGACGTTATTAGTTCCTGAATAAATTAATTCTTGAACTTGTTTTATTGAATTCTTATATCATTGTCATCATCCTCATGTTTATATTTTTTTTAAAGTCATCTGTGGCCTGTACTGCATAGATGGACTTGGGATGATTATGACTAGGGATTTTTCGGTGTAATCATGACCGTAATATTACAAATGATGTGGTAAAAGTCCTCATTGGCCCGTAGTGCATTAATGGATAGTTGTTGGCATGATCATGACCATTGATGAATACACGAATATCCTTGGCCCGTAGTGCATGGATAATTTGTGGTTGTGATACTGATATCCTTGGTCGTTGTGCAGGGAAGATATGGATTATTTATTATGCCGAGTCCCAGTGATAAAAGTGATGAGAAACCTTTTAAATCATAAAAGATAGTAGATTTTATTCTTTACTTGACTCTTTTAATGGATTGCTTATTCCGCTGCAGTTAAACTTGATGTTTATTGTATTTTATCAGTTTAACATTGTTGAAGACTAATGATAATTTATTTTGCATTATCTTAGTCATAATATCTCTTACTAGGCTAGTTGAGTTCACCCTTTCTTTCACTATTCTCTTCAGGAAATGAGAACGTAGCCGGGACTAGTCGGGGAACGGAGTGACGGTCCAGATGATAGTATTAGTAGTCCTCACTATTCTGTAAAATAGTGTGATAATAAATGTAATGAGGACTTATTCTGAGAGTGGATATTGTCTAGAAGACAATAATTGTATTAAAACTCACAGCTCTCTTGTTGTATATTAAAGATTGTATTCATATTTTGTACCATATTTTTGGTGACTCAAGATGGGTGATGTATACCTATTTTGGGGGCGTCACATCCACACTCAATGGAGTCCTCATTACAATTATTATCACACTTTTTTATAAAAATAGTGAGGACTACTATAGCCACCATCTCGGACCATCACTCCATTCCCCGACTCGTCCCAGCTATATTCTCATTTCCTAAAGAGAACAATGAAAGAAAAGGGTGAGCTCAACTAGCCCAGTAAGAAATATTATGACTAAGATAATGTAGAATAAATTATCCTTAGCCTTCAACAGTATAACAACTAATAGAATACAATAGACAACAAGTTTTAGATCAACAACTGCAGCGGAAATAAGCAGTCCATTAGAAGAGTCAAGTAGAGCATAAAATCTACTATCTTCTATGATTTAAAGAGTTTTTTTTATCAACATTATCACTGAGACTCAGCTTAATAAATAAAATCGAATCATCCCTGCACCACGGACAAGGATATTCATGTAATCATCAATGGTCATGATTATACAGAATAATCCCTGGTCATAATCATACCAACAACTGTCCATCAATGAACTATAGGCCAATGAGGACTTTTACCACATCATTCGTCACATTACGGTCATGATTATACCGAATAATTCCTGGTCATAATCATACCAAGTCCATTTATGCACGTAAGCCAAAGATAACTTTAACCACAATATAAGCATGATGATGATGACAATGACATAATAATTCAATAAAACAAGTTCAAGGATAAATTTTAAAGATTTATAATTTAATTTATCCAGAAATCAATAACGTCCAAATTGTCAACATGATACTGCTTTGTAGAGTAAAATTCAAGAATAATATTCATGTACCAAAAGTAATTTGGACAGAAAAGAAATATATTTTTCGGGTGAATAGTACTCCGTGAATAGTACTTCGGGAATAGTACCCCGTGAATAGTACCCCGACACGAAAAGTATCCCGAATACCCGAGTGAATGATACTAGAGTGAATAGTAATCGGGTGAATAGTAACCCTTGAATAGTAACTCATGAATAGTACTCCGAAACAAAAAGTGCCCCAAATACCCGAGTGAATAATACTAGAGTGAATAGTAACCGGGTGAATAGTAACCAGTGAATAGTAACTCGTAAAAAAAATACCAAAGAAAATAATATTCCATGACGATTACAAAAGAAATGATATCTTAGATGAGTATAATAGAATATACTGAAATCTAAATGGATTTTCACCACCATGCGGTAATCCACATGTATGCATCATTTCCACAATTTAATAAAGAATGAATATGAAGGATCATTCACCATGCATGCGTTAATCCACATGTACAAAGTTATTCCAACAAAATAATAAAGAATGGAATAACGTAAGAATTCACCGAGCATGAGATAGAATCGCATGCATGTTAGTTATTTCAATGTAATAATAAAGAATGGAACCAGTCATGCGTAATCCGCACGCATGTGATATTCCGTATTCCAATGTAATAATAAAGAATGGAACCAGGTCATGCGTAATCCGCGCATGCATGGGATATTCCAACGAATAATAAAGAATGGAATAACAATGAAATTCACAAGGCATGCGATAGATCAAGATGCATGTGTTATTCCAATGTAATAATAAAGAATGGAATAACAGAAGAATTTCACCATGTATGCGGTACTTCGCATAGACAGGTTATTCCAACATAATAATAAAGAATGGAATAACAACCCTTACGAGTATTGAAAGAAAATAACTCTCTTCATGATTACGAAAGAATAATACCCCTTACCTTAGAAGAAACTAGATACTGGAATAGTGAGGTAGCAGACTTCTCTTTTTCTTTCTCTCTATAATTTCTCTCTATAATAATTAATCTATAGCTTTAGTGAATTGGTGAAAAATGAAGGAAGAATGAGCTTCTATTTATAGGAAAATATAGTTTCGATAATTGCACGTTTTGGGGCTCAAAATATTACAGTATAATACCTTCCTCTTTTCCTTCATTTTTAATTTAGTCCTGCAAGTATTATCAAACTTGCACCACCTCCCCTAATAGTAAATCATGTGAATCAATAGTAAATCATGTGACTCAATAGTTCTAATCATGTGAAAATATGAATTACAGTATAGTACCTCCATCTATACCTCCATTTTTAAGTTAGTCATGCAAGTATTATCAATCTTGCACCAACTCCTCTAATAGTAAATGAATGTGAATCAATAGTACACACATGTGAACAAATAGTTATAATCATGTGAATTAATAGCAATTAATTGCTCATTTCTCCAGTTAATTACCCGATTGGTAAATATAACCTCCAGACATCAACTATTATCGAAATAAATGTCGATTTTCACTAACACTAATAATTCCAACACAATGGAACTATCAATTTCATCTTTAATCAACACAAACTTATTCATCATTAATATTATAATTCGTAATATTTAACAACCAGGTCGTTCCCAGGAAAGAGGGGGCTTTCCGATAAGGATTTCTCCTTATTGGCGCGGAATTAGGTGACCAAAACTCTCCTTGACAGAACTTCTAGATATTGTCAATATTGTAAATAATAATATGAATAACTTTGTCGTCTCAATTATTGATTTAATAATATAACATATTATGCAGATGATACTGTGACAATAATCGAATCAATAATATGAGAGATATGATGCAGCAATTACTTGTAGCAATAATTGGGTATAACTGTGACGCCCCCAAAATAGGTATACATCACCTATCTTGAGTCGCCAAATACATGGTACAAAATTCAAATACAACTTAATTATACAACAGTCGTGTAAAATATGATAAAACATATGCTGTGAGATTTAATACAAATATTGTCATCTAGACAATATCCACACTCAATAGAGTCCTCATTACATTTATTATCATACTATTTAACAGAATAGTGAGGACTACTAATGCTATTATCTGGATCGTCACTCCGTCCCCCGACTAGTCCCTGATATGTTCTCATTTCCTGAAGAGAACAATGAAAGTAAAAGGGTGAGCTCAACTAGCCCAGTAAGAAATATTATGACTAAGATAATACAAAATAAATTATCGTTAGCCTTCAACAGTGTTAAACTGATACAATATAACAAACATCAAGTTTAACTGTAGCGGAACAAGCAATCCATTAAAAGAGTCAAGTAGAGAATAAAATCTATTATCTTTTATTATTTAAAAGGTTTTTCATCACTTTTATCGCTGAGACTCAGCTTAATATATAATCCACATCATCCCTGCACTATGGCCAAAGATATTCATTAGTATCATAACCACAAATTATACATGCACTACGAGCCAAGGATATTTGTGTATTCATCAATGGTCATGATCATGCCAACAACTGTCCATCAATGCACTACGGGCCAATGAGGACTTTTACCACATCATTTATAACATTACGGTTATGATTATACTGGATTAATCTCTCGGTCATAATCATACCAAGTCCATCTATGCACTACGTGCCACGTATTGACTTTCAACATAATATAAACATGAGAATGATGACAATGATATAAGAATTCAATAAAACAAGTTCAAGAATTAATTTATTCAGAAACTAATAACGCCCAAATTTTCAACATGATACTTCTTTGTAGAGTAAAATTCAAGAATGCTCGTAAGAATATTTCCATGAAAAGATATTTGGATGAAGCGCTAAATATCAAGGATATTCCACTAATTTCATGGAGTATAGAAGTTAAAACTTTAACCCAATCGAGTATAATAAAGAATAGAATAACAAAAGAAATCATCGTGCATGCGATAGGTCAAGATAGACAAAGTTATTCCAATGTAATAATAAATAACGAAACCAATTCACAGCGTAAATGCACGTACGTGATATTCCAACAGAGTAATAAATAACGAATCAAAGTTAAAGCGAAATTACAAGACCGGCAGGATGTTCCAACAGAATAATAAATAACGGAACCAAGTCATGCGTAAACGCACAGACATGATGTTCCAACAGAATAATAAAGAATGGAATAACAAAAGAATTTCACCATGTATGCGGTACTTCGCATAGATAGGTTAGTCCAACATAATGATAAAGAATGGAATAACAGAAGAATTTCACCAAGTATAGGGTAGATCATGATATCTGGTTATTCCAATGTAATAAAAAATGGAATAACAGAAGTTCTCTTCATGGATACGAAAGAAATAATACCCCTTACCTTAGCACAACTGGATATAGGAGTAGTGGAGTAGCAGAATACTTTTCTTCTTTCTCTCTATAGTTTCTCTCTCTAGAGTGTCAGTGAATTCGTAAGAAATAATGAAGGAATGAGCTTCTATTTATAGGAGAATGGACTGAATATTAACTAATTCCTGAACGGTCCAGATTGATTTACTTTTAAACGGACGGTCCATATTGGTTTACTATAAAATATTCTAATAAAACAAAATCTTTTATATAAAATATAATATATTCTATTTATAATCTAATAAAATGAATAACTTTATAAAAGTATTCTGTTTTATATAAAAAGATTTTACTATGCAAAACACTATGCAGGCACTATGCAAATACTATGCATAATAAAATATAATATATTCTATTTATAGTCTAATAAAACGAATAACTTTATAAAAGTATTCTGTTTTATATAAAAAATTTTTTCTGCTTTTATTACATTTATAATACTAATAAAAGAAAACTTCATCATCATTATTATAATTCACACTATTAATCGACCGTGTCGTTCCTGGAAAGAGGGCTTTCAATAAGGATTTCTCCCTATCAGTAGCAATTAGGTGACCAAACCTCTCCTCGGCGTAACTTCTGACATTTTTAATATTGAAAATAATAATATTAATAACTTTAAATATTCTCTTAAATAGAATACTTAAATATTAAAGCAAATAATCGATCTGTAATATTCTACATATACTAATTATTGTAATATTCTAAATATTTAAAGCATATAATTTGTACAAAATAATTTAATTATTATGTACCTAGGGGTTCATCATCAGATTCAGTTTTTTGGGTTTTTTTAATTGTTTGGGAGTAGTGTTAGACTCTTAATAAAGGATGCCCTATTTGGTAATTTCTTTTTTTGACTTAGTGATAATGTGATATCTAAATGATGCTTTGAAAATATTGAAATAGTCAGTTATTATATTTGATATTCTTTCGTATTGATGCTCTTTTGTTCAGAAAAAGTTCTTCCTTTTTTTATACCTGTCTTAATAGCAATTCGCAAAAGGCCCATTTTGTTGTTGTCCGCTTTAGGCCCTTCAAAACTCAGAGCCGACCCTGACTGATTATGTATTAACCAAAATCTAAAGGCACTAAATAACATCCAATCTACCCCTATTATATAACACTAACCATATATGCAATCACCATTAAAACTAAGTATCATCAAAATCCCTAACAATAGACAATAAAAAAATAATAATAAAAAAGAAGAATTATTAATAAAAATTACCATTTGGGGATTGGACAATTAGGTCAAGGTGGGAGGTGGGAGGTGGGGGTGAGGGTGAGTGGGGGGAGAGGGGCTTGGTGTGACACCCCCAAATCCGGGTCTCTTCCTACCCGACAGATGGTGCTACACGGTACTACCATTCATTCATTCATTCAATTTAATAGTCTTAAAAGGACTAATATAACTTCTATATATCCAAAATAATATTACATTTCCCAGGTTCTTTGTAACCCATTCGTTTGTTCTTGTCATAATATTCAATATATTACAGACATTCAACTATTCTATTACATAAGCAATCTAAGGGTTCGTCTTCGCCTTGCCTTGTCCTTGCTTCGAGCCTTCAATTCGCTCGATCTTAGTCGTGTTCATATGGTTCAAGCAAGAGTGAGCATGACTAGCTCAGCAAGTACTACAATTCTAATAAACAACATGCTTGAAACATTGAACTCATATATCTTCAGTAACTGAACAATAGTTACGAAGTACTATCGATAATTCAAAATAGCACTTCTTTTCATTTAAAATGTTTTTCAACAACAATATTTAGTAAAATATCAACTAAGGCTCAAAACTATGAGCAGATCATAATTTCTTTTGAAAAGGACAACCCAACACTAAGTCCGTAAGTCCGACATAGCTTATGAGCACTTCTGGGTGATCAGCCCATAGTACTCTATGTTGATCAACACTACATTCATTAAACGTGTATACATTTAAGTTGTGGCAACCTCACGTGCTGTCGTTAAATGACAAAAACATTTTAGCATACTTGGTCTTCGATTGAAAACCATACCAATATAACTCGGTAAACATAAATCATGCTTAACAGAATCATAATATAAGTCTAGCCGAAAGAGTTGGCTTTAGACTTCATCATTCAAGACTTCATGTGAAAGAATACATGAATTACAAAACTTGTCCAGATCGAATCGAACAAGGGTTAGAATACTTGCCTTCAGCGTCTGCTTACTAATTAACACACGTACACTTTAAGTCTCTACGTTTCTACAATACATGATCATATAACATATCACATTAGGTCATATATAATCAAGTATGTATACTAATATATCTTACCCTTCATCTCAATATAAATCCTAACTTAGATCTACTATTATGGGTTTTCGGCTTTCATTACGTCATTCACATTTCAATCATCTTCAATTGATTATTAACTCTTAATCATCATACTTAAGTGTCTTACAATGCCTTAACAATGTTATGCTTATATATTAGTTCATTTCTAACAAGTTTTCTTTCATCCTATACTTGAAAACATTCTTTACTGACCATTGCCTAGGGTTGGTATTTGCTGGCCACACCCATCGCTCCTTTATCTCAAGGCATGCCATGAAAGTTAGCGATGTCTAACATCCTGGATCGCAATCGCTGCGCCACACTTTGTTATTTACCTCGTGTTGCGATGCGAGTTAGCGAAGGTGCTCGACATCATACACACCATGCGACGCCACTCATTTGGCCTTGGTTTGCCACAAGGCTGACTCTATGCCTCGATAGTTTGCAATTTTTTGAAAGTTTTATTTAAACTCCCGGACTCATAACTTCTTCGTTATAAGCCCGAATTGGCTCGTTCAAAAGCCTACGGTTCACAAATTACATACTCTATGCGTTCATGCAAGAATTTTATCTATTTGACTTCGTTTACTAAAATTTCACCTATGAGTTCATTTTTAATGAAAACGATAAACGTCCGTGAACGTTCAACGCTCGTTTCTTCATTCTAAGTGGAAATTCGGTAATTTTCGAGTCCGCGACTCTATAATGCCAAATATGACTTGTCTCCATCGAAAACCAATGTTTTTGACTTCAAACACAGAATACGACTTCCATTCTGAGAATTTCACGAATTCGGCGATTATCGTCCAATCGTGTGAATTCCGGCAAAACTACATTCTTAATGATTCTAAATGGATTTTAACCAACATATGATCATTACAAGTTACTTATTACACCAACTTATAATCAAAGTAGGTTTTGACTTATTCTCATAAGTCAATGACTTAATTAACTTATGAACTACAGTTCCTCATGCTTATGACTTACTATAAACTTAAGTCCATCAATCAATGTTCTCATGTTATATTCAATATACTAACATCATATGACAAACATATGATAAATTCTTCATGATTCTAGCAACTTATTAAAGTTCAAGTTGCTTATTCAACTTATTTGGCTTAAGTTCATTCCTTAATAACTTCTTACATGTTCTTAGCAAACGATTTCCCTTGTCTATCAATCCTATCATAGAAGAGATGTAGATAAAAGATATGAGTCTTACCCTTGAAGACTATGACTTCAATTCACTTTGGAAAATCTAGCAAAAGTTGAAGTGGCTTATAAGTCTTAAGTGGCTTATTCTCTCTACCAAATAAGTTGCTTATCTTTGAGAGGAAAGTGTTGGATGAATAACAACCAACAAAATGAAATGGAGCCTTCTATTTATAGGCAACTCAAAGCTAGGGTAGAATGGTCTTTAAACATCCCACCTCCTTATTCCACCTCCTCATTCCACCTCCTCAATAACCTCCTTACTTTCCACCTCCTTACTATTCATTCCTTGCTCAACACAACACTTGGTCATCACACTAATTGTTTTCCCATCAAGTTTACTCACTTTACACTTGGATTGCCCCATGGATCATGACTTCTCATTGGGCTTGTTAATTAAGTCTAACTACTTCCTTATTGGGCTTATGCTACCTTCTATTGGACTCACTCTCTCTTCTACCTTGCACCATTTAAAGTTGTTGTTTCAATAAATAAATGGCAAAAAAGGGTATTATTTAATGTAGTTGTCACATTTTCAGCATTTGACCATTAATAAATAGAAGGATAAAATAAATATTATATTTTATCAAACTAATTTATTTTAAAAAGACTTATAAGTTATTTTAAAATAAGTTATAAATACTTACTTATTTTTTTGACTTAAAAACTCAACTTATACAAGAAAACCCATATTTAAAAATACTCTATATAAGAATAACCTCTACAATATTATAAAAAAAAAATTGGTCCCAATTTGGGCCGATTATAAATAGAATAACATCTAAATTGTAATATGTTATATACTTTTTTAAGTCCCGTATTAAGAAACTATACCTCTATATAGTAATAATTTCATATATATATATATATATATAGAGAGAGAGAGAGAGACAATATTAATTTTAAAAGACTATATTTTCTATAAAAGACTACATTTTCTATAAAGGACTACATTTTCCTATAAAAGACTACATTTTCTATAAAAGACTACATTTTCCTAGTTTGAAAATCTAAATAATTTATGTTTTCTTTAATTTTTGTTATAAAATCTATATTTTTATAAAAGTGAATATTTTTGGGTGTTCGAAAAATATTTTGTACCAATACCTCTATTTAATAATAACCTCTCAATTAGAATACAAATAGTTTGGTCCCAAGTCTATTCCTAAATAAGGGTTTTACTGTAAATAGAAAAATAAGTCATTACCAAACAGGTGAATAATAACAAATGACCAACTAATAAGTCATTCGCGAACAGTAACACACAGGAACACAGACGCTAACACTCTGTTTCAGAGTTTTGGACGAAAAAGAAAAGAATAGAAACCTTATATTACAACAGCAAAAAAAGAATAGAAAATTTGAACTTTTCCTTTGTGTTGTTTCTGAGTTTTTAATAGAAAATAATAGAAAATTTAAAAATTGTCTTTTCTTGCGTTTTTTAGTTCCAATGAAAAAAAAATATCACTTTTATAAATTTACCCTTCTATTAATTATAACCATTGAACCATGAATAAAAATATGCAAGAAAAATTTAATCAAAGAAAAAAAATTCATAATCAAATACAAATATCCAAATAAATGTTAAACAAAAACTACTTTTACAAAGTCATTGTCATACCATACCTAAAAGTCATCAAACATAATATGTAATATTAATAGTAACAGAGATTATTCATCGAATTCTTTAAGAAATTCAATGTCCTCTCTAATGGTAACCCAAACACTATTCGTGCCTTGTCTTAATTTTTTAGTAGTCAAAAATAGACCTCATCGATTTTTTCTTTATCGAAATTATTATAATTGTTAAGATAATTATTACCTTAATTTGTTTATTATATTTTTTAGGACTATATAATTACAAGCTAATTACTAATTCTATGTTTATAGATTAATTTTGCATTAATTTATTCATTAGTTTTGATTTTATTTATTAATAATATGATTCTTAAGTTTTTAAATTTTTCAACGTAATTTTATAAAACAATACATAATAAAAAATTGCAGACTTTTTTTTGGGAACAAATTTAACTCAAATAATAATACAATAAAATATATGAAAAAAGGACATGACACGTGCCTCGCATGGGCATTCATGTTAGTATATATAATATAAAACGGTACTAATTAACTATATTCGGTTAATATAATTTAATGAAATGAACTCAATTACCCAAACCAATTATCCTATTTATTTAATTAATAAAATTAATTAATTTCAAGTTATATTAAAATTAATTAATTATCGTTCGCGACAGTCTGAGAACTCGTTAGCAGTAACAAAAAAGTTGTTCCCGTCAAGAAGTCTCTTTCTCTCTATCAGCTTAGGTTTACTAAATAAAAATAAATTGGGGACATAGATTGTAATTTAAAATTTATTATATTGAAAATTGAGGATAATATTAGAATTATAAAAATATTACTTATTCTAATTTCTTTTCCATCCAAATCATGCCAATTTTGAACGAAAAACTTTGACAGAAAAAGTGGCCAAATTTTATATCAATTTCTTTTCTTTTCTATTTATTAAAAAACTCTGAAATATAAGAATTAGAAAGAAAACATAAATTTTCCGTCCAAAATTTTCTACCCCTTCCGTAGTACTACCGCCTCTCCTAGATCATCTGCTGCTGCTCCTAGATCTGTTGTGCAATCGACTATCTCTGTCTCTCCTCGATTAGTTGCGCGTTGACGGTTTTCATGCAATCGGGCAATGATATTTTGGACTTGTGGATTTTTGTTTTTGAAGATATGATGAGATTCAGAAAATTAGGGGCGATTTTGAAATTAATACTATAAACTTGTAAACTTATCAAATATTTTCAGATGGAATCAAAAAAGTGGTTTGAATTGATTTTTTGGAAAGTGGTTAGAATGAAGTGTTGGATATATATATATATATATATATATATATATATATATATATATATATATATATAAATGAATGAATGAAATAAAACCAATAGGTGTGACCTTTGGTTCATACCTTTTCAAAGAGATGCATCGTTTCAAAGGGATGTAACCTTTCAAAAGGATGTATCTTTTCAAAGGGATATAACATTTCAAAAGGATGTAACCTTTCAAAAGGGTGTAACCTTTCAAAAGGATGTAACCTTTTGAAAGGATGTATATCTTAAAAGGGGTATTTGGAAACCTATAAATAGGTTCCAAATCTACCCAAAACAATCACTTCATCTTCAAGTACTTCAATCCTTCTCAAGTTCTTAAAACTTACATTCATTCTTCATTCATATAAAAGTCATAGAGAGTATTCAAAATTTTGTTGGTTCGTGGAACTCTTCCATTGAAGTGCTTCTTATAAGAGTTGAAGACCATTTTATCTTGGGAAGTAGACGTCCATTGTTCCATCCGTAGTAATTAGATAATGGACGAAATCGCTTTTAAGGAGAGACCGCCGAACAAATCGACTTGGTTTTAAAAGTTTGTCAATTATATCTAGTAAGTCATTTTTTTATAAATTTGTTTATCTTTTAATTCTGTTTATATATTTAGTATATATAATAATACTTTGGAATAACAATCTTAAAGCAGATTTCGGATGTGTTCTTCCTTAGTATTATACTAATTTATTAAACAGAATTTCTTAAATATTTTTTTTATGTCGTAAATGGATACAAAGGTGTCTAAAAATTATAATTGATCCAAAAGGAACGTGATATACTGATAGTTTTATAGTGCATCAATTTGATTTAATATCCAAGAAGAGATATCATATATGCATATATCAACTTTTTTAGTTTCCGATAGTCATTTGGGTGCTCTGTTTTAATTGATTGGTTTACTATTTTATCAGTTTAACTTATTTAATCACTTTGGCTAATTACTAAGAATGATTTAATTTATCGTCATGCAATACATGTGTGTAGATCATGATTTATTGGTATTAAAGTATTAATGTCTTATACATACATATCTATATATATACTCCATATATAGCCTGATCTTATTCACTGCGCATGTACATCATCACAAAGGACGTCTCCTGCATTATTTCTATGCCTTCCCATTTACATAAACAAATATATAAAAACTAATCAATCTGTTTCATATATATATAAGAATTAGTTGAGTGGAATCTAAATAATAATATTAAATATAGATTTACTTAATTGTATTACAAATTTAATTTCTATTTTTTGTATTTAACAGAATTATGGAATTATCTAATTCAATTGTGCCTAACTCTATTACAACCAATGTTCCTATCAATGTTCCTACTCATGTTAGTCATGGTGAGAAATCTGAAAAATTCAGTGGGATTGATTTTAAAAGATGGCAACAAAAAATGTTGTTTTATCTTACTACATTGAATCTTTCAAGGTTTTTAAATGAGGATGCCCCCATGGTAAACGATAATGAAACCGATAGGACCACATTGGTCAGTCAGGATGCATGGAAGCATTCTGATTTTCTTTGCAAAAATTATATCCTCAATGGATTGGAAAATACATTGTATAATGTGTATAGCCCAATCAAAACTGCTAAGTTGTTATGGGAGTATTTGGATAAAAAATATAAAACGGAAGATGCCGGCATGAAGAAATTCGTTGTCGGTAGATTCTTGGATTTTAAAATGGTTGATACAAACACTGTCATAAATCAAGTCCAAGAGCTTCAATTGATAATCCATGAGATTCATGCTAAAAAAATGGTTTTAAGTGAATCTTTTTCAAGTGGCTGCAGTAATTGAAAAATTACCTCCTTCTTGGAAAGATTTTAAAAATTATTTAAAGCATAAACGTAAAGAAATGGGGCTCGAGGACTTGATAGTTAGGTTGAGGATTGAAGAAGATAATCGAATGTCTGAAAAGAAAGTTGAAAAGCTTCCGATTACATCCAATGTTAATGTAATAGAAAGTGGTAACAAAACTAAGAAAAAGAAACACAACTATGAAGACCCAAGTTAAGGAAGCGGTCCTTCAAAGAAGTTCAAAGGAAAATGCTATAATTGCAACAAGATAGGGTATCTTGCGAAGGACTGTCGCAAATCCAAAAAGCAAGAGAACTTCAAAAGGAAAAATGCTCAAGCAAACATTACAGAAATAGATGAAGTATCTACTAAAATTTCTGATATGTATCTTTCAGCAGTTGTCTCGGAAGCCAATTTGGTAGGAAATCCTAAAGAATGGTGGGTTGATACTGGCGCTACACGCCACATAAGCTCGGACAATAAACTGTTTACTACCTATCAACCAATAGAAAATGGTGAGCAACTATTCATGGGTAATTCCTCCACTTCTAAAGTTGAAGGAAAAGGAAATGTCGTGTTAAAGATGACTTCGGGCAAGGAACTCACGCTCAATGATGTACTACATGTGCCGGACATTCGCAAGAATCTAGTCTTTGGATCTGTATTGAGTAAGAAAGGGTTCAAACTAGTGTTTCATGCTGATAAATTTGTACTTACTAAAGATGGAATGTATGTTGGAAAAGGCTATATGTGTGATGGGATGTTCAAAATGAACGTCATGACTATTGTACCAAATGTTATTATTAATAATAAAAATACATCTTCTGTTTATATGCTTGAGTCTATGAATGTGTGGAATGGTAGATTAGGACATGTGAATTATGGTACTTTAAGTAAATTAATTAATTTAGAATTAATTCCAAAATTTAATATTGACAAAAATCATAAATGTGAAACATGTGTAGAGGCTATATTAACTAGAACATCTTTTCATTATGTTGAAAAAAGTTCAGAACCTCTAGATTTAATTCACACTGATATATGTGATTTAAAATTTGTACAAACTAGAGGTGGTAAAAAGTATTTTATTACTTTTGTAGATGATTGCACAAGATATTGTTATGTCTATCTTTTAAGGACAAAAGATGAATCAATTGAAATGTTTAAACATTATAAGAATGAAGTTGAGAATCAACTCAACAAAAAGATTAAGGCTATAAGAAGCGATAGAGGTGGTGAATATGAATCATCATTTATAGAATTTTGTTCAGAAAATGGTATTATTCACCAAACTACCGCTCCTTATTCACCTCAATCAAATGGTGTTGCTGAATGCAAGAACCAAACTTTAAAAGAAATGATGAATGCTGTGACGCCCCCAAAATAGGTATACATCACCCATTCTGAGTTGTCAATACATGGTACAGAAACAACTACAACTTTATTATTACAACAGTAAAACTGTGAGTTTAAATACAAATATTATCTTCTAGACAATATTTATACTCAAATAAATCCTCATCACATTTATTGATACATTATTTTACAAAAATGGTGAGGACTACTAAACAATCCTTTCTAAAACCTTCATTCCATACCCAGGCTTCGTATCTTTCGCTATATTCTCGCCTCCCGAGAAGAATGGAACAAAAATGAAAAGGGTGATCTCAACTAGCTCAGTAAAGAATATTATGACTAAGATAATATACAACAAATTATCGTTAGTCTTCAACAGGGAAAAATTTAATAGAATACAATAGACAACAAGTTTCGGATCAATATTCGCAATGGAAATAATAATTCATAGAAGAGTTACGTAGAGAATGAAATCTACTATAATCTATGAATTTAATAAATCCATCATCAATATTTTATCCTCAGTAACATCAATCAATATTCATCTCAAATCAAACATTCATCTTTGCACTACAGCCAAAGATATTCATCGACCGGTCATGTTCATCTCAACACTGCTCATCTTTGCACTACAGTGCCAAAGATATTCATCGATTGGTCATGTTCATTTAAACACTGCTCATCTTTGCACCATGTGCCAAAGATATTCTTCAGAAATCATTCATCTTTGCACTACAGCCAAAGATATTCAATAATATCATCATTTAAGACCGAGGATGATGAAAATATTTTTAAAGAACGAATCCAAAGAAACAAAATGACAAGGATTAAGGATTAATGATTCGTACTTTGTTTTATCCATGTCCAACAATACCTCAAAAATAATCATAGTGGTGTAAAATTCAAGAATGATCAAAACATGGATACAATCAAATCTAGTATCCGAATAGATATTTTGAATGAAAAGAAGAAATTTTATTTTTCTAAAATAGTGCCAGATATCGTGAATAGTGTCAGATATCGTGAATAGTCCGTATCGTGAATAGTAACTTCGACACCAAAAGATAGAAATTCCATAAAAAAACATTTTCACGCTTCATGAATAGTACTCGTGAATAAGTAACTCGTGAATAGTAACTCATGAATAGTAACTCATGAATAGTAACTCATGAATAGTAACCCCGACATGAAAAAGTTCCAAATTTGATAAAATTTCAGATCAACATTTCAAAGATAATGATATCAAGAAATAATATCATTACTGAAAAAAATAATATCCCTTACCTCAAAGAATCAAGATTTCTAAGGAAAGGTCAAGTGATGCCGAATGAAACTTGTAGACTGAATAAAGAACTCTCAAAGTATCTAAATACTCACAAAATACGCTCAATAATATAGAGAGAAAGAGAGAAAACTTTGTTTCTGGTGTGATTTTCAATTCTAACTTAGCCCTCTATTTATAGGAAAATGTTAGCCGGCGAAGCAGACTTGACCTTCTTCCCTGATGGCTTTACCTGCTACTATTGCCACCCACCACATTTGAAATAAAATTCAGCACATTTCTTCACCAACCACAAGTGGGGCCCACTCAATTCTAGAATTTTCCACCAAAATCAATTATAAACCTAATTTCCGAATCAGACACCTCTTAAAATTCATAACAAATCATTCGTGAATTTTTAACGGTTCAAAATTTGTGGACATATACTCAACTTATGTATGTATAACATACCCAAAAATTACCACAATCCAACGGTCGGATTAAAAATTATAACCCCCACAATATATCTCAAAACCCTTGATTTAATTTTTAATACCTCCAATCCGATAAAATACTGATAAAACACCTCAACATAATTTCTTCATTTATAACCACATAAATAAATCCATCATTTATATCCACATAAAATAAATATTTCTTTATCATATGAATCAATAATTAATTATTCACAAATAATATTACAGAATCACAATTATGACAACCAGGCCGTTCCCAGGAAAGAGGGGGCTTTCCGATAAGGATTTCTCCTTCATCGGCGCAAGAATTAGGTGACCAAACCTCTCCTCGATGTAACTTTCTAGACATTGCCAATAATGCTATCTAATAATATTATTCAAATAATATGAATTATTGATCCGATAATGGAGATAATGTGCAAGACAATTATTGAACAAAGAATAATATAAAATATCAACGCAAAAATTATTGAATCAATAAAATAAAATATCGAATAATTCATCGTGAAAATTATTGAGTAGTGCCTTCTTACGTAAGGATCAATAATTCAACAATTACATGCAATACTGGTGTGCTATCGCATGCAACCACGCCAGACATCAGATTTTAACCACCGGGTATTCCAACAAAGATAATCTGTAACAACTACGCCATTATTTTTAACCAACTTATATTTGTCGCTTTTCTTCATCCAATCGCTTTTCAAGTTATGGGGCCCACACATGGTTTGCTACTGCGTCAATATTTAATATTCCCCGAAAAGATTTAATATTCCACGACCAAACGAATATTCCCCGACAAAAATGAATATTTTATAACCACTTGCTTATTTTGAAATATTTGCGTATTTAACCCTTAACTATCCACATTAATCAAATCAACCCTTACTATTTCAAAATAATAAATAAAGGAAATTCCTTTTTATTTAAAAAAATTTCGTGGTCTTACAACCTCCCCTCCTTATGAAATTTCGTCCTCGAAATTGACGTCGTGCACTGTGTTTCAAAAAGGTGAGGATACCTCGCTTTCATTTCCGTTTCCAATTCCTGTGTCATTTCCTCTATAAAGATGATTCCTCCACAAAACTTTAACTTGTGGTATGACCTTTCTTGCCGTGGGATATGCTCCTTCCTATCCAAGATCTTGACAGTACCTCCTCATACGTTAAGTCTTCTACTATCTTGTCCTGCTCTAACTCAATAACGTGGTTCGGTCTTTCACATATTTACGAAGTACGGATATGTGAAACACATTATGAACACGAGACATACTTTGAGGTAACGCAAGTCTATAGGCTACATTTCCTACTCGGTCAAGAATTTGAAATGGACCAATAAATCGTGGATTGAGCTTTCCTCTCTTCCCAAATCTTGTAACTCCCTTCCATGGAGCAACTCGTAACAATACATGATCCCTACATTAAATTCCACGTCCTTTCGATGAAGATCCGCGATAACTCTTTTGTCGATCTTGTGCCATTTGTATACGTTATCGAATCATTTGGATCTTTTCTAGTAGTCATATCGTATTAACTCTAAGTCCCAACAATGTTGCTTCACCCACCTCATCCCAACATATTGGAGAACGATATTTTCGTCCATATAATGCTTCAATGGAGCCACACCTATACTTGCACGATAACTGCTGTTGTAGGAGAATTCCACCAATGGTAAATACTTATCCCAACTACCTTGAAGTCTAGGACACGAGTCTTAATAAATCTTCAAGAGTTTGAATAGTCCTCTCGATTGTCCGTCCGTTTGGGGATGGTATGCCAAACTAAATCTCAAATCCGTGCCCATAGCTTTTTGCAAGCTAACCCAAAATCTTGAAGTGAATCTTGGGTCACGATCCAAACTATGGATACAGGCATGCCATGCAACCTCACAATCTCATTTACGTATATACTAGAAAGACGTTCAAGTGAATAAGTCTCCGTAGACGGCAAGAAAAATGAGCGGACTTGGTTAATCTATCAACAATAACCCAAATAGCATTGATGCCTTGAGAAACCGTAGGAAGACCCGTGAATGAAATCCATGGTAATGTGTTCCCACTTCCATTCCTAATCTCAAGTGGTTGCAACGGACCCTTAGGTACTAGATGCTCCGCCTTTACACGCTGGCAAGTTAAACACATCGAGATAAACTTTGCAATCTCTCTCTTATTATTCCACCAAAATGTATGTCAAGATCACGATACATTTTAGTACTTCCAGATGGATTACAAATGGTGTATTGTGTGCCTCCATCATAATCTTGTACTTCAAATCGTAGTCGTTAGGAACACAAAGTCTAGAGTGGACTCAAGTATTCCTTCTTCATCAATTCTCGCCCTAATAGCTCCTTCTTGTACTTTCTTCTTCATAATGTGTGTCATTTCCGGTTCGGTGGCTTGAGCAACCTTAACTTTTTCTATTAAAGTTGGCTCTACGCGTATATACTTGACATCATCGCACTCGCTCTCGCATATGATCTTCTACTCAATGCGCCGCCTACCACGTTCGCTTTACCGTGATGGTATTGAATAGTGTGGTCGTAGTCTTTCAATAGCTCGAGCCAACGTCATTGCCGCATGTTGAGTTCTTTTGAGTGAAGAAATATTTAAGGCTTTTATAATCCAATATATCTCCACTTTCTCCCCATATAGATAGTGCCTCCATATTTTTAGCGCTGAACGATCACGCCAACTCTAGATCATGAGTAGGATAATTCCTCTCATACTCTTTAAGTTGTCGCGAGGCATAGGCTATGACTTTCCCACGCTGCATGAGAACACATCCTAACCCTTTGCTCAAGCATCATCAGAGATAACAAATCCATCCGAACCAAATGGTATTGTTAGAACAGTGCCAAATAAGTCTCCTCTTAAGCTCTTGGAAACTCTTCTCGCATTCTTCATTCCAAACGAATTTTGTATCCTTCCGAGTTAGTGAAGTTAATGGAGTATTGATTCGAGAAACCCTTCCACGAATC
This sequence comes from Panax quinquefolius, assembly GCA_020205615.1. NCBI lineage: Eukaryota > Viridiplantae > Streptophyta > Magnoliopsida > Apiales > Araliaceae > Panax > Panax quinquefolius. The sequence goes on from CM035154.1 coordinate 75,655,917, forward strand.
TCCGATAATAACCAAATAAGCCCAAAAAGCTACGTGATTTCAACATGGACCGACTTCTGCTCCCTAACTTTGTATTGCTTCGATCTTCACGGATCAATGATACTCCATGTTTTGACACCACATGCCCAAGAAAGGCTACTTCCTCAAGCCGTAACTCGCATTTCTTCAATTTGGCATATAGTTGGTTTTCACGAAGCCTTTGGAGTACCAAATTTTCAAATGGTGCTCATGATCTTCACGGCTTTTGGAATATATAAGGATGTCATCAATAAAGACAACAACGAATCGATCCAAATATTCCTTGAATACTCGGTTCATCATATCCATGAAAGCCAGCAGGAGCATTAGTTAGTCCGAAAGACATGACTAAGAATTCATAATGCCCATACCGAGTTCTCGAAGGCGCTTTGGAATATCCTCGCCTAATTTTCACCGATGATATCCGTAATCGAAGATCGATTTTTGAAAAGAATTGTGCCTTTGCAAATCGGTCAAACAAGTCATCAATACGAGGTAGAGGATACCTATTCTTGATGGTGACATGGTTCAATTCCCGATAGTCAATACAAAGTCGCATACTCCCGCCTTTCTTTTTTACAAATAAAACAGAGCACCCCAAGGAGATGTACTAGGACGAATGAAACCGATGTCCAACAATTCCTCGTGAGTTGGACCTTTAACTCCTGAAGTTCAATAGAGCCATTCGATATGGGGTTTTAGAAATGGGCTTTACTGTGTTCAAGATCAATAAAGAATTCAACTTCACGCTCGGGGGTAGACCGGGAAGTTCTTCAGAAATACGCCGAGAAAGTCAATAACAACAGAATATTATTCAAATTTGACGTGTCTTTATTCAAATCCATATCATGGGCTAAGAAAGCTTGACATCCGCTTTTCAATAAACGAATAGCTTTATGATTAGATATGACAAGTGATTGATTTTAATGGTTTAGTTGCTTGAATTAAATAACAAAGTTGGTTAGGAATATGAAAACTAACAACCTTACGAAAAACAATCAATTTTGGCATGATGAGTAGTTAACCAATCAATCCCTAAAATCACATCAAAAGCAAGTATCTTTAAAGAGATAAGGTCAATAGGTAAGGTGATGGTGCCAACTTGAATCAAACAAAATTTATAAACAAAGGATGTGATGAAAGTTTCTCTAACGGAGTTTCCACAGATAGGTCAAAGTCTAATTTCTCCTGAGTCAAGTTTAAACGCTGAGCACAAGCGGGAGAGATAAATGAATGGGTAGCACCAAAGATCGAGTAAGGTATAAACTTCGCAAGAATTTATAAATAGCTTACCCGTGATCACCTCGTTTGAGTTCCTCACATTATGACCAAATCCACAACAAACGCTTCTTCCCTAATCGTTGACTTTGACTTTTCTCGGGACGTCTTTTGAGTCACCGTCCCATTGAACTAGGTTTCGCTATCGTACAATCTCGAAAGCGATATGTCCTTCCTTTCCACAACTATAGCATACCTTGAATCGTTGTGGGAAGTTTGACCGATATGTCCTCTTTTCGCATTTGTAGCATATGACCGGTGGTCGTTCTCCTCCTCCTTAGAACCAATTCTTTCTTCTCACGCACCGCCGCCTTCACATAGTCGTTGTTAAATCTCCTCTTTTAAAATCTCCTCCGACTCGCTTCTTCTGCTTTTCACGACCATGATTACCACCAGAGTGGTTACCATTTCATCCGTCTGCTTTTCTCCGCAGTTATCATTATTCTCGCTGATGACTGCTATCTCTGAGATACGATCCTCGGTTATGGTCCTCAATTGACGTACTCGTTATCTCGCTTAATAATTGAGCCTCATTTATAACATCTCGAATAAAGAGAAAGTTTATGAGAAATGAGATATCGACGTATCTTGGGTTTCAAACCTCTAAGAAACATCCGCGTACATACGCTCCTCATTCTCCACCAAATGAGGTGCAAACTCGATAACTCTGCAAACTTTGCCTCGTCTTTCGAGACACCGCCATGTTGTTTTGCTCTAATCGATGAACTCCACTTCCTTCATACGACGAACACTTTTAGGAAAGTATTTGTCATTAAATAGTCTCTCAAACGCCTCCCAAGACATCTTTGAAAAGTACTGGATGGGTACGCCTACGCACTCTCCCACCAATGAGTCTGCCGCCACGGAACATAAAGGTGGCGAATGGAACCTTCGTTCCTCCGTGCATCCAAGACATCGAATATCTTGGTAATTTGTTTGACCCATGTTTCCGCCATGATCGGATCCGCTTTCCTTAAATTCGTGGTCCCAACTCTTTGAATCGCTTGGGCAGTGACAACCCGTGAATTGCTATCATTTCCTCCTCAGATTTTGAACACGAGTCTCCTCGTCGATTTTGCATGAATCGCATAAAGCTTCTAAACATCCCTCGCTCATCATCTTTCGCCAGCAGGTGTTGTTCACATGGAGGAACATTGCCCGACTGTTGCACGTTCTCCTCGTTGGTAAGTACATGATCTCCACGGTCTCATTTACTCCAATCGTTAATATTCTCAATTGACATTCTCAAATCTTGCCATAAAACAAGGGTTAATTAAGGAAATCAATATATCACATAATATCCCTATATACTTGACCAACTAACAAATAAGCTTAGGTAGGACACACTAGCGAAGGATTTACTCTGCCTCCCCTCCTAGTTCTATTCCCCGATCTCCGCCAGAGATCATATCCCTAAGCTCGATACCAACCGCGACGCCCCCAAAATAGGTATACATCACCCATTCGAGTTGTCAATACACGTGGTACGTAAACAACTACAACTTTATTATTACAACAAGAAAAAGCGTGAGTTTAAATACAAATATTATCTTCTGCACAATATTTATACTCAAATAAATCCTCATGCACATTTATTGATACATTATTTTACAAAAATGGTGAGGACTACTAAACAATCCTTTCTAAAACCTTCATTCCATACCCCGACTGTACTCGCTATATTTCTCGCCTCCGAGAAGAATGGAACAAAAGGAAAAGGGTGATCTCAACTAGCTCAAGAAAGAATATTATGACTAAGATAATATACAACAAATTATCGTTAGTCTTCAACAGGAAAAATTTAATAGAATACAATAGACAACAAGTTTCGGATCAATATTCGCAATGAAATAATAATTCATAGAAGAGTTACGTAGAGAATGAAATCTACTATAATCTATGAATTTAACAAATCCATCATCAATATTTTATCCTCAGAACATCAATCAATATTCATCTCAAATCAAACATTCATCTTTGCACTACAGAGCAAAGATATTCATCGGTCGGTCATGTTCATCTCAACACTGCTCATCTTTGCACTACAGCCAAAAGATATTCATCACCGGTCATGTTCATTTAAACACTGCTCATCTTTGCACTACAAAGCCAAAGATATTCTTCAAAATCATTCATCTTTGCACTACTAAGCCAAAGATATTCAATAATATCATCATTTAAGACCGAGGATGATGAAAATATTTTAAAGAACGAATCCAAAGAAACAAAATGACAAGGATTAAGGATTAATGATTCGTACTTTGTTTTATCCATGTCCAACAATACCTCAAAAATAATCATAGTGGTGTAAAATTCAAGAATGATCAAAACATGGATACAATCAAAGCTAGTATCCAGAATAGATATTTTGGACCGAAAAGAAGAAATTTTATTTTTCTATGAATAGTGCCAGATATCATGTGAATAGTGTCAGATATCGTGAATAAAGGTCGTATACGTGAATAAGAACTCTGACACCAAAAGATAAAAATTCCAAAAAAAAACATTTTCACGCTTCATGAATAGTACTCGTGAATAGTAACTCGTGAATAGTAACTCATGAATAGTAACTCATGAATAGTAACCCCGACATGAAAAAGTTCCAAATTTGATAAAAACTTCAGATCAACATTTCAGCATAATGATATTGAAGAAATAATATCATTACGAAAAAATAATATCCCTTACCTCAAAGAATCAAGATTTCTTGGAAGGAAAGGTCTCAAGTGATCTTTGAATGAAACTTGTCTTTGAAAGAACTCTCAAAGTATCTAAATACTCACAAAATACGCTCAATAATATAGAGAGAGAAAGAGAGAAAACTTTGTTTCTGGTGTGATTTTCAATTCTAACTTAGCCCTCTATTTATAGAAAAATGTTAGCCCGCCGAAGCAGACTTGACCTGCTACCTGATGGCTTTACCTGCTACTATTGCCACCCACCACATTTGAAATAAAATTCAACACATTTCTTCACCAACCACAAGTGGGGCCCACTCAATTCTAGAATTTTCCACCAAAATCAATTATAAACCTAATTTCCGAATCAGACACCTCTTAAAATTCATAACAAATCATTCGTGAATTTTTAACGGTTCAAAATTTGTGGACATATACTCAACTTATGTATGTATAACATACCCAAAAATTACCACAATCCAACGGTCGGATTAAAAATTATAACCCCATAATATATCTCAAAACCCCTGATTTAATTTTTAATACCTCCAATCCGATAAAATACTGATAAAACACCTCAACATAATTTCTTCATTTATAACCACATAAATAAATCCATCATTTATATCCACATAAAATAAATATTTCTTTATCATATGAATCAATAATTAATTATTCACAAATAATATTACGAGAATCACAATTATGACAACCAGCCGTTCCTCAGAAAGAGGGGCTTTCGATAAGGATTTCTCTTCTTGGCGCCGCAATTAGGTGACCAAACCTCTCTCGATGAACTTTCTAGACATTGCCAATAATGCTATCTAATAATATTATTCAAATAATATGAATTATTGATCCGATAATGGAGATAATGTGCAAGTGACAATTATTGAACAAAGAATAATATAAAATATCAACGCAAATTATTATTGAATCAATAAAATAAAATATTGAATAAGAATTACTTGTGAAAATTATTGAGTAGTGCCTTCTTACGTAAGGATCAATAATTCAACAATTACGTAATACCGTGGTGTCTTCTTTGTGCGACCCACGCCAGACATCGTATTTTAACCAATCGGTATTCCAACAATATAACTTGAATAACTACGCCAGATTATTTTTAACCAACTTATATTTGTCGCTTTCTTCATCCAATCGCTTTTTCGTTATGGGGCCCACATATTATCGCTACCCAGTCAATGCATTTAATATTCCCAACAAAGATTTATATTCCACGACCAAACGAATATTCCCCGACAAAAATGAATATTTTATAACCACTTGCTTATTTTGAAATATTTGCGTATTTAACCCTTAACTATCCACATTAATCAAATCAACCCTTACTATTTCAAAATAATAAATAAAGGAAATTCCTTTTTATTTAAAAAAATTTCGGGGTCTTACAAATGCTATGTTAATAAGTTCTGAGTTACCTCATAACATGTGGGGGGAAGCATTGATATCTTCAAATTTTATTCTCAATCGTTTGATTCATAAAAAAACAAACAAGATACCTTATGAATTATGGAAAGGTCGAAAACCTTCCTATAAATATCTTCGAATGTGGGGGTGTCTTGCGAAAGTAATATTGTTCCTGATCCTAAGAGGGTTAAGATAGGTCCTAAAACAATTGATTACATATTCATAGGTTATACAAATAACAGTAGTGCATATCGGTTTCTTGTGCATAAATCAGACATTCCTGATATTCATGTCAATACATTTATAAAATCAAGGAATGCATCTTTCTTTGAAGATATTTTTCCATATAAAAATACACAAGAAACAAGTTCTCGTAAAAGACCTAATAATACTACGACTAGTAATCAACAAACTATAATAGACCAAGAGTCTAATGAACAGGGAGATGAAGATGAACCTAGACGTAGTAAAAGGGTTAAGATCTCTAAGTCTTTTGGTCCTGACTTTCTAAGTTACATACTAGAAGGTGAACCTCAAAGTGTGAAGGAAGCGTTGTCTACTCCAGAAGCTTCATATGGCAATAAGTGATCAATAGTGAAATTAAATCCATTATGCAAAATCATACTTGGGAATTGGTGGATCTTCCACCAGGAACCAAACCATTAGGATGTAAATGGATCTTCAAAAGGAAAATGAAGGCTGATGGATCTATTAATAAATACAAAGCAAGACTTGTAGCCAAAGGTTATAGGCAAAAGGAGGGACTTGATTATTTCAACACTTATTAACCAGTTACAAGGATAACATCCATTCGAATGTTAATTTCAATAGCTGCAATACACAATTTAGAAATACATCAAATGGATGTTAAAACTGCCTTTCTTAATGGTGAATTAAAGGAAGAAATTTATATGGACCAACCAGAAGGTTTTATTGCTCCTGGAAAAGAAAAGAAAGTTTGCAAGCTTGTTAAATCATTATATGGTTTGAAACAAGCACCAAAGCAGTGGCATGAAAAATTTGATAATGTTATGATATCAAATAATTTCAAAATAAATGAGTGTGACAAATGTGTATATATTAAAAACACTCAAAGGGGATATGTAATAGTTAGTCTATACGTGGATGATATGCTAATCATTGGTAGTAATAATGATGTTATTAATGCTACCAAACAAATGTTAATTGACAAATTTGAAATGAAAGACATGGGCCTAGCAGGTGTTATTCTAGGAATCAAGATTTCCAGAATATCTAATGGACTTATTATGTGTCAATCTCATTATATTGAGAAAATACTTGCAAAGTATAATCAATACGAGAAAAGTCTAGTAAGAACACCTGTTGATCCAACACTTCATCTCACTACTAATCATGGTGAAAGTATATCCCAATTGGAATATTCTCGTATAATAGGCAGTTTAATGTATTTATCAAACTACACTCGACCAGACATAGCATACTCAATAATTAAGTTAAGTCGATATACGAGTAATCCTGAGAAAGAACATTGGAAGGCTTTAGTAAGGGTACTTAGATATCTAAGATACACTTTAACTGACGGATTGCATTATACAAGATATCTAGCTGTACTTGAAGGATACAGTGATGCAAATTGGATATCTGACTCCCATGATACTAAATCCACAAGTGGATATGTTTTTACTACGGGAGGTGCAAATTTGTATCATGGAAATCCTCTAAACAAACATGTATTGCAAGATCCACTATGGAATCAATTTTATTGCTTTAGATAAAGCGGGAGAAGAAGCGAGAATGGCTTCGTAATTTTTGGAGGATATTCCATTTGGACTAAACCAATTGCCACCAATCATTATTCATTGTGATAGTCAATCAACGATTGGTAGGGCACAAAATAGTAATTATAACGGTAAGTCTGTAGACATATACGCCGCATCGACATGAAAAAGCTGATAAACAATTACTCTCAAATGGTATAATATCTATTGACTATGTGAAGTCAAAGGATAATATTACAGATCCACTAACGAAAGGTATACCTAGAGAGCAAGTGAAAAGTTCATCAAGGGGAATGGGTTTAAAGCCTGTAAAATCCTAAAGAGTCGCCATAATGGAAACCCAACCAAAATGATTGGAGATCCCAAGAAATAGGTTCAAAGGGACAACCTAATTATGTGTGATCTAGTAAGCACTGAGAAGATAAATTCTTCTTCCCATTCCTATGATGATACAGTGCACAAACTGCCGGGTGAAACAGGATAAACTTTATTTTTAATAATTTTTATAGCTTGAATATAAAAAAAGTCAGGTGGGGTATTAGCAGGACACTCTTTATAAAAATTAACTATGTGAGTGAGAAAGAGGCCACTTCTATGAGAATGACGAAGGCTAAATTCTCTAGCACACTCATGAAACCAGGAGGTGTCCAAGGCCAAAATGGACACAATAATGAGAACCAATAAAATAAATTAAAAAATACTATGTGAATTCTATTTTCTCGGTTTACACTAAAAGGTTAAACAGTTCAAGACATCATGTTCACTGATTGGCCAGTAAATCCGATAGTCTTTCACTAGGAAAGGTTCAAGGCCACAAGCTACCTTCACCGATTCAAGATATTTTTGTTCATCGATACTCTCTAAGTCTCCGCTCGCATATTCATTTGCATTAATTTACCCAAATTTCATTCATGTGGGGATTGTTGGATATATATATATATATATATATATATATATATATATAAATGTATGAAATAAAACCAATAGGTGTGACCTTTGGTTCATACCTTTTCAAAGAGATGCATCTTTTTAAAGGGATGTAACCTTTCAAAAGGATGTATCTTTTCAAAGGGATATAACATTTCAAAAGGATGTAACCTTTCAAAAGGGTGTAACCTTTCAAAAGGATGTAACCTTTTGAAATGATGTATATCTTCAAAGGGGTATTTGAAAACCTATAAATAGGTTCCAAATCTACCCAAAACAATCACTTCATCTTCAAGTACTTCAATCCTTCTCAAGTTCTTAAAACTTACATTCATTCTTCATTCATATAAAAGTCATATAGAGTATTCATATAAAAGTCATAGAGAGTATTCAAAATTTTGTTAGTTCGTGGAACTCTTCTATTGAAGTGCTTCTTGTAAGAGTTGAAGACCATTTTATCCTGGGAAGTAGATGTCCATTGTTCCATCCGTAAACACCGATAGCGGGGACGAAATCTACTTTAAGGAGAGACTGTCCAACAGTCGACTTAGTTTTAAAAGTTTGTCAATTATATCTAGTAAGTCATTTTTTATAAATTTGTTTATCTTTTAATTCTGTTTATATATTTTGTATATATAATAATACTTTGGAATAACATGAAGTTTATTTTTGGGTAAGTTGGTCAATTGACCAATAGAGTACTGACACGCAGACGAATCTCTATATGTGTCAACATTTTATTGGTCAATTAACTAACTTACCAAAAAATAAACTGCATGCTAACCGAATCCAATTTTATGGGTTGAAGAAGATAAGAGGAAAGATGTGGTTTATGGGTCGAAGTTGAAATAAGTGGAGAGAGAAAGAAAAAGAAAAAAATGATAAAGTTTAGCCAAAAAAAAATTGACGTTGGAAGCCATATCAATATTTATTTTTATTTTTTTTAAAAGTCGAGTATAAAAATAGGAGATTAATTTAACGTCCGTTCAATAAATAATTTTTTGAACGGAATGTTCTAATTAATAATTTTTTAAAAATTTAGTGTATTAATGCTTAAAATCCGACACTTATGCCATAAATAAATAGTTCCCAATTCATTCTCCCAAATCATCGATTTTACTGATCTGATCACTATCATAGCGGAGAGATTAGACATCAATAAAAAGAATAAATATTCCAATTGGCGAAAAATGCAAAGGTAAGAAAACAAAATGACGTCACAAAACCAAATTCATCATATAGAGAAAAACACAATACATAGTAGACAAAAACCACGCCACAGTCCAAATGATTATCATTTTTTGTGGAGGAATTAAATAAATAACTCCAAACAGAAACAATATTCCCCCCCACCCCCACCCCACCCCACCCCACCCCACCCCACCCCTAAAAAAAGGAATATAAAGGTAAATAAAAAAAATGCCCAAGAATAAAAAGGTAAAAAAAATAAAAGTCAAGAGAAAAAGGTAAAAAATTATTTTTAGTTTATATTGTATTACACATTTGACTTCTACGTTATAGGGTATCAAGAAAATTAATTTTTTAGTTTAATTATTTTGTTTTTGTTTTTGTTTTTGTTTTTGTTTATGGGTACTGAAGTTTGTCATTCTCTTCAATTATTATCTCATACGTCAAGTAAGGTGAAAAAATTGACAACTTATTGACTTAAAATACTATCTTGTAAAAATTTGCAGATGTGAACCTTATTTTTCCGCACAAATTATTTTGTTCCAGTTCTAAAAAACTATTTCAAACTCTATCATAGTAAGTTATGAATTTATTATTATTGTTTTAGAATTTGATGAATAATCTCCGTTAGTATTAATAATACAAATGATGTTTGATGATTTTTGGGTATGGTATAACAATGACTTTGTAAAAGTATTTTTTTAACTTTTATTTGGATATTTGTATTTGATTATGAAATTTTTTCTTTGATTAGATTTATCTTGCATATTTTTATTCATGGTTCAATGGTTATTAGTTATAATTAATAGAATGGTACATTTATAAAAGTGAATTTTCTTTTCTTTTCATTGCAACTCAAAAATATAAGAAAAAAAAAAAAATTAAATTTTCTATTAAAAACTCAAAAACAATACAAAGTAAAACCTTAAATTTTTTATTTTTTAATTTTATTTTTATGTTCTAATTTAAGTTTTTTTTTTTTCCGTCCAAAACAAAGAAACTGAGCCTTAATATGCTTGTGGCGGTTGCCCAAAATTTCTGTCATTTTCAAGGTTCTTAGTCAACGACGTCGTTATGTGAGTTTTAAGCGAGCCGACGTGATCTTTCCATTGAACTTAGGTCAGTAAAAGTCGGTTTAATTTGGCTTGAAGAGTTGAAAATTAGCCGTCTTTGAGTCGAATTTTAAATTTAGCTAGTGAACAAGGGTTAAAATTTACGAGTTACTAGATAAATAATTTTTTAACATGGTAATAATAATAATATCCTTTTATAATAATAATAGTTTAAAAAAATTATAAAATTTTCTTTTTATGCATAATCTGAGAGGAGATTTATCTAATTATATAAAAGTATGTGGTTTTGAGGGCTACCTCACCTCCCTTTTAATCTTTTTTTTTATATCAAAAATAACCTTTTTAAAAATTCATTTGTTTATCATTTTATAAATAGAAATCAAACAAAATATGTTCTCAGTATTTTTAAATTTTGGCATATGGAATTGTAGTATGAAATTTCAATTACACAATTATATAAATATTCCATTTTTTATAAAAATAATAATATAATCAGATAATAGAAGTGTAACTTATCTAAAATATATAAGAATAAGATAAGTCATTTAAGTTGTAACCACCTTTTAATTTTAAAAGAATCTTTTACTTGACAACCTATTTTGTAAAAAGAATTAAATATATTTAAATAATTAAAGAGAGAATAACGTAAAACTATTTGATTTTAGAGTCTTGTAGAACATATAGGTAGAAAAGAAGAAAACTTTACTTATTTTGTAAAAAATTAAATATATTTAAATAACTAGATAAAGAAGAAGGTAAAATTATTTGACTTTAAAAGTATTACAGAACACAGAAGAAGAAAAGAAGAAAACTCAAATAGGTAAACATAAATCATTCTTTTTTTAATTATGAGGTGATCTTGTATTATACATGTATAATTAGATTTTAAAATTATAATTTTTTAATTTTGATAAACTTTTGAAAATAGTGATACGTATGTATATTATTATGTGTTAATTAAAAAAGATTTCAAAAAATAAATTGCAGGTTATTGCTTTGAATTAATTGGCAGGTATATCCAATATGTGTTGATGTGTAGTAATTCATATATAATTTAAGTTTAAAATCTTACCTAACCAATTTCTATGATAATGCTGGTATTGTAAAGATGCATTGCTTTTATATAATACTAAATTAAAATTATAGTACTAATAAGGAAGTCAGCATGTATATGATAGGCAAGTTATTAATTTACTATAATTAGGAAAAATATATTGAATACCTTAATAAGTTAGTGCAAGTGACTAATTAAAATCACTTTTTTATATGTATTTATTTATATTTAATTATTATACTTAGTGTTGTACAATAGGTCAGTATGGGTTTGTCAGACTTTGACCATTGACCAAGTCAGACCTTAACTTTTGGGCCTCAGGTCAGGCCAGATTAGGCCTATCTGACCAAACTATGATCGATGAGGTCTCAGGGCTAGGCAGTGTGCCTCGGACTGCACCCAAGCCGATCTGCTTCGTCCTACATTTTTTTTAAAAAAAAAAACAAAAATTATACATGTGGCCCTGTGGCCTGGTGGCTAGACAGTTGGGCCTCTGGAGCGGGGGCTTAGCGCCTTGGCCGCTTGGGGCCTGGACTACTGGACATTAGAAATGTTATATTGCCTTAGCCTTTAGAAATTTTATAGGGTCCTTAACACTAATATACAACAATTAGAAAGTAATTACAAAAATAAAACACACACAAAATAATTACAAAAATAACACAACACAATATTACGTTGCCAAAATCACGGATCATTAACTCCTACACGTCAGTTACCGACTTTCATATTTGCAACTAACCGCACCTAAATTCAAGCAACTGAGAAAAAGACAAAATCTATCGAAGATCAACGACAAATCATATTTGCAACTTTGATATCGGAACAACAGATCAATGACAAATCTATCAGAGAAGACAAAATCTTCTGTCGCGACACAACTCTGAGATCGGAGAAGACAAAACCGTTTGTCGCGACGCAACTCTGAGATCGAAAAATAGCATACAAAATCAACAACAACTTCAAGTTCAGTAACCAAAAACTTACGTACTGCATTGATCGTTGAATACAAGATCAACAACAACTTCGATACAAATTTGAATACTGAGGTATGCGAGTTTAAAATTTATATGCATATAGTTACTACGAATTCCTATATTGGTTACCCTTTTTAAGTTTTTTGCACTTAAAATGGTCATAAAGTAAGAATACTGAATGTTTTGATTGCAAAATGCATTTGAAAATATGTTTTACATAATGGTTACTAAATAGATATAAATTGGTTACTATTTATTAGAAATTTGGTTGCTGAATAATGTTTATTTGATTGCTTTATAATTTTTAAATGAGTTCTACTGATTTTTTTATATTAATGGTTACTTATTAAATACATTGGTTACCTTCTTTTTAACCTATTTGGTTAATGTTTAATGTTGTCTTGTTATCTTGTGTAACATTATAATTGCCTAATGCTATCTTAGTTCTTTGTCCTAATGCTATCTTGGTTCTTGCATAATATTAATGACTAATCTTTGACTTGGTTCTTGTGTAACATTATATTGATTCTTGACTAATCTTGACTTGGTTCTTGTGTGACATTATAATGGTTCTTGACTTGATTCTTGTGTAAAATTATAATGGTTACTGCATAACATTACTGACTAATGCTGACTTGGTTATTGGAAAATGATGACTTGTTCTTGACTAATCTTGACTTGGTTCTTTATTAACATTATATTGAGTTCTTGACTAATGTTTGACTTGGTTACTATGTAAAATTATAATGGTTACTCATTAATGCTGACCTAGTTACTGTGTAAGATTATAATTTTATATTGTTTTATAATTGTTTCTTTTATATTGGAGGTTACTTATTGACTACATTGGTTACCTTCATGCAACTGTTAATCTGATTATACTTATATATATTGGTTGTTGTATACTGATTAATTGGTTACTGTATATTTGGTTGCTGAAGCATATTAATGTACACTTGTACTTATGTTTTTTATATTAATGGTTACTTGTTAGCTACATTGGTTACATTCTTACAACAATTAGCCTTTAGTTGGTAACAAACAAATTATAATGGTTGTTTTTTATAATAAAAATGAAATGGAGAATGTGTTTATCTTGTGGTTACTAAATAAATATGTGTTGATTCTTTATCTAAATTGGATTTGAGTTCTTGTATAATGTTGTTATGATTCTTCGTATAATATTACGTTGTTTTATATTGGTTTGTTTTATTATGATGGTTACTTATTGGCTACATTGGTTACCTTCATACAATCATTATAATTTAATTGATAACAAATATCAATATACCGATTATTTCTATTGTAAGATGAATGTACAAATGTATTTTATATCCTGGTTACTAACATTATGTAGTTTGATTACTGGCTAACATTGATTTGGTTACTTTTACAATACTTATTATGTTGTCGAACAATGGAGATGATTCCAAAGATACTTTATTTCAACGATGCATGGACCGATAAGTAACCAATACACCAAATTCAAGTTACTTAGCATACTAGTTCCATCAACTTGTTCGTTCAGAGAAATGCAAAACATGATATACAGCTATTCTAAAGCAAACATAGTTAACAATAAGTTGTCAATATTTTGATTTCTAATTTTATTATGAGTTGCCAATATAAAGCAAACATGTACATTGAACAATTGTTAACTATTCTAAAACATTTTTATGTATATTTGTTTACCACCTAAAATAAAATGGTTACCCCTGCATTCATTTTTAATTACTACCAGCTAGATAACTATGTAATTTAAAAGTATGCATCAGCTAGATAAATGGGAACCCACACATGTACACTGTGCACTTGATAATTGTTCCAAATATAAGCTATAAATTATTTGGTTACTAACATAAACTAAAATGATTACCCTTATATGCAGGTTTGGATACCAACTGCACATCTCAAAAATATCTTTATTTTAATATGAGTTTATAAATGACCATCATATATATTAATGGGAACTCTTAATTAAAATTTCTTATTCCATCATGATGATAGACTATAAATAAAACACATACATTTAATACTTTATAACATTCGAGATACAAACTTATAATTGTTTGGTTACCAATAAAAACAAAAATAGTTAACATATATGTAGGTTTGGATACCAACCTAACATTTCTACTTAAATAGTGATATATACTAATTTTAACAAATTTTATGTCAATTTGTTTACTTATAAAAATAAAAATAAAAATAAAATGGTTAACTCTATAATAAAAATAATGGTAACCAGAACAAAACAAGAATCCATCTTAGGCAAGCATGTATAATAAACAATTACATATTAACCAAAATAAAAAATAAAATTAACAAAAATCCCTCATTGATTGCACAATAATAGTAGTCAAAAGCCATTAAATAACAGTAAATAAAATATAATAAATAAGTAACCAAATAGTTACATAACAGTAACCAGAACAGGTTTTAATGGTAACCAAATCATAAACAACCTGTATATCCAGCAACCTGTAATGAAAGTGATATTGTTTGTTTAGACAACCCATGTATACTCTCACATTTACATTTAACAATTGATATATGTACTGATACAATCTTGTAACTCTCTGGTTACTATCAAAACATTAGCTGGTTACCCTTTTATACATGTTTGGTTACCAACTGTACATTTAAAAACAATGTAGCAAACATAACTTAAAAGAAACAAATACCAACCAACAAACAATATTACTTTCATTACTGGTAATGTAATCAAATATGTAATCCCATCTACATAAGATCCAATAAACATCACAAACTCATAAACCATACAAAAATGTTGTGTATATCCCCAAAAAAAAATAAATACAAAACACAATTCATAAAGACAAAACAACGAGATCTGAACTAATCAAAATCTGGAACAAATCTTCTTGGAAATTCCCTGTCAGTCTCGTATCCCTCCAACTATTTGTTCCTTGCATGCATATATAGGTTTGTGCATAAATTCTTCTGATATTGCGCAATGGGGAATGGAATAAGAATTTCATCAAACTTCTGATGAATGACATGCTCAGCGAAACAAATCGTGAACATCCCACAATCACTGTACAAACAGACAAAAGATAACAAAAATCAAAACTAAAATCAACCTATAAGTAATAATTAAAAAAATATAAACAATGTAACCCTTACCCCTCGACTTGTTCAGGAACCGCCTCTGCAAATTCCAACTCAATTATATCATCTTCCTCCTTGTTGCGATACGGTTCACTGCTAAAGTCAATGTCAGACCTATCCCTCTAAAAACCACTCTTGCGCAGTAAAGTGGGAAGAATGAAGATGTATAGCTCACAAACATCCATAATTTTTGTTTGCATGAATTTCCTTTTTGGCTGCAGAGAATTGTAAACTGTTAGACGTCTACGATGCACATCAAATGTCAACAAAAACCAATGGCCTGGTGATGACATATGAATGGGGAACAACACGTAGTCAATATTTCTCCATGGTGTGTTGACATCCATAAACAGCCAATGGATGTATTCAACAACATCACCCTCCCCAGACAGAACACTCTTATCTGCATTTTTACTTGTATACTCCTCAAAAAAGAGCGGTCATCTTTCCATAAAACCAACAGTCCGTAGTCGTTACCCTTATATGAACACTATCGGAATGTCTGGCCAATTTATGGAAATAATATAACGCAACATTGATGTACTGAACCAAAAAAAAACATAGGATATTAACAGTTGCTGAAAAATATAAGTATTTAATAAATGTAACAAATATTGTTAACACTAGTTACTAAACAAACTAAATAATATAACCATAACTAGAAAAACATAATTAAAAAAAAAAAGAACTCACATCATCGTCTAACCATTGTCCAGGAGTCTTTAATTTGTAGAACCACATTTTTGATGATATTGGGACAGACCCAAATACAAAAATAGGTTTATTTTTGTCGTTCTTTCCAGGAAATTTTTCGGTCCTTCAATATAAAAGCATATTAGTATACACGCTAACATTAACAATTACCGTACTAGTATACACACTACCCAAAATCAGACTTGAACAGTCAATAATTAATATACTAATCAACAACTTAATTGTAAATAGTAACCTGGTAACCAACAAATATTAATATAATAACCATAATCAAATAGTAACCAATACATAACAAAAAAGTAACCAAAACATAAAATAATAGTAACCAAAAAATAATTTAATAGTAACCAAAATAGCAACATCATGTAATCAATAATAATTTAAACAACCTGAATGTACCAAACAAATACCTAGTAATCAAATATAATATAAAGTAACAAACACTTTACTTCAATTGAACATTAACATAAATCAAATATTACATAATAGTAACCAACATATAATATAGTAGTAACCAAAACCTAATATGACAGTAACTAGAATATAATATGATAGTAAATCAAACAGAAATATAATGTAATCAATACCAATTTAACCAACATGTATATACCTAACAATTACATAGTAACCAACATATAATATGATAATAACCAAAATCCCATTTTGAGAGCACAAAAATCGTATCCAACTCATAATATAACAGTAACCATAACATGATAAAGCAGTAACCAGAACACAAAATAATAGTAACCATAACATTTATTTAATATTAACCATATGTTTCTACAGGAAAACAAATTTATTTGTTTCATAAAAAACTATAGCATTGTTAACAATAAAAAACTATAGCATTGTTAACAATAAAAAACAAACCTTTTACTGTTATTTAGTCCAATTTTAAATCATTGTTCAAACAATGTCTCTTCAAAATTTGACAGCATATCCATGCATACTTTGGGGAATGCAGAAAGACCTGCAAGTGTTTGACTAGCACCCGCGGCAGTAGACGATGAACCAGCCTATCCAAACATTGATGTATATGGAGACCGCAAAACGACACTCTTTGCATGTTCACGGACAGGTCTACCACCAGCTTTATGGAAGCTTTTCTCCAACCCATCACACTAAACTATGTCCTGTGTGGTCAGAACCATCTGATCAAGTGCAAACTTGCTTTCTGCCTCACATTTATTCCCCTTATTTGCAGAAAAGGTAACAAATACAATTAGATTTTTAACATAAACACATGCAATTAACTAATATATGCAATAACAAACCGAATGAATAATAATCGACATATTTAAGTGAACATATCATAATAGTAACCAAAACAAAATAAATTACTAACCAAATCATAATATAATAGTAACCAACACACATTGTAATAGTAACCAACCCATATTATAATATTAAACATAACATATATAATATATAGTAACCATATCACAATATACAAGTAACCAAAACCTAGAGCATGTAAAAAAAGATGGCATGTCGTTATAACACCAACCTCAGCAGCAACATACACAACATCTCTTTCCCAGTGCATTGGCTTAATATGTCAAAAGATGGCATGTCATTATTCTTACCAATCTGTGCAAAATAAAAAACAACCAATTAATCATTAAAAAAAGACATATAACACATAACAAAACAAACATCATCTTCACACTCTTTAACAACTTCAGTTTCAAACTCATTATTCTTCTCATCAGCTTTCAACCCATCATCACCAACCTCATCATAATCATTATAATTACCTTTAAAAACATCAACATCCTCATCAACAACATCATCAGTTTCATTAGCTTCATCATCATCATCATCATCATCAGAATTAGAATCGTCATCAGAATCACCATCAACTTGTTTGTCCCCAACATCTTTGATCCCGCGTAACTCATCTCTAATAATGGACCTAAAGTCCCTACATATCTGAACGTGTAAAATTTGCATCTCATCCTTAATATCAGCCCGTAATTTTATAATGTCTTTCTTAATTTCAGACACTTTCTTCTCCAACGGTCTAAACAGTACATCAATTGCATCTTTAACGTCAGATATATCAAATCCAATGTTGTCACCCTTCACTTTTTTTCAACCTTCTTATCAGCATCCTTCCCATTGAAAAAGTGAAGCCCACCCAAATCAATCCAATCCTTCTCCTCGGCCGCGGGAATCAAACTTTTTATCCTCAACTGAAAAATATTAAGTACACTTTAGTATAACATCTGACAAACATTGTACAATTACAGAAAAAAATAGTAAATAAAGAATCATAAAACATAATCAGTAACCAAATACATATATACAGGTAACCAAATGTATATAAATCAGTAACCAAATAAATGTATAAAGGTAACCAAATTTGTATATTCGGGTAACCAACAAAATTGTTATTAGTAACCTGAATGTAATATAATCGATAGCCAAATCATTATATTCGTGTAACCAACAACATTGTTATTATTAACATACACATAATATAATCAAGAACCAAATGAGTATATAAAGGTAACTAACTACTTTGTTAATAGTAAACTTCACAAAATATAATCAGTAACCAATTATATAACTAAAGGTAACCAATTACATTCTTAGTAGTAAACTGCATACCTGTCTAGAATAAAATACTAGATCATTCAACTTGTCATTTGTAAGATTACTATCTTGTTCTTTCCAATGGTGAGTATTCTCTTGACTTATAACTATCTCCACTGTCTGCAATTAAAAATTATATTTCAACCAAAGTCCAAGATTATATAGGTAGTGCTCGTAGATATAATCAGCAAGTGGATGTGCACAACCCTGTCTTATGATAACACGAGGTTGTATGTTATTAAACATCTTGTATGATAGTGGCAAAACACCCTTTCAACGTTGGGTTCGCCTCACCCTATTTGATTCACCAAATATAACTATTAAATGACGTATTCAATACAACACACTTATCTAAAGTTCTTAATAAAATTATTTTCATACTGTTTAGGGAGAACCTCAACAACTATAGACCACCATTCTATTCCCCTGTTATCCCCGTTCGACCCAGCTACACTCTTATTACCTGAAAGGAATTGTGAAGCAAAAGGGTGAGCACAAATAGCCCAGTAAAGAATATCATGACTAAATTAAATTATCAATAGCCTTCGTCAGTAATAAATCAAAGATTTAGAACATATGGTATATGATAAAACTTTTCAACCATAGTTGTAGCGGAACGAGCAATCCATTAGAAGAGTCAAATAGACCATAAAGTCTATTCTCCATGTTAAAAGTCCACCAACAATGTTTTATCCTCAGTAACATCAATCATCAGTTTCACATCCCACAATCATGTGAATAACTCATAATCATAATTGTGGTTCTAAATTCCTTTTCTCATCCAGGACGAAGATAATTTTCATCACCTGTCTTTACCTGAAACATCAAAGATCATGGTTATACCAAATCACAGTTCCTGTTCATAATCATACTAATAAATTCATTTTTGCATTACGGGCCAAAGATATTCATTAACAGTTCATCTTTGCACTACATGCCAAAGATACTCATTAACAGTTCATCTTTGCACTACAGGCCAAAGATATTCAACAACAGGTCATCTTTGCACTACAGGCCAAAGATATTGAACAACAGGTCATCTTTGCACTATATGCCAAAGATATCAATCAACAGTTCTTCTTTGCACTACAGGCCAAAGGCATACAACTGTAAAACCAATAAACAACAATCCATCTATACACTACGGGCCAAAGATGACTTTCATCATAATATAAGCATGAGGATTATGACAAGGATATAAAGAATCAATCACATGAGATATATGATAAATTTTTAAAGACTAACAATTTAATTTATCCAGAATTCAATAATATCCAAATTGTCAACATGATACTGCTTTGTAGAGTAAAATTCAAGAATAATATTATATCAAAAATGATTTAAATAGAAAATAATATTTCAACGAATATTAAACAAAGATAATAACATTATTCATTATATTATAAACTCCATTTAATATTATTCATTATATAATAACATTAAATTCATTTACTAATATTATTAATCATTAAATAATATTTTAAATCAATGATTTCATAACACCTTAAACCAAATGTTATAAATCATTTAATAATCTCATAATCTAATATTATTAATATTACCACAATATTTAATCATTTCTTAAACTTATAAATAATTTATTTTAATTGTTTACACTTTACTAATTAATGCATTTAATCATCCTAAAATGCCAAACTTATAAAATTTCATCACCAATAACCAAAACTCTCATCAAAAATCTGCATATACCTTATATAGGATTCTCAAGACATAAAATCCTATTTTCCCAATTTTCTTACTTCACATAAGATATTTAATTCATTTATAACTAGTTTATTTTCATGAAAAATACCAAATCAGTCCCAGAAAACTTTTTTTTCTGGGATTTAGCAGAATTTAGTCCCATATTGAACATATATTTTTCTCAGAATTTTTAAAATTCATTTACTATTTTTCATATGGCCAAAACTGCCGAATATTTAGACATTTATCATAAACTGTACTTTTGTCCAAAAATTCCGAAATTTACAGAGTATACTTCTGTTATATATATGTACTCCCAATAAAGATTTCACCAATTTTGGAGTTAACCACAAGGAGTTATAAGGGTTTACTTTTAAAATAGTCTTTTCCCATAAAATTCATAACTCTTAATCTATACATCCAAAAATCGCCATTTTTGGACACAATCTAGAAAACTCATCAAATTATCATTTCAAATTTTTCCAGAATTTTTGAGGGTCGAAAAAATTATGAAACTGAAAAACATAATAACCCTTACAATCCTTTACCTCAAAAGAGCAGTATTTCTGACTGGAATATCGGATGTAAAGTCGAAGGAAACTTGCACTGAATAACAACTCTCAAAGTATCTAAATACTCACAAAAATATGCTCGATAATATATAGTGAGAAAATTTATGTTTCTGGTGTGATTTTCAATTCTAACTTAAGCGCCTATTTATAGGAAAATGCTAGAACGCCAAATGAGACTAAATTAATAAAATATTAATAAAACAATTCTACGCATGCTCTTTTGAATAAAACTCAGCCACCACAAGTGGGGCCCACCAAAGATCAACCATCTTCCCCAACAACCAAAAGTAGGTCCCACCTTCTAGAAATCTCCACCAAAAATCATTTATAAAAATAATTTCCGAATCAGTCACCTCTTAAAATTCATAACAAATCATACGTTAATTTTTAACGGTTCAAAATTTATGAACATATACTCAACTTATATATGTATAACATATCCAAAAATCACAACGATCCAACGGTCAAATTAAAAATTATAACTCACGCAATATATCTCCAGAACACTGATTTATCGGTTTATGAGTCATTCGGACCAGTTTCATTCAAACAGTCACCACGAAAAATTCACAATGAATTTTTGGGTGATTTAAGTTTCTACGGTTAGCTTACTTCCAGGGCCTTCTTTTGATATATGGCTCGTCTCCTAACTCATTATACATAAGGAGTTATGGATTTTATAAAATCAAGTAATAAACTAATTTTTCTGAAAATCCCATATTTTGTTCTTCTTTTGATTTCTAGATTTCTCTCATTTGATTCATGCACCGTGAATTTAGTGTAAAATATCACCATTATTATATTATTATATTATCACATTATACATTTATAATGTAATATAATAATATATTTGAATGAATTATTTTATCAAAAAAAATAAAATATCAATTTTAACAATTGTCACTTTTCTAAGAATTCCTCCATTCCGACAAAATATAAAACACCTCAGCATTAATTCATCATTTATATCCAAATAAAATAAATATTTTCTTATCATATAAATCAATAAATAATTATTCACAAATAATATTACAGAATCACAATAATGACAACTAGGTTGTTCCCAGGAAAGAGGGGACTTTCCGATAAGGATTTCTCCTTACTGGCGCGCAATTAGATGACCTAACCCCTTTCTTCGATAGAACTTTCTAGACATCGCCAATAATGCTATCTAATAATATTATTCAATTAATATGAATTATTTATCCAATAATGGGAAATACTGTGCAGTGACAATTATTGAAACAACAATAATATAAAATATCAACGTAGAAATTATTGAATCAAAAAAATAAAATATTGAACAGTA
The DNA here is from genome assembly GCA_020205615.1 of Panax quinquefolius. Lineage (NCBI taxonomy): Eukaryota > Viridiplantae > Streptophyta > Magnoliopsida > Apiales > Araliaceae > Panax > Panax quinquefolius. The sequence goes on from CM035154.1 coordinate 75,678,333, forward strand.
TTTATGTGAAACCCCAAATTTTATGAATAAAGATTTAATTTTTTCAAAATATTTTTTTCAAAATTATGGTGTGGATTGGATATAATGTTGTAGTTGTGGGTAATATTTATAAATTTTGAAAAGTATGCAAGTTGTTGTATAATATTCGATTGGTCGGAGAATATTCTTTTTGTCAGGGAATATCCATACGATGTTACAATCATTGGTGGACCCCACAACGGAATTATTGTCGGATTGAGAAAACGACAAAAATATTTTTATGAAAATAACGACGGAAGTTTTACCGTTAACTGTTGAAACACCCGGTGTTAAAAGTACGATGAATCTGCTGCGTGGTTGCATAGTAGCACACACAAGTATTGATTATTGATGCTTACGTGAGAAGTCACTTTCGGTTTTGTTCAATTATTGCTATAGTAATTGTTGCGATAGTATCTCACGTTATTTGATTCAATTATTGCCGATATTTTATATATTATTAAATCAATAATTGAGATAACAAAGTTATTAATATTATTATTTGCAATATTAACGATGTCTAGAAGTTACGCCAGGAGAGGTTTGGTCACCTAATTACGCGCCAATAGGGAAAAATCCTTATTGGAAAGCCCTCTTTCACGGGAGCGACACAGTCGATTAATATTGTGAATTATAATAAAGATGATAAGTTTTGTTTTATTATTATTATAAATGTAATAAAACAGAAAACTTTTTATATAAAACAGAATACTTTATAAAGTTATTCATTTTATTAGACTATAAATAGAATATATAATATTCTATTATGCATAGTATTTGCATAATGCATGCATAGTGTTTGCAGATAGTAAAATCTTTTAATATAAAATAGAATACTTTTATAAAGTTATTCGTTTTATTAGATTATAAATAGAATATATTATATTTTATTTAAAAGATTTTGTTTTATTAGAATATTTTATTAATAATCTTGCATAGTAAATCAATATGGACCGTCTGCTTAAAAGTAAATCAATCTGGACCGTTCATGAATTAGTTACTTATTACATCCATTCTCCTATAAATAGAAGTTCATTCCTTCATTATTTCTTACGAATTCACTGAAACTCTAGAGAGAGAAATTATAGAAAGAAAGAAGAAAAGTATTCTGCCACTTCACTACTCCTATATCCAGTTTCTTCTAAGATAAGGGGTATTATTTCTTTTGTATTCATGAAGAGAACTTCTGTTATTCCATTCTTTATTATTCTGTTGGAATAACTCAGTATCACGCGACTACCCTATACTTGGTGAAATTCTTCTCATTATTCCATTCTTTATTACTATCTTTGGAATAACTTTTATCTATCTAAGTCTTCATGCATACATGGTGAAATTCTTTTACTATTCCATTCTTTATCATTCTGTTGGAACATCATGTCTATGCTTTACGCATGACCAGGTTCCATTATTTATCATTCTATTGGAACATCTTGGTGAAATTCTTCTATTATTCCATTCTTTATTACTATCTTTGGAATAACTTTTGTCTGTCATGCCATCTTTGCATACATGGTGAAATTCTTTTCTTGCTCCATTCTTTATCATTCTGTTGGAACATCATGTATATATGCTTTACGCATGACCGTGTTCCATTATTTATCATTCTATTGGAACATCTTATGCGTAGCTTTTACGCATGACCGGTTCCATTATTTATCATTCTCGTTAGAATATCACATGCGTGCTTTTACGCATTGACTTGGTTCCATTATTTATTATTACATTGAATATCACATCTGCGTCGCTTTCACGCATGACCTGGTTCCATTATTTATTATTCTGTTGGAATAACCTGTCTGTGCGGTCTATCGCATGCTAGGTAAATTCTTTTTTTTATTCCTTTCGTTATTATACTCAGTTGGTTAAAGTTTTGGCTTTCATACTCAATAAAATTAGTGGAATATCTTTGATATTTGCGTTTCATCCTGTATTTTTTCATGGAAATATTCTTCTGAGCATTCTTGAATTTTACTCCACAAAGAAGTATCATGTTGACAATTTGGACGTTATTGGTTCCTGAATAAATTAATTCTTGAACTTGTTTTATTGAATTCTTATATCATTGTCATCATCCTCATGTTTATATTATGTTAAAAGTCATCTACATGGCTGTAGTGCATAGATGGACTTGGTATGATTATGACTAGGGATTAATCGGTTATAATCATTTAACCGTAATGTTACAAATGATGTGGTAAAAGTCCTCATTGGCCCGTAGTCCATTGATGGACAGTTGTTGGCATGATCATGACCATTGATGAATACACGAATATCATTGGCCCGTAGTGCATGGATAATTTGTGGTTGTGATACTAATGAATATCCTTGGCCGTAGTGTAGGGATGATGTGGTTTATTTATTAAGCTGAGTCTCAACTATAAAAGTGATGAAAAACCTTTTAAATCATAGAAGATAGTAGATTTTATTCTCTACTTTGACTCTTTTAATGGATTGCTTATTCCACTGCAGTTAAACTTGATGTTTGTTATATTGTATCATTTTAACACTATTGAAGGCTAAGGATAATTTATTCTGCATTATCTTAGTCATAATATTTCTTATTGGGCTAGTTGAGCTCACCCTTTTGCTTTCATTGTTCTCTTCAGGAAATGAGAACGTAGCAGGGACTAGTCGGGGAACGGAGCGATGGTCCAGAGGATAGCATTAATAGTCCTCACTATTCTATGAAATAGTGTGTTAATAAATGTATTGAGGACTTATTTTGAGTTTGAATACTGTCTAGAAGATAATATTTGTATTAAAACTCACAGCTTATGTTGTATATTTAATATTGCATTTATATTCTGTACCATGTATTTGGCGACTCAGAATAGGTGATGTATACCTATTTTGAGGGCGTCAAAATTTACTGTAACTATAATTGAGTAGTGTCTTCTTACGTAAGAATCAATAATAAAAAATAATGTGCAATACCGTGTGCTACTGTGCAACCACGCGTATTACTGTATTTTAACCACCAGACATTCCAACAATGTTAACGGTAACAATTACGTCGTTATTTGTAAAAACTCATACTTGTCGTTTTCTTCATCCGACCGTTTTCCGTTATGGGGCCCACAAATGGTTGTGACGTCGTACGAATATTCCCCAACAACAAGAATATTCCACGACCAAACGAATATTCTCCGACAACAATGAGTATTTTATAGCCGCTTGCTTATTTTGAAAAAAATTTCATATCTCACCCTTAACTTTAAATTTTTATCAATTTAACCATTTACTGAATAACAATTATAAGAAAAATTAAATACTTTTATTTCATAAAATTCGGGGTCTTACACCTTCCATCTAAATAAACGGACATCTGACGGATGCTCGTCATTGCATATACCCTGAGTTTTGAATGTCGGAATGGTTTCAAATATAAATACTTGGAATACATAAGGAAGCCCATTCAACTTGTACAATTTGGTAGAATGATCCTTGTAGAAATTATATATCGAACCACCATTCCTTCCTTTCTTCAAACGCCCCTTCAAAGCATTGGACAAAGAGTACTTTGTCATCTCAAACGTGACTTTCACCCCAAGTAAAACTACTAACATCACCATAACATAAAAAATTAACCATTGCCCCATCCACATAATTTTGAGAAACTGTGGATAGAATGAAATTAAACACCAGCAAAATCATTGACATCTTAATAGCCTCATCATCGTCATCAAAAACTGCCTTCCGATATACCCTACCTATACTACTACGCGTCACAGCTTCGTCCCCAAAAAACTTTTCAACAAGCAGATTCTCCATACCTTTATATGCAGTTATGTCATCCTCACCTTGCCATCTCAACCCAGAAATCAGACAGAACTCAGGCAAACCAAACCTGACCCTTTTCTCCCCGAACAAAATCCACATTTCACCGTCATCCCTCTGGTGAACCTCCCTTACAAGAGTATGGTGAAGAATCTGGGAATACATTTGGTGCTCACTAAACTCTAGAAAATTCCCAAAACATGTTGCCTTAAACTTCTCCAACTGACTTTGGTTCAATTTCTTGGCAATAATGCTGGGGACTTCCATGTCGCACCAATATATAACTTTTCCAGTGAATTTTCTGTTGCATTCCTCATAATAAAGATCCCATAACTGTAAATAAACAAAATCAGACTTGCACAGTTATTAGTATCCAATATAAACAATATTTATACCATAAACAGTTACATAGTAACCAACAAATAATATCATACTAACCAAAATATAATATAACAATTACACAGTAGTCAAAACAGACTATAAAAGTATCCAACATCCCACATTGACTGCACAATAATAGTTACCATATCATAATATAACAGTAACCATAACATAATAAAGCAGTAACCAAACAGTTATATTATATAATCTAATGCTAACCAAAATATTAACAAGAAGTAGTACATATCAGTTTATGTAGTAACCAAACAATTATATATAATATTAACCAAAACATAATTTAAAGGTAACCAAAACAAAAACATGTAGACCAAAACATACTGAAGAAGTAAACGAACAGTTATATCATAGTAACCAAACCATATTTTCATGGTAACCGACACATGATCAACATGTAGACCAAACCCAATTCAGCCAACCAATGTATACTACGAAAATACATGGTAACCAAAACAACATAAAAAAGTAACCAAAATCCCAAATTGAGAGAATAAGAATAGTTTTCAAATCATAAGCAAACAGTAACAAAAAATATACTAAACAAGTAACCAAACAGTTATATGATAGTAACCAAAACATATTTTCATGGTAACCAATACATAAACAAACATATAAATCAACCACATTTTAGTCAACCCATGTATACTAAGCAAATACATGGTAACCAGAACAACAAAAAATAGTAACCAAAGTCCCAACTCAAGGGAACAAAAATGGTATCAAAATCATAAGCTTACAGTAACCAAAAACATAGTAAACAAGTAATCGAATAATTATATGATAGTAACCAAAATATCTTTTAATGGTAACCAATACATAAACAACATGTACACTAAAACCAGTTTAATAAACCATGTATACTAGGCAAATACATGGTAGCCATAACAACATAAAAAAGTAACCAAAAATATCAAATCGATGGAACAAATGGTATCCAAATCAAAAGCTAACGGTAACCAAAAACATACTAACTAAGAAACCAAACATTTATATGATTGTAACAATAACAAAATTTAAATTAACATACCTTTAGATTTTTTTGTGTTGGAATTATCTTTTGGCTAAGCACTTGACCTTCGGTCTTAACTATAGGGACATCAAAATCAGAATCTAACTGCACTTCAGAATGCTTGATATCACTATGTATCACCAACCTATTCTCATTCTTACTCGATTTCTGACCTACATCCTTCCCCTTCCCCTTCCTCTCCACAACAAACTTCTTCAAGTCCTTAACAGAATCACCCTCCGTGATTCTTTTCCTCTTTCCATCCTTCTTCCTTGTATCAACCATTCTATACAAAACATAAAAACAACACAAACCCAAACAATCAATACTCCATTCTGTTAATAAACTACTTTAATAGATAATACATTAAAAAATTTAAAAATTACTGACCTAAAAAAATAATAACCACCAGAATTGATAAATGGAGAAGAATAAACCAACTGAACCATTGTGCAACAACGATAACAAGTAACAACAATGATGACGAACAACTAAATGAAGATGGCGAGCAACTAAACAAGATGATAATGAGTAACGATCACGAAAATGAAGAATAAAATAACATAAACGATCAATAGAGAAGAAAAACACACGAACAGAAAGAGAAGAAAGGGTTTCAGCATGCAAACACGGATTTTAAACCGAAGAGTCCTATACAGATAATAGATGGCGGTTATCACGCGTTTCAAATAAAACAAAACCTATTTTAAGATGGACATTAATTTGTCATGTCAATCCATTAATATTAATCTCTTAAATTAAGGACTTATAATTGTATTAATATTTTAAATAAAAAATGAAAAAAATATAATATTTTTATAATTATTTTATAAATATATGATTTTTATAATTATTTTCAAAAATATACTAATATATATAATTAATCCAATTTTATACTGCCTTACATAGTTACATAACAACTTAGCCCTTAGTCCTTATAAATACTGTAATATTTTAGATGGTAAGCCTGACAACTAGGCCTTAGCGGTTAGTACTTAGCACTTTAGGCTTTAGCAGACAAATAATTTCTACTTTTCTTTTTTTTGTTCTTTCTTTTTTTGGCCTTTTGGTCTAATCTAAATTTTAATCCATCAAATCATCATAACATCATGCATCCTAATTCTAATTTTCATTCCAAAGTCCCAACTACTAATCTACTATGTTAATATTAAATTTTAATTAACTAACTTGTGAATATTAAATAAATTAAATAGTAAATTAATATTAAAATTTAATTAATTTATTAATATTAATAAATTAACTAATATATTAATATTAAAATTTAATCAACTAACTTATTAATATTAAATAAACTAGCTAATATATTTATTAAATTTACTTATAAGAAATCAATAATGAATAATTAAAACTTTAAGCTTGATTGATGTATTAATTAAAAGTAATGTATTACAATTTATAAATTACAATAATGAATAAGTAATAATTTATTGAACCAATAATTTGATGAATAATTGTAAGTTTATAATTTTAAAGTAGGGTTAAATGCAAAGTCGACCACTAAACTTTTTTGATATTTGGGTATTGAGCCCCTTTCTTCCGGTCAACGCAAACTGAGCCCCTTTCTATTTAAAAATTTGGACTTTGAACCCCCAGGCGCCACATATGCATTGACTTGCTGATGTGGCATACGTGGCGCCTACGTGACGTGGTATTTAATATTATAAATTAACATGTGTCCGTTGCTGACGTGGCAGGTCTTTTGAATTTTTTTCTAAAAATTGCTTCTACACAAATTTGAACCTGTGACCTATTGTTTGGAACTTTGATCATATGAGCACTGGAGCAACACAAGTTATCTATTAATATTTTGAAAGGATTAATATTTATATCAAAACATGAAATTTTCCCCATATATTTCTTTCTTCTCCTTTACTACATACCATAATAATAATAATATTATTATAATAATATTATTGTTCCGAGAATTCCAATGCTTTCAATTATAGTCATATGTTTGTTTTTTATTAGATATTATTCATGAGATAATTTAAAATAATCCTATGTTATGTTTGTTATTTTCAAGATTAATTAAAAGATTAGATAAAAAATATGATTTGAACTACTATATCCTTACTAATAATAATATTTTAAAATATAATTTAAACTTATTTATATATTAAAAATGATGAACAATTTATCGATTTATGTTTCAGGTAACCGCTTTGACATTATTTTGTTTTACATTAGTTCTGCAGTAAGTTAGGCTAGACTATGTTATAGAAAAGGGTATGTAAAATTACAAAATAGCTAATTGCAAGATCGCTAATATTTTGCACATATGTGGGCACTGCATTTATTGATTCTTGTAATATCATGAAACTGCATTTATTAATCATGTAAATTACTTGGACGTAGCAGATTGAATTTATTTATTTATTTATTAATCATGTAAATTGACACACATCATTATTGTTATTTATTATTATTATTATTATTATTATTATTATTATTATTATTATTGTTATTATTATTATTATTATTTTATTATTATTATTATTATTATTATTATTATTATTATTATTATTATCATTATTATTTATTATTATTATTATTATTATTATTATTATTATTATTATTATTATTATTATTATTATTATTATTATTATTATTATTATTATTATTATTATGGTATGTAGTGAAGGAGAAAAAAAGAATATATGGGAGAAATCTCATGTTTGGATATAAATATTAATCATTGCAAGATATTAATAGATAATTTGTGTTGTTCTAGCGGTCATATGACCAAAGTTCCAAATAATAGGTCACAAGTTCAAATCTTTGTAGATGCATTTTTTGGAAAAAATTTAAAAGACCTGTCACGTCAGCAGCGAACAAATGTCAATTTATAATATTATACGTGAGCAGTTTGCTTTGACCGGAAGAAAATGGCTCAATACCCAAATATCAGAAAAGTTCAGTGGTAGATTTTGTATTTAACCATTTAAAGTATAACTTAAACAATAATCAAGAATGAATCGGTTACAAGTAGTTGTCTTCAAAAATTTTAAAATATGTCTTCAAATCTTCAAAAAATATTTGTCTTTGAATCTTCATAAAATATATATTGAAATCTTCAAAAAATATATATTCAAATCTTCAAAAAAAAAATATATCTCCAATCTTCATGGATTTGACTTTTCGGCAGTTTCTGCTCCGACTTCTAGATCTTCCGAGTTATCTTGATTCTTTATTGCATCTTGTATTCTTCTTTGCGCGACAAGATAATCTCTATAGCAAATGCATATTTCCAACGATTCTAGACTGAGTTTACTTATTTTTTTCATCCAATACCTTGCCAGATAAAGAAAAACAAGATTCCGAAGCTAGGGTACTAGCTTGGATAGTTAGTAGATCACGGATCATCGCCGCCAAAGTAGAAAATTGTCATTTATGTTTTTCCCAGAAAGCGAGTATATTAAAAATTTTAAATTCTTGATCAGTCATAAAACCTCTAAAATCGGTACTACAATATAAACCATGTTCATTTAAACTCAGGGGCGGACCTATGCTTAGGCAGCATAGGCCCCTGTCTATGCTGACATTTATTTTATAGGTATAGTGGAGGGGCTCATATGTAATTTAATAAACTTAAAGGGGGCAGATTAATGAAAGAGTTATACTTAGAGGAAACAAATATATATATTTTACTCTTAATTTTAAAATTTAAATGAATATTTTTTGTAGCTTTTATTTGAGTTGAATCTACTAATCTACTTTCCGCCTGCTGATGAAGAAATAGGTAGAAGATAATCAATCACATATTTTATATTAAAATATTTTAAGTTGACTTTAAAAATTTAAAATTGAAGAACATATATTTTATTGTTTCAATGAGATGAAGTAGTTTTAGATTAAATGTATTACTCCCTCCGTCCCAATAAAGGATGACTAAATATATAATTTTTTTTGTTTCAAAAAATGTGAGATAAAATATATAAAGTGAATGGTACATATGTTATTTAGAAATAAAAGTATTCATCACTTTATGTAATCTTGTAGGGTCACTAAGGATAAATTTAGAACTTTTTTATTCTCTTTCCTCTACTTTTATTTTTCTTAATCTGTGTGCAAATTTTATTTTATTCATATTTTTGGGGACGGAGAGAGTAGTTTATAACTTTGATATATTTAGTTTAGACATTTTTGGAACTATTTTCACTTCAATCATCATTTTGAAGATTATTTATGTTATTCATTAGTTATTTTTGAGATTGAACTTTTTTTAAAAAAAAAGCTTTTTTATTAATTTGTTTAAAAGAATTAAGAAAAGAAGAAGATTGTGGCAGTGCAGAAGTTCCTTTAAATTGATTAGTTTTCCGACAATTCACTTGACTTAGTTGGTTCCCCGTGATAAATTGCGTGGATTAAAAGTTGTCGTCTACAAGTAACCAACTGGAAATTAAGGACTAGCTATAAATCGGTTAACAAATTCTTGCTGAAGATTCATGGAAATAGAATGATTTGAAATTAATGTCATGCAAGTTACATCTTTTAAGTTAATAAAACTATTTATGCATGTTTGTTATGATTAGTTTTTAAACTCATTGAGTTCTCACTTTTATAATGCACATATTACCTCCATTTATTTAATTAACTATTGGTTTTTAATTCATATTAAAATTTTGTGACTAAATAATTTATATTGCTATATAAATTGATATGTTACCAAGTACATGTTGTTGCAAATCAATTGCAATGTTGGTTTCTACATTAATATACTATTTTTTTTAAAACATAGATAAAGACAACAAATTGTAGAATCATATTTTTATATAAACCAAGCGAAACTCAAAGTGGTAATGAAGTCAGTGGCGAATCTATTAAGAGGGAAGAGTAGGCAGTGCCTATGTTGGGATTTTTTTAATTTTTTTATAGGTATAAGGACAAGGGAAAAAGTAAAACTTGATAAACTTATAGAGGGAAAAAAAATTTAAACTACTATACTACGCTAAAAAAACTAAATACATGGGTGTATATTGTATTCAAACTCTTGTTCTCTAACTCGCTAAGTTTTAGCCCTTCATTTTAATTTTCAGCTTAAAAAAATCCGCCCCTACTAAGAACGGATCCTAGATTCGCCCTTGTTTAAACTACTTGTTTGTGAGACCCCAGATTTTATGAATAAAAATTTAAATTTCTCGAAATATTTTTTTTTGAATATTAAGGTGTGGATTTGAGATAATGTTATAGTTGTGGGTAGTATTTGAAAATTTTACAAAGTATGCAAGTTGTCATATAATATTCGATTGGTCGGGGAATATTCTTTGTGTCGGGGAATATTCGTACAACGGCACAATCATTGGTGGACTCCACAACGGAATTATTGTCGGATTGAGAAAACGATAAAAATATTTTATTGAAAATAACGGCGAAAGTTTTACCGTTAATCTTGTTGAACTACTTTCGGTAGTAAAAGTAAATACGATGTCTACGCGTGGTTGCATAGTAGCACACGGTATTGATTATTAATGCTTATGTTAGAAGTCACTCAGTCTTGTTCAATTATTGCTATAGTAATTGTTGCATAGTATCTCACGTTATTTGATTCAATTATTGTCGATATTTTATATATTATTAAATCAATAATTGAAATGACAGAGTTATTAATATTATAAATTGCAATATTAACGATGTCTAGAAGTTCTGCCAAGGATAGGTTTGGTCACCTAATTGCGCGCCAATAGGGAGAAATCCTTATTGGAAAGCCCCATCTTTCCTGGGAACGACCTGGTCGATTAATATTGTGAATTGTAATAAAGATGATAAATGTTGTTAAAATTATTAAGGTGATTTTTTTATGAAGTCTGCTTATTTTATGGATTCCTATTTACCCATTTTTCAAAATAATCAATAGAAAATTTTTAAAGGTGGGGCCCACATGTGGGGCCCATATGTGTTGGGAAATGATTTTGAAAATGAAAGAGTATAAGTATGAAAGTATATGCATGTATTGAGTATATGGTGGGAGAAAGTGATAGGTGTATGATGTGTGTGTGAGTGGAAAATGGTGGAAAAGTGGTAGTGTGATAGTGATGTGTAAAAGTGTAGTGAATTTGATTATTGGGTGGGTGGGGGATTGATGTTGGTTATGGGGGAGAAAAATTAAGTGGTGGATATATATATTGATATTAATATTTTGAAAAACATGTGTTATATATATAATATATATATATATATATAATATATATTATATTTTATTTAAAAGATTTTGCTTTAAATATGGACCGTCAGATTAAAGTAAATCAATCTGGACCGTTCATGAATTAATTACTATGCAATCCATTCTTCTATAAATAGAAGCTCATTCCTTCATTATTTTCTTACGAATTCACTGAAACTCTAGAGAGAGAAATTATAGAGAAACTATAGAAAAGTATTCTGCTACTTCCCTACTCTTATATTCAGCTTTCTTTTTACGGTGAAGGGTTGTTATTCTTTCTTAATCATGAAGAGAATCTGTTGTTATTCTATTTCTTATTATTACATTGGAATAACTTTTATACGCCATCTACCTTATACTTGGTGACATTCTTCTATTATTCATCTTTTATTATTACATTGGAATATCATATACGTGTGTTTTTACACCGACACTGGTTCCATTATTTATTATTCCGTCTTTATTATTCAGCCGAATGTCATGTATGCATTTGTTTTACACCTCGGACTGGTTCCATTATTTATTATTCCGTCTTTATTATTCTCGCCGGAATATCACATGCTGCGTGTGTTTTACACCTGGACTTGGTTCCATTATTTATTATTCTCGCACTTATTATTCTTTGGAACATCCCGCTTTGCAGAATTTCACCGACACAGTTCCGTTATTATTATTCTATTGAATAACTTTGTCTATCTGAAATACCGCATGCATGGTAATTTCTTTTGTTATTCCATTCGTTATTATACTTAGTTGGTTAAAATTTTGACTTCTATACTCCATGAAATTAGTGGAATATCCTTGATATTTGCGCTTCATCCAAAGATTTTTTCGTGGAAATATTCTTCCGAGCATTCTTGAATTTTACTCTACAAAGCGGTATCATGTTGACAATTTGGGCGTTATTAGTTCTGAATAAATTAATTAAATGAACTTGTTTTATTGAATTTTATATCATTGTCATCATCCTCATGTTTATATTTTTTTTAAAGTCATCTCATGGCTCAGTAGTGCATAGATGGACTTGGTATGATTATGACCAGGGATTATTCGGTGTAATCATGACCGTAATGTAACAAGTGATGTGGTAAAAGTCCTCATTGGCCTGTAGTGCATTGATGGACAGTTGTTGGCATGATCATGACCATTGATGAATACACAAATATCCTTGGCCCGTAGTGCATGGAATTTGTGGTCGTGACCCTAATGAATATCCTTGGCCGTAGTGCAGGGATGATTTGAATTATTTATTAAGCTGAGTCTCAGTGATAAAAGTGATGAAAAACTTTTTAAATCATAAAAGATAGTAGATTTTATTCTCTACTCTACTCTTTTAATGGATTGCTTGTTCCGTTGCAGTTAAACTTGATATCTATTGTATATTATCAGTTTAACATTGTTGAAGACTAATGATAATTTATTCTGCATTATCTTAGTCTTAATATTTCTTACTGGGCTAGTTGAGCTCACCCTTTCTTTCACTGTTCTCTTCAGAAAATGAGAACGTAGTTGGAACGAGTCGGGGAACTGAGTGATGGTCCGGATGATAGTATTAGCTAGTAGTCCTCACTATTCTGTTAATTTGTGTGACAATAAATGTAATGAGGACTCTATTTGAGAATAGATATTGTCTAGAAGGCAATATCCCTATTTAAAATCTCAGTTATGTTTTGTCGTATTTTACACAACAGTTGTATAATTAAGTTTTTTTATTTGTATTTGTACCATGTATTTGGCGACTCAAGATGGGTGATGTATACCTATTTTGGGGGCGTCACATTGTTTGTGTTGAAGTTTTTGGTTTCTTGGATAATGATTTTAATAATGATGCAAATTTAAAAGATGAAGGGGTAGAGGGCGGTGCATGTATAAATGTAGAATATATAGATTCATATTATTCATAAAATTTAGTAAATGTATTATTAAAATTTCTTTTAATGTAATCAATATTAGTACTACCTATATTTTCTACTATATCTTCTAAAACACTTTCTACACCTTGTAATTTTATAATTGAGTTTAATGCAACTGCACAAATAATAACAGTTGGCATGTCTTCAAAGTATTTTTAAAATTTTTCTTCTACTGACAAAATAAGGTTAGTCCAAAAAGGATCATATTTAAAATTTTGAAACATATTTGTTATTTCCTAACATGTAAACAGAACATGATGAATTGTAGGATAATAAACACCACTTAATATTTTTGTGTGCTTTTTAAAAACTTTAAGAATATTTAAAAGTTGACCAAGTAGATCCCAATCTTCGTTTGTTAATTCATGAATAGTTTGTGTATTATAAAACTCCATAAGTATATTTTACGTTTATAAACATATTTAAACAAATCATATGTACTATTCCACCTAGTGTTACTATCAAATTTTACTTTTTAAAAATGTTCCCCTCTTGCATAATTTTTTTTTCTAAATTCTTGAATTCTTCTATTTGAACCATAAACATAACTAATTATAACACAAATTTTGAAATTTGTGTCTTCTAAGTAACCGAATCCGGATTAAATAATTAAATTTATTATATGACATACACATGTAATATGAAAAAACGCACCATGTACTACAAGCTTTAAATCATTTTCAACATATTTACAGAACTAGTGTTATTGCTTGCATTATCCAAACTAATACTCATTATTTTATCTTTAATTTTAAAAGTACGAATAATAAACATAATTTGAGCATATATTGTTTGACCAGTATGAGGTAATTCAAAAAATTCAAATTCTATAATTCTTTTTTGCATAAGCATTTCAGAATATATTCAATGAGCAGTAATACAAATATAGCTAACTCCAAGTTGATAATTAGCAGACCAAATATAATTAGTTAAACAAATTTACCGTTAAAATTGTCAAAATATTCAATTAGTTCTTTTTTAGCTTTATTATATAATTTAATTGAATTACGTTTAGTAGCCATAGTAGTCATTCTACTTGTTTATATTTCGGTTGCAATGTGCCTTGAATGTAATCGGTACATCGCACATCGTCAAAAAAATTGAACAGGAGCTTCTCGATCACTAACTTGGCTTGCCACTCTTTTTGTAATATTTGATCATAACTCCAATTATGATCGGAACGATCAATTTGTGCCTGAGAGCTTTTATCGGTTAGTTTATGCTTTTGCAAACAAGGAATGTAGTGCCGCTGTAATGTGTTATTGCCTTTAGTGCCAAATAAGGCGTTATATATTTTGCATTGGGCTTTTTTAACATCTTCGGCAGCCCACACTTCGATGAAATGTTCCCAAACAGCCGATGTACATTTACTTTGCTCACCGGTAGGATGTGAAAATAACGTACTCGAACCTGGAATGACACTTTCAGACATAATAATATTTGGGTCATTTTAGATAAATTGATGCATTTGTAGTCCTTGTGGAGTGTTGGAGAATTCAATTGTATTGTAATAATAATACAAATTGAGAATTATAATAATAACAATCGAAGCTTTGTAATTATTAGAAAATAGCTGAATACTATATAGCGAAAGATATGAAAATTTTGAATAGAGAAAATACTGATCAAAGACTGAAATTGTAAGTATTGTGAATGTTTTGAGATTTAGCAAATGATTTTATAGAAGCAAAATATAATCATTTATTTGCAAACATTAATTTTTTTTTACTCAGCTTTCCGCTTTGTAAGATGGATTGATGGACGGGACAACTCAGGAGTTAAAGTATGATAAGTTAATATATGATGAAAGTCCAATAATAATCTAGAAGAGGGGTTGAATAGATTATTAAAAATTAAAAAAATTATCTTAGGCCTTTTTGAATTTTAAGATAATTAATTTGCAATATTAAAAATTAATATACAAGACAGTAAAAATTCAATCACACAATGCACAAAGATTTGTCTAGATCACAACATACATCCTGGGAATGTTGCTATGTCCAGTCTCAAGCTCCTCTTAAGAATTTGAGATCCTATTACTATCAGTAATAAATACTCATTCAATAGGAGGAGAAGTCTTTACAAAGTTTTATAGACAAACTTTTAACTGTTCCCAACTAAACTATCTTGGGCAGCAAGCTCCCCGCTCCCTCCTCAAGCTTAGTTGTACTTCTTTTGAGTTCAGTTCTATTTTATGATCTGGTCTTGAAACAACAGCCTCTTCCTCACCTCACAAGTTCACTAGATACCCAACTCCCAGCTGACCTCTCTAAGACTCTGATCTTGGTCGAAGAATTACTCGTCTTTCTCACAGGTACATAAAATAAACTAACTCTACCCTTTTCCTTTTTACAAAAGATTTTACAAAAATTTGCTTCTAAAATAAGCAAATAAAATTTTAGACAGATTGATGCTTCTCAAATAAGCAGATATCAATTAAAGAACAAATATATTTATAAAAGTTCAAAGACTTTCATACTTGAGAAAATATGCTTCTTTGTAAGCAGATAGTAATTTATGTTTTGATCAAATAATACTTACGTAAGCTAATATGTAAATTATGCACGCTTATAAAAGTTTAAATAACTATTATATTTTGTGTGAAAATGCTTCTTTAATAAGTAAATAGATCAATTTTAGTTTTAGCTCAAAAATACTTACATTTAAGCGATATATAGTTTAATACAAATTTATAAAGAATTATTTATTCTTTATGGAGTAAAGAAAAGTCACTTAAGTTTAAATAACTTTAATATTTAGAGTAAAAATGCTTCGAGTAAGCATATAATTTGTTTTAAAAGCATATAATTTGTTTTAAGCTTTTGAATCAAATATGCTTCTATTTAAGCATATATATTCACTTAAGTTTGTGATATAAAAGTTTAAATAACTTTTATATTTTGCAACAAGTATTTTATGAATAAATGAATTTATGATCAAATACTTGTAATGATAGATATCAAGTATAATAAATAAATCAGTTAAACAATACTTGATATAACAAATATATTTGTTTAACTCAGATAATATATAATAATATTTTATCTATTATGTGATTTATAAATAAAGTCACTTAGTACTATAAGGAATTATACGGTTCGATTCCCTCACTTAAGAGGAATATCTCCGTAGACTTTCGATGGCTAAGTGTAACAGAATTTATATTTTCACAATTGATATTTATATAAATATTTTCAATAGATCACTTAGATTTTCAAATCCGGTTTGAATGATTCACTCTTTTTGGAGGAATATCTCAGTGTCGTTTTGAACTATCAAGTGTATTATCTATTTTACAATAGTTATATAAATAATATCAATAAAAAGTTATTTAGTACTATAAGGAATCGCACGGTTCGATTTCCTCTCCTTAGAGGAATATCGCCGTAGCCTTGCGGCGTCTTAAGTATAACTTTTTATTTGATAAATAGATGAAATATATATATATATATATATATATATATATATATATATATCGTATAAACAATTTATATTCTTATATCTATAAATTTAAATAAGCAATAGATAATTCGAATAAAATAAATCAAACAACTTTTCTCAATATGCTTAGACCAATTTCCTCTTCTCAAATGATTAAAACTTTGATAAGAAGAGAGAGAAAGCTTCTTAGAGAAAGAGTATGTAGGAGAAAAATAAGCTTTTCTTTTCAAGTGAATTGACAAAATGAAATGAATGAAAGCACCTCCTATTTATAGATTTTTGAGGTTGGGGGCAAAATGGTAATTTTCAAATTTATTTTGAAATCAATGGCTAGGATTGCTTCAATTTAAAATGAATGGCTCAGATGAATTATTGTAGTATACGGATAACAAGGATCAAGAGCATACCCCTTATCTAACTCACCCGAGCTCACCCTCCTTTAGCGACGGACCCGACGATTTATTCGATCATACAACAATCAATCTCATACTTTTAGCGAAGGACAACATATAAGCGTCGCTAAAAGTATGAGACGACGGTTATGTATTTAATCGAATCACCGACATCTGGTCCGCTCTAAAAAAAGGTGAGCTCAGTGAGTGAATAAGGGTGAGCTTAAGATCCTGATCAGATATATATATATATATATATATATATATATATATATGTAAGATTTATATATAAGTGCATGTATATTATATATATATATAATATACATGCACGGTTACACACACACACACACACACATTTAATATGCATTAATTCCCAAATTTCAATTTAATCTTTCCATATCTCACCACATTCATTTTCTATATCTTTATATATATCAACACATGAAGTCAAACTAGCAATCTATGAGCATATTAATCACCTTTTGTCTCAAAATAACTGTCTCAGCACTATTTTGATCAACATGTATTTTCTTTAACACTTTTAAATTATCAGGAAAATCATTTCAATAAAATTTAGAAAATATTTTTGGTCAAAGTAAATAAGATAATTAAAACAATTATAATTCCTATGGAATATGGTACTTGCTTTGTGAAATCTCAATGTTTATATTAACTGTACCATATTCACACTCATATTCACACTGATAATGTTTATAATTATCCATTATTCTAAAACAAATATAATATTATTTATTTACCTCTTAGTGTGTATATTGTAGTTGAAACACTAACTCTATTTACGCTTGCCTATTGATAAAAAATATGTCATCGGATTTGTCTACTACTACATCCGTATGGCCTCCATTCATATGTCGTCGTGGTTCGGGCAATGAAAAGTCAAACTTTCAATGTCAGAAAAGAATCCTGGTAGACACTATTATTCTTGCCCAAGAATAGTGGTATGTATTTATTTATTGTAATTTTTATTTATTTGGTCCTTTTACACGAGTGAATAAATTTATTGTCCCAAAATATGCAGCAATGAAGATGGTTGTTGCATACTAACTGGACCACATTTCAATCCATGCTTCAATCTTGAAGGTGAACAGGACGATACTCCAAATCAAACTAATCATATTGGTGATATGAGAAAACTTACCATGGTGATAGAATTTGTTTTCAAGACCACAAGTTATAAGGTCTGGGATCCTAGTAAAGCATAAATGAAATCTTGAGGACAGGGGACTTTTTAAGGGAGGAGGAAAGTTACATACATGTACATGTTAGTTTTAGTTTTACGAATTATTATTTGAAAAAGTTCATGTAACAGTTAGCATAGGTTCAATTGTTTAGCTAACTATTAGGGATATTTAGTTAGTAATGGAGTTGTACAAGTAGTGATGTAATTGGTTGTAACCAAGTCTTACATTTTTGGTTGTAAACGTAACGACTATAAAGGTAAACCAATTTCATTAATCAAAGATCCATGAGATCGAAGTATTATCAAAGAAGCTTCAAGCTTTTTCAAAGGAGGTGCTGGTTTCCCCAAAGCTTCAAGCTTTTTGTGAAATATACCATATTCCTATTTTTATTAGTTGTAGTCATAAAATTGGTTGGATATATTGATAATTTGCAGTGAAATGCCAAATTTAGGTGTACAATTGTTGAACTATCTTAGGGAAATGACTCAATGCTGTAAATTTCATAAGGGTGAATGTATGATATTATTTTGTTGCTGAGTAGGTTATCTGGGAACATATCCTTGAGCTAAAGATTGATTGCCATTTGTTTGAGCTAGAATTTAAACATTGTTAAATATTGTTTAGTGGTAGTGTTAATTGTAATAAATCAGAAACTTGCTTCATATGCTAATTGATAATGAAACGTTGGCTTTAATTTCTACATTAATCAAGAGGACTAATGGCTAATAATGAAATCAAAACAAGTTGTAATGCCCTAAGCCCCTCGATTAAGGCATAGAGTCATAATCAAGTATGAATGAAAATTAACTACATTATACTGGCATACAAAGTCATACAAATACAGACCAAATAAAAGTAATTTCCTTGATCACATCAAAAGTAAAGTTTTCATTCATACTTGGCATTCAAGTTGTAATGCACTGATTACGTTTGTACTTTTATCACGTATTCAAGAAGTTATTAATGCTACATACCAAATATGCAAAGTCATGCTAAATAACTGTGGGAGAGGGAGAGAACTTAAGAGTCTTCGACAAATACAGTGTGCATGTTAGTATATACATTAGAAATACAGTTGCCTACACTGAGCTACTTCAACCTCCGACGGGAAGTAAGGGCACTTGAAACATCGTGTGCTGTTGTTCTTTGACAACTTTATGATAGATTGCTTGAAGAGCACATGCCCACATGACAACAACATAGGTGGGTTTTCTTCACTAGCCTGGTCACGGTTTATTGGACATAGGTGGATCACCTGCACATGAAAAAGTCTTTTCTATTGGTTTTACAATTAAATATATATTTTTATTTTTTTGATAATAAAATAATTACATATAAAGCAAGATCTTCAACTGTATAATGGACCTGCAGAATGTCATGAGCCATTATTCGTATTTTCTATTAATCTGTAGTAGATGCATATAATAATTCACGTGCGGAGCTAAATGTAAAATTATTTACAATCATATAAAGACTTTTGATTAAAGAGAAATCAAAAAGCAAAAAAATTAAATATCAAAAACATCTTATAACAACAGAATGAAAATTTACAATAATTTTACCTTTCAATACTGTAAATTCAATACTTATATTATCAACCTTTTTTTAGAGAAAAGGGAATATGGTACATTTCACAAAGCAAGTACCATATTCATAACTTTACTTAATGATGAAAGGAATTAAATCAAGTATCATATTCATAAATCCTACAACTCCTCTGAATCATGAAAACATCTAGTATATTTCTTTTCCTGACCAGATGAGTTGGTTGACTTAAATCATAGAAACCAAAAGGATTTACTAGTTCACTTCCCACAGAATACCCCACCATAGAAAACAACACAATCCACCCAAAAATGATGCCAACTCTGAGATTCACCCAGTCCACTTTTTGCCAATAATATATTTTGACAAAGCTAACACATGTTCACAATGAAATTCATTCCTCTTCCACAAATTATTCCTTTCAATTTCAATTTTCAATGTTTATATTATCAAAATTTACCATAATTTTACCTTTGGATATTGTAAATTCAATGCTTATATTATCGAATTTTTTTAAATAAAAGGGACAAAAAGCAACTACCCATTTTCTTATCAATTATATACAAGTATTGGATATCTCCTTACCAAACATGTCATCTTTTGCAATCTATTGGGTAAAATGGCAGTAGGGTACCTACAATATATGTTACCTCCGATTAAAATCAATACACTACAATTTACCCAATTATAAAGAATAAACCCTAGATTTCTTACTTGACAACCCATATAAGGAAAACTCATAAAGAACAAACCCTAGGTTTCTAATGCGACAAACAAAAATTATAAACCCAATAAAATTAAGGAGCTTTACCTTCTGATCCATTTGCTATGGTTTCGTTGGCCGGAGACCTTCCGTTGGCCTTTACCTTTACCTTCCGTCTGCTACAATATTGCGTGAGAAAGAGGGGGAAGAGTTGGAGAGAGAAAACAGTTGTTGCATCTGATGATTATTGGGTTTTATTTTGTTAGTAATTTGACCCATGATGACAACCCGCGTGTTTTTTCCCCCAGTTCATCTTTAGTCCGTAATTTTAGTACATTGGAGAAAGAAATCCTATATATATATATATATATATATATATAGGGACCGATGTGACGCCCCCAAAATAGGTATTCATCACCCACCTTGGGTCGCCAGATACATGGTACTGAATACAAATACAAACTAATTATACAACAGTCGTGTAAAATATGACAAAACATATGCTGTGAGTTTTAATACAAATATTGTCATCTAGACAATATCCACACTCAATGGAGTCCTCATTACATTTATTATCACACTATTTAATAAAATAGTGAAGACTACTAATGCTATTATCTGGACCGTCACTCCGTTCCCCGACTAGTCCATGCTACGTTCTCATTTCCTGAAGAGAACAATGAAAGTAAAAGGGTGAGCTCAACTAGCCCAGTAAGAAATATTATGACTAAGATAATACAGAATAAATTATCGTTAGCCTTCAACAGTGTTAAACTGATATAATATAACAAACATCAAGTTTAACTGCAGTGGAACAAACAATTCATTAAAAGAGTCAAGTAGAGAATAAAATTTACTATCTTTTATGATTTAAAAGGTTTTTCATTACTTTTATCGCTGTGACTCAGCTTAATAAATAATCCACATCATCCCTGCACTACGGCCAAGGATATTCATTAGTATCACAACCACAAATTATCCATGCACTACGGGCCAAGGATATTCTTGTATTCATCAATGGTCATGATCATGCCAACAATCGTCCATCAATGCACTACGCCAACAATGAGGACTTTTACCACATCATTTGTAACATTACTGTCATGATTATACCGAATAATCCTCAGTCATAATCATACCAAGTACATCTATGCTACTGAAGCCACGTATGACTTTCAACATAATATAAACATGAGGATGATGACAATGATAAAAGAATTCAATAAAATAAGTTCAATAATTAATTTATTTAGGAACTAATAACGTCCAAATTGTCAACATGATACTTCTTTGTAGAGTAAAATTCAAGAATGCTCAGAAGAATATTTCCATGAAAAGATACTGGATGAAGCACAAATATCAAGGATATTCTACTAATTTCATGAAGTATAGAAGTCAAAACTTTAACCAACTGAGTAAAATAAAGAATGGAATAACAAAAGAAATCACCATGCATGCGATGCGATAGACCACACGCACGGTGTTATTCCAATGAATAATAAATAATGGAACCAAATCATGCGTAAATCGCACGCACATGTGATATATCCAAATGAATAATAAATAATAGAACGAATGTCAAAGTAAATTTACACCGAAGCGGATGATGTTCCAATAGAATAATAACTAACGAAACCAGGTCATACGTAAACGTACAGACATGATGTTCCAACAGAATAATAAAGAATGGAATAGCAGAAGAATTTCACCATGTATGCGGTACTTCGCATAGAGAAGTTATTCCAATATAATGATAAGGAATGGAATAACAGAAGAATTTTACCAAGTATAGGGTAGACCGCGTATACAGGTTAATCCAACAGAATAATAAAGAATGGAATAACAGAAGTTCTCTTCATGAATATGAAAGAAATAATACCCCTTACCTTAGAAGAACTGGATATTGGAAAAGAGAGGTAGCAGAATACTTTTCTTCTTTCTCTCTATAGTTTCTCTCTCTAGAGTTCAGTGAATTTGTAAGAAATAATGAAGGAATGAGCTTCTATTTATAGGAGAATGGACTGAATAGTAACTAATTCATGAACGGTCCAGATTGATTTACTTTTGAATGGACGGTCCATATTTATTTACTATACAGTATAAATAAAATATTCTAATAAAACAAATTTTTTTAAATAAAATATAATATATTCTATTTATAATCTAATAAAACGAATAACTTTATAAAAGTATTCTGTTTTATATAAAAAAATTTTACTATGCAAAACACTATGCATTTACGATGCAAACACTATGCATAATAAAATATAATATATTCTCGATTATTATACTAATAAAACAAATAACTTTATAAAAGTATTACATTTTATATAAAAATATTTTACTACGAAAACACTATCATGGCATTATGCAAACACTATGCATAATAAAATATAATATATTCTAATTATTGTCTAATAAAACAAATAACTTTATAAAAGTATTCTATTTTATATAAAAAGCTTTTCTATTTTATTACATTAATAATACTAATAAAATAATATATATATATATATATATATATATAAACTTCCGTGACTTAATAAAAAGACACCTAAATATATTTAACAACATTTATCATCATTATTATAATTTACAATATTAATCGACCAGGTCGTTCCCAGGAAAGAGGGGGCTTTCCAATAAGAATTTTTCCCTATTGGCGTGCAATTAGGTGACCAAACCTCTCATTGGTAGAACTTCTACACAACGTTAATATTGCAAATAATAATATTAATAACTTTGTTATCTCAATTATTGATTTAATAATATATAAAATATCGACAATAATTGAATCAAATAACGTGAGATACTATGCAACAATTACAAGAACCAATAATTGAATAAAACTGAGTGACTTCTCACGTAAGCATCAATAATCAATACCGTGTGCTATTATGCAACCACGCGTATTACTGTAATTTTACTACCGAGTAGTTCAACAGTTTTAACGGTAAAACTTCCGCCGTTATTTTCATAAAAATATTTTTGTCGTTTTCTCAATCAAATAATAATTTCGTTGTGGGGTCCACCAATGATTGTGCCGTCATACGGATATTCCCCGACAAAAAAAAAATTCCCCGACCAAACGAATATTATACAACAACTTGCATACTTTTCAAAATATATAAATATTACCCACAACTATAACATTATCTCAAATCCACACCATAATTTTGAAAAAATATTTCGAGAAATTTAAATCTTTATTCATAAAATTCGGGGTCTCACAATCTCCCCTCCTTATGAAATTTCGCCCTCGAAATTTACGTACGTAACTGGTATGCCGAAGAAGTGAAGATACCTTGACATCGTTTCAGATTCTAACTCATGAGGTATAACCTTTGAGTGTTGAATACGATCCTTCTTATCCAAGATTTTAACACGTATCTCCTCATACGTTAAATCTTCTGCTATCTCGTCTAGTTCTAAGTTAATAATGTGGTTCAGGTCATCCACATATTTACGTAACATCGATACGTGAAAAATGTTATGAACACGCGACATACTTGGCGGTAAAACAAGTCTATAGGCCACAGTTCCTACTCGATCGAGGATTTCAAATGGGCCAATTAAATCGAGGGTTGAGATTTTCTCTCTTCAGCAAATCTTGCTTTTAAAATAACGCCCTCTTAAACCTTCTTCTTCACATTCATCAGCTCCGGGTCTGTAGCTTTAGCAGCTTTAGCATTATCGACTAAAGTCGGTTCTAATCATATATTCGTTATCTTCACGTAGGTTCGTATATTCGTACTCGTATACGATCTTCTACTCAATGCGTCAGTTACCGCGTTCGCTTTTCTACGATGGTATTGAATGGTATGAACGTAATCTTCAACAGCTCGAGCCAACGTCTTTGGCGCATTATACGTTCGTTTTGGTTGAAAAATTATTTAAGGGTTGAAGAAATGGGTTTTGTACTGGGGTCAATATAAAATTCGATTTCACGCTCTAGGGGTAGGCTAAGAAGTCTTCAGAAATACGTCAAGAAATTTATTAACAATAGAAATATCATTCAAAACTGTGACTCTCATCCAAGACTTGGATAACATATGTAATGAAGGTTTCTCGTAATGGAGTTTCAACAGATAAGTCATAGTCTAACTTCTTTGGAGTCAAATTTAAACGTTGAACGCAAGTAAGAGAGATAAAAGAATGGGTAGAACCGGTATCTAATAAGGTATAGACTTCGCAAAAATTTATAATTAACTAACCCGTGCTAACTTCGTTCGGGTTACTCGCTTTTTGAGAAGTCACGAAAAATTCTCTTCCTGAAACCACCAAATTTGTTTTGTCCGTATCCGCCTTTAGTTCCATCGTCCCAGCTGGACTTGACTTCACTATACGACAAAATCGAGCTAAATGACCTTCTTTTCTTGAAATTTCCACTTCTACTATCTTGGCCATGATTACCACCGAAGTGGTTACCATTCTTGGCATGATAATTTCCCCCACGATGGTCATCATTGTTCCGATGGCCGTTGCCACCGGTATGATTATTATCGTGTTGTTGGTCGTTACCTTTTGGTTGTGCTAAGTCATTATCGTACTCCAATAATTGAGACCTATTCACAACATCTGAATATAAACAAAGTTGATGAGAAATGAGGTATTGAGGTATATCGAGTTTCAAACCTCTTAGAAACATTCGTGTCATTCGCTCCTCATTATCGACCAAATGGGATGCAAACCGGGATAACTCCGCAAACATAGCCTCGTACTGCGATACGGTCATATTATTTTGCTCCATTGCTTATCTCAACATTTTCAGATGCCATTTTCAAACACTGTCACAAAACAAGGGTTAATTGACATATCACATATTATCCCTATACTCTGACCGACCAATTAAATACCAAATAAACTTAGGTAGGTCATACTAGCGAAGGAATTCCCCGTCTCTCCCCTCCTAGTTCTTGTCTCACATCTCAGCCATAGATCATATCCCTAAGCTTTGATACCACCCATGTGGCGCCCCCAAAATAGTATATACATCACCCATCTTGGGTCGCCAGATACATGGTACTGAATACAAATACAAACTAATTATACAACAGTCGTGTAAAATACGACAAAACATATGCTGTGAGTTTTAATACAAATATTTTCATCTAGACAATATCCACAGTCAATGGAGTCCTCATTATATTTATTATCACACTATTTAATAGAATAGTGAGGACTACTAATTCTATTATCTGAACCGTCACTCGTTCCCCGACTAGTCCCTGCTACGTTCTCATTTCTTGAAGAGAACAATGAAAGTAAAAGGGTGAGCTCAACTTGCCGAGTAAGAAATATTATGACTAAGATAATACAGAATAAATTATCGTTAGCCTTCAACAGTGTTAAACTGATACAATATAACAAACATCAAGTTTAACCGCAGCGGAACAAGAAATCCATTAAAAGAGTCAAGTAGAGAATAAAATCTACTATCTTTTATGATTTAAAAGGTTTTTCATCACTTTTATCGCTGTGACTCAGCTTAATAAATAATCCACATCATCCCTGCACTACGGCCAAGGATATTCATTAGTATCACAACATTAAATTATCCATGCACTACGGGCCAAGGATATTCGTGTATTCATCAATGGTCATGATCATGCCAACAACTGTCCATCAATGCACTGCGGGCCAATGAGGACTTTTACCACATCATTTGTAACATTACGGTCATGATTATACCGAATAATCCCTGTTCATAATCATACCAAGTCCATCTATGCACTACAGGCCACAGATGACTTTCAACATAATATAAACATGATGATGATGACAATGATATAAGAATTCAATAAAACAAGTTCAAAAATTAATTTATTCAGGAACTAATAACGTCCAAATTGTCAACATGATACTTCTTTATAGAGTAAAATTCAAGAATTCTCAGAAGAATATTTCCATGAAAAGATACTGGATGAAGCGCAAATATCAAGGATATTCTACTAATTTCATGGAGTATAGAAGTCAAAACTTTAACCAACTGAGTATAATAAAGAATGGAATAACAAAAGAAATCACTAGGCATGCGTTAGATCCACATGCATAAAGTTATTCCAATGTAATAATAAATAACGAAACCAAATGCGTAAGAATGCACGTAAAAGATATTCCAATGTAATAATAAAAAATAACGGAACTAGGTTAGGTGAAATTCGCACCAGCCAGGATGTTCCAATGTAATAAATAATCGAAACCAAGTCATGCGTAAGCGCACGCATGACGAGGATGTTCCAAATGAAATAATAAAGAATGGAATAATGTAAGAATTTCACCACGTATGCGGTACTTGGCGTGTAAGTTATTCCAATATAATGATAAGGAATGGAATAACAGAAGAATTTCACCAAGTATAGGGTAGATCGCGTATACAGGTTATTCCAACAAAATAATAAAGAATGGAATAACAGAAGTTTTCTTCATGAATACGAAAGAAATAATACCATTTACCTTAGAAGAACTGGATATTGGAAAAGTGAGGTAGCATAATCCTTTTCTTCTTTCTCTCTATAGTTTCTCTCTGTAGAGTTTCAGTGAATTCATAAGAAATAATGAAGGAATGAGCTTCTATTTATAGGAGAATTGACTGAACGGTCCAGATTGATTTACTTTTGAACAGACGGCCCATATTGATTTACTATGAAGTATAAATAAAATATTCTAATAAAACAAATTTTTTTAAATAAAATATAATATATTCTATTTATAATCTAATAAAACGAATAACTTTATAAAAGTATTCTGTTTTATATAAAAAGATTTTACTATGCAAAACACTATGCATGCACTATGCAAACACTATACATAATAAAATATAATATATTCTAATTATTGTCTAATAAAACAAATAACTTTATAAAAGTATTCTATTTTATATAAAAAGATTTTACTATGTAAAAACACTATGCAGTACTATATAAATAAAATATAATATATTTTAATTATTGTCTAATAAAATAAATAACTTTATAAAAGTATTCTGCTTTATATAAAAGATTTTACTATACAAAATACTATGCATAATAAAATATATTATATTCTAATTATTGTCTAATAAAACAAATAACTTAATAAAAGTATTACATTTTATATAAAAAGCTTTTCTATTTTATTACATTAATAATACTAATAAAACAAAATTTTTATATATATTTATATAAACTTCCGTGACTTCATAAAAAGACACCCCATGATATTTAACAATACTTATCATCATTATTATAATTCACAATATTAATCGACCGTGTCGCTCCTGTGAAAGAGGAGCTTTTCAATAAGGATTTCTCCTATCATGCCGCGAATTAGGTGACCAAACCTCTCCTTGGCGTAACTTCTGACATCGTTAATATTGCAAATAATAATATTAATAACTTCGTCTCAATTATTGATTTAATAATATATAAAATATCGACAATAATTGAATCAAATAACGTGAGATACTATGCAACAATTCTTCAAGCAATAATTGAACAAAACCGAGTGACTTCTCACGTAAGCATCAATAATCAATACCGTGTGCTACTATGCAACCAATGCCAGACATCAGTACTTTTTACTACTGAGTAGTTCAACAGTTTTAACGGTAAAACTTCCGCCGTTATTTTCATAAAAATATTTTTGTCGTTTTCTCAATCCGACAATAATTCCGTTTTGGGGTCCACCAATGATTGTGTCGTCGTACGGATATTCCCCGACAAAAAGAATATTCCCCGACCAAACGAATACCTTGCTTTCTTTTTGGATTGTACCTTCCCGGTTATTTCCTCTGTATCATGATTTTCCCATTGCTCATCTCCTGTATTTCAGATATCATTCTAGAATATATCTTCAAAACAAAGGTTAATTGGCATATCACAATTTGTCAACTTATCAAGTAAACAATTTCAGCTTAGGTAAGTCACACACTAGCGAAGTATATTACTCGTCTCTCCCCTCCTAGTTCTAGACTCATATCTCCGCCAGCGACCATATCCCTAAGCTCTAATACCATTTGTGACGCCCCAAAATAGGTCCACACGACCCATTCTGAGTTGCCAGATATCACACTACAGAAATCAAATATAAACTTCATTTATACAACTGTTGAACTATCATGCAGAGTACGACAACAGATAAGCTATGAGTTTTAATACAAATATATATAACTCTCATGGAGCCTCGACCACAACCTTACAATGGTACTTTACATAAAAGTACAGTAAATAACTGTTTTAAAAATTAAAATCTTTAGAAAATGCTCAAGGAAACCATCGTACATGGGTGGCCATGCATCTAAGTCATGATATATATCATATGACTCGAGAATTATCCTTGGTTGACCCAATAGACCCCAAAGAAAAACGAGAAGAATACTGTCATGTTCTTTCCAATAGTAAGTTTTCTCTTGACATATAATTATCTTCATTGTCTCCAATTGAGAATTATAATTCAAACAACCTCCAAGATTATATAGGTAGTGCTCATAGATATAATCAACAAGTACATGTGTACAACCCTGTCTTATGATAACTCGAAGTCGTCTGTCATTAGACATCTTGTGTGATAGTGGCAAAACACCCTTTCAAAGTTGGGTTCACCTCTCCCTATTTAGTTCACCAAAATCATCGGTTAAAATGACGTATAAAATACGACACGCTTTACTATAATATTAAACATTTATACTATAATTTATCCAGGATTCAAGAACATCCCCATGTTATCAATCACTTAATAATCTCATAATCTAATATCATTAATATTATAACAATATTTTAATCACTTCTTAAATTTATAAACAATTTATTTCAATTGTTTACGCTTTACCATATAATGCATTTAATCATTCAAAATGCCATACTCATAAGATATCATCACCAATGATCAAATCCTCATCAAAAAAATATGCATATACTCTATATAGGATTCTCAGCCATAAAATCCTATTTTCAACTTTTGTTACTTCACATAACATATTTAACTCATATGTTCAGAATTAAACTATTTTCATGAAAAATACCAAATCAGTCCCAAAAATATTTCTTTTCTGGGATTTAGCATAATATAGTCCCATAATGAAAATATATTTTTCTCGGAATTTTTAAAATTCATTTACTATTTTTTAAAAATCAATTTCTAATTAATTCCTTAAGAAATTAGCTACCTCAATTTTAACTCCAAAAATTCCCAAATCTTGGCAGGACCTTACACATGTTAATATGAGCCTCCAGTTAAAATTTCATGGTCATCGGAGTTATAGAACTCCGGTTATAGCATTTTTCGTCGGAAAAATCTAAATATTGAAATAGTCATAACTTGCTCATTTTAAGTCAGAATGAGCTCATTTTTGGACAGGAAGTACTTTATACCATATACTTTCATGTCCCAAAAGGCCAGAATTTTTCTCATAATTTAAGTGGCCGAAACAGTCCCTCTAAAATCATGGCAGCAGCTTTTTTGGTTTTTGCAGCTTTGCACTTCTTTGCTAAAATCAATCCACACGAAAATCTACAACACCTTTTTCATTGATTCCACTTGGATTAGTTAGGTAACTCATAGATCCAACTCTAGGACTTGACCACACTCAAAAATTCAAAATATAATAGGAGATATGGTCAATTGAATTTTATGTTACGTTTTTCACCAAAATCTGATTTTCAACTCTTTGTGATTTCTAAGAAACTTTCATGTTTTCACATAATAACCAACATAACTCATCATAACACTTACTAATACTACGTATACCCATGGTTTTCATTAGTCCAATGCTTTTATTATGACTTTTATCATAAATCACGTAAACTGTTCATTTTAGTTGAAGAAATATTTGAGGGTTTAAGAAATGGGTTTTGTACTGGGGTCAATACAAAATTCGATTTCACGCTCTAAGTATGCTAAGAAGTCTTCAAGAATACGCCAGGAAATTTATTAATAATAGAAATATCATTCAAAACTGTGACTCTCATCCAAGACTTGGATAGTACATCACATTGATACCAACTGTGACTTCTATCCCTTAACCTAGATAGCACCTCACAATTATACCTATAAACTTGCCATCTTCATTCACGACGTCGCCTACAGAAAGTCTGGCTTCGATGCATTCCACACAAGGAAGTCAACAACGAAAGGATCATATCCCTAAGCTTTGATACCAACTGTGACGCCCCCAAAATTAGGTATACGTCACCCATCTTGGGTCGCCACTTACATGGTACATAAATTCAAATACAAACTTAATTATACATCTGTCGTGTAACATACGACAATACATAAACTGAGAGTTCTAATAGGAATATTGTCATTTAGACAATATCCATACTCAAGGAGTCCTCATTACAACTATTATCACACTATTTCACGAATAGTGAGGAGGACTACTAATGCTATCCTCTGGACCATTACTCCGCTCCCCGACTCGTCCCCAAATATATTCTCATTTTACGAAGAGAACAAAGAAAGAAAGGGTGAGCTCAACTAGCCCAATGAAATATTATGACTAAGATAATGCGAATAAATTTTCATTAGCCTTCAACAAAGGTTAAACCGATAAAATACAATAGACAACCGGTTTAATCTGCGCCGAATATGCAATCCATTAAAAGAGTCAAGTAGAAAATAAAGTCTACTATCTTTTATGATTTAAAGGTTTTTCATCATCATTATAGTTTGAGACTCAAATTTTAATAAATATTCCACCACATCTAATCATCCCCGTACATTACACGGTCCAAGAATTTTCATTAAATCATCAATGGTCATGACTATACCGAATCACCCCGGTCATAATCATACCAAAACTATCCATCAACGCATTACAGAATAATCGAGGACTTTTATCACATCATTTATAACAAGCCATGATTATACCGAATGATCCTCGATCATAATCATACTAAGTTCATCTATGCACGTAAGCCAAAGATAACATATTATAACATGAGGATGAAAACAATGACATAATAATTCAATAAAACAAGTTCAAGAATTATTTTATCCGAGAATTAAGAACGTCCAAATTGTCAACAAGATAATTGCTTTTGTAGAGTAAAATTCAAGAATGATCGTAAGAATATTTCCATGAAAAGATCTTTGGATGAAACGCAAATATCAAGGATATTCTACTAATTTCATGGAGTATAGAAGTCAAAGTTTTAACCAAACCGGGTATAATAAAGAATGGAATAACAAAAGAAATCACCATGCATGCGGTGCCCGATAGATGTAAAGAGTTATTCCAACGGAATAATAATAACGGAACCAGTCGAGTAAAATTCACAATCAAGCAGGATGATCCAATGTAATAATAAATGTTGAATAATAAACAATGGAACCAGTCCCGTGTAAAACACACGCATGTGATATTCCAAATGTAATAATAAATGCGGAATAATAAACAATGGAACCGAGTCCTGTAAAACACACGAGCGTGATATTCCAACGAAATAATAAAGAATGGAATAACGAAGAAGATCACCAAGTATAGGGGATTACACAGATACAAAGTTATTCAACAATGAATAAATAAGAATGGAATAACATAAGGATTTCACCAAGTATAGGGTATGCCAGCATATACAAAGTTATGTATAGGGTATACCACTTTTACAAAGTTATTCCAATGTAATAATAATGAATGGAATAATGTAAGTTCTCTTCATGAATAAGAAAGAATAACACCCCTTACGACAACAAATAATACCCCTTACCGTAAAAGACACTTTGGATATCAAAGTAGTGAAGTACCGAATACTCTTCTTCTTTCTCTCTATAGATTCTCTCTCTATAGCTTCTCTCTATAATTTCTCTCTAAAGTTTCAAAGTGAATTGTAAGAAAATAATGAAGGAATGAGCTTATTTATAGGAAAATAGAATGCATAGTAATTAATCCATGAACGGTCCAGATTGATTTACTTTAATCTGACGGTCCATATTTAAAGCAAAATCTTTTAAATAAAATATCATATATTCTATTTATATAAAAACATTTTACTATGCAAACACTATGCAACACTATGCAAAAACACTATGCAACACTATGCATAATAAAATATAATATATTCTACTTATAGAATAACTTTAATAAAGTATTCTCGCTTTATATAAAGATGTTTCGCTTTTATTACGTTAATAATACGAATAAAACAAAACGTCATTATTGCTATAATAATTCATATTATTAATCGACAATAATGGAATTAAACCGAGTGACTTCTCACATAAGCATCAATAATCAATACTGCAGCTACTATGCAACCACACGTATTACTATACTTTTACTATCGAGTAGTTCAACAAAGATCAACCAGTAAAACTTCTGCCGTTATTTCAATAAAATATTTTTGTCGCTTTTCTCGATCCGATGATAATTTCATTATAGGGTCCACCAATGATTGAGCCAGTTGTACGAATATTCCCCCTTTAAGTCGAATATTCCCAGACCAATCGAATATAATATAACCACTTGCATACTTTGCAAAATTTATAAATACTACCCACAACTATAATATTATCTCAAATTCACACCATAATATTAAAAATTATTTCGACAAAATTTAAATCTTTATTAATAAAATCTGGGGTCTCACAATTATACCGAATAATCCCTGGTTATAATCATACCAACAACTGTTCATCAATGCACTACGGGCCAATGAAGACTTTTACAACATCATTTATAACATTATGGGTAATGATTATACTGAATGATCCCTGGTCTTAATCATACCAATCAACAGTTCATCTATGCACATAAGCCAAAGATACTCATCAATCAATCGTTCATCTTTACACGTAAGCCAAAGATATACAACTATAAAACCAATAATCAACAGTCCATCTTTGTACGTAAGCCAAAGATATACAACTGTAAAACCAATAAGTAACAGTCCATCTTTTCATGTAAGCCAAAGATATACAATTGTAAAACCAATAATCAACAGTCCATCTTTTCACATAAGCCAAAGATGACTTTCATCATAATATAAGCATGAGGATGATGACAATGATATAAGCATTAATCAAATGAAATCAAGGATAAATATTAAAGACTTTAAATTTATCCAGAGTTTAAAAATATCCAAATTGTCAACATGGTACAGCTTTGTGGAGTAAAATTCAAGAATAATATTCATGTATCAAAAATAATTTGGACATAAAAGAAATATATTTTTCTGGTGAATAGTACCCCGTGAATAATACCCTGTGAATAGTACTTCGGGAATAGTACCCCAACATGAAAAGTACCCCAAATACCCGAGTGAATAATATTTAGGTGAATAGTAATTTGGTGAATAGTAACACGTGAATAGTAACTCGTGAATAGTACTCTGGCATGAAAAGTGCCCCGAATACCCGAGTGAATAATATTTGAGTGAATAGTAACCTGTAAATAGTAACTCATGAATAGAATTCTGTCATGAAAAGATCAATAATTATCAAGAAATCTTAGAATAATATTTTCATGAAAAGATACTGGAAGAAACGCAAATATCAACGATATTCTACTAATTTCATGGAGTATAGAAGCCAAAACTTCAACAAAATGAGTATAGAGTTCAAAATCTGAAACAAAATAATATTACTTACATACTACAGAGTATGAAAGAAAATATTATTTTAAGCTAATATTGAACAAAAATAACATCCCTTAAACGGAAATAATATTCCAACGAATATTTAACAAAGATAATATTCTTTATCAATATTGAACGAAAATAATATTCATACGAATACGAAAAATAATATCTTTCAAAATATGAAATAAATAATACCCCTTACCTCAGAAGAAGACTAGATACTGGAGTAGTGAAGTAGTAGACTACTCTTCTTCTATCTCTCTATAGCTTCTCTCTATATAGCTTTTCTCTCTATAATTGCTCTTGTGAGTCTTAGTGAATTGGTGAGAATGAAGGAAGAATGAGCTTCTATTTATAAGAAAATATAGTTTCGATAATTGCACATTTTGGGGCTCAAAATATTATAGTATAATACCTTCATCCTTTCCTTTATTTTTAATTTAGTCCTGCAAGTATTATCAAACTTGCACCACCTCCCCTAATAGTATATCATGTGAATTAATAGTACAATCATGTGACTCAATAGTTCTATACATGTGAAAAAACTAATTACAGTATAATACCTTCATCTATACCTCCATTTTTAATTTAGTAATGCAAGTGTTATCAATCTTGCACCACCTCCCCTAATTGTACATGCATGTGAATCAATTGTACACACATGTGAACACATAGTTATAAGCATGTGAATTAATAGCAATTAATTGCTCATTTACCCGATTAATTACCTGATTGGTCAATATAACTTCCAGACATCAATTACTATCGAAATAAATGTCGATTTCCACTAACACTAATAATCCCAACACAATGGAACTATCAATTTCATCTTTAATCATCACGAACTTATTCATTATTAATATTATAACTCACAATATTTAATAACCAAGTCGTTCCCAGGAAAGAGGGGGCTTTCCGATAAGGATTTCTCCTTATTGGCGTGCAATTAGGTGACCAAACCTCTCCTTAACAGAACTTCTAGACATCGTCAATATTGAAAATAACAATATGAATAACTTTGTCATCTCAATTATTGATTTAATAATAATAAATATTATGCAGATGATACTATGACAATAATTGAATCAATAATATGAGATATATTATGCAGCAATTACTGTAGAAATAATGGAGTATAACTGAGTGATTTCTCACGTAAGCATCAATAATTAATACCGTGTGCTACTATGCAACCACGCGTATTACTGTACTTTTACTATCGGGTAGTTCAACAGTTTAACGGTAAAACTTTCGCCGTTCTTTTTATAAAAAGATAATACTGTCGTTTTTTAAATATGAAAATACTTCCGTTGTGGGGTTCACCAATGATTATGTCGTCGTACGAATATTCTCCGACTAATCGAATATTCCCCGACACAACGAATATTTTATATCAACTTGCATACTATGCAAAATTTTCAAATATCACCCTTAATTTTAACCTTTATCAATTTAACCATTTACTAAATAACATAATAATTATAAGAAAATTGAATACTTTTATTTCATAAAATTCGGGATCTCACAAATACCTTCATCGACGTCATTTTGTATACACAGTATCCAGTTATGTTTGAATTAAAAATGGCACCGTAACCAATTATGTTTTAAAACGACGCCGTCCGACCTAGCGTCCGCAATATTAAACTGCAGCTGGGACCTTTCAAGAGTATTGATAATGTACGACGTTATTTAAATAGGGGACCTAACGTCTGCAATATTAAAGTGCAGACTAGACCTTTCAGAAGTGTTGATACTGTATGACGTCGTTTAAATCCCTGAATTAGTGTCCACAAAGATTAAATCACAGATCAGATATACCCAAATGTCTCGCCGAATGGGTCAATTATTTAGTTCTTCTATGAAAACCCTGGAAGTGCCAGCACAACAAATTGATGTTTATTGATGTATGACCTCAAGATGTTGTGATGGACACTCCAGGATTTGCATAGAAGAACTAAACAATTAACCCATCCTCGTAGTACATTTTTTGAGACATCTAGGGGTTAAAATTGAGTTTATAAAGCTAAAAATCATCTGTTTCTGCTATATATTCTTGCTAGTAGTTACATATTAAAGTGATTTGGGATAATAAGAAACACACATGGCAACCAAAATTGGAAGGCTTGATAAAGCGATTTGGTCGGAATGAACTTCGGATTCAGAACAAATTAATTAAGGGCTTTCAGATGTTGTGCCTTCCAAAAATGGTTTCACACATGTCTCTTCATCCCATATCACATGAACTCATAACAATAAGAATATGCTAGAAGAAACAGAAAATTCTTGAGCTTTAGGTCGAACTCTTTGTGTGTATCCATGATGTCTTCTGTGTGCAGTTCTATCTCGTCTTATATATAGGGGAATTAACATTAACAGTATTACCGTGCAGAATAGATCTTTAATTTCCATTATTAAAAACGACGTCATCCGACCGTCGCTTCGTAATCCCAACGTCCATAGTATTAAGCTGCTGAAGAGGAACTCTAACGGAGGGGAATTTTGGTCATTCGTCTCGTTCGCAGTATTAAAGTGCAGAATACTGAAAACTAAACTGCGGGCGGGGTCTCTATAAGACCGCTCAATCTTCGGACGGAGGGTCACGATGTATTGTAAGGATAGACTCTTTTTTATAACATTTGCTATTGATCGGTCCCCATATATATATATATATATATATATATATATATATATAACTTAGGTAACATAATTGAATTTTTTTTTTTTGCTAAATCAATTGATTTATATATGGGAAGTTTTTTTTTGGAGATCAGAATTCAGAGGGAGTAGAAGCGTTAAAGTGTATGATAAAATTATCACTAAAATATATATTTGGAGATCAATAAAATATATATAACGTTTGGAGATTAGAATCTGGAGGGAGTAAAAAGTTAAAGAGACTGTACAACTCTGTTTTTTATTTGTATCCAAATGACACCTAAATCACTGCATTCTGTAAAAATTTTAGTTCCAATAAATTACATTAATTATTTTGTAATCAAAAGCAAAAAAAAAAAATCCGGCCAGTCACTATCCGAGTCGGAAATCCCGGTCCCCCTAGACTTTATGAAACTTAAAAAGGTGACGATGGGACTTATCAGCAATAAGTATTCAGGTAAATAGGTAACATTCAATTTTTAATAGGCCTGCAAAGGCTATCTAGCAACGAGAGCAGATCATTTGTCCCCAATTTCCCTGTCCCCTTGTGTCCCTCCACTTAAATTTTGACACCTAATCTCTTACTTAACACTAATTAATTCTAAAATTAAATAAAAAGATGTGTCAAAATTTAAGTGGGGGGACACAAGGGGGACAGAGAATTTGGGGACAGGGGATCTGCTCTCAGCT
This sequence comes from Panax quinquefolius, assembly GCA_020205615.1. Lineage (NCBI taxonomy): Eukaryota > Viridiplantae > Streptophyta > Magnoliopsida > Apiales > Araliaceae > Panax > Panax quinquefolius. Next base: position 75,715,823 of record CM035154.1, read on the forward strand.
AGCAACTGCCCACTAGTGACTAGGCTCAACAATATGCAATTATGCATGCATGCATGCATCTAGTAAATATGACTGTACGTCTGTACTCTTTTAGTGGAGGAGTAAATTCTATAATATTATTTGTTTTTCTGTACTTTTACATTATTTTTATTTGAAATAGTCAGCAGTCCGCCTAACATTTGTAGCCGTTGGGAGTGGGCTGGAAGCCTGGAGGGCTGGGGCTTGCCTGGGGAGGATTGGAAATGTTTGTTGGGCTAGGCCGTTGTGGACTACCAGACTGGATAGCAAATTAACAAGTGTAAGGTCAGGCCAGTCCAGGCTGGGTATTTGTAAAAAAATTAGGGTCTAATCTTATCCTTACAGGTCGGGCCTGATCGATCCAGGCTTTGACCAGACCAGGCCGTAGGCCATTTGTGCACCACTAATTATACTGCACATTCATTAACGATAATAATAATAGTAATAGTCAAAATGAACAATTAGAATTTTTTTAGGATAAATTCAAGAAAAGATGATATGATGTGTTTGGGTGTACAAGTAATAATGAATAATTTCTTTTTTTGATAATAAGGTATGGTACGAGAATTATTTGATTTTTGGGACTAAGAGGTTTTAATTGACTTAAGTGCACATTAAGTGGCTTTTCGAAACTATTTAATATTTTTAAATTATCTTTTACTTTTATGTATATCTTAGTTATTACTTAGATGCCTAAAAGTATTGTTTTAAAATTTGTTTAAAGCTTCCATTTAAATTAAAATGTTATATTCTTCTATTTCAAACTTCAGATCAAATATTTATTTTTGAACTGTGAAATGAGATTATGCGATTTTGAATTGTGAAATCAGTATAGTTTTGAATATCGATGAGATTGTGAAACATTTTAAAATCCTCAGTCCGACTATGTATAGAACTCTTTAGTGTTTACACTTAGTTCCAAAATTAATATAGAACCTACTAAGGTGCACACCTTTTTAGATGCCCTTCAGGGAGCGTGCATTTTATAGAAAACTTAGTAGGGTGTGTGTTCATTGACATTGTCGAATTTTTGTGTGATATTGTCCAAAAATTAAGATTTAAAGAATTAGTTATTAATAAAATGAATTTTTTATTATTAATACTATTCTATGTGTTGTATTTAAATGGTGTTTATTATTAATCGCTCTATAACCTAGAATGATTATTAATCGGGAGGATTCTCGCCACGAGCTAGACCGAAAAGAGTAAGAATTTTCAAGACAAAATAAAAAATTTTTTCCTGAGAAAATATTTTTAAGCTGAAATAAAATTTTTCCTGAAAAAAAGACGAAATAGGCACTATTCACTTCGACGAAAACCTAAGGGTTAGGTTTGAATAACCTAAGCCTTTTTCGAGAGTTCTGGTATGTCGAAAATGACATTCCGTCGAAAGATTTGACGATAATATATCGTGAAAAGTTAAGTAAGTCGATAAAAGTTTTTCTCAAAAAACGCGCGTAAATCCTGGATAAAATAAAAATGACGAAAAGTATCATATGTACTTTTCACTCGCTTAGCTACGTTAGGGAAAACGTGAAGGAAAACGCTTAACGCCAAAAAGTGTTTTTCAGTTTTTCTGAAATCCAAGAATACGTAAAATTTAATCTAGAAGGAAAGAGACGAAATATCCAAAAATATTTGATTCCGAGAATCGCAGCTTTTAAAACCGCTTAACGAAACCCGAAAAGACGGAACTACAAAAACTTAAGGGCTAAGCAAACTTGAGGGCTAAGTTAACTTAGTCCTTAAGTAATGAATAGTAAGGAGGTTAGGTAAAAGACCAAAATGCCCCTAGCCTTGAAAAATCTATAAATAGAAGCTTAATCTCATTTGAATGGGATTTTGAAAATCCTATCATTTGAGAGAGAAAGAGAGAGAGAGTTTGATGGAAGATGAAAGGAGAAGAAAGAGGAAAAGTTGGCTCGTGAGCAAACTTTGTCCGACTTTGAAGGAATTTAAGGATGAACGGTAATCCGAATCCTAGTTTCTTCTAATTTTCTTTAAGTTTAATATGTTCAAAACATAACTTAATGAAGATAAGAAGTAGATATGTTAATAATGAATTCATATAGTTGAATTCATGAGAAAAATGAAGAAATAAGAATTAGAAATTTAGTTTATAAATTTCTTAAGGAAGTATAAGATTCAGAAGGATTTTGAGCGATCCGAATGAATCTTACGAAATGAGTAGGTCAAATAAGTAAGGAATGATGTTCTATAACATCAAATTCCAAGAAAAGTGAAATCGTAATCCAAAATATCGATTAAAAAATGAAGAAGAACAAGAACGAAGAACGCGAAGAACGCCAAGAACGCCAAGAACGTTGTTGATGGACAAATTTAAAACCATCGTAGTGTAATTGTTGTTGATGGATAAGTTTAAAACCATCGCGTATAAGTTAGATGCTTATTGCTTGGTTAGAACGTTGGAAACGCTCATGAAGAACGGATTAGAATTGAGCTATAACGGTTATGGCAAAAAATTTCGTGTAAAAGAAGATCGAGAATTTGAAAGTTAGTAAATGAACCCAACGTGTAGGTTTCATAAGAATGTAAGAGAACGATAAAAACGTGAGTCGTAGACTCAAGAACGAATGAGTTCCGAAGTTCGGATGACCGAATTACTTGACGAATCTAACGAAGAACGTTAAAAACGTTAAAATGAACGAAGGGTGAAGATTAAGCCAATTGAATGGAATGTTAACGGATTCAGAACAAAGTTCTGTCTGGGGGTAATCGAAGTACGTTAGATAACAAAGAAAATGGCTTTGGAACGATCTCGCTCCGAAAGTTATAACGAAGAAGTTATGAGATTTCAAGCACGCGCCTCTCGTAACGACCAAAGACTTAGAAAAAAATTTCGAAAGAAGGTCTCAGCACAACCGCCACCATATATGCTTAGAATGGTGGCAATACAGCAGCCAAGCCGAGGGTCACATATCGCTAACTCACCGCAAACAAAGAGAATCTTAGTCTTAGAAGTCAGAAATAGCCAAAATGCTAGCAGAGCAGCAATGCCAGAAATGAGATTTTTAACTGCTCAATTTCTGCGGGATGTGCAAGAAAGAGATACGAACATGTAGTTCAACTAATGTAACACTTAATCGAGTGTTTTAAACCTTTAATGAAGGTTGAATAGAAAGATTAAACGAGATTAAAAGAATGTAATTACGGGTTACGGACCGATAGTCGGGACCGTAGTCGCAATGAATCGAACGCGAGGGATTGCATGATGGTGATTCCTTAGACGCTGATGGATGATAGTAATGTAACATTTCGATGTTATGACATGGTAATGAGAGATGAATGTAAAGCGATAGACGCTGTGAACGCAATGTTGTTGCAATGAACGATCGGCCTTAGCATACAACGATCGCATGGCTTCGACATTAAGAAAGAATAATGAACATGGGGTTCATGGGATGGATAACGATTGAAAGCGATTAAAACCTCGAGTAAAGGTTGAATGAGAGATTAAGAGACGAGCAACGTGAACGTTGAATACGTAAACGATCCTCGTGAATCGTATTCGCTGTTGACTAACGCTCTAAGTATACCCTAGTCAGATGACTTTAGACGCTGATGAAAGTAAGTAAGAAGATACGAATGGTATCAAGAAAGCCGATCGAATGGTAATAAGATTAATGAAAGTCAAATGTGAGCTCTGATAAGAATGAATCCCGAGGTATGACATTTAATTGTCGTAAAGCCATAAGGAATAAGAATTGACTTAACGAACATTATATTTAATAGTTCGATAAGTTAAGATAAGTTAGGTTGTGGTACAATCATAACCTTTGATGGTCGATATACGGAGCCGAGCTAAACAATTCCTTCAGTAGAGCGAAGGTATATACGAAACTGGCAACCGATCTAACTCACTGTTAGGCAAAGTGTAGACGAGACGGAACTTGTTTGTTGGTTGTTTGTGGGAAACCACTCAGAGTACCATATGGACTACTAGCAGAGAAGCGATGTGTGCTGAGTCCTAGAGAAGTTATAAGAAGAAGATAAGAATGTAAATCATCAAAGATGATGAACGTTTTGAGTAAGACATCTCCGTATGTCATGAAGCCGTAAATGGTAATGAAAGTTGGTCGCGTAAAATTAGATTGCAAGAACGCCGAACCTTAAGAAGTAAAGTTAAGTAAACCAATGCGTAAGTCAAGTATATGACTAATCGGTGTACGTGTTATTTCCTTGTGTTATAGGGAATGGAATGAGCAACAAATGTAAGTCGTAGTCAGTAGTAAGGCAAAGTTTCCTAACTTCATTCATATTTTAAATGAATGCTAGTTTCTTAAACTTCTCGTAGATGTTGAACTTGAGAAGTTCTGCCTATGTGCAAATGTGTGATATTTGTACAAGGTGGTAGAACGATGAGGCCTCAGGCCACAATGTGAACACTTCTGTTTTCTATGATATGAACTATTCTATGATTGAACTGCTCAATAAGAGAATGTTCTGCTTATACATGAACCGTTATTGTTAAGTCTCAGTGCTATTGATTCTAGCCGCATGTAATGTGTATGAAAGATAGTAGAGAATGAAAGTATTTCAAAGTGAATGTGACTAATGTTTTAAAATGATAGAATCAAGATTATTCCTATTGTTCAAGCCGCCTATAACCTTTGTTCTAAGTATCGAAGTTTCAAAGGAATGTTAAACTCTTAAAGTTGTTTGTTCAACTGCTAAGACTTGTTGGGCAATTGAATGCTCACACTTGCTTTAAATGAAAAACATTTTCAAATGAACGATGTTAGAAGAACTTAAGGATCCCGTGATAGATCAAGTCGCTTGCATCCAGATGAAGTGCCATTCGTAATGTGAATGAGCGAGAAGATCAAGTGAAGACTTGTAATGTAGAAAGATGAGAATTAAACTATAGAATAGTTTAATGAACGATTATGTATCCTTGTATGCGGATAAAAGTCACTCGTGCAAGATGTAAAGAATAATGTAATTATCATTATTTGTAATGAGAAAAGCTATAAGGTTTTTAGAACCCGGGATTTGAGAGTGTATGTTGTTATATTTCAAAGATATAATGATGTATGTTGATGAATGATGTACTAGTGACGCACGGAATCCGTGTGAAGATAGACCGATTTTGGGCGCTATAAGTTGGTATCAAAGTCGATAGGTTATAAATCTTAGGTATGAGTACCTAAGACTATAATCATAAAGTGAAGGATAAGAAGATCACCACGTGATCACAAAGAAATCGTAGTAATGTATGATCTGTTAAACGATGAATGATTCATAGCTAATGCTATGAATGAATGGTACTACGGGTAAGTAAGACGGAAGAAGAACTCAAATTGAGTTGTAAAAGATAGTATACTAATTAAAGAAAATTCAGATTAAGTAAAGAGAAAGTTAGAAGTTCTAAGATTTCATCGAGGACTCATGTGATAGCCGAGTAGTACAAACCTTCGAATGGGAGGGGGCTTTGTGATTACTTAGTTATTACAAAGATAATCATTGAATAAGATGTCGTGCTATCAATATGTATATATGATGAGAAGGTGAATCTTTTCTCATGTATATAATTGATAGTAGAGAATGATAAGATAGGTGCGGTTTCTCAAACTCATACTTATGAAAAGTTTGTGACTCATAGTTATATGCTATGTTTCGAGCCCTAAGCATATGGATAGTCCTTGATTTGTTCTCGATTACATATCACTAAGATAAGTTCTTAAACACATATGGTCAGGAAAGTTCCTAAACACATAAAGTGTGGTAAGTTGATGAACTATACTAAGGTATAGGGTTGTTTAGACCGAAAGTAAGTATTTTCAGAGATTTAGCATCAAGGTGCTAGAGAAGATTAAGTATTGTCGCAAGTAAGACAAACGAAGGAAGATGGAGAATAGATATTCCAAGTCATCTAGCTATGCTAGATTTCAAAGTTTCTTGAAATCGTAATTATGTGCTGCTTTTGAAAATGAAAGAATTGGTTCAATTTTTGAAACCAATGGATTTTAAAAGAACTATTCTTGATATGTCTATGCTAGTTGATTCTTGCCAGATATGTAAATTGATTTGAAATATCAAAATGAATTTTATATCATCGCTGCATTTGATGCAAGGATGGTAAAAGGATGGAGTTATTAATGCAATTAAACCCGTGTGGAATTTGATCTTAGGATCAACAACCCGCTATGGTATGATGCATAATGATGAAGTCATAAACCGACGAAGTCCTCAACGTATTATGAAAAGAGCAAGATCACATATCGCCATGAAACGCTTTGATGTATTGCAAAAGAATTTAAAGAAGTAGTCGATGTCAATCGAGTCGACTAGATTTAATGTTTCAAGTCGATGTCCAATTTATCGGTATGGTCTAAGCTACTTGATTTGGCTAAGACGAATGGTATGTTATGATTAAAAGAAAATCGAGCTTTTTTTGAAAAGTTATGCCAAACCAAATTGTTTTGGTGTGAATCTAATGAGTAAGTCCGAGGTGAACATACCCCGAAATGGGGTTATACGACAGGTCGATCACCTACGTACGGGAGAGGTAGTTTTACCTTCTTTGTGATTGTAAACTTACCGTAAGAAAGGTTTACTACGAAAGGTCATTTAACCTAGTAAGAGTTCATGGTCAATTTGACCCTCAAAGAAAAGAATGAAATGTTTTAAAGGAATCTTTATATTCCTCGTTATTCCTTTCACTTCATGATTCTTGATAAGTTATGAAGGGTAGGAATGTAAGAAAGATAAGAACTTCTTTGAAGAGAAGTTGAAAAGAAGAGTAAGTTAAAATTTCGAGGACGAAAATTCTCAGAAGAAGGGGTGAATGTGATGACCCGTATGGGTATGGTTTGAAGAAATTCCGAGGATGGAATTTTATAAGGGGAAAGGATGTGACAACCCTAAAAATCCTGATTGTCCGTAAATTAAGATTTAAAGAATTAGTTATTAATAAAATGAATTTTTATTAATACTATTCTGTACTATGTGTTTATTAATCGTTCTATAACCTAGAATGATTATTAATCGGGAGGATTCTGGCTACGAGCTAGACTGAACGAGTAGGAATTTTCAAGACAAAAATAAAATTTTTCCGGAGACAAAATATTTTCGGGGAAAAAGACGAAATAGGCACTATTCACCCGACGAAACCTAAGGGTTAGGGTTTGAATAACCTAAGCCTTTCCGAGAGTTCGGTATGTCGAAATGACATTCCATCGAAAGATTTGACGATAATATATCGTGAAAAGTTAAGTAAGTCGATAAAAGTTTTTCTCAAAAAAAGTGCAGAAATCAGATAAAATAAAAACGACGAAAAGTACTGTTATGTACTTTTCACTCGCTTAGCTACGTTAGGGGAAAACGTGAAGGAAAACGCTTAACGTGAAAAAGTGTTTTTCAGCTTTTCTAAATCCAAGAATACGTAAAATTTAATCTCAGAAAGGAAAGACGAAATATCCAAAAATATTTGATTCCGAGAATCGCAGCTTTTAAAACCGCTTGACGAAAACCCGAAAAGACTTTACTACGAAACTTAAGGGCTAAGCAAACTTGAGGGCTAAGTTAACTTAGTCCTTAAGTAATGAATAAGTAAGGAGGTTAGGTGTGAAAAGACCAAAATGCCCCTAGCCTTGAAAAATCTATAAATAGAAGCTTAATCTCATTTGAATGGGATTTTGAAAATCCTATCATTCGAGAGAGAAAGAGAGAGAGTTCTGATGGAAGATGAAAAGGAGAAGAAAGAGGAAAAGTTGGCTCGTGAGCAAACTTTGTCCGACTTAAAGGAAAGAATTTAAGGATGAACGTAATCCAATCCTAGTTTCTTCTAATTTTCTTTAAGTTTAATATGTTCAAAACATAACTTAATGAAGATAAGAAGTAGATATCGTTAATAATGAATTCATATAGTTGAATTCATGAGAAAATGAAGAATAAGAATTAGAAATTTAGTTTATAAATTTCTTAAGGAAGTATAAGATTCAGTAGGATTTTGAGCGATCCGAATGAATCTTACGAATGAGTAGGTCAAATAAGTAAGGAATGATGTTCTATAACATCAAATTCCAAGAAAAGTGAAATCATAATCCAAAATATCGATTAAAAATGAAGAACGAACGAAGAACGCGAAGAACGCGCGCAAGAACGCGCCAAGAACGCTGAACGTTGTTGATGGACAAATTTAAAACCATCGAGTGTAATTGTTGTTGATGGACAAGTTTAAAACCATCGCGTATAAGTTAGATGCTTATTTCTTGGTTAGAACGTTGGAAACGCTCATGAAGAACTGATTAGAATCGAGCTATAACGGTTTATGGCAAAAAATTTTCGTAAAAGAAGATCGAGAATTTGAAAGTTAGTAAATGAACCCAACGTGTAGGTTTCATAAGAATGTAAGAGAACGATAAAACGTGAGTCGAGACTCAAGAACGAACGAAGTTCCGAAGTTCGATGACCAATTACTTGATTTAACGAACGAAGAACGTTAAAAACGTTAAAATGAACGAAGGGTGAAGATTAAGCCAATTGAATGGCATGTTAACGGATTCAGAATAAAGTTCTGTCTGGGGGTAATCAAAGTACGTTAGATAACGAAGAAAATGGCTTTGGAACGATCTCGTTCTGAGTTATAACGAAGAAGTTATGAGATTTCAAAGCACGCGCCTCGTAAAACGACTCAAAGACTTAGAAAAAAATTTTTCGAAGAAGGTCTTCAGCCACAAGGCCACCACCATGCTTAGAATGGTGGCGCCGCAAAGACCGTGCGAGAGAGGGTCACGATATCGCTAACTCACGCCGCAAGTCAGTCTTAGTCAAGTGGAGTTTGAGGAGTGGCACCGCGCAGCCCAGGCAGTAGCAATGCCGTAAATGAGATTTTAATCGCTCAAATTCTGGGATGTGCAAGAAAGAAATACGAAATATGTAGTTCAACTAATGTAACACTTAATCAAGTGTTTTAAACCTTTAATGAAGGTTGAATGAAAAGATTAAACGAGATTAAAAGAATGTAATTACGGGTTACGGACCGATAGTCGGGGACCGTAGTCGCAATGAATCGAACGCGAGGGATTGCTATGATGGTGATTCCTTAGACGCTGATGGATGATAGTAATGTATAACATTTCATGTTATGACATGGTAATGAGAGATGAATGTAAAGCGATAGATAGACGCCGTGAACGCAACGTTGTTGCAATGAACGATCGGCCTTAGCATACAACGATCAAATATGGCTTCGACATTAAGAAAGAATAATGAACATGGGGTTCATGGGATGGATAACGATCGAAAGCGATTAAAACCTGGAGTAAAGGTTGAATGAGAGATTAAGAGACGAGCAACGTGAACGTTGAATACGTAAACGATCCTCGTGAATCGTATTCGCGATTGACTTAACGCTCTAAGTATACCCTAGTTGTATGACTTAGACGCTGATGAAAGTAGTAAGTAAGATACGAATGGTATCAAGAAAGCCGTATCGAATGGTAATAAGATTAATGAAAGCCAATGTGAGCTCTGATAAGAATGAATCTCGAGGTATGACATTTAATTGTCGTAAAAAAGCCATAAGGAATAAGAAATTAACTTAACGAACATTATATTTAATAGTTCGTATAAGTTAAGATAAGTTAGGTTGTGGTACAATCGTAACCTTTGATGGTCGATATACGGGAGCCGAGCTAAACAATTCCTTCAGAGAGCGAAGGTATATATTTAAACTCGCAACCGATCTAACTCACCGTGGTGGGCAGGTAGATGAGACGAGAACTTGTTTGTCAAGTTGTGTTGTGGGAAACCACTCAGAGTACCATATGGACTACCAGCAGAGAAGCGATGTGTGCTGAGTCCTAGAGAAGTTATAAGAAGAAGATAAGAATGTTAATCATCAAAGATGATGAACGTTTTGAGTAAGACATCTCCGTATGTCATGAAGCCGTAGAATGGTAAATGAAAGTTGGTCGCAGAAACTTAGATTGCAAGAACGCCAACCTTAAGAAGTAAAGTTAAGTAAACCAATGCGTAAGTCAAGTATACGACTAATCGTATACGTGTTATTTCCTTATGTGTTATAGGGAATGGAATGAGCAGCTCAAATGTAAGTCGTAGTAGTGTGTGTAAGGCAAGTTTCCTAACTTCATTCATATTTTAAATGAATGCTAGTTTCTTAAACTTCTCGATGTTGAACTTGAGAAGTTCTCGCCTATGTGCGAAATGTGTGATATTTGTACAAGGTGGTAGAACGATGAGGCCTTGTGCCACAATGTGAACACTTCTGTGTTTCTATGATATGAACTGCTCGTGATCGAACTGCTTCAATAAGAGAATGTTCTTGCTTATACATGAACCGTTATTGTTAAGTCTGTGCTATTGATTCTAGCCGCATGTAATGTGTATGAAAGATAGTAGAGAATGAAAGTATTTCAAAGTGAATGTGACTAATGTTTTAAAATGATAGAATCAAGATTATTCCTATTGTTCAAGCCGCTTCATAACCTTTGTTCTGCTATCGGTTTCAAAGGAATGTTAAACTCTTAAAGTTGTTTGTTCAACTGCTAAGACTTGCTAGGCAATTGAATGCTCACACTTGCTTTAAATGAAAAACATTTTCAAATAACGATGTTAGAAGAACTTAAGGATCCCGTATAGATCAAGTCGCGCTTGTCATCCAGATGAAGTGCCATTCGTAATGTGAATGAGCGAGAAGATCAAGTGAAGACTTGTAATGTAGAAAGATGAGAATTAAACTATAGAATAGTTTAATGAACGATTATGTATCCTCGGTGGCGAATAAAAGTCACTCGTGCATAATGTAATTAAAAGTCACTGCTATAAAGATGTAAAGAATAATGTAATTATCATTATTTGTAATGAGAAAAGCTATAAGGTTTTTTGTCACGGGATTTGAGAGTGTATGTTGTTATATTTCAAAGATAATAATGATTAATTGATGTATGAAAACATGTATAGCCATGGTAAATGGTTTATGTTGATTTCAAAGGCTATGCTAATGTTGGTTTCATTATGAGGATGATAAGGAATGAAAATTATGGTTTAAACATGTTGCAATTACATAGAGAATCAAAGATTTAATGTATGTATGCGATATGTTTGATAACATGCCTTTTAGTAGTCAATTTGTTCAAAGCATGATGATTTAGTGAGTTGGTTTGTTGTAGCATGTTCATATATGTTGGTAGAAGTGATCTGGATAGTAGGAGTCAAGCCCATGCATGCTAGAATCAAAATCACAAAATTTTTCAAAGTTGGTTGAATATGAAATCTGTGATTTTTGGATTTTTCGGAGCCTCGGAATCATGGTTTATATGACTCGTTTAGCATATGTAATAATTTTATAAAATAGTATATAGTATGAAGTCTAATTTGGCCCAAATTTTGTTTGAATCGGAGTTGTAATCATCAAGTTATGAAAATCGTAAGCAAGCATGTTCATAATATAAACTATAGAAAATCTGGAATTTCCAGATTTTTTCTAAGTATAAAACTAGTGCTGACACGCTTTTCTATGCAGTTGGTCCGTGGTCTTAGCATGCTATTTTTATAAATGTTATATTTTTGTAAAATACCTTGCTGTATGAAGTTTATTGTGTCAAAGTATCATGGTTATATCATCTTTAGATTAGCGAGAATAAAATCGCAAAAGTGGCTGCAAGAAATGAAAATTTGATGTATTTCTTGGAACTGTTTGGATCGGTCTGTTTTGGGGGCATTTTCGTCCACTGTGTTGTACTTTAAAAATTTTGGAAAAATTTGTAGTATTAATATAAGAAGATATGAAGGTCCTGTAGAAATTTGAGAATTTTTTGCCATACGGTTTGAGAGTTATGAATTTTTCGGTTAGGGACACTTTTTGAGAAGATACCCGAATAACTCTTTGTGTGTAAGTCCAAAAATTACGAAATTTTTACTGGACGTACATGTGTATAACAGGAGTTAACCCTAAAAATTTCAGAATTTTTGGATTTAATCTCGATTTATGAAAAATCTAAGAATATTTGGCTATTATGGACTATTTAAAAATAGTAGATGAATTTTAAAAATTTCGGGAAAATTATATGTTCAATGTGGGACTATATTCTACAAAATCCCAGAAAAGAAATATTTTTGGGACTGATTTGGTATTTGTTATATAAATGATGCTATATGGATAAATGAATTTAATTATATATGTGATGTCATAATTATTGAAAAATGAGATTTTCCGACTTGAGACCCTTAAGCATATTTTATGCAGATTTTTGGTAGAGTTTTGGTCCAAAAAATGTCACAAATTTATGTTTCCCAATTTCTTTTATTTAACCACGTGGCCTACTCATAGCAACATATTAGGTAATTGAGTTGTATTTGAATACGTGTGAGTTTAATCTTTTTATTAAAATAAAAGGGAATCATTACACTTTAAAGTGGTGTTCGAGAACCAAATTAGTTAACGTGACACATGTGAATAGGTTACGTGAAGGGCTAGTAGATAGCAATAATTGTAGAAGACGTAACAGACAAGTTTCTTACCCTATTTTTCATTATGAATTAATTCAGCTCTTATTCAGTTGATTGCGCAAATGAGGTAAGTTTGGGCTTGATGATTAATTAATCATTCGCAAGCTCCTTTATTGTAAAGTTCTATAACTTCAATTGTGATGCAAAATGTTATTGATGATTATTCGGTTCCTATCAGAAATCGATATACTTTAAAGTTCGCTTTCCCTTAATGAACTATATTCAAGCATGCTTTCTAGCTTTCGTTCCAGCTAGATGTTATTGATGCAAACATAGTATATTATTTAAACAATTCAAATCCTTTGAAGCTATTTGATGTTTACCAATCCAAATTGTTTTGGTGAGGTCCCGTATGAATACTAAGATGAACAACCCGGATAATGGGGTAACTGATGACGGGCATATAGTGTAAGACCCCAACTTATTATTAATGAAATTTAATTTTCTCTATTTGTTATTTTGAAATAGTAAGGGTTGATTTGATTAATTTGGATAGTTAGGGGTAAAATACGCAAATATTTCAAAATAAGCAAGTGGTTATAAAATATTCATTGTTGTCGGAGAATATTCGTACTGTCGCTTGGAATATTCGTACAACTAAAAATGACCATGTGTGGGCCCCATAACAGAAAGCGATTGGATGAAGAAAACGACAAATATAAGTTGTTTAAAAATAACTACGTAGTTGTTACTGCTAACATCGTTGGAATACCCGTGGTTAAAACACGTGAATACGCTGTTGTCGTTGTTGAAGACACACCAGATTGCACCAATTATCAAGGCACTACTCAATAATGGTTACGTAATTACTCGCTCAAAGATTTTATTTTATTGATTCAATAATTGCTACGTTGACATTTTATATTGTTGTTGTTTCAATAATTGTCATTACACAGTATTTTCCATTATCGAAGCAATAATTCATATTATCTGAATAATATTATTAGATAACATTATTGACAATGTCTAGAAAGTTCTGTCTAAGGAGAGGTTTGGTCATCTAATCATAAGGCCAAAGAAGGAGAGATCCTTATTGAAAGCCCCTCTATCCCAGGACCGCGCTGGTTGTCAATAATGTGATTCTCAGAATATTATTTATGAATAATTAATTATTGATTTATATGATGAGAAAAATATTGATTTTATGAGGATATAGATGGAGAAAATTTTTAATGTGACAATTGTTGAAAATTGAAATTTTATCTTTTTCTGATAAAATAATTCATTTAAATATATTATTATATTTTAATAATATAATAATGGTGATAATTTTACAAACGAATGTGGGATATATGAGTATACGAGGAGGAAGAGTATTTTTGTTGCAATAAATGTTTAAAACATGTTAAACATGTTGGTGGACCCCATTTATTGACTGAAATTTGATTATAGCATGTAAAATCGCCTGCTTTGTGGATTTCTGGCCAATTTCTATTTGGAATTTGGAAAAACTTTCTTCTCAGAAAAGTTGTAGAGAATTGAATTTCCTATAAAAAAACTAGTGAGATTCAATTTTCCGATGAAAGGGCTATTTATTATGAATTATTGAAGTTCAAGTTCAAATAATTAATTTTTGGGAGTTTTAGTTAATTATTTTGAGAAAACGTTTTTGCAACTAAGTTGGCCTCACATGTGATTCAAATGGGCTGAGATCAGTTGTCTAAGATGGGCTAAAGAAAATGTGAAAATATATTAATATTATATTCAATTTTCTCGCTTTTGGTGTTCTAAGCATTTTCCTATAAATAGGTGCTTAGGTTAGAATTGAAAACACACCGTAAACTAAAGTTTCTCTCTATTTCTCTCTCGATATATTGAGCGTATTCTTGTGAGTATACTTTGAGTATTGTTAGACGGTGCAAGTTCCTTCAAAGACTATACCCTAGATTCCAAATTAGAAGTACTAATCTTTCGAGGTAAGGGATGTTATTTTCTTCTCAAATGATATTATTTCTTCAATATCATTATGTTTGAAATATTAGTTGGAACTTTTATCAAATTTGGAACTTTTTCATGCTCTGGGTTACTATTCATGAGTTACTATTCACGAGTTACTATTCATGAGTTACTATTCACGAGTTACTATTCACGAGTACTATTCATGAAGCGTGAAGATGTTTTTTTGTGGAATTTCTATCTTTTGGTGTCTGAGTTACTATTCACGATACTACGGACTATTCACGATACTTGACTATTCAATCAAAAAATAAAATTTCTTATTTTTGTCCAAAATATCTATTCGGATACTAGCTTTGATTGTATCCATGTTTTGATCATTCTTGAATTTTACACCACTATGATTATTTTTGAGGTATTTTTTTGAACATGGATAAAACAAAGTACTAATCCTTAATCCTTAATCCTTGTCATTTTGTTTCACCGGATTCGCTTTTTTAAAATATTTTTCATCATCCTCGCCTTTAAATGATGATATTATTGAATATCTTTGGCCCAGTAGTGCAAAAGATAAATGATTTCTCAAGAATATCTTTGGTCAGAGTGCAAAGATGAACAGTGTTTAGATGAACATGACCAATCGATGAATATCTTTGGCCTCAGAGTGCAAAAGATGAATATTTGATTCCGTATGTATATTAATTGATGTTACAGGATAAAAGATAGACGATGAACTTTTAAATTCATACATGAAGATAGTTGTTTGCATTCTCTACTTAACTCTTCTAATGAATTATTATTTCACGCGAATATTGATTTAAAATTTGTCATCTATCAGTATTCTATTAGATTTTTCCCTGTGAAGACTAACGGTAATTTGTTGTTTATTATCTTAGTCATAATATTCTTTACTCGGGCTAGTTGAGCTCACCCTTTTCCTTTTTTTGTTCCATTTTTCTTCTCGTGAGGCGAGAATATAAATGAAAGTAGTCCTGGGTATGGAAATGAAGGTTTTAGAAAGGATTGTTTAGTAGTCCTCACCATTTTTGTAAAATAATGTATCAATAAATGTGATGAGAATTTATTTGAGTATAGATATTGTCTAGAAGATAATATTTGTATTCAAACTCACGCTTTTATCGTGTTGTAATAATAAAGTTGTAGTTGTTTCGCACTCACGTATTGACAACTTAGAATAGGTGATGTATACCTATTTTGGGGGCGCCACAGCTTGGTATCGTAGCTTAGGGATATGATCTCTGGCGAGATCTGGAATAGAACTAGGAGGGAGAGACGAGTAAATCCTTCGCTAAAGGTGTCCTACCTAAGCTTATTTTTTAGTTGGTCAAGATATAAGGATATTATGTGATATATTGATTTCCTTAATTAAACCTTGTTTTTGGCGATGATTTGAGAATGTCGATCGAGAATATTAACAATGGAAATGAGACCGTGGAGACGCCTGTACTCACCAACGAGGAGAACGTAACAGTCAAATTTGGCAATGTTCCTCCCGTGAACAACACCAATCGAAAGGATGATGAACGAGGGATGTTCGCTATACAAAATCGTATGAGGGAAACTCGTGTTCAAAATACAGAGGAAATGATAGAAATTCACGTGTTGTCACAAATGCAAGCGCTTCAAAGAGTCAGGACCACCGAATTTAAGGGAAAGCCGATCCGATCATGGCGAAACACGGGTCAAACAAATTACCAAGATATTCGATGTCTTGGGATGCACGGAGGAACAGAAGGTTCCATTCGCCACCTTTATGTTCCGTGGCGAAGCGTATCATCGGTGGGAGTCTGTGAAGCGCACTCATCCAAACCAAGCACTCAAAGATGTCTTGGGAAACGCTTTCAAAACTATTTAATGACAAATACTTTCCGAAAGTGTTCGCTATATGAAGGAAGTGGAGTTCATCGATTAGAGCAAAACAACATGACGGTGTCTCAAGATGAGGCAAAGTTTGCAAAGTTATCCAGTGTTTGACCTCATTTGGTGGAGAATGAGGAACGATGACGCTGGATGTTTCTTAGAGGTTTGAAACCCTAAGATATGTCAAGATCTCATTTCACATAAACTTTCTCTATTCGGATGTTGTAAATGTGGCTCAATTATTAGAGCGAGATAACGAGTACGGCCAACCGAGGGACCAACTGTGGATCGTACTGTAGATAAAGAATCAATGTAATAATGATAACCAAATGGAGAAAGAAACAGATTTAACAAAATGGTAACCACTGGTGGTAATCATGGCCATGAAAATAGAAGAAGCGAAATCAGAGGAGATTTTAAAAGAGGAGATTTAACAATGACCATGTGAAGACGATAAATGGCTTAAAGAATCGGTTCTAAGGGAGGAGAACGACCACCCATTATATGCTATAAATGCGGAAAGAGGGACATATCACCAAAACCGCCCACAACAGCTTCAAGGTATGCTATAATTGTGGAAAGGAAGGACATATCGCCGAGATTGTACGATGAGCGAAAACCTAGTTCAATGAGGGATTTGGTGACTCAAAAGATCGTCCCGTAAAAGTCAAAGTCAACGATTCCGGAAGAGCGTTTGTTGTGATCGGTCATAATGCGAGGAACTCAAACGAGGTGATCACGGTAAGCTATTTATAAATTCTTGCGAAGTTTATACCTTACTTGATACCGGTTACCCATTCATTTATCTCTCTTGCATGTGCTCAACGCTTAAACTTGACTCGAGAAATTAGACTTTGACCTATCTGTGGAAACTCCGCTAGAGAAACTTTCATCACATCCACCGCTTATAAATCTTGTTTGATTCAAGTTGGCACCATTACCTTACCCGTTGACCTTATCTCTTTAAAGATACTTGCTTTTGATGTGATTTTAGGGATTGATTGGTTAACTACTCATCATGCCAAAATTGATTGTTTTCGTAAGGTTGTTAGTTTTCATATTCCTAACCAACCCGTTGTACGAATTCAAGCAACTAAACCATTAAAATCAATCACCGCTATATCTAATCATAAAGCTATTCGCTTATTGAAAAACAGGATGTCAAGCTTTCTTAGCCCATGTTATGGATTTGAATAAAGACACGCCAAATTTGAATAATATTCTGTTGTTATTGACTTTCCGACGATTTCAAGAACTTCCTGGCCTACCCCGTAACGTGAAGTTGAATTCTTTATTGATCTTGAACCCGGTACAAAGCCCATTTCTAAAACCCCATATCGAATGCCTCCTATTGAACTTCAGAGTTAAAGGTCCAACTACGAGAATTGTTGGACATCGGTTTCATCTGGCCCTAGTACATCTCCTCGGGGTGCTCCTATTTTATTTGTAAAGAAGAAAGACGGAGTATGCGACTTTGTATTGACTATCGGAATTGAACCATGTCACCATCAAGAATAGGTATCCTCACCTCGTATTGATGACTTGTTTGACCAATTATAAGGGGCACAATTCTTTTCAAAATCAATCTTCGCTTCGGATATCATCACCAAGATTAGAACCGAGGATATTCCAAAGACCGCCTTTAGAACTCCCAGACGGGCATTATGAATTCTTAGTCATGTCTTTCGACCGACTAATGCTCTCGCGGCTTTCATGGATATGATGAACCGAGTATTCAAGGAATATTTGATCGGTTTGTTGTTGTTTTTATTGATGACATCCTTATATATTCCAAAAGTCGTGAAGATCATGAGCACCATTTGAAGTCGGTACTCCAAAGGCTTCGTGAAAACAAACTATATGCCAAATTGAAGAAATGCGAGTTCGCTCGAGCTTGAGGAAGTAGCATTCCTTGGGCACGTGGTGTTGAAACATGGAGTATCTCTGATCCGCCAAGATTGAAGCAATAGAAAGTTGGAGCAACCGGTCTCGGTGATCAAGTACGTAGCTTTTTGGGCTTAATTGGTTATTATCTGAGATTCGTGGAAGGGTTTTCTAATCGCTACTCCATTAACTCAAATAACTCCGGAAGGATACAAAATTGCTTTGGAGCGAAGAATGCGAGAAGAGTTTCCAAGAGCTTAAGAGGAGACTTATTTCGCAGACTGTTCTAACAATACCATCCGTTCGATGGATTTGTTATCAACAAATGATGCTTCGTGCAAAGGGTTAGGATGTGTTCTTATGCAACGTGGAAAGTCATAGCCTATGCCTCATGACAACTTAAAGAGTATGAGAGGAATTATCCTACTCATGATCTAGAGTCACAAAGCATAAGCTGCAAGGCTAAAGATATGGAGGCACTATCTATATGGGGAGAAAGTGGAGATATATTCGCACCATAAAAGCCTTAAATATTTCTTCACTCAAAAAAGAACTCAACACGCGGCAATGACGCTGGCTCGAGCTATTGAAAGACTACGACCACACTATTCAATACCATCCCGAAAAGCGAAACGTGGTAGTGACGCGTTGAGTAGAAGATCATATGCGAGGAACGAAAAGGCGATGATGTCAAGTATACGACAGAGCCAACTTTAATAGAAAAAGTTAAGGTCGCTCAAGCCACCGAATCTTGAAATGATGCGCGTATGAAGAAGAAAGTACAAGAAGGAGCTATTCCTAAGCGAGAATTGATGAAGAAGGAATACTTTAGTCCACTCTAGACTTTGTGGTTCCTAACGACTGATTTGAAGTACAAGATTATGATGGAGGCACACACATACACCATTTTCGCAATCCATCCTCGAAGTACTAAAATGTATCGTGATCTTCGACATACATTTTGGTGGAACAATATGAAGAGAGAGATTGCAAAGTTTATCTCAATGTGTTTAACTTGTCAACGTAAAGGCGAGCATCTAGTACCTAAGGGTCCGTTGAACCACTTGAGATTCCGAAATGGAAGTGGGAACACATTACCATGGATTTCGTTACGGGTCTTCCTACTTGGTTTCTCGTGGCATCAATGCTATTTGGGTTATTGTTGATAGATTAACCAAGTCCGCTTCATTTCTTGCCGATAAGGGAGACTTATTCACTTGAACGCCTTGCTAGTATGTACGTGAATGAGATTGTAAGGTTGCATGGCATGCCCGTATCCATAGTTTCGGATCGTGACCCAAGATTCACTTCAAGATTTTGGGTTAGCTTGCAAAAAGCTATGGGCACGGATTTACGATTCGCTTCGCATACCATCCTCAAACCAGACGGACAATCGAAAGGACTATTCAAACTCTTGAAGATTTATTAAGACTCGTGTCCTAGACTTCAAGGCGCTTGGGATAAGTATTTACCATTGGTGGAATTCTCCTACAACAACAGCTTATCGTGCAAGTATAGGTGTAGCTCCATTTGAAGCATTATATGGACGAAAGTGTCGCTTCCAAAGATGTTGGGACGAGGTGGGTGAAGCAACACCGTTGGGACCCGAGTTGGTACGTATGACTACTTTTAAAAGATCCAAATGATTCGACAAACGATACAAACGGCACAAGATCGACAAAAGAGTTATGCGGATCTTCATCGAAAGGACGGGAATTTAGTGTAGGGGATCATGTATTATTGCGAAGTTGCTCCATGGAAGGGAGTTACAAGATTTGGGAAGAGAGGAAAGCTCAATCCACGATTTATCGGTCCATTTCAAATTCTTGACCGAGTAGGAAATGTAGCCTATAGACTCGCGTTACCTCCGAGTATGTCTCGTGTTCATAATGTGTTTCACATATCTCATATTTCAGAATATGTGAAAGACCCAACCACGTTATAGAGTTAGAACCGGATGAGATAGCCAAGACTTAACGATGAGGAGGTACTTGCCAAGATCTTGGATAGGAAGGAGCATGTCCCACGCTAAGAAAGGTCATACCACAAGTTAAAGTTTTGTGGAGGAATCATGCTATAGAGGAAATGACCGGGAATTGGAAACGGAAATGAAAGCGAGGTATCCTCACCTTTTCAAACACTGTGTATCGTGACGTCAATTTCGAGGACGAAATTTCATAAGGAGGGGAGGTTGTAAGACCCCAACTTATTATTAATGAAATTTAATTTTCTATTTATTTATTTTTTGAAATAGTAAGGGTTGATTTGATTAATGTGGATAGTTAGGGGTAAAATACGTAAATATTTCAAAATAAGCAAGTGGTTATAAAATATTCATTGTTGTTTGAGAATATTCATCTTTGTCGGGGAATATTCGCATCATTGGGAATATTCGCACGACGCCCCATGTGTGGGCCCCCATAACGAAAGCGGTTGGATGAAGAAAACGACAAATATAAGTTGTTTAAAAATAATCTACAGTAGTTGTTACTGCTAATACCGCTGGGAATACCCGTGGTTAAAACACAAGAATACTGGCGTTGTTCGCAAGAGAAGATATCGATTGCACCAATTATTGAAGGCACTACTCAATAATGGTTATAGTAATTACTGCTCAAAGATTTTATTTTATCGATTCAATAATTGCTACGCCGACATTTTATATTGTTGTTGTTTCAATAATTGTCATTACATCGTATTTTCCATTATCTGAGCAATAATTCATATTATCCTCAATAATATTATTAGATAACATTATTGACAATGTCTAGAAAGTTCTGCCTAAGGAGAGGTTTGGTCATCTAATTGCTACCAAGAAGAGAGAGATCCTTATCGAAAGCCCTCTATCCCTGAACCGCTGTCAGTTTGTCAATAATGTGATTCTCAGAATATTATTTATGAATAATTAATTATTGATTTATATGATGAGAAAATATTGATTTTATGAGGATATAGATGGAGAAAATTTTAATGTGACAATTGTTGAAAATTGAAATTTTATCTTTTTCCGATAAAATAATTCATTTAAATATATTATTATATTTTAATAATATAATAATGGTGATAATTTTATAACGAATGTGGGATATATGAGTATACGAGGAAGAAGAGTATTTTTTGTTGCAATAAATGTTTAAAACATGTTAAACATGTTGGTGGACCCCATTTATCGAATCAAATTTGATTATAAAGATGTAAAATCGCCTGCTTGTGGATTTCGGTCAATTTCTATTTGGAATTTGGAAAACTTTCTTCTGTAAAGTTGTAGAGAATTGAATTTCCTATAAAAACTCATGAGATTCGAATTTTCTGATGAAAGGGCTATTTATTATGAATTATTGAAGTTCAAGTTTCAAATAATTAATTTTTGGGAGTTTTAGTTAATTATTTTGAGAAAAACGTTTTTGCAACTAAGTTGGCCTCACATGTGATTCAAATGGGCTGAGATCAGTTGTTCTAAGATGGGCTAAAGAAAATGTGAAAATATATTAATATTATATTCAATTTCCTCGCTTTGGTGTTCTAAGCATTTTCCCATAAATAGGGGCTTAGGTTAGAATTGAAAACACACCGTAAACCCAAGTTTCTCTCTATTTCTCTCGATATATTGAGCGATTCTTGTGAGTATACTTTGAGTATTGTTAGACGGTGTAAGTTCCTTCAAAGACTATACCCTAGATTCCAAATGAAGTACTAATCTTCGAGGTAAAGGATGTTATTTTCTTCTCAAATGATATTATTTCTTCAATATCATTATGTCAAATATTGGTTGGAACTTTTATCAAATTTGGAACTTTTTCATGCTCTGGGTTACTATTCATGAGTTACTATTCACGAGTTACTATTCATGAGTTACTATTCACGAGTTACTATTCACGAGTACTATTCATGAAGCGTGAAGATGTTTTTTTATGGAATTTCTATCTTTTGGTGTTTGAGTTACTATTCACGATACTACTATTCACGATATCTGTGACTATTCAATCAAAAATAAAATTTCTTATTTTTGTCCAAAATATCTATTCTCGATACTAGCTTTGATTGTATCCATGTTTTGATCATTCTTGAATTTTACACCACTATGATTATTTTTGAGGTATTTTTTTGAACATGGATAAAACAAAGTACGAATCCTTAATCCTTAATCCTTGTCATTTTGTTTCAATCGGATTCGCTTTTTAAAAATATTTTTCATCATCCTCACCTTAAATGATGATATTATTGAATATCTTTGGCCCAGAGTGCAAAGATAAATGATTTCAAGAATATCTTTGGTCAGTAGTGCAAAGATGAACAGTGTTTAGATGAACATGACCAATCGATGAATATCTTTGGCTCAGAGTAAAAGATGAATATTTGATTCCGTATGTATATTAATTGATGTTACAGGATAAAAGATAGACGATGAACTTTTAAATTCATACATGTAAGATAGTTGTTTGCATTCTCTACTTAACTCTTCTAATGAATTATTATTTCACACCGCGAATATTGATTTAAAATTTGTTGTCTATTGTATTCTATTAGATTTTTCCCGTTGAAGACTAACGATAATTTGTTGTATATTATCTTAGTCATAATATTCTTTATCGGGCTAGTTGAGCTCACCCTTTTCCTTTTGTTCCATTTTTTCTTCTCGTGAGGCGAGAATATAATGCGAGTACGCAGCCTGGGGTATGGAATGAAGGTTTTAGAAAGGATTGTTTAGTAGTCCTCACCATTTTTGTAAAATAATGTATCAATAAATGTGATGAGGATTTATTTGAGTATAGATATTGTCTAGAAGATAATATTTGTATTCAAACTCACGCTTTTACCGTTGTAATAATAAAGTTGTAGTTATTTCGCATCATGTATTGACAACTCGTAATAGGGTGATGTATACCTATTTTGGGGGCGCACATATAGTCGCATTTATGCTTATGCATTTAAAATTTATACTTGTGCACAATATAGGGTACAATAAGTCGATCACCGAGTATTTGCGAGAGACCGCTTATCTATTTGATTGTTAAACCGTCTGATGGTTTTGATGAAACAAAGTAATGTTCGTGGTATCTAACACCCCTTAGTATGCTATTGAGAATTCCGTAACTCTTATCTTGATATTCCGCTTATCTCTTGATATTTATTTCAACTGCTGAGAAATATTCATACTAATGCTTTTACTCGATGTATGTTCTCAAACTACTTTATATATTTTGTTGGGCAATTTGTGCTCATTCTTGCTTAAACCTTTCAAGCCATATATCGATAATACCGAGGGCTCGGGCAAGGACAAAGGAAAGTCTAAGATGAAATGATGAGAGTTATTTATGTAATATTTATATTTCAAGATATGATGTGATGTAGCGATAAACACTAAGTTTTAGTTTTAGTTTATTAAAGATTGTAAAGACTTGGGACTTTATTTTGAATAACTGTGTAATAGTTAATATTATTATTATTATTAATATTAGAGTTACTTAGATATATGATGATGTATGTTGTATCGTGAGCACCATGTCCTGTAATCAATGTTACACGGATTTGGGGGCGTCACAGTTTGGTATCAAAGCCATAGGTTATAAACTTTGGGTGGGGAAACCTTAGACTATAACCTTAGGGAAGTTAGTGGAGGAAATAAGGAGATGAACTCATGTAGAGTTTTAGGGGTTGTGTCAAATCTATTTTTCTAAAACAAAAACATCTATTTTAAAATACTAACCGAGTTATTTTTCTTATTTGAAGGATGTCAGGAGGAGAGGAGGTTAGAGATATCCACGCCAGTGAGTGAGCAACAGGTGACAAATTGTACTCGAGCCTATAGTCGAGGCAAGAGTCGACTGCACCCAGAGGAGTATCCTGAAGAGGAAGAGGAGCTCGAGGAGGACTCAGAAGAAGCACCTGAGGATACTTTATTGGATGAGTTGATGGATAGGATTACGAAGTTGGATGACAAGGTCCATGAGTTGGAGGAGATGTATCAGGGGGATCAAAGAAGTCGGCAAAGATTGCTTGAGGCATCGGTGCACCACCCGATAATTAGGAACGGGATCCGGCCGACAAGTCATGCATCGCACTGTAAGGCTGGATAGGGTCAAGGATGAGAAAGAAGCTATTAGGACCCACTTGGGACATACCATTAATGGGTTAGAGTCGAGGATACAGAGTCTTCAAATCGACAAGCAGATCATCACAACATTCTAGGGAGAAGAGAGGAGAGACCGTGTTCGAGCTGAGAAGCTAACTGGCGAGTTAGAAGGAGAGGTGAGAGATAAGAAGGTTAAGATAGACAAGATGAAGTACGCATTTAAGTCAGCACATGGAAGGTTCCAACATAGGGTGAATCACTTTCCAAGTGAGGAGCACCGGTCTAGACGTGTTATAAGCCGAGGGCTGGTACTGGAGATAGCGGATGAGGAGCATGAAGACGCCATTAGGCAGGGCTTTTAGTTTATTATGATGAACTTTTATTATTAGCGTTTAGAATGCTTATCTATGAATAAAAAGCTTGGTTTCGGTTTTTATCAAGTATGTTGGTTTTAAGTGATGTAAATGGCTTAACGCTATAAGACGATGAATTACCTTGGGTGTTATGTTTATAAATAAATATGCTTGTATTTAAGTATGTGATGTGATGATTAAGTTCTCTTCTTATGTATATTCTCAGAGAGTAAGTGAT
Source organism: Panax quinquefolius (assembly GCA_020205615.1). Classification (NCBI taxonomy): domain Eukaryota; kingdom Viridiplantae; phylum Streptophyta; class Magnoliopsida; order Apiales; family Araliaceae; genus Panax; species Panax quinquefolius. The sequence continues at coordinate 75,740,661 of CM035154.1, forward strand.
AAGATAATAACATTAAGTTCATTTTAAATGAGATATATGGCTAGAGGAAGACGTCACCAAACACCCGAGGGGTCAGCAAGAATGCCGGGATCCACCAATCCTATGCAGTAGTTTGTAGACATGTTAGTGGGGGGCACTTTATAATCGAACCCCGAATGCCAATAACCCTCCAAAGGCCCAAGTGGCACACTTCAAGGACTTCAAGAGAGCGGGACCCCGAGTTGAAAGGAACCATCGAACCCATCAAGCTCAAACTCAATAAGGAAATCAAAAGGCATTCGCTATCGCCTCGGGTAGGTGATGATCGTAAAATAATCTTCGCCACTTACATGTCAAGGGTGAAGCTAACTTCGATGGGAGGAAACCGCACTGTATTGAGAAGGTATGATACCTTGGGAAGGGTTTAAAAAATCTTTTTGAGAACTATTTTCCTGTTAGTATCGCAGAGTCGCATGGAGATGAGATTCTGAGTCAAGCAAGAAGATATGACGGTACCTCAATATGCCGCAAAATTCAACGAGTTGGCAAGGTTTGCACCTCACCAGGTCCACACTGAGGAGAGAAAAACAAGGAGGTTTGAGCAAGGTCTCAAACCATGGCTATATAGCAGATTCTCGGTGTTATAGACGAATAGCTTCGCGACTCTCCTGGAGAAAGCTATAATCGCTGAGGGCGGAAGTGAGGCCCTGATGAAATTTAACAAGGAGAAAAAGAAGAAGAAAGAAGGAGGGAATCGCGGGGAAGGTAGCAGCAGCAGCGGTGCAAATAAGAGGAAGTGGAACAATAACAACAGTAGCAGCAACAATTTCAAATCGGGAAACTCTAGGGGAAAACCAGGGGAAGCAAAGAAGAGAACTAAGGCATACAAAGAGTGTGGGAGGAATCACTCGGGGGCATGTCTAAAAGGAAAGAATGTTTGTTTCAACTGCGGGCAGGAGGGGCACATCTCTCCCAAGTGCTCTGCACCAAAGAGAAATGGATGCTTCAACTGTGGAGCATTGGATCATCAGGCAAGGAATTGCCCAAAGAAGAACACTACAGAGGAAATGGAGGAAGGGACCAAGCGTTGGGAATCTCACGATTAATGGACCACCAACTCGTAATCGCCAACAAAGAAGGACTTTCAACATGATTTGGTTCAGATGCGGTTGCATCCAGGGACGTGGTTTCGTATCATCATTCGATCAATGATATATCTGCTTACATATTATTTGATTCGGGTGCTACTTGTTCCTTCGTATCGCATGAATTCTCCCAACGATTAAACTTACCCCAGGAAGAATTAAAATATCCTATGAACATAGAAGTTGCTAACAAGGAATGATTCCCGTTAGCCATGTCTATAGAAATTATGTTGTAGACATCAAGGGATATAAGTTACCCGTGGATTTAATTCCAATTCAATTAAGAGAATTTGATGTAATTCTAGGAATGGATTGGTTATTTAACCATGGAGCGATGATAGATTGCCAAAAGAAGTGTATAAACCTTAGGACTCCAGATCAGTCTAAGGTAGCATTCTATGGAAGTAAGTCGCCGAGACACTCAAGTTGTCTAACGATGATGAAAGCGAAGAAGTTACTAAGAAAGAGATGTGTAGGATATTTGGCCCATATCGTCGATACGCAGAAAGCAGGGATAGAGATGGGACAGATACTAGTAGTAAACGAATTTCCGGATGTATTTCCAGAGGAATTGCCAGGACTTCCGTCAGATCGGGAGGTCAAATTTGTTATAGATTTAGTACTGGGTACGACACCGATTTTGAAAGAACCTTATAGAATGGCATCGGCAAAAATGAAGGAGCTGATGGTACAGTTGCAGGAGTTATTGGATAGGAAGTATATTCAACCGAGTGTGTCTCCTTGGGGAGCACCAGTTTTATTTGTAAAAAAGAAGGATGGATCGATGAGACTATGTATCGACTATCGAGAGTTGAACAAGGTGACGATTAAGAACAAGTATCTGTTACCTAGGATAGATGATCTGTTCAATCAATTGAAGGGAGCGAAATATTTTTCCAAGATTGACTTGAGGACGAGATATCACCAGTTAAAGGTAAAGAAGGAGGATGTACCTAAGACAGCGTTCAGGACACGTTACGGTCACTACAAGTTCCTGGTGATGTCGTTCGGGTTAACAAATGCGCCAGCAGCATTTATAGACATAATGAATCGGGTATTCAAGCAATACTTAGATAAATTTGTAGTTGTGTTCATAGATGATATCCTGATCTATTCTAAGACTCAGGAAGATTATGCTGAACATTTAAGGTTAGTGTTTGAGGCGTTGAGGAAGGATAATTTATACGCAAAATTCTCAAAGTGTGAATTTTGGTTGGAGAAAGTTCAATTTCTAGGTCACGTGATCGACAATGATGGAATTTCTGTGGATCCAGCAAAGGTGGAAGCGATTCAGAATTGGGAACAACCAAAGTCATCGACTGAAGTAAGAAGTTTCTTAGGACTGGAAGGCTATTACAGACAGTTTATCCAAGATTTTTCAAATATAACAGGAACGTTGATGAATTTAACGAAGAAGTCGATAAAATTTGTCTGGACAGAGAAGTGTGAAGAGAGTTTTAAGGAACTCAAGAAAGACTGAGTGAAGCACCAGTGTTGTCTTTACCTGACGATACAGGTGACTTTGTGATTTTTAGTGATGCGTCACACAAAGGACTTGGCTGTGTGCTTATACAAAATGGTAAAGTTATTACGTACGCATCGTGTCAATTGAAGGATTACGAGAAGGGATATCCTACCCATGACCTGGAATTGGCGGCGGTAGTATTTGCCTTAAAGATATGGAGGAACTATTTGTATGGTATAAGGTGTGAAATATACACGGACCATAAAAGTCTGAAGTATATCTTCACGCAGAAGGAGTTGAATATGAGACAAAGAAGATGGTTGAAACTTATAAAGGATTACAATTGCGACATCTTGTATCATCCGGGGAAAGCGAACGTGGTAGCAGATGCGCTAAGCAGAAAGGGCTGTGGTAGATTGGCAATGCTAACAGCTCAAGAGGAGTTAATTAAGGAGATGGCTAGATTGGAACTCGAGATAAAAAGTCCAAGAGAGCCAGAGGGGAAATTTTTTGCAATGGAGGCTCATCCGACTCTATTGGACAAAATCAAGGAAGTACAAGGCAGCGATGAGGAATGTGTGAAGGTGAGGAAAAGAATTTCAGATGGTGAAGAGCTTAAATTCAGTATGGGGGTGATGGACTATTAAGATTTGAGAAGAGAATTTGGGTGCCAGAGATGTCTGAATTATAGGAAGAAATCTTGCAGAAAGCTTATAGCTCAAGTTACTCAATCCACCCGGGAAGCACAAAGATGTATCAGGATCTCCGCCAACATTATTAGTGGCCCAATATGAAAAGAGAAGTCGCAGAGTGCATCAGCAAGTGTTTAACATGCCAGCGAGTTAAGGTAGAACATCAGAAACCGAGCGGGTTACTTCAACCTTTAGAAATTCTAGAATGGAAGTGGGAGCATATCACGATGGACTTCGTGGTAGGACTTCCAACTACACAGAAGGGTTACGATGCAGTATGGGTGATCGCTGATCGATTGACCAAGTCAACAGATTTCTTGCCAATCAAGATCAGATATACCTTGGATCAGTTGGTAAAGCTTTATATCGAAGAGATTGTTTCCAGGCACGGGGTACCTGTATCAATTGTGTCAGATCGCGATCCGCGGTTCATAGCAAATTTCTGGAGAAGTTTTCAAGAACGCATGGGAACGCAACTGAGGTTGAGCATGGCGTATCATCCTCAAAAAGATGGGCAGAGCGAGAGAACTATTCAAATGTTAGAGGACATGCTGAGAGCATGCGTTATGGATTTTAAAGGGAGCTGGGATGACCACCTACCGTTGGTAGAATTTGCGTATAATAACAGTTATCACACGAGCATCGGTATGCCACCTTATGAAGCTTTATATGGAAGGAAATACAGAACGCCATTGTGCTGGGATGAAGTGGGAGAACGACAATTTCTAGGGCCAGAATTGGTGCAACAAACTGCAGATATGATCAAAATAATACGAGCGAGGCTAGTGACGGCTCAGGATCGACAGAAGAAATATGCAGATCAACATCGGCAACAATGTGATTTCGACGTCGGCACTTATGTGGTTTTGAAAGTGTCGCCTTGGAAAGGGAAAATGAGATTTGGGAAGAAGGGAAAACTTAGTCCCAGATTCATAGGACCCTTCGAAGTGTTGAGGCGAGTGGGTAAGGTAGCTTATGAAATAGCCTTACCTCCGGAGTTAGAACATATACACAACGTGTTCCACGTTTCAGTCCTACGACCCTATAAGCAGGATTACAAGCATGTCATAGAGTATGAACCTATTCAGTTCGAAAAGGACTTAACCTATGAAGAGGTCCCATTGCAGATAATCGATATAAAAGAACAAGTGTTAAGAAATAAGATAATACCTTCTGTTAAGATATTATGGAGGAACCACAACGCCGATGAGGCCACGTGGGAACTCGAGGAGAAAATGATGAAAAATTACCCTATGCATTTTGATTGATGCGTAATGATTCCGGGGATGGAATCCTTTTTAAGGGAGGGTGAATGTAATATTCGAGATATATATATATTTTTTTAATGTAATTTAAGAATTATCAATAAACGAATTTATATGAAACTGTTACGTGATTTCATTTATTAGATGTATATGTGTTGTACATATATGTGTTATTTCAAGATATATGATGAGATGTATTTAAATGGTTGGTTTAGTTTTATTTAATTATTTAAATTGATTAAGTAGGAAATTATTCTATTTATTACGTGGGATGGTATTATATCATGAACTGGAGTTCGGAGCGGAATGAAGAGACGCGGACTGCGTATTCGAGTACGGAACATCAAAATTAGTTAGGATAGACTGTAATCACGAAAAAGTGTCACGGTTGACTTTTTGGTCAAAGTCACCCAGTTGACTTTTTTGAGGAAAATGTCAACTACAAATTTTAGAGGTGAATTTGACTAAACGGATAGTCCCATGACGTTCGGAACGTCGACTTTAGTAAGAATAGATATAAGGTTCGCAACGTTCGGCTACGAATGGCAAAATGGTCAAAATAATTTATTAATTGATTAATCGATTTTTTTAAATAAAAAAGGAATTTTTATTTATTATTTTGAAATAGTAAGGGTTGATTTGATTAATGTGGATAGTTATAGGGTTAAATATGCAAATATTTCAAAATTAAGCAAGTGGTTATAAAATATTCATTATCGTTTCCTTTATTTATTATTTTGAAATATTCGTTTGGTCGTGGAATATTCAGATCGCTTGGGTTATAAATATTCGTATTTACCACAATATTCATGTGTGGGCCCCCATAACTAAAGTGATTGATGAAGAAAACGACAAATATAAGTTGTTTTTAAATAACTACAGAAGTTGTTACCAAGTAATATCGCTGAATACCCTATGGTTAAAACACACTAATACGCCGTTGTTGAACAAGAAGACACCAGGTATTGCACCAATTATTGATTCTTACGTAAGAAGGCACTACTCAATAATGGTTACAGTGAATTACCGCTCAAAGATTTTATCGAGTTAATAATTGTCATGCGCTGATATTTTATATCATTGTTGTTTCAATAATTGTCATTACACAAAGATCTTTCATTATCGGCAATAATTCATATTATCCTAATAATATTATTAGATAACATTATTGGCAATGTCTAGAAAGTTCGCTCTAAGGAGAGGTTTGGTCACCTAATCAAGGCTACCAAAGAAGAAGAAATTTTATCGAAAGCCCCTCTTCCTCGAACCGCCTCGTCACAATATCAGATTCTCGTAATATTATTTGTGAATAATTAATTATTGATTTATATGATGAGGAAAATATTGATTTTATGTGGATATAGATGGAGAAAATTTTAAAATGACAATTGTTGAAAATTAATATTTTATCTTTTTCTCGATAAAATAATTCATTTAAATATATTATTTTAATAATATATTAACTATGTGATATTTTTACAACGAATGTGGGATATATGAGTATACGAGGAGGAAGAGTATTTTTTGTTGCAATAAATGTTTAAAACATGTTAAACATGCTCATGGGACCCCATTTATCGACCGAAATTTGATTATAAATTCTGTAAAATCGCCTGCTTGTGGATTTCTGGCCAATTTTATTTGGAATTTGGAAAACTTTCTTCTCAAAAGTTGTAGAGAATTGAATTTCCTATAAAAACTCGCGAGATTCGAATTTTCTGATGAAAGGGCTATTTATTATGAATTATTGAAGTTCAAGTTCAAAATAATTAATTTTTGTAAGTTTTAATTATTTATTTTATGAAAAAAACGTTTTTTATCATTTCTTTCTAGAAGGTGACATGTGGGAAATGCTAGGATCTGAATTCTAAGGTTGGCGATGAATTTGATATATATATATATATATATATATATATATTATTAAATTTTCGCTTTGTTGTTCTAAGCAATTTCCTATAAATAGGTGCTTAGGTTAGAATTGAAAATCACACCGTAAATCAAGTTTTCTCTCTATATTATCGAGCGTTATTCTTGTGAGTATTTTGAGTATACTTTGAGTATTGCTATACTGCAAAGTCCAAGTCATAGCCTATATCCTGTTTTCAAATGTAAGACTGATCTTTCGAGGTAAGTGGATATTATTTTTTTCAGAATGATATTATTTCTTCAATATCATTATATCAAATGTTGATCCAAGTTTTTATCAAATTTGAACTTTTTCATGCTCGGGTTACTATTCATGGTTACTATTCATGAGTTACTATTCACGAAGTTACTATTCACGAGTTACTATTCACGAAGTTACTATTCACGAGTACTATTCATGAAGCGTGAAGATGTTTTTGTGGAATTTCTATCTTTTGGTGTCTGAGTTACTATTCACGATACTCAGACTATTCACGATACTAAGACTATTCACGATACTACATTCAATCAAAAATAAAATTTCTTCTTTTTGTCCAAAATATCTATTCGGATACTAACTCGATCAGATCCATGTTTTGATCATTCTCAATTTTACACCACTATGATTATTTTTGAGGTATTTTTGGGCGTGGATAAAACCAAGTACGAATCCTTAATCCTTAATCCTTGTCATTTTGTTTCACCGGATTCGCTTTTAAAAAAATTTTTCATCATCCTCATTTTAAATGATGATATTATTGAATATCTTTGGCCCAGTAGTAAAAAGATGAATGATTTCAAGAATATCTTTGGCCAGAGTGCAAAGATGAACAAAATCGTCGAGATGAACACGACCGATTGATTAATATCTTCGCCCAGAGAGTAAAGATGAACAGTGTTTAAATGAATACGACTAATCGATGAATATCTTTGCCCAGAGTGCAAAGATGAATATTTGATTCCGTATGTATATCGATTGATGTTACAGGATAAAATATTGATGATGGACCGTTAAATTCATAGATTATAGTAGATTTCATTCTCTACGTAACTCTTCTATGAATTATTATTTCACCATGTAATATTGATCCGAAACTTGTCGTTTATTGTATTCTATCGATTTTTCCCTCGTTGAAGACTAACGATAATTTGTTGTATATTATCTTAGTCATAATATTCTTTATCGGGCTAGTTGAGCTCACCCTTTTCCTTGTTGTTCCATTTTTCTTCTCGTGAGGCGAGAATGTAATGAGTACTAGCTCTGGGTATGGAATGAAGGTTCTAGAGAGAGTTGTTTAGTAGTCCTCACCATTTTGTAAAATAATGAATCAATAATTATGATGGGGATTTATTTGAGTATAGATATTGTCTAGAAGACAATATTATATTTAAACTCATTAAGATATATTGTCGTATTTCACACCTACATTTGTATTATTGAAGTTGTAGTTTGCTTTTTGTACCATGTATTTGGCTGCACTCGTAATGGGTGTCAGGTATACCTATTTTGGGGGCCACAATTGGTATCGTAGCTTAGGATATGATCTCCGCGAGATCGGGAATAGAACTAGAGGGGAGAGACGAGTAAATCCTTCGCTAAAGTGTCCTACCTAAGCTTATTTGTTAGTCGGTCAAGATATAGGATATTATGTGATATATTGATTTCCTTAATTAACCCTTGTTTTATGACAAGATTTGAGAATGTCGAATCGAGAATATTAACAAAGGGAGTAAATGAGACCGTGGAGATGCCTCATTTACCAACGAGGAGAACGCGGTAACAGTCGGGTAATGTTCCTCCCGTGAACAACACCACCGAAAGCGTATGATGAACGGGGGGATGTTTAGAAGCTTTTTGCGCTCATGCAAAATCGCATTTAGGAGACTCGTGTTCAAAATACAGAGGAAATGATAGCAATTCACGTGTGGTCACAAAAATGCAAGCAAGCTCAAAGAGTCGGGACCACCGCACTGGGAAAGCCGGATCCGATTAAGGCGAGACGTGGTCAAACAAATTACCAAGATATTCGATGTCTTGGGATGCACGGAGGAACAGAAAGTTCCATTCGCCACCTTTATGTTCCGTATGAGGCAGACATCGGTGGAATCAGAAGCGCACTCCATCCAAATTGCACTCAAAGATGTCATGGGAGACGCTTTCAAATAGCTTCAATGACAAGTACTTCCCCGAAAGTATTCGCTATACGAAGGAAGTGGAGTTTATTAGACTAGAGCAGTAATAACACGACGGTCCCCAAAGACGAGGCGAAGTTCATGGAGTTATCCAGTTCAGACCTCATTTGGTGGAGAATGAGGAACGATGACGCGGATGTTTCGAGAGGTTTGAAACCCGACATACGCCAAGATCTCATTTCTCATAAATTTTCTCTATTCGAGATGTTGTCAATGTGGCTCAAATTTTAGAGAGCGAGATAACGAGTACGCTCAACCGAGGGACCATAACCAGTGATCATACCAAGATAGCAACATCGTAATAACGATAACCAAATGGAGAAAGAAGAATACGGACAAAGGCTGAACCACTCGGTGGTAATCGTGGCCATGAAAATAGAAGAAGCGAAGCCTGGAGGAGATTTTAAAAGAGGAGATTCAACAACCACTATGTGAAGACGCCAAAAAGAGTAAACTAGTTTTATGGAGGAGAACGACCACCGGCCATATGCTACAAATGCGAAAAGAGGGACATATCACCAAACCGCCCACAACAGCTTCAAGGTATGCTATAATTGTGGAAAGGAAGGACATATCGCCGAGATCAGACAAGAATCGAAACCTAGTTCAATGGGAATGGTGACTCAAAAGATCGTCCCGTAAAAGTCAAAGTCAACGATTCCGGAAGAGCGCTTTGTCAGTGATCGGTCAAAATGCGAGGAACCCGAACGGTTAGCACGTTAGTTAATTATAAATTCTTGCTAAGTATATACCTTACTAGATATTGGTTCTACCCATTCTTTATCTCTTACTTGCGCCAACGCTTGAACTCGACTACGAGAAATTAAACTTTGACCTATCTCGTGGAGACTCCATTAGAGAAACTTTCATTACATCCGTTGTTTAAAAATCTTGCTTGATTCAAGTTGGCACTATCACATTACCTCGTTAACCTTATTTCTATAGAGATATTTGCTTTTGATGTGATTTTAAGGTTAACTACTCATCATGCCAAATTGATTGCTTTTGTAAGGTCATTAGTTTTCATATTCCTAAGCAACTCTCGTTATTCAATTCAAGCAATCAAACCATTGTAGTCAAACATTTTCATATCAAGCCATGAAGTCATTCGCTTATTACGGATGTCAAGTTTTCTTAGTCCATGTTATGGATTTGAATAAAGACACGCCGATTTGAATAATATTCCTGTTGTTATTGATTTTCCCGACGATTTCAAGAATTTCTCGCTTACTCCCAAAGCCCGATATTAAATTTTGTATCGACTTTGAACCCGTACAAAACTCATTTCTAAAATCTCATATCGAATGGCTCCTATCAACTTCGTGAGTTAAAATTCAACTATAGAATTTGGTACCGAGCCTTTATCTTGTGACTTCTTTTGGAATTCACCTGCCGCACTCTCCGTAGGGGACGCCATATTCGCGCGATAGTAAATCGATAGGTGTCATTGTGACGTGCTATCCAAGATTGGGATATGAGTCACAAATGAGAGAGCAACCTAAGTCGCTTATCGAAAGACGAGCTTTCAGGCTTAGTTGGTTATTATCGAGATTCGTTGAAGGATATTCTCAATCGCTATTCCATTAACGCAAATGACTCTCAGAGAGATACAAAATTCAATGGAGCAAGGAATGTGGGAAGAGCTTCAAGAACTCAAGAGGAGACTCATTTCAAAGACATGTTCTCGATCATGCCATCCCGAAAAGCGAACGTGGTAATGACGCGATGAGTAGAAGATTATATGCGAACGAAAAGGATGATGTCAAGTATACGACAGAGCCAACTTTAATAGAAAAGTTAAGGTTGCTTCAAGCCACCGAATCGAGTTGATGCGTATGAAGAAGAAAGTACAAGAAGGAGCTATTCCTAAGCGAGAATCGATGAAGAAGGAATACTTCGAGTCCACTCTAGACTTTGTGTTCCTAACGACTCGATTTGAAGTACAAGATTATGATGGAGGCACACAATACGCCATTTGCAATCCATCCTCGAAGTACTAAAATGTATCGTGATCTTCACATACATTTTGGTGGAACAATATGAAGAGAGAGATTGCAAAGTTTATCTCGATGTGTTTAACTTGCCAACGGTAAAGGCGAGAGCATCTTGTACCTAAGGGTCCGTTGCAACCACTTGAGATTCCTAAATGGAAGTGGGAACACATTACTATGGATTTCAAGCACGGGTCTTCCTCCGGTTTCTCAAGGCATCAATGCTATTTGGGTTATTGTTGATAGATTAACCAAGTCCGCTTATTTCTTACCGATACGAGAGACTTATTCCTCGAACGCCTTTCTCGTATGTACGTAAATGAGATTGTGAGATTGCATGGCATGCCAAGATCCATAGTTTTAGATCGTGACCCAAGATTCACTTCATGATTTTGGGTTAGAAAGCTATGGGCACGAATTTATTTATCTGGCTTTGGCATACCATCCTCAAACGGATGGGCAATCGTAAAGGACTACTCAAACTCTCAAGATATATTAAAACTCGTGTCCTAGATTTCAAAGGAAGTTGATAAGTACTTGCCATCAGTGGAATTCTCATACAACAATAGTTATTAAACAAATATAGGCATGGTTCCATTCAAGCATTATATGGACGAAAATGTCGCTTCTCCAATATGTTGGGATGAGGTGGGTGAAGCAACATTGTTGGGACCCGAAAGTTAAGACGTATGACTCACCGAAAAGATCCAAATGATTCGACAACGATACAAAAATCGGCACAAGATCGACAAAAGAGTTATGCGGATCTTCATCGAAAGGACGGAATTTAATGTAGGGGATCATGTATTGTCATGAAGTCGCTCCATGGAAGGGAGTTACAAGATTTGGGAAGAGAGGAAAGCTCAATCCACGATTTATCTGGCCCATTTCAAATTCTCGACCGAGTAGGAAATGTAGCCTATAGACTTGCAAGCATTCCGAGTATGTCTCGTGTTCATAATGTGTTTCATATATCCGCATTTCAGAATATGTGAAAGACCCAACCACGCTTATAGAAGTTAGAACCGACGAGATAGCCAAGACTTAACGATGAGGAGGTACCACAAGATGTTGGATAGAAGGAGCATGTCCCACGCCAAGAAAGGTTATACCACAAGTTAAAGTTTTGTGGAGGAATCATGCTATAGAGGAAATGACCGAGTTGAAACGGAAATGAAAGCGAGGTATCCTCACCTTTTCAAAACACTGTGTACGTGACGCCAATTTCGAGGACGAAATTTCATAAGGAGGGAGGTTGTAAGACCTCAAATTTTTAAATAAAAAGGAATTTCCTTTATTTATTATTTTGAAATAGTAAGGGTTGATTTGATTAATGTGGATAGTTAAGGGTTAAATATGCAAATATTTCAAATTAAGCAAGTGGTTATAAAATATTCATTATCGCTTGGGAATATTCGTTTCGGTCGTGGAATATTCAGACTCGCTTGTGAAATATTCGTATAACCACAAGCCCATGTGTGGGGCCCCATAACTAAAGTGATTGATGAAGAAAAAACGACAAATATAAGTTGTTTTTAAATAACTACAGAAGTTGTTACCGTAATACCGCTGAATACCCGGTGGTTAAAACACACTAATACGCTGTTGTTGAACAAGAGAAGACTTGGTATTGCACCAATTATTGATTCTTACGTAAGAAGGCACTACTCAATAATGGTTACAGAATTTACCGCTCAAGATTTTATCGAAAGTTAATAATTGTCATTGGCTGATATTTTATATTGTATCATTGTTGTTTCAATAATCACATTACACAAAGATCTTTCATTATCGGGCAATAATTCATATTATCCAATAATATTATTAGATAACATTATTGGCAATGTCTAGAAAGTTCTCGCTCTAAGGAGAGGTTTGGTCACCTAATCATGCCGCCAAGAAGAAGAAATTTTATCGAAAGCCCCTTTCCTGAACCGCCTCGTCACAATATCAGATTCTCGTATTATTTTTGAATAATTAATTATTGATTTATATGATGAGGAAAATATTGATTTTATGTGGATATAGATGGAGAAAATTTTAAAATGACAATTGTTGAAAATTAATATTTTATCTTTTTCTCGATAAAATAATTCATTTAAATATATTATTTTAATAATATATTAACTATGATATTTTTTACAACGAATGTGGGATATATGAGTATACGAGGAGGAAGAGTATTTTTGTTGCAATAAATGTTTAAAACATGTTAAACATGCTCAGGTGGACCCCATTTATCGACTCGAAATTTGATTATAAATGTAAAATCGCCTGCTTGTGGATTTCATCAATTTCTATTTGGAATTTGGAAAACTTTCTTCTGCAAAGTTGTAGAGAATTGAATTTCCTATAAAAACTCATGAGATTCAAATTTTCTGATGAAAGGGCTATTTATTATGAATTATTGAAGTTCAAGTTCAAATAATTAATTTTTGTAAGTTTTAATTATTTATTTTATGAAAAACGTTTTTATCATTTCTTTTCTAGAAGGTGGCATGTGGGAAATGCTAGGATCTGAATTCTAAGGTTGATGATGAATTTGATATATATATATATATATTTATTAAATTTTTAAATTTTCGCTTGTGTTTCTAAGCAATTTCCTATAAATAGGTGCTTAGGTTAGAATTGAAAATCACACCGTAAATCAAGTTTTCTCTCTATATTATCGAGTTTATTCTTGTGAGTATTTTGAGTATACTTTGAGTATTGCTATACTAAGGTGCAAGTCCAAGTCATAGCCTATATCCCTGTTTCAAATTTGAAGTACCGATCTTCGAGGTAAGTGGATATTATTTTTTTCAGAAATGATATTATTTCTTCAATATCATTATGTCAAATGTTGATCCAAGTTTTTATCAAATTTGGAACTTTTTCATGCTCTGGGTTACTATTCATGGGTTACTATTCATGAGTTACTATTCACGAAGTTACTATTCATGAAGTTACTATTCACGAAGTTACTATTCACGAGTACTATTCATGAAGCGTGAAGATGTTTTTGTGGAATTTCTATCTTTTGGTGTCTGAGTTACTATTCACGATACTCAAGACTATTCACGATACTCACGACTATTCACGATATACTATATTCAATTTAAAATAAAATTTCTTCTTTTCGTCTAAAATATCTATTCTCGATACTAACTCGATCAGATCCATGTTTTGATCATTCTCAATTTTACACCACTATGATTATTTTTGAGGTATTTTTGGCGTGATAAAACCAAGTACGAAATCCTTAATCCTTAATCCTTGTCATTTTGTTTCACCGGATTCGCTTTTTAAAAATATTTTTCATCATCCTCGCCTTTAAATGATGATATTATTGAATATCTTTGGCCCAGAAGGCAAGATGAATGATTTCAAGAATATCTTTGGCTCAGAGTAAAAGATGAACAGTGTCGAGATGAACACGACCGATTGATTAATATCTTTGCCCAGAGTAAAAGATGAACAGTGTTTAAATGAACATGACTAATCGATGAATATCTTCGCCCAGAAAGTAAAAAGATGAATATTTGATTCCGTATGCATATCGATTGATGTTACAGTGATAAAATATTGATGATGGACCGTTAAATTCATAGATTATAGTAGATTTCATTCTCTACGTAACTCTTCTATGAATTATTATTTCACACCATGAATATTGATCCGAAACTTGTCAGTTCTATCAGATTCTATCGATTTTTCCTCGTCAAGACTAACGATAATTTGTTGTATATTATCTTAGTCATAATATTCTTTATCGGGCTAGTTGAGCTCACCCTTTCCTTGTTGTTCCATTTTTCTTCTCGTGAGGCGAGAATGTAATGAGTACTAGCTCTGGGTATGGAATGAAGGTTCTAGAGAGAGTTGTTTAGTAGTCCTCACCATTTTTGTAAAATAATGAATCAATAATTATGATGGGGATTTATTTGAGTATAGATATTGTCTAGAAGACAATATTATATTTAAACTCATTAAGATATATTGTCGTATTTCACACCTACATTTGTATTATTGAAGTTGTAGTTTGCTTTTTGCTGTTTAAAATTTTAATCCCTTTGTGTTGTACTTTCAAAATTCTGGAAAAATTTTTAGTATTAATATAAGAAGATATGAAGGTCCTGTAAAAGTTTGAGAATTTTTGGCCATACGGTTTGAGAGTTATGAATTTTTCGGTTAGGGACACTTTTTGAGAAGATACCCGAATACCTCTTTGTGTGTAAGTCCACAAATTACAAAATTTTTACTGGAAGTACATGTGTATAACAGGAGTTAACCCTAAAAATATTAGAATTTTTGGAGCTAATCTGGCTTTATGAAAAATATGAGAATATTTGGCTATTATGGACTATTTAAAAATAGTAGATGAATTTCAAAAATTCTGGGAAAATTATATGTTCAATGTGGGACTATATTCTACAAAATCCCAGAAAAGAAATATTTTTGGGACTGATTTGGTATTTGTTATATAAATGATGCTATATGGATAAATGAATTTAATTATATATGTGATGTCATAATTATTGAAAAATGAGATTTTCCGACTTGAGACCCTTAAGCATATTTTATGCAGATTTTTGGTAGAGTTTTGGTCCAAAAAATGTCACAAATTTATGTTTCCCAGTTTCTTTTATTTAACCACGTGGCCTACTCAAAGCAACATATTAGGTAATTGAGTTGTATTTGAATACGTGTGAGTTTAATCTTTTTATTAAAATAAAGGGAATCATTACACTTTAAAGTGGTGTTCGAGAACCAAATTACTTAACGTGACACATGTGAATAGGTTACGTGAAGGGATAGTAGATAGCAGTAATTGTAGAAGACGTAACAGGCAAGTTTCTTACCCTATTTTTCATTATGAATTAATTCAGCTCTTATTCAGTTGATTGCAGCGAGGGTAAGTTTGGGCTTGTGATTAATTAATCATTCGTGCAAGCTCCTTTATTATAAAGTTCTATAACTTCAATTGTGATGCGAAATGTTATTGATGATTATTCAGTTCATATTGCAACTGATATACTTTAAAGTTCGTATTCCCTTAATGAACTATATCCAAGCATGCTTTCTAGCTTTCGTTCCAGCTAGATGTTATTGATGCAAACATAGTATATTGTTTAAACAATTCAAATCCTTTGAAGCTATTTGATGTTTACCAATCCAAATTGTTTCTTTGAGAGTCCCGTAAGAATACTAAGATGAACAACCCTGGATAATCGGGTAATCATGAGGCATATAGTCCCATTTACGCTTTTGCGTTTAAACTTTATACTTGTGCACAATGTAGGTACAGTGAGGTGATCACCGAGTATTTACATGCAATGCTTACAATCTATTTGATTGTTAAACCGTCTGATGGTTTTGATGAAATAAAGTAATGTTCGTGGTATCTAACACCCCTTAGTATGCTATTGAGAATTCCAGAACTCTTATCTTGATATTCCAGTTTATATCTTGATATTTATTTCAACTGTTGAGAAATATTCATACTAATGCTTTTACTTCTGATGTATGTTCTCAAACTACTTTATATATTTACTGGGCAATTTGTGCTCATTCTTGCTTAAACCTTTCGATTAAAATGGCGATAATACCGAGGGCTCGGGCAAGGACAAAGGAAAGTCTAAGATGAAATGATGAGAGTTATTTATGTAATAATTATATTTCCGCATATGATGTGATGTAGCGATAAACGCTAAGTTTTACTTTCAGTTTATTAAAGGTTGTAAAGACTTGGGACTTTATTTTAAATAAGTATGTAATAGTTAATATTATTATTATTAATATTAGAGTTACTTAGATAGATGATGATGTATGTTGCATCGTGAGCACTATGTCCTGTAATCGATGTTACACGGATTTGAGGGCGTCACATCATCGAATTACCCTTGTACTATGGCTAAGGATATTCTTTAGTATCACAACCACAAATTATCCATGTACTACAGGCCAAGGATATTCGTGTATTCATCAACGGTCATGATCATGCCAACAACTGTCCATCAATGAACTACGGGCCAATGAGGACTTTTACCACATCATTTTTAACATTACGGTCATGATTATACCGAATAATTTCTGGTCATAATCATACCAAGTCCATCTATGCACTACAGGCCACAGATGACTTTCAACAGAGTATGAGCATGAGGATGATGACAATTATATAAGAATTCAATAAAACAAGTTCAAGGATAAATTTTTAAAGATTAATAATTTAATTTATCCAGAAATCAATAACGTCCAAATTGTCAACTTGATACTACTTTGTGGAGTAAAATTCAAGAATAATATTGTACCAAAAATAATTTGGACCGAAAACGAATTAATTTTTATCATGAATAGTACTCTAGGTGAATAGTACTCGAGTGAATAGTATCCCGTAAATTGTACTTCAGGAGTAGTAACCCCGTGAATAGTACTCCGGCATGAAAAAGTTTAAACTTATCAAGAATGTTCAGAATAATATTTCCACGAAAAGATACTGGATGAAGCACAAATATCAAGGATATTCTACAAATTTCATGGAGTATAAAAGCCAAAATTTTAATAAAACGAGTATAGAATTCGAAATCTAAAACGAAATAATATTACTTACATACTACAGAGTATGGAAGAAAATATTATTTCAAGCGAATATTGAACAAAAATAACATCCCTTACTACTATTGAACGAAAATAATATTCCATATTAAACAATAATGGAGTAAAATTCAAGAATGAAGATCAAAACATGGATAAAATCAAAGATAGTAACCATAATAGACATCTGGAACGAAAAAGAGAATATTTTATTTTTCGGTGAATAATGTCGTATTCGTGAATAGTGCCGTATACATGAATAGTAACCCCGACACAAAAAGGTAGAAATTCCACAATAAAATTCATATCAATATTTCGACATAATGATATTGAAGAAAATAATATCATTTACTGAAGAAAATAACATCCCTTACCTCAAAATAACAATAGTTCCGATCTAATATATGGATGTAAAGTCAAGGAAACTTGCACTGAATAGCAACTCTCGAAGTATCTAAATAATCACAAAAATACGCTCGATAATATAGAGAGAAAGAAAACTTATTTCTGGTGTGATTTTTAATTCTAACCTAAGCGTCTATTTATAAGAAAATGCTAGAACGCCATAGCAGACTAAAATAATAAAATTTATTATTTCATTACAAAATTCTATGCCACCCATTTTGAAATCAAAGCAGCCATCTTAGAACAAAAATTCAGCCCACATGTTTTGAAAAACAAAAGTGGGTCCCACCCAATTTTAATAAAAATTATTTTATTTTCCGAAACTTCAGTAATTCATAATAAATAATCCTTTTATCAGAAAAATACAAATTTTATGTTCATTCCACACGAAATCGAATTCTCTACAACTTTACAGAAAAAAGTTTTTCCAAATTCTAAACAAAAAATATCCGAAATCCACAAACGGATGATTTTCAACACCTTTTAAAATTCATAATAAATCATACACTAATTTTTAAGGGTTCAAAATTTGTGGACATATACTCAACTTATATATGTATAACATATCCAAAAATCACAACGATCCAACGGTCGAATCAAAATTATAACTCACGCAATAGAGCTTTAAGAACACCGATTTAATTTTTTAATACCTCTAATCCGATAAAATACTGATAAAATACCTCAACATTAATTCCTTCATTTATAACCATATAAAATAAATAAAACCATCATTTATATCCGCATCGAATAAATATTTCCTTATTAATAATTAATTATTCACAAATAATATCATAGAATCACAATAATGACAACCAGGCAGTTCCCAGGAAAGAGGGGGCTTTCCGATAAGGATTTCTCCTTACTCGTGCGTAATTAGGTGACCAAACCTCTCCTTGACAAAACTTTCTAGACATTGCCAATAATGCTATCTAATAATATTATTCAAATAATATGAATTATTGATTTGATAATGGGAAATATCAGTGCAAAGTGACAATTATTGAAACAACAATAATATAAAATATCAACGCAGCAATTATTGAATCAATAAAATAAAATATTGAATAAGAATTACCAGAATAATTATTGAGCAAAACCCGAGTGACTTCTCACATAAGCCCCAATAATCAATACCGTATGCTACTATGCAACCACGCCAGACATCAGATTTTTTTACTACCGGGTAGTTCAACAGCTTAACGGTAAAACTTCCATTTATTATTTTTATAAAAAGATATTTATGTCGTTTTCTCATTTCGACAATAATTTCGTTGTGGGGTCCACCAATGATTGTGCCGTTGTACGGATATTCCTCGACAAAAAAAATATTCACCGACCAATCGAATATTTTATAACCACTTGCTTACTTTTCAAAATTTATAAATATTACCCACAACTATAACATTATCTCAAATCCACACCATAAAATAAAAAAAAATATTTTGAGAAAATTAAATATTTATTCATAAAATTTGGGGTCTCACAATCTCCCCTCCTTATGAAATTTCGCCCTCGAAATTTACGTGCGACGCACTCGTATCTGCCAATAGATGAGGACATTTCGTCAGATTCTAAATCTTGAGGTATAACCTTTGAGCGTATAATATATTCCTTCTTATCCAAGATTTTAACAGGTACCTCTTAATACGTTAAATCTTTCGCTATCTCGTCCAGTTCTAAATCAATAATGTGGTTCGGGTCGTCCACATATTTACGTAACATCGATACGTGAAAAACACGCGACATACTTGGCATTAAGGCGAGTCTATAGGCCACAGTTCCTACTCGATCGAGGATTTAAAATGGGCCGTCTTCACCGACTCTTGCTTCTAGAATAACGCCTTCTTGAACCTTCTTCTTCGTATTCATCAGCTCTAGGTCTGTAGCTTTAACATTATCATTTAAAGTCAGTTCTAATCGTATATTCGTTATTTTCACGTAGGTTTGTATATTTGCACTCGTAAACACATACGATCCTCTACTCAACACGGTCGGCTAACACATTCTCTTATCCCACGATGGTATTGAATGGTATAATCGTAATCTTCAATAGCTCGAGCCAACATCTTCAATGCATGTTACGTTCGTTTTGGGTGAAGAAATATTTGAGGGTTTTAGAAATGGGTTTTGTATTGGGGTCAATACAAAATTTACTTTCACGCTCTGGGGTAGGTCAAGAAGTCTTCAGTGAATACGTCAGGAAATTTATTAATGCTAGAAATATCATCCAAGACTTGGATAACACATGAAATGAAGATTTCTCCTAACGGAGTTTCAATAGATAAGTCAAAGTTTAATTTCTCCGGAGTTAAATTTAAACGTTGAGCGCAAATAGGAGAAATAAAAGAGTGGGTAGAACCGGTATCGAATAAGGTATAGACTATGCAAGAGTTTTGATTAACTTACCCGTGACAACTTTATTCGGGTTCCTCGACAAACTCTCTCACTTAAACTACTGGCTTTGACTTGTCTAGGACATCCTTTGGCGTCATTATCCCAGCTGGACTTGACTTCACTACACGACAAAATTGAGCTAGGTGACCTTCTCTTTCGCAATTGAAACACGTTTTGGGTTACTGTGTACAGTTTGGACGGATGTGTCCCTCCTGTCCGCATTTGAAACATACGACCGGTGGTCGTTCTTCTTCATTAACAACGGGTGCTGGTGCTGCTGTCTTTCCATCATTATTGAACCTTCTCTTCTTGAAATTTCCACTTCTATTATCTTGGTCATGATTACCAACGAAGTGGTTACCATTCTTGGCATGATAATTTCTCCCACGATGGTTATCGTTGTTCCGATGGTCGTTGCCACCGGTACGATTATTATTGTGTTGTTGGTCGTTACCTTTTGGTTGAGCTGACTCATTATCACGCTCCACTAACTGAGCCATATTCACAACTTCTGAATATAAACAAAGTTTGTGAGAAATGAGGTATTGATGTATTTCAGGTTTCAAACCTCGTAGAAACATTCGCGTCATTCGCTCCTCACTATCGACCAAATGGGATGCAAACCGGGACAACTCGGCAAACTTAGCCTCGTACTGCGACACGGTCATATTATTTTTCTCCAGCTTGATGAATTCCACCTCTTTCATGTGACGAATACTTTCGGGAAAGTACTTGTCGTTGAATAATTCTTGGAACTTCTCCCAAGACATCTTGAGTGCGTCAGGCTAGGTACGTTTTATAGATTTCCACCAATGATATACTTCTTCACGCAACATAAAGGTGGCAAAGGGAACCTTTTGCTCCTCGGAGCATCCTAAGACATCAAATATCTTGTTGATCTACTTTATTCACGTTTTTTCCTTAAGTGGTTTTGGCTCTCCAAAAAACTTCGGTGGTCCCAGCTCCTTGAACTGTTTAACAGTGACCGTCCGAGAGTTGCCAGTGTTTCCACCTGCATTTCGGACAGGAGTCTCTCTTGCCTGATGTTGCATGAATTCTAAAAAATTTCTAAACGCACCATCGTTCGTCATTTGATCAGTATTGTTGTTTACAGGAGGATTATTGTTTTCCTGATGCACATTATCTTGGTTATTGATCAGCGGTGACTCAACGGTCTCATGTGCTCCATTGTTTATCTCTACATTCTCAGATGTCATTTTCAAATACTGCCACAAAACAAGGGTTAATTGACATGTCACATATTATCACTATACTCTGATAAACCAATTAAATACCAAATAAACTTAGGTAGGTCATACTAGCGAAGGAATTCCCCGTCTCTCCCCTCCTAGTTCTTGTCTCACATCTCAGCCAGTGATCATATCCCTAAGCTTTGATACCAACTGTGACGCCACCAAAATAGGTATACATCACCCATTCTGAGTCATCAAATACATGGTACAGAATACAAATACAAACTTAAATATACAACATGAGCTGTGAGTTTTAATACAAATATTATCTTCTAGACAGTATTCAAACTCAAAATAAGTCCTCAATACATTTATTATCACACTATTTCACAGAATAGTGAGGACTACTAATGCAACCATCTAGACCGTCAATCCATTCCCCGACTAGTCCCAGCTATATTCTCATTTCCTGAAGAGAACAATGAAAGAAAGGGTGAGCTCAACTAGCCCAGTAAGAAATATTGTGACTAAGATAATGCAGAATAAATTATCCTTAGCCTTCAACAGTATAACAACTGATAGAATATAATAGACAACAAGTTTTAGATCAACAACTGCAGCGGAATAAGCAATCCATTAGAAGAGTCAAGTAGAGCATAAAATCTACAATCTTCTACATGATTTAAAAGATTTATCATCAATTTTATCATTTGAGACTCAACAATAAATAATCCACATCATCGAATCACCCCGCACTACTACCAAGGATATTCTTTATTATCACGACCACAAATTATCCATGCACTACGTGCCAAGGATATTCGTGTATTCATCAATGGTCATGATCATGCCAACAATCGTCCATCAATGCACTACGGCCAATGAGGACTTTTACCACATCATTTGTAACATTATGGTCATTATTATCTCCGAATAATCCTCGGTCATAATCATACCAAGTCCATCTATGCACTACAGGCCACAGATGACTTTCAACAAAGTATAAACATGAGGATGATGACAATGATATAAGAATTCAATAAAACAAGTTCAAGGATAAATTTTTAAAGATTTATAATTTAATTTATCCAGAAATCAATAACGTCCGAATTGTCAACATAATTCTACTTTGTGGAGTAAAATTCAAGAATAATATTGTACCAAAATTATTTGGACCAAAAACGAATCAATTTTTATCATGAATAGTACTCTGGGTGAATAGTACTCGAGTGAATAGTACCCCGTAAATAGTACTTTGGGAACAGTAACCCCGTGAATAGTACTCTGGCATGAAAAAGTTAAAACTTATCAATAATGCTCAGAATAATATTTCCATGAAAAGATACTGGATGAAGCGCAAATATCAAGGATATTCTACTAATTTCATGGAGTATAAAAGCCAAAATTTTAACAAAATGAGTATAGAATTTGAAATCTGAAAGGAAATAATATTACTTACATACTACAGAGTATGGAAGAAAATATTATTTCAAGCGAATATTGAACAAAAATAACATCACTTACTACTGTTGAACGAAAATAATATTCCATATTAAACAATAATGGAGTAAAATTTAAGAATGAAGATCAAAACATGGATACAATCAAAGATAGTAACCATAATAGACATCTTGTGAGACCCTGGATTTTATAAATAAAGATTTAAATTTCTTGAAATATTTTTTTAATATTATGGTGTGGATTTGATATAATGTTATAGTTGTGGTAGTATTTATAAATTTTACAAAGTATGCAAGTTTTTGTATTATATTCGATTGGTCGTGGGAATATTCTTTGTGTGGTTTGAGAATATTCGATGACTCAAGACAATCATTGTGGACCCCACAAATGTAATTATTATCGGATTGAAAAAATGACAAAAATATTTTATTGAAAATAACTACGGAAGTTTTATCGTTAATCTTGTTGAACTACTCCTGTAGTAAAAGTACAAGAATAATAAGCGTGGTTGCATAAGTAAGACACTAAGATTGATTATTAATGCTTACGTGAGAAGTCACCCGGCTTTTGTTCAATTATTGCTATAGTAATTGTTGCATAAGATCTCACGTTATTTAATTCAATTATTGTCGATATTATATATATTATTAAATCAATAATTGAAATGACAGAGTTATTAATATTATAAATTGTAATATTAACGATGTCTAGAAGTTCTGTCAAGGAGAGGTTTGGTCACCTAATTGCGCGCCAATAGGGAGAAATCCTTATTGGAAAGCCCCCTATTTCCTGGAAACGACCTGGTCGATTAATATTGTGAATTATAATAAAGGTGATAAATGTTGTTAAAATTATTAATGTGATTTTTATGAGGTATTTGTGTAAGTTTTTCTTATTTTATGAATCTCCATTTACTTATTTTTCAAAATAATCGATAAAAATTATTTAAAGGTGGGGCCCACATGTGGGGGCCACATGTGGGGCCCATATGTGTTGAAAAACTAATTTTGGAATTGGGGGTGGGAGAGAGATACGTATAGGGGAGGGAGTTTATGTATATAAGGTTGTTATGTGTGAGTGTGTATATATAATATAATATGTGTGTGAGTGGGAAGTGGTGGGGGAAAAGAAAGGGTGAAAGTGATGTGTGTATGATTATAGTATGTATGTTTATTATGTGAGTGGGAAATGGTGGGGGAATGGAGTTGAATTATAATAGAGGTAGTTAGTATTATATATATATATATATATATATATGTTTATAACATGTGGGTTTATATATATATATATATATATATATATATATATATATATATATGTGTGTGTATTATATTTTGTCTTGCTTTGTTATGATTGGTTGAAGGTTTAACAATTTGAATATGTAGTATCAAAATTTTCATCTATGAGTCTTTGAATTATTTCATCTGTGAAGAAATCCTTACACAATTCCTTTCCATTCTCCTATAAATAGAAGTTCATTCCTTCATTATTTCTTACAAATTCACTGAAACTCCAGAGAGAGAAATTATAGAGAAACTATAGAAAAGTATTCTGCTACTTCCTTACTCTTATATCCAGTTCTTTTACGGTAAGGGGTGTTATTCTTTCTTATTCATGAAGAGAACTGTTGTTATTCCATTTCTTATTATTCTGCTGAATAACTCAGTATAATGCTGATCTACCCTATACTTGGTGACATTCTTCTATTATTCTGCCTTTATTATTCATTGGAATATCTTGTCTGTATGTTTTACACCCGGACTGGTTTTCGCTCTTTGTTATTATTCATTGGAACATCCTCATCAGATGTTTTACACCGACCGGTTCCGCTTTTTATTATTCTCATTGGAACATCCCATGCACGTGTGTTTTACACCGACCAGTTCCTTCTTTATTTATTATTATGTCTAATATCCCGTCTGCATGCGTTTTTACGCCGGACCGGTTCCATTATTTATTATTCCGCATTTATTATTCTCATTGGGACATCCCGCTTGTATGAATTTCAAATGACGTGGTTCCGTTATTATTATTCTCATTGGAATAACTCGTCTGGCGCAGTACCGCATGCACGGTGATTTCTTTTGTTATTCCATTCGTTATTATACTCAACAAGTTAAAATTTTGACTTCTATACTCCGAAATTAGTGGAATATCCTTGATATTTGCGCTTCATCCAAATTTTCATGGAAATATTCTTCCGAGCATTCTTGAATTTTACTCTACAAAGCAGTATCATGTTGACAATTTGGACGTTATTAGTTCCTGAACAAATTAATTCGTGAACTTGTTTTATTGAATTTTTATATCATTGTCATCATCCTCATGTTTATAATATGTTGAAAGTCATCTGTGGCCTGTAGTGCATAGATGGACTTGGTATGATTATGACAGGGATTATTCGGATAATCATGACCGTAATGTTATAAATGATGTGATAAAAGTCCTCTCATCGTCCGTAGTGCATTGATGGACGCTTTTTGGTATGATTATGGCTATGGATTCTCTTCGCCCAAGGGAGCAAAGATGAATTGTTTTATGGCATGATCAGACCATTGATGAAAACACGATTATCTTTGGTCCGTAGTAGTAGTGCATGGATAATTCATGGTCGTGATACTAAAGAATATCCTCGGCCAGAAAGTGTATGGATGATTTAATGATGTGGATTATTTATTGAAATGAGTCTCGCCGATAAAAGTGATGAAAACTTTTTAAATCATAAAAGATAGTAGATTCTATTCTCTACTTGACTCTTTTAATGGATTGCTTGTTCCCTGCAGGTAAACTTGATGTTTATTGTATTTTATCCATTTAACATGTTGAAAGCTAACGATAATTTATTCTCGCATTAACTTAGTCATAATATTTTCTTGTTGGGCTAGTTGAGCTCACCCTTTCTTTCACCGTTCTCTTGAGTGAAATGAGAACGAAGGGGACTAGTCGGGAACGGAGTGATGGTCCGAGATGGTGTCTTAATAGTCCTCACTATTCTGTAAAATAGTGTGATAATAAATGTAACGAGGACTCTATTTGAGAATGGATATTGTCTAGAAGATAATATTTGTATTTAAACTCACAGCATATGTTTTGTCGTATTTTACACGACTGCTGTATTATTAGTTTGTATTTTAATTTTGTACCATGTATTTTGCGACTCAAGATGGGTGATGTATACCTATTTTGGGGGCATCACAGTTAGTATCAAAGCTTAGGGATATAATCCCTGGCTAAGATGTGAGACAAGAACTAGGAGGGGAGAGACGAGGAATTCTTTCGCTAGTATGACCTACCTAAGTTTATTTGGTATTTAATTGGTCAGTCAGAGTATATGGATAATATGTGATATGTTATTTAACTCTTGTTTTGTGGAAGTATTTGAAAATGACATCCGAGAATGTTGAGATTATCAATGGAGCATAGGAGACCGTTGAGTCTCCACAGATCAATAGTCATGATAATGTGCATCAGGAAGGCAACAATCCTCAGGCAAACAACAAAACTAATCAAATGATGAACGATGGAATGTTCCGAGGCTTTATGCAATTCATGCAATATCAGGCAAGAGCGGCTCCTGTCCAAAATGTAGGTGGAAACACTGACAACTCTCGGATGGTCACCGCCAAGCAGTTTAAGGAACTGGGACCACCGGAGTTCTTTGGAGAGCTAAAACCACTTAAGGCGAAGACGTGGATTAAGCAGATCAATAGATATTTGATGTATTGGGATGCTCCGAGGAGAAAAAGGTTCCCTTTGCCACCTTCATGTTGCGTGCAGAGGCAGATTACTGGTGGGAATCTATAAAACGTACTCAACCTACCGCACTAAAGATGTCATGGGAGAAGTTTCAGGAACTGTTCAACGACAAGTACTTTTTCGAAAGTATTCCTCACATGAAAGAGGTAGAGTTCATCAAGCTGGAACAAAACAACATGACCGTATCGCAGTACAAAGCCAAGTTTGCCGAGTTGTCCCAATTTGTGTCCCAGTTTGCATCCCATTTGGTTGATAATGAGGAGAAAATGACTCGAATGTTTTAAGAGGTTTGAAACCCGAGATACGTCAATACCTCATTTCTCATAAACTTTGTTTGTATTCAGATGTTGTTAATAGGACTCAGTTATTGGAGCGCGATAGTGAGTCAACCCAACCAAAAGAGAGCAGTCGGCAAAATGATAATACCAGTGATAGCAGTCATCGAAGCGGTGACAATAAGCGTGAAGGGAATCAACATGCCAGAAATGGTAACCACTTTGGTGGTAATCATGGCTAAAATAATAAGAATGGACATTTCAAGAAGAGGAAATTCAACAATGATGGAAAGACGTCAGCACCAACACCCGTTGTTAAGGAAGGAGAACGACCACCTATCATATGTTTCAAATGCGGAAGGGAGGGACATATCAGTCCAAACTGCGCTATGTCATCCAAAGTATGTTATAATTGTGGAAAAGAAGGTCACCTAGCACGATTTTGTCATTCACCGAAGACAAGTTCAGCTAGGATAGAGGCACCAAAGACCGTTCCAGACAAGATAAAACCGGTAGTTCAAGGGAGAGCGTTTTTCGTGACTTCTCAAAAAGCGAGTAACCCAAACAAAGTTATCACGGGTAAGTAAATCATAAACGCTTGCAAAGTCTATACCTTATTCGATACCGGTTCTACCTATTCTTTTATCTCTCTTGCTTGCGCTCAACGTTTAAATTTGACTTCAAAGAAGTTAGACTTTGACTTATTGGTTGAAACTCTGTTGGGAGAAACCTTCGTTACCTCTACTGTTTATAAATCTTGTTTGATTTAAATCAACACTTTCACGTTACCTGTCGATCTTATCTCTTTGAAAATACTTGCCTTTGATGAGATTTTAGGAAACAATTAGTTAACTACTCATCCTGTTTTTCGTAAGGCTGTTAGCTTTCATACTCCTAACCAACCTGTTATGCGAATTCAAGCAACCAAACCACTAAAGTCAATCACTGTCATATCAAGCCATTAGTAAAGAGCCCCGATCCTTTTGTTGTTGACTTTTTTGTGTGGAATGCACCGAAGCCAGACTTTTCGTAGGAGACGTTGTGAATGACGATGGCAAGTTGATAGGAATCAATGTGACGTGTTATCCAAGTCTTGGATGAGAGACACAGTTTTGAATGATATTTCTATTGTTAATAAATTTCCTGACGTATTCCTGAAGACTTCCTAGCCTACCCCTAGAGCGTAAAATCAAATTTTGTATTGACCCCAGTACAAAACCCATTTCTTAAAACCTCAAATATTTCTTTACTTAAAATGAACGTATCATGCGTCAAAGACGTTGGCTCGAGATATTGAAGATTACGATCGTACCATTCAATATCATCATGGAAAAGCGAACGTGGTAGCTAACGCGTTGAGTAGAAGATCGTATGCGTTTACAAGTGCGAATATACGAACCCACGTAAAGATAACGAATATACGAGTAGAATCGACTTTAATCGATAAAGTTAAAGACGTTCAAGCTACATACTCAGAGCATATGAATGAAGAAGTTTCAAGAGGGCGTTATTCTAGAAGCAAGAATCGACGAAGAGAGAAAATCTCAACCCTCGATTTAATTGACCCATTTGAAATACTTGATCGAGTAGGAATTGTGGCTTATAGACTCATTTTACCGCCAAGTATGTCGCGTGTTCATAACGTTTTTAACGTATCGATGTTACATAAATATGTAGATTTCCCGAACCACATTATTAATTTAGAACCGGACGAGATGGCAGAAGATTTAACGTATGAGGAGATACGTGTTAAAATCTTGTATAAGAAGAATCGTATTCAACCTCAAAGGTTATACCTCAAGAGTTAGAATTTGAAGTGAAGTCAAGGTATCCTCAAGAGTTAGTATGCAAGTTGTTGTATTATATTCGATTGGTCAGGAAATATTCTTTGTGTCGAGGAATATTCGTACGACGGCACAATCATTGGTGAACCCCACAATGGAATTATTGTCGAATTGAGAAAACGACAAAAATATTTTATTGAAAATAACGGCGGAAGTTTTACCGTTAATACTGTTGAACTACTCGGTAGTAAAATACAAATGTACGCGTGGTTGCATAAGAGCACACCAGTATTGATTATTAATGCTTATGTGAGAAGTCACTCAGTTTTGTTCAATTATTGCTATAGTAATTATTGCATAGTATCTCACGTTATTTGATTCAATTATTGTCGATATTATATATATTATTAAATCAATAATTGAAATGACAGAGTTATTAATATTATAAATTGCAATATTAACGATGTCTAGAAGTTCTGCTAAGGAGAGGTTTGGTCACCTAATTGCGCGCCAATAGGGAGAAATCCTTATTAGAAAGCCCTCTCTTTCCTGGGAACGACCTGGTCAATTAATATTTTGAATTATAATAAAGGTGATAAATGTTGTTAAAATTATTAATGTGATTTTTATGAGGTATTTGTGTAAGTTTTGCTTATTTTTTGAATCTCCATTTAACCATTTTTCAAAATAATCGGTAAAAATTATTTAAAGGTGGGGGCCACATGTGGGGCCCATATGTGTTGAAAAACTAATTTTAGAATTGGGGGTGGGAGAAAGATACGTATAGGGGAGGGAGTTTATGTATATAAGGTTGTTATGTGTGAGTGTGTATATATAATATAATATGTGTGTGAGTGGGAAGTGGTGGGGGAAAAGAAAGGGTGAAAGTGATGTGAGTATGATTATAGTATATATGTTTATTATGTGAGTGGGAAATGGTAGGGGAATGGAGTTGAATTATAATAGAGGTAGTTAGTATTATATATATATATATATATGTTTATAACATGTGGGTTTATATATATATATATATATATATATGTATTATATTTTATCTTGCTTTGTTATGATTGGTTGAAGGTTTGACAATTTGAATATGTAGTATCAAAATTTTCATCCGCGAGTCTTTGAATTATTTCATCTGTGAAGAAATCCTTACACAGTTCCTTTCCATTCTCCTATAAATAGAAGCTCATTCCTTCATTATTTCTTACAAATTCACTGAAACTCCAGAGAGAGAAATTATAGAGATACTATAGAAAAGTATTCTGCTACTTCCCTACTCTTATATCCAGTTCTTTTACGGTAAGGGGTGTTATTCTTTCTTATTCATGAAGAGAACTGTTGTTATTCCATTTCTTATTATTCTGTTGGAATAACCTGTATACGCGGTCTACCCTATACTTGGTGACATTATTCTATTATTCTGTCTTTATTATTCTGTTGGAATATCATGTCTGTGTGTTTTACACCGGACCTGGTTCCGTCTTTGCTATTATTTTGTTGGAACATCCTGTCTTTGTGTTTTACACCGGACCTGGTTCCGTCTTTATTTATTATTCTGTCGGAATATCCTGTTTGTGCGTTTTACGCCGGACCTGGTTCCATTTTTTATTATTTTGTATTTATTATTCTGGTGGGACATCCTGTCGGTGTGAATTTCACCTGACCTGGTTCCGTTATTATTATTCTGTTGGAATAACCTGTCTATGCGAAGTGCCGCACGCATGGTGATTTCTTTTGTTATTCCATTCGTTATTATACTCAGTTGATTAAAATTTTGACTTCTCTACTCCATGAAATTAGTGGAATATCCTTGATATTTGCGCTTCATCCAGTATTTTTCATGGAAATATTCTTCCGACCATTCTTGAATTTTACTCTACAAAGCAGTATCATGTTAACAATTTGGACGTTATTAGTTCCTGAACAAATTAATTCGTGAACTTGTTTTATTGAATTTTTATATCATTGTCATCATCCTCATGTTTATATTATGTTAAAAGTCATCTGTGGCCTGTAGTGTATAGATGGACTTGGTATGATTATGACCAGGGATTATTCGGTATAATCATGACCGTAATGTTATAAATGATGTGGTAAAAGTCCTCATTGGCCCGTAGTGCATTGATGGACAGTTTTTGGTATGATTATGGCTATGGATTCTCTTCGGCCAAGGGAGCAAAGATGAATTGTTTTATGGCATGATCAGAACCGTTGATAAAAACACGGATAATTTTGGCCCGTAGTGCATGGATAATTCGTGGTCGTGATACTAAAGAATATCATTGGCCTGTAGTGCATGGATGATTTAATGATGTGGATTATTTATTGAGCTGAGTCTCAGCGATAAAAGTGATGAAAAACTTTTTAAATCATAAAAGATAGTAGATTCTATTCTCTGCTTGACTCTTTTTTTAATGGATTGCTTGTTCATACCGCAGCTTAAACTTGATGTATATTGTATTTTATCGGTTTAACATCTTGAAGGCTAACGATAATTTATTCTCGCATTATCTTAGTCATAATATTTCTTCTTGGGCTAGTTGAGCTCACCTTTCTTTCACCGTTTCTCTTCGTGAAATGAGAACGTGGCGGGACTAGTTGGGGAGCGGAGTGATGGTCCTGAGATGGTGTCTTAGTAGTCCTCACTATTCTATAAAATAGTGTGATAATAAATGTAACGAGGACTCTATTTGAGAATGGATATTGCCTAGAAGACAATATTTGTATTTAAACTCACAAGATATGTTTTGTCGATTTTACACTTACTCGTCAGATTATTAGTTTGTATTTAAATTTTGTACCATGTATTTGGCGACTCAAGATGGGTGATGTATACCTATTTTGGGGGCGTCACACATCTGGGACGAAAAGAGAAAATTTCATTTTTTCTATGAATAATGTCGATCGTGAATAAGGCCAGAGTATCGTGAATAAGAACTCCACACAAAAAGGTAGAAATTTCACAATAAAATTCATATCAATATTTTGGCATAATGATATTGAAGAAAATAATATCATTTACGAAGAAAATAGCATACCTTACCTCAAAATAATAGTAGTTCTGATCGGAATATCGGATGTAAAGCCGAAGGAAACTTGCACTGAATAGCAACTCTCGAAGTATCTAAATATTCACAAAAATACGCTTGATAATATAGAGAGAAAGAAAACTTGTTTCTGGTGTGATTTTCAATTCTAACCTAAGCGTCTATTTATAGGAAAATGCTAGAACGCCATAGGAGACTAAAATAAAAAAATATTATTATTTCATTACAAAATTATACGCCACCCATTTTGAAATCAAATCAGCCATCTTGGAACAAAAATTCAGCCCACATGTTTTGAAAAATAAAAGTGGGTCCCACCCAATTTTAATAAAAATTATTTTATTTTTGTGAAAATTCAGTAATTCATAATAAATATTTCTTTTATCATAAAAATATAAATTTGATGTTCATTCCACATGAAATCGAATTCTCTATAACCTTACAGAAGAAAGTTTTTCTAAATTTCAAACAGAAAATATCTGAAATCCACAAACGGATGATTTTCAACACCTCTTCAAATTCATAATAAATCATACGCTAATTTTTAAGGGTTCAAAATTTGTGGACATATACTCAACTTATATATGTATAACATATCTAAAAATCACAACGATCCAACGGTCGGATCAAAATTATAACTCACGCAATAGAGCTTTAAGAACACCGATTTGATTTTTTAATACCTCTAATCCGACAAAATACTGATAAAATACCTTAACATTAATTCATTCATTTATAACCACATAAAATAAATAAATCCATCATTTATATTCGCATCGAATAAATATTTCCTTATCAATAATTAATTATTCACAAATAATATCACAGAATTACAATAATGACAACCAGCAGCGGCCTCAGAAAGAGGGGCTTTCCGATAAGGATTTCTCCTTCTTCAAAAGCGCAATTAGGTGACCAAACCTCTCCTTGACAGAACTTTCTAGACATTGCCAATAATGTTATCTAATAATATTATTCAAATAATATGAATTATTGATTTGATAATGGAAAATATTGTGCAGTGACAATTATTGAAACAACAATAATATAAAATATCAACATAGCAATTATTGAATCAATAAAATAAAATATTGAACAGTAATTACTGTAACAATTATTGATCAAAACTGAGTGACTTCTCACGTAAGCACCAATAATCAATACCGAGTGCTACTATGCAACCACGCATATTACTTTACTTTTACTACCGGGTAGTTCAACAGTTAACGGTAAAACTTCCGCCGTTATTTTCATAAAAAGATATTTCTGTCGTTTTCTCATTCCGACAATAATTCCGTTGTGGGGTCCACTAATGATTGTGCCGACGTACGGATATTCCCCGACAAAAAGAATATTCCCCGACCAATCGAATATTTTATAACCACTTGCTTACTTTTCAAAATTTATAAATATTACCCACAACTATAACATTATCTCAAATCCACACCATAACATAAAATAAATATTTCGAGAAAATTAAATATTTATTCATAAAATTTGGGGTCTCACATTTGGGTCATGTTACAAGGTTTTTGTAACCTTAATCGATAAGATTGTGGATTAAAAGATATATTGTGTACATTAAAGTTATTTTAAAAATGT
This sequence comes from Panax quinquefolius, assembly GCA_020205615.1. Lineage (NCBI taxonomy): Eukaryota > Viridiplantae > Streptophyta > Magnoliopsida > Apiales > Araliaceae > Panax > Panax quinquefolius. Next base: position 75,773,798 of record CM035154.1, read on the forward strand.
GTTTTGCAAATTATACTTGATCCACCTAAATGGTAAATATTGTCACTTGTTAAGCTTTATCGCTCACCCCCTTACATAAATTTTTACTTTCACTTGAGAACTTATTTGATACGCTTTGGATAGCTAAAGTTTAATTTAAGATGTTTATTTCTTTTTCCTGTTGAATTTTAATAAAACTCTTAGTTTCGAAGAGTTGTATGAAATACAAATTAATTATACATTTTAATTTCCCATATTAATTATTTCATATGTTTATTTTATTTAAATAATACATTTTATTTGATTTTATAGTATTTACCTTATTTATATTAGTGATTATAGGGCTGCAAAAGAACCGAACCGAACCGAAAGGAACTATGACGCCCCCAAAATAGGTATACATCACCCATCTTGAGTCACCAAATACATGGTACTAAATTCAAATACAACTTGATTACACAATAGTCGTGTAAAATACGACAAAAAACAAGCTGTGAGTTTTAATACAAATATTGTCATCTAGACAATATCTACACTCAATTTAGTCCTCATTACATTTATTATCACACTATTTAACAAAATAGTGAGGACTACTAAGACACCATCTCGGACCACTCCATTCCCCGACTAGTCCCTACCACGCTCTCATTTCCTCAAGAGAACAAAGAAAAGAAACTATGAGCTCAACTAGCCCAAAGAAGAAATATTATGACTAAGATAATGCGAATAAATTATCATTAGTCCTCAACAAATCAGTAAACCGATAAAATACAATAGACATCAAGTTTAACTCGCAGCAGAAAACATGCAATCCATTAAAAGAGTCAAGTAGAGAATAAAATCTACAATCTTTTATGATTTAAAAGGTTTTTCATCACTTTTATCACGAGACTCGACCTTAATAAATAATCCACATCATCCCCGCACTACTACCAAGGATATTCATTAGGTCACGACCACAAATTATCCATGCACTATGGGCCAAGGATATTTGTGTATTCATCAATGGTCATGATCATGCCAACAACTCGCCCATCAATGCACTTCGGACCAATGAGGACTTTTACCACATCATTTGTAACATTACTACCATTATTACACCGAATAATCTCTCGTCATAATCATACCAAGTCCATCTATGCACTACAGTGCCACGTATGACTTTCAAAAATAATATAAACATGAGGATGATGACAATGATATAAGAATTCAATAAAACAAGTTCAAGAATTAATTTATTCAGGAACTAATAATGTCCAAATTGTCAACATTATACTTCTTTGTAAAGTAAAATTCAAGAATGCTCAAAAGAATATTTCCATGAAAAGATACTGGATGAAGCGTAAATATCAAGAATATTCCACTAATTTCATGGAGTGTAGAAGTCAAAACTTTAACCAACTGAGTATAATAAAGAATGGATTAACAAAAGAAATCACCATGCATGCGGTATTGCAGATGACAAAGTTATTCCATCGTAATAATAAATAACTAAACTAAGTCGTGTAATACGACCGATGTGATATTCCAACGTAATAATAAAGAATAGAATACAACAGAAATCACCATGCATGCGGTATTTCATAGATGGAAAGTTATTCCAATGTATCACTAAATGACGTAACCAAATCGTGAAATTCACACCAACAGGATGTTCCAACAGAATAATAAAGACGGAACCAGGTCCGACGTAAAGCACAGATAGGATATTCCAACAGAATAATAAAGACGAACCAGTCCCACAGAAAGCATAAACGAGGATATTCAAACAGAATAATAAAGAATGGAATACAGAAGAATTTCACCAAGTATAGGGTAGCCCGCGTATACAGGTTATTCCAACAGATTAATAACAATGGAATAATAGAAGTTCTCTTCATGAATACAAAAGAAATAATACCCCTTACCGTAAAAGAAACTTGATATCGGAGTAGTGAAGTAGCAGAATACTTTTCTTCTTTATCTCTATAGTTTCTCTCTCTATAGTTTCTCTCTCTAGAGTTTCAGTGAATTCGTAAGAAATAATGAAGGAATGAGCTTCTATTTATAGAAGAATGGAATGAATAAGTACCAGTCCATGAACGGTCCAGATTGATTTACTTTAATCGGACGGTCCATATTTAAAGCAAAATCTTTTAAATAAAATATAATATATTCTATTTATAATCTAATAAAATGAAAAAATTTTAAAAAGATTTTACTATGCAAATACTATGCAAGCACTATGCAAACACTATGCATAATAAAATATAATATATTCTAATTATTGTCTAATAAAATAGATAACTTTATAAAAGTATTCTGTTTTATATAAAAAGATTTTACTATTAGCCTAATAAAACGAATAACTTTATAAAAGTATTCTGTTTTATATAAAAAAAATTCTGTTTTATTACGTTAATAATACGAATAAAATAAAACGTCATCATCATTATTATTATTCACATTATTAATCGACCAGGTCGTTTCCAGGAAAGAGGGGGCTTTCCAATAAGGATTTCTCCCTATTGGCGCGCAATTAGGTGACCAAACCTCTCCTTGGCAGAACTTCTAGACATCGTTAATAATGCAAATAAAAATATTAACAACTTCGTCATCTCAATTATTGATTTAATAACATATAAAATATCGACAATAATTGAATCAAACTGAGTGACTTCTCACATAAGCATTAATAATCAATACCGTGTGCTACTATGCAACCACGCCAGACATCGTATTTTTTTACTACCGAGTAGTTCAACAAGATCAACGGTAAAACTTTCGCCAGTTATTTTCATAAAAATATTTTTGTCGCTTTCTCAATCCGAAAATAATTCTATTATATGGGTCCACCAATGATTGTGTTTGCAGCATTTAATATTCCATGACCACCAATCGAATATTATATAACAACTCACGACTTTGCAAAATTTATAAATATTACCCACAACTATAACATTATATCAAATTTAGTCCATAATATTCAAAAATGATATTTATAGAAAATTCATTTTTATTCATAAAAGTTAGGGTCTTACAATCTCCCTTTCTTATGAAATTTCACCCTCGAAATTAGGGTACATATCTGGTATGTCGAAAAGGTAAGGATACCTTGATTTTATTTCAGATTCTAACTCCCAGGTCATTTCCTCAACATCGTGGTTCCTCCATAACACTTTGACTTGAGGTATAACCTTGGAGCGTAGAATATGTTCCTTCTTATCCAAGATTTGAACAGGAACCTCTTCATACGTTAAATCTTCCGCTATTTCGTTCGGTTCTAACTCAATAATATGGTTCGGATCTTTCACATATTTATGTAACATGGATATATGAAAAACGTTATGAACACGAGACATACTTGGTGATAAAGCAAGTCTATAGGCTACAGTCCCTACTCGACCGAGGATTAAAAATGGGCCAATGAATCGAGGATTGAGCTTTCCTCTCTTTCCGAATCTCGTAACTCCTTTCCATGGAGCAACACATAACAACACATGATCTCCAATATTGAATTCCACGTCCTTTCGATGAAGATCAGCATAACTCTTTTGTCGGTCTTGTGAGGTTTTTATACGTTGTCGGATCGTTTAAATCTTTTCCGTAGTCATACGTATTAACTCCGGTCCCAACAACGTTGTTTCACCCACCTCATCCCAAAGATAATCGAGAACGACACTTTCTTCCATACAACGCCTCTCGAATGGAGCCATGCTAATACTTGCTTGATAACCGTTGTTGTAAGAAAACTCCACCAATGGTAAGAACTTGTCCCAACTTCCTTGAAGTCAAGGACACGTAGTCTTAATAAATCTTCAAGAGTTTGAATAGTCCTCTCGATTATCCGTCCATCCGAGGATGATAAGTCAACTAAATCGTAAATCTGCGCCCATAGCTTTTTGCAAACTAACCCAAAATCGTGAAGTGAATCTTGGGTCTCGATCGAAACTATGGATACTGGCATACCATGCAGTCTTACAATCTCGTTTATGTATATACGAGAAAGACGTTCAAGTGTATAAGTTTCTCGTATTGGTAAGAAATGAGCAGACTTGGTCAATCTATCAACAATGAACCAAATTGCATCTATGCCTTGAGAAACCTTGGGAAGACTAGTAACGAAATCCATGGTAATGTGCTCGCACTTCCATTCTGGAATTTAAAGTGGTTGCAATGGACCTTTTGGTACTTGATGCTCTGCTTTGACTCATTGACAAGTTAGACACCTTGAGATAAACAGCGTTATCTCTCTCTTCATATTGCTCCACCAAAATGTATGACGAAGATCACGATACATTTTGGTACTCCCAGGATGGATTGCAAACGGTGTGTTGTGCGCCTCCATCATGATTTTATACTTTAAATTAGGGTCGTTAGGAACACAAAGTCTGGAGTTGACTCGAAGTATTCCTTCTTCATCGATTCTTGCTTCCTAAGATAGCACCTTCTTGTACTTTCTTCCTCATATGCATCGACTCTCCAGTCAGTAGCTTGAGCGACTTTTAACTTTATCGATTAAAGTCGGTTCTACTCGTATATTCACCATCATCACATGGGTCCCTGAAGTCTTTAATTCTATCTCCATCCTTTGCAAGTCATATAAGATGGGCATTTGCGTTGACAATATCGCACTTGTACCCGTATATGATCTTCTACTCAATGCGTCAGCTACCACGTTTGCTTTTCCAGGATGGTATTGGATGGTATGATCATAATCTTTCAACAGTTCAAGCCAAAGTCGTTGTCGCATGTTGAGTTCCTTTTGAGTGAAGAAATATTTGAGGCTTTTATGATCCGTAAAGACAAGTAATGCCTCTAAATTTTAAGTGCGAAGACAATAGCTGCCAACTCTAGATCATGAGTAGGATAATTCCTCTCATATTCTTTGAGTTGTCGAGAGGCATAGGCTATGACTTTCCCATGTTGCATAAGAACACATCCTAACCCCTTGCCTGAAGCATCACTATAAATGACAAATCCCTCCAAGCCAGATAATATTGTTAAAACAGGTGCTAAAATGAGTCTTCTTTTGAGTTCTTGAAAACTCTTCTCACATTCCTTGTTCCAACCGAATTTTGTATCTTTCCGAGTCAGCTGAGTTAAGGGAGTAACGATTCGAGAAAACCCTTCTACGAATCTCCGATAATAACCAAATTAAGCCGAGAAAAGCTACGATTTCTTGATCGATTTAGGTTGTTCCTAGCTTTGAATGGCTTCAATCTTTGCCGGGTCAACAGATATTCCATGATTTGATACCACGTGCCCAAGGAATGCTACTTCCTCAAGCCAGAACTCGCATTTCTTCAACTTGGCATAAAACTTATATTCACGAAGCTTTTGGAGTATCAGCCTCAAGTGTTGATCATGATCTTCACGGCTTTTGGAATAAATAAGGATGTCATCAATAAAGACGACCACAAAGTGATCCAAATATTCCTTGAATACTCGGTTTATCATATCCATGAAGGCAGCAGGAGCATTAGTCAATCCAAAAGACATGACTAGGAATTCATAATGCCCATACCGAGTTCTTAAAGCCGTCTTTGGAATTTCATCGGTTCTAATCTTCAATTGGTGATATCTGGAACGAAGATCAATCTTTGAAAAGAATTTGGCGCCTTGCAACTGGTCAAACAGGTCATCAATACATGGCAATGGGTACCTATTTTTGATGGTGACATGATTCAACTCCCGATAATCAATACAAAGTCGCATACTCCCATCTTTCTTCTTCACAAATAGAACAGAGCACCCCAAGGAGAGTAAGTACTAGGGCGAATAAAGCCAATGTCTAACAATTCCTGCGGTTGGGTCTTTAACTCCGAAGTTCAATAGAGCCATTCGATATGGGGCTTTGGGAATAGGTTTTGTACCGTGTTTAAGGTCGATACAAAATTCAATTTCATGCTCGGGGTAGGCCAGAAGTTCTTCGTGGAATACGTCAGAAAATTCATTAACAATAGAAATATCATTCAAAATCGACGTATTTTTGTTTAGATCCGTGACATGAGCTAAGAAAGCTTGACATCCGCTTTTCAATAAACGGATAGCTTTATGGCTTGAGATGACGAAGATTGATTTTAATGGTTTGGTTGCTTGAATTCGCATAATAGGTTTATTAGGAATATGAAAGCTAACAACCTTACGAAAATAATCAATTTTTGCATGATGAGTAGTTAACCAATCAATCCCTAGAATTACGTCAAATGCAAGTATTTTCAATGAAATAAGGTCGACAGGTAATGTGATGGTACCGATTTGAACCAAACAAGACTTATAAACAGTGGATATAATGAAGTTTTCTCCCAACGGAGTTTCAACAGATAAGTCAAAGTCTAATTTCTCCGGAGTCAAATTTAAACATTGAGCGCAAGTAGGAGAAATAAAAGAATGGGTAGAACTGGTATCAAATAAGGTATATACTACACTAGAATTTATGATAAGCTTACCCGTGATGACCTCGTTCGGGTTCCTTGCTTTTTAGGTGGTCACGACAAACGCTCTCCCTTGAACAACCGATTTTTTCTTATCTGGGACGACCTTTGCTGCCTCCATCCCAGCTGAACTTGTCTTTGGTGCACGACAAAATCGGGCCAGGTGTCCTTCTCTTCCACAATTGTAACATTCTTTGGAGGGCATCGCACAGTTTGGACTGATGTGTCCCTCCCCTCCATATTTGAAGCATATGATAGGTGGTCGTTCTCTTTCCTTAACGACAGGTGCTGATGCTGACGTCTTTCCATCATTGTTGAATCTTCTTTTCTTGAAATGTCCATTCTTATTATTTTGGCCATGATTACCACCGAAGTGGTTACCATTTCTAGCATGTTGATTCCCTCCACGCTTATTGTCACCGCTTCGATGACTGCTATCACTGGTATTATCATTTTGTCGGCTGCTCTCTTTTGGTTGGGTTGACTCATTATCGCGCTCCAATAACTGAGCCCTATTAACAACATCTGAATATAAACACAGTTTATGAGAGATAAGATATTGACTTATCTTAGGTTTTAAACCTTGTAAAAACATTCGCGTCATTCTCTCCTCATTATCAACCAAATGAGACGCAAATCGGGACAACTTGGCAAACTTGGCTTCGTACTGTGACACGGTCATGTTGTTTTGTTCCAGTTTAATGAACTCTACCTCTTTCATGTGACAAACACTTTCGGGAAAGTACTTGTCGTTAAACATTTCTTGGAACTTCTCCCAAGACATCTTCAGTGCGGCAGGTTGAGTACGCTTTACGATTCCCACCCAAGAATCTACCTCCCGCAACATATGAAAGTGGCAAGGGAACCTTTGCTCCTCGAGCAAACCAAGACATCAAATATCTTGTTGATCTGCTTTATCCACGTCTCCGCCTTAAGTAGTTTTGGCTCTCCAAAAAATTCCGGTGGTCCCAGCTCCTTGAACTGTTTGGCGGTGACCGTCCGAGAGTTGCCAATGTTTCCACCTGTATTTTGGACAGGAGCCGCTCTCGCCTGATGTTGCATGAATTGCATGAAGCCTCGGAACATTCCATCGTTCATCATTTGGTCAGTGTTGTTGTTTACATTAGGATTGTCGCCTTCCTGATGCACATTATCCTGATTATTGATCTGTGGAGACTCAACGGTCTCATGTGCTCCATTGATGTTCTCAACATTCTCGGATGCCATTTTCAAATACTGCCACAAAACAAGGGTTAATTAACATATCACATATTATCCCTATACTCTGACTGACCAATTAAATACCAAATAAACTTAGGTAGGTCATATTAGCGAAAGAATTCCCCGTCTCTCCCCTCCTAGTTCTTATCTCACATCTCAGCCAGGGATCATATCCCTAAGCTTTGATACCAACTGTGACGCCCCCAAAATAGTTATACATCACCCATCTTGAGTTACCAAATACATGGTACTAAATTCAAATACAACTTGATTATACAATAGTCGTGTAAAATACGACAAACTACATGCTGTGAGTTTTCATACAAATATTGTCATCTAGACAATATCCACACTCAATTTAGTCCTCATTACATTTATTATTACACTATTTAACAGAATAGTGAGGACTACTAAGACACCATCTCGGACCATCACTCTGCTTCCCAGACTAGCCACAGCTACGTTCTCATTTTCAAGAGAACAAAGAAAGAAAGGGTGAGCTCAACTAGCCCAAGAAGAAATATTATGACTAAGATAATGCGAGAATAAATTATCATTAGTCCTCAACAATGTTAAATTAATAAAATACAATAGACATCAAGTTTAACTCGCAATGAGAACATATGAATCCATTAAAAGAGTCAAGTAGAGAATAAAATCTACTATCTTTTATGATTTAAAAAGGTTTTCATCACTTTTATCGGCGAGACTCGACAATAAATAATCCACATCATCCCCGCACTTTTCTGCCAAGGATATTCATTAGGGTCACGACCACAAATTATCCATGTACTACGGGCGAGGATATTTGTGTTTTCATCGATGGTCATGATCATGCCAACAATCATCCATCAATGCACTTCTAGCCAACGAGGACTTTTACCACATCATTTGTAATATTACTACCATGATTACAATCAATTATCTCTGTCATAATCATACCAAGTCCATCTATGCACTACTAAGGCCACGTATGACTTTCAAAAATAATATAAACATGAGGATGATGACAATGATATAAGAATTCAATAAAACAAGTTCAAGAATTAATTTATTCAGGAACTAATAACGTCCAAATTGTCAACATTATACTTCTTTATAAAGTAAAATTCAAGAATGCTCAAAAGAATATTTCCATAAAAAAATACTGGATAAAGCGCAAATATCAAGAATATTCCACTAATTTCATGGAGTGTAGAAGTCAAAACTTTAACCAACTGAGTATAATAAAGAATGAAATAAAAAAAGAAATCACCATGCATGCGGTATTTCGCATAGACAGGTTATTCCATCAAAATAATAAATAACGGAACCAGTCAAAGCGTGTCTACATGCCGACAAGCGATTTTTTCAAATGTAATAATAAAGAATGGAATACAACAAATCACCACCACGTGCGGTGCTTGATAGACGGGTTATTCCAACGAATACTAAATGATGGAACCAGTGTCAATTGAAATTCACACCAACAGGATGTTCCAATGTAATAATAAAGACGGAACCAGTCCAAATAGAAAGCATGCGTGATATTCCAACGTAATAATAAAGATTTTAAACCGCGTCCTCAGTAAAAGCATGATGTGATATTCCAATGTAATAATAAAGAATGGAATACAGAAGAATTTCACCAAAAATTATTGTGTAATTTTAATTTAAGATTACTGTTGAATTGTTATTATTTAAAGTGCACACTATTAATATTGTTATATACTTTCATTAATAATGAAAGTCAAGCACGACTTTAACAAAAATAAAATAAAATTCCACATTAGGTTTACCGCACTTAGTTTTATGAAAGATATTTTTAATAATAAATATTTCTTCCATCCGAAAAAAAAAACAACTTATTTGAGTTATTTCTTTAAAGCATTATTACTTTTGATGATAAATTATTTTAAATTTAATTATTAAAAAAGTTTGTCAAAAATATTATGTTTAAAAAATTATCATAGACGGCACCTATTATACGGCTACTAAAAGCCATTTCAACAGCAACGGGTCATGATTACACAAAATAATATTTTTAGAAACTAAAATTGACTTTTCAATTTATTGTATTGTGACAATATTATCTCTCAATTTCTATAGTTGTAAAATTTCACCCTTTAGTTGCATGATATTATCTATCTACAAATTTCGCTTTCTAATATACAAAGCGCTATTAAATTGGACAGTTATTTTTGATATAAACTCCAAAAGTAAAACTTTTTAAAATTTTAAATTTACCCTTACATAGGAAGCTGTTTTAAAGTAAAACTTTTTCTCTCCACCATTTTCCAATTCATTCTTCGTAGTAAGTTGTTTTAAAAAGTTATTCAAAGTAAATATAATTGGGTGAACTATTTCCATTTCCTATAAGATTCTCTATAGAATTTATTGAACGAGCAATGAGAAGTTGAGCACCAGAAACCTTAATATATATATATATATATATATATATATATATATATATATATATATTTTAAAGCAAAAATAATGACATAAATATGAGAATGTGATAAACTTAATTTTGTGCATCCTTAAAAGCCAAAATCGCTTCTTTTTTTTTTTTAATAATGTGAGGTTTCCCAATTGCAGCTGGACTAATTTCTCGGACCAAAACCAACATGCGGTCTGTGACCCTGTGAGACCATTTCTGGCCCTTAACAAATTGTTGTTGACGGTATTCGATCCCAAGACGTCCGAGTTTACGACTCGCCCCGAGACCTCTTTAAACTACTGACAACCGCCTAGGTAAATGTTGAATGCAAACGACATCACTTTTGAACTAGTAGTATTATTACCTGTTGGAATTTGAGCTTAAATTAATGTGGGTGTCATTAATTATTTTTAATGATTCCATATATTAATGTGTTCTACTCCATGAGTAGATTAAATTAAGCATTTGGAAGCTCAAATCCATGAAGTAATGAATGAGATATTAACTCCCAAAGATCACACTAGGAAATGATAAAAGATAATAAATACATGTGGAAAAAAACAAGTCCCACATAGCTTAGGAATTAAAATTTTAATATGTTTATATACAAGGAAAGTGCTCTTGGGTTTGGGCCCCAAGGGGCACCCCACTTTTGTGGAAGGGAGATGACCTAGCCAAGGATAGGTTCGAACCCACACACCGTGCAATTGTCGTCAAACCAACTTGGCTCAAGCAGACTGCAACCGGCGACGCGTGTACATGTATATAATTTTTAGACAAAATTTATTTAAATTTTAATTAAAATTTATTTATTTAATTCTATTATCAAAACTGTGTCGTTTTGAGAATCTGTATTTATTATATTATCAAAACTGTGTCGTTTTGAGAAGCGGTATTATCAAAACTTTGTCGTTTTGAGGAAGCGGTATCTGTAAGTTTGAACGGACGGCCCAAAACTACGTTGTGACGCCCCTAAAATAGGTATACATCACCCATCTTGAGTTGCCAAATACATGGTACAAAATTCAAATACAACTTAATTATACAACAGTCGTGTAAAATACGACAAAATATAATCTAAGAGTTTTAATAAGAATATTGTCATCTGCATAATATCCACACTCAATGGAGTCCTCATTACATTTATTGTCACACTATTTAACGAGAATAGTGAGGACTACTAATCTTTGTCATCTCGACCGCCACTCCGCTCCCCAGACTAGTCCCTTGCCACGCTCGTTCTCATTTCCAAAGAGAATAAAGGAAAAAGGTGAGCTCAACTAGCCCACTAAGAAATATTATGACTAAGATAATGCGAATAAATTATCATTAGTCTTCAACAATGTTAAACCGATAAAATACAATAGACATCAAGTTTAACTGCGGTGAATAAGCAATCCATTAGAAGAGTTAAGTAGAGCATGATATCTACTATCTTCTATGATTTAAAATATTTTCATCAATTTTTATCTCTCGAGACTCGACAATAAATAAACCACATCATCGAGTCATCCTCGCACTACGCTCTAGGCCAAGGATATTCATTAAATCATCAATGGTCATGACTATACCGAATAATCCCAGGTCATAATCATACCAAAAAGCTGGCCCATCAATGCACTACTACAAAGCTCTTGAGGACTTTTACCACATCATTTATAACATTACAGTCATGATTATACCAAATAATCCTCGTCATAATCATACCAAGTCCATCTATGCACGTAAGCCAAAGATGACTTTCATCATAATATAAGCATGAGGATGATGACAATGACATAATAATTCAATAAAACAAGTTCAAGAATAAATTTTAAAGATTTATAAGTTAATTTATCTTGAAATCAATTACGTCCAAATTGTCAACATGATACTGCTTTATGGAGTAAAATTCAAGAATGCTCATAAGAATATTTCCATGAAAAGATCTTAGAATGAAGCGCAAATATCCAGGATATTCTACTAATTTCATGGAGTATAGAAGCCAAAACTTTAACCAAATGAGTATCATAGAATATATGAAATTGCAAATGGATTTTCACCCGCCAGGCCGCCATGCGATAATCCACGTAGACAGATCATTTCCATAATTTAAAAAGGAATGAATATGAAGGATCATTCATAATGCATGTGATAATCCACATGTATGAGTTATTCCAATGTAATAATAAAGAATGGAACTGTGTCATGCGTAATCCGCACAAATAGGATATTCCAAATGTAATAATAAATAATGGAATAACAAAGAATTCACCATAAATGCGATAGAATCGCATGCAGACGAGTTATTCTAACAAAATAATAAAGAATGGAACCAGTGTCTAACAGTAATCCGCATGCATGTGATATTCCAATGAAATAATAAAGAATGGAATAACAGAAGAATTTCACCATGTATGCGGTACTTCACATAGATAGGTTATTCCAACATAATAATAAATAATGGAATAACAGAAGCTCTCTTCATGAATACAAAAGAAATTATACCCTTTACTTTAGAAAGAAACTGGATACTGGAGTAGAGAGGTAGCAGACTTCTCTTCTTCTTTCTCTCTATAATAATTGCTCTATAGCTTTAGTGAATTGGTGAGAAATGAAGGAAGAATGAGCTTATATTTATAGGAAAATATAGTTTCGATAATTGCACGTTTTGGGGCTCAAAATATTACAATACAATACCTTCAACTTTTCTTTCATTTTTAATTTAGTCCTGCAAGTATTATCAAACTTGCACCACCTCCCCTAATAGTAAATAATGTGAATCAATAGTTCAATCATGTGAATCAATAGTTATAATCATGTGAAAATATGAATTACAGTATAGTATCTCCATCTATACCTCCATTTTTAACTTAGTCATGCAAGTATTATCAATCTTGCACCAACTCCCCTAATAATACAAGAATGTGAATCAATAATACACACATGTGAACAAATAGTTATAATCATGTGAATTAATAGCAATTAATTGCTTATTTATCCTAAGTTAATTATCTGACCGGTCAAGATAACTTCCGAGACATCAATTAATATTGAAATAAATGTCGATTTCCACTAACACTAATAATTCCAATAGAGAATGGAACTATCAATTTCATCTTTAATCAACACGAACTTATTCATCCTTAATATTATAACTCACAATATTTAACAACCAAATCGTTCCGGAAAGAGGGCTTTTCCGATAAGGATTTCTCATTATTAGCGCGCAATTAGATGACCAAACCTCTCCTTGACAGAATTTCTAGACATTGTAAATATTGCAATTTAATAATATGAATAACTTTGTCGTCTCAATTATTGATTTAATAATATATCATATAATGCAGATAATACTGTGACAATAATCGAATCAATAATATGAGAGATATGATGCAGTAATTACTGTAGCAATAATTGAGTATAATTGAGTAACTTCTCACGTAAACATCAATAATCAATACCGTGTGATACTGTGCAACCACGCGTATTAATGTACTTTTACTACCGGGTAGTTCAACAGTTTTAACGGTAAAACTTCCGTCGTTATTTTTATAAAAAGATAATTATGTCATTTTCTAACTACGACAATACTTCTGTTGTGGGGTCCACCAATGATTGTCTTGAGTCATTTAATATTCCTGTTAAAACAAATATTCTCCAACCAATCGAATATTATATAACCACTTGCTTACTTTTTTGCAAAATTTATAAATATTACCCACAACTATAACATTATATCAAATCCACACCATAATATTCAAAAATATATTTCAAGAAAATTATTCTTTATTCATAAAAGTTGGGGTCTAACAGCCTCCCCTTCTTATGAAATTTCATCCTCAAAATTAGGGTGCGTACCTGGTATGTCGAAGAGGTGAGGATACCTTTATTTCATCTCAGATTCTAACTCCCAGGTCATTTCCTCCACATCGTGGTTTCTCCACAAAACTTTGACTTGAGGTATAACTTTAGAGCGTAGAATATGATATTTCTTATCCAAGATTTTAACAGGTAACTCATCATACGTTAAATCCTCCTCTATCTCATCTGGTTCTAATTCAATAATATGGTTCGGGTCTTTCACATATTTACGTAACATAGATATGTGAAAACGCGTTATGAACACGAGACATACTTACTTAGCGGTAAAAGCGAGTCTATAGGCCACAGTTCCTACTCGATCGAGGATTAAAAATGGGCCAATGAATCGAGGATTGAGCTTTCCTCTCTTTCCAAATCGTGTAACTCCTTTCCATAGAGCAACACATAACAACACATGATCTCCAATATTGAATTCCACGTCTTTTCGATGAAGATCAGCATAACTCTTTTGTCGATCTTGTGAGGTTTTTATACGTTGTCCGATCGTTTGAATCTTTTTTGTAGTCATACGTACCAAATCCGGTCCCAACAACGTTGCTTCACCCACCTCATCCCAACATACTGGAGAACGACACTTTCTTCCATATAATGCCTCAAATGGAGTCATGTCAATACTTTCTTGATAACTGTTGTTGTAGGAAAACTCCACCAATGGTAAGAACTTATCCCAACTTCCCTTGAAGTCAAGGACACAGAGTCTTAATAAATCTTCAAGAGTTTGAATAGTCCTTTCCGATCGCCCATCCGTTTGAAGATGATATGCCAACTAAATCAGAAATCTGCGCTCATAGCTTTTTGCAAACTAACCCAAAATCTTGAAGTGAATCTTGGGTCTCGATTAGAAACTATGGATACTGGCATACCATGCAATCTTACAAACTCGCTTATATACATACTAGCAAGACGTTCAAGTGTATAAGTTTCTCGTATCGGTAAGAAATGAGCAGATTTAGTCAATATATCAACAATGACCCAAATTGCATCTATTGTGACGCCCTAAAAATAGGTATACATCACCTATTTTGAGTCCAGATACATGGTACAGAATACAAATACAACTTAATAATACAGCTGTCGTGTAAAATACGACAAAACTTAAATTGAGAGTTTTAATAAGAATATTGTCATCTAGACAAAATCCACACTCAAAGGAGTCTTCATTACATTTATTGTCACACTATTTAACAGAATAGTGAGGACTACTAATACTATCATCTGGACCGTCACTCCGTTCCCCGACTAGTCCCGGCTACGTTCTCATTTCCTGAACAGAACAGTGAAAGAAAGGGGTGAGCTCAACTAGCCCAGTAAGAAATATTATGACTAAGATAATGTAGAATAAATTATCATTAGTCTTCAACAATGTTAAACTCATAAAATATAACAAATATCAAGTTTAACTACAGCGGAACAAGCAATCCATTAAAAGAGTCGTGTAGAGAATAAAATCTACTATCTTTTATGATTTAAAAAGGTTTTTCATCACTTTTATTGCTGAGTCTCAGCTTAATAAATAATCCACATCATCCCTGCACTACGGCCAAGGATATTTATTAGTGTCACAACAATAAATTATCCATGCACTACGGACCAAGAATATTCGTGTATTCATCAATAGTCATGATCATGCCAACAATTGTCCATCAATGCACTACGGACCAATGAGGACTTTTACCACATCATTTGTAACATTACGGTCATGATTATATCGAATAATCCCTGGTCATAATCATACCAAGTCCATCTATGCACAACAAGCCACAAATAACTTTCAACATAATATAAGCATAAGGATGATGACAATGATATAAGAATCCAATAAAACAAGTTTAAGAATTAATTTATCCAGAATTCAATAACATCCAAATTGTCAACATGATACTGCTTTGTAGAGTAAAATTCAAGAATGCCCAAAAGAATATTTTCATGAAAAGATACTGGATGAAGCGCAAATATCAAGGATATTCCACTAATTTCATGGAGTATAGAAGTCAAAACTTTAACCAACTGAGTATAATAGAATATATGAAACTGCAAATGGATTTTCACCGCCATGCAATAAATCAATGATACTGAGATCATTTCCATAATTTAATAAGGAATGAATACAAAGGATCATTCACCATGCATGTGATAATCCACATAGACATGTTATTCCAACAAAATAATAAAGAATGGAATAATGTATGATTCACCATGCGTGCGATAGATCGCATGCATGTGTTATTCCCAAATGTAATAATAAAGAATGGAACCGTGTCATGCGTGAAACGCACGCATGTGATATATTCAAATAGAATAATAAAGAATGAAACTGTGTCGTCAAAGTGAAATTACATGCCGGCAGGATATATTCCAATGTAATAATAAAGAATGGAATAACAAATGAAATCACCATGCATGTGATAGATCGCGCAGATAAAAGTTATTCCAATGAATAATAATTAATGGAACCAAAGTCAGCGCGTGTCGCACCGGCATAAAGATATATTCAAATGTAATGATAAAGAATGGAATAACGGAAGAATTTCACCATGTATAGGGTAGCCATGATACAAAAGTTATTCCAACGATAATAATAAAGAATGGAATAACAGAAGTTCTCTTCATGAATACGACATAAATAATACCCCTTACAAGTACAACAAATAACATCCCTTACCTTAGAAAAAACTAGATATAGGAGTAGTGAAGTAGCAGAATACTTTTCTTCTTTCTCTTTATAGTTTATCTCTCTAGAGTTTCAGTGAATTTGTAAGAAATAATGTAGGAATGAGCTTCTATTTATAGGAGAATGGACTGAATAGTAACTAATTCCTGAACGGTCCAGATTGATTTACTTTTAAACGAGACGGTCCATATTGATTTACTTTACTAAAAATATTCTAGTAAAATGAATCTTTTAAATAAAATATAATATATTCTATTTATAATCTAATAAAATGAATAACTTTAATAAAAGTATTCTATTTTATATAAAAAGATTTTACTATCTTAAAACACTATCACTGCAGCACTATGAAAACACTACGCATAATAAAATATAATATATTCTAATTATTGTCTAATAAAATAAATAACTTTATAAAAGTATTTTGTTTTATATAAAAATATTTTATTATACTGAAAACACTATGCATAATAGAATATAATATATTCTATTTATAGTCTAATAAAACGAATAACTTTATAAAAGTATTTTGTTTTATATAAAAAGCTTTTCATTTTTATTACATTAATAATACTAATAAAATAAAATTTATATATATATATATATATATATATATATAAACTTTCGTGACTTCATAAAAAGAGACACCTTAATATATTTAACAACATTTATCATCATTATTATAATTCACAATATTAATCGACTGTGTCGCTCCTCCGGAAAGAGGGGGCTTTCCAATAAGAATTTCTCCTATCAAGTGCAATTAGGTGACCAAACCTCTCCTTGGCAGAACTTCTAGACATCGTTAATATTGCAAATAATAATATTAATAACTCCGTCATCTCAATTATTGATTTAATAATATATAAAATATCGACAATAATTGAATCAAATAACGTGAGATACTATGCAGCAATTACTGTAGCAATAATTGAACAAACTGAGTGACTTGTCACGTAAGCATCAATAATCAATACCGTGTGCTACTATGCAACCACGCATATTACTGTACTTTTACTACCAAGTAGTTTAACAGTTTTAACGGTAAAACTTCCGACGTTATTTTCATAAAAATATTTTTTTCGTTTTCTCAATCCGACAATATTTCCGTTGTGTGGTCCACCAATGATTGTGCCGTCGTACGAATATTCCCTGTTAAAATGAATATTCCCCGACTAATCGAATATTATATAACTACTTGCATACTTTTCAAAATTTATAAATATTACTCACAACTATAACATTATCTCAAATCCACACCATAATATTCAAAAAAAATATTCCAAGAAAATTAAATCTTTATTCATAAAATTTGGGGTCTCACAATCTCCCCTCCTTATAAAATTTTGCCCTCGAAATTTATGTACGTACCTGGTATGCCGAACAGATGAGGATACCTTGACTTCATTTCAGATTCTAACTCTTGAAGTATAACATTTGAGTGTTGAATACGATCCTTCTTATTCAATATTTTAACACGTACTTCCTCATACGTTAAATCTTCCGCTATCTAGTTCGGTTCTAAATTAATAATGTGGTTTGGGTCGTCCACATATTTACGTAACATTGATACGTTAAAAAAGTTATGAACATGCGACATACTTAACGATAAAACGAGTCTATAGGCCACAATTCCTACTCGATCAAGGATTTCAAATGGGCCAATTAAATCGAGGGTTGAGATTTTCTCTCTTCATCGACTCTTGCTTCTAGAATAATGCCCTCTTGAACCTTCTTCTTCACATTCATCAGATTTGAGTCTGTAGCTTGAGCGACTTTAACTTTATCGATTAAAGTCGATTCTAATCGTATATTCGTTATCTTCACGTAGGTTCGAATATTCGCACTCGCATACGATCTTCTACTCAACGCGTCAGCTACCACGTTCGCTTTTCCATAATGATATTGAATGGTATAGTCATAATCTTCAATAGTTTGAGCTAACGTCTTTGGCGCATTATACGTTCGTTTTGGTTGAAGAAATATTTAAGGGTTTTAGAAATAAGTTTTGTACTGGGGTCAGTACAAAATTCGATTTCACACTCTAGGGGTAGGCTAAGAAGTCTTCAAGAATATGTCAAGAAATTTATTAACAATAGAAATATCATTTAAAAAATATGACTCTCATCCAAGACTTGGATAGTACGTCACATTGATACCTATCAACTTGCCATCGCCATTCACGGTGTCACCTATAGAAAGTCTGGCTTCGGTGTATTCCAAGACTTTGAAGTCACCAGCGAAAGTCTCGGGGCTTTTTACTTATGGCTTGATATGACAATGATTGACTTTAGTGGTTTGGTTGCTTGAATTCGCATAACAGGTTGGTTAAGAATATGAAAGCTAACAACCTAACGAAAATAATCAATTTTGGTATGATGAGTAGTTAACCAATCGATTCCTAAAATCACATCAAAGGCAAGTATTTTCAAAGAGATAAGATCGACAGGTAACGTGAAAGTGTCAATTTGAATCAACAAGATTAATAAACAGTAGATGTAATGAAGGTTTCTACTAACGAAATTTCAGCAGATAAATCAAAGTCTAATCTCTCCAGAGTCAAATTTAAACGTTGAGCGCAAGCAAGAGAGAAAAAAGAATAGGTAGCACCGATATAGAATAAGATATAGACTTCGTAAGCGTTTATGATTAACTTACCCGTGATAACTTCGTTCGGGTTCCTCGATAAATGCTCTCACTTAAACTGCCGGCTTTGACTTGTCTGAGACATCCTTTGGCATCACTATCCCAACTGGACTTGACTTCACTACACGAAAAAATTGAGCTAGGTGACCTTCTCTTCCATAATTGAAACACGCTTTGAATTGTCACAGCATCAGATTGACTTGATGTGTCCCTCCCGTCCGCATTTGAAACATCGACCGATGGTCATTTTTTTTTCCTTTGAAACGAAAATTTGTCATTTTGTCTTTCCATCATTATTGAAGCTCCTCTTCTTGAAATTTCCACTTCTATTATCTTGGCCATGATTACCACCGAAGTGGTTACCATTCTTGGCATGATAATTTCTCCCACGATGGTTATCATTGTTCTGATGGTCGTTGCCATCGGTACGATTATTATCGTGTTGTTGGTCGTTGCCTTTTGGTTGTGCTAACTCATTATCGCGCTCCAATAACTGAGCCCTATTCACAACATCTGAATATAAACAAAGTTTGTGAGAAATGAGGTATTGACGATATATCGGGTTTCAAACCTCTTAGAAACATTTCGCTATTCGCTTCCTCATTATCGAATCAAATGGGATGCATTGCTTACCTCAACATTTTTGCTCCCCATCAACATCTCATTTTCGTCATTTTCAAACATCACAAAAACAATGGTTAATTAACATATCACATATTATCCCTATACTCTGACTGACCAATTAAATACCAAATAAACTTAGGTAGGTCATACTAGCGAAGGAATTTCCCGTCTCTCCCCTCCTAGTTCATGTCTCACATCTCAGCCAGAGATCATATCCCTAAGCTCTGATACCAACTGTGACGCCCCCAAAATAGGTATAAATCACCTATTCTGAGTCGCCAGATACATGGTACAGAATACAAATACAACTTAATAATACAGCTGTCGTGTAAAATACGACAAAACATAAATTGAGAGTTTTAATAAGAATATTGTCATCTAGACAATATCCACACTCAAAGGAGTCTTCATTACATTTATTGTCACACTATTTAATAGAATGGTGAGGACTACTAATACTATCATCTAAACCGTCACTCCGTTCCCCGACTAGTCCCGGCTACGTTCTCATTTCCTGAACAGAACAATGAAAGAAAAGGGTGAGCTCAACTAGCCCAGTAAGAAATATTATGACTAAGATAATGTAGAATAAATTATCATTAGTCTTCAACAATGTTAAACTGATAAAATATAACAAACATCAAGTTTAACTGCGGTGGAACAAGCAATCCATTAAAAGAGTCAAGTAGAGAATAAAATCTACTATCTTTTATGATTTAAAAAGGTTTTTCATCACTTTTATCATTTGAGACTCACTTTTAATAAATAATCCACATCATCCCTGCACTACGGCCAAGGATATTTATTAGTATCACAACCACAAATTATCCATGCACTACGGGCCAAGGATATTTGTATATTCATCAATGGTCATGATCATGCCAACAACTGTCCATCAATCCACTACGGGCCAATGAGGACTTTTACCACATCATTTGTAACATTATGGTCATGATTATACCGAATAATCCTTGGTCATAATCATACCAAGTCCATCTATGCACAACAGGCCACATATGACTTTCAACATAATATAAGCATGAGGATGATAACAATAATATAAGAATCCAATAAAACAAGTTCAAAAATTAATTTATCCAGAATTCAATAACGTCCAAATTGTCAACATGATACTGCTTTGTAGAGTAAAATTAAGAATGCTCAGAAGAATATTTCCATGAAAAGATACTGGATGAAGCGCAAATATCAAGGATATTCCACTAATTTCATGGAGTATAAAAGTCAAAACTTTAATCAACTGAGTATAATAGAATATATGAAACTCGCAAATGGATTTTCACCTTGCCATGCAAATAATCCACGTGATATGCATCATTTCCACAATTTAATAAGGAATGAATACAAAGGATCATTCACCACGCATGTGGTAATCCACATGTATGAGTTATTCCAAAAGAATAATAAAGAATGGAATAACGTAAGATTTCACCATGCGTCAGATAGATGCATGCAGCAGGTTATTCCCAATGAATAATAAAGAATGGAACCGTGTCACGCGAATGCGCATGACATATTCCATATGTATATTAAAGAAATGAATAATAAAGAACGGAACCAATGTCAAATTAAATTGCATGCTAATAAAGGGGATATTCCAATGAATAATAAAGAATGGAATAACAACAAAAATCAATATGCATGCGATAGAATACTGCATGCATAAAGTTATTCCAATGAAATAATAATTAATGGAACCAATTTCGTGTAATACGCATACGACAAAATGATATTCCAACAGAATGATAAAGAATGGAATAACAGAAGAATTTCACCATGTATAGGGTAGCCCGCGTATACAGGTTATTCCAACAGAATAATAAAGAATGGAATAACAGAAGTTCTCTTCATGAATACGACATAAATAATACCCCTTACGAGTACAACAAATAACATCCCTTACCTTATAACAAACTAGATATAGGAGTAGTGAAGTAGCATAAAACTTTTCTTCTTTCTCTCTATAGTTTTTCTCTCTAAAGTTTCAGTGAATTCGTAAAAAATAATGAAAGAATGAGCTTCTATTTATTGGAGAATGGACTAAATAGTAACTAATTCCTGAACGGCCCAGATTGATTTACTTTTAAACGGGCGGTCCAGGTTGGTTTACTATAAAATATTCTAATAAAATAAAATCTTTTAAATAAAATATAATATATTCTATTTATAATCTAATAAAACAAATAACTTTATAAAAGTATTCTATTTTATATAAAAAGATTTTACTATAAAAAAAATAACATTATGTATTATGCAAAAACTATGCAAAACACTATAAAACACTATATATAAAATATAATATATTCTAATTATTGTCTAATAAAACAAATAACTTTATAAAAGTATTTTGTTTTATATAAAAAGATTTTACTATGCAAAATACTATGCATAATAGAATATAATATATTCTATTTATAGTCTAATAAAACGAATAACTTTATAAAAGTATTCTGCTTTTATATAAAAAGTTTTTCTATTTTATTACATTAATAATACTAATAAAACAAAATTTATATATATATATATATATATATATATATATATAAACTTTCATGACTTCATAAAAAGACACCTCAATATATTTAACAACATTTATCATCATTATTATAATTCACAATATTAATCGACCAGGTCATTCACAGGAAAGAGGGGGCTTTCCAATAAGAATTTCTCCCTATCATGCGCCGCGCGATTAGGTGACCAAACCTCTCCTTGGCGAGAACTTCTAGACATCATTAATAATGCAAATAATAATATTAATAACTCATCATCTCAATTATTGATTTAATAATATATAAAATATCGACAATAATTGAATCAAATAATGTGAGATACTTATGCAAAGAATTATTCGTAGCAATAATTGAACAAAACCGAGTGACTTCTCACGTAAGCATCAATAATCAATACGATGTGCTACTATACAACCAATGCCAGATTATTATACTTTTACTACTTCGAGTAGTTCAACAGTTTTAACGGTAAAACTTTCGTTAGTTATTTTCATAAAAATATTTTTGTCGCTTTTCTCAATCCGATGAATGATTGTGCCGTGTCATATTTAATATTCCCTGTTAAAACGAATATTCCCCGACCAATCGAATATTATATAACAACTTGCATACTTTTCAAAATTTATAAATATTACCCACAACTATAATATTATCTCAAATCCACACCATAATATTCAAAAAAAAATATTTCGAGAAAATTAAATCTTTATTCATAAAATTTGGGGTCTCACATCTATGCCTTGAGAAACCTTGGGAAGACCAGTAACGAAATCCATGGTAATGTGCTCCCACTTCCATTCTGGAATTTCAAGTGTTTGCAATGGACCTTTTGGCACTTGATGCTCCTCCTTGACTTGTTGACAAGTTAGACACCTTGAGATAAACCCCACTATCTCACTCTTCATATTGCTCCACCAAAATGTATGTCGAAGATCATGATACATTTTGGTACTCCCAGGATGGATTGCAAACGGTGTGTTGTGCGCCTCCGTCATGATTTTATACTTCAAGTTAGAACCGTTAGGAACACAAAGTCTGGAGTTGACTCGACGTATTCCTTCTTCATCGATTCTTGCTTCCGGAATAGCACCTTCTTGCACTTTCTTCTTTATACGCATCAGCTCCAGGTCTGTAGTTTGAACAACTTTAACTTCATCAATTAAAGTCGGTTCCACTCGTATATTCGCCATCATCACATGGGTCCCTAGAGACTTTAACTCTATTTCCATCCTTTACAAGTCATACAAAATGGGTCTTTGCGTTGACAATATTGCACTCGTACCCGCATATGATCTTCTACTCAATGTGTCAACTACTACATTCGCTTTTCCAGGATGGTATTGGATGGTATGATCATAATCTTTCAACAACTCAAGCCATCGTTGTTGTCATATGTTGAGTTCCTTTTGAGTGAAGAAATATTTGAGGCTTTTATGATCCGTATAGATCTCCACCTTCTCTCCATACAGGTAATGCGTCCAAATCTTAAGCGTAAAAAACGATTGCTTTACGCTTGACTCTAGATCATAAGTAGGATAATTCCTCTCATATTCTTTGAGTTGTCGAGAGGCATAAAGGCGACTTTCCCATGTTGCATGAGAACACATCCTAACCCTTTGCACCAAGCATCACTTTGTAGATGACAAATCCCTCCGAGCCATATGGTATTGTCGAGCAGTGTTGAAATGAGTCTTCTCTTGAGTTCTTGAAAACTCTTCTCACATTCCTCGCTCAATGGGAACTTTGTATCTTTTGAGTCAAATTGCGTTAATGGAGTAGCGATTCGAGAAAACCCTTCTACGAATCTCCGATAATAACCAGCTAAGCCGAGAAAGCTACGTACTTCGGTCACTAACTTAGGTTGCTCCTAGCTTTGAATTGCTTCAATCTTTGTCGGGTCAACAGATATTCCATGATTTGATATCACGTGCCCAAGGAATGCAACTTCCTTAAGCCAGAACTCACATTTCTTCAACTTGGCATATAGCTTGTTTTCACAAAGCTTTTGGAGTATCAGTCTCAAGTGTTGCTCATTGTCTTCACGGATTTTGGAGTATATGAGGATGTCATCAATAAAGACGACCATAAAGTGATCCAAATATTCCTTGAATACTCGGTTCATCATGTCTATGAAGGCAGCAGGAGCATGTTAGAGTTTATGCCCTAGAGGCCAATTATTTGATATAATTACTTAACGTTTTGATATTATATTTGATTGAATAAATGAATGATTTTATTATGGTTTTATTTACTGCGTTATATAAATGTTAACATAATAAAAAAATCCTTAGAATAGTGATACAAATTATATAGTTTCAAGTATGTGACTTGAACATGAGATTATATAATTATAATTAGTATCATTATTCTTAAATGTCCCTAGTCGAGTATCATTATTGATAGGACAACAATGATGCATTGAGATTGAGACTAGTATGTGGATCGATTGATGACCAAATCTCATTGGTCATAAATATATGAGATATTAAGTCAATGCATAGGTACATGTTAGAGAACGATGTATCGGATGCACTCCACCATGAGAATTCTATGTGGAGCATTATGCTAAGTGTCATTAGCAATTCTCATAGTGACAATGATGTAATGGTCCTCGACACAAATCACTATATTACTACACGGAATTTATATGTACTTTGATATCATCAAATGTCACCTTTAATAGGGTGGACTATAAAGGTGATTATTGGGTACATCATGAATCGTGTGAGGAATATGAGTGATCTAGATGGAATTTAACCATCCTATTTATTAGGGGTGATATCCATAGGCCTCTTGATTGAGTAGGACTATGAAATGCATGGCCATGCTCAAATAGTGATTTGTTTCATATAGTCTACTCATTGATCAAGAAAAACTCAAATTAAATTATGAAGAGTATGACACATTCCATGACTCGAGTTTAATCTAGGATATTAAGGTTAAAAGGATTAAATTACATTGAAACATTGGTCACTAAAAGGTTGCATCGAATCATCGATCTTATTATTACTTGGGTAGCAGTGATGCATTACTAGATGCCATTTCACGTTTATAATTTTATAATATGATTTTAAAATTATTGCCAACTTGATAATAACCTATAGGGTCACACATGTAACGTAATTTAAAGGGAATAAATTTAAATTTTAAGGATTTAAATATATTAATATGATTAATAGTATTTAAATCACGAATTTAAATTAAAAGGAAAGTTTGTATATATGTATATTAATTAAGTAAGACTTAATTAAGTTATATATATAAATTCGGATTTTATGAAATTAGGTTTTGATTAATTCCTTTTAACTACTATATATAGGATATATAGCAGCTACTTAGGGTTAATTCATAACTTGAAAACCCTAGCCGCTCTTAGAGAGAGACTAGAGAGAAAACATACAGTTTCATAAAGGTTCCTTTGGTGGCTAGTACCGCAAGTCCCTCTTATTGCAGAATCGTTCGACGGTTCGTGCGGCGTTCGTGTGGATACCATAGAGACGTAGTTTCGTGAGGAATTGCGTTAAGAATTCGAGCGCATCAATTTCAGATTCTCATTTTTCATATTCGGTATAATCTCTAAACAACTGAGTTAATTGTTTTTCGCATGGATCCTGTTTTTGGGTTTCGGAAATTGCTTTGAATTATTTTATTTCCGCTGCGTTCTTGTGCCGAAATCCCTACAGAGCATTAGTCAATCCAAAAGACATGACTAAGAATTTATAATGCACATACCGAGTTCTGAAAGCAGTCTTTGGAATGTCATCAGTTTTAATCTTTAACTGATGATATCCAGAACGAAGATCAATTTTTGAAAAGAATATGGCTCCTTGCAACTGGTCAAACAGGTCATCAATGCGAGGCAATGGGTACCTATTTTTGATGGTGACATGATTCAACTCCCGATAATCAATACAAAGTCGCATACTTCCATCTTTCTTCTTCACGAATAGAACAGGAGCATCCCAAGGAGACGTACTAGGACGAATGAAACCGATGTCTAAAAATTCTTGTAGTTGGGTTTTTAACTCCTGAAGTTCAATAGGAGTCATTCGATATGGGGCTTTAGAAATGGGTTTTGTACCGGATTCAAGGTCCTTACAAAATTCAATTTCACGCTCTGGGGGTAGGCCAGGAAGTTCTTCAGGGAATACGTCAGGAAATTTATTAACAATAGAAATATCATTCAAATCTGACGTATCTTTATTTAAATCCGTGACATGGGCTAAGAAAACTTGACATCCGTTTTTTAATAAATGAATAGTTTTATGAATTGATATGACAGTGATTGATTTTAGTGGTTTGGTTGCTTTAATTCGCATAATAGGTTGGTTAGGAATATGAAAGCTAACAACCTTACGAAAACAATCAATTTTAGCATGATGAGTAGTTAACCAATCAACCCCTAAAATCACATCAAATGCAAGTATTTTCAAAGAAATAAAATCGACAGGTAACGTGCGGTTACCGATTTAAATCAAACAAGACTTATAAACCGTGGATGTAATGAAGGTTTCTCCCAACGGAGTTTCAACAGATAAGTCAAAGTCTAATTTCTCCGGAGTCAAATTTAAACATTGAGCGCAAGTAGGAGAAATAAAGGAATGGGTAGAATCGGTATCAAATATAGTATAAACTTCGCTAGAGTTTATGATTAGCTTACCCGTGATCACCTCATTTGGATTCCTCGCTTTTTGGGAGGTTACGACAAACGCTCTCTCTTGAACTACCGGTTTTGTCTTGTCTGGGACACCCTTTGATGCCTCCATCCCAGCTGGACTTGACTTTGGTGCACGACAAAATAGGGCTAGGTGTCCTTCTTTTCCACAATTATAACACACTTTGAACTACATCGTGCAGTTTGGACTTATGTGTCCTTCCCCTCCACATTTGTAACATACGACCGGTGGTCGTTCTCCTTCCTTAACAACAAAATGTCTTTGGTCTTGACGTCTTTCCATCCTTGTTGAATCTCCTCTTCTTGAAATGTCCACTCTTATTGTCATGGCCATGATTACCGCCGAAGTAATTATAATTTTTGGCATGTTGATTCCCTCCACGTTTGTTGTCACTGCTTCGATGACTGCTACCACTGGTATTATCGACTTATCGGTTGCTCTCTCTTGGTTGGGTTGACTCATTATCGCACTCCAATAACTGAGCCCTATTCACAACATCTGAATACAAACACAGTTTGTGAGAAATTAGGTATTGACGTATCTCGGGTTTCAAACCTCTTAGAAACATCTGCGTCATTCTCTCCTCATTATCAACCAAGTGGGACACAAATCGAGGAAACTCGACAAGCTTAGCTTCGTACTGCGCCACGGTCATATTGTTTTGCTCAAGCTTGATGAACTCTACCTCCTTCATGTGATGAATACTTTCAGGAAAGTACTTATAATTGAACAGCTCTTGGAACTTCTCCCAAGACATTTTGAGTGCGGTAGGTTGAGTACGCTTTACCGATTCCCACCAGTAATCTGCCTCTGCTCACAACATGAAAGTGGCAAAGGGAACCTTTTGCTCCTTGGAGCATCCCAAGACATCAAATATCTTGTTGATCTTCTTTATCCATGTCTCCGTCTTAAGTGGTTTTGGCTCTCCAAAAAACTCCGGTGGTCCCAGCTCCTTGAATCGCTTAATGGTGACCGTCAAGAAGTTGTCGGTGTTTCCACCTACATTTTGGATGGGAGCCGCTTTACTTTGATGTTGCATAAATTGCATAAAGCCTCTGAACATCCCATCGTTCACCATTTCATCGATGTTATTGTTTACATGACGATTATTGTCTTCTTGTTGCACATTATCCTGAGCATTAATCTGTGGTGACTCAACGGTCTCATGTGCTTCATTGTTTATCTCAACATTTTCGGATGCCATTTTCAAATACTGCCACAAAACAAGGGTTAATTAACATATCACATATTATCCTTATACTCTGACCTGGTTCCATTCTTTCTTATTCTATTGGAATATCCTGTCTATGCGGATTACGCATAACCTGGTTCCATTCTTTATTATTCTGTTGGAATATCTTGTCTGTGCGGATTACGCATGACCTGATTCCATTCTTTATTATTCTGTTGGAATATCTTGTCGTATGTATTATGCATGACTGGTTCCATTATTTATTATTACATTGGAATATCACATGCATGCGGATTACGCGTTTACTGGTTCCATTCTTTATTATTACATTGGGAATAACCAAATTGCATGCGATCTATCGCATGCATGGTGAATTCTTACATTATTCCATTCTTTATTATTACATTGGAATAACCTATCTATGTGGATTACCACATGCATGGTGAATGATCCTTTGTATTCATTCCTTATTAAATTGTAGAAATGATCTGCATCTGCGTGGATTACTGCATGGCGGTGAAAATCCATTTGCGGTTTAATAATTTTTCGACCCTCAAAATTCTGGAAAAATTTGAAATGATAATTTGATGAGTTTTCTAGATTGTGTCCAAAAATGGCGATTTTTGGATGTATAGATTAGGAGTTATGAATTTTATGGGAAAAAACTATTTTAAAAGTAAACCCTTATAACTCCTTATGGTTAACTCCAAAATTAGTGAAATTTTTATTGGGAGTACATATATAAAACAGGAGTATACCCTGTAAATTTTGGAATTTTTGGACAAAAATACAATTTATGATAAATGTCTAAATATTCGGCAGTTTTGGCCATATGAAAAATAGTAAATAAATTTTAAAAATTCTAAGAAAAATATATGTTCAATATGGGACTATATTCTGCTAAATCCCAGAAAAGAAATATTTTTGGGACTGATTTGGTATTTTTCATGAAAATGAACTAGTTATGAGTAAATGAATTAAATATGTTATGTAAAGTAACAAAATTAGAAAATAGGATTTTATGGCTTGGGAATCCTATATAACGTATATGCAAATTTTTGATGAGGGATTTGATCATTGTTGATGAAATCTTATGAGTATGGCATTTTTGAATGATTAAATGCATTATTTGGTAAAGTGTAAATAATTAAAATAAATTGTTTATAAGTTTAAAAAGTGATTAAAATATTGTTATAATATTAATAATATTAGATTATGAGTTTATTAAGTGATTGATAATATTTGGATAAATTTAAAGTCTTTAATATTTATCCTTGTTTTCTTTTGATTAATGCTTATATCATTGTCATCATCCTCATGCTTATATTGTGATGAAAGTCATCTTTGGCTTACGTGCAAAGATGGACTGTTGATTATTGATTTTACAATTGTATATCTTTGGCTTATGTGCATAGATGAACTGTTTATTGGTATGATTATGACCAGGGATCATTCGGTATAATCATGACCCGTAATGTTATAGATGATGTGGTAAAAGTCCTCATTGGCCCGTAGTGCATTGATGGGCGATTATTGGTATGATTATAACCGAGGATTATTCGGTATAATCATGACCATTGATGATTACACGAATATCCTTGGCCGTAGTAAGTGCGGGGATGATTCGATGATGTGGATTATTTATTAAAATGAGTCTCGTGATAACATATTGATTATACACTTTTAATTCTTAAAAGATAGTAGATATCATGCTCTACTTGATTCTTCTAAAAAATACGATTATATGTCTTTGGCTTTGTAGTGCAAAGATGAATTGTTAATGAATATCTTTGGTAGTAGTGCAAAGATGAAGTTATTAAATATGATTATGAAAGGAATTATGATTTGGTATAACCATGATTTTTGATGTTTCGGTGAAGATAGGTGATGAAAATTATCTTCATCACAGGTGCGAAGAGGAATTTATAATCACAATTATGATTATGAGTTATTCATATGATTGTGGGCGAAATTGTTGATTGATGTTACGAGGATAAAACATTATTGGTGGACTTTTAACATGGAGAAGATAATAGATCTGATGGTCTATTTGACTCTTCTAATGGATTGCTCGTTTCGCTGCAACAATGGTTGAAAAGTTTTATCATCTACCATATGTTCTAAATCTCTGATTTATTACTGATGAAGGCTATTGATGATGTAAATTATCTTTAGTCATGATATTCTTTATTGGGCTAGTTGTGCTCACCCTTTTTACTTCACAATTCCTTTCAGGTAATAAGAGTGTAGCTGGGTCGAGCGGGGGTAACAGGAGAATAGAACGGTGGTCTATAGTTGTTGACGTTCTCCTTAAATAGTATAAAAATAATTTTATTGAGAACTTTAGATAAGTGTGTCGTATTGTATACGTCACTTGATATTTAATTTTGGTGAACCGAATAGGGTGAGGTGAACCCAACTTTGGAAGGGTGTTTTGCCACTATCATACAAGATGTCTAATGACATACAACCTCGTGTTATCATAAGACAGGGTTGTGGACATCCACTTGCTGAGTATATCTACGAGCACTACCTATATAATCTTGGAGTTTATTTGAAATATAATTCTCACTTAAAGACAACGAAGACAATTATATGTCAAGAGAAGACTCACCATTGGAAAGAAGATGATAGCAATCTTCTTGTTTTTCTTTGGGGACTATTGGGTCAACCAAGGATAATTCTGTGGACATATGATATCTATCATAACCTAGACGCATGGCCTCCCATGTACGAAGGTTTCCTTGAGCACTTCCCAAAGATTTTAATTTCTAAAATAGTTATTGACTGTACTTTTATGTAAGGTACCATTGTAAGGTTGTGATCAAGGCATCATGAGAGTTACATACATTTGTATTAAAACTCACAGTTTAACTGTGGTTGTATTCTGCATGACCGTTCAACAGTTGTATAAATGAAATTTGTATTTGATTTTTATAGTATGATATCTGGCGACTTAGAATGGGTCTTGATGACCTATTTTGGGGGCGTCACAACATCATCGAGTCATCCCTGCACTACGGGCCAAGAATATTCATTAAATCATCAATGGTCGTTACTATACTAGAATAATCCTCAGTCATAATCATACCAAAAATCTGTCCATCAATGCACTACTGAAAGCTTCGAGGACTTTTACCACATCATTTATAACATTACAGTCATGATTATACCGAATAATCCTCGGTCATAATCATACCAAGTCTATCTATGCGCACGTAAGCCAAAGATGACTTTCATCATAATATAAGCATGAGGATGATGACAATGACATAATAATTCAATAAAACAAGTTCAAGAATAAATTTTAAAGATTTATAAGTTAATTTATCTTGAAATCAATTACGTCCAAATTGTCGACATGATAATCTTGCTTTGTGGAGTAAAATTCAAGAATGCTCGGAAGAATATTTCCATGAAAAGATACTTTGGATGAAGCGCAAATATCCGGGATATTCTACTAATTTCATGGAGTATAGAAGCTAAAACTTTAACCAAATGAGTATCATAGAATATATGAAAAATGAATGGATTTTCACCCGCCATGCAGCGGTAATCTACGTGAGACAGATCATTTCCACAATTTAATAAGGAATGAATACGAAGGATCATTCACCATGCATGTGATAATCCACATGAGCGAGTTATTCCAATGTATAATAAAGAATGGAACCAGGTCAATACGTAATCCGCGCAGACGGGATATTCCAACGAGAATAATAAAGAATGGAATAACAAAGAATTCATCATGCATGTGATAGGCCGTCTGCAGATGAGGTTATTCAAATGTAATAATAAAGAATGGAACCCGTGTCTAGCGTAATCCATGCATGACAGAATATTCCAAATGTAATAATAAAGAATGGAATAACGAAGGTCTCTTCATGAATACGAAAGAAAAATAATACCCTTACTTTAGAGAGAAACTGGATCTTTGGGTAGAGAGGTAGCAGACTTCTCTTCTTCTTTCTCTATAATTTCTCTCTATAATAATTGCTCTATAACTTTAGTGAATTGGTGAGAAATGAAGGAAGAATGAGCTTATTTATAGGAAAATATAGTTTCGATAATTGCACGTTTTGGGGCTCGAAATATTACAATCTGATGCCTTCACTTTTCTTTCATTTTTAATTTAGTCCTGCAAGTATTATCAAACTTGCACCACCTCCCTAATAGTAAATAATGTGAATCAATAGTTCAATCATGTGAATCAATAGTTATAATCATGTGAAAATACTGAATTACGATATAGTATTCCATCTATACCTCCATTTTTAACTTAGTCATGCAAGTATTATCAATCTTGCACCAACTCCCCTAATAGTACAAGAATGTGAATCAATAGTACACACATGTGAACAAATAGTTATAATCATGTGAATT
Organism: Panax quinquefolius; assembly: GCA_020205615.1. Classification (NCBI taxonomy): domain Eukaryota; kingdom Viridiplantae; phylum Streptophyta; class Magnoliopsida; order Apiales; family Araliaceae; genus Panax; species Panax quinquefolius. The sequence continues at coordinate 75,806,420 of CM035154.1, forward strand.
AATAACAATTAATTGCTCATTTATCCGGTTAATTACCCGACTGGTTAGTATAACTTCCAGACATCAATTAATATCGAAATAAATGTCGATTTCCACTAACACTAATAATTCCAACACAATGGAACTGTCAATTTCATCTTTAATCAACACCAATTTATTCATCATTAATATTATAACTTACAATATTTAACAACCAGGTCGTCCCCAAGAAAGAGGGGGCTTTTCGATAAGGATTTCTCCTTATTGGCACGCAATTAGATGACCAAACCTCTCCTTGACAGAACTTCTAGATATTGTAAATATTGCAATTTAATAATATTAATAACTTTGTCGTCTCAAATATTGATTTAATAATATATCATATAATGCAGATGATACTGTGACAATAATCGAATCAATAATATGAGAGATATGATGCGACAATTCTTTGTAGCAATAATTGAGTATAATCGAGTGACTTCTCACGTAAGCATCAATAATCAATACCGCAGTGCTACTATGCAACCACAGCGTATTATTGTACTTTTACTACTGGGTAGTTCAACAGTTTAACGGTAAAACTTCCGCCGTTATTTTTATAAAAAGATAATTATGTCGTTTTCTAACTACGACAATACTTCTATTGTGGGGTCCACCAATGATTGTGCCCTCGTACGAATATTCCCTGTTAAAACGAATATTCCCCGACCAATCGAATATTATATAACCACTTGCTTACTTTGCAAAATTTGTAAATATTACCCACAACTATAACATTATATCAAATCCACACCATAATATTCAAAAATATATTTCGAGAAAATTATTCTTTATTCATAAAAGTTGGGGTCTTACATACGTCGTTTTTGTCGTGCCTTTTCTTCTAAGCCTAAAACTACGTAGTTTTGCTTCTGCTGATGCTTAAACTACGTCGTTTTATAGGTCTGAATAGACACGCCTATACTACATATGATCGAAACTACGTCGTTTTGACCAATGGATGTAATATATGCCTTTTCAGTAGCATCTCATGCCCTTTCAAAGGGCTAGGCACCCATCCGAAGGGTCACCAACCCTCCTATAAATAGATAGGAGGGGCAGCCTTCATTTTCATTCAATTCACAAGCAATTAGTCATTTCAGTCTTTAGTTTTCATCAGTTTCATAGTCAAAAAGAGAGAGTTAGAGCATTTATATTTAGTTCGTTGAGTATACCTTTTATAGTCTTTGCTTAAGGTATCTGGTCATCAGATCCCAGAGACAATCTTATCAACTCGAAAGCACCATACGGAGGACATAAATATATATATATATATATATATATATATATATATATATATATATATATATATTTTCCTTTAAGGTTACTAACATCACCTTACCTCTAGCTGGTAAAACTAGTAATATTATTGTGGCTTAAATATAATTTACTACCCTAAACTATAGGCCATATTCCACTTCGGTTATCCACCTTTCAATTTTATCAATTAGATGATTGAACTATCAATTTTTTCCACTTTGGTTCAATTAAGTCTGCCACGTCATAAATTGATGACGTGGCTCGCTGAGTAGATAAATTTATGCTGATGTGTTTTTTTGTTTATTTACATTTAAAACTAATTTACAAGGCTCCTATATAGCAGCGGTTATATTTTAAATGGGCAATATAATTATTGCATGGGAAATATAAAATTAATAATGTATTAAATAGTATAATTTTAAAAATTGTTTAAACTGTTTATACATTAAACAGTATACTATTTAAAAAAATATTGCAAGAAATATTAATATAGTTTAATTGATAAAGGTTAAAATATTCTTTGTTTTTATAACATGGAAAAACATAAGTATCTCATTATGGAACGTAAATATCTAAATTTATTTAATTATTTTTATGAAGTTGTTTTAATATAGTTTATTTATCATTTTTCACTATTATTATTATTATTATTATTTTTAATTCTAGTCTTCTTATATATATATATATATATATATATATATATATATATATATATATATACAAGGCTCCAATATAGCAGCCATTATAATTTTAATATTTTAAAATATTTTAATAATTTTAAAATATTTTGTAAATAATTAATAATTAGTTTTATATTGCCCATTTAAAATATTTTAAAATTTAATTCACATTTAATTTTTACAGTTTAAAACAAATAATTTTTTTGTTAATGATTTTTTGTTTATTTACATTTTTGCCCTCTAATATAATAAAAAATTTTGAAAACTTAATTTTTTTTAGTACACATTAGTATAAATTTGTCTAGTCAGCGAGCCAGGTCATCAATTTATGACGTGACAGATTTAATTAAACCAAGTAAAAAAAATTGATAGTTCAATCATCTAATTGACAAAATTAAAAAGCAAAGTGAAATGACATAGTTTTAAGATAATAAATTATATTTAAATCTATTATTGACGTGTCAAGTGCATTAGAAATATATTCCAGGAAATGGCATAGGTCCTCGTCATATAATGCCTGAAGCACATCTAATGCGGAATTAGATATGAAGGGCTTAAAACATCAGTTAGGCCCAAGTCTGTGAAAACAATTCCTACACTAGAAGAATCAACCTGTTCAAAAATTTTGAAAAAAATAAGAAAGAATCAAAACAAGAAAATAGATTTTTTATATATGGAATCAAACATACATGAGGCACAGGAACAGCAAACAATGTATCCTGGGCTGCAAATACGAATTTGAAATCACAGAATAGTTTCTCACCAACAAACAGAAAATAACAGAAGTAGACAATAGTAATAGTTTCACCACCGCCGGTCAAGCACCCAATTCTGAGACCAGGTGCCTGACAAAGGAAAAAACATATCACGAAAACAAGCAAAAAATCCAACAAAGTGACTGGTATAACAGGCAAAGTCTTTAGTATGAAAACAATGATAGCCTCCAACAGAAGCAGCATCAACCTTCACGGTTCATTTCTTCTTTGCAGCAGCTTTTGTGACCTTGGCTCCAGTAGGATCCTTCTTCTCCACGCTTTTGATGACTCCCACAGCAACAGTCTGCCTCATGTCCCGAACAGCAAACCTACCGAGTGGGGGATACGCTGAGAAAGTCTCGACCACCATGGGCTTGGTTGGAATCATCTTAACAAATCCAGCATCACCATTCTTCAAAAACTTCGGCTCCTTCTCAAGCTCCTTGCCAGATCGCCTATCAATCTTGGTCAGAATCTCAGCAAACTTAACAGCAATGTGACAAGTGTGGCAATCAAGCACTGGAGCATAACCATTTCCAATCTGACCAGGGTGGTTCATGATAATAACTTGCGAAGTAAAGTTGGCAGCTTCTTTGGCTGGATCATCCTTGGAGTTTGAGGCAACAAAACCACGCTTGAGATCCTTAACAGCAACATTCTTCACATTGAATCCCACATTGTCGCCAGGAAGAGCCTCTAGGAGAGCCTCATGGTGCATCTCTACGGATTTGACTTCAGTGGTCAAGCCAGTAGGGCCAAAAGTCACAACCATACCGGGCTTGATGGTACCAGTTTCAACACGTCCAACTGGGACGGTTCCAATACCTCCAATCTTGTAAACATCCTGGAGAGGGAGACGAAGGGGCTTATCGGAGGGTCTCTTGGGCTCAGTGATCAGGTCAAGGGCTTCAAGAAGGGTAGGGCCCTTGTACCAATCAAGGTTGTTAGACCTCTCAATCATGTTGTCGCCTTCAAATCCAGAGATGGGGATAAATGCAATCTTTTCAGGGTTGTATCCCACCTTCTTTAAATATGAAGACACTTCCTTAACAATTTCTTCGAACCTAGACTTGGAGTACTTGGGGGTTGTCGCATCCATCTATATAGGAAGAATAAAAATATTAAACATAAGTACAAACAAATTATAAAGCATTGATAATCTTACGGGATGATAGAACTTTGGAAAATTAAAACTGAATTTCTATAAGAAATATAGTTTATCAATCAAAAACTATACTAAAGCACTGATACACAAGCCTTTTTAGCGAGTTATAGAATAAAGTCCCCTAAAAGTGCAAAGAAAACATAATAAGCAGTTTTCTAGAGCTATAGCTTGTTGCAGACTAAAGAAAAAAAAAATATACACATTACCTTATTGCAGCAACAGATCATCTGTTTGACACCAAGGGTGAAAGCAAGCAAAGCATGCTCACGGGTCTGCCCATCCTTGGAGATACCAGCTTCAAAACCTCCGGTAGTGGAGTCAATGATAAGGACAGCACAATCAGCCTGGGAAGTTCCAGTAATCATGTTTTTAATGAAGTCACGATGTCCAGGAGCATCAATGACTGTGCAGTAGTACTTGGTGGTCTCAAACTTCCACAGAGCAATATCAATAGTGATACCACGCTCACGCTCGGCCTTGAGCTTGTCAAGCACCCACGCATACTTGAATGAACGCTTGTTCATCTCAGCAGCTTCTTTCTCGAACCTCTCAATGACACGTTTGTCAATACCCCCGAGCTTGTAGATGAGATGACCAGTGGTGGTTGACTTACCAGAATCCACATGGCCAATGACCACAATGTTAATGTGAAACTTTTCCTTACCCATAATGAATTCCTAATAACTGTAAACAAAAGAAGGTGAACAAAACAAAACTTGATTTCTCATAAAATTTATAAAAAATAAAAATATTAGTATTTCCTTCACATTTGAAAAACCCTTTTAAACAAAAAATCCAAATAAGAGTTCTGATAAAGAACATATGATATTATCTCCCAATGCAAAATAGTTTAAAGCGTCACAATATTAAACTTAATAAAAAGTACAGCACTATAGTCGTATTATCAGCAGAGAATAAACAATTATTCTCATCCAATCACACCTCTACATGCCACATACATGTATCCTAAGCAAACATTCTCTTCCCCAGCATATAGCAATAATTAAGTCCAGTCCAATAAAAAAGCTACACTTCAAACCTAGAATCTAGATGCAGTCAGGAAGTGCAAAATCAACAAGAATGGAAAATGTTGCTTCACATTCTCAGCAGGGAAATAGGATCAGCATAAAAACTAATGTGTTCAATAAAATATAATTTCTTTTCAGTTTCTAAGGGTAATTGGTATGTATGACTCAGATCAAGCCAGCATCAAAATCTTGTACAAATGAAAGGTATTTTGATTTGGCGTACATTTAGAAGTTGAAATGCACTAGCATAAGTCAAGACAGTTATAAATGATTAAGTCAACTTGATCCACAAATATAAAAATGAAATAAAAGCATATGATCATGTGAAAAACAAATTATTAGATCTAACAATGATAGGAAACCAACAGAACAACAAAGTCAAATCAATTTCAGTATCAGCATAGCAATCATTTACCAAGTTCAATTCAACAACAATAACCACTGATCTAATAGACAAACAATTAAATTAACAACTAATCAACTTAATAACATATAGCTAAACATCTATATTATAAAGCGGGTAATTATAAGTCATGTAAAACTAATATACAGGTTCATGGATTTGTCGTTCTTAGCCATACAAAATAACTTACACTCATCATCCAGAAACGTAATGAATACAAAATAAAAGATTGTAAAGGATAAACACGCAACTAATGAAGATCCGATCCATAAACTTACATTGATTCATAATATAACAGGAAATGAATAAGCTCAAAACAACAGTAAGAATTTCAACCATCAAAAACCATTAAACAACATGAAGAACAGCAATAAAAATCAAATCTACTAATCAAACTTAACAGATGAAAGGAGATGATCAAACCTTTGAAGAAACCTTTTTGCTGTAAAACAGTAGCCGCTAGAGAGAAGCAGCCAAGTGCTATGAGGAATAGAGAGTGTGAGATAGGGTTTTGGAGGAAATGGCTCTGTTTTGAATTTATAATGAAACTTTGTTTTTGAGGAGGTACGAGTACTTTACAAAAATGGCCTCGATTACTGAAATGACTTTATTATCCTTGTAAACTTGGTAGTTGGTATCCGCACAAAAGCCTGATGATCAAATTTTGGACTGGGATTGAGCTGAAAAAGCCCAGATTGTTTTGGGTCTTGGTCGGTCTGAAATTGAACAAGTACGACTTGATAAATTTTCGTTCACCGAAATAACCTTATATGTAGTATCCGCACAAAAGCCTGATGATCAAATTTTGGACTGGGATTGGGCTGAAAAAGCCCAGATTGTTTTGGGTCTTGGTCGGTCTGAAATTTGAACAAGTACGACTTGATAAATTTTCGTTCACCGAAATAACCTTATATGTACGACTTGGTAAATTTTCATACACTGAAATAACCTATTATGTCTGAAATATCATAATGACCTGATATGTCCGAAATAACACAGGTCAAATCCTGACTCCGGAACAAATTTCGAATCAAATTTCAAGTCCGAATCGAATCAAATCTATCAAAATAAGGTGGGTGTTAAACCACCGACTCAATAATATCTTCTTAGATAATTTTAGACCACAAATTCACCCTAAAGATTATAACTGAAAGTACTATTGATAGTAACTTATTTCTTTATATAAAAATAAATTTTTCCGACTCGGGTGTTACAACATAAAAAAAAATAATAATAATAATAATAATACACATTCATTTTTGTTATATTATGCGACTGTGGTGATACCGTGCCAACATAATTATGTAGCACACTAGTTACATTAAATATCAACACGATTTAAAGGCCCCAAAGGCCCAAACTGTTTCATAATACTCTTCCTGCATTTAACTTTTTAAAACATTAATTTATAATATTTTTAATTTCAAATTTAAATTGAGAGTTTTCCTTTCAAGCTTAGAAGCTTAATGGGCTAATTAATAAAGGTCGCAACTCGCAATTAAACCAGGCACAACTTTATGCCGTGTGGGCAGGCTTCTTTTTCTTCTTTTGGAATGCTGTCAATGCCGGTGGTCTGGTGTTGGTATATACTGTTTTTCGTTTTAAATTATAAAATTAATATTAATATTTTAAAAGTAAATTTAAGACATTTTAAATTAAAAATTAATACGATTCATTTAAATTTTATAGAAAATAAATTTTATAATTAATAATATTTTTTAAACAATTTATGATATTCGTTGTTGTATTAACATAAAATTAAAGAATAATGTTAGAGACACAACTATTTTATAAATATTTTACAAACTGCTGATGTAGCATACTCTACCTTAACATATTGTGTGGGGCTGAAGACTACATTAAAGTAATTTTTTGATCAATATGCTGAGGTGGAATATGCCACATCAGCAGTTTGTAAAATATTTATAAAATAGTTTGTGTCTGTAGCATTACTCAAAATTAAATGAGTACATGTTAATTTTGAATTAATTTTTAAAAATTCGATATTAATATTATAATTTAGAGTAGAGAGAGAGTACTATTTTTTTTTGGGTAAACATAAAAGCATAATGGGTTAGATAAAATTGTTTGAATTGTGCATTTGACAATATTTTCTTAATTTGGCAAGTCGTTAATTTTTTTTTTTAATTAGTATTTGTTAATGGGTTTTTGTATGACATTAATACCCTCAACCAATGTCACGTGCGACGCACATGTTTTGCTTTTGTTTAACTTTTGAATTGCATGATTGACAAATGACAAAGTTGTATTGTTAATTGTACCACAATATAACGGAATATTATATTGAAAAACAAGGTATTATATTTCTCTAAATTAATAAATTTAAGGTATAAACTTATTTGAAATTTATAAATTTTAAAAATTGAACTCGACAAAAGAAGTTTTATAATTGGCAAACAGAGGTATTATTTCACTGTGATTGTCTTTTAAGTATTACATTATTAAATTTTAAAAATATAAAATTGACACACTAATTTTTTTTTAAAATTATTAATTGGATCATTTCATCAAATTTATTGGATGAACGTCTACTTTTATCCCTATGTCTGTGCAAACAAAATGAAAAAAAAAAAAATTAAAACCATTACTGACTTGACAAAAGAATAAAAAAAAAATTAAAAAATAAAACATTTCTTTCCCAATACTTCCCTCGATACTCTCTTTATCCTCTCCCTGAATCTCGCCGTCATATAGAATTCACCTCTCTCATGCCGCCAATACCCCAAATTATAGTCTCGCCGTGCTGCGCCTTGTGGTGAGTCAACCGTTCAGGGGGAACAGATTAAAACCTTAATCGTCCTTATCATGCTTTCTTCAACAACTCGAATCCAATCTTAATTAAGTGAGGACCTTTCAATGATTGGGAAGCACGATTTCCCTAAGGCATGACTTGATTTCCCTGCTAGATTTTTTTAAAATAGCTACAAGGGTAGGGACAAATATATAAATTAATAAACACAAGAGAACAAATTAATGGAAGAGTTAAACTTAAAAGAGGTATATATATATATAGGTACCAAGCTCTTATCTTTTATCGTTTTAATAATGTTTAATTCTCAATTAATTAGGGTATTGATATTTGCACGCATAAGCAAAATTTTATATTTTCACAAGTTCTCTTCACATAAGTGAGACACATTTACTATTCGTGTGAGACAGAGATCGATCTTGTGGAACTAAAACTTTTAATTGTGGAATCGCTTCTTAATTTTTTTGCCAGTTTAATCTTTTTTCATATTCTTTTCATTCAAATATTTTAAGTTAAATTTTGGTGTTTTTTTTTTCTTTGGCAGACTGAAATTTACAAGACCAACCTTGCGTTGAAAAAAATTATGACAATGAAGAGAGGACTTAACATGACAAAGCTACTAAGTTTTTATAATTTGTTTTTCTTATCTCTTTACTTGTATTAATAATTAAATATTTTAGGTACTATGACCTTCGAGACACCTACATTTGTTTTGATTATAAGTTTTGTACGTTTTGTTACTTGATTATTACATATTTAGTTGTAGATTATACAATTGGTTATTAATATAATATAATGTTTTACTTGATGTTGATTAAAAATTAATAAATAATTTTAAAAATATTTTAATTTGCGTTGATTTGATTATTTAATAAAGAATCGTGACGCCCCAAAATAGGTATACATCACCCATCTTGAAATACCAAATACATAGTACAAAATACAAGTAAAAACTTAATTATACAACTGTTGTTGTAAAATACGACAAAAACATATGCTATGAGTTTTAATACAAATATTGTCATCTGGCGATAATATCCACACTCAATGGAGTCCTTATTACATTTATTATCACACTATTTAATGAATAGTGAGACTACTAATGCTATCATCTCGACCAGTAACTCCGCTCCCACGACTCGTCCAAATATATTCTCATTTCACGAAGAGAATAGTGAAAGAAAGGGTGAGCTCAACTAGTGCGAGAATAAATTATCATTAGTCTTCAACAATGTTAAACCGATAAAATATAATAGACATCAAGTTGAATCAGAAGGAACAAGCAATCCATTAGAAGAGCCAGTAGAGAATAAAATCTACTATCTTCTATAATTTAAAAAGTTTTCATCGCTTTTTATCATTTGAGACTCACTTTTAACAAATAAACTACATCATCGAGTCATCCCGCACTACTGGGCCAAGGATATTCATTAAATCATCAATGGTCATGACTATACTTAATAATCTCTGGTCATAATCATACCAAAAATCGTCCATCAATGCACTACAGTGCCATCGAGGACTTTTACCACCTCATTTATAACATTACGTCATGATTATACTTAGAATGATCCCCTGGTCATAATCATATAAAGTCCATCTATGCACGTAAACCAAAGATGACTTTTATCACAATATAAGCATGAGGATGATGACAATGACATAATAATTCAATAAAACAAGTTCAAGAATAAATTTTAAAGATTTATAAGTTAATTTATCCTGAACTCAATAATGTCCAAATTTTCAACATGATACTTCTTTGTGGAGTAAAAAAATTCAAGAATCCTCAGAAGAATATTTTCATTAAAAGATACTGGATGAAGCGCAAATATTAAGGATATTCCACTAATTTCATGGAGTATAAAAGTCAAAGCTTAACCAACTGAGTATAAGAGAATATATGAAACTGCAAACGGATTTTTGTCCGCCACGTGGTAATCCACTTAGACAGATCATTTCTATAATTTAATAAGGAATGAATACAAAGGATCATTCACCATGCATGTGATAATCCACATAGACAGGTTATTCCAACAGAATGATAAAGAATGGAATAATGAAGAAATCACCATGCATGCGATAGACCAGCACGAGACGAGTTATTCCAATGTAATAATAAAGAATGGAACCAGTCACGCGTAAACGCACCGGCTGTGATATTCCGACGTAATAATAAATAATGGAACCCAGTCCCAGAACGCATACGATATGATATTCCGGCTGCAATAATAAATGATGGAACCAGTCCGTAAACGCATTGCATGTGATATATTAAACGAATAATAATAAAGAAATAATAATAAAGAATTTTACCACGTACATGATACTTTACATAAATAGGTTATTCCAACATAATAATGAAGAATGGAATAACGTAAGAATTTTACCATGTATGCGGTATTTGATATATAGGTTATTCCAATGAATAATAAGGGATGGAATAACAATAGCTCTCTTCATGAATACGAAAGAAATAATACCCCTTACCTCGTAAGAAACCTGGATAATTGGAATAGTGACGTAGCGTTTTTCTTCTTCTTTCGCTTATAGATTTTCTCTCTATAGCTTCTCTATAATTTCTCTCATAATAATTGCTCTAAAGCTTTAGTGAATTGGTGAGAAATGAAGGAAGAATGAGCTTCATTTATAGAAAAATATAGTTTCGATAATTATGCGTTTTGGGGCTCGAAAAATTACGATCAATACCTCCAACTTTTCTTTCATTTTTAATTTAGTCCCGCAAGTATTATCAAACTTGCACCACCTCCCCTAATAGTAAAAAATGTGAATCAATAGTTCAATCATGTGAATCAATAGTTATAATTATGTGAAAATACAAATTACGGTATAGTACCTCTATCTATACCTCCATCTTTAATTTAATCATGCGAGTATTATCAATCTTTTGAACTCCCCTAATAGTATAAGAATGTGATTCAATAGTACACATATGTGAACAAATAGTTATATAAGCATGTGAATTAGTAGCAATTAATTGTTCATTTATCCAATAAATTCCCATTTATCAATATAACCCCAGCACATCAATTATCATCTAATATAGATGTCGATCACCACTAACACTAATAATCCCAACACAATGGAACTATCAAATTCATCTTTAATCAACACGAACTTATTCATCATTAATATTATAACTCACAATATTTAACAACCGTGTCGCTCCCAAGAAAGAGGGGCTTTCCATAAGGATTTCTCCTATCGCGGCGCGCAATTAGGGTGACCAAACCTCTCCTTGGAAGAACTTCTGACATTGTAAATATTGCAATTTAATAATATGAATAACTTTTGTCGCCTCAATTATTGATTTAATAATATATCATATAATGCGGATGATACCGTGACAATAATCGAATCAATAATACGAGAGATATGATGCAACAATTCATCAAGTAATAATTGAGTATAACCGGTGACTTCTCACATAAGCATCAATAACCAATACCGGTAGTGCTACTATGCAACCACGCGTATTATTGTACTTTTACTACCGGGTAGTTCAATAGTTTTAACGGTAACACTTCCGTCGTTATTTTTATAACAAGATAATTACGCTGCTTTTCTTACTACGACAATACTTTCGTTAGGGGGTCCACTAATGATTGTCTTGTCGTCTTTAATATTCCCCTCGTTAAAACGAATATTCCCCACCAATCGATTATTATATAATCACTTGCTTACTTTGCAAAATTTGTAAATATTACCCACAACTATAACATTATATCATATCCACACCATAATATTCAAAAATATATTTCAAGAGAAATTAATCTTTATTCATAAAAGTTGAGGTCTTACAACCTCTCCTTCTTATGAAATTTTGTCCTCGAAATTAGGGTGCGTACCTAGTATATCGAAGAGGTGAGAATATCTTGACTTCATCTCAGATTCTAACTCCTAGGTCATTTCTTCCATATCGTGGTTTCTCCACAAAACTTTGACTTGAGGTATAACCTTGGAGCGTAGAATATGATCATTCTTATCCAAGATTTTAACAGGTAACTCTTCATACGTTAAATCTTCCTCTATCTCGTCTGGTTCTAATTCAATAATGTGGTTCGGGTCTTTCACATATTTACGTAACATAAATATGTGGAAAATGTTATAAACACAAGACATACTTGGCAGTAAGGCGAGTCTATAGGCCACAGTTCCTACTCGTTCGAGGATTATAAATGGGCCAATGAATCGTGGATTGAGTTTTCCTCTATTTCCAAATCTTGTAACTCCTTTCCATGGAGCAACACGTAACAACACATGATCTCCAATATTGAATTCCACGTCCTTTCGATGAAGATCAGCATAACTCTTTTGTCGATCTTGTGAGGTTTTTATACGTTGTCGGATTGTTTGAATCTTTTCCGTAGTCATACGTACCAAATCTGGTCCCAACAATGTTGCTTCACCCACCTCATCCCAGCATACTGGAGAACGACACTTTCTTCCATACAACGCCTCAAATGGAGCCATGCCAATACTTGCTTGATAACTATTGTTCTAGGAAAACTCCACCAATGGTAAGAACTTGTCCCAACTTCCCTTGAAGTCAAGGACACAGAGTCTTAATAAATCCTCAAGAGTTTGAATAATCCTCTTTGATTGTCCGCTCGTTTGAGGATGATACGCCGAACTAAATCGTAAATTCGTGCCCATAGCTTTTTGCAAACTAACCCAAAATCTTGAAGTGAATCTTGGGTCTCGATTAGAAACTATGGATACTGGCATACCATGTAGTCTTACAATCTCATTTATGTACATACTAGTAAGACGTTCAAGTGTATAAGTTTCTCGTATCGATAAGAAATGAGCAGACTTGGTCAATCTATCAACAATGACCCAAATCGCATCTATGCCTTGAGAAACCTTGGGAAGACCAGTAATGAAATCCATGGTAATGTGCTCCTACTTCCATTCTGGAATTTCAAGTGGTTGCAATGGACCTTTTGGCACTTGATGCTCCGCCTTGACTCGTTGACAAATTAAACACCTTGAGATAAATAACACTATCTCTCTCTTTATATTGCTCCACCAAAATGTATGTCGAAGATCACTATACATTTTGGTACTCCCAGGATGGATTGCAAACGGTGTGTTGTGCGCCTCCATCATGATTTTATACTTCAAATCAGAATCGTTAGGAACACAAAGTTTAGAGTTGACTCGAAGTATTCCACTACAAGAAAAAGGCCTATCAGCGACCAATTATATCAGCGACCGCATATCCGGTCGCTGATAGTCTTAATAGCGACCGATATCAGCGACCATATTATATTCCAGTCGCTAAGTGACATCCGCGACCGACTGCGGTCGCTGCTCGGTCGCTAGAACAAATTTCCCACTCAAAATTTGGCAAGAAATGTTGGCGCGTAGTTTTTTTGCGACAACTTATAATCACGAATGACGATCTTTGTCATTGATAAGTCCATGTCATTAAAAATTAGCGACGCGTGCGATCACGATCCTTTTAATCTATCGATCTTTAGCTCGTGATGGCGAATCGAAAAGGAAAAAACAAGAGGAGGCGAATAGGAGAAGAGAGGAAGAAGGGGAAAAGAAGGAGAAGAGGAAATCTCGTTCTTTGTCGCGCGATTGGGTTGGCTTTCTCCTTGAATTGGTGTTACGTACCAAATTATATAACAAATATTTGATATATATATATATATATATGTGTGTGTGTGTGTGTGTGTGTGTTATGTTATGTTTGAATATTTGGGTTTTTCTTCTTCTTTTCGGCTACTGTAGCTTGTGGGTTTCGATTGAATGCGATTTTTTGTTAATTTATGTGGTTCAAATGTTTGATTGAATGTATTAGTCTCCAATGTTAGTATAATGGGTTAGTCTCTAATGTTAATATTTTTTATATATGTTGGTATTTGTGTTTGGCACTTGGAATTATTTTGTATAATGTTAGTCTCTAATGTTAATATTTTTTGTATAATGTTAGTATAATTGGTTAGTCTCTAATGTTAATATTTTTTGTATAATGTTGGTATTTGTGGTTTATGAGTTGGTATTTGTGTTTGGCACTTGGAATTATTTTGTATAATGTTAGTCTCTAATGTTAATATTTTTTTGTATAATGTTAGTATAATGGGTTAGTCTCTAATGTTAATATTTTTGTATAATGTTGGTATTTGTGGTTCATGAGTTGGTATTTGTGTTTGACACTTGGAATTATTATAGATTTCATACCTCTTCAGAGATATCTTTGTGGTCCAAATCTTGTTGGGTAGGGTAGGAGGATAATTAGGATTGACAAAATTTATGCTTAAGCATTTATTTCCCACCCAATGGCTTGTTGATTTCTAATGTAACTGTATTTGGGTTATTCCTAGGTCACACGCTAGGGGTGAGTTGGTCTATATAATTGTGAGCGCAAGGACCAATGCTATATACTTTTAAATAAGAGGAGATGATATCAAATTGAATTAGTTGCACTTACATTAATAAATGTCAAACCACCAACATTGGAGTCTAATATCCAATTGGTCTTTCATTAAATGATGTAGGGATTTTAAACTAAGTGATCCACTAGAGCCTTTAAGGGACTATTGGAGTGATGGGTTGGCCTTGGGGCATGAGGCCATCTGAGGCCATGCCAAGCTTAGCTTGAAGCCTTACAGGGGCCAATCAATGAATTTAAGAAAGAGATTCAAAATGGGTATAACCACAAAGGGTATGAAACTTTTGGGATAATCAATGAATTTAAGAAAGAGAGATTCTTTTATGAGTTGATTGATACCTATATGTATATATATACACACACATACATCATATATGTATAATTTTATAAGAATATATACACACACTTTTACACCACAAGAATAATTTGGGAACATGCATGATTAGGTTTCATGTTTTAATATGAGATTATCTAAAGTTGGATAATTTGTTATTCTTGAATAACGATTCTTTGAAATTTGGAAAATTTTGAATATAACATTCTTCTTTGAATATATTTTTTTGAAATTTAAATAAATTGTTGTTGATATTCTTTGAAATTGGGACAATTTTGGGCTTCTTATTGTTTTTACTAATATTGGATTCTCCTAAATTGTGCCTTGAATTATAGTTGTGCACATTATGTTTTGTGTGTTGGGATTATATTTTCTTTGAAATTGGTCAAGTATGCATGCCCTCGTGCATGTGGATAGTCCATATTATAGGGAGACTCTGCAAAATTTTTTTCATATATAAGTCAAATGGCCATATAACTTGAACATGAGTATAACATAAAACATAACTAGGAATTAAGTTTATCCATAATTCAATCAAGAAGAAGGTTCAAAGAAGTTTTCCATAATTCACGATCGAGAAGATAAAGAAAATGACACACTTATTAATATGTATGCTATAAGTATGACTTAGCTTAGAATATAAAGAAAATGAAAAGTACAAACACAAACACAAGCACCATAACTTCAATCACACTATTAATGAGTTGTTTCAAAATATCCATACTTGTCTAAATCTTCATATATAAGTCAAATGGCCATATATGCATTCGTGTATATGTGATGGCAATGAGTATATGTGATGTTTTTTGTTGTGTTCAGATATGGACCCTCGAATCATATATGTATCCTTGTTAAGTAACTTGATTAAGAAAAAAAAGAGTTGAGGGACCAATTAATAAACTAGCAAAAATATTGCCCATAAATAGTCAAGTTACTTCATTTTCTTCACTTTTCACCAACAAAACAAAAGTTAGAGAAGTGAGTAAAAAAATATATACTAGTAGAAAACTTTAGGTTATATATATACTAGTAGAAAACTTACTTCAAAAGACAAATGAGTGATGATGAGTAGTGAATCGATCATAACAATCGATTCCTATGCCACATTCATTTTGCATATACTCTTATTGGATTTCTCATTCCATTTTCTTACTTATCTAATATTTGGAACATATTAGTACAAACATGCCAGAGTATGGAAAGATTGAACTCGGGTTTTCAAACATGCGAGGCATGTGCTTATGAGTTTTCATGGTGATTTAAGGTTTATAGGAATGCTTAAAGACCATATGTGTTCTATTGTAGACTTGTGGGATTTGGTAGCCAAAATTGTGCCTATAAGGGACTGTTATGGCCAACTTGTGTGACTCGTGTTGTTAGATAGTGAGGAGTACATACATTGCCTATAGATAACATGTAAAAATGGTTCCCTAAGTTAGTTAAGGTTTACATGGTGTGTTGTGCAAATTCTTGCTTAAAAATCAATGAAAATAAGATTTATAGAACAATGAACACTAAAATAGTGAACCACCATACCTGGACCCCATACTATAAGGGACTGTTATGGCCAACTTGTGTGACTCGTGTTGTTAGATAGTGAGGAGTACATACATTGCCTATAGATAACATGTAAAAATGGTTCCCTAAGTTAGTTAAGGTCTACATGGTGTGTTGTGCAAATTCTTGCTTAAAAATCAATGAAAATAAGCTTTATAGAACAATGAACACTAAAATAGTGAACCACCATACCTGGACCCCATACACAAGTTTCAATAGTCATAATAGGACATAAGAAAGCTACACAAACTAAAGGAACCAAGCCCAAGCCATTTTGAGCATGAGACTTGCTAAAATCACATTTTAAAGCCAAATATGGACTGCTTTTGGACAATTCATAGTACACGACCTTAAAGGACTATTATGAGAAGATCTGAAAGTTGCTCATACATGCTAGTAATGATTCCCAAACATGGTCATTAATAAAGCCAACAAGAAAACCAATTTAAGCTCTCTTTTCGAGCTAAAGTGAGCTTTGATAAGTCAAAATGAGTTAGATGATTAAATAAAGTTTGGTGATGCTAAAAGTAACCTTAAGTAACTTAAATATACACGCCTAGACTATCCTAGTGGCCTGACTATCCTATCCTATTGTCCTTTTGTTTACATACAATTACATATCCCGATGTTCTCTATATCCCCGACAAGTTTATGTACCTTTCATTTATAACTTATACTAACATCCTAAATTTTTATTTATAGATGTCTTACGAACTGCGGCAGACCAAAGCGCGGGTTGGGTGAGAACCTAATCATGTGTCTTAGAAGGCCCTAAAGCTAATCCGGGATGATCGCATTCTTATCTGAGATCCGTCCTCCTCCGGATATAAGACGTAAGTTAAACATCGTGTATATATATATATAAGGGTTTAATATTTTCATTTTATAAATATAGTAGTGATTTAAATGTAAGGGTTTTAATATAAATTATTGTATATTGTAGTGATTTTCAAGATAGTAAAATTATGAAGTGCATTTCACAATTATGCTTCTGAGAATCTGCTCCACGCCGGTGATTACGTCAATGAAACACACCTCTACCCATAAGATCTGATTTAATTTTGAATTTCGGTATATTTTTTATCACTCGATAGATAATACATAGTTAATCAAATAATAATATTGTTTAGTAATATAACAGATTTTAATATTATTATTGTTGTTTTATTTGCGAGAAGCGATATAGATGGGACGACGATTTACGGCATCGATTATTGAGACACTATTCTGGCGTAAGTGCGTATTATGAACTAAAGATAATTTGAACAAGGAACGACAAAAAGCCCCTCGCACAATCTTTGAGATTGACCATCCAGATGAAGGTGAGCGGTATATGCATGAGCATAGCCCACAGTGGTGCGCGCATACCCATATGGGTGCGGATGTGTGACCGATGGAAAGTTTGAGAAATTTGAGTCGAGTCAAGAGAAGCTATCGCCTCGAATGTGATCCTCGTGTATCGAACGACGGCGAAAGGCAAAAGGCACGTATCGTATCGAGGCGGCGGTATATATCACAAATACTGACACATTCTTGCCGCGAGAATGCGTATGTTATGTTTACATCATCTTTTGTAGCTAAAATATCATATGTTTACATAATAATATGAGAAAATGAACTATAGGAGTCTCGGTCTCAAGGTCAACCTATCAATTGGTTGGATGTGTATGTACCCGCGATGGTCTACTGAAGTCGCTTACATATAAGCGGTAATAAGTTCACTTTATCCTAATATGTTGTTTATAAATTATAACGACCTTCTTTAGTATTTTTTTATTTTATTTTTAACTATTTAATTGTTCATCTTCTGACAAGACACTTATAAGGGCTTAATGAACGAGCGCTATCCTGAAGGCACCCCGTGTCCGTCGATTGATCAAGAATTATGGGAGAGGGCATCCATCGTGAAGAAAAATTATGTCAAAGGCCAAGGACAAAGAGGACGCCCACCATCATTAACGCACAGCAGACTCTGCCACCAGTCTACACAATCATCAAAGTTATCCACCTATCATACTCCTGCCGATCAGGTGAGAGCGATCTGTCGAGATCGTGATCTTCTTCGTATACTAGGCGGGCATCTGCAGTCTCTCCGAGTCTGATGAGTTGGCGAGGCGCAAAGCGCATGGCGTGGCGGCGGCGAGATGCGAGGCGGCGGCGAGCAAGACAACAACAATGTGAGCAGTATATATATATATCGTTTATTATTTAGCTACATTGTCTTATATGTTTATAGTCTCTGAGTCAATGTCTTACTTATATATAACATATATGTTTTATTACTTTGATAATTACAGGATCCTAATTTGGATGATCCATGAAGAGCGCCTAGACTTATTTTTTTTAGATTTTTAAAGCCTTGTACTCTTTTAGATTCATTCTTTGGACAATTGTATTAGTTTATATCGATGTTTACGATATCGATTATATTGTGTTGGATGAATGTTTTGTATTGTATTGGATGAATGTTTATTCATGGATGAATGTTTTGTATTGTATTGGATGGATGTTAATATGGATGCTTGTATATATATATATATATAACTGTGTTGGGATTGAAAGCAGGTACAAAACAGGTTATTTTTGGGAAATCAATAAAATAGGCAAAAATTTAAAAAAAAAAAAAAAGCATCAGCGACCGCTTCAGCTTCTTTGAATCTAGCGATCGCTGCGGTCGCTATTATCGGTCGCTGACACGTGTGACACGTCACACATAACAAATGACTTAGCATAAGTCATAATAAGCGATGGTATCGATTAAGCTAATTACTATTCATTAATAATTCGGTTAAGCTATTGTTGGTCATTGATGTCCTTCCAATGATTAGATTATCTCATGATTAGACAATGACATGACACGGTCATAGATAGCCATCTACTGACCGTATCTGCGATCATTGATGTCTTGTCATTGATAAGCCTTTTTTTTGTAGTGTTCCTTCTTCATCGATTCTTTCTTCCTGAATAGCACCTTCTTATACTTTCTTCCTCATACGTATCGTACTCCAGTGTCCAGTAGCTTGGCGCCTTTAACTTTATCGATTAAAGTTGGTTCCACTCGTATATTCGCCATCATATCATGGGTCCCTAGAGTCTTTAACTCTATTTCTATCCTTTCCAAGTCATACACAATGGGCCTTTGCATTGACAATAATGCACTCGTGCCCGCATACGATCTTCTACTCAATGTGTCGTACCATTACGTTCGCTTTTCCGTGATGGTATCGATGGTATAATCATAATCTTTCAACAACTCAAGCCATCGTCGTTGTCGCATGTTGAGTTCCTTTTGAGTGAAGAAATATTTGAGGCTTTTATGATCCATATAGATCTCTACCTTCTCTCAATACAGGTAATGTCTCCAAATCTTAAGTCACGAAGATAATAAATGCTAACTCTAGATCATGAGTAGGATAATTCCTCTCATATTCTTTGAGTTATCGTGAGGCATAAAGCTATGACTTTCCCATGTTGCATGAGAACACATCTTAACCCTTTGATCAAGCATCACTATAAATGACAAATCCCTCCGCGCGGATGGTATTGTCGTAACAGTCTTTGAAATGAGTCTCCTCTTGAGTTCTTGAAAACTCTTCTCACATTCCTGCTCCAACCAATTTTGTATCTTTTGAGTCACCACGTTAATGGAGTAGCAATTCGAGAAAACCCTTCTACTTAATCTCGATAATAACTAGCTAAGCCGAAAAAGCTACGTATTTCGATTCATCGACTTAGGTTGCTCCCAACTTTAAATTGCTTCAATCTTTGCCAGGTCAATAGATATTCCATGATTTGATATTACGTGCCCAAGGAATTTTACTTCCTCAAGCCAGAACTCACATTTCTTTAACTTGGCATATATCTTGTTTTCACGAAGCTTTTGAAGTATCAGCCTCAAGTTTTGCTTATGGTCTTCACGGGTTTTGGAATAAATGACGATGCCATCAATAAAGACGACCACAAAGTGATCCAAATATTCCTTGAATACTCGGTTCATCATATCCATGAAGGCAGCAGGAGCATTAGTCAATCAAAAAGACATGACTAGAATTCATAATGCCCGCATCGGGAGTTCCTCGAAGCAATCTTTGAATGACATCGCTTTTAATCTTCAACCGATGATATCCGTAATGAAGATTGATCTTTGAAAAGAATTTGGCGCCTTGAATCGGTCAAACAGATCATCAATAATACGAGGTAACAGTACCTATTTTTGATGGTGACATGATTCAACTCCCGATAATCAATACAAAGTCGCGTACTTCCATCTTTCTTCTTCACGAATAGAATAGGAGCACCCCAAGGAGACGATTAGGATGAATGAAACCGATGTCTAACAATTCTCGTAGTTGGGTTTTTAACTCCTCAAGTTCATAGGAGCCATTCGATATGGGGCTTTGGAAATGGGTTTTGTCTGGATTTCAAGGTCGATAAAAATTC
Organism: Panax quinquefolius; assembly: GCA_020205615.1. NCBI lineage: Eukaryota > Viridiplantae > Streptophyta > Magnoliopsida > Apiales > Araliaceae > Panax > Panax quinquefolius. Next base: position 75,827,257 of record CM035154.1, read on the forward strand.
AATTTCACGCCTAGGGGTAGGCCGAAAGTTCTTCGTGGAATACGTCAGAAATTTATTAACAATAGAAATATCATTCAAATCGACGTATTTTATTTAAATCGTGATATGGGCTAAGAAAGCTTGACATCCATTTTTCAATAAACGAATAGCTTTATGGCTTGATATGACAGTGATTTATTTTAGTGGTTTGGCTGCTTGAATTCGTATAATAGGTTGGTTAGGAATATGAAAGCTAACAACCTTACGAAAATAATCACTTTTAGCATGATGAGTAGTTAACTAATCAATCCCTAAAATCACATCAAATGCATGTATTTTCAAAGAAATATGATCGACAGGTAACGTGCGGTTATCGATTTGAATCAAACAAGACTTATAAACAGTGGATGTAATGAAGGTTTCTCCCAACGGAGTTTCAACAGATAAGTCAAAGTCTAATTTATCCGTAGTCAAATTTAAACGTTGAGCGCAAGTAGGAGAAATGAAAGAATGGGTAGAACAAGTATCAAATAAAGTATAAACTTCGCTAGAGTTTATGATTAGCTTACCCGTGATCACCTCGTTCGGATTCCTCGCTTTTGGGAGGAGGTTACGACAAATGCTCTCCTCAAACTATCGGGTTTTTTCTTCTGGGACCCCTTTGATGCCTCCATCCCAAATTGGACTTGACTTTGGTGCACGGCAAAATCAAAGCTAGGTGGCCTTCTTTTCCACAATTATAACATGCTTTGACTACATCGATGCGGTTTGACTTATGTGTCCTTCCCTCCACATTTATAACATACGACCGGCCATTCGTTCTCCTTCCTTAACAAATGAGTCTTTGGTCTTGACGCCTTTCCATCTTTCTTTGAACTTCTTCTTCTTGAACTTTCCACTTATTATCTTGGCCATGATTACCACCAAGTGGTTATCATTTCGGCGAGTTGATTCCTCTCGCGTTTGTTGTCATCGCTCACGATCGCTACCACCGGTATTATCAACTTGTCGGTTGCTCTTTCTTGGTTGTCATTGACTCATTATCACGCCCCAATAATTGAGCCCTATTCACAACATCCTGAATACAAACACGCTTTATGAGAGATAAGGTATTGACGTATCTCGGGTTTCAAACCTCTTAAAAACATCCGCGTCATTCTCTCCTCATTATCAACCAAGTGGGATGCAAACCGAGATAACTCGGCAAACTTACCTTCGTACAGCACCACGGTCATATTATTTTGCTTAAGCTTGATGAACTCTACCTCCTTCATGTGTCGAATACTTTCAGGAAAGTACTTGTCGTTGAACAACTCTTGGAATTTCTCCCAAGACATCTTCAAGCAAGCAGTCAGTTGTATGCGCTTATGATTCCCTACTAGTATTCTGTCTCTGTACGCAATATGAAGGTGGCAAAGGGAACCTTTTGCTCCTCGGAGCATCCCAAAACATCAAATATCTTGTTGATCTACTTTATCCACGTCTCCGCCTTTAAGTGGTTTTGGCTTCCAAAACTCCCGGTGGTCCCAGCCCTTGAATCGCTAGCGGTGACCGTCAAGAGAGTTGTTAGTGTTTCCAGCTGCATTTTGGACAGGAGCCGCCTTCGCCTGATGTTGCATGAATTGCATAAAACCTCTGAACATCGGTAATTATTTTCATGAGGATTATTGTCTTCCTGTTGCACATTACCCTGGGCATTGATCGTTGGTGACTCAACGGTCTCATGTGTTTCATTGCTTGTCTCAACATTTTCAGATGCCATTTTTAAATACTGCAATAAAACAAGGGTTAATTAACATATCACATATTATCCCAATACTTTGACCGACCAATTAAATAACACATAAGCTTAGGTTGGTCATACTAGCGAAGGAATTCCCCGCTCTCCCTCCTAGTTCTTGTAGATCACATCTCACCAGGATCATATCCCTAAGCTTTGATATTAACTCGTGACGCCCCCAAAATAGGTATACATCACCCATCTTGAGTCGCCAAATACATGGTACAAAATATAAGTAAAAACTTAATTATACAACTGTCGTGTAAAATACGACAAAACATATGCTATGAGTTTTAATACAAATATTGTCATCTAGACAATATCCACACTCAATGGAGTCCTCATTACATTTATTATCACACTATTTAACAGAATAGTGAGGACTATTAATGCTATCATCTGGACCGTCACCCCGTTCCCCTACTCGTCCCAGCTATATTCTCATTTCTTGAAGAGAGCAGTGAAAGAAAGGGTGAGCTCAACTAGCCCAGTAAGAAATATTATGACTAAGATAATGCAGAATAAATTATCATTAGTCTTCAACAATGTTAAACTGATAAAATATAATAGACATCAAGTTGAACTGCAGCGGAACAAGCAATCCATTAGAAGAGTCAAGTAGAGAATAAAATCTACTATCTTCTATACTTAAAAAAGTTTTCATCAATTTTTATCGCTGAGACTCAGCTTAACAAATAAACCACATCATCGAGTCATCCCTGCACTACGGGCCAAGGATATTCATTAAATCATCAATGGTCATGACTATACCGAATAATCCCTGGTCATAATCACACCAAAAACTGTCCATCAATGCACTACAGGCTACTGAGGACTTTTACCACCTCATTTATAACATTACAGGTCATGATTATACCGAATGATCCCTGGTTATAATCATACAAAGTCCATCTATGCACGTAAGCCAAAGATGACTTTTATCACAATATAAGCATGAGGATGATGATAATGACATAATAATTCAATAAAACAAGTTCAAGAATAAATTTTAAAGATTTATAAGTTAATTTATCATAAACTCAATAATGTCCAAATTGTCAACATGATACTTCTTTGTGGAGTAAAAAAAATTCAAGAATGCTCAGAAGAATATTTTCATTAAAAGATACTGGATGAAGCGCAAATATCAAGGATATTCCACTAATTTCATGGAGTATAAAAGTCAAAGCTTAACCAACTGAGTATAAGAGAATATAGGAAACTGCAAATGGATTTTCGTCCGCCACGCGGTAATCCACTTAGACAGATCATTTCCATAATTTAATAAGGAATGAATACAAAGGATCATTCACCATGCATGTGATAATCCACATAGAAAGGTTATTCCAACAGAATGACAAAGAATGGAATAACAGAAGAAATCACCATGCATGCGATAGAATCGCATGCATGAAGTTATTCCAATAGAATAATAAAGAATGGAACTAGCCACGCGTAAGCACGACCGATGTGATATTCCGGCGTAATAATAAATAATGGAATCAGTCCCATGAACGCACGCATATACGATATTCTCAATGTAATAATAAATGATGGAACCAGTCCTGTAAACGCATGCATGTGATATTCCGACAGAATAATAAAGAACGGAATAATAGAAGAATTTCACCATGTATGCGATACTTTGCATAAACAGGTTATTCCAACATAATAATGAAGAATGGAATAACAGAAGAATTTCACCATGTATGCGGTACTTAGCGTATACAGGTTATTCCAACAAAATAGTAAGGGATAGAATAACAATAGCTCTCTTCATGAATACGAAAGAAATAATACCCCTGACCTCAGAAGAAACTGGATACTGGAATAGTGACGTAGCAGGCTTCTCTTCTTCTTTCGCTCTATAGATTTTCTCTCTATAGTTTCTCTCTATAATTTCTCTCTATAATAATTGCTCTAAAGCTTTATTAAATTGGTGAGAAATGAAGGAAGAATGAGCTTTTATTTATAGAAAAATATAGTTTCGATAATTGCACGTTTTGGGGCTCAAAAAATTACAGTACAATACCTCCAACTTTTCTTTCATTTTTAATTTAGTCCTGCAAGTATTATCAAACTTGCACCACCTCCCCTTAATAGTAAATAATGTGAATCAATAGTTCAATCATGTGAACCAATAGTTATAATCATGTGAAAATACGAATTACTAGATAAGACTCCATCTATACCTCCATATTTAATTTAATCATGCATGTATTATCAATCTTTTTAACTCCCCTAATAGTATAAGAATGTGATTCCATAGTACACACATATGAACAAATAGTTATATAAGCATGTGAATTAGTAGCAATTAATTGCTCAATTATCCGATAAATTCCCGATTTATCAATATAACCCCTGCACATCAATTATCATCAGAATAGATGTTGATTACCACTAACACTAATAATCCCAACACAATGGAACTATCAAATTCATCTTTAATCAACACGAACTTATTCATCATTAATATTATAACTCACAATATTTAACAAACAGTGTCATTCTCGTGAAAGAGGGGCTTTCAATAAGGATTTCTCCCTATCGGCGCCGCAATTAGGTGACCAAACCTCCTATCAAAAAACTTCTAGACATTGTAAATATTATAATTTAATAATATAAATAACTTTGTCATCTCAATTATTGATTTAATAATATATCATATAATGCGATGATACTATGACAATAATCTAATCAATAATACGAGAGATATGATGCAAAAATTATCAGAGTAATAATTGAGTATAACCGGTGACTTCTCACGTAAGCATCAATAACTAATACCGTAGTGTGCTACTTATGTAACCACGCATATTATCAGCATTTTTACTACCGGGTAGTTCAACAGCTTTTAATTCAGAATACTTCCGCCGTTATTTTTATAACAAGATAATTCGCTGTTTTTTTTACTAAATAAATACTTCCGTTAGGGGTCCACTAAATAATTGTGCTTGTCGTCATTTAATATTCCTCGTTAAAACGAATATTCTCCACCAATCGAATATTATATAACCACTTGCTTACTTTGCAAAATTTGTAAATATTACCCACAACTATAACATTATATCATATCCACACCATAATATTCAAAAATATATTTCGAGAGAAATTAATCTTTATTCATAAAAGTTGGGGTCTTACAACAACATTGTCGAAGAAATTTTTTCTCGATAAATTAAAAAAAATCACAATAATTAGTGAAGGAAATCTGACATTTTAAAAGTAAATATGTTCTTCACAAATTGTTATTTATGAAGGAAGACAATTTTATTATTTATTTCAAAATGTTAATTGTGAGAAAATCATCGATCTCCTCACCAAATTATAATTTGTGAAGAACATATTCTTCACAAAAAATATTTAGTCACTAACTTAGCGAATTATAGTTTTAGCGAGAAGCTCTAATGCGAGGAATTGTGCAAAGAAAATTTTTTCTTACAATAAATTGTTATTCCGTAATATATAGTATTATTATTTAATATATATAAATATAATAAAACAGAACAATATATATATATATATATATATATATATATACATAACACAGAAAAAACATAAACAAATAAATCCGAGTCCTTTGAATTCACAAAGTCTCCTTAAAGCAAATTTATTCCCTCACAGGCGCTAAGGATTAATTGAATAATTGCTTCCCAAGATAAAATGGATTTCCAGTTCTTAATTAAGAACACTTCGAACCAAATTATATGTTATGTACTGAACTTATATGAATATTAATGATGCATGCATGAAGAGAAAATAGGAAAAACTTACTGCATAATTTATTGCAGAAACAGGAAAACTTATTACGTAAACTAAACGGGCAGGGAAAATATTGTTGTAATTTAGAATCTAAAATCTATCGCAGAATGGGGACTGCAGATTGTGGAACGGGACTCTGCTTTTACGTAAAGCGGAAGGAATAGTAATGTAATGTGAATATCTTGCATAAATAAAACGGGACGAAAATAAAACTTATGCAGAAATGGAATCCCACATAGTTTATTTATTGATAGTTTGCGACAATTAAGACAAGATATTACCGTTGGTTTGTCAAAACGACGTAGTATCGTGATCAAAATTATTAAACAAATTTTTCCTAAAAAATATATATCACGACCCCACCCGCTCAACTCCGAGCCCGACCGACCTGACCGGACGGAAGCACATGCACATACAGTAGGTAAGCTTGAACCAAGCCTTGGCTAGGTCCTCTCCCTTCCACAAAAGTGGGGTGCCTCTTGGGGCCCTTCCCATTGAGCAAACATCCCATATATATGTTCTTCATTTTTTCCTCTAATGCCCTATGTGAGACTTTAACATTTCAAGTAGGTGACTTTGGAGTTAATTTTCTCATTCAATTCTTAATGGATTTGAACACATAAATATACCACGTTATACTCCTCACGGAGGAGAACGCATTGGTGCAAAATCCTGACATTTTTGAAATGTGGGTCCCTCATTAAATTGAGCCTCAAAATGCTCTAATATTTAATGTTTTCAAATCCATTTCCAACAATCCCCCACATGAATGTAAAATTGGCTTTATATCATGAGAAAGAAAAAAATATGTTATGAATATGCAGACACTAGTTCGAGTACATGAGAAAAGATATTTCATCAGGTTAAGTAGCCTAGTGGCTTTGAACTTGCCCTAGTAAAGTCTATCGGATTTACTTGGCTAATCAGTAGACTTGATGTCTTTGAACTGTCAGCTTTTCGTGTAAACCTAGACAATAAAATTCACAAAATATCTCTTCAAACATAGTTGGTTCTCACGTTTGTGTTCATTTTGACCTTGAAACACCTCTTGGTTCTGTGAGTATATTAGAGAATTCAGCCTTTCAAAATTCTCACAGAAGTGGCCCCCTTCTTACTCACGTAGGTGACTTCTATCAAGAGTATCCTGTAATACCCCACTTAAACGTATTTCAAGATATAAATGTCATTAAAAGCGTAACTTATCCTAATTCTCGCGGCAGATGTGCACTATCTCATAATAGGAATGGCTAGGAGTAAATATCTCCTCAGTGCTTTACTGAGTACTACATAGTTCGGTTTGCCCATTGAACCAAGATCTTGGGATCTCCAGTTAGCTAGGTTGGGTTGCCACTATGACGACTCTTATTTAAACAGTAGGCTTTAAACCCATTCCCTTCGATGATCTTTCTACTTGCTTTCTTGTTAAACCTTTCGTAAGCGGATCCGCAATATTATCTTTTGACTTTACATAGTCAATTGAGATAATTCCATTTGAGAGCAATTGTCTAACGGTATTATGTCTTCGTCGTATATGGCGTGACTTACCGTGATATAAATGACTCTGTGTTCTTCCAATTCTTGATTGGCTATCACAAAGTATACATATACCGGCATGTGTCTCTCACCAATTTGGAATATCCTCTAAGAAATTACGAAGCCACTCACCTTCTTCTTCACTTTCGTTTAACGAAATGAATTCTCGATTCCATCAGAGACCTTGCAATACACGTTTGTTTTGAGGATTTCCAAGATACTATTGCACCTCCAAGGGTAAAGACATATCCACTTGTGGATTTTGAGTCTTTATTGTCAGATATCCAATTAGCATCACTATATCCCTCCAATATTGCTGGATATCTTGTATAATGCAGTCCATATTTTTTAGTATGTTTTAAATATCCCAAAACTCTCAAAATTGCTTTCCAGTGATCTTTACCTGGATTACTCGTATACCTACTTAGCTTACTTACCGAATAAGCTATATCTGGTCTAGTACAGTTCATGACATACATTAAACTTCCTATTATACGAGAATATTCTAGTTGAGAAATGTTATCACCTTCATTTTTAGCTAGATGAAGATTTATATCAACTGGGGTCTTATTTAGAATTATATTATACTTATTAAAATTTTCAAGTATTTTTTCAATATAATGAGTTTAAAATAATATAATTCCATCAGATGTTCTAGAAATCTTGATTCCTAATATTATATTAGCAACCCCCAAGTCTTTCATGTCAAATCTATTTGACAACATACGTTTGGTAGAGTTGATAACTTCATTGTTGCTACCCATGATTAACATATCATCCACATAAAGACAAACAATGACATATTCGTTTTGAGTGCTTTTGACATAAACACATTTGTCACACTCATTGATTTTAAATCCATTTGATAACATAACTGTGACCCGTAATTTTATAATTTAATTTTAATATTTATTTGATTGAATAAATAGTTTTTGATGAATTAATTATTAGATTAAATAATTAATTGATGAAGTTGTGATAGAGTAATTTAATTATATGTGTTACATTAATTAATTTAATGTGGAGAATTTTTATTATTCAAGTATGTGATTATGTGAGCTTATCAATTAAAAGAAATATTTAATAAGCCTTTGTTATTTTAATTAATTTAATTATTAATTAGAGATTTAATAATTGATATTATTATTAAATGAAATTTTTTAATTATGTGACTATGTGCATTATTGAGAAATCATTATATTTTATTTAAAGTAAATTAAATAAGATATTGATTTATTTTATAAAGGAGTGTGACATTATTTAAACTATATGATAAAGTTTTATTAAATTAAATGATTTTTAAAACCTATTCTAACTAGCCAAACATGGCCTTGGTGGGAGTTGAGGGAAGTTACCCATGATGGGGGTAATCGACCTCTCATCACGTCGATTTTCTCCTTTATTATCAGACGTCTTCTTCTTTTCTATTATTCTTCTAAGTCTGATAAAAACATCACAGAGAGAGAGAGAGAGTTTGAGAAAATTATTGAGAGAGATTGCTTGGTGTTTGAGAATTATTGAGGAAGGCTTTAATTCATCTCCTATTATTTTATCTACGCTTGGGTAATTCTCTTCAACCCAAATTTTTATTTTATGTCTTTTAAGTTTTCATGAATATGGCCTAAGTTTTCTGTAAAGTTTCTGTAGTTGGAAAGGGTAACAATTACGTGATTATGTGTTAATATATAACATCATAGTATGTTTTATATATATTATATGGGTTTTCATATCTTCAGTTTCATGAAATTATACAGTAAAAGATTTCAGAGTATGTTATATGGCCATATGGCCTTATACGGGATTTTTATATGTCAAATATAATTTATTTTGCAAAATTCATACATTGATATGATTATGCATGTTAAAATGAACAAAATGAAACTCGAATGGTTGGATTTGGCTTTATAACTAATCAGAGCATTAAAATCCATGTTTTTGTTCAAGAACTTCAAGAACATCCAATTTGCATGCTTTAATTCTGTGATTATGTGTTTTAATGGGTGAAAATCACTCCATAGATGTTAAGTATTGATTATTTATGAATTCTAGCATATGGGTATGTCTAAATTCGTAAAAATAAGTTGATTGAAATTTTTAGTGGTTCGCAATTTTCGCTGAATCATAGAATCCAACTCGAGAGTCTCGACCGCACGCCAACTCCCAGTTCATTTCTCGCATCACAATATGATATGTCCGGTCATATGCAGTGCCACAGTGCACAAATACCAAGAGCCAAAGACAAAAGTGGTGTCATGCAATACTTAAAGCGTAATGTCTAGAAAATGCAAATTTTTAATGTTCAAGTATAGAAATGAGTTAGTAACTTAGTCTAATGAATATAAAAACTTGTTAGACCTATAATGAGATGTTAAAATAAATTCTTAACATGTCCATAACACAATTATGTGTGAACTGAATGATCAAATGCATAGTTACCTTATTGTTTGTGAAGTCTTAATTTTTGACAATAAGTGTAGTAATTGACTAAGTATAGTCATGAACTCGAGTTAGACAAAGAATAAACTCGTGTTGTTTATTACGTGATAATTGATTGGTGTTGTGAACATGAAAGATATGTAGGATTTAATTCAAAGAACGAGTTTTATTAACGTGTAATCTACGCACGAGGCAAGTTTCTAAACCTTATCTTGTTACATTGAGCAAGTTTTCTAACTCTACATTTACGTTGAGCAAGTTTCCTAACCCTACTTGTTATCGTTATATAAGTTGATTAATTCATCTTTCGATATTGAGCAAGTTCTCATTTTTATTGATCAAGCCTGTCTTGTATAGTAAAGTTTATTAATCTTCAAGCTTGATGTTGTTATACAATAATTATTCTATTGTATACCTTTTAAGATGTTATTCAAGTTAAATATTCATTTACTATTAAACCTTGTTAGACTAGTGAACCCTTATTGATTCGACTAGTCTATAGTTGATGAGCGTTCTAAATTTCAGAACCCCTTGATGAATTATCCAAACCAAACTTCCTTTGGTGCGGACTCGAATGTCAAATCGAGATGAATAACCTCAGATAGGGGATTATTTACGCTTTTTTAGCGTTAAGATATTGTGCACAGTATGGTACTAAGGGCTGATCCCCCTAAGTACGAGAAGAAGAGTCCATAGTCTTATGACTATTAAAGGTTTCAAGTATAAACACTTGACAACCTAGGACATAGTTCAAGGTCTTATAACCCTCAAAAATTCTTTTGATTCTTGTTATTCATTCTTGATTCAAAAGTTGAGCTTTTATATTCGAAGTTATTATTTTTCTCGCATGTAATTATTCATTGTTATATTTTTATACTTGTGGGCAATCGTGCTCACTCTTGCGAATAATAACATTGCAGTTAAGAACAAAAGAGCAGACGAACCTTCCACTAGTTAGGGCAAGGGCAAGCTTAGCAAGTAATGAAGACTGATTATTTATGTGGTTATGTAATGATATTTAGAATTGATGTTATTTAAGACTTATTTGTTTATGTTTCCGCACAGATGATTTAAGGTTAGAGTAACCTGGGATTTATTTATTATGAAGTTGATGTAACCCCATAAGGGAAGAGATTTATTATTTATTTCTATCTATTGCATGGTTTGCATTTATTTATGGGTAGATAGATCGATGATGTTTGTACAGTGAACACCAAATCCTGTGGAAATGGAAGTACCGGATTTGGGGGTGTCACAGGTTGGTATCAAAGCTATAAGCATGAATTTGCAAAGAGCCCCGAGCCTTTATCTGGTGACATCCCTTTAAGGGAAGGCACCGAAGCCAAACTTTCTGTAGGGAACGCCGAGAGAGTCGGTAGCAAGTTGATAGGTACCCTTGTAAGGTGCTATGGTTGGAAGCACCATGAGTGTTACAGGTTGGTATCAAAGATGTAAGGTTATGAACCTTAGGTGGGGGGAACAACCTTAGGTAGTAGCCTTGTAGGAGATTGAGAACATAGTAGTGGTTGACTCTTATCGAGTTATAAGAAATGAATTTCTAAATTCATTGAAGATAATAAAAGACTTTATGTGCTTATGTGTTAATCTATGTGTTCGCTAGCACGGATTAGTAACTAAAACTTAAAATTTTGTTGTCGGGATGTTTGGATGTTGGAGGAGCTAGTCGAGCCGGGAGGAGGAACCCCGATTACCTATAGAGGAGGAGCCCCAGAGACATTCATGTCGTCGAGGAACAACTTGTGCAGAGAGAGCCATCTCCGCTTGATCACCGTTATTTGCCGTCAGAGCATGAGCCGAGACTCGATCTGAGGAGGATCCCGAGGAAGAGGAAGAAGAAGAGGAAGAAGAGGAGTTCCCACCAACTCCATTGATGCGTAGATGTATGATGCACTATATAATCGTAACGTAGAGTTGCAGGATATCGCTCGTGATCCGGATCGAAAGCAAAGCGTTAGTCGGCCAGATTACTATTGATCAGAGGGATAGAGAGATTGTGACTCTTCACACACGTTTAGGAAACGTGGAGTGGGATCTGGTTCACGAGAAGGGTCAGACCGAGGATAAGTCCGCAGAAATATAGAAGTTAAAGAAGGATCTGAAGGAGACCTCAGAGAGGCTTGCCATAGCAGAGGAGGGCTGGGTACAATAGTCACGCCGTGCTGATCGTGTAGAAGATGATCGTTGTACGAAGAAGGCTAAACTTGAGGAGACGTACTCTACACTACAAAATGCAATGGATGCGGTCTAAGATCGAGTTAGGAAGTATCCAATCCAGTTTGAGGATCTACCATCATATATGCTAGATTGCAGAACGATGTGCCGCATCATGGAGGAGGAACGTTGCAAGGCTATCCAGTGCCTTAACAGACAGTGATAGTATTAGTTTAAATATGTGAAAACTATTTGATAGTTAATGATGTAAATTCCGATATGTTCATAAATAAAGGAATATTGTGATGTTTTAAATCTCGTAGATTCTTTATCTCGGATAGTTGATGTAAATAAGCGGTGATGCTATCTTATGATGTAAAGACTTTTGAATTAAATGAAATGTCAAAGTTTATTTGAAGTAATGTGTTAAGTGAGTTATGATTAAATGTTTAGTTAAGTCTTAAATGTTTTAGAGATTGAGTAAAGATCTAATAAGCGTATATTCTTAATAGAAATATGCCGCATAGAAGACAAAATCGTCGTAGAAGCCCGGGAAGAAGGGTCAACAAACAATAACAACGACGCCAATGCTAACTCCGTTCAGCAATTGGTGAACCTTTTAGCTGGAACACTTAATAATCAACCCCAAGCTCCACCAAATACTTCGTTTAAGGACTTCAAGGCGGTGGGACTGCCAGAGTTTAAGGGTTCCATGAACCCAATCGAAGCTCATTTTGGTAAAAATGGAACATGAAATTCAATTGACCAATTCTCCTATTATATTTTGAATTTTTGAGTGTGGTCAAGTTCTAGAGTTAGAACTATGAGTTTTGTAGCATCTCCAAGTGGAATTACTGGAAAAGGTGTTGTAAATTTTTGTGTGGACTGATTTTAGCAAAGGAGTCAAAAAATTACCAAAATGCTACTGTCCAGATTTTTAGAAGGGCTATTTCGGCCACTTAATTTGTGAGAAAAATTCCGGCCTTTTGGGACATGAAAGTATATAGTATAAGGTACCTCCTGTCCAAAAATGAGCTCATTCCGACTTAAAATGAGCAAGTTATAACCATTTCAATATTTAGGTTTTTCCGACGAAAAACGCTATAATCGGAGTTCTATAACTCCGATGACCATGAAATTTAAACTGGAAGCTCATGTTAACATGTGTAAGATCCTGCCAAGATTTGGAAATTTCTAGAGTTAAACTTGAGGTAGCTAATTTCTTAAGGAATTAATTAGAAATTGATTTTTGAAAAATAGTAAATGAATTTTAAAGATTCCAAGAAAAATATATGTTCATTATGGGACTATATTCTGCTAAATTCCAGAAAAGAAATATTTTTGGGACTGATTTGGTATTTTTCATAAAAATGATTTAGTTACGAACATATGAGTTAAATATGTTATGTGAAGTAACAAAGTTGGAAAATAGGATTTTATGGCTTGGAAATCCTATATAAGGTATATGCATATTTTTTATGAGGGATTTAATTATTGGTGATGAAATCTTATGAGTATGACATTTTGAATGATTAAATGCATTATTTGGTAAAGTGAAAATAATTGAAATAAATTATTTATAAGTTTAAGAAGTAATTAAAATATTATTATAATATTAATAATATTTAATTATGAGTTTATTAAGTGATTGATAATATTTGGATAAATTTAAAGTCTTTAATATTTATCCTTGTTTTCGTTTGATTAATATTTATATTATGTTAAAAGTCATCTGTGGCCTGTAGTGTATAGATGGACTTGGTATGATTATGACCAGGGATTATTCGATATAATCATGATCGTAATGTTACAAATAATGTGGAAAAAGTCCTCATTGGCCGTAGTGCATTGATGGACAATTTTTGGTATGATTATGGCTATGGATTCTCTTCGGCCAAGGGTGCAAAGATGAATTGTTTTATGGTATGATCAGGACCGTTGATGAAAACACGATTATCTTTGGCCCGTAGTGCATGGATAATTCGTGGTCGTGATACTAAAAGAATATCATTGGCCTATAGTGCAAGGATGAATCGATGATGTGGATTAATTATTGAACTGAGTCTCAGCAATGAAATATTAGTTCATGGATGTGATAATAATGAATATCCTTGGCCGTAGTGCATGGATAATTCATGGATGTCATATTAACGAATATCATCGGCAGTGAAGTGGGGTGATTCGATGATGTGGATTATTTATTGTCGAGTCTCGTGATAAAATATTGATAATAAACTTTTAAATTCATAGAAGATAGTAGATATCATGCTCGCTTTGGACGCTTCTAAAATACATCAGATGTCTTTGCCTCAGAAGCAAAGATGATTTTTTAATGAATATCTTTGGTCGTAAGTAAAGATGAATTTATTAGTATGATTATGAAAGCGAGAACCGTGATTTGGTATAACCATGATTTTTGATATTTCGTGAAGATAGGTGATAAAATTATCTTCATTCCGGGTGCAAAAAGGAATTCGAAATCACAATTATGATTATGAGTTATTCATATAATTGTGGACAGGAATTATTGATTGATGTTACAGGGATAAAACATTATTGGTGGACTTTTAACATGGAGAGGATAATAGACCTGATGGTCTATTTGACTCTTTTAATGGATTGCTCGTTCCGCTGTAACTATTGTTGAAAAGTTTTATCATCTACCATATGTTCTAAATCTCTGATTTATTATTGACGAAAACTATTGATAATTTAATTATCTTTAGTTATGATATTCTTTACTGGGCTAGTTGTGCTCACCATTTTGCTTTAAAATTCTTTTCAGGTAATAAGAGTGTAGCTGGGTCGAGCGTGGATAACAGGGAAATAGTGTGATGGTCCGAGACTGTCAAAGTTTCTCAATACATTATAAAACGACATGACATGCAACAGATAATTGTATTGAGGACCTAAGATGTGTGTGTCGTATTTTATACGTCACTTAATAATTGATTTTAACGAACAACAATAGGGTGATGAGAACCCGACTTTGAAAGCGTCAAAAGTGCACCTCATTAGAATGAATATGATTGTAATCTTCTCGTTCTTCTTTGGGGTCTTAAAATATTTGTCATTGATTTTATATGGTATTGTAATAATTTGAGTTGGATACCGCTCACGAGACAATATTGTATTAAAACTCATAGCTTATTTGTTGTCGCACTCGCATTTACGCTCAACAATTAGATAAATGAAGTTTGTATTTGATTTTTATAGTGTGATATCTGGCGACTCAGAATGGGTCGTGTGGACCTATTTTGGGGGTGTCACATTCCTCTCTTGTCCAGGAGCTATGAAACCTTCAGGTTGTTCCATATATATTTCTTCATCTAATTCACCATTTAAGAATGCAGTCTTTACATCCATTTGATGTATTTCAAGTTTATTTAAAGATGCTGTTGTTATTAGCATTCGAATAGATGTAATTCTTGTAACATGTGAATAAGTGTCGAAATAATCCAATCCTTCCTTTTGTCTATAGCCTTTAACAACAAGCCTTGCTTTATATTTATCAATTGAACCATCAGCTTTCATCTTCTTTTTGAAGATCCATTTATACCCTAAGGGTTTGGAACCAGGTGGAAGGTCCACCAATTCCCATGTATGATTTTGCATAATGGACTCAATTTCACTATTAATTGCTTCTTTCCAATGAGAAGCATCTGGAGAAGATATTGCTTCCTTATACGTTTGAGAATCGTTTTCTAACGAAAATATTAGAAAATCCGGACCAAATGACTTTGAAGTCCTTGCCCTTTTGCTACGTCTAGGTTCATCCAATATGCACTTTTCGCTCATATTTTCGTGGATTATTACTAGTTGCAGCCAAAGGTCTTTTGTTTGAATTTGAATATTTATTTTCATTATATGGAAAAATATTCTCAAAGAATAATGCATCTCTTGATTCAATAAAGGTATTAACATGAATATCAGGAATTTCAGATTTATGAACAAGAAAGCGATAAGCACTGCTGTTATTTGCATAACCAATGAATACACAATCAATTGTTTTTGGTCCTATCTTAACCTTTTTAGGTTTAGGAACCATCACTTTTGCTAGACACCCCCACACTCTTAAGTATTTATAGCAAGGTCTATGACCTTTCCATAATTTTTTAGGTGTTTTATGAGTTTTCTTATGAGGCACTTTATTAAGAATATAATTGGCAGAAAGCAAAGCTTCCCCCCACAAATTCTGAGGTGCTCCAGAACTGTTTAACATAACATTCAACATTTCTTTCAATGTTCGGTTCTTGCGTTCAGCAATACCATTAGATTGAGGTGAATAAGGAGCGGTAGTTTGGTGAATAATACCATGAGTAGAGCATATCTCTTCAAATGGTGATTCATATTCACCACCTCTATCGCTTCTTATTTCTTTAATCTTTTTGCTAAGTTGATTTTCAACTTCATTTTTATAAAGTTGAAACATTTCTATAGCCTCATCTTTGCTTCTTAACAAATATACATAACAATATCTTGTGTAATCATCAATAGAAGTTATGAAATATTTTTTCCCACCTCTTGTTTGCACAAACTTTAAGTCACATATATCTGTGTGAATTAAATCTAGAGATTCAGTTTTTCTTTCAACAGAATGAAAGGGTAATCTTGTCATTTTTGATTCCACACAAATTTCACATTTATGTTTTAGATTAATATCAAATTTAGGCAAGAACTCTAAATTAATTAATCTATACAAAGTATTATAATTAACATATCCTAATCTAGCATGCCATATATTTGAAGATTCTAACAAGTAAGCAAAAGAATTAATTTTATTATTATCAATAGACTTCGGTACAACAATCATAACATTCATCTTAAAGAGCCCATCAGTCATGTAGCCCTTTCCTACAAACATATCATTTTTAGTAAGTACAAATTTAGACACAAACACCAACTTGAAGCCATTCTTGCTAAGTAGTGACCCAAAAACTATATTTTTTTGAATATCTGGCACATGAAGCACTTCGTTCAAAGTCAGTTCTTTGCCAGATGTCATTTTTAGTACAATCTTTCCACGTCCTTGAACCTTTGAACTTGAGGAGTTTCCCATGAAGAGTTGATCATTATTTTCTACTGGTTTGTAAGTAGAAAACATCCACTTATTGGAATAAATGTGGCGAGTAGCCCTAGTGGCCACGTACCATTCTTTAGGGTTTCCTACCAAGTTGCATTCAGATACAACTGCAAAGAGATTCATGTCTGAAACATTTTCAGAAAGCTTTTCAAGTTCTGTCACATTTGCTTGAGGCTTTTGTTCTTTCTTGAACTTCTTTGGCTTCATGACATTCACTTGATTTATGTCCTCGATGCCACAACAAGCATTTTCCTTTGAATTTCTTCTTGGCCTCAAGGTATCTTTGCCTTCACGCTTCCTTTTGTTGTTGTTTGGCCTTTGTTATACCACATTTGACTTTGCTTGCCAGACTCGGCAACCAGGCCCAAAGCCCACGGGCCGACCTACTACCAAAAAAAAGCTTTGGGTCGTAGTTTTTGCCCACGTAAACCCGCCTTTTTTGGCTCGGCCCTACCAATTTCAATTTTGGGCCCAAAAAATGTAAAAATAGGCATAAACACCTTCTACTGCCTGTGAGCCCAGCTTTGGGCTTACATTTTTGGCCCGTGAAAATCCTTCGGTCGTTGTGGGTTCTGGCTTACCACATACCGCCTACCACTTGCTTGCCACCTCTAGCTTCATGAAAGTTTTTTCCATTTTTCTTCTCGGATCCTCGATTGTCCTCTTCAATCCTAAGTCGCATGATCCGCTTCTTCAAGATTCATTTCTTTGCGTTTATGCTTCAAATAATTCTTGAAGTCTTTCCACGATGGTGGAAGTTTCTCAATCATTGCAAAGAATTTGAATGAGTCATTTAATGACATTCCTTCAGAATGAATGTCATGTAGAATTACTTGTCATTCTTGAACCTGAGTAATAACTGCCTTAGAATCTACCATTTTATAATCAAGAAATCTACCGACTATGAATTTCTTCATGCCAAAGATCTTCGCTTTTATATTTCTTCTCTAAAGATTCCCATAGTTCTTTTGCAGTTTGAATTGTACAATACACATTATATAATGTATTATCTAAACCATTCATCACATAGTTTCAGAAAGGAAATCCGCATGTTTTCATGCGCCACAACAACAACCACCTTTTCCTCGTTCTGCTTTCTCCTTCAACAAGAGTAGGGCAGATCCTCTTGTAAAACCTTGCCAAATTTAATGTTGTGAGATAAAGAGCATCTTTTGTTATCGGTAATTGAAATCAGCCCATCAACTTTTCAGCTTTTCTCCATGAGACATACTCACTACAGAGAATGGTACTAGTAGATATCATTTCAAGTATACAAAAAGATACTTATTAATAAATGTAAAAAAAATTTATGTTGTACAAAAATTTAATAGTAATTAAAAAAATTTGTTTGCAAAATTCAAACAACAATTTTTTGTTTATAGAATTCAAACACCAAATTTAATTTACAGAATTTTTATTTACAAATTCTGTTTACAACTTTAATTTACAAATTTCTGTTTAACAGATTTGCATTCTTTAACAGAATACCTTTGTACTAATCATATAAATTAAATCAATAACATCATAACAGAATATATAAAAAAAATTTAATCAATTAACATGGTTTCGGGAATGAGATGCAATCAGCAACTTTAATTTTACAGGAACCCAATAAAATAAATGAATGCAACATTCATTTACAGGAACCCTATAAATGCATGAACATAAACATATTTATTTTATTTAAAAATACTTATGACAATACTCATAACAATACTCATGAATAGACATTCTTTTTAACATATCATAGACAATACTCATGACAATAATCATGACAGTATAAACAAAGCATGAATAGACAGAATAGATAATTCATGAATAGTCATTACTGATTACAGAATTTATTAGATTTGTATTGTGTGTTATACAAGTACACATCATTTAAGTACATTTAACGACATTAACATGCAATTAAATTCTAGAATTACGCTGGTACAAAAATTTGTTTTATCAATGAATTTCTTCAAATAAATTATATAATTAAATACTACTATATTTACGTAATTATAAATTTACTTTAAGATTGTTATTCCGTAATATATAGTATTATTATTTAATATATATAAATATAATAAAATAGAACAGAATATATATATATATATATATATATATATACATAACACAGAAAAAATATAAACAAATAAATCTGAGTCTTTTGAATTCACAAAGTCTCCTTAAAGTAAATTTTTTCCCTCACAGGTGCTAAGGATTAATTGAATAATTGCTTCCCAAGATAAAACGGATTTCCAGTTCTTAATTAGAAACACTTCAAAATTAAGAACACTTCGAACCAAATTATATGTTATGTACTGAACTTATATGAATATTAATGATGTATGCATGAAGAGAAAATAAGAAAAACTTACTGCACAATTTATTGCAGAAATGGGAAAACTTATTGCAAATATGGAAACAAAACGGGAAAATATTGCTGTAACGGGAACGGAAAATCTACTGCAGAACGGGGACTGCATATTGTGGAACGGGACTCTGTTTTACAGAAACGGGAAGGAATAGAACAGAACGGGAATATCTTGCATAAACAGAACGGGACGAAAATAAAACTTATGCAGAAACTGAATCATACATAGTTTATTTATAGATAGTTTGCGACAGTTAAGACAAGATATTACCGTTGGTTTGTCAAAATGATGTAGTATCGTGATCAAAATTATTAAACAAATTTTGCCTAAAAATATATATATCACGACCCACCCGAACCCGAACTGACCGGACGGACAGACGGCACGGCGGCACAGGGGTGTCGAAACCAAGCCTTTATTGTTCAGTCCTCTCCCTTTCACAAAAGTGGGGTGCCCCTTGGGGCCCTTCCCATTGAGCAAACATCCCATATATATGTTCTTCAATTTTTCCTCTAATGTCCTATGTGGGACTTTAACATTTTAAGTAGGTGACTTCAGAGTCAATTTTCTCATTCAATCCTTAATGGATTTGAACACATAAATATACCACGTTATACTCCTCGCGGAGGAGAACACATTGGTGCAAAATCCCAACATTTTTGGAATGTGGGTCCCTCATTAAATTGAGCCACAAAATACTCTAATATTTAATGTTTTCAAATCCATTTCCAACATAAATCTCTTGTGAGTAATATACTATTTCTTGTGAATGATTTGTCCTTCATTATCGGTTCTTTTTCTTGTAGTCAAAATTCGTCCCTACTGAAAAATATTCCTGGATCTACCCCTGCTCCAGAGCTTAGTTCCAGCCTCCAAAATTTGTAAACTCAAATTCCATCTCCACCTCAAATTTCTAAATGCCCAAAAAATTAATATTTAACATAATATAAACCCATGAAATCCACATAAGTACAGAAAACCATCACAAAACTCTTTTAAGAGACCCAGATTAGCATAATCACACAACATATAATAAAGATTTACAAAGAAAAAATAATTAATTCAATGTGGGTTTCTTCTTCATCTTCTTCTGCTGCTCGTCTCTGCTTTGTCCTTTTATTTACTAGAATTCATGGTTGTAGATGGGGCGCATAGAGCTGCCCCAATCAGCTTGTTTGGATTTAGCGGAGTGATTATTGAACCAAAATCATCACCGACAATCTCTCATTTCTCTAGATCTTCCAATCGCAAGGATTATCCACAAAATTATTGTATTTTTGAACAGATTCTAAAGTTCAATCAAATCTTTATATCTCAATCATATCAAATCAAAAAGAAATTAGAGATGGATCTAGAAGATTTAAGAGGAGGATAATAGTTTGATTGAAATTAAACAGAAGAAAGTCAAATTCAAAAGAAAAAAATTGGGGAGGATAAGAGAGCAAAATTAAAATATAAAAAATTTAAATTTTATTCATTATATTAAAAACCGACAAGGTCACTTATTTGTTTGCATGTCATTTTTTTTATTTTTAAATTGTCACGTGTGTAATAAATAGACGGACGTCTAATTAATTTAATAAAATTGTGTGATCTTAAAATTTTAATTAGTACAATAATTAATTATATATTTTTAAAATTAAATAATAGAATACTAAAAATGTGACAATTGTGACGCCCCCAAAATAGGTATACATCACCTATTCTGAGTCGCCAAATACATGGTACAGAATACAAATACAATCTTAAATATACAACATGAGCTGTGAGTTTTAATACAAATATTGTCTTCTGATAATATTAAAACTCAAAATAAGTCCTCAATACATTTATTAACACACTATTTCATGTAATAGTGAGGACTACTAATGTTATCGTTCGACCGTCACTCCGCTCCCCGACTAGTCCCTCGCTACGTTCTCATTTCCTGAAGAGAACAATGAAAGTAAAAGGGTGACCTCAACTGGTCCAGTAAAAAATATTATGACTAAGATAATGTAGAATAAATTATCATTAGCCTTCGACAATGTTAAACTGATAAAATACAATAGACATCAAGTTTAATTGCAGCAGAATAAGCAATCCATTAAAAGAGTCAAGTAGAGAATAAACTCTACTATCTTTTATGATTTAAAAAGGTTTTTCATCACTTTTATCGCTGAGACTCAGCTTAATAAATAAATCACATCATCCCTGCACTACGGCCAATGATATTCATTAGTATCACAACCACAAATTATCCATGCACTATGACCAAGGATATTCGTGCATTCATCAATGGTCATGATCATGCCAACAACTGTCCATCAATGCACTACGGGCCAATGAGGACTTTTACCACATCATTTGTAACATTACGATCATGATTATACCGAAATAATCCCTCGGTCATAATCATACCAACTCCATCTATGCACCACAGTGCCACGATGACTTTCAACATAATATAAACATGAGGATGATGACAATGATATAAGAATTCAATAAAACAAGTTCAAGAATTAATTTATCCAGAACCAATAACGTCCAAATTGTCAACATGATACTTCTTTGTGGAGTAAAATTCAAGAATGCTCGTAAGAATATTTTCATGAAAAGATATTGATGATGAAGCGCAAATATTAAGAATATTCCACTAATTTCATGGAGTATAAAAAGTCAAAACTTTAACCAAATTTAGTATAATAAAGAATGGAATAACAAAAGAAATCACCGAGGCATGCGATAGAATCGCACAGATAGGTTATTCCAATGTAATAATAAATAATGGAACCAGTCACGTAAAACGCATTTACATGTGATATTCCAATGTAATAATAAATAATGGAACTGTGTCACGCGTGAAACGCACGCATGTGATATTCAAAATGTAATAATAAATAATGGAACCGTGTCACAGAACGCACGTATGTGATATTCTAATGAATAATAAACAAAGGAACCAATCATGCGAAATGCACGCATGTGATGTTCCAACAGAATAATAAATAATCTAACCAGTCATGCGTAATGCATGTATGGATGTTCCAATGTAATAATAAAGAATGGAATAATGTAAGAATTTCACCATGTATGCGGTACTTTTATAGAAAGTTTATTCCAACATAATAATAAAGAATAGAATAATGTAAGAATTTCACCAAGTATGCGGTGCTTAGATGTACAAAGTTATTCCAACAAAATAACAAAGAATTGAATAACAGAAGTTCTCTTCATGAAGACGAAATAAAGAAATAATACCCCTTACCGTAAAAGAAGAGTATTTCGACTGGTAGGGCGAGGATATTCTTGAAGAAAACTTGCACTACGCCTCAAAGCTTCTTAAAACTCTAAAGAAATACGCCAAGATTATGAAGAATTCTCTGAACTTCTGGTGTGGTTTTCAATTCTAACTAAGCATCCTATTTATTGAAAAATAGAAAGGATACTATGCTGCACTATCAATAAAATATAATATATTCTATTTATAATGAAATAAAACAAAACTTTATAAAAAGTATGCTGTTTTATATAAAAAGATTTTACTATGCAAACACTATGCAGGCACTATGCAAATACTATGCATAATAAAATATAATATATTCTAATTATTGTCTAATAAAACAAATAACTTTATAAAAGTATTCTGTTTTATATAAAAAGATTTTACTATGCAAAATACTATGCATAATAGAATATAATATATTCTAATTATTGTCTAATAAAATAAATAACTTTATAAAAGTATTCTGTTTTATATAAAAAGCTTTTCTATTTTATTACATTAATAATACTAATAAAACAAAATTTATATAATATATATATATATATAAACTTTTGTGACTTCATAAAAAGACACCTCAATATATCTAACAACATTTATCATTATTATTATAATTCAAAATATTAATCGACCAGGTCGTTCCCAGGAAAGATGGGGCTTTCTAATAAGGATTTCTCCCTATTGGCGCACAATTAGGTGACCAAACCTCTCCTTGGCAGAACTTCTAGACATCGTTAATATTATAAATAATAATATTAATAACTCTGTCATCTCAATTATTGATTTAATAATATATAAAATATCGACAATAATCGAATCAAATAATGTGAGATACTATGCAACAATTACAGAAGCAATAATTGAACAAAACTGAGTGACTTATCACGTAAGCATCAATAATCAATACTGTGTGCTACTATGCAACCACGCCAGATTCTTTGTACTTTTACAACCAAGTAGTTCAACAGCTTTTACTGCCGCCTTCACATGGTCGTTGTTAAATCTCCTTTTTAAAATCTCCTCCCGACTCGCTTCTTCTATTTTCATGGCCACGATTACCACCAGGTGGTTCTTTGCGCTTTGTCTGTATTCTTCTTTCTCCGCCGGTTATCATTATTCGATGATCGCTATCTTCTTGATAATCTCGGTTATGGTCTCTCGGTTGAACGTACTCATTATCTCGCTTCTAACAATCGAGCCTCTCGCTGACAACATCCGAATAGAGAGAAAATTTATGAGAAATGAGATCTTGACGTATCGTAAGTTTCAAACCTCTCGAAACATCCGCGTCACGCTCCTCATTCTCCACCAAATGAGGTGCAAACTCGATAACTCCGCGAACTTCGCCGCATCTTGGGACAATCCATGTTATTCTCGCTCCAGCCTAATAAACTCCACTTCCTTCATATGACGAATACTTTCGTGGAAGTACTTGTCATTGAACTGCTTCAAATGTCTCCCATGACATACGCGAGTCAAATTGGATGGGTACGCTTCCACGAGACTCCCACCAAAGAGTCTCACCTTTCCAGGAACATAAAGGTAGCGAAAGGAACCTTTTGTTCCTCCGTGCATCCCAAGACATCGAATATCTTGGTAATTTGCTTGACCCATGTTTCCGCCATGATCGGATCGCTTTCCTTAAATTCTAGTGGTCCTAACTCTTTGAATCGCTTGGCCGTGATAACCCGTGAATTGCTATCATTTCCTCCTCGTATTTTGAACACGAGTCTCCTCGTCGATTTTGCATGAACCGCAAAAAAGCTTCTAAACATCCCCTCGTTCATCATCTCGCCAAGTGGTGTTGTTCACGGGAGGAACATTGCCACTGTTGCACGCTTCTCCTCGTTGGTGAGTACAAAGCGTCTCCACGGTCTCATTTACTCCAATCATAATATTCTCAATCGACATTCTCAAATATCTTGCCATAAAACAAGGGTTAATTAAGGAAATCAATATATCACATAATATCCCTATATACTTGACCAACTAACAAATAAGCTTAGGTAGGACACACTTAGCGAAAGATTTACTCGTCACTCCCTCCTAGTTCTATTCCCCGATCTCCGCCAGAGATCATATCCCTAAGCTCTAATACCAACCGTGACGCCCCAAAAATAGGTCCATTCCATCCAACCCATTCTCGAGTCGCCAAATACATGGTACGTGAAATAACTACAACTTTATTATTACAACATATAAACGTGAGTTTAAATATAGATATTGCCATCTGCATAATATCCACACGCAAATAAATCCCCATCATAATTATTGATACATTATTTTACAAAAATGGTGAGGACTACTAAACAACTCTCTCTAGAACCTTCATGTTCATCTCAACACCTGTTCATCTCAACACCTGTTCATCTTTGCACTACGGGCCAAAGATATTCATCAAGAAATCATTCATCTTTGCACTACAGGCCAAAGATATTCAAGAATATCATCATTTAAGACCGAGGATGATGAAAATATTTTAAAAGAAACGAATCCAAAGTGAAACAAAATGACAAGGATTAAGGATTAAGGATTCGTACTTTGTTTTATCCATGTCCAACAATACCTCAAAATAATCAAAGTGGTGTAAAATTCAAGAATGATCAAAACATGGATACAATCAAAGCTAGTATCCAGAATAGATATTTTGGACAAAAAGAAGAAATTTCATTTTTAGGTGAATAGTCTTCAGATATCGTGAATAGTCTTGTGTATCGTGAATAGTAACTCCGAACACCAAAAGATAGAAATTTCCCAAAAAAACATCTTCACGCTTCACATGAATAGTACTGCGTGAATAGTAACTCGTGAATAGTAACTCGTGAATAGTAACTCATGAATAGTAACCCCATACATGAAAAAGTTCCAAATTTGATAAAAAGTTCCAACCAATATTTCAAAGATAATGATATTGAAGAAATAATATCATTTGAGAAGAAAATAACATCCCTTACCTCAAAAGACAATGATTTAAATGAAACACCTGGATATAAAGCTATGACTTGAACTTGCAATCGTATAGCAATACTCAAAGTATACTCAAAATACTCACAAGAATACGCCGATAATATAGAGAGAGAAAACTTCAATTTCGGTGTGATTTTCAATTCTAACCTAAGCACCCTATTTATAGGAAAATGCTTAGAACACCAAAAGCGTAAAATTTAATATAATATTAATATAATTATACAAATTTTCCTTAGCCCACCTTTTGGTCAAAACACCAGCCACACATGTTAATGATGTCCAAAAAAAATACAAAAAACGTTTTTCTAAACAAAAATAATTTAAACTCCAAAAATCAATTCACACCCGATATACCAAAACTTCAACAATTCATAATAAATAGCCCTTTTATCAGAAAATTTGAATCTCGCGAGTTTTTATAGGAAATTCAATTCTCTACAACTTTGCAGAAGAAAGTTTTTCCAAATTCCAAACAGAAATTGACCGAAATTCACAAACGGGTGATTTTACAAGCTATAATCAAATTTCGGTCAATAATTGTGTCCACCAACACACAAAATATGTGTTAAACATTTAATGCCACAAAAATACTCTTCCTCCTCATATACTCATATATCCCACATTCATTATAAAAATATCACCGTTAATATATTATTAAAATAATATATTTAAATGAATTATTTTATCAAAAAATGATAAAATATTAATTTTCAACAATTGTCATTTTAAAAATTTTCTCCATCTATATCCACATAAAATCAATATTTTCCTCATCATATAAATCAATAATTAATTATTCACAAATAATATTACGTAATCACAAGATCGGCAACCAAAGTAGCTCCGTGGAAGAGGGGCTTTCTAATAAGGATCTCTTTCTTCAAGCGCCATGAATTAGGTGACCAAACCTCTCCTTAGATGTAACTTTCTAGACATTTCCAATAATGTTATCTAATAATATTATTCAGATAATATGAATTATTGCTTCGATAATAAAAAATACTTTGGTAATGACAATTATTGAAACAACAAAGAAATATAAAATATCAACGCAAAGAATTATTAAATCAATAAAATAATTTGAAAAGTAATTCATCGTAACAATTATTGAGTAGTGCCTTCTTCACGTAAGAATCAATAATTGGTGCAATACCGGTGCTACCGCTCAACAACGCAGCGTATTAGTGTGTTTTAACCACCGGGTATTCCAACAAAGATAATTGGTAATAACTACGCCAAGTATTTATAAACAACTTATATTTGTCGCTTTCTTCATCCAATCGCTTTCAAGTTATGAGGCCCACAAAAGATCACTACTGTCGCATTTAATATTCCCCACAAGCATTTAATATTCCACGACCAAACGAATATTCCCCGACAATAATGAATATTTTATAACCACTTGCTTATTCAAATATTTGCGATTTTACCCATAACTATCCACATTAATCAAATCAACCCTTACTATTTCAAAATAATAAATAGAGGAAAATAAATTTCATTTATTAATAATTTGGGGTCTTACAACCTCCCTCCTTATAAAATTTCGCCCTCGAAATTGACGTGACGATACTGTGTGTTTCAAAAGATGAGAATACCTCGCTTTCATTTCCGCTTCCAACTCCCGTGTCATTTCCTCAATAGCATGGTTTCTCCACAAAACTTTAACTTGTGGTATAACCTCTGATACATAGAACATGTTCTTTCCTATCCAAGATCTTGACAAAACCTCCTCGTATGTTAAGTCTTCACTATCTCGTCCGGTTCTAACTTAATGACGTGGTTCGAGTCGTCCAAATATTTACGTAACATCGATCACGTGAAAAACGCTTATGAACACGCCATATACTTGGCGGAAAAAGCAGTCTATAGGCCACAATTCCTATTCGATCGAGAATTTCAAATGGATTAATAAATCGAAGGTTTGAGCTTTCCTCACCTCACCGATTCTCGCTTTTGAAATAACAACTTATCGCACCTCCTTCTTCAAATTCATCACCTCCGGTGTGTAGCTTGAAATAATGTTTTAACTTTATCGATTAAAGTCGATTATACTCGTATATCATCACGTGGGTACCTAGAGTTTTCATCTCCATCTCTATTATTTGTAAATTATACTGAAATTAGTCTTTGACAATATCGTACTCAGATTGATACGATCTTCTACTCAACACGCCTGCTACCACGTTCGCTTTTCCGTGATGGCATGGTCGTAACATGTCTTTGAAATGAGTCTCCTCTTGAGTTCTTCAAGCTCTTCCTACATTCCTTGCTCCATTCGAATTTTGTATCTCTACGAATCACCGCTAAGTTAATGGAATAGCAATTCGAGAATATCCTTCAACGAATCTCCGATAATAACCAACTAAGCCTGTAAAGCTACGTATTTCGATTCTGACTTAGGTTGTTCTCAATCGTGACTCATATCCCAACCTTGGATAAGACGCTTTCAATGACACCTATCGGTTTACTATCGCATCGAATATGGTGTCCCCTACGAGAGTCCGCTTGCATTCTACAAAGGAAGTCACCAGATAAAGGCTCAGGTACCAGATTCTATAGTTGAATTTTTAACTCCTGAAGTTCAATAGGAGCCATTCGATATGAGATTTTAGAAATGAGTTTTGTACTGGGTTCAAAGTCGATACAAAATTTAATATCAGTCTTTGGGAGTAAACCAAGAAATTCTTCAAGAAATACGTTAGGAAAAATTAATAACAACAGGAATATTATTCAAATCTGACGTGTCTTTATTCAAATCCATAACATGGACTAAGAAAACTTGACATACGTAATAAACGAATGACTTCATGGCTTGACATGAAAATGTTTGACTACAATGGTTTGATTGCTTGAATTCAATAACAAAGTTGCTTAGGAATATGAAAACTAACAACCTTACGAAAAGTAATCAATTTCGGCGTGATGAGAAGTTAACCTTAAAATCACATCAAAAGCAAATATCTCTATAGAAATAAGGTTAACAGTAATGTGATAGTGCCAACTGAATCAAGCAAGATTTCTAAACAACGGATGTAATGAAAGTTTCTCCTAACTCTGAGTCTCCATAAATAGGTCAAAGTCTAATTTCTCCGTAGTCAAGTTCAAACATTGAGCGCAAGCAAGAGAGATAAAAGAATGGGTAGAACCCAGATCCGAAAGATATAAACTTCGCAAGAATTTATAATTAACTAACCTGCTAATTTCGTTCGGGTTCCTTGCATTTTAATGGTCACGACAAACGCTCTTCCGTGAATCGTTGACTTTGATTTTTCCGGGACAATCTTTTGAATCACCGTCCCCATTGAACTAGGCTTTGCTACCGTCTAATCCTCGAGCGATATGTCCTTCCTTTCCACAATTATAGCATACCTTGAATCTGTTGTGGGCGCTTTGGATCGATATGTCCTTCTTTCCGTGATTTGTAAATATACGATCGGTGGTCTTTCTCCTCCTTGGAACCAATTCACGCAGATCGTCTGTCGTCTTCACATGGTCGTTGTTAAATCTCCTCTTTTAAAATCTCCTCCCGACTCGCTTCTTCTATTTTCATGGCCACGATTACCACCAGAGTGGTTACTTGCCTTTGTCCGTATTCTTCTTTCTCCATTTGTTATCATTATTCGATGACTGCTATCTTGAGGATAATCCTCGGTTATGGTCTCTCGGTTGAACGCATTCATTATCTCGCTTCTAACAACTAAGCCTCGCTGACAACATCCGAATAGAGAGAAATTTATGAGAAATGAGATCTTGACGTATGTCGGGTTTTCAAACCTCTCGAAACATCTCGTCGCTATATGTTCCTCATTCTCCACCAAATGAGGTGCAAACTCGATAACTCCGCTGAACTTCGCCTCGTCTTTGGGACACCGCCATGTTATTACTCGCTCGATCTAATAAACTCCACTTCCTTCATACGACGAATACTTTCGTGGAAGTACTTGTCATTGAATGCTTCAAATGTCTCCCATGACATCTCCGAGTGCAATTGGATGGGTATGCTTCACGACTCCCACCAAAGAGTTCCGCCTCGCCAGGAACATAAAGGTAGCGAATGGAACCTTTTGTGTGACGCCCCAAAATAGGTATACACAACACCCATTCTCGAGTCGCCAAATACATGGTACAAGAAGCAAACTACAACTTCAATAATACAAATGTCGTGTGAAATACTTACAATATATAATGAGAGTTTAAATATAATATTGTCTTCTAGACAATATCCACACGCAAATAAATCCCCATCATAATTATTGATTCATTATTTTACAAAATGGTGAGGACTACTAAACAACTCTCTCTAGAACCTTCATTCCATACCCCGACTAAGATTTCGCTACATTCTCGCCTCCCGAGAAGAAAAATGGAACAACAAGGAAAAGGGTGAGCTCAACTAGCCCAAGAAAGAATATTATGACTAAGATAATATACAACAAATTATCGTTAGTC
The DNA here is from genome assembly GCA_020205615.1 of Panax quinquefolius. Classification (NCBI taxonomy): domain Eukaryota; kingdom Viridiplantae; phylum Streptophyta; class Magnoliopsida; order Apiales; family Araliaceae; genus Panax; species Panax quinquefolius. The sequence goes on from CM035154.1 coordinate 75,857,049, forward strand.
TTCAACAGGAAAAATCGATAGAATACAATAGACAACAAGTTTCGAGATCAATATTCATAGCTGAAATAATAATTCATAGAAGAGTTACGTAGAGAATGAAATCTACTATAATCTATGAATTTAATAAATTCATCATCAATATTTTATCCCCGTAACATCAATCAATATGCATCTCGAATCAAATATTCATCTTTGCACTACTGTGCCAAAGATATTCATCATTTGGTCATGTTCATTTAAACACTGCTCATCTTTGCACTACAAAAGCCAAAAGATATTAATCAATCCATTATGTTCATCTCAACACTGCTCATCTTTTGCTACAGCCAAAGATATTCTTCAAAAATCATTCATCTTTGCACTACAAGCCAAAGATATTCAATAATATCATCATTTAAGATCGAGGATGATGAAAATATTTTTAAGAAACGAATCCTGTGAAACAAAATGACAAGGATTAAGGATTAAGGATTCGTACTTGGTTTTATCCACGCCCAAAAATACCTCAAAAATAATCATAGTGGTGTAAAATTCAAGAATGATCAAAACATGGATACAATCGAGTTAGTATCCGTAATAGATATTTTGGACAAAAAGAAGAAATTTTATTTTTCTATGAATAGTGGTCAGATACGTGAATAGTCAGATACGTGAATAGTAACTCAAACACCAAAAGATAGAAATTCCACAAAAACATCTTCACGCTTACATGAATAATAAGACTTTGAATAGTAACTCGTGAATAATAACTCATGAATAAGAATCTTCGTGAATAGTAACTCATGAATAGTAACCCATGAATAGTAACCCATGAATAGTAACCCCGACATGAAAAAGTTCCAAATTTGATAAAAACTTCAGATCAACATTTCAGCATAATGATATTGAAGAAATAATATCATTACAAAAAAATAATATCCCTTACCTCGAAAGATCAGTACTTCTAGCTGAAACACCGGATATAGGCTATGACTTGGACTTGCACCGTATAGCAATACTCAAAGTATACTCAAAATACTCACAAGAATACGCTCGATAATATAGAGAGAAAAAACTTCGCTTAAAGTGTGATTTTCAATTCTAACCTAAGCACCCTATTTATAGGAAATTGCTTAGAACACCAAAGCAGAAAATTTAATATAATATATTATAATTTTTCCACAACTTCATACGCACACTAACAATCTGAATTCAGCCTCCTAACCACATGTTAAATGAGTTTCAAAAATGAAAAAAACGTTTTTGTAATTAAAAATATTTTAAACTTCCAAAAATCAATTATTTCGGAACTTCAGAACTTCAATAATTCATAATAAATAGCCCTTTCATCAGAAAATTCAATCTCTCGAGTTTTTATAGGAAATTCAATTCTCTACAACTTTGCGGAAGAAAGTTTTTCCAAATTCCAAATAGAAATTGACCAAATCCACAAACGGGTGATTTTACAAGCTATAATCAAATTTCGATCAATAATTGTGTCCACCAACACACAAAACATGTGTTAAACATTTAATGCCACAAAAATACTCTTTCTCCTCATATATCATATATCCCACATTCATTGTAAAAATATCACCAAGTTAATATATTATTAAAATAATATATTTAAATGAATTATTTTATCGTAAAAAAGATAAAATATTAATTTTCAACGATTGTCATTTTAAAAATTTTCTCCATCTATATCCACATAAAATCAATATTTTCCTCATCATATAAATCAATAATTAATTATTCACAAATAATATTACGAATCACAATAATGACAACCAGTGCAGCTCCTGAAAGAGGGGCTTTTCCAATAAGAATTTCTTCTTCTTGCCGCAATTAGGTGACCAAACCTCTCCTTAGATGTAACTTTCTAGACATTTCCAATAATGTTATCTAATAATATTATTCAGATAATATGAATTATTGCTTCGATAATGAAAGATACCGTGTAATGACAATTATTGAAACAACAAAGAATATAAAATATCAACGCAAAGAATTATTAACTCAATAAAATATCGAATAAGAATTACGTAACCATTATTGAGTAGTGCCTTCTTACGTAAGAATCAATAATTGGTGCAATACTGCGTAAGCTATCTGCTCAACAACGCGTATTAGTGTGTTTTAACCAACCGGTATTTTAACAAAGATAACGATAACAACTACGCCAATTATTTAAAAACAACTTATATTTGTGCTTTCTTCATCCAATCACTTTCCGTTATGGGCCCACACATGGTCAAGGCCGTCGTCATCTAATATTCCCCGACAAAGCATTTAATATTTCCACGACCAAACGAATATTCCCAACGATAATGAATATTTTATAACCACTTGCTTATTTTGAAATATTTGCGTATTTAACCCTTAACTATCCACATTAATCAAATCAACCCTTACTATTTCAAAATAATAAATAAAGGAAATTCCTTTTATTTAAAAATTTCGGTCTTACATTTTGTTCCTCGTGCATCCCAAGACATCGAATATCTTGGTAATTTGCTTGACCCATGTTTCCGCCATGATCGGATCCGCTTTCCTTAAATTCTAGTGGTCCTAACTCTTTGAATCGCTTGGTCAGTGACAACCCGTGAATTGCTATCATTTCCTCCTCAGTATTTTGAACACGAGTCTCCTCGTCTGATTTTTTGCATGAACTGCAAAAAAGCTTCTAAACATCCCTCGCTCATCATCTCGCTCAGTGGTGTTGTTTCACAGGAGGAACATTGCCACTGCTGTTGACGCTCTCCTCGTTGGTGAGTACAGCGTCTCCACGGTCTCATTTACTCCATCAATATATTCTCACGACATTCTCAAATCTTGTCATAAAACAAGGGTTAATTAAGGAAATCAATATATCACATAATATCCCTATATATCCACTAACTAACAAATAAGCTTAGGTAGGACACACTAGCGAAAAAGATTTACTCGTCACTCCCTCCTAGTTCTATTCCCCATCTCAGCCAGAGATCATATCCCTAAGCTCTGATACCAACTGTGACGCCCCCAAAATAGGTCCATTCCATCCAACCCATTCTGAGTCGCCAAATACATGGTACAGAAATAACTACAACTTTATTATTACAACATATAAACTGTGAGTTTAAATATAGATATTGCCATCTAGACAATATCCACACGCAAATAAATCCCCATCATAATTATTGATACATTATTTTACAAAAATGGTGAGGACTACTAAACAACTCTCTCTAGAACCTTCATTCCATACCCAGAGCTAGTACTCTTTACATTCTCGCCTCTCTGAAGAAAAAATGGAACAACAAGGAAAAGGGTGAGCTCAACTAGCCCAAAGAAAGAATATTATGACTAAGATAATATACAACAAATTATCGTTAGTCTTCAACAGAAAAAATCTAATAGAATACAATAGACAACAAACTTTAAATCAATATTCGCAATGAAATAATAATTCATTAGAAGGGTTAAGTAGAGAATGCAAACTACTATCTTCTATCTATGAATTTAAAAGTTCATTGTCGATATTTTTCCCCTGTAACATCAATCAATATATATACGGAATCAAATATTTATCTTTGCACTACAGGCCAAAGATATTCATCGATTAATCATGTTCATCTCAACACTGCTCATCTCATCTTTGCACTACGGGCCAAAGATATTCATCAAGAAATCATTCATCTTTGACTCACGTGCCAAAGATATTCATAGAATATCATCATTTAAGACTGAGGATGATGAAAAATATTTTTAAAGAAACGAATCCAGTGAAACAAAATAACAAGGATTAAGGATTAAGGATTCATACTTTGTTTTATCCATGTCTAACAATACCTCAAAATAATCAAAGTGGTGTAAAATTCAAGAATGATCAAAACATGGATACAATCAAAGCTAGTATCCAGAATAGATATTTTGGACAAAAGAAGAAATTTCATTTTTCTAATGAATAGTGCAGATATCGTGAATAGTCTTAGTATCGTGAATAGTAACTCAGAACACCAAAAGATAGAAATTTCCCAAAAAAACATCTTCACGCTTCATGAATAGTACTAAAGTGAATAGTAACTCGTGAATAGTAACTCGTGAATAGTAACTCATGAATAGTAACCCCACATGAAAAAGTTCCAAATTTGATAAAAGTTCCAACCAATATTTCAAAATAATGATATTGAAGAAATAATATCATTTGAGAAGAAAATAACATCCCTTACCTCGAAAAGGCAGTACTTAGTTGAAACACCTATATAAAATATGACTTGAACTTGCATAGTATAGCAATACTCAAAGTATACTCAAAATACTCACAAGAATACGCTCGATAATATAGAGAGAAAAACTTCAATTTCGGTTGATTTTCAATTCTAACCTAAGCACCCTATTTATAGGAAAATACTTAGAACACCAAAGCAGAAAATTTAATATAATATTAATATAATTATACAAATTTTCCTTAGCCCACCTTTTGGTCAAAACACCAGCCACACATGTTAATGATGTCCAAAAAAAATACAAAAAACGTTTTTCTAAACAAAAATAATTTAAACTCCAAAAATCAATTCACACCCGATATACCAAAACTTCAACAATTCATAATAAATAGCCCTTTTATCAGAAAATTTGAATCTCGCGAGTTTTTATAGGAAATTCAATTCTCTACAACTTTGCAGAAGAAAGTTTTTCCAAATTCCAAACAGAAATTGACCGAAATTCACAAACGGGTGATTTTACAGGCTATAATCAAATTTCGGTCAATAATTGTGTCCACCAACACACAAAATATGTGTTAAACATTTAATGCCACAAAAATACTCTTCCTCCTCATATACTCATATATCCCACATTCATTATAAAATATCACCGCTAATATATTATTAAAATAATATATTTAAATGAATTATTTTATCAAAAAATGATAAAATATTAATTTTCAATAATTGTCATTTTAAAAATTTTCTCCATCTATATCCACATAAAATCAATATTTTCCTCATCAAATAAATCAATAATTAATTATTCACAAATAATATTACAGAATCACAAAGATCTTTGTGACCAGTGCCGCTCCTGTGGAAGAGGGGCTTTCAATAAGGATCTCTCCTCTTCTTGCCCACATGATTAGGTGACCAAACCTCTCCTGTAGACGAACTTTCTAGACATTTCCAATAATGTTATCTAATAATATTATTCAGATAATATGAATTATTGCTTCGATAATAAAAATACCGGGGTAATGACAATTATTGAAACAACAAAGAATATAAAATATCAACGCAAAGAATTATTAAATCAATAAAATATTTGAATAAAGAATTATCGTAACAATTATTGAGTAGTGCCTTCTTACGTAAGAATCAATAATTGGTGCAATACCGTGTGCTACCGCTCAACAACGCGTATTAGTGTGTTTTAACCACCTAAGTATTCCAACAAGATAATTGTGAATAACTACGCCGTTATTTATAAACAACTTATATTTGTCGCTTTCTTCATCCAATCGCTTTCAGTTATGAGGCCCACAAAGATCATACATCATTGCATTTAATATTCCCGACATCTTAATATTCCACGACCAAACGAATATTCTCCCGACAATAATGAATATTTTATAACCACTTGCTTATTCGAATATTTGCGTATTTTACCATAACTATCCACATTAATCAAATCAACCCTTACTATTTCAAAATAATAAATAGAGGAAAATAAATTTCATTTATTAATAATTTGAGGAAAATATTGATTTTATGTGGATATAGATGGAGAAAATTTTAAAAATGACAATTGTTGAAAATTAATATTTTATCTTTTTCTCGATAAAATAATTCATTTAAATATATTATTTTAATAATATATTAACGGTGATATTTTTACAACGAATGTGGGATATATGAGTATACGAGGAGGAAGAGTATTTTTGTTGCAATAAATGTTTAAAACATGTTAAACATGCTCTGGACCCCATTTATTGACCGAAATTTGATTATAAATTGTAAAATCGCCCGCTTGTGGATTTCGGTCAATTTCTATTTGGAATTTGGAAAACTTTCTTCTGCAAAGTTGTAGAGAATTGAATTTCCTATAAAAACTCAAGAGATTCGAATTTTTTGATGAAAGGGCTATTTATTATGAATTATTGAAGTTCAAGTCTCAAATAATTAATTTTTGTAAGTTTTAATTATTTATTTTATGAAAAACGTTTTTATCATTTCTTTTCTAGAAGGTGGCATGTGGGAAATGCTAGGATCTGAATTCTAAGGTTTATGTATGAATTTGATATATATATATATATATATATATATATATATATATATATATATATTAATTTATTAAATTTTCGCTTTGTGTTCTAAGCAATTTCCTATAAATAGGTGCTTAGGTTAGAATTGAAAATCACACCGAAATCAAGTTTTCTCTCTATATTATCGAGCGTATTCTTGTGAGTATTTTGAGTATACTTTGAGTATTGCTATACTACAAAGTCCAAGTCATAGCCTATATCCTGTTTCAAATTTAGAAGACTCGATCTTTCGAGGTAAGGGATGTTATTTTCTTCTCAAATGATATTATTTCTTCAATATCATTATGTCAAATGTTGATCCAAGTTTTTATCAAATTTGAACTTTTTCACGTCGGGTTACTATTCATGAATTACTATTCACGAAGTTACTATTCATGAGTTACTATTCACGAGTTACTATTCACGAGTACTATTCATGAAGCGTGAAGATGTTTTTGTGGAATTTCTATCTTTGGTGCCTGAGTTACTATTCACGATACTGCACTATTCAATTTAAAAATAAAATTTCTTCTTTTTGTCCAAAATATCTATTCGATACTAACTCGATCAGATCCATGTTTTGATCATTCTCAATTTTACACCACTATGATTATTTTTGAGGTATTTTTGGGCGTGGATAAAACCAAGTACTGAATCTTAATCCTTAATCCTTGTCATTTTGTTTCACGGATTCGCTTCTTAAAAAATATTTTCATCATCCTCGCCTTAAATGATGATATTATTGAATATCTTTGGCTCAGTAAGGCAAAGATGAATGATTTCAAGAATATCTTTGGCCTCAGTGCAAAGATGAACAGTGTCAGATGAATACGACCGATTGATTAATATCTTTGGCTTCAGAGTGCAAAGATGAACAGTGTTTAAATGAATACGACTAATCGATGAATATCTTTGGCCAGAAGTGCAAAGATGAATATTTGATTCCGTATGCATATATCGATTGATGTTACAGGATAAAATATTGATGATGGACCGTTAAATTCATAGATTATAGTAGATTTCATTCTCTACGAATCTTCTATGAATTATTATTTCACGCGAATATTGATCCAAAACTTGTCATTTCATTCAGTATTCTATCGATTTTTCCCTCGTTGAAGACTAACGATAATTTGTCAGATATTATCTTAGTCATAATATTCTTTATCGGGCTAGTTGAGCTCACCCTTTTCCTCGTTGTTCCATTTTTCTTCTCGTGAGGCTTAGAATGTAATGAGTACTAGCTCTGGGGTATGGAATGAAAGGTTCTAGAGAGAGTTGTTTAGTAGTCCTCACCATTTTTGTAAAATAATGAATCAATAATTATGATGGGGATTTATTTGAGTATAGATATTGTCTCTAAGACAATATTATATTTAAACTCACAAGATATATTGTCGTATTTCACACGACATTTGTATTATTGAAGTTGTAGAAGTTTACTTTTTTGTACCATGTATTTGGCGACTTCGTAATGGGTGTCAGATACCTATTTTGGGGCGCCACAATTAGTGTGTTTTAACCACCGTGTATTCCAACAAGATAATAAAGAATAACTACGCCTGTTATTTATAAACAACTTATATTTGTCATTTTCTTCATCTAATCGCTTTTAGTTATGGGGCCCATAAAAGACTGCACCTGGTACATTTAATATTCCCCGACAAAGATTTAATATTCCACGACCAAACGAATATTCCCCGACAATAATGAATATTTTATAACCACTTGCTTATTCGAAATATTTGCGTATTTTACCCATAACTATCCACATTAATCAAATCAACCCTTACTATTTCAAAATAATAAATAGAGGAAAATAAATTTCATTTATTAATAATTTGGGGGGGTCTTACATAAGAACTTGTCCCAACTTCCCTTGAAGTCAAGGACACATAGTCTTAATAAATCTTCAAGAGTTTGAATAGTCCTCTCTGATTGTCCGTCCGTCTAAGGATGATATGCCGAACTAAATCGTAAGTCCATGCCCATAACTTTTTGCAAACTAACCCAAAATTGTGAAGTGAATCTTGGGTCTCGATCAAAAACTATGGATACTGGCATACCATGTAGTCTTACAATCTCGTTTATGTACATACGAGCAAGACGTTCAAGTGTATAAGTTTCTCTTATTGGTCAGAAATGAGCAGATTTAGTTAATCTATCAACAATGACCCAAATTGCATCTATGCCTTGAGAAACCTTGGGAAGACCAGTAAAGAAATCCATGGTAATGTGCTCCCACTTCCATTCTGGAATTTCAAGTGGTTGCAATGGACCTTTAGGTACATGATGCTTCGCCTTGACTCGTTGACAAGTTAGACACCTTGAGATAAACAACGCTATCTCTCTCTTCATATTACTCTACCAAAATGTATGACGAAGATCACAATACATTTTGGTACTCCCGGGATGGATTGCAAATGGTGTGTTGTGCGCCTCCATCATAATTTTATACTTTAAATCATGGTCGTTAGGAACACAAAGTCTGGAGTTGACTCAAAGTATTACTTCTTTATAGATTCTTACTTCCGGTATAGTACCTTCTTGCACTTTCTTCCTCATACGCATCAGCTCCAGATCTATAACTTGAGCAGCTTTAACTTTATCAATTAAAGTCAGTTCTACTCGTATATTTGCCATCATCACATGGGTCCCTGGAGTCTTTAACTCTATCTCCATCCTTTGAAAGTCACACAAAATGGGCCTTTGCGTTGTCAATATCGCACTCATACCCGCATATGATCTTCTACTCAATGTGTTGGCTACCACGTTCGCTTTTCCATGATGGTATTCGATGGTATGATCATAATCTTTCAACAGTTCAAGCCAACATCGTTGTCGCATGTTGAGTTCCTTTTGAGTGAAGAATTATTTGAGGCTTTTATGATCCGTAAAGATCTCCACTTTCTCCCCATACAAGTAATGCCTCCAAATTTTAAGTGCGAAAACATCAACTGCCAAATCTAGATCATAAGTAGGATAATTCCTCCCATATTCTTTGAGTTGTCGAGAGGCATAGGCTATGACTTTCCCATGTTGCATGAGAACACATCATAACCCTTTGCCTCAAGCATCATCAGATGAAAAATCCTCCGAGCAGATGATATTGTCGTAACAGTCTAAATGAGTCTCCTCTTGATTCTTGAAAACACTTCTAACATTCTCGCTCCAATCAATTTTGTATCTTTCCGAGTCACCGAGTTAATGGAGTAGCGATTCGAGAAAACCTTCTACTTAATCTCCGATAATAACCAAATAAGCCGAGAAAGCTACGTACTTCGGTCACTGATTTAGGTTGCTCCCAGCTTTGAATAGCTTCAATCTTTGCTGGGTCAATAGATATTCCATGACTTGATACTATATGCCCAAGAAATGCTACTTCCTCAAGCCAGAACTCGCATTTCTTTAACTTGGCATAAAGCTTATATTCACGAAGCTTTTGGAGTATCAGCCTCAAGTGTTGCTCATGATCTTCACGACTTTTGGAATAAATAAGGATGTCATCAATAACGACGACCACAAAGTGATCCAAATATTCCTTGAATACTCGGTTCATCATATCCATGAAAGCAGCAGGAGCATTAGTCAATCCAAAAGATATAACTAGGAATTCATAATGCCCGTACCGAGTTCTGAAAGCCGTCTTTGGAATGTCATCGGTTCTAATCTTCAATTTGTGATATCCGAAACAAAGATCAATCTTTGAAAAGAATTTGGCTCCTTGTAACTAGTTAAATATGTCATCAATACGTAGCAATGGGTACCTATTTTTTATGGTGACATGATTCAACTCTCGATAATCAATACAAAGTCGCATACTCCCATCTTTCTTTTTCACGAATAGAACAGGAGCACCCCAAGGATACGTACTAGGACGAATGAAACCGATGTCTAATAATTCCTGCAGTTGGGTCTTTAACTCCTGAAGTTCAATAGGAGTCATTTGATATGGGGCTTTGGAAATAGGTTTTGTATCGGGTTCAAGGTCGATACAAAATTCAATTTCACGCTCTGGGGGTAGGCCAGGAAGTTCTTCAGGGAATACGTCAGGAAATTTATTAACAATAGAGATATCATTCAAAATTGACGTATTTTTGTTTAAATCCGTGACATGAGCTAAGAAAGCTTGACATCCGCTTTTCAATAAACAAATAGCTTTATGGCTTGAGATGACAGTGATTGATTTTAATGGTTTGGTTGCTTGAATTCGCATAATAGGTTGGTTAGGAATATGAAAGCTAACAACCTTACGAAAACAATCAATTTTTGCATGATGAGTAGTTAACCAATCAATCTCTAGAATTACGTCAAATGCAAGTATTTTCAATGAAATAAGATCGACAGGTAATGTGAGGGTACCGATTTGAACCAAACAAGACTTATAAATAGTGGATGTAATGAAGGTTTCTCCCAATAGAGTTTCAACAGATAAGTCAAAGTACAATTTCTCCGGAGTTAAATTTAAACGTTGAGCGCAAGTAGGAGAAATAAAAGAATGGGTAGAACCGGTATTAAATAAGGTATATACTTCGCTAGAGTTTAAGATAAGCTTACCCGTGATGACCTCGTTCGGGTTCTTTGCTTTCTGGGAGGTCACGACAAACAATCTCCCATGAACTACCGGTTATATCTTGTCTGGGACGGCCTTTGATGCCTCCATCCCAGCTGGACTTGTCTTCGGTTCACGACAAAATCGGGCCAAGTGACCTTCTCTTCCATAATTGTAACAAGCTTTGGATGGCATCGCGCAGTTTGAGCTGATGTGTCCTCCTCCACATTTGAAGCATATGATAGGTGGTCGTTCTCCTTCTTTAACGACAGGTGCTGATGCTGACGTCTTTCCATCATTGTTGAATCTCCTCTTCTTAAAATGTCCATTCTTTTTATTTTGGCCATGATTACCACCGAAGTGGTTACCATTTCTGGCATGTTGATTCCCTCCACGCTTATTGTCACCGCTTCGATGACTGTTATCACTGGTATTATCGTTTTGCCGAATGCTCTCTTTTGGTTGGGTTGACTCATTATCGCACTCCAATAACTGAGCCCTATTAATAATATCTGAATACAAAAATAGTTTATGAGAGATAAGATATTGACGTATCTCGGGTTTCAAACCTCTTAGAAACATTCGCGTCATTCTCTCCTCATTATCAACCAAATGAGACGCAAACTGGGACAACTCGGCAAACTTGGCTTCGTACTGCGACACGGTCATGTTGTTTTGCTCCAACTTGATGAACTCTACCTCTTTTATGTGACGAATACTTTTGGGAAAGTACTTGTCGTTGAACGCTCTTGAACTTCTCCCAAGACATCTTCAGCAAGGCGGCAGTTGAGTACGCTTTTGATTCCCACCAAGAATTGCCTCGCGCTCAACATGAAGGTGGCAAAGGGAACCTTTTGCTCCTCAGAGCATCCCAAGACATCCAATATCTTATTGATTTGCTTTATCCACATCTCCGCCTTAAGTGGTTTTGGCTCTCCAAAAAACTCCGGTGGTCCCAGCCTCAATCGCTTAATGCAGAATCAGTCCGAGAGTTGCCAAAGTGTTTCCACCGCATTTTGGACAGAGTCGCTCTTACCTGATGTTGCATGAATTTTATAAAGCCTCTGAACATTCCATCGTTCATCATCTGGTCCGTGTTTTTGTTTTCCTGAGGATTGTCGCCTTCCTGATGCACATTATCCTGATTACTGATCCTGATTATTCATCATCGTTCAACATTCTCTGATGTCATTTTCAAATACTGCCACAAAACAAGGTTTAATTAACATATCACATATTATCCCTATACTATGACCGACCAATTAAATACCAAATAAACTTAGGTAAGTCATACTAGCGAAGGAATTCCCCGTCTCTCCCCTCCTAGTTCTTGTCTCACATCTTAGCCAGGGATCATATCCCTAAGCTTTGATACCAGCTGTGACGCCCCCAAAATAGGTATACATCACCTATTCTAAGTCGCCAAATACATGGTACAAAATTCAAATACAATCTTAAATATACAATGAAGAGTCATGAGTTTTAATACAAATATTGTCTTCTGATGCGTATTAAAACTCAAAATAAGTCCTCGATACATTTATTAACACACTATTTCATAGAATAGTAAGGACTACTAATGCTATCGTTCGGACCGGCCACTCCGCTCCTCGACTAGTCCTCGCCACGCTCTCATTTCCAAGAGAACAATGAAAGTAAAAGGTGAGCTCAACTAGCCCAAAGAAGAAATATTATGACTAAGATAATGCAGAATAAATTATCATTAGCCTTCGACAATGTTAAACTGATAAAATACAATCGACATCAAGTTTAACTGCAGCGGAATAAGCAATCCATTAAAAGAGTCAAGTAGAGAATAAAATCTACTATCTTTTATGATTTTAAAAAGGTTTTTTTATCACTTTTATCACTGAGACTCATATTAATAAATAAACCACATCATCCCTGCACTACGGCCAAGGATATTCATTAGTATCACAACCACAAATTATTCATGCACAACGGCCAAGGATATTCGTGTATTCATCAATGGTCATGATCATGCCAACAACTGTCCATCAATGCAATACGGGCCAATGAGGACTTTTACCACATCATTTGTGTAAGACCTCAACTTATTATAAAAGAAATTAAATTCCCTCTATTTATTATTTGAAATAGTAAGGGTTGATTTGATTAATGTGGTTAGTTATGGGTAAAATACGCAAATATTTTAAATAAGCAAATGGTTATAAAATATTCATTGTTGTCAGGGAATATTCGTTTGGTTGTGGAATATTCTTACTTGTCGGGAATATTCGCATTTGCCGGTAGCGACCTTGTGTGGGCCCCATAACAGAAAGCGATTGGATGAAGAAAACGACAAGTATAAGTTGTTTATAAATAACGACGTAGTTATTACTGCTAATACCGTTGAAATACTCTTGGTTAAAACACAAGAAGATTACTCGTATTGCACCAATTATTGATTCTTACGTAAGAAGGCACTACTCAATAATTGTTACAGTAATTACTGTTCAATATTTTATTTTAGTGATTCAATAATTGCTACGTTGATATTTTATATTATTATTATTTCAATAATTGTCACTGTATAGTATTTTTCTTTATCGGAGCAATAATTCATATTATTTGAATAATATTATTAGATAACATGTGACGCCTCCAAAATAGGTATACATCACCCATCTTGAGTCGCCAAATACATGGTACAAAATTTAAATATAACTTAATTATACAACAATGTAAAAAATACTAATATGAAAAACATTTGTTGTGAGTTTTAATACAAATATTGTCATCTAGACAATATCCATACTCAATTGAGTTCTCATTACATTTATTATCACACTATTTAACAGAATAGTGAGGACTACTAATGCTATTATCTAGATCGTCACTCCGTTCCCCGACTAGTCCCTGCTACGTTCTCATTTCCTGAAGAGAACAATGAAAGTAAAAGGGTGAGCTCAACTAGCCCAGTAAGAAATATTATGACTAAGATAATACAGAATAAATTATCGTTAGCCTTCAACAGTGTTAAACTGATACAATATAACAAACATCAAGTTTAACTGAAGCGGAACAAACAATCCATTAAAAGAGTCAAGTAGAGAAGAAAATCTACTACCTTTTATGATTTAAAAGGTTTTTCATCACTTTTAGCGTTGGGGCTCAGCTTAATAAATAATCCACATCATCCCTACACTACGGCCAATGATATTCATTAGTATCACAACCACAAATTATCCATGCACTACGGGCTAAGGATATTCGTGTATTCATCAATGGTCATGATCATGCCAACAACTGTCCATCAATACACTACGGGCCAATGAGGACTTTTACCACATCATTTGTAACATTACGATCATGATTATACCGAATAATCCCTGGTCATAATCATACCAACTCCATCTATGCACTACAGCCACGATGTATGACTTTCAACATAATATAAACATGAGGATGATGACAATGATATAAGAATTCAATAAAACAAGTTCAAGAATTAATTTATCCAGAACTAATAACGTCCAAATTGTCAACATGATACTTCTTTGTAGAGTAAAAAATTCAAGAATGCTTAGAAGAATATTTCCATGAAAAGATATCGATGAAACGCAAATATCAAGGATATTCCACTAATTTCATGGAGTATAAAGTCAAAACTTTAACCAACCGAGTATAATAAAGAATGGAATAACAAAAGAAATCACCGTACATGCGATAGACCCTCGCATGCATGTGTTATTCCAATGTAATAATAAATAAAGGAACACAGTCATGCGTAAACGCATTGTGCATGTGATATTCCAACCAGTAATAATAAATAACGGAACCAGTCGGTAATTTGTGCACCAAGCGATGTTCCAATGTAATAATAAATAACGTAACCGTGTCATGTAAAATACGCACGACAAGATATTTCAACGTAATAATAAAGAATGGAATAACGAAGAATTTCACCATGTATGCGGTATTTGCATAGACAAAAGTTATTCCAACATAATGATAAAGAATGGAATAATGTAAGAATGTTACCAAGTATAGGGTGAGATCACAGATATAAAAGTTATTCCAATGAATAAAAAAAAATGGAATAATGTAAGTTCTCTTCATGAATACGAAAGAAATAATACCCCTTACCTTAGAACAACTGGATATAGGAATAGTAAAGTTGCAGAATACTTTTCTTCTTTCTCTCTATAGTTTCTCTCTCTAAAGTTTTAGTGAATTTGTAAGAAATAATGAAGGAATGAGCTTCTATTTATAGGAGAATGGACTGAATAGTAACTAATTCCTGAACAGTCCAGATTGATTTACTTTTAAACGAACGGTCCAGATTGGTTTACTATAAATATTCTAATAAAACAAAATCTTTTAAATAAGATAAAATATATTCTATTTATAATCTAATAAAATGAATAACTTTATAAAATTATTCTGTTTTATATAAAAAGTTTTTCTGTTTTATTACATTAATAATACTAATAAAATAAAACTTCATCATCATTATTATAATTCACACTATTAATCGACCAGGTCGTTCCCAGGAAAGAGGAGGCTTTCCAATAAGGATTTCTCCCTATTGGCACGCAATTAGGTGACCAAACCTCTCCTTGGCAGAACTTCTAGACATCGTTAATATTGCAAATAATAATATTAATAACTTCGTCGTCTCAATTATTGATTTAATAATATATAAAATATCAACAATAATTGAATCAATTAGCGTGAGATAATATGCAACAATTACTGAAGCAATAATTGAACAAAACTGAGCGACTTCTCACGTAAGCATCAATAATCAATACCGTGTGCTACTATGCAACCACATGTATTCCTGTACTTTTAACACCGGGTGTTTCAACAGTTAACAATAAAACTTTCGCCGTTATTTTCATAAAATATTTTTGTCATTTTCTCAATCTGACAATAATTCCGTTGTGGGGTCCACCAATGATTGTGCCGTCGTACGAATATTCCCTGTTAAAACGATTATTCCCCAACCAATCGAATATTATATAACAGCTTGCGTACTTTGCAAAATTTATAAATATTACCCACAACTATAACATTATATCAAATTCATTCCATAATATTCGAAAAATGATAATTATAGAAAATTCATCTTTATTCATAAAAGTTGGGGTCTTACAATCTCCCATTCTTATGAAATTTCGCCCTCGAAATTAGGGTACGTACCTGGTATATCGAAGAGGTAAGGATACCTTGATTTCATTTCAGATTCTAACTCCCAGGTCATTTCCTCAACATCGTGGTTCCTCTATAAAACTTTGACTTGAGGTATAACCTTGGAGCGTAGAATATGTTCCTTCTTATCCAAGATTTGAACAGGAACCTCTTTATACGTTAAATATTCCGCTATTTCGTCCGGTTCTAACTCAATAATGTGGTTCGGGTCTTTCACATATTTACGTAACATGAATATATGAAAAACGTTATGAACACGAGATATACTTTGCAGTAAAGCGAGTCTATAGGCTACAGTCCCTACTCGATTAAGGATTAAAAATGGGCCAATGAATCGAGGATTGAGCTTTCCTCTCTTTCCAAATCTCGTAACTCCTTTCCATGGAGCAATACATAACAACACATGATCTCCAATATCGAATTCCACGTCCTTTCGATGAAGATCAACATAACTTTTTTGTCGATCTTGTGAGATTTTTATACATTGTCGGATCGTTTGAATCTTTTTCGTAGTCATACGTACCAACTCCGGTCCAAACAACGTTGCTTCACCCACCTCATCCCAGCATACTGGAAAATGACACTTTCTTCCATACAACGCCTCCAATGGAGCCATGCCAATACTTGTTTGATAACTGTTGTTGTAAGAAAACTCCACCAATGATAAAAACTTGTCCCAACTTCCCTTGAAGTCAAGGACACAGAGTCTTAATAAATCTTCAAGAGTTTGAATAGTCCTCTCTGATTTTCCTTCTGTCTGAGGATGATATGCCGAACTAAATCATAAATCCGTACCCATAGCTTTTTGTAAACTAACCCAAAATTGTGAAGTGAATCTTGGGTCTCGATCAGAAACTATGGATACTGGCATACCATGCAGTCTTACAATCTCGTTTATGTACATACGAGAAAAACGTTCAAGTGTATAAGTTTCTCGTATTGGTAAGAAATGAGCAGACTTGGTTAATCTATCAACAATGACCCAAATTGCTCTGCCTTGGGAAGACAAGTAACGAAATCCATGGTAATGTGCTCCCACTTCCATTCTGGAATTTCAAGCGGTTACAATGGACCTTTTGGTACTTTATGCTCTGCCTTGACTCGTTGACAAGTTAAACACCTTGAGATAAACAGCGTTATCTCTTTCTTCATAATGCCTCACCAAAATGTATGTTGAAGATCATGATGCATTTTGGTACTCCCAGGATGGATTAAAAATGGTGTGTTGTGCGCCTCCATCATGATTTTATACTTTAACTCAGGATCGTTAGGAACACAAAGTCTGGAGTTGACTCGAAGTATTCCTCTTCACTGATTCTTGCTTCCGGCATAGCACCTTCTTGTACTTTCTTCCTCATATGCATCAGCTTCAGGTCTGTAGCTTGAGCATCTTTAACTTTATCGATTAAAGTCGGTTCTACTAGTATATTCTCCATCATCACGTGGTTCCATGGAGTCTTTATCTCTATCTCCATCCTTTGCAAGTCATACAAAATGGGCCTCTGCGTTGACAATATCGCACTCGTACCTGCATATGATCTTCTACTCAATGCGTCAGCTACCACGTTTGATATTCCAGGATGGTATTGGATGGTATGATCATAATCTTTCAACAGTTCAAGACAACATCGTTGTCGCATGTTGAGTTCCTTTTGAGTGAAGAAATATTTGAGGCTTTTATGATCTGTAAAGATCTCCACTTTCTCCCCATACAAGTAATGCCTCCAAATTTTAAGTGCGAAGACAACAATCGCTAACTCTAGATCATGAGTAGGATAATTCCTCTCATATTCTTTGAGTTATCGAGAGGCATAAAGGCTATGACTTTCCCATGTTGCATGAGAACACATCCTAACACTTTTGCTTAAAAGCATCATCAGATGACAAATCCTTCGAGCTAGATGGTATTGTCGTAAGCAGTCTTTGAAATAAGTCTCCTCTTGAGTTCTTGAAAACTCTTCTCACATTCCTCGTTCAAACCGAATTTTGTATCTTTCCGAGTCACCGAAGAGTTAAGGGAGTAGCGATTCGAGAAAACCTTTCTACGAATCTTCGATAATAACCAATAAGCCGAGAAAGCTACGACTTCTATTCCATCGATTTAGGTTGCTCTCAGCTTTGAATAGCTTCAATCTTTGCTAGGTCAATAGATATTCCATGACTTGACACCACGTGCCCAAGGAATGCTACTTCTTCAAGCCAGAACTCGCATTTCTTCAACTTGACATAAAGCTTATATTCACGAAGCTTTTGAAGTATCAGCTTCAAGTGTTGCTCATGATCTTCACGGCTTTCAGAATAAATAAGGATGTCATCAATAAAGACGACCACAAAGTGATCCAAATATTCCTTGAATACTCGGTTTATCATATCCATGAAGGTAGCAGGAGCATTAGTCAATCCAAAAGACATGACTAGGAATTCATAATGCCCGTACCGAGTTCTGAAAGTCATCTTTGGAATGTCATCGGTTCTAATCTTTAATTGGTGATATCTGGAACGAAGATCAATCTTTGAAAAGAATTTGGCGCCTTGCAACTGGTCAAACGGGTCATCAATACGTGGCAATGGGTACCTATTTTTGATGGTGACATGATTCAACTCCCGATAATCAATACAAAGTCGCATACTCCCATCTTTCTTTTCACACGAATAGAACAGAGCACCCCAAGGAGACGTACTAGGATGAATGAAACCGGATGTCTAACAATTCCTGCAGTTGGGTCTTTAACTCCTCGAAGTTCAATAGAGCCATTCGATATGGGGCTTTGGAAATAGGTTTTGTCACCGGGTTCAAGGTCGATACAAAATTCAATTTCACGCCTGGGGTAGGCGAAGTTCTTCGTGGAATACATCGTAATTTATTAACAATAGAAATATCATTCAAAACCGACGTATTTTTGTTTAGATCCGTGACATGAGCTAAGAAAGCTTGACATCCGCTTTTCAATAAACGAATAGCTTTATGGCTTGAGATGACAGTGATTGATTTTAATGGTTTGGTTGCTTAAATTTGCATAATAGGTTGGTTAGGAATATGAAAGCTAACAACCTTAGGAAAATAATCAATTTTTGCATGATGAGTAGTTAACCAATCAATCCCTATAATTACGTCAAATACAAGTATTTTCAATGAAATAAGATCGACAGGTAATGTAAGGGTACCGATTTGAACCGAACAAGACTTATAAACAGTGGATGTAATGAAGGTTTCTCCCAATGGAGTTTCAACAGATAAGTCAAAGTCTAATTTCTCTAGAGTCAAATTTAAACATTGAGCGCAAGTAGGAGAAATAAAAGAATGGGTAGAACTGGTATCAAATAAGGTATAAACTTCGCTAGAGTTTATGATAAGCTTACCCGTGATGACCTCGTTCGGGTTCTTTGCTTTCTGGGAGGTCACGACAAACACTCTCCCTTGCACTACTTGTAAGACCCCAACTTATTATTAATGAAATTTAATTTTCTCTATTTATTATTTTGAAATAGTAAGGGTTGATGTGATTAATGTGAATAGTTAGGGGTAAAATACGCAAATATTTCAAAATAAGCAAGTGGTTATAAAATATTCATTGTTGTCGGGGAATATTCGTTTGGTCTTGGAATATTAAATGCTTGTCGGGGAATATTCGTGCGATGGCGCATGACCATGTGTGAGCCCATAACTAAAAGCGATTGGATGGCGAAAACGACAAATATAAGTTGGTTAAAAATAACTTGGCGTAGTTGTTACCATTAATCTTTTTAAAATACTTTGGGTTAAAACACAAGAAGCACCGGTATTGCACCAATTATTGATTCTTACGTAAGAAGGCACTACTACAATAATGGTTACATTAATTACTCGCTCAATTATTTTATTTTATTGATTCAATAATTGTCATATTTGATATTTTATATTGTCATTGTTTCAATAATTGTCATTACACAATATTTTTCATTATCGAAGCAATAATTCATATTATCTGAATAATATTATTAGATAACATTATTGGCAATGTCTAGAAAGTTCTCATCTAAGGAGAGGTTTGGTCACCTAATTGCATGCCAGGTGAAGAGAGAAATTCTTATTGAAAGCCCCTCTTCCGGAACCGTAAGTTGTCAATATTGTGATTCTCAGAATATTATTTGTGAATAATTAATTATTGATTCATATGATGAGGAAAATATTAATTTTATGTGGATATAGATGGAGAAAATTTTAATGTGACAATTGTTGAAAATTGAAATTTTATCTTTTTCGATAAAATAATTCATTTAAATATATTATTATATTTTAATAATATAATAATGGTGATATTTTTACAACGAATGTGGGATATATGAGTATACTGAGGAGGAAGAGTATTTTTGTTGCAATAAATGTTTAAAACATGTTAAACATGTCTGTGGACCCCATTTATTGATCGAAATTTGATTATAAACTTGTAAAATTGCCTGCTTGTGGATTTCGGTCCAATTTTGTTTGGAATTCGGAAAAACTTTCTTCTCGCAAAGTTGTAGAGAATTGAATTTCCTAAAGAAGATTGTGAGATTCAAATTTTTCGATAAAAGGGCTATTTATTGTGAATTATTGAAGTTCAAAGTTCAAATAATTGATTTTTGGAAGTTTTAATTATTATTTTAAAGAAAACGCGTTTTTGCATTTAAGTGGGCTAACATGTGATATTAATTGCTGAAATCAGATCTTCAAAGATGGGCTAAGGAAATTTATAATATATATTAATATTTTATTAAATTTTCGCTTTTGGTGTTCTAAGCATTTTCCTATAAATAGGGTGCTTAGGTTAGAATTGAAAATCACACCAGAAACTGAAGTTTTCTCTCTATATATTATCGAGCATATTCTTGTGAGTATTTTGAGTATACTTTGAGTATTGTTAGACGGTGCAAGTTCCTTTCAAAGACTATACCCTTTATTCCAAATTTAAAGTACTAATCTTTCGAGGTAAGGGATGTTATTTTCTTCTCAAATGATATTATTTCTTCAATATCATTATCTTTGAAATATTGGTTGAAACTTTTTATCAAATTTGGAACTTTTCCATGTCGGGGTTACTATTCATGAGTTACTATTCATGAGTTACTATTCACGAGTTACTATTCACGAGTACTATTCATGAAGCGTGAAGATGTTTTTGGGAAATTTCTATCTTTTGGTGTCGGAGTTACTATTCACGTATACGGCACTATTCACGTATACGGCACTATTCACCGAAAAATAAAATTTCTTCTTTTTGTCCAAAATATCTATTCGGATACTAGCTTTGATTGTATCCATGTTTTGATCATTCTTGAATTTTACACCACCGTGATTATTTTGAGGTATTTTTGGACATGGATAAAACAAAGTACGAATCCTTAATCCTTAATCCTTGTCATTTTGTTTCACCGGATTCGCTTTCTTTAAAATATTTTCATCATCCTCGGTCTTAAATGATGATATTATTGAATATCTTTGGCCCAGTAGTGCAAGATGAATGATTTCTGAAGAATATCTTTGGCCCGTGAAGTGCAAAGATGAACAGTGTTTAGATGAACATGACTAACTCGATGAATATCTTTGGCCTGTCTCGCAAAGATGAATATTTGATTCCGGATGTATATTGATTGATGTTACAGGATAAAAGATAGATTTATGAACTTTTAAATTCATACATAGAAGATAGTAGTTTGCATTCTCTACTTAACTCTTCTAATGAATTATTATTTCATTGCTAATATTGATTTAAAATTTGTTGTCTATTGTATTCTATTAGATTTTCCCTGTTGAAGACTAACGATAATTTGTTGTATATTATCTTAGTCATAATATTCTTTATCGGGCTAGTTGAGCTCACCCTTTTCCTTTTTGTTCCATTTTTCTTCTCGTGAGGCGAGAATATAAGCGAAATACGCAGTCGGGGTATGGAATGAAGGTTCTAGAAAGAGTTGTTTAGTAGTCCTCACCATTTTTGTAAAATAATGTATCAATAAATGTGATGAGGATTTATTTGAGTTTAGATATTGTCTGAAGATAATATTTGTATTCAAACTCACAGCTTTCTTGTTGTAATAATAAAGTTGTAGTTGTTTCGTATTATGTATTGACAACTTCGTAATGGGTGATGTATACCTATTTTGGGGCGTCACACTATCGGGCTTTGACTTTTTCGGGACATCCTTTGGTGCCTCCATCCTAGCTGAACTTGTCTTCAGTGAACGACAAAATCGGGCTAGGTGACCTTCTCTTCCACAATTATAACATGCTTTGGACGGCATTCCGCAGTTTGGAGTGTTGTGTCCCTCCCCTCCGCATTTGAAGCATATGATAGGTGGTCGTTCTCCTTCCTTAACAACGGATGATGGTGCTGACGTCTTTCCATCATTGTTGAATCTCCTCTTCTTGAAATGTCCATTCTTATTATTTTGGCCATGACTACCATCGAAGTGGTTACCATTTCTGGCATGTTGATTCCCTCCACGCTTATTGTCACCGCTTCGATGACCGCTATCACTAGTATTATCATTTTGTCGGCTGCTCTCTTTTGGTTGGGTTGACTCATTATCGCACCCCAATAACTGAGCCCTATTAACAACATCTGAATACAAACACAGTTTATGAGAGATAAGATATTGACGTATCTCGGGTTTTAAACCTCTTAGAAACATTCGCGTCATTCTCTCCTCATTATCAACCAAATGGGTCGCAAACCGGGACAACTCGGCAAACTTGGCTTCGTACTACGACACGGTCATGTTGTTTTGCTCCAGCTTGATGAACTCTACCTCTTTCATGTGATGAATACTTTCGAGAAAGTACTTGTCGTTGAACAATTCTTAGAACTTCTCCCAAGTCATCTTCAGTACGACAGGTTGAGTACGCTTTACAGATTCCCACCAGTAATCTGCCTCTGCCCACTACATGAAGGTGGCAAAGGGAACCTTTTGCTCCTCGGAGCATCCCAAGACATCAAATATCTTGCAGATCTACTTCATCCACGTCTCCGCCTTAAGTGGTTTTGGCTCTCCAAAAAACTCTGGTGGTCCCAGTTCCTTGAACTGCTTAGGGGTGACTGTCCGAGAGTTGCCAGTGTTTCCACCTGCATTTTGTACAGGAGCCGCTCTTGCCTGATGTTGCATGAATTGCATAAAGCCTCTGAACATTCCATCTTTCATCATCTGGTCAGTGTTGTTATTTGCCGGAGGATTGTCGCCTTCCTAACGCACATTATCCTGATTATTGATCTGTGGAGACTCAACGGTCTCCTGTGCTCCATTGCTAATCCCAATATTCTTGGATGCCATTTTTAAATACTGCCACAAAACAAAGGTTAATTGGCATGAAATATATTATCCCTATACTCTGACCGACCAATTAAATGCCAAATAAACTTAGGTAGGTCATACTAGCGAAGGAATTCCCGCCTCTCACCTCCTAGTTCTTGTCTCAAGATCTCACCCGGGATCATATCCTAAGCTTTGATATTAACAACCGTGGCGCCCACAAAATAGGTATACATCACCCATCTTGAGTGCCAAATACATGGTAAAAAATTCAAATACAACTTAATTATACAACGATGCGTGTGCAAAATACGACAAAACATATCTTGTGAGTTTTAATACAAATATTGTCATCTGATAATATCCACACTCAATTGAGTCCTCATTATATTTATTATCACACTATTTAACGTAATAGTGAGGACTACTAATGCTATTATCTGACCGTCACTCCGCTTCCCAGACTAGTCCCCTCGCTACGTTCTCATTTCCAAAGAGAACATTGAAAGTAAAAGGGTGAACTCAACTAGCCCAGTAAGAAATATTATGACTAAGATAATATAGAATAAATTATCGTTAGCCTTCAACAGTGTTAAACTGATACAATATAACAAACATCAAGTTTAACTGCAACGGAACAAGCAATCCATTAAAAGAGTCAAGTAGAGAATAAAATCTACTAACTTTAATGATTTAAAAGATTTTTCATCACTTTTAGCGTTGGGACTCAGCTTAATAAATAATCCACATCATCCCTACACTACGGCCAATGATATTCATTAGTATCACAACCACAAATTATCCATGCACTACGGGCCAAGGATGTTCGTGTATTCATCAATGGTCATGATTATGCCAACAAATGTCTATCAATGCACTACGGGCCAATGAGGACTTTTACCACATCATTTGGAACATTACGGTCATGATTATACTGATTAATCCCTGGTCATAATCATACCAAATCCATCTAAGCACTACAGGCTACAGATGACTTTCAACATAATATAAACATGAGGATGATGACAATGATATAAGAATTCAATAAAACAAGTTCAAGAATTAATTTATCCAGGAACTAATAACGTCCAAATTGTCAACATGATACTTCTTTGTAGAGTAAAATTCAAGAATACTTAGAGGAATATTTCCATGAAAAGATACTGGATGAAGCGCAAATATCAAGGATATTCCACTAATTTCATGGAGTATAGAAGTCAAAACTTTAACCAACCGAGTATAATAAAGAATGGAATAACAAAAGAAATCACCAGTATGCGATAGATCAAATGCATGCAAAGTTATTCCAATGTAATAATAAATAACGAAAACCAGTCATGCGTAAACACACAAAACAAAGATATTCCAACGAGAATAATAAATAATCTAACCAAGCCAAAGTAAATTAATGCACCGGCGGGATGTTCCAACAGAATAATAAATAACGGAACCAGGACATGCGTAAACGCACAGACAGGATGTTCCAACAGAATAATAAAGAATGGAATAACAGAAGAATTTCACCATGTATGCGATACTTTGCATAGACAGGTTATTCAAATATAATGATAAAGAATGGAATAATGGAAGAATTTCACCAAGTATAGGGTAGACCGCGTATACAGGTTCTTCCAACAGAATAAAAAAATGGAATAATAGAAGTTCTCTTCATGAATACGAAAGAAATAATATCCCTTACCTTAGAACAACTGGATATAGGAGTAGTGAAGTAGTAGAATACTTTTCTTCTTTTTCTCTATAGTTTCTCTCTCTAGAGTTTCAGTGAATTCGTAAGAAATAATTAAGGAATGAGCTTCTATTTATAGGAGAATGGACTGAATAGTAATTAATTTCTGAACGGTCCAGATTGATTTACTTTTAAACGGACGGTCAAGATTGGTTTACTATAAAATATTCTAATAAAACAAAATCTTTTAAATAAAATATAATATATTCTATTTATAATCTAATAAAACGAATAACTTTATAAAAGTATTATATTTTATATAAAAAGCATTTCTATTTTATTACATTAATAATACTAATAAAACAAAATTTCATCATCATTATTATAATTCACACTATTAATCGACCAGGTCGTTCCCAGGAAAGAGGGGGCTTTCCAATAAGGATTTCTCCCTATTGGTGCGCAATTAGGTGACCAAACCTCTCCTTGACAGAACTTCTAGACATCGTTAATATTGCAAATAATAATATTAATAACTTCGTCGTCTCATTTATTGATTTAATAATATATAAAATATCGACAATAATTGAATCAATTAACCTGAAATACTATGCAACAATTACTGAAGCAATAATTGAACAAAACTGAGTGACTTCTCACGTAAGCATCAATAATCAATACCGTGTGCTACTATGCAACCACGCGTATTCTTGTACTTTTAACACCAGGTGTTTCAACAGTTAACAATAAAACTTCCGCCGTTTTTTTCATAAAATATTTTTATCGTTTTCTCAATCTGATAATAATTCCGTTGTGGGGTCCACCAATGATTGTGCCGTCGTACGAATATTCCCTGTTAAAATGAATATTCCCTAACCAATCGAATATTATATAACAACTTGCGTACTTTGCAAAATTTATAACTATTACCCACAACTATATCATTATATCAAATTCATTCCATAATATTCAAAAAATGATCATTATATCAAATATGTATTCATAAAACTTGGGGTCTTACATAACATTATTGGTAATGTCTAGAAAGTTCTGTCCAAGAAGAGGTTTGGTCACCTAATTGCGCGCCAGTAAGGAGAAATCGTTATTGAAAAGCCCCCTCTTTCCTACAAGAACTACCAGTTGTCGATATTGTGATTCTGTAATATTATTTGTGAATAATTAATTATTGATTTATATGATAAGGAAAATATTCATTTTATATGGATATAGATGGAGAAAAATTTTAATGTGACAATTGTTGAAAATTGATATTTTATCTTTTCTGATAAAATAATTCATTTAAATGTATTATTATGTTATAATAATATAATAATGGTGATATTTTACAATGAGTGTGTGATATATGAATAAATGAAGAGGAAGAGTATTTTTATTACAAAAAATGTTTAAAACACATTAAACATGTTTTTGGGCCCCATTTTGTGACTAAAATTGGATTATAGCCCGTAAAATCGTCCGTTTATGGATTTCGGTCAACTTCTGTTTGGAATTTGGAAAAACTTAAACTTACAAAGTTGTAAAGAATTGAATTTTCTATGGAATGGACATAAGATTCAAATTTTTCTGATAAAAGGACTATTTATTATGAATTATTGAAGTTCCGGTATATCGGGTCTGAATTAATTTTTGGAGTTTTAAATACTTTTGTTTAGAAAAACATTTTTGGTGAGTCCCACAAGTGTTGTAAACATGCTAAAATCAGATTCTTTTGTGGTGGGCTTGAAAATTTAATAAATAATATTATTTTATTAAATTTGCTGCTTTAGTGTTCTAAGCATTTTCCTATAAATAGGGTGCTTTGGTTAGAATTGAAAATCACACCAAAAATAAGTTTTCTCTCTCTTTCTCTCTCTATATTATCGAGCGTATTCTTGTGAGTATTTTGATACTTTGAGTGTTGCTTATTCGATTTGCAAGTTCCTTCAAGATTATATCTAGTATTCTAATCGTAATCATCATTTTTTTCGAGGTAAGGGATGTTATTTTTTTATAAATGATATTATTTCTTCTAATATCATTATCTTTTAATATTAGTAAGATTTTTCTTATGAAATTCTTTTTTTTTTTAGTGTCGGGATTACTATTCACGATCTTCGGCACTATTCACGAATCTGACTATTCACAAAAAAATTAAATTTTCATTTTTTATCCAAAATATCTATTATTGATACTAGCTTTGATTGTATCCATGTTTTGCTCATTTTTGAATTTTACTCCACTATGGTTATTTATGAAGTATTTTTGAACTTGGAATGTTTAAAGAACGAATCCTTAATATTTGTTCTTTTTGTTTCATTTGGATTCGCTTTTCTTTAAAATATTTTCATCATCCTCAGTCCTAAATGATGATATTACTGTATATCTTTGGCCTGTAGTGCAAAGATGGTTGAATTTCTTATGAATATCTTTGGCCCGTAGTGCAAAGATGTACAAGTGTTGAGATAAACATGACCAACTGTTGAATATCTTTGGCCTGTAGTGCAAATATGAATATTTGATTCAAAATGTTTATTGATTGATGTTACAAGGATAAAATATTGATGATGGACTTTTAAATTCATAGATAATAGTAGATTTCATTCTCTATGTAACTCTTCTATGAATTATTATTTCCGCTGTGAATATTGATCTAAAACTTGTTGTCTATTATATTTTATCAGATTTTTCCCTGTTGAGGACTAATGATAATTTTTTCTATATTATCTTAGTCATAATATTCTTTACTGGACTAGTTGAGCTCACCCTTTTCCTTTTTGTTCCATTTTTCTTCTCAGGAGGCGAGAATGTAGCGAGTACTAGTTGGGGTACGGAATGAAGGTTCTAGAATGTCATTTTAGTAGTCCTCACTATTTTGTAAAATAGTGTATCAATAATTGTAATGAGGACTTATTTGAGTGTTACTATTGTCTAGAAGACAATATTTATTTTTAAACTCACAGTTTATGTGTTGTCGTATTTTGCACGACAATTGTATTAATAAAGTTGTAGTTGTTTCTGTGCCATGTATTTGGCTACTCAGAATGGGTGTTGTATACTTATTTTGGGGGCATCACAGTTGGTATCAGAGCTTAGGGATATGATCTCTGGCGGAGATCGGGGAATAGAACTAGGAGGGGAGAGACGAGTAAATTCTTCGCAAGTGTGTCCTACCTAAGCTTATTTGTTGGTTGGTCAAAATATAGGGATATTATGTGATATGTTGATTTCTTTAATTAACCCTTGTTTTATGGCAGTATTTGAGAATGTCAACCGAGAATGTTAACAGTGGAGTAACTGAAACCGTGGAGACACCTTTACTCATCAATGAGGAGAACGTGCAACAGGCCGGCAATGTTCCTCCTGTAAACAACACCACTGATTAGACGATGAACGACGGAATGTTTAGAAGCTTTTTGCAGTTCATGCAAAATCAGACGAGGGAGACTCGTGTACAAAATACAGGTGGAAATGATAGCAATGCACGGTTTGTCACAGCCAAATAGTTTAAAGAGTTGGGACCACCAGAATTCTGGGGAAAGCCGGATCCGATTAAGGCAGAGACGTGGGTCAAGCAAATTATCAAGATATTCGATGTCTTGGGATGCGCGAGGAATGAAACGAAGGTTCCATTCGCTACCTTTATGTTCAGAATGAGGCGATTCTTCGTGGGAATCATGAAGCGTACTCCATTCACCGCACTCAACATGTCTTGGGAAACATTTCAGAATCGTTCAATGACAAGTACTTTCCGAAAGTATTCGTCGTATGAAGGAGGTAGAGTTTATTAGACTGGAGCAGAACAACATGATGGTATCCCAAAGACGAGGTGAAGTTCATGGAGTTATCCGTTTGCACCTCATTTGGTGGAGAATGAGGAATGTATGGCGCGGATGTTTCTAAGAGGTTTAAAACCGAAGCATACGTCGATATCTCATTTCTCATAAATTTTCTCTATATTCAGATGTTGTCAACAGGGCTCAATTATTAGAGCGAGATAACTAGTACGTTCAACCGAGGGACCACAAACAAGGTCATACCGGTGACAGCAGTCATCGGAGCAACGATAACCAGTGGGGAAAGAAAAATGCGGACAAGAGCAGCAACCACTCTGGTGGTAATCATGGCCATGCAAAATAAAAGAAGCGAGTCGGGGGGAGATTTTAAAAAAAGGAGATTCAACAATGACAATGTGAAGACGTCAAAGACCAAAGAAGAAATGGTTCTAAGGAGGAGAACGACCACCGGTCAGTATGATATAAATGCTAAAAAAGAGGACATATCATTGGTATCCCACAACCTGTTCAAGGTATGCTATAATTGTGGAAAGGACGGACATATCGCTCGAGATTATACGGTAGCGAAACCAAGTCCAGCGGGGATGGTGACTCAAAAGGCTGTCCCAGAAAAGTCAAAGTCAACGGTTCCTAGAAGAGCGTTTGTTGTGACTGGTCAAAATGCGAGGAACCCAAAAGAGGTGATCACTGTAATAACCCGATATTTTTCAAATAAATAAATAAGGAATTTTGCATATACATTTCTTTTTTTATTTTAAAGATGAGAATATGTGTCAAGTAATGTGAACGATAAATGCAAATATATTTATTACCTAAAAAATTATAAATAATTTTAGAATTATTAATCATTACAAATTATATTCTTATTGTAATTAATTTTTGTAGCAGAAATGTTTTATTAATTATTTTCTATGAAAACATGATTTTATATTAATCAAATAATATACTGAAATGATTATTAGAATTATGATAATAAATATTTTATTATATGAATTTGTTCGAATATTTAAGTTAATTATTTTAGCTTAATTATTGATGTTGTATATGAAAGATAAATCAGATATGGGATCCAAACCCTAAATTGGGATTTTGATCAAGAGATGCGAATAATAATATAATATTAATTATATTTTAATTTTTCAGTGCTATAAATATGTACTGTATATCTGTAGACTGGTAATGGTTGGTCAATTATGATAATTTATGTCATAACCCTAATTGTTAAACTCGGTTATGAGTTCGAGACTGTGTAGTAATTGTGTTATATGAATTTTATTGTGTATTATATAATTTCTGTAATTAGGAGAAACCCTAATTATTATTTGAAAACCAAATTTGCTAAAATTAGAAACCCTAATTAATGTTTTAGTAAATGATAATTAAGAAACCCTAATTATTAATTTGGGAACCCTAATAATATTAAGGAACCCTAATTTAAAAACCCTAATTTTTATTAAAAACCCTAATTTTAAATTAGTGCATTTTAATTAAAATTTTATTACACTTTAATTTTAATTTTTCAAACCCTAGAAATTATTTGGAAAACTTTAAAATTTAAAATCTAGTGAATAAACCCTAGATTTAAGCACCTTGGACAAGAATACCCTTGAGATTATAAGCAAAATTACCAAAGTGCCCTTTTTGTCCCATTAGTTGAATTATTGCTAGCCAAATCCTTGCAAAATCTGCAGCCACCCTACCCTAGACCTACCTATGAGCCTACAATCTATAACACATCACATGATCAGCCATCCCATACATTGCATACATGATTTGCTAGATTTAAGAGAAAGAAAGTGTTCATTTTTGGCCTAATTTGTTCACAAATACATAGCCATATTCTCTCAAGACCAAACCCATGAAATTTTGGTGTTAGATCAGTCCCCAATCAAGCCCCACGAACACCAATAACAAATCAGAAGGTCGAATAAGGATCAAAGCTTAGAAAAGGGTACAAAAACCCTAATTTAAAAATCATGTGATTTGATGTTAGATGTTTTGATTTATTGTTAAAACATGTTGTTTGTAGTCCATATAGTTGATCTGGGTTGGTATTTGTTAGATCCATAACATCAAAGTGCTCAAAATTAAGTTTTTTAAAAATCAGGAAAAAGTTGATTTTGTGGTCTGACAACGAATATCAGTGGCCATAGATCCTTGCTCGATTATGTTTTTAGTTGTTTTTAAGTTGTTATATGTAGCTTGTAATGTGGTCGTTAATCTACAAAAAGAATCAGAGTCATTTGATGTCTATATTGGTAGTTATTAACGGTCAAAGGCCGTTGACCGGCATTGACCGGGCCTTTTCTGGGCAGCCCAGAAAGCCACGAACCACGTCTGACAAGTATTTCCATGACTTTGATCTGTCAGTACTGATGTTGTTTTAGTTATTTGTTGTATTAAACTTGTAGCCTGTTATGTGTTCTATGATTCCATGACTTTAGATCCTATAGATAATCAATGTAGATCAGATCGTAGTGGTCAAAGTAGGCCACTCATGATCGACTTACCATTTCGGGAATTTCCGTAAACTGTTAGAGCTTATTTCGACAAGAGTCACTCAAATTTTGTATTAGACCAACTGTTTATGTTATGTATTAGATCCAGTAGTCCTACATGTTGGCTAGACAATCAAGTTTTATATCACAAAAATATTACACGATTAGCGTGTAGTGGAGGTTTTGAAAGTGGCACCTTAGATCGTTTCTTCATTTCGGGTAACCTGAAATGAAGAACATGTCCCACAAGGTTTTTGATTGATCATATCTTCTTGTTGTTGCATGTTATAGCTATACTATTTGTTTTTAGTTGTAGTGCTACATCTTTACTACAACTCTAACATAGTTTGAAGCCCAGAAATCGATTGGAGCATATAATTAAGTATGGGTCAAACCACGGTCACTGCTTAATCGACATACGTGTTCTTGGTTTGGTGAAGAACACCATTACCGACAGTTTTGTCGCCTAATGTACCTTTAGCGACAATTTAATTATTAAATTAATTATTTTAATTAAATAAATAGAAAAATTAGTTTTTAATTATTAAAAATACAAAATAAATTATTAAAAATTATTTTAAAGTCCGAAAATTAGTTTTTAATTATTTTAAGTATATTTCATAAATATTTAATATTTTTGGAATATAAAAGGTATTTAATTTATTTAAGTGTAATATTAAATAAATTATTTAAAAATGATTTTAATACATGATAAATCATTTAAAAATATGTTATGATATAAAAAGATATTTTAAAGTTATTTTCTATAACTTTTAATATTTTTGATGAATTTCATTAATAATTAAATATTAATAATGATTAAGTTATTTAATAAATATATTAAATAAATGATGGAAAATTGAATTAATGATTTAAAATGTATACAAAAATGATTTAGAGATTATAAAAATATTTGAAGTTATAAAATACAACTTTTGATATTTTGTCATGAAAAATAGTAATATTTTAATATTAAGGATATTAGATTTATTTAATAATTATATTAAATAAAGTAATGTAAAATGATTTTAATATTAGAAAAATCATTTTAAATGAAAATAAAATGTTTAAAGATATTTTAAGTTATAAAACATAACTTTTAATATTTAAATGATAATTTCATTAATAACTCAATACTAATGATAATAATGTAATATTAAGGATATTGAATTTATTTAATAATTATATTAAATAAATAGTTTTAAAATGGTTTTAATTATTTAAAAATAATTTAAAAAGGATATAAATGAATTAAAAATATTTTAAGTTATAATTAATGACTTTTAATATTTAGATAAATAGTACATTAATATTTAAATATTAATGATAATTATTTAAAATGATTTTAAATGTTTTAAAAATCATTTAAAGGTAATATTAATACTTTAAAATATTTTGAGTTATTATAAATAACTTTAATATTTTGGCAATGGTTTCATTAATAGTTTAATATTGATTAAATATTAATGATAGTAGAATTGTTTAATATTTAAATCATTTAATTATGATTTCTGTGTTTGAAAATTATGATAAATTATAATAAGTGTTTAAAAATTATTTTAAGTCATTTTAAAAATAATATGATCGATAATTACGCTTATTGAACTAACTAGATAAAGTCTTAGACTCGATTATTACTCGATAAAATTGTTTGCATAATCACATATATTTTAAAATTGATCCGGACTTAGATATTTTGATCAGATTAATGATTGTTTGTGATTCAACGATCGGGATATGTGTGACAAGGTGATTAGGATATGTGTTGATCGCAATAAAGATATTATGTGTTGTGATATGTTATTCTAATCAGTAAAATGATTTTATTACTGATAGGTAATTACATAAAAGATAAAACGAAGTTGCGAATTGTAAGCAGCGCATCAGGCAAGTATCCTACCTTTGCATTTTTTTTATGCAATGGACATGAGTAAGAATGTTTTAGAATTATATAATTACTGTACAGATTATTAACCCTATATTATATATGCTCATTGATTATCAACATGTTAGTATATGGTAATTCAGATATATATTCTGTTCGTTAATTTCTCTAAATGGATATACAAGTGTCCTCACTTGGATAATCATTGTATTTAATCACATGTTGATACACTTTTGTTAGTTACTCGTATATATATATATATATATATATATATATATGTTGAATTATAGATTATTGTTGAACAAGATAAAACCTTATTATTATCCAACTGAATTGCTTTGGTTTGGAACCCCGACAAATATGAACATCCCTTACACGGGGAAAACTTTTTATGGACCCAAGGTGGACAGAGTGAACGATAACATCGTTCTTACAATGTAGTATTGATCAATATAGGGTACAACGGGTTGATCACCCCCTGTGCCCGTAAGTTATGACGGTTTGCGGATGAAGTTCTGCTAAACCTATTCGAAAATTGAAAATAATGTTCATAGTATGTCACTTTAACCCTATATATAGTCAATACGTAATTTTAAAAATTTGATAGAGAGTTGTGATGTTATTATTATCAGTTCAGATTACTTCACAACTATTAACTTGTTGTAGAAGGGTAGTACAAAGAAAACATTTAACCCTTTCAGCTAATATTTATAATTGTTATTACTTGTTGGGCACTCAAATGCTCACTCTTGCTTAAATTAAATGTTTTTAGTTAAGTATGATCAACCCGAAGGCTCAGAAAAGAACAAAGGGAAAGGAAAGCTGTTCGAATAAGATTAATAATATTCTATGTAATAGTTATAGTTTATTAAGACAATGATACTTACTATCTATGATGTAATGAATGTTTAAAGGTCTCGTACCTGGGATTTAAACTTTGATGCATATGTAAATTAAGTTTGAATTTTATATTATTGTTATTATTATTAGTATTATTCAGCTTATAGAAATGGTATCGTGAAGCACCGAGTTCGGGTTTCAAGTACCCGGATTTGGGGGCGTCACAATCACGGGTAAGCTAATCATAAATTCTTGCGAAGTTTATACCTTACTAGATACCGGTGTTACCCATTCATTTATCTCTCCTGCTTGTGCTCAACGTTTAAACTTAACTCCGGAGAAATTAGACTTTGACTTATCTCGGAGACTCCATTAGAGAAACTTTCATTACATCCATTGCTTATAAATCTTGTTTGATCCAAGTTGGCACCATCACATTACCATTGATCTTATCTCTTTAAAGATACTTGCTTTTGATGTGATTTTAGGGATTGATTGGTTAACTACTCATCATGCCAAAATTGATTATTTTCGAAAGGTTGTTAGTTTTCATATTCCTAATCAACCTGTTGTTCGAATTCAAGCAACTAAACCACTAAAATCAATCACTATTATATCAACCCATAAAGCCATTCGTTTATTGAAAAACGGATGTTAAGCTTTCTTAGCCCATGTTATGGATTTGAATAAAGACACGTCAGATTTGAATAAAATTTCTGTTGTTAGTGAATTTTCTGATGTATTTTCTGAAGAACTTCCCGATCTACCCCCAGAACGTGAAGTTGAATTCTTTATTGACCTTGAACCTAGTACAAAGCACATTTCTAAAACCCCATATCGAATGGCTCCTATTGAACTTCAGGAGCTAAAGGTCCAACTACATGAGTTGTTGGACATCGGTTTCATTCGTCCTAGTACATCTCATTGGGGTGCTCCTGTTTTATTCAGTAAAGAAGAAAGACTTTTGAGTATGCGACTTTGTATCGACTACCGGGAATTAAACCATGTCACTATCAAGAATAGGCATCCGCTACCTCTCATTGATGACCTGTTTGACCAGTTACAAGGAGCACAATTCTTTTCAAAGATTGAACTTCATTTTGGATATCATCAGCTGAAGATTAGAACTGAGGATATCCCAATTACTGCCTTCAGAACTCGGTACGGGCATTATGAATTCTTAGTCACGTCTTTTGGATTGACTAATGCTCCTGCAGCTTTCATGGATATGATGAACCGAGTATTTAAAGAATATTTGGATCAGTTCGTTGTTGTCTTTATTGATGGCATTCTCATATATTCCAAAAGTCGTGAAGATCATGAGCACCATTTGAAGCTGGTACTCCAAAGGCTTCGTGAAAACAAGCTTTATGCTAAGTTGTAGAAATGCGAGTTTTGGCTTGAGGAAGTAGCATTCCTTGGGCACGTGGTGTCAAAACATGGAGTATCTGTTGACCCGACGAAGATTGAAGCAATACAAATTTGGGAGCAACCGAAGACGGTGACCGAAGTATGTAGCTTTCTGGGCTTAGCTGGTTATTATCAGAGATTCGTGGAAGGATTTTTTTCGAATCGCTACTCCGTTAACTCAGCTGACTCGGAAAGATACAAAATTCGTATGGAGCGAGGAATGCAAGAAGAGTTTCCAAGAGCTTAAGAGGAGACTCATTTCGGCACCTGTTCTGACAATACCATCTGGTTCAGATGGATTTATTATCTACAACGATGCTTCGGGCAAAGGGTTAGGGTGTGTTCTCATGCAACATGAGAAAGTCATAGCCTATGCCTCGCGACAACTTAAAGAATATGAGAGGAATTATCCTACTTATGATCTAGAGTTGGCAGCAGTCATTTTTGCGTTAAAGATCTGGAGGCACTATCTATATGGAGAGAAAATGGAGATATATTCAGACCATAAAAGCCTCAAATATTTCTTCACCCAAAAGGAACTCAACATGCGGCAACGACGTTGGCTCGAGCTGTTAAAAGATTATAACCACACTATTCAATACCATCCTGGAAAAGCGAACGTGGTAGCTGACGCGTTGAGTAGAAGATCATATGCGGGAACGAGTGTGATGTTGTTAACACAAAGTCCCATTTTGTGTGATTTACAAAAGATGAAGATAGAATTCAAGACTCCGGGGACCTATGCGATGATGTCAAGTATACACATAGAACCGACTTTAATCGAAAGAGTTAAAGTTGCTCAAGCTACAGACTCGGAGCTGATGCGTATGAAGAAGAAAGTACAAGAAGGTGCTATTCCAGAAGCAAGAATCGATGAAGAAGGAATACTTCGAGTCCACTCTAGACTTTGTGTTCCTAACGAATCTGATTTGAAATACAAGATCATGATGGAGGCACACAATACACCGTTTGCAATCCATCCTGGAAGTACCAAAATGTATCGTGATCTTCAACATACATTTTGGTGGAACAATATGAAGAGAGAGATTGCAAAGTTTATCTCGAGGTGTTTAACTTATCAACGTGTAAAGGCAGAGCATCAAGTGCCTAAGGGTCCATTGCAACCACTTGATATTCCGAAATGGAAGTGGGAACACATTACCATGGATTTCTTTACGGGACTTCCCACGGTTTCTCAAGGCATAGATGCTATTTGGGTTATTGTTGATAGATTAACCAAGTCTGCTCATTTCTTGCCGATACGAGAGACTTATTCCCTTGAACGTCTTGCTCATATGTACGTGAATGAGATTGTGGGATTTCATGGCATGCCAGTATCCATAGTTTCGGATCGTGACCCAAGATTTACTTCACGATTTTGGGTTAGCTTGCAAAAAGCTATGGGCACAGATTTACGATTCAGTTCGGCATACCATCCTCAAACGGGCGGACAATCAGAGAGGACTATTCAAACTCTTGAAGATCTATTAAGACTCTGTGTTCTAGACTTCAAAGGGAGTTGGAATAAGTATTTACCATTGGTGGAATTCTCCTACAATAACAGTTATCAAGCAAGTATAGGTGTGGATCCATTCGAAGCATTGTATGAACAAAAGTGTCGCTCTCCAGTATGTTGGGATGAGGTGGGTGAAGCAACATTGTTGGGACCAGAGTTGGTACGTATTACTACAGAAAAGATTCAAATGATTCGACAACGTATACAAACGGCACATGATCGATAAAAGAGTTATGCGGATCTTCATCGAAAGGATGTGGAATTTAGTATTGGGGATCATGTATTGTTGCATGTTGCCCCATGAAAGGGAGTTACAAGATTCGGGAAGAGAGGAAAGCTCAATCCACGATTTATTGGTCCATTTCAAATTCTTGACCGAGTAGGAAATGTGGCCTATAGACTCGCGTTACCTCCAAGTATGTCTCGTGTTCATAATGTTTTTCACATATCTATGCTTTGTAAATAACCCATCAAGATCTTGGATAGGAATGAGCATGTCCTACGTACAAAGGTCATACCACAAGTCAAAGTATTGTGGAGGAACCATGCTATTGAGGAAATGACCTGGGAGTTGGAAACGGAAATGAAAGCGAGGTATCCTCACCTTTTCAAACACACAGTATCGTCGTCAATTTCGAGGGACGAAATTTCATAAGGAGGGAGGTTGTAAGACCCCAACTTATGATAAATGAAATTAAATTTCCTCTATTTATTATTTTGAAATAGTAAGGATTGATTTGATTAATGTGGTTAGTTATGGGTAAAATACGCAAATATTTCAAATAAGCAAGTGGTTATAAAATATTCATTGTTGTCGGGGAATATTCGTTTGGTCGTGGAATATTCTTACTGTCGGAGAATATTCATACGATGGCGCAGCCTTGTGTGGGCCTCATAACGGAAAGAGATTGGATGAAGAAAACGATAAGTATAAGTTGTTTATAAATAACGACGTAGTTGTTACCGTTAGTACTGTTGAAATACTTGGTGGTTAAAACACGATGATACCAGATTGCACCAATTATTGATTCTTACGTAAGAAGGCACTACTCAATAATTGTTACAGTAATTACTGTTCAATATTTTATTTTATTGATTCAATAATTGCTACGTTGATATTTTATATTATTGTTGTTTCAATAATTGTCACTGCACATTATTTTTCTTTATCGGAGCAATAATTCATATTATTTGAATAATATTATTAGATAACATTATTGGCAATGTCTAGAAATTTCTGTCCAATGAGAGGTTTTTTCACCTAATTGCGCGCCAGTAAGGAGAAGAAATCCTTATTGGAAAGCCCCCTCTTTCTGAAGAACTACCGGTTTGTCGATGATTGTGATTCTGTAATATTATTTGTGAATAATTAATTATTGATTTATATGATAAGGAAAATATTCATTTTATGTGAGTATAGATGGAGAAAAATTTTAATGTGACAATTGTTGAAAATTGATATTTTATCTTTTCTGATAAAATAATTCATTTAAATATATTATTATGTTATAATAATATAATAATGGTGATACTTTACAATGAATGTGTGATATATGAATAAATGAGGAGGAAGAGTATTTTTGTTACAAAAAATATTTAAAACACATTAAACATGTTTGTGGGCCCCATTTCGTGACTGAAATTGGATTATAGCCCGTAAAATCGTCCGTTTGTGGATTTCGGTCAACTTTTGTTTGGAATTTGGAAAAACTTAAACTTTCAAAGTTGTAGAGAATTGAATTTTCTATGGAATGGACATAAGATTCGAATATTCTGATAAAAGGGCTATTTATTATGAATTATTGAAGTTCCGGTATATCGGGTCTGAATTGATTTTTGGAGTTTTAAATACTTTTGTTTAGAAAAACGTTTTTGGTGAGTCCCACAAGTGTTGTAAACATGCTAAAATCAAATTCTTTTGTGGTGGGCTTGAAAATTTAATAAATAATATTATTTTATTAAATTTTCCGCTTTGGTGTTCTAAGCATTTTCCTATAAATAGGGTGCTTAGGTTAGAATTGAAAATCACACCAAAAACAAGTTTTCTCTCTCTTTCTCTCTCTATATTATCGAGCGTATTCTTGTGAGTATTTTGATACTTTGAGTATTGCTATTCAAAGGTAAGTTCCTTCAAAGACTATATCTAGTATTCGATCAATCTTGTCTTTCGAGGTAAGGGATGCTATTTTTTTTATAAATGATATTATTTCTTCTAATATCATTATGCCGGAATATTGGTAAGATTTTTCTTGTGAAATTCTTGTTTTTTAGTGTCGGGGTTACTATTCACGTATACGGCACTATTCACGAATACGAAACTATTCACAGAAAAAATTAAATTTTCATTTTTTATCCAAAATATCTATTATGGATACTAGCTTTGATTGTATCCATGTTTTGCTCATTCTTGAATTTTACTCCACTATGATTATTTATGAAGTATTTTTAAACTTGGACTGTTTAAAGTACGAATCCTTAATATTTATTCTTTTGTTTCACTGGATTCGTTTTCTTTAAAATATTTTTCATCATCCTCAGTCCTAAATGATGATATTACTGTATATCTTTGGCCTGTAGTGCAAAGATGGTTGAATTTCTTATGAATATCTTTGGCCCGTAGTGCAAAGATGGACAGGTGTTGAGATGAACATGACCAACTGTTGAATATCTTTGGCCTGTAGTGCAAATATGAATATTTGATTCAAGATGTTTATTGATTGATGTTACAGGGATAAAATATTGATGATGGACTTTTAAATTCATAGATAATAGTAGATTTCATTCTCTATGTAACTCTTCTATGAATTATTATTTCTGGTGCGAATATTGATCTGAAACTTGTTGTCTATTATATTCTATTAGATTTTTCCCTGTTGAGGACTAATGATAATTTGTTCTATATTATCTTAGTCATAATATTCTTTACTAGGCTAGTTGAGCTCACCCTTTTCCTTTTTGTTCCATTTTTCTTCTCAGGAGGCGAGAATGTAGCGAGTACTAGTCGGGGTATGGAATGAAGGTTCTAGAATGTCGTTTTAGTAGTCCTCACTATTTTGTAAAATAGTGTATCAATAATTGTAATGAGGACTTATTTGAGTGTTGATATTGTCTAGAAAACAATATTTATTTTTAAACTCACAGTTTATGTGTTGTCGTATTTTGCACGACAATAGTATTAATAAAGTTGTAGTTGTTTCTGTACCATGTATTTGGCGACCTAGAATGGGTGTTATATACCTATTTTGGGGGTGTCACAATTTGTAACATTACGGTCATGATTATACCGAATAATCCCTGGTCATAATCATACCAAGTCCATCTATGCACTACAGGCCAAAGATGACTTTCAACATAATATAAACATGAGGATGATGACAATGATATAAGAATTCAATAAAACAAGTTCAAGAATTAATTTATCCAAGAGCCAATAACGTCCAAATTGTCAACATGATACTTCTTTGTGGAGTAAAATTTAAGAATGCTCAGAAGAATATTTCTATGAAAAGATACTTGATGAAGCGCAAATATCAAGGATATTCCACTAATTTCATGGAGTATAAAAGTCAAAACTTTAACCAACTGAGTATAATAAAGAATGGAATAACAAAAGAAATCACCAGGCATGCGATAAACCGCATGCATGTTTATTCTAACAACAGTAATAATAAATAATGGAACAGTGTCACGCGAACGCAAATACAGGATATTCCAACAGAATAATAAATAATGGAACCAGGTCATGCATAAACGCACAAACAGGGTATTCCAATAGAATAATAAACAACAGGACCAGGTTATGCATAAACGCATGCACAAGATGTTCAAAATGAATAATAAATAACGGAACCCGTTCAATGCATGCATGCATGGGATGTTCTAACGAATAATAAAGAATGGAATAATGAAGAATTTCACCATGTATGCGGTATTAGATGTATGTTATTCCAACATAATAATAAAGAATGGAATAACGTAAGAATTTCACCAAGTATGCGGTACTTGGCATGTATAAGTTATTCTAACATAATAACAAAGAATGGAATAATGTAAGTTCTCTTCATGAAGACGAAAGAAAGAAATAATATCCCTACTAGTAAAAGAAGAGTATTAGGCTAATTTGTAGAGGCGATGATATTCTTGAAGAAAACTTGCACAACGCTTCAAAGCTTCTTAAAACTCTAAAGAAATACGCCAAGATTATAGAAGAATTCTCCGAACTTCGGTGTGGTTTTCAATTCTAACTAAGCATCCTATTTATAGGAAAATAAAAATGATACTATGTTGCACTACGATAAAATATAATATATTCTATTTATAATCAAATAAAACAAAAATTTTATAAAAAGTATTCATTTTTATATAAAAAGATTTTACTATCTGCAAACACTATGCAGTACTATTATGCAAATACTATGCATAATAAAATATAATATATTCTAATTATTATAATAAAACAAATAACTTTATAAAAGTATTACATTTTTTTATATAAAAAGATTTTACTATGCAAAAATACTATGCATAATAGAATATAATATATTCTAATTATTGTCTAATAAAACAAATAACTTTATAAAAGTATTCTGCTTTATATAAAAAGTTTTTCTATTTTATTACATTAATAATACTAATAAAACAAAATTTATATATATATATATATAAACTTACGTGACTTAATAAAAAGACACCTCAATATATCTAACAACATTTATCATTATTATTATAATTCACAATATTAATCGATTAGGTCGCTCCTTAAAAGAAAGAGGAGCTTTCCATAAAGGATTTCTCCTATTGGCGCCATGATTAGGTAACCAAACCTCTCATTGATGTAACTTCTGCACATCATTAATATTATTGCAATAATAATATTAATAACTCACATCTCAATTATTGATTTAATAATATATAAAATATCGATAATAATTGAATCAAATAACGTAAAATACTATGCAACAATTCTCAAAGCAATAATTGAACAAAATTGAGTGATTTCTCACGTAAAGTCAATAATCAATACCGGTGTGCTTTCTTGTACTAACCACGCGTATTCTTTATATTTTTTACTACTTAGGTAGTTCAACAGGTTTTAATCAGTAAAACTTCCGTCGTTATTTTCATAAAAATATTTTTGTCGTTTTCTCGATCCGAAAATAATTCCGTTATGGGGTCCACCGATGATTATGTAAATTGATGCGAATATTCCCCATTAAAACGAATATTCCCTAAACAATCGAATATTATATAAAGAATTTGCGTCTTTCTGAAATTTATAAATATTATCCACAACTATAATATTATATTAAATTCATTCCATAATATTTAAAATAATATTTATAAAAAATCATATTTATTAAAAATTTGTGTCTTACAACAACCGCATTGAATATTTATTCTTTTTGCCTATTATAATTTTTACAACTAGCTGTAGCTGAAACGAAATTTACAAGTTACAACTACGACCTAGCTAGCTTTCGGTTTATGTACCTACATCTATATATTCTAGAAGCTTGGGGTAGAAGAAGTCAAAGTAACTCTAATTTCATGGGCGTCATAATTTTATATTACTTAGAAAAAAAAT
This sequence comes from Panax quinquefolius, assembly GCA_020205615.1. NCBI lineage: Eukaryota > Viridiplantae > Streptophyta > Magnoliopsida > Apiales > Araliaceae > Panax > Panax quinquefolius. The sequence goes on from CM035154.1 coordinate 75,899,518, forward strand.
AGTTTGTACTCCATTAATGTTTTTTCTCCCTATTTCAAAATATAAGATCAATCTAAATTTTTATAAATTAATTTAAAAAATTCAAAATATAAGGTATTTTTTTTTTCTTTTTGAGAAACAGTAAAAAAATTAAAATTTTATTTCAATCGATTATCAAATGAGTCCTTCTAGGGCGACATTCTAGCGACTTTTTTTTGATATTTTTTAGTACCACCTAATAAATGTATACTATTTATTTTAATTAATTTTTTTTTTATTAAAAAAAGTATTTTAGGTGTAATTTGGATATATACAAGAAATAAAGTCTGTACAGAATCCGAGCCTACGAGCGACAATCGTCAATAATATCAGTAACTTCATTAATTGTTAGCAATGGAAGCACTTAATTAATCTAGAAGTGCCGGCCTCCTCGTCTTTTAGAATTACGAATACTTCTCTAGCTGCTATCTAGTTTAATTCTTTATACATCACTAGAAGCCCTTAATCTATAATTAATTAAGTCAATACATACACATAAAGACAAGTCTTCCAAATTGGCTGAAATTTTCTCCCCCCTGTCTCTATATATACTCAACAAACAAACCCCAATTGTTTATACATATATATATATATATATATATATATATATTCTCAATCAATTCACAAGTCTCACCATATATACAAACAACTTGATTTTCTAGCTTTCTAGAGCTGCTACTCTATACAAGCCAATTTTTATTCCTCCTAAAAAAAATTCATTATACAATTATGGCTTCTGAGGAAATTTACCCTAACCCTAAATCGCAGGAGGATAATGATTTTGATGATCATGAATATGAAGAGACACTCTCTCTTTGTGATCTTCCAATATCCAGTACTGATCAAGATCATTATGAAGATGATTCTTGTAAGAAATTACATCAAAGCTCTTCAATATCGACGTCGCCATTTTCATCTGATGAGCAAGATTTGTTCGAGTTTTTTAGTGAAGAATGTAACATTAAAGCCAGCCCTACTAATTTCAATAAGACCCATCCACCTGATCCATCTGATCAAAATATCATCTTTTGTGGGAAGATGATGATTCCTTCTCATCCAAGAAACCAAGAAGCCATTTCTAAAAGTACCCAAAAGCTCAAAGCCAGCCAAGAAATTAAAAGAAGCCTAGGGAAATATACATCAAGTACTGTTTCAAAAGGTAGTGACAAAAATATGAATGAGGTTTTGGTCCCAAGGGAGTCTATTTTTACATCTTTAGTAAGAAAAAGGTGGTACCTTATTTTACTTGGATTGCCTCCTAAGATTCCAACCGATCAGAACGAATTGATGACTGATATTAAAAACCGGCAGAGCCGGCACGCTCCGTCCACGTTTTTTCCATCGGACGGTGGTGGTGTAGAGGCGAAAGTTCGCCGGAAAAATGATTATGGGTCGTGGAGGTTGATCAGAGCAGCTTCTTGTTTTGGTGGTCAACTCATGAAAACGTCAGTCTTGTAGGTGTCGGTCCAACCAAGATTGACTATACTAAGTATAAAAAATAGAATTTTAATTCATTCATAAATGAATTGTATTTGTATAATTAAATATTATTTATTTAATAAAATAAATTGAAATATAATTTTATAGTTATATCAGTGTAACTAATTTTTATATAATTGTCTGAATCCAATTAAAAGGTTCAATGTGAATTTTGTTTTCTTGCATTTTGTTCTCTTTGCCTTGGGAGACGCGTCTCATATATTCTGTACTATTTGCTATATGGTGGTTGTATTAATTAGAGATGTACATATCAGAAAAGTAGTTAGTATGAAGTTTATTTTTAGGTAAGTTAGTCAATTAATCAATAGAGTGTTGACACGCAGGCGGGACTCTATGTGTGTCAGTATTCTATTGGTCAATTGACTAACTTACCAAAAAATAAACTTTATGTTAACCGAATCCACATATCAGATATCGCTTAATGTAAAACTTCCTCAACGAAATAAATTCTGTTATCATATTTTTTTTTTTTGCTAAATTAGCCAAATGTGACCTTTTTTGTGTTAAAACTTCCTCAACGAAATAAATTCTGTTATATATACTTTTCTTGAGATTAATTAATGAAGTTGAATGACTTCAAAATTTCATTCTTTTTCTATTAGTACAAGCTTTAAAAACTCGATCAAATTACGGGTAACTTTAAAAATAACTTATTAGGTAAATTTTATATATGATATTTTTGAATGAATAATGCTAGAGATACAAACTATTCTATAAATATTTTACAAACTGTTGATATGACATACTTTATCTCAGCATATTGTGTGGGGATATTGTGTGGGGCCGAAGACTACATTGAAATAATTTGTTGATCAATATGCTGAGATGGAGTATGCCACATCAGGAATTTATAAAATGTTTATAAAATAATTTGTGTCTGTAACATTACTCTTTTTGAATAATATTTTAGTTGGTCTCAAATTAATTTAACGGTTCAAATTGAATGACTTGAAACACGGCTAAACTTATAAATGATTTATCGTGTGTGTTTTTTTTTTGCACAAAAGGTTAAACATGTTATAAAAGATTACTAAAATTAAGAATAAAATGATTAGAGAAAAGAGGCATAAGAGACATGTCTCATAATATTTTCATATATCCCATTCATATATCCACCTTTCTCTTTTACAATGCTCTTATTTATAGATACAAGGACTTGGAAGTTTCAAAACTCAAAAGTCATGAGTTTAAAACTTAATGAACATGGGAGTTCCAAAATACCAAAGATCATTACAATTAAATATAAATCTAGACATCCATAAATATATTTGTTATAATTTTATAACACTCCAACTTGGATGTCTATTGTATAGCCATACGCATAGAAAGCTGCCTCATTAAAAACCTTACCATGAAAAACCCAATAGAAAAAACCTTGGTTAAGGGAAAAAGAGTGCAGCGCGTATTAGCTTCCCCTCATGAATGTATCTTTAAGTCCTTCAGCTGTCGTATTCTATTATTGTGATGCAATCCTTCAAACATTGTAGTTGGTAATGTTATGCTGAACAAATCTGCTAGATTATTTTTTGATCGAATCTTTAATGTATCCTCCCTTTAATTGAGTTATACATGCAACATTGTCTTCATATAGAATGGATGGAGTCCTTTTATAGCAATTTTCTAAGAATATGCCTCGTTAAAAATCTTACCAAATAAAAACCCAGCGGAAAAAATTTTGGCTAAGGAAAAGAGTACAATATTCTTGTATAGCTTCTAGTGCCTTGGGATTACCTCATTAAAACCTTGCAAAGGAAAACCTAGTAGGAAAAAACCTTAGTGAAGGAAAAGGAGTACAATCAGCACATATCATTTTTACTCCCCTCCATATGTACATAGAATTTCCATTGTTCATGGTAAAAATATCATTAAGTCGAAGCATGCCAATATTGTGCACCATCTTCTTCAAAATCATAGTTGGTAATGACTTAATGAATCTATCAACCAAATTATCACATGATCATATATAATTGATATCAATATCGTCATTCTTCTAGGGCTCATGTGTATAAAATAATTTTGGTGCAATATGCTTGGTTCTATCACCCATGATATAACATCCTCTAATTTGAGTGATACAAGTGACATTATCTTCATATAATATTGTTGGACTATTTATGATTGATGATAATCAACAGTTCACACAAATATGTTGAATTACTGATCTCAACCAAATACATTCACAACTTACTTCATAAATTGTTATAATCTCTGCATCAGCAGATTCAACTAACTGTGGTTTTGATCCATATTGCTTATAAGTTAACTGCAAATGCTATATCAGGTCATGAGAAATTTTGCAATATATATCAAAGCACCAATTGAACAAAGATATGGTACTTCATGACCAAGAGTTTCTTCATTATTTTCTTGTGATCAAAATGGATCTTTCTTGATATCAAGTGACCAATCTATCATTGAAGTACTTAAAGGATTAACATTATCTATGTAAAGTTACTTCAGAACTTTTTCTGTGTATGTTGATTGATGAACAAGAATTCCATAGCTCAATTTGTAAGCCAAGACAAAAATTTGTCTTACCAATATCTTTCATCTCAAATTTGTTATTTTTATCGACTCTTCTGGAGCAAGATCTTTCATCAATAAATACAGTAATAATAGCAAATCCATATTATGATCATTTGATAAAAATGCATGCATAAATTGGATTATTCTCAAATTCTTCTTTCAAAAGATATCTACTCAGGCGATTATACCATAATATGCATCTGAATTGCTTTGACCCATATAAAGATCTTTGTAGCTTAAAATACATACTTCGAGATGTAGAATTATATGCTTCAGGCATTTTATATCTTTCACGGATTTTCATGTATATATATGATCATTATCTAATGATCCATACAGATATATTGTAACAACATTCATTAATCGCATATCCTAAATTTTCTTTTGCTACCAAGCTAATTAAAAATCTGAATGTAATTGTGTCCATTACAGGAGCATATGTTTCTTCATAATTAATACTACGTCTCTACGAGAAACCTTGTGCTACAAGTCACGCTTTGTACCATATAATTTCATTTTTCTTATTTCATACAAATACCCATTTGTATTCAACAGGCATCACACCTTTAGGTGTTTGGACTACAGGTCCAAAAACTTCACATTTGCTTTGTGAATTTAGTTCTACTTGAATCGCCTCTTTCCACATTGGCCAAACATTTTTACGTTGAACATTCTTCAACAATTTGTGGTTCATATTCATGATCATTACTTCTGGTAATATCAAGAACAACTTTATATAAAAATATGTTGTCGACAATAATTTTATTTCTATCCAATATATCTATCTCTTGTATATACATAATGTATCGAGATCTCGTTATTTTCAAGTACCTGATCCTCTTCAGGGGATAACTCATCCTTTTCAGGAGATAACTCTTCAAGAGTTTTATTTACAAGAGATTTTTATTCATAAGTTTTGGATAGATCAATAATTTTTTATAGCCTGTTTCATGGGTATAACCTCTTTATAGGCTGAAACTTATTTTTCTTGTACTTTCTTTTTCTGGGAAATTTTATTTTTTAACACCGATAGATCTTCCACGTTTTAGGTGTGGTTTTAATTCAATTTGCTACTGTATTAACTGATTGTCCTACAGGGACTTCAATCTCTGCTAGAGTATTAGCAGGTAAAATGTGAGATATCACACTTTTCTTATTATCGGTGAATAATTCTGGTAATTGATTTGCAATTCATTGCAAATGAATAATCCTTTGAACTTCTAGTTCATATTGATTTGTATAAGGATCAAGATTAAATAACGTTGAAACATTCCAATTAATCTCCCATTGTGCTTCAGACAACGATCTCACGTTGTGCTTTAGGCAACAAAACATTCCAATTAATCTCCCGTCGTGCTTCAGGTAACGATCTCCCGTCGTGTTTTAGGCAACAGGCAACGATCTAACGTCGTGCTTCAGGCAACGATCTAATGTCGTGCTTCAGGCAACGACTTTTCTCCCCCTAATAGTGGGAAGACTGTTTCATTAAAATAACAATCCTCAAAATATACCTTAAAAATATCACTTATTGAGGTTATGAATAGCATGACCCCAAACATGTATTGGTAATTAATTTACTTTGATATAATCAACAAGTAAAGAAATCTTCTGGTTCCTTACGGGATGTTCATGGGAGTTTTCAATAATTTAACGCAACATTATTGATCCTGGAATGTCAAATCATAAAAAAAATTTGGATCTGAACACTTCTGCTGTATTATACACTTCTGGTGTATTATAACATTTGTTTCAACCATTCTCATTTTAGTATAATATAACCCAGAAGAGAAAATATACAGCTTTTCTAATATGAGCTTCTGGCCCAATACTATTGAAGTAATATAAAGAAATTCTTCACTGCCTTCAATATTGGTTTCAATATGATAACCATTATAACATATATCCTTAAAACTGAGCAAATTTTTGCTTGCCTCAGAAGAATATAAAGAATCATCAAGGAAACCATAAATATCAAAATTAGTTATATCCACTCCATTTGAAAAGTCAAAATAATTCATAGGATCTTCAGGATCATTATGAACAATAAAGTTTATTTCAATTCCATTTTCTTCTCTTTTATGGAGTCTTGGTACAAATCTATATACCAGATGTTTAGGAGTACGACAGGCACATTCCTTTTCTATATTGATTGTTCCTTTCACGTCTACTATCACAATCATAATCATAATATCCTCTATGATTATCAAATGAGGTTCCATTCACTTCAGGGAATGTAATAGAATCGGTCGAGCGAGATTGTTGGTTTTTCAGCAAAAACTCATTATTTTGTATAGCTACTAGAAGACATAATTTCACTTATGGAAACATAGTTTCCTTTATCGCTTCAGGGAATATTTTGTAAACTTACGCTCTCGATATTACTACTGCAGGAGCATATTCGAGGCATGAAATATAATAAATATTTTCTCTAACATGTCTTCATCAACGTTTTTCACTTAACACTTTTAAAATCTTGCAACTTCCGGTGCAACCAATTATAATGAGCTTTTAAAATCTTTCCTTTAAATCACTTCATAAGACAAGTGAGTCTTTTACCGTAATGTACTCAACTTTTAATTTTTCATGGAGATGATAGTGAATAAAAATCATTAATTTTGCATGATCCTGCAGGAATGCATGATTGTCAATTATAATTATATCTCCAAGGTTCTTTTATATGAATCTCAACATTAAGATTCCATTACAAATAATTCTTGCTCGATATAAATCAAGGGAAACAAATTCAAATTTATAAGATTTGAATATTAAATAACTAAACATATTTCCCATCAAATTAAATAATTATATATGTTCAGATTTAATTATAATGAAACAATTTATAGAAATGCAAGAAAACACGAAACTAAATTTGTCCACTAAAAATAATAAACCAATTATACTAAGCATATTTGTCATTTTGTAACTTATACAAAAAATTTATCAAAAGGTCATTAGAAATATATCAAATATGCTACCATGCATGTCAAAAGGAAATATATCAAAATTATTAGAAATATATCAAATATGCTATCATGCATGCCAAAAGAAAATATATCAAAATCATTAGAAATATATCAATTTTTTTTTAAAGATTGTTTTAGTATGGAAACTAGAAAGTATCCTTTTTTTTAAAGCTTATATCTTCTAGTTGCTGTTTATTGAGATATGAAAATATCTAAAAATGTAATTATCATGTATTTTATCGGATCCCTTTTGATTTATTTAGATTGGAGGGAATGCAAAATTACAATAAACTTTTTTAAAAATAAACATTGCACAATAATTGAGGTTAGATATTACATCGTATAACAACAAAACAATTTGAGTATGGTGTGATGATGATGACTTACATATGAGTATGACAGTCATTAGCATACTAGAACCAAGAACAACAAACTCTAATAATAGATTATGAATGGAATAACATGCAGTATGTTATACTAAATTTTTTTTTGCGTATCCATATATATATAATTGATAAATATACCTTCTCCATCAAATCAAATATGATTATCTTCAAGACGAATGTGAGAAACAATTTGTGCTGATAACATGTTATAAAATATTACTAAAATTAAGAATAAAATGATTAGAGAAAAGAGGCATAAGAGACATGTCTCATAATATTTTCATATATCTCATTCATATATCCACCTTTCTCTTTTACAATGCTCTTATTTATAGATACAAGGACTTGGAAGTTTCAAAACTCAAAAGTCATGAGTTTAAAACTTAATGAACATGGGAGTTCCAAAATACCAAAGATCATTACAATTAAATATAAATCTAGACATTCATAAATATATTTGTTATAATTTTATAACAACACACCATTTTTTGCTATTTTTCCCGTGAATTGTTTTTTTTTATTGGGCATACGAGTCAAAAGTATTTGTGAATCATGTGTGATTGGAATGAAACAATCAGTAACATTGTTAGTACATACAAGCAATAATGTTGGCATTTGAAAAAAAAAATATTTACGGCTTGAGAAATTGATTAATAAATTGAAAAGAATAACCTCTTAATTCATCCAATATGATAATATTTACTCAATTCCAAATTCAAGTGACTCTCACTTTAATAGTGAAATTATCTTTTCTAAAATATAGTTTTGTTGATCCATAGTGAACTTGTAGGATTTTTATACGTAAGAGTATTCATAATAATTTTCTTATTTCTATTCTTACTTTGCAGTGTCATTGGATATAGATTCAATTTTTTTACTATATATTCAACAGGTTCCTTATATTGATTCCTTAAATAATAAAATTTAAAATTTAAAAGTTAAAATTTGAAAGTTCCACCAGTCAAAGCATGTTTTGACAGTTGAATTATTTGACATTTTTATTGGCTTTATGCGTTAGAGCTTATGATAGATGTAATATACTACAACCTCTTATTTTTAATTATAAAATCGCTATTAATTTATTAATTTTTTGAAGTAAGTATGTGATATTTTTAAATTTAAAATTAATATAAATTTAATCAATACATATTGCAACTGATTTAGAAAAAAATATACTATTACTTATAAAATTTATTATTTTTACAATTTTTTTGCAAAATTATTAAGTTTGAGAATCAAATTGACTTATAAAAATTAATAATAATCTTATAATTTATAAAAGAGAGTATAATTTATATCAATTGTATTCCAATGTAAAATAAATTTTATTTTATTTTAAATTTTAAGTAATTTATAGAGTGAGTATTGAATGCATTATAGGCTTATAAATGCAAATGTACATAAGATCAATATTAATTTTAAAAATTTAATTTGTGATATTTTAAATTTAAAATTAATACTATTTATTTAAATTTTGAAAATAATAAATTTAATAATTAATAGTACTTTTATGATATTTATCATTATATGGACATAAATTAAATAAATTTATATCAGTTTTAAATTTGAATACGTTTGAAATTAATTTTTAAAATATAAGTCAATATTAATTTTATAATTTGAAAATGAAGTAGTAAAAAAGTCATGTGACAATAATGTCAAGATATGTATGATTGATGAGTTGTCCACTAAACTGAGAATGTGAAATGTCATTTTGCATATATAGAGTATGGTCTTTTGACTTCCTCTGTCTCTCACCCTGTGGAGTAAAATCCTATATAGAAATTAAAATAAAGAGTTAAATAAGAATAAAAAAACTGTTAGATAATGATTTATTGATATATTCTTTAAAATTAAGGATAAAGAATTTATTGGAAAAACTATTGTTAATATTAGAGTATTTGTTATTTATAGTGAATTATAATTCAGATTCATGAATCATGAGTTATCAAGAGTCATCAAAATTATATCAATCATTAATTAAATATATTTTTTGTCTTTAGTAACAAATATGTATTAAAATTTGTAAAAAATTTCCAATTTTTTCTAAAGACCCATTCATAATCATTTCAGCTAGTACGTGTTCCAGATAATTTTTAAACTTTTTGTATGTATTATTTAATTTTTATTTCATTTGACATAAATGTTATTTATATATTATGACATTACCTAGATTAAAATTGTAGATCTTTCTTCAGTTATATATGTTAGTTTGAATCAATTTGCTAGACATTCATGTCATATCTCAGCTAAATGAACTGAATGATACATAATATGAATGCACTTTTGGGCAACAACGGTACAATCAATGAGCCACTTTTGGGCAACAACGATACAACTAATAGAAAACATTCATGATACAACTATAAGGCAACTGTTTAAAATTTAAATAAGCAATTTTTAGCAGTAATCTACTTCAAGATATTGTATATCCGTCGATATCTCTTGTTGGGTTAAGCGATATTTTTTATCTCTTTTTAATTAAGATGTATTGAGAACATTCTTTTTAATAATTCTATTGGGCCTTTATTATTTGAATTATGAAAATCATTAAGCCCAATCATCATATTATTTTCATTTCAAACTATAAGACGGCCGGATCGGAGGATCAATCCTTTAGACATTTTAATATCTACATCTTTGACTTGTAATGATGAAAAAAAAGCATGTCGGTTGACTAAATAACCTCGCCATGCATTAATGTGGATGGGATCATAATCGATTTACGGTAGTAATAAAGATGATCAAAGGCGGTGGATAAACTACATGCGATCGGCGGGACCCATCGGTAAAGGGAATGTGTCGGTAGTAGTGGGTGACACGATAATTGAGCAAAGAGGGTATAACTTAGCAAGAAAGTCTTCACCAAGAGCGTTCTCTCATACACTTCATCATTCGAGAATCATATATTCACGAGAATTATTATTATCTCTTTATATCAATATACTAGGTGATATAGCCTCCGCTTCGATAAATCTTGTGAACACGTATATCGACTCTCACGCTGAAGCTATCCCCGACGGAACCGCCGTCAAGCTTGTGGTGTTTATTGTGTTTACGTTCTGCGAGATCGGGACGTTTTAAGTGATTGGGGCGTGACGAAAAGATCTTGGCGTTAACATTGGCGCGCTAGAAGGAGGGCTTTTTCAATCACAATTGTTTAAATTTGCTTCAAAGATGATGAGGAGTAGAGATGGTACACTCGGGAAGGCGAAGCGATGGTCATTAGTTCATCAACGCCTCGTATTTCAAAGAAAGGATCGCTTTGGGTCCTTCTAAAAGTGCTCGTGAGAGCACGGCTTCTAAACACTGATTCGGAAGAACTTCGTCCAAGATCCATGGTGGAGCCGCACGAAGTTGGTTTTCAACGATAAAGGCGTGATCTTGATCGAGAGCGGGTAGAAGGTTCACCACCGGGACTCATCGCCAAGTGGTCAAGAAGACAGAGCCACCAAGTTGGCGAGGATGGCGGACGGCGGATAAAGGCTTTGGAAGTTTTGTTAAAACAAAGGGAAGATATAAGCCGACACGATGCTTGGTGAATGAGTTGAGGAGACGAAGCATCTAGCCATATTCATTCCGGAAAGGCGGAGTAGGCATAAGGAGGTACCCGTCGGAAGGGTAAGGAGCCGGAACATTCTATGCATGTGTCCGGGATCATTCTCACAAGTAGGAGGAGATCGAGAAGCGAACGCCTTGACCTCGAAGAAGGCAATCGACGATCGTTAGATCGATTCATCGCGACGATGAAAGAGCGAAGAAGTCGGTCGAGAGAAATTATGCGAAAAACTCAAGGGTGAGAATACCGACATAACCGTTCTCATCACGAGGATGAGATTGTACGCCCTAGTAAATCAAGAAGTCCCTTAAGGGCAGTAGGATCGGCAGAGAAAGGTCGATCCATTCCAAGGCCTAATGTCGCCCAGGAGAAGGAGATCTCATCACAACCCGAAGGTGTTGATTTTCTGGTAAGAGAGTTGAAAGAACTCCGAAAACAATTGGCTGAGGTCCAACAGGCGAAGGATACTTCTGGAAAGAAAGCGTCCCCTTTTTCCTCTCGATATTCTCAAGGAGAAGGCAGATGTTACCAAAAAGTTGCCTCGTATGGAAAGCTATGATGGGTTAGGAGATCCTTATGACCATAGTCAGGCGTTTGACCGGCTAATGGATTACTATGACTTTACTGATGCTGCTAAATGTCACACTTTTGTCACTACTTTGAGAAAAAGACGCCGAAGACAGTGGATGGGGACTTTACCATCGGATTCTATCTCCTCGTGGACTGAACTTTGTGATAAGTTCCATGCACGTTTTGGAAGCAACCGAAGAAGGGGAAAGCCTACAGGCTCTTTAGCACAGGTCCGGCAGTTCACCAATGAATCTTTAGGCCAATATGTAAAGAGGTTTAGGGAAGCGGTTGGACAGATGTCCGATCTTAATGATCTCAAGTCATTGGGTTGTTCGAGAATGGGCTAGATCTCAGTTAAATCGGAGAAATTGGTAAAGAAATTGATGTTTCACCATCCGAAAAGCCTAGCGAAGCCTTCGACAAAGCGGAGGGGCTATATTGTTGTAGAAGAGGCTATGAATAGTCTTGAAAAATCCTTCTTTGAGCCAATTAAAGGAGGTAGAGGTTCCCAAGACTGATGTTGATCAGAGAAGAGTGGGAGGATACAACCAAAGGGCAGAAGGTAGTTCAAGAAGTACCATAAACTCGTGGCGACAAGCGTGAAATGTACACTGTTTCTACCCCGAAGGTTAATAAGGTTTACACCCAATTGAATATAGAAAGGTCGATAATTTTGGATCGAATCCGAAACCAGCCTTTCTTTGAACCACCTCGTGATAATTACAAAACGGGACACGGCAACCCTCGCAAATATTGTGGTTATCATCAAGCTGCTGGTCATGACACTAATGAGTGTTGTAATTTAAAGGATTTTGTAGAGAGCAAGATTAAAAGCGGCTTCCTGATTCAATATGTGGCTGAGAAAGACCGTCAAATCAAGAAGTCATCAATCATCTTGCTTCAAACGGTTCAAGTACCGCTTTGTTCAAAATGCTCCACCCACCGCCAAGGCAAGTCGTTGATGTAATAACCGGGTGGAGTGCATTGGGAAGTTTAGTAGGGAAGAAGAGGAGGTCTTATCTTGATTCAGGTTATGTCGATAATGAATGCTATGCTACTCTAAGATCGACGGCCTTTTCCGAGAACTGTTATTTCATTTACGGATCGGATTATCCTTCCGGAGCCCATTGAACCGCATGAAGGGGCATTGGTGATCACAGCGCAAGTGGGCTCGGTGGATGTGAAACGCATGATGATAGATAACGGATCTTGGTGGACATTCTTTATGCCCATGCTTATCAGAGAATGCATCTCGATGAGCACAAAATGGAGGTCGGACAGGAGGCTCCTCTATATGGTTTCGGCAACGATCCAGTCAAAGTGGCAGGCACTATTGAACTCCCTGTTATCTTCGGCACGGCCCCTCAGCAAGTGGAGATAACTTGTAAATTTTATGTTGTGCATGTGGATTCGGCCTACAACGCCATTTTGGGAAGACCTACGTTGACAGCTCTTCAAGCTGTAACTTCTATCCCAAATTTCAAAATCAAATTCCCACAAAGTCATGGAGTAGGAGAGGTGATGGGTGATTTAGACCTGGCCCGAGGATGTTATCGGAACTCTGTTATTTCATCCGGAATGGGGGTTAGTAAACAAAAAAGACGATGGCAATTGAGATCGAACCCTTCACCGAGAGCAGCTCAGAACCCTTGGTAATCCCCGCTGGAGGGACGGAGGAGATTGAGTTGGTCATCGGAAAGCCGGACAAGACAGTGAGGATTGGTTCAGTCTACCGTAACCTCTTGAACAAATCTTATGGAACTCTTACGATGTTATGTTGATATTTTTGCATGGAGCCACAAGACATGCCGGAGTTAAGCGGAAGGTTCTTGAGCATAAGCGGAGATAGATCCTTCAAGAAGCGGTTTAAATCGAAGAAAGCGGATATTTGCTCCAGAGCGCGTCGAAAGATCATCGATGAAGAGGTTGCAAAATTGCTTGGTCACGACTTCATCTACGAGATTGATTACCACGAGTGGATAGCAAATGTAGTATTGGTGCGAAGCATAATGGAAAGTGGCGGTGTTTGCATCGACTACACCGACCTCAACAAAGCTTTGTCAGAAGGACTTTTATCCTCTCGCCTCATATCGATCGACTCATCGATGCCACTTGGGGTATGCATTACTAAGTTTTATGGATGCTTTTTCAGTTATCATCAAATATCCATGTGCAAAGAAGACATTCCAAAAACAACATTTATTACACACCGTTCGGTGTATGCATACAAAAAAATGACTTTTGGCCTCATTAATGCTGGAGCTACCTATCAAAGGATGATGAACTTCATATTCGATAGGCAGCTGGGGAGGAACATGGAAGTTTATGTAGATGACATGATCGTGAAGAGTATGCAGATTCAGAAGCATTTGGACGATCTGGAGGAGTGCTTTCAAACTATTCGTTATCGTCAATTAAGGCTTAACCCGACCAAATGTACTTTCGGCCTTGGTGCTGGAAAGTTTCTGGGTTATCTGGTCAGTCAAAGGGGCATCGAGGCCAATCCGGAGAAGATCCAGGCCATCCTTGACATGAAGACTCCTCAATCATTCAAAGACGTTCAGCGTTTGACTGGTAGGATTGCGGCTTTAAGGAGGTTCGTCGCCAAATCTGCAGAGAGATGTCTTCCTTTCTTTGACACATTAAAGGGACCGAAGAATGCGAAGACGTTCCAGTGGACTTCCGAGTGTGAAGACGCTTTCAAAGGTATAAAGACGATATCGCTTCTACTCCTTTATTGGTAAAGCTTTGTCCCAGTGAGAGACTTTATATTTGTACCTTCGCGCCAAGTTCCTTAGCGATTGGAGCGATTTTGATTCGGAGATCGGTGGGAAGCGAAGATCCGGTCTATTACGTCGACCACGTCCCACGAGATGTCAAACCGGTATCCAAACATTGAAATTTGCCTTTGCTTTAATAATTGCCGGTAGAAAGCTTGGCGATATTTTCAAGGTCGACTCACGTTATCTACGGATCGACCATTGAAGAAGGTGATGGGCAAGCCCGAGGTCTCGGCGGACTAGCGGCGTGGACTATGGAGTTATCCCAATTTTTCATCGAGTATCATCCCCGAATCGCCATCAAAGCCCAAGCCTGGTGACTTTATGGTAGAATGCTCGCTCACCGGCGGATCTTGAGTTCTGGGAAGTCAAATCTTCTGATCGAGCAGTGGCCGTTCTTCAGCAGGGTCAGAAAGCGTGGACGCTGTATGCAGATGGATCCTCTACGATGACTGTTAGTGGAGCAGGAATTATTTTAATAAGTCCAGAAGGATTCAAAGTTCAGCAGGCCATCAGATTCGGGTTTAAAGCAACGAACAATGAAGCTGAATACGAAGCGGTGTTAGCAGGTGTCCGATTAGCAAAGAGTCTCGAAGTCCAACAGTTAATTATTTATAGTGATTCTCAGTTGGTCGTTAAACAGCTGTCGGGAGATTATGAAGCTCGTGGAACCCGAATGATCAAATATCTGGCAGAATTAAGAAACCAACTTCAATTTTTCGCTTCGTACGAGTTTCAGAGTATAGAGCGCAGCGACAATTCTACTGCCGATGCATTGTCGAAACTAGCCACTACAGATGCAGATGTCTTTCATGGATCGGTGTATTTGGAAATTTTATACGGTAAGTGTGTTCAAAGACGAAAAGTGATGATGTGTATCGAACGAACAAACTGTTGGATGACCCCCTACATTGAGTATTTGGCAGATGGCGTCCTTCCTTCGGATCAAATGCTGGCAAAGAAGATCAAGTACAAGAGTACTAATTTTAGTCTTATTGACGGGGATCTCTATCGATTGGCATTTTCCTCACCATTATTGAAATGTTTGGTTCCGTCCGAAGCCGAGTATGCTCTTCGGGAAGTTCATGAAGGGATTTGCGGTGATCATATGGCTGCCAAGTCTTTGGCACATAAAGTACTTCGACAAGGTTACTATTGGCCGACAATTTTCAAAGAAGCTACAGAGTACGTCAAGAAATGCGAAAAATGCCAGCTCAATAGTCCGGTCCCATTATCGACCCACCCAAAGAGTTATACTCGATTCTATCTCCTATACCCTTCGTTTATGCGGGGTGGATATATTGGGACCAGTTACCTAAAGCTAAAAGGTCAGTTAGCTTCATTATAGTTCTTATTGATTATATGACTAAGTGGGTAGAGGCAAAACCACTTGATCGATAATGAGCAGAGTGCTTAAAGTTTATAAAGGAGTCTGTGTGGTGTTTCGCCGGGATCCCTAAGGTATTGATATCGGACAATGGACGCTTGATTAAATGGTTCAAAATTTGAAGAATTTTTGAACGATTTGGGATTCAACACAAAGAAGACTTCGTGGCTCATCCACGGTCGAATGGGCAAGTCGAGGTGACCAACAGACGTCTGAATCCAATCAAGCGTAGATTGGATGAAGCTAAGGGGAGATGGCGGAAGAATTCTTTGAGCGTCTTTGTGGGCATACCGAACTACACCAAGGACTACTACGGGAGATTCACCCTTTAGATTGGCCTATGGTACTGATGCCTTAGTCCCAGTCGAGATCGGATCTCCAAGTCTTCGGGTAGGTCAATTCAAAGAAATCTACAACGATGAAGGACTGAAGGCTAACTTGGACCTGCTAGACGAAGTCAGAGAGGAAGCTTTAATCAAATTGGCTGCTTATCAACGAAGGGTGGCCAAGCATTATAACAAGGCGTCAAACTTCGTGAGATTCGAGTGGGAGACTTCGTTCTTAGAAGCCAAAAGCTTCTACACCTCAAAACACGGGAAAGCTAATGCCGAATTGGGAAGGGCCATATGAAGTGATCGAAGTACCAAAGCCAGGTACTTATCGATTAAAGGCACTCGATGGTTCCGAGATCAAGAATACTTGGCATGCTGGCAGGCTTCGGAAGTATTTTCAATAAAGATTAAGTCAGTTTATCGGAAGTCTGTACACAATTGTTTGATATTAATAAAAGATCACTTTTCCACAATTTATCACTGGTCCTATTTGTCCGATGGTCACTATGGTGTAAGGAGGTATGGTAGGACTCACGCCGCCATTCGATGGTAGCCCTGTGTCCTTTTGGTCCTATATTGATCTTATCGTGGTGATAAGTCAATGGTCATTTGATCTATTTGTCCGATGGTCACTATGGTGTAAGGAGGTATGGTAGGACTCATTGCCATTCGATCGATGGTAGCCCCAGTCCTTTTGGTCCTATATTGATCTTATCTGGGTGATAAGTCAATGGTCACTGAGTCTATTGTCCAGATGGTCACTATGGTGTAAGGAGGTATGGTAGGACTCGGCCGGCCATTCGATGGTAGCCCAGTCCTTTTGGTCCTATATTGATCTTATCGGGGTGGTAAGTCAATGGTCACTTCCTATCTGTTGTCCGATGGTCACTATGGTGTAAGGGTATGGTAGGGACTCGTGCCATTCGATCGATGGTAGCCCAGTGTCCTTTTGGTCTATATTGATCTTATCGGGGTGGTAAGTCGATGGTCATCCTATTGTCCGATGGTCACTATGGTGTAAGGAGGTATGGTAGGACTCATTGGCCATTCGATGGTAGCCTCGAGTCCTTTTGGTCCTATATTGATCTTATCGAGGTGGTGGTAAGTCAATGGTCACTATTAATCCTTATGTCTTGGTCCTTATCTCGTTTGTCGTCCAAATTTACTTCACGTATGATGATCTCACTCTTGATGCACCAATGAGTATAAGTTATTTATTTTGTTTAAGTGTTGAGTTCGGTTTATTTAGTTCGATTAACTTGAATCTCATCAAGTAAAATTCAATTCACTTCATTGCATAAGTTAACTGTTATATGCTATGTCTAATTCAATAGTTCATCTTATTGATACTAAATTATTGACAAGAAACTGATCGGAACAGAAGTCATAATCAAGACAGTTAAAGATTTATCAATATACATAAAATGCTCATTTCATTTAAGTCAATTATAAATTAATTACATAAACATAAAAAGTTTAAAGTAGTTAAATATTTACATAAAACCAAAAACATGATATATATTCAGGCACCACCTTCATCATCGGAATTGAGCAATGCCGAGTCCAACTGAGCAGCCGATAGCTTCTCTTTTCCTCGTTCCCGACAGTCCTCATATCCCTCCGAATAAACCTTCATGATCTCAACATTAAGTTCATCCGAGTCCCTGTACTCTGCCTGAATCTGCTTCCGGAGCTCTTCAGTCAAAATAGGGCCTCGTCCCTCAAGGTCCTTTATTTTATGGCGGAGCTTGTGACGCTTGGCCTTATGCCTTCTAAGCCATCTTGAATCCTCGTCTCAGCCTCACCAAGTTGAAGGACTAGGCTTCGATTGGCTGAAGAAAACTCCTCATTTTTCGCCTTCAGGAGTAAGTTCTCTTCAACCAAACCAGCATTCAGGTTGGTCAGAGTTTGTTGGTCGGCTTTTGACGCAGACGACCCAACCCATCCTCAGGCCCTTAGTTCGTCATCAGATGTCTTCAAATCCATCTTAGCCCGATCCAATTCTATCTGAAGACCGTTGATGGTATGAAAAGCATCTTCACGACCAGCTCTTTCTCGGTCCAAGGTCGATTTCAGCATATTTATCTCTTGTCGCATGAAATCTTCCTCGGCCTCTCCATTTATGTGTCTCGGACGCAATCGTCCGAAGACAGCATTAGCCTGCACATTTTCAAAATATTCAAGTCAAACGTCTAAAATGCTCAAAGGAAAATAGAGATGTAGAGGAAGAAGTGATTGTTATTTACCTTGGCCAAATAACTCATTCCCTCGTCGAGAAGATTTCCGTCCGTATGATCACTGAACCGGTGGTCGTCGTCGGTGTCTTACGAAAAGCTCAAAGAGGTCAAAAGGAAAGTTGGCGTTGAACCTGGGCCACAGGGTCGGAGATCCCACAGCTTCGGCATGATAACCTTGACCTGAAGGACCGGGCCTTTCGGGAGAGGGTCTCGGCCTTTCAGGAGAGAGAATGGGCTGTTCGGGAGGTATAGAGTCTGCATGAATAGTTTCAGTTACAGGGGATTTGTTTGGAGTGGGTTCTTTGGGTGTTGAAACAGAGGCAGAACTTGGATGGCTATCAGGGGTACGTTTCCTCTTCCTGGATAACGTTGGAATCCCTTCGTCCTGGTCACCGTCCTCTTCTATCTGTATTTCTACAGGGGGCACGAAGGGTGGAATGACCGAAGACTGAGGAACCCTGAGCTCTTCGGCGAGCTAAGGGGTTATTTTGTTTTAATTTTTTGATCCTAAGTATATTTCTTCGATCGGACGATCAAGTAAACCGCTTTGATCGAGGAATGGTTTTGGAGGTTGGTTACTGCTTTACGGTACGGGGTTCGGAGGAGTTACAAAAGGGGTGACACAGGTTTTCTGGTAGCTCTCTCTTACGTCGAGGGTGAAGGGTCTCTTCGGTATGAGAACCTCTTGACCTCTGTTTCTTCTGCTTTGAAATTCATCCGTATGAATTTACGGTGTTGAATTTACTTGAGGGTAGCCCGGTTGGTGTAGCCTCAATTGCTTAGAAGACTTCCCGATAAAAAATCTTGAACTCCTTTATTTCTAAGGAGCTCGGTTCGATCAAAGATCTTGCATAAAATCAAACAATTCTATGTTAAAATTATATATCATAGAATATTTTCAAAAATATATATATATGAAATAAGTGGTACTTACACTTATGGTCATATAACCATGCTTGCTTGAGAGGAGTCCGTATTTCCATTCTTCTTTCGGGAAGTTGTCAAATAGCTCCATCATTTCCACTTCCCGCTCTTCAGAAACGTCTCCAAAGTCAGCAGATATTTTTTCGTCAGGTTGCCCGATTCGTGAAGAAGAAATCTCTGGGCCTTTGACGAAAACCACTTCTCGTGCCATCCCCTATTGCTCGAAGGGGTGTTCACCAGCGAACGTCTGTCAAATTTCTCTCCAGACTTCGGAGAATGTTTGCTGAGGGCCTTGAACCCCTTCTCCCTGGATTGTACTATCTTGTAGACAGTGAAGAAGAAGTCCAAGGAGGGCTCGACGCCCAATTCATGGCAGAAGGCCACGAAGGCCAGAATGTGGATGTAGGAGTTTGGCACCAGTTGTGAAAATCCCACACCCAAGAACCCCAGTAGGGTCACTATAAAGACGTGAAGGGGGAAACGAACCCCCTTCTCCAGTAAAGTCACCGGGACGGCCGTCCATCCTTCAGGCCGTTGATACATCTTCTCACCAGAACGGGGTACCCTGACAGCATGGGTATCCGGAATGTGGAACCGAGTTCGAACCCTCTTTAGTTCAGCCTCAGTTATGATGGAAGGAGTGTTAGCATGCGAGAATCGCTCCGTACTCCTGTAGTATTCGGAGGGGGTTTTTTGGGTTTTCTGTTTGGGATTCGTGCTTGAAGTCCCCTCATGAAGATTAGGGTTTGGAGGAACCACAGTGATGGGTGTTACAAGTATGGGGGAACTCTGTTCAGGGTTGTGGGAAGCCATTTGTGACGATTTGCAGAGAGAGAAAGATCAGAAAATTTAGAAGGCGCTCGAATTTCAAATGAACAGGTAAAACTGTCAAATTTGGTAAAGTTATCCTTTTATACTGACGGTTACACAGTGTTCAAGACGGGTGCATTAAATGCTAGTAATAATTTGGAATTTGAATGGGAAGCGTCCGGTTTTGGTCCCAGTATTTAATGGATAGAGCCTTTTCTGATTTGGGCCCTTAAATTCCTTTCATTTCATTTCATGAAATGATAAATGGATGCGTTTTTAATTACATCTTGTTATTTATTGATTCTCGAGAAATATCATGGATTGTTTATAGTTTTATTAAACATTACATTCAACAAAAACTAGGGGGCAATGTTGGGTCATGATATTTTATCTCTTTGGTAGGGTGTATTGGGCTTATTATTTTAATTATTCTATTGGGCCTTTATTATTTGAACTATGAAAGTCATTAAGCCCAGTCATCATATTATTTTCATTTCAAACTATAAGGCCCGGATTAAATCGGTGGATCAATCCTTTAGACATTTTAATATCTACATCTTTGACTTGTAATGATGAAAAAGCATGTCGGTTGACTAAATAACCTGCCATGCATTAATGTGGATGGGATCATAATCGGTCGGCGGTAGTAACAGTGACCAAAGGCAGTGGATAAACTACATGCGATCGGCGGGGACCCATCGGGTAAAGGGGTGTGTCGTCGGTAGTAGTGGGTGACACGATAATTGAGCAAAGAGAGGTATAACTTAGCAAGGAAGTCTTCACCAAGAGGTACGTTCTCATACACTTCATCATTCAGAATCACATACACACAGAGAATTATTATTATCTCTTTATATCAATATACTAGGTGATATAGCTTCCGTTTTCGATAAATCTTGTGAACACGTATACTGACTCTCACGCCTGAGCTATCCCCCGACGGAACCGCCGTCAAGCTTGTGGTGTTTATTGTGTTTACGTTGCAGGATCAGGACGTTTTAAGTGATTGGGACGTGACAAAAGATCTTGGCGTTAACATCTACATTTTTCACCGCAACCCCTTGTGGCCAAACTTCACTACATTAATTAATATATCTATGCCTAAACATGAACAACGATTGCTGCTACCAAATAACTTGTTGCCTGAATATTTACATCCCTAGCAATGACAACTAAATTTCATCCCCCTACCACTAAATTTTCTGTGTTTTAATGGAAAAGTATTCAAAATAGAAAATTATTAACACAATTTAAATGTAAAATTGTTCCATTATAAACAACATATCCACAGAACCAGATCTAATTTACCAACAATTAGTAACATAGAACATACTTCCAGTAAAATAAGATCCATGAATTCCGAAATCGAAGAAAGGCTAGAACATTACTCAGAGCCTGCAGGAGGGGTACCGATATGATGACTAACAGAAATAAATTACTTGCACTCTGTTTTTGAGTTTTGGACAAAAAAAGAAAAGAATAGAAAACTTAAATTAGAACATAAAAGAAATTAATAGAAAACTTGAAATTTTTATTTGTGCTGTTTCTGAGTATTTAATAGAAAAGAATAGATAATTTAAAAATTTCTTTTCTTGCATTTTTGAGTTCCAATGAAAAGAAAAAAATATTATTTTATAAATTTACCCTTCATTAATTATAACCATTAAACCATGAATAAAATATACAAGATAAATTTAATAAAAAAAAATCCATATTCAAATACAAATATCCAAATACATTTCCTCTCCTTTTTACTTAATTTTTAATAAAACTTTTAATTGAATTTGCGATATATTCTTCTACAATTCTTTTAATTCTTTTTATCACACTTTATTCTATTCATACAAGCTTATAAAAGTTTAATGTGTATATGTAAAAATGTAATATCTTTCTTTTCTAGATATATTTAAAATAAAATAAAAATACCTTTAGTTCAGAAACAAATATTGAACTTATTTTGTTTGTCTATTTTTGCATCAATGGAGAATGATGGAATTGGAGGCCATAAATAAATATGGGACCATATAATATCCGTAACCGAACAAAAAAAAATAGTTTCCCTTTCTTGTCAGTATTGTACTTTAAGTTTAGTAGATAAAAATAAATTGGGGACATGAGTTGTAATTTAAAATTTATTATATTAAAAGTTAGGGATAATATGGGAATTATAAAAATATTACTTATTCCAATTTCTTTTCCGTCCAAATCAGACCAATTTTGAACTAAAAACTTTGGCATGAAAAGTGACCAGGTTTTCTATCTATTTATCTTCTTTTTCGTTTATTAAAAAACTCAGAAACATAGGAATGAGAAGAAAACTTAAATTTTTCGTCCATTTCTTTTCTTTTCTGTCCATTTTAAAACTCAAAAATAGAGCGTTAGATCTCAGCCTCATCTTTCGATGCTTCCTCTTCAACCTTCTCATTCTTTTCTTCTTCCGCTGCAAAATTATATCTAATTTCAAACAATCAATTTCGTTATAAATTTATGGAAAATGGTAAATTCAATCACATGGCATACCAAACCCTAGAACTTAGATCCAATCGATCTACAACACATAAACATGTATACCCGCTGTCACCGATGATTATGACCTTCAAAAGCGTTCTTCTTCGGGAAGACATGGTTGAGTTCTGGAATTGACTATGGTGTCGATGGATCTAGTAAGAGAGGAATGAATTGGATCGGGAGTCTTTTTAGCTTCAGTAATTATTTTTTCTAGTCAGCCAATGGAACTTCTGTTTCTAGTGTTTATTTTTTGAGCTTTGGTGATTATAGGGGTGTAAATGAGTCGAATCTCAGCAAATACTTTCATGCTCAGATTCAGCTCGACTCGAAAAAATTGAGCTCGAATTCGAATCGGATTCGATAAGGGATTTATATTTTTGCACCAGATTTGACTCAGATCATTACTCGGACCTATTCGGCTCGTAAGTACTCGACTCGTTTACAAAGCGAGTTACTCATGAGCCTTCAAATCGAGTTTCAAATATAAACCATTTCACTTAAAACTGAACCTCTACATACTAAATTAGTTACTTAACTAATATTTATATATAAAACTTTTTCACTTTTATTTATGTATTGAAATTATAAAGAATGTAATAAAAATTGACATTCAATTCATTGGTTTATTCAAGTACAAGTTTACACAATTTCATATTACAATTTATAAATTATAAAGATTGATACAAATATCACATATTTAGCTTACTAGCATGAATTAGACCAATATTCGAATATGATCCATCGAGCAGGTATCGAGTATGGTTCGAGAAAAAAATAAAATACTCGAATCCTAATCTGAGCGAACACATGTATGCTCGAATTCGACTCGTGTATCATTAAACAGAAAAAGAGTATGGATCAGATTCGACTCGGATCAACTTCGAATTCGAGCTTTGGATCATATTTTCGAGTCGATCTCGAGTCGAGTACCGAACTACTTGGCTCGACTTACACCCTTATTGGTGAACGGATTGCTCGGGAACTGAAGAAGACGAAGACAAAGACGAAGACGAAGAGGGAGAGGAAGAAAATTCACGATTGATCTGACCAATTTGATTCCAAACTCATAAATAACCGAGTTAACTCTTAATTAATTAAGAGTTGACTCAGCACTTTTTCAATTGAAAGTTGAGTTTTCTGATTAAAATGATCGGCTTTCGTGCTTTTATATATTAGTACTAGCTGTATCCCGTGCATCCGTCACTATATGGATGGTGGGATTTATTCCAAACTTTGGACGACCCAGATGATTTATAAGGGTGAGCGGAAAATTCAAAATCAATTGTATTTTGTTAGACATATATTAGTATTGATATGCTTATATATCAATACCAAAGTGACATACCTTCCGGAGTTATTTAGGTAGGTAAATATATGGACTCATTTTTAATAACCAATATATCTAGCTAATATGATATTTCTATAATTGGGTCTTATTTTTAATTAAATTAATTTTTTATGCAGTAGACTAAATATAGAATTTAATTTTTATGTCTAATTTGTTCTTATTTAGTAAAAGTTGAATTTTAATATATTTTAACTATTGCTCAAAAGTCTATACATATTCTCTTTCTTATTGAATTCACATATATATACTGTGTACATACATGTATAAACAAAAAATAAGTGTAGACATAACACTGTATATATGTGACGCCCCCAAAATAGGTATACATCACCTATCTTGAGTCGCCAAATACATGGTACAAAATTCAAATACAACTTAATTATACAACAGTCGTGTAAAATATGACAAAATATATGTTGTGAGTTTTAATAAAAATATTGTCATCTAGACAATATTCACACTCAATTGAGTCCTCATTACATTTATTATCACACTATTTAACAAAATAGTGAGGACTACTAATGTTATTATCTGGACCGTCACTCCGTTCCCCGACTAGTCCCTGTTACGTTCTCATTTCCTGAAGAGAACAATGAAAGTAAAAGGGTGAGCTCAACTAGCCCAGTAAGAAATATTATGACTAAGATAATACAGAATAAATTATCATTAGTCTTCAACAGTGTTAAACTGATACAATATAACAAACATCAAGTTTAACTGCAGCGGAACACGTAATCCATTAAAAGAGTCAAGTAGAGAATAAAATATACTATCTTTTATGATTTAAAAGGACTTTCATCACTTTTATCGTTGGGACTCAGCTTAATAAATAATCCACATCATCCCTGCACTACGGTCAAGGATATTCATTAGTATCACAACCACAAATTATCCATGCACTACGGGCCAAGGATATTCGTGTATTCATCAATTGTTGTGATCATACCAACAACTGTCCATCAATGCACTACGGGCCAATGAGGACTTTTACCACATCATTTGTAACATTACGGTCATGATTATACCGATTAATCCCTAGTCATAATCATACCAAGTTCATCTACATACCACACGAAAGCACGTATGACTTTCAACATAATATAAACATGAGGATGATGAGAATGATATAAGAATTCAATAAAACAAGTTCAAGAATTAATTTATCCAGGAACTAATAATGTCCAAATTGTCAACATGATACTTCTTTGTAGAGTAAAATTCAAGACTGCTCAGAAGAATATTTTCATGAAAAGATATTGGATGAAGCGCAAATATCAAGAATATTCCACTAATTTCATGGAGTATAGAAGTCAAAACTTTAACCAACTGAGTATAATAAAGAATGAAATAACAAAAGAAATCATCAGGCATGCGATAGACCGCACAGACAGGTTATTCCAATAAAATAATAAATAATGGAACCAGTCACGCGTAAACGCATGCATGAGATATTCAAATGAATAATAAATAACGGAACCGAATTCAAAGTGAAATTCACCGAGCGTGGATATTCCAATGAATAATAAATAACGGAACCGGTCAAATGCGTAAACGCATTGCATGCAGGATGTTCCAACGAATAATAAAAAGAATGGAATAACGGAAGAATTTCACCACGTATGCGAAGATTTGCATGTATGCGAGTTATTCCAACATAATGATAAAGAATGGAATAATGTAAGAATTTCACCAAGTATAGGGTAGACAGATATAAAGTTATTCCAATGTAATAAAAAAATGGAATAATGTAAGTTCTCTTCATGAATACGAAAGAAATAATACCCTTACCTTAGAACAAACCGGATATAGGAGTAGTGAAGTAGTTGAATACTTTTCTTCTTTCTCTCTATAGTTTCTCTCTCAGAGTTTCAATTGAATTAAGTAAGAAATAATGAAGGAATGAGCTTCTATTTATAGGAGAATGGATGAATAGTAACTAATTCTGAGCAGTCCAGATTGATTTACTTTTAAGCAGACGGTCCAGATTGGTTTACTATAAAATATTCTAATAAAACAAAATCTTTTAAATAAAATATAATATATTCTATTTATAATCTAATAAAATGAATAACTTTATAAAAGTATTCTGTTTTATATAAAAAGCTTTTCTGTTTTATTACATTAATAATACTAATAAAACAAAACTTCATCATCATTATTATAATTCACACTATTAATCGACCAGGTCATTCCCAGGAAAAAGGGGGTTTTCCAATAAGGATTTTTCCCTATTGGCACGCAATTAGGTGACCAAACCTCTCCTTGGCAAAACTTCTAGACATCGTTAATATTGCAAATAATAATATTAATAACTTCGTCGTCTCAATTATTTATTTAATAATATATAAAATATTGACAATAATTGAATCAATTAACGTGAGATACTATGCAATAATTACTGAAGCAATAATTGAACAAAACTGAGTGACTTCTCACGTAAGCATCAATAATCAATACCGTGTGCTACTATGTAATCACGCGTATTCCTGTACTTTTAACACCGAGTGTTTCAACAGTTAACGATAAAACTTTTGCTGTTATTTTCATAAAATATTGTTGTCATTTTCTCAATCCGACAATAATTCCGTTGTGGGGTCCACCAATGATTGTACCTTCGTACGAATATTCCCTGTTAAAACGAATATTCCTCGACCAATCGAATATTATATAACAACTTGCGTACTTTGCAAAATTTATAACTATTACCCACAACTATAACATTATATCACTACAAAAAAATGGGCCTTTAGCAACGATTTTTCGGGTAACGACTTTATAAGTCGTTGCTAAAAGTATATGTTTAGTAACGAAATTTGCCCTTCGTTGCAGATTGTGTCAGACTTTCACTTTTTGCAACGAAATTCATAAGTCATTGCAAAATTTCGTTGTTAATTCATTGGCGGGAAAAAATTTCGTTGTAAAATTTTCAGCCACTTGATTTCCCGTCATCGTGGGCAACAAAAGTTTTTTTGTTGCTAAAATGAGGTTTTAACAACGATTTTTCAGGCAACGACTTTATAAGTAGTTGCTAAAAGTGTATGTTTAGCAACGAAACTTGTCCTTCGTTGCAGATTGTGTCAGGCTTTCACTTTTTGCAACGATATTCATAAGTAGTTGCAAAATTTAGAAACAAAATTCATTAGAAATTCGTGGCAAAATTTCTAACCATTTGATTTCTCTTCATCGTGGGCAACGAAAGTTTTTTTGTTGTTATATTTCGTTGCCTAATATTGACCACATTCATTGGCAACAATTTTTATTTTTGTTGCATATTTTATACAACTTTTTGCAATGACTATTAACATGTTGCCTTATATTAAGATGATAAAAATAATAATAATAATAATAATAATAATAATAATAATAATAATAACAATTAAAGTAATAATAATAATAATAATAGTACTACTATTATTATGTCTGTTATTATTATTAGTACTACTATTATTATTATTATTATTACTGATATTATTGTTGTTATTATTATTATTATTATTATTATTATTATTATTATTATTATTATTATTATTATTATTATTATTATTATTATTATTATTATTATTATTATTACTACTACTACTACTACTACTACTACTACTACTACTACTACTCTATTATTATTGTTATTGTATATATATATATATATATATATATATATATATATATATAAAATATTCATAGTTACTTTATATATATTTAGTTTAATGTGGAGATTTAAGATGGGTATATATATATATATATATATATATATATATATATATATATATATATATATATATATGAGATGGATCAGTCCGGAGTCGGACACGATAAAATGCGGACCCAAATTTTTATTTTTGTTTTTATTTTTTTTTGTAGAACAACTAAAAAAAAATTATGGAACTTGAATTTTTACATAATACAGTATTTTGGGCGTGATTTGGATACGACTGTACATACATTTTTTGGTATAGGTATTCAAATCACGCCCAAAATACTGTATTATGTAAAAATTCAAGTTCCATAATTTATTTTTTTAGTTGTTTTAAAAAAAAAGTTCGCATTTTAAGAAAATGAGGGAGTCCGGATAGGATCCCACTCTCTCTCTCTCTCTCTCTCTATATATATATATATATATATATATATATATATATATATGGTAATAGAATTTATCTAATACACAAAAAATATAACATAAGAAGCAAAAATATCACAGCTAGGTTTTGAACTTAAGACCTATGGCTTATCGGGCCACTGAGCCAATCTAATTTATTAGTTAACTAAACTACCGTCATAACTTGTAGCGGTAGACACTGTAGCACATGAGCAAATGAGTGGCGAATGAGTAATTTCTCATGTCGCTACAGCTTGTGCCATCCAATATTGCGATCAACGGTATAGATTATGGTTGTTGAAATAGTACTCGTGACAGCCGATTGCTAAGCATGTTAGTTCTGGGCCTCCGACCCAAATAAACCTAACGTCACCAAACCTGATTATTATATATATGCTTCCCAATATTTCCTATTTCTAGATAGAAGTAGGATATACTTACAAGTATTCCCTCACTCCGAGAATGAAAGTGATGATTAATTTTATGCGAATTTAAAAAAATGTCAAATGATAAAATTATTCATATTTAAATTCTCATCTAATTACATATTTTTCTATACATGATTTGTGATATTATATAAATATTTATAAATAATAAAATATGACATTTAATACTAAGAATATTACGCACAAATTATTGTAAAATAAATAAATTATTTAATATAAGTAAATATTTAACTTGAGATTATATAAAATAATAAGAACTTTTATTCTTACATGGATGGAGTAACTTAAATCATGAACATATTTTTATGTCCAAAATAAAACATAAAAAGAAGAATAGTAATGGTATACCCCTAGTTATTCCTAGTTCTCCTTTTATCTTTTTTCCAAATATATTATAAAATTAAATTATAATACTATCAGGTTCTAAGAGAAAACATAAAGATGAAGAAAATTTATTATGTTTTATGAACTAAAACATAATAAAGTTATTTAAAAATAACTTATAAGTCATTCCTAATAAGTTAGTTTGACCTATATTAATGTAATATCAATTTTATCCCTATTTTATTTAATTTTTATAAAAAAAATATATTTGTAAAAAAGAAGAATAAGATGCAACGCTACTTTAATTAATTAGCGTTAGAATTTTTATTTTTATTTTTTTATAGCTGAAGTCTTATATAATCCTCCATTTCCAACGCCATTGACAGAGAATAAACATAAAAAAATATTGATGTTTGTAAACAAGTACAAGAGATCAAAGAAATTAAAAAAAGAAAAGAGATTCCAATGTCAGTTAAAGTGATGTTACATCTTACTCTTCTTTTTTACAAATATACTTTATAAAAAAATTTAAAAAAGTTACAATGCAAGTTAGTTTGGCATTAGATCACATTTTATTTTTTCAAATTTCTTTGAAAAATAAAATCGTTTTAAAAAAAAGATGAGATAATTTTTTTAAATTAATTTTTATAAAATAAATACACGACATGAAACTAAAACCACTCATAAGTCATAAATTAAAATAAATAATACTATCTCATAAATAATATACTTAAAAAGAAGAATCTCTTCCTAGCCCTATTTATAATAATATATATTATTAATTGAAATATTTTTTAATAAAAAATATGAATTTTTTACATAATCATAGTTAATATATTAATATACACATTAGTTTACTACAAATATTTTTTAAATAACAAAGGTATATAATTTTCTTTAGGGGTGTAAACGGTATTAAACGAATACGGATACAGGTATATCCGTATCCGTATCCGTATCCTTAAAACTAATTCGCTATCCGTATCCGTATCCGGTATTTGGCGGATTTTAAAATATTATCCGTATCCGGTGTAAGACCCCAAATTATTAATAAATAAAATTTATTTTCCTCTATTTATTATTTTGAAATAGTAAGGGTTGATTTGATTAATGTGGATAGTTATGGGTAAAATACGCAAATATTTCGAATAAGCAAGTGGTTATAAAATATTCATTATTGTCGGAGAATATTCGTTTGGTCGTGGAATATTCGTCTTCGTCGGGAATATTAAATGCGACGGCCTTGATCTTTTCTGGGGCCCATAACTGAAAAGCTTATTGGATGAAGAAAACGACAAATATAAGTTGTTTATAAATAACTACGTAGTTATTACCGCACAGATTATCTTTGTTGGAATACCCTTATTGGTTAAAACACACTAATCTGCGTTGTTGAGCAAGTAGCACACCATATTGCACCAATTATTGATTCTTACGTGAAGGCACTACTCAATAATTGTTACGATAATTACTGCTTCGATATTTTATTGATTTAATAATTCTTTGCGTTGATATTTTATATTCTTTGTTGTTTGATAATTGTCATTACCCAAAGATTTTTTATTATCGAGCAATAATTCATATTATCTGAATAATATTATTGGATAACATTATTGGCAATGTCTAGAAAGTTACGTCTAAGGAGAGGTTTGGTCACCTAATCATTGCTACCAAGAAGAGAGAAATTCTTATTGAAAGCCCCTCTTTCCTGAACGGCTTAGTTGACAAGATCTTTGTGATTCTGTAATATTATTCGTGAATAATTAATTATTGATTTATATGATGAGGAAAATATTGATTTTATGTGGATATAGATGGAGAAAATTTTTAAAATGACAATTGTTGAAAATTAATATTTTATCATTTTCTGATAAAATAATTCATTTAAATATATTATTTTAATAATATATTAACGGTGATATTTTTATAATGAATGTGGGATATATGAGTATATGAGGAGGAAGAGTATTTTGTGGCATTAAATGATTAACACATGTTTTGTGTGTCTCGGTGACCCCATTTATTATTCGAAATTTGATTATAGCACAGTAAAATCGTCCGCTTGTGGATTTCTTGGTCAATTTCGTTTGGAATTTGGAAAAACTTTCTTCGCAAAGTTGTAGAGAATTGAATTTCCTATAAAAACTCGCAAGATTCGAATTTTCTGATAAAAAGGCTATTTATTATGAATTATTGAAGTTTTGAAGTTCCGAAATAATTGATTTTTGGAAGTTTTAATTATTTATATCAACAAAAACGTTTTTATTGTTTTGGTTGGCCCCCATGTGTTGTAAACATGCTGATTTCAGAGTCTTGGTTGGCGTGAGAATATATATATATATATATTATTATTATATTAAATTTTACGCTTTGGTGTTCTAAGCAATTTCCTATAAATAGGATGCTTAGGTTAGAATTGAAAATCACACCGAAACTCAAGTTTTCTCTCTCTATATTATCGGCGTATTCTTGTGAGTATTTTGAGTATACTTTGAGTATTGCTATACGGTGCAAGTTCAAGTCATAGCTTTATATTCTTGTTTCAACCCGTAAGTCTTGCTTCAACTAAAAATCTTGACTTTCGAGGTAAGGATGTTATTTTCTTCTCAAATGATATTATTTCTTCAATATCATTATCTTCAAATATTGGTTAGAACTTTTTATCAAATTTGGAACTTTTTCATGTATAAGTTACTATTCATGAGTTACTATTCACGAGTTACTTATTCATGAGTTACTTATTCACGAAGTTACTATTCACGAGTACTATTCATGAAGCGTGAAGATGTTTTTTGTGGAATTTCTATCTTTTGGTGTCGGAGTTACTATTCACGTGTCACGGCACTATTCACGATATCTGACCTTATCCACGAATACGGCCTATTCAATCAAAAATGAAAATTTTTCTTTTAAGTCTAAAATATCTATTCGGATACTAGCTTTGATTGTATCCATGTTTTGATCATTCTTGAATTTTACACCCCTATGATTATTTTTGAGGTATTTTTGGACGTGGATAAAACAAAGTACGAATCCTTAATCCTTAATCCTTGTCATTTTGTTTCACCGGATTCGTTTATTTAAAAATATTTTCATCATCTTCGCTTTTAAATGATGATATTATGGAATATCTTTGGCACAGTAGTGCAAAGATGAATGATTTCTTGATGAATATCTTTGGCCCGTAGTCAAAAGATGAACAGTGTTGAGATGAACATGATGACCGATCGATTAATATCTTTGGCCCATAGTGCAAAGATGAACAGTGTTTAGATGAACATGACCCTAATGATGAATATCTTTGGCACAGAGTGCAAAGATGAATATTTGATTCGAGATATATATTGATTGATGTTACGAGGATAAAATATCGACGATGAACTTTTAAATTCATACATAGAAGATAGTAGTTTGCATTCTCTCTTAACTCTTCTAATGAATTATTATTTCATTGCGAATATTGATTTAAAATTTGTTGTCTATTGTATTCTATTAGATTTTTTCCTGTTGAAGACTAACGGTAATTTGTTGTATATTATCTTAGTCATAATATTCTTTACTTGGGCTAGTTGAGCTCACCCTTTTCCTTGTTGTTCCATTTTTCTTCTCGGGAGGCGAGAATGTAAGTCTTACTAGGGGTATGGAATGAAGGTTACAGAGAGAGTTGTTTAGTAGTCCTCACCATTTTTGTAAAATAATGTATCAATAATTATGATGGGGATTTATTTGCGTGTGGATATTGTCAGATGGCAATATCCGTATTTAAACTCACAATATATATGTTGTCGTATTTTGCACGACAAAATGTATTAATAAAGTTGTAGTTATTTCGTACCATGTATTTGGCGACTCAAAATGGGTTGGATGGAATGGACCTATTTTGGGGTGTCACAATTGGTATCGAGCTTAGGGATATGATCTCTGGCGAGATCGGGGAATAGAACTAGGAGGGAGAGAGAGTAAATCCTTCGCTAGTGTGTCCTACCTAAGCTTATTTGTTAGTTAGTCAAGATATAGGGATATTATGTGATATATTGATTTCCTTAATTAACCCTTGTTTTATGACATTATTTGAGAATGTCGAATGAGAATATTAGCGATGGAGTAAATGAGACCGTGGAGATGCTCAGTACTTACCAACGAGGAGAACGTGCAACAGTCGGGCAATGCACCTCCCTGTGAATAACACCACCGAAAGCGAGATGATGAACGAGGGATGTTTAGAAGCTTTTGCGATTCATGCAAATCGAGACGAGGAGACTCGTGTTCAAAATACTGAGGAGGAAATGATAGCAATTCACGGGTGGTCACAAATGACAAGCGATTCAAAGAGTTGGGACCACGAGAATTTAAGGGAAAGCCGATCCGATCATGGCGGAAACATGGGTCAAGCAAATTACCAAGATATTCGATGTCTTGGGATGCACGAGGAATAGAAGGTTCCATTCGCCACCTTTATGTTCCGTGGCGAGGCGGACATCGGTGGGAATCATGTGAGCGTACCCATCCAAATTTCACTCAAAGACGTCATGGGAGACGTTTGAAGCAGATTCAATGACAAGTACTTTCCGAAAGTATTCGTCGTATGAAGGAAGTGGAGTTTATTAGACCGAATGTAATAACATGGCGGTGTCCCAAAGACGAGGCGAAGTTCGCCAGAGTTATCTAGGTTTGCACCTCATTTGGTGGAGAATGAGGAACGTATGACGCGGATGTTTCGAGAGGTTTGAAACCCGGCATACGTCGATTATCTCATTTCTCATAAATTTTCTCTCTATTCGAGATGTTGTCAGCGGGGCTCGGTTGTTAGAGCGAGATAACGAGTATACGTTCAACCGAGGGTCCATAACCAGGATTATACTCAAGATAATGATCATCGAATAACGATAACCAAATGGGAGAAAGAAGAATACGGACAAAGGCGTAACCACTACGGGTGGTAATCGTGGCCGTGAAAATAGAAGCGAGTCGGGAGGAGATTTTAAAAGAGGAGATTCAACAACGACCATGTGAAGACGTCGGCGCCCGAGTATAATCGGTTCCAAGGAGGAGAAAGACCATCGATCGTATGTTACAAATGCGGAAAGAGGGACATATCATTGGCCAAACCGCCTACAACAGTTTAAGGTATGCTATAATTGTGGAAAAGAAGGACATATCGCTCGAGATTATGCGATATCGAAACCAGATCCAATGGGAATGGTGACTCAAAAGGATGTCCCGTAAAAGTCAAAGTCAACGGTTTTACGGAAGAGCGTTTTTCGTGACCCAATTCAAAATACGAGGAACCCGAACGAAGTTAGCACGGGTTAGTTAATTATAAATTCTTGCAAGTTTATACCTTACTTGAATCTGGGTTCTACCCATTTCTTTTATCTCTCTTGCTTACGCTCAACGTTTGAACTTGACTACGGAGAAATTAGACTTTGACCTATCTCGTGGAGACTCCGTTAGGAGAAACTTTCATTACATCCGTTGTTTAGAAATCTTGCTTGATTCAGGTTGGCACTATCACATTACCTGTTAACCTTATTTCTATAGAGATATTTGCTTTTGATGTGATTTTAAGGTTAACTACTCATCATGCCAAATTGATTGCTTTTGTAAGGTTGTTAGTTTTCATATTCCTAAGCAACTTGTTATTCGAATTCAAGCAATCAAACCATTGTAGTCAAACATTTTCATATCAAGCTATGAAGTCATTCGTTTATTACGGATGTCAAGTTTTCTTAGTCCATGTTATGGATTTGAATAAAGACACGCCGATTTGAATAATATTCTGTTGTTATTAATTTTTCCGACGTAGTTCTGAAGAATTTCTTGGTTTACTCCCAAAACTTTGATATTAAATATTGTATCGACTTTGAACCCGTACAAAACTCATTTCTAAAATCTCATATCGAATGGCTCTATTGAACTTGAGGAGTTAAAACTTCAACTATAAATTTGGTACTGAGCCTTTATCTGGTGACTTCCTTTGTGGAATGCTGCTGAAGCGAGACTCTCGTAGGGGACACCATATTCGTGCGATAGTAAAATGATAGGTGTCATTGTAACGTCTTATCCAAGGTTGGGATATGAGTCACGATTGAGAACAACCTAAGTCGGTAATCGAAATACGTAGCTTTCTGAGGCTTAGTTGGTTATTATCGGAGATTCGTTGAAGGATATTCTCGAATCGCTATTCCATTAACGCAATGACTCGTAGAGATACAAAATTCGAATGGAGCAAGGAATGTGGGAAGAGCTTGAAGAACTCAAGAGGAGACTCATTTCAAAGACATGTTCACCATGCCATCCTGGAAAAGTGAACGTGGTAGGCGGCGTGTTGAGTAGAAGATCGTATACAAGTCACGAAGTACGATATTGTCAAAGACTCATTTCGTATAATTTACAAATAATAGAGATGGAGATGAAAACTCTAGGTACCCACGTGATGATATACGAGTATAATCGACTTTAATCGATAAAGTTAAAGTCGCTTCAAGATACACACCGGAGCTGATGAATTTGAAGAATGAGGTGCAAGAAGTTGTTATTTCAAAAGGAGAATCGGTGAGGTGAGGAAAGCTCAAACCTTCGATTTATTAATCCATTTGAAATTATCGATCGAATAGGAACGCGGGCCTATAGACTCGTTTTACCGCCAAGTATGACGCGTGTTCATGTATCGATGTTACGTAAATATGTGGACGACCCGAACCACGTCATTGAGTTAGAACCGAACGAGATAGCCGAAGACTTAACGTACGAGGAGGTACACCACAAAATCTTGGATAGGAAAGAACATGTTCTATGTATCCGAGGTTATACCACAAGTTAAAGTTTTGTGGAGAAACCATGCTATTGAGGAAATGACACGGGAGTTGGAAACGAAAATGAAAGCGAGGTATTCTCATCTTTTCAAACACCCGGATATCGTCACGTCAATTTCGAGGACGAAATTTCATAAGGAGGGAGGTTGTAAGACCCCAAATTATTAATAAATGAAATTTATTTTCCTCTATTTATTATTTTGAAATAGTAAAGGTTGATTTGATTAATGTGGATAGTTATGGGTAAAATACATGCAAATATTTCGAATAAGCAAGTGGTTATAAAATATTCATTATTGTTTGGGAATATTCGTTTGGTCGTGGAATATTAAATCTTTGTCGGGGAATATTAAATGCAACAAGGCAGATCTTTTCGGGCCCCATAACGGAAAAGCGATTGGATGAAGAAAAAACAACAAATATAAGTTGTTTATAAATAACGGCGTAGTTATTACTGAATTATCACTTGTTGGAATACCCGGTGGTTAAAACACACTAATACGCGTTGTTGAACAGTAGCACACGGTATTGCACCAATTATTGATTCTTACATAAGAAGGCACTACTCAATAATTGTTACAGTAATTACTATTCAATATTTTATTTTATTGATTCAATAATTGCTGCGTTGATATTTTATATTGCTGTTGTTTCAATAATTGTCATTACACAATATTTTTTTATTATCGAAGCAATAATTCATATTATCTGAATAATATTATTGGATAACATTATTGGCAATGTCTAGAAATTTCTGTCTAAGGAGAGGTTTGGTGACCTAATTCATGCCGCCAATGAGGAGAAATTCTTATTGAAAGCCCCTCTTTTCTTAGGAACTACCGTTGCAAAGATCTTGTGATTCTGTAATATTATTTGTGAATAAATAATTATTGATTTATATGATGAGGAAAATATTGATTTTATGTGGATATAGATGGAGAAAATTTTTAAAATGACAATTGTTGAAAATTAATATTTTATCATTTTCTGATAAAATAATTCATTTAAATATATTATTTTAATAATATATTAACGGTGATATTTTTATAATGAATGTGGGATATATGAGTATATGAGGAGGAAGAGTATTTTTGTGGCATTACATGATTAACACATGTTTTGTGTGTCGGTGGACCCCATTTATTGGTCAAAATTTGATTATAGCTGTAAAATCGTCCGCTTTGTGGATTTCTTGTCGATTCTGTTTGGAATTTAGAAAAACTTTCTTCTGCAAAGTTGTAGAGAATTGAATTTCCTATAAAAACTCGCAAGATTCAAATTTTCTGATAAAAGGGCTGTTTATTATGAATTATTGAAGTTTCGGAGTTCCGAAATAATTGATTTTTGGAAGTTTTAATTATTTATATCAACAAAAACGTTTTTATTATTTTGGTTGGCCCCCCATGTGTTGTAAACATGCTGATTTCAGGAGTCTTGGTTGGCGTAGGAATATATATATAATATATTATTATTATATTAAATTTTCTGCTTTGGTGTTCTAAGCAATTTCCTATAAATAGGTGTTAGGTTTATAATATTCAAGAACGCAATCAAATTGCAAAATAATGCGGAAGCGTGTAAAAATCAGAGTTTAAAAATTTACAAACCATATACCCGGATCACCCTTTATGCATAATTATTAATTAAACGAAAAGATAAAGAATAAAATCATACCCTTGAAGATCGAGCTTCCTCAGGTACAAGTTCACCTCTAATCCTTTTCGCGTTCAACTTGAATCCACCGTGTTTGGTTCCTTCCTTTGATCAACGTTAGCCACCCATGTGTTTGGCCTCTAGAGGTGATCCACCAAGGAAGAAGAAAATTCAAGAAGATGGGTGTTTATGGCTCAAACCCTAGTTTTCTATCTCTATAGAAAAGGGTACTCTCCAACAAATTAGAATTATGTGTCAGTTGTCAACAACCCCCATCACCCATAATAAGACTCCTCTTATTTATAGATGTGGGCAACCCACCTTAACAATTAAGGAATTGGGATTTATTTAATTAATTAAATTCTTTTAATTAATTAAGCTCCCTAATCTTATTAGGGATAATTAATTAAACTCCTTTAACTAATTTTCCTTCCTAATCCAATTAGGAATAAATGAGAGTACTTATATTAAATTAATTCTTAAACTCTTTTAGAAATTAAAATAATAATAATTGTAATAATATTAATAAGACTCCTCTTATTAATTTATATTTAATATTTCTAAAATATTAAATAATAAATATTAAGCTATTTAATTTATTCTATCACCATAGATTAAATTAAATATACTTAACATATTATTACGATTATGCCATTAACTTCTTAAATAATTATTCTTCCTTTTATGGTGTGACCCTTTAGGTTCTCCATATTAAACCTACAGTGAATAAATCAATTAGAACAATTCTAATCTTATTTAAATAAATAAATTAAACAATTAATTTATTTAAATAAATAATATTTATTCTACAATAGGATAAGCCTCCCTAGCGATCAACGACTTTTCGGATAATATAGATTTCAACATTAATCATAAAAGAACCTTTGAGTAAATAGTTACCGCACAATTCAATCCTTCCACCATACAATGTCCCAATTAAATATAAGGCGTGGAATTACTTTGTCAAGTCTTATTTTATTTAATTATATGTATTTCGATCCTTAAATGCACAACTCAAATAATGCAAATTAGAAACTCCTTTCTAATTTCATTACTGCGCCTTAACCAAGGACTCTTGGGTTGTCATTTATCGAATCACATATGACATTTCTCTTCTTTTATTAGAAGTGGTAGATTCTTTATTGATCATACATTATCTCCATGTACAACTTATTATACCCAAGCATACCCTTTGATATACCCTAAGGGTCTTAAGGAATAAGTCAAAGTATAACTCATCATACACAAGATACTATGATGATCTCAAGTCCAAGGATTACTTGTACTACTATCACTCATCTGAGAATTCCTATTGACGAGTAAATAAATAAAACTCCATTAGGTATTCCTTAGCGAGCCACGCTTCGGTGAACTTATTCTCTAATAAGCACCTACATACTTGCTTTAGTGTCTCCACACAAATGATCATGAGATCAATCATCCTCATCCAATGAGCAAGCAACGTATGTACCAATCTATCCGAATTCACTAATCCCCAATTTAGTAATCCAATGATTGGGAACTATTTTAGTTTTAAGCTTTCTAAGAATTTAGATCTCATTAGAATGATCATCATCATTATTCTAAAAGCATTGCTTAAAACTATGGGTTTATCACATATTATAAAACAAAGATCATGTAGATAATTAAAAGCCTTTAATAAATTAATACTTTTTATTAATAAATGAATAAGATTGTTACAAAGTATATGCTTTATCATCAAACATGATTGGCTTGTGTGCATATTACTTTCAATCTCCCACTTACACTAAAGCCAATCGTCATGGTATCTCATACTCTTCTTCTCTGCTTAGTGGCGGTTATCCTCATTGGGATAAGCTTTAGTTAATGGATATGTAATGTTGTTCATGAGAGTCCACTATCTCTATAGTGATTTTCCATCTTTCAATGATTCTAATAATCAAATGAAAGTGCCACAACACATGTTTAGATCCAAGATGAGACTTAGGAACTATTCCTAGTTACGTAATGAACTTTTAATCCAAACAATCAACTTGCGACTTCATTTATAGCTATATACTTTGTCTTTATCGCTAAACCAACAACTCTTTCTTTGTTTGGAACCTTTCCAATTCAACGCACCACTTGCTCAAGATAACGCTTTACCTTAAAGTGGATTTTCGTCATCTTAGTGCATCTCGAAAAACTTGAGTCCATTAAGCCCTCTAGTTTTAATTTAGACCCACCATGAATATGATCACATCCTTAGTGCCGCTTAAGCACTTTAAGATGTTTTTCAACGACTCATAGTGAACTTCTCCATATTATATGACCGATCAACATCGGGTCTCGTACATTTCATTGCATACATGAATGTCACTTTCATCACGATCTCTCTTTTAGGAGTCATGGGGACTATTAAGAGAGATACACTCCATAAACTCATCGACACATGAGACATCTCTTGGAGTTTGCCATGCTAAACAACTTTAGCATCAAATGAATATACATTCCTTGGGTTAAGTCGAGCATCTTTTTAAATCTATCTCAGATAGATTTGCATCCCCAATAATGATACTCTTCCCAAATCATTCATGGAGGATTGTTTAGACAACTTTATCTTTCTTGATTGTAGCATTGGTATGTCATTCCTTATCCGTAGTATATCATCATATATAGTACTAGAATGTCACGATGCTCCCAATCGACCCTTTTGTACACACTAGGTTCATTCTTATTTTGATAAAATCAAACTCTTTTGATTGCCTCATCAAAATAAATGTTCTATATTTGAGAAACTTGCTTCAATCAATTTCTCTGAGTGTCTACAACACTTACCTCATCGTATGTAACTGGATCATCATCTTCTATGATGTGTACCTCATCATCATCATCCATGATGAATCCATACCTCCTAGGTATCTTCGGTACTATTCCAGATTTATGATTCGGTTGTGGTACAATAGGTTCATCTACAGAGTTCCTCTTATTTGACTTATAGTGTTTTGTGGTTCTTGAAATTTTCAAGATCTATTATCCTCCCACTAGCCCCTTTTTAATGATAAACACCTTTATCTTAGAAGGAAGCGTGTTTCAGAACAAACACCTTTTGCTAAGTAGAATTATAGAACATATACCCTAAACTTACTTTAGGATGTCCCACAAATCAGACATGTCAAATCTTGTCCCAAGCTTATCCTTTGAAACCTTTTCACATAAGTTGGACAACCCTTATTTTAACATACTTAAGATTAGGAATCCTCCCCGTCCATAACTTTTATGCGGTCTTGGGGCTGGATTTTGAGGTTACCATTTTGTAGATATCACGTACCATTTCTAGGACATGACCACTGAAGGATACCGGAATGTCAAGAAAATCATTATGGATCGCACCATGTCCAACAAGGTACGATTTTTCCATTCAAATACATCAATCAATTATTGCGTGTCGAGGAGGTCCATTATGAAAAAACCATTTAAGATGATCTAGAAACTTATTTCACAAGTATTTATTCCTTGATCTAATCAAAGAATCTTAATACATTGTCAATTTGTTTCACTTCAATTCTTTGAACCTTTCAAATAATTACGTACTTGTATTTCAAAGAAATACACACATTCAACTCTTTGAATGATCATCTCCTTTTCTTATATTAGTTTGTTCAATTTATAAAATAATTTTCCACGTAAATCAGTATACAAAATCTATTAAGTAATATTTCATTTATACAAAACATTATTATTATAAATAGAACAACAATTGTTCTTAATTATAATACCAAAAATTTTATTGTCCAACAATAAAATAGAAATAATATTTCTAACAAGAACTGGAATACAATAACAACTTATTGACTTAATAGATTTGCTCGTAGGGATTGCTAAACTATAAGTTTCTATGGTTAATGTTGCAACCTTTGCTTCATTTCCCACATATAGGATTACTTATATTTGTTTAGCTTTCTACTTCTGCTTGGTCTCTTCATAAATCTATATTTATGATAACCAAAGTCGGTATCCAATACCCAAGTAGAACCTTGACTTAAAGAAAAATTTATTTCAATCATGAACAAAAACTGTATTATAACCGAAACTTCACTAAGCTTCTTTGGTTAGCCTCTGCAGAGATACTTCTCAGCTTTCTTTCCGGTGTCCAGCTTATTACAATGGAAGCAAACTCCTTTGCTATCCGTATCAGTTTTGTTCTTATTATCCTTTGTTTATGCCTTTCTATTTACCTTCTTTGAATCATTCTTCTTTTTAGAAGATCCTTTGGCCCCTACCAGTAAGACTTGATCTTTCTTGGTTGGAAAGTGACTCTCAACATTTTTCAATATGTTAAGCAAATCAATGAGGTCGATATCTAGCTTGTTCATATGAAAAATTCAAACAATTGTGAAAGGAGTCCGGAGTGAGTGCAAGATCAAATCTTGGCTCAACTCTCCATCCATGACAAAACTCGTTGTCCTAATTGATCAATCAAATTGATAATGTTAAGGACTTTTATCTCAGATCTTGTAGTGTCATCTGGTCATTCTAGATCGGAAGAGCTCCTTAGATATCTCGATATCTATCACCCCTACTTTCCTCACCATCAACTACTTGACGTGCGGGAGTATAGTAGAAGCATCCATAGTTTCATCTTGTGGACAAGCTCGTTACTCATAGATGCGAGCATGATGCATTGAGCCAACTATGCATCATCTTGCCACTTTCTAAAAGTAGCAATCTCTTCCTCAGAGGCATTGTCTGCAACCATTGCAGGGATATGCGTATTAAGGACATAAGATAACTTTTCAGCCATGAGAACTTTTCTCAATTTCCTTAACCAATCCGTTTAATTCGGTCTGGTTAATTTAGCATCTAATATGCTTCGCAGTGATAGTAATTTTAGACATTGTAAAATTCTGTAAATGAATTTGTAATTAACAACATTTTAACATACATTCTTTTATTAATTACCAAAATAAATTAGGTCTTGTTTTCAATTGGTATCTCCCACTATTTTCTTCAAACTATATTACCCTCACTTATATAGTTCGGCAAAATCTAATTAAAGATTTGCTAGTGAGAATAAGGATCCCATTTCAAATGTATATAGCCTTGTGGTGACACAACAAACTATATATAAATAAATAGGTAGACAACTTTTGTCAATTACATCAACTATGCAACTCCTTTTCTTTTTGCCTCTTAGATTATTTTGATCAAGTGGTGGCACATCCGAATCAAAATTATCCAAGTTAAGTCCGACCTAGCACTCCATATATTCAAAAAGAAAAATATCATCCTTATGGTGACACAACAAAACAATATTGTTCAATTTTCTTTATAAGCATCAAATGTGATAAATTAACATCTTAAATACTTAATACTTGCCTTGTGGTGACACAACAAACTCATATTAAATATTTAATACTCTATTAATTTTATCATGCTAGAAAGCGACGTTCGATATTTCAAATATCTTTGAACGCTTTAGGACTTAATATAAAAAATTGAGGGATTTGTTATTAATTTATCTCATCTTGTTTAGCGGCATTTATTACATATATATATAAAATACGCGTCGTATTAATGAACATGCGAAGCGTGTTTGCATAATATATAATATATATAGTATAAGCGTGCACATATAGAATACTATATTCTACCCAATTGATTATGAACTTTTATTCTAGTTTGGTTCACTAGAGCCACCAAGTGAACCAAAAGGTCAAACCCTAGGGGTGCAAGAAATAATATTTAAATATAACTATTACATTTAAACTCTGCTCCATTACAAACGAGTCTTCAAGCGCCTCCTTGCTCTCTTGATCTCCAATTTTTAAAATTAATTCTAACTATTCCTATTACAAAACTATTTAAAATAAATAGAAACATTAATCGTGATCGAGGGGAAGTACATGGGAGAAATAGAATTTACATTAAGAAAAATTAGAGAAGGGTTAGGCACGCAGACCCCAAATAAATAAAACCCATACATTCATGCATCCAACTAAAATAAAATTCAATCACATTGGTCAATAGTCCATAATCAATCCCATTTATTATCATACACATCATCATATGCATCAATAAATAATATTCATCTTATGAATAATAAACATTTAATATATATATTGATATCATTTAATGGGCAAATTTAGTTAGTATAAAATCTAATTTTGAATTAAAATAAACTCCTTTATTTCAATCCAAATTTAAATCAAAATAAAACTATTTTATTTTAATTTATCCAATTTTGAATAAAATAAACTATTTTATTTTAATCAAAATCTTTAATCAAAATAAACTCCTTTATTTTAATTAATTATGGAATCCAATTCCATGTAATAAAAAAATTAATTAAAATAAACTCTTTTATTTTAATTAATTATGGAATCCAATTCCATGTATAAAAAATTATTAAAGGAAACACTTAATTCTTTCCTATTCACAAATAAACTCGTTTATTTTGAATAATATGAAATATTATTTCATATTTAAATAAACTCCTTTATTTAAGGAAACACCGATTCTTTTTCCTATTCACAAATAAACCTTTTATTTTGAATAATATGAAATCTAATTTCATATCAAAATAAACTCCTTTATTTAAGGAAAAATAGAATCCAATTTCAACTTCAATTAGTTATCATGGAATCCAATTCCAACTCTAATTAGTTAGCATGAAATTCTAATTTTAAAACTAAAATAAACTTTATATTTTAAGATTAAAATAAACTTTTTATTTTAAAATTAAAATAAACTTTTATTTTAATAATAAAATTATTGAGAATATTATATATATATAAATATATATATATAATTCGGTAATATACTTATATAATATATATATATATATATTAATATATATATATATATATATATTATATAAAAAATAAAAAAAAAACCGTGCCTTTATTGTTTCCTATTCATGCCACCAATCCTGTTAACTTGAGTGACTTGCATTTAATAATTTCCTGTTGCCGGATTATTAAAAAAAAAAAAAAAAATTACTTGCAAACTATAAGTTACGCAATTCCTTTTTTTTTTTTTAAAATGATTTCAAGCATACATCATGGTCGGTTATCATGTGAATTGCAATTCTTGATATTCA
Organism: Panax quinquefolius; assembly: GCA_020205615.1. Taxonomy (NCBI): domain Eukaryota; kingdom Viridiplantae; phylum Streptophyta; class Magnoliopsida; order Apiales; family Araliaceae; genus Panax; species Panax quinquefolius. The sequence goes on from CM035154.1 coordinate 75,943,760, forward strand.
CGAATTAACATTCACGTGGTCATTGATTATTCACCAAGTAGGTTAATCATGTATCAGGTTATTCACGTGAATAATTAGGCTCCTTTTTTTTTTATTATAAATTTTATACAACAAAATTATGTCCAATTAAATTATTCTAAACACATATCAATACACATATCAAATTAAAACAATTAATAATTCGTATAAAGGTTTGGCTCTGATGCCACTGTTCGGTTTATAATATTCAAGAACGCAATCAAATTGCAAAATAATGCGGAAGCGTGTAAAAATCAGAGTTTAAAAATTTACAAACCATATACCCGGATCACCCTTTATACATAATTATTAATTAAACGAAAAGATAAAGAATAAAATCATACCCTTGAAGATCGAGCTTCCTCAGGTACAAGTTCACCTCTAATCCTTTTCGCGTTCAACTTGAATCCACCGGGTTTGGTTCCTTCCTTTGATCAACGTTAGCCACCCATGTGTTTGGCCTCTAGAGGTGATCCACCAAGGAAGAAGAAAATTCAAGAAGATGGGTGTTTATGGCTCAAACCCTAGTTTTCTATCTCTATAGAAAAGGGTACTCCCAACAAATTAGAATTATGTCGTTGTAAAAAGTCAACAACCCCCACCACCCATAATAAGACTCCTCTTATTTATAGATGTGGGCAACCCACCTTAACAATTAAGAATTGGGATTTATTTAATTAATTAAATTCTTTTAATTAATTAAGCTCCCTAATCTTATTAGGGATAATTAATTAAACTCCTTTAACTAATTTTCCTTCCTAATCCAATTAGGAATAAATGAGAGTACTTATATTAAATTAATTCCTAAACTCTTTTAGAAATTAAAATAATAATAATTGTAATAATATTAATAAGACTCCTCTTATTAATTTATATTTAATATTTCTAAAATATTAAATAATAAATATTAAGCTATTTAATTTATTCTATCACCATAGATTAAATTAAATATACTTAACATATTATTACGATTATGCCATTAACTTCTTAAATAATTATTCTTCCTTTTATGGTGTGACCCTTTAGGTTATCCATATTAAACCTGTTGAATAAATCAATTAGAACAATTCTAATCTTATTTAAATAAATAAATTAAATAATTAATTTATTTAAATAAATAATATTTATTCTACAATAGGGATAAGCCTCCTTAGCGATCAACGACTTTCCAGATAATATAGATTTCAACATTAATCATAAAAGAACCTTTGAGTAAATAGTTACCGTATAATTCAATCCTTCCACCATACAATGTCCCAATTAAATATAAGATATGGAATTACTGTCAAGTCTTATTTTATTTAATTATATGTATTTCGATCCTTAAATGCACAACTCCAAATAATGCAAATTAGAAACTCCTTTCTAATTTCATTCTGCCTTGGCCAAGGACTACTGGGTTGTCATTTATCGAATCACATAGGACATTTCTCTTCTTTTAATAGAAGTGGTAGATTCTTTATTGATCATACATTATCTCCATGTACAACTTATTATACCCAAGCATACCTTTGATATACCCTAAGGGTCTTAAGGAATAAGTCAAAGTATAACTCATCATACACAAGATACTATGATGATCTCAAGTCCAAGGATTACTTGTACTACTATCACTACAGGAATTCCTATTGACAGGCAAATAAAACTCCATTAGGTATTCCTTAGCGAGCCAATGCTCAAATGAACTTATTCTCTAATAAGCACCTACATACTTGCTTTAGTGTCTCCACACAAATGATCATGAGATCAATCATCCTCATCCAATGAGCAAGTTAACGTATGTACCCGATCTATCCGGATTCACTAATCCCCAATTTAGTAATCCAATGATTGGGAACTATTTTAGTTTTAAGCTTTCTAAGAATTTAGATCTCATTAGAATGATCATCATCATTATTCTAAAAGCATTGCTTAAAACTATGGGTTTATCACATATTATAAAAAAAACATCATAGAGATAATTAAAAGCCTTTAATAAATTAATATTTTTATTAATAAATGAATAAGATTGTTACAAAGTATATGCTTTATCATCAAACATGATTGGCTTGTGTGCATATTACTTTCAATAGGGTGCTTAGGTTAGAATTGAAAATCACACCAGAAACTGAAGTTTTCTCTCTCTATATTATCGAGCGTATTCTTGTGAGTATTTTGAGTATACTTTGAGTATTGCTATACGGTGCAAGTTCAAGTCATAGCCTATATTCGGTGTTTCAACCAGAAGTACTGTTTCAACTAGAAGTACTGACTTTCGAGGTAAGGGATGTTATTTTCTTCTCAAATGATATTATTTCTTCAATATCATTATGCTGAAATATTGGTTGGAACTTTTTATCAAATTTGAAACTTTTTCATGTCGGGGTTACTATTCATGAGTTACTATTCACGAGTTACTATTCATGAGTTACTATTCACGAGTTACTATTCACGAGTACTATTCATGAAGCGTGAAGATGTTTTTTGTGGAATTTCTATCTTTTGGTGTCGGAGTTACTATTCACGATACTAAGACTATTCACGATATCTGACACTATCCACGAATATTTACTATATTCAATTAAAAATGAAAATTTTTCTTTTCGTCTAAAATATCTATTCTGGATACTAGCTTTGATTGTATCCATGTTTTGATCATTCTTGAATTTTACACCCCTATGATTATTTTTGAGGTATTTTTGGACGTGGATAAAACAAAGTACGAATCCTTAATCCTTAATCCTTGTCATTTTGTTTCACTGGATTCGTTTCTTTAAAAATATTTTTCATCATCTTGAGCTTTTAAATGATGATATTATGGAATATCTTTGGCCCCGTAGTGCAAAAGATGAATGATTTCTTGATGAATATCTTTGGCCCGTAGTGCAAAGATGAGCAGTGTTGAGATGAACATGAATCATCGTGATTAATATATTTGGCCCGTAGTGCAAAAGATGAACAGTGTTTAGATGAACATGACCCGGTGATGAATATCTTTGGCACGTAGTGCAAAGATGAATATTTGATTCGGATATATATTGATTGATGTTACGGGGATAAAATATCGACGATGAACTTTTAAATTCATACATAGAAGATAGTAGTTTGCATTCTCTCTCGCTTAACTCTTCTAATGAATTATTATTTCAATGCGAATATTGATTTAAAATTTGTTGTCTATTGTATTCTATTAGATTTTTCCCGTTGAAGACTAACGGTAATTTGTTGTATATTATCTTAGTCATAATATTCTTTACCTGGGCTAGTTGAGCTCACCCTTTTCCTTGTTGTTCCATTTTTTTTCTCGGGGAGGCGAGAATGTAATGAAGTACTAGTCGAGGTATGGAATGAAGGTTACAGAGAGTTGTTTAGTTGTCCTCACCATTTTTGTAAAATAATGTATCAATAATTATGATGGGAATTTATTTGCGTGTGGATATTATACAGATGGCAATATCTCGTATTTAAACTCACATATATATATGTTGTACGTATTTTGCACGACAAATGTATTAATAAAGTTGTAGTTATTTTTTGTACCATGTATTTGGCGACTCGAATGGGTTGGATGGAATGGACCTATTTTGGGGCGTCACATCCCATATTCGGAAAATATTCAATACGGATAATATCCGCTACTGCTTTATTTTATCCGAATAGACAAATTATTCTATATTCGAATATCCGAATTAGCTTATCAAGAACTCTAATATAAAATTCATTCAAAATATTTACGAAAAAAATTAAAGTTTAAATCATACATATTAATTAAACACAATTTAATATTTAAACCATACATATTAATTAAACATCCTAATCATAAAGGGAGGAACATGCTAATTGACGTTTTGGGTGAAAATAAAAAAGATTCAATAATGTAAATAGATACTTTGTTTGATGGATCAAATTGAAATTAAAATCTCAATATTATTCTTTCAAATTTTTAAATAATAAAAAGAGAAATAAATTAATATTTAATAAATGAATAGTAATATTTATGGAGATTTATTTATTATTTATCCTCAATAAATTAATTACATGGTTATAAGAAATTATTTGATTTCATTATATTTATGGAGAGTCACGAAGTTATAATGTATGTGTGACAACTAGTTAATCTAACTTGATTCAAAATTGACATTGAACTTATTTTACGTATTTGGACTTCTAGTTTCTAAATAATTAGGCAAATGAAAATGATAAATACTCTCTCCACCCAAAAATTATGTACCAATAATTATAATCTAGCAACATCCATGCCACAATAATTATGTACCATTTAATAATCAAACTTAGATACCAACAAAAGTAGTTGCACTATCAAAACAGACAATTAGTTCCATAAGTATTCTATATCCGTATATATATAATATCCTATATCCGTATTCGTATCCGTTTATTTACAGATACCTTTAAACCGAATACGGATATATCCATTTTTTTCCGAATACGAATAATATCCGTTTTTTTTCGAATACGGATCTTAATACGAATCTGAATTTTTGATTCTATTTACGACCTAATTTTCTTTATAAAATAATATATTGTATGCTATAATAAATTCTATAAGAATATGCATGTGCTATACTAATTAAATGTTGTAGTAAAAACATAATATTTGGTAAAATAATTAATTATAAAAATAAACAAAAAAATTAATTTTAAAATATTTTCTTAATTTTCGGAATTAAAATTTCATATTACTTGTGCTTAAAATTTTATAATTGTATATGTACACTCCTAGTCAGTCTATAGTGTGTTAATTCATTTTGCCCTAGCCCCTTCCATTCCGATTCCTCTTCTCTGAGTTCTCTCGAGTCTCGACTCTGTCTTTCTCAGTTTCGCTCTCGCTAGTCGCCTTTCTCCAGTCTCCGATTTAGTCTCCTGCGATTCGGCCTCCGCGACTCCGCCTCTTAGTCTCTCAGCTCTCACGGAGTCACGGTCTCCCTTCGTAATCGCAGCTCCGCCGTCCATGTCTCGGTGGCCGGTGGGTGGCAATCGCCTGTTCTCTACTTCTCTTGCAAACTATTTGGTACTAATTACTAAAAGTTTTAACCTCTATTTTTTCAAGTTTTCTACTGTTTGTGGTTGTGGTCCTTGTGGACATATGAAGCTAAAAGCCTAATATATTTGTGTTTCCTTCGTATTTGGTGGTAACCCGTAACATCTATTAGTGATTCCTTGAATTCAGGCTTTCCTTTGTCAATATGTGAATTTGTTTATCAAGATTCAAGATGACCCAAGTACCCAACTGTTCTGCTATTATATTTTATTTTAACAATTAGCCTTATATAAGTGTTTACTTGTGTGATATTCTAGCTTTTGATGTTAAGATTTTAGTAAATTAATTTGGGGTGTTTGGTTCTATTTCCATACATGTTCTATTTCTATGTACTTCTTCTGTTTGAGGGGACAAAATAATACATAACACATTTTTTTTGAATTTGGCAATACAAACAGTTAGGAGACTGGGTTGGTGCTGAAAGGGCACCTTTAAGACATCAAAAAACCTTAGGATTAAACCGAGGAAAAGTATTGGATTGTAACATACAAATGAAAATAGTCATCAAGCCTGTTGACAAGAAGGAAGGATCCCACGGGTGCCAAGGTTACCAAGGCTGCAACAAAGAAGGGTGCCAAGTGAATTGTCTTTCTACTTCTGATATCTGTGGTTGAACAAGTTGTTTTTATATTACTTCCTTTTTTTATTCCTTTCCTGTATGCCGGTATCTGATATTTAAACTTTATTTGAAACCTTAAATGCCGTAGATCCTTTTAGGCTGAATACTTGCTGAAAGTGACTAATATTTCCTTGCCCTGCACCTCTCATTTGCACAATTCCTCCAATTTCACTGGTGTATTTGCCCTAAATTAGATTGACGGTAGCATCAGTCTTTTTTACTGTACTAACAAACCAAAACAAGATATAAATGAGAATTGATGGAATAGTAAACTACTATGCCTTCAATTGCAGTTCTCTAGTCTTACTTGTGATGGATGGTGGAGGTGTTGAGAAATCTGGTGATAACAAACCTGATTGCTTGATAGACGGCAATGGAAGTTCTTTATTTGCCATTTCTTGTTTTGGTTTTATAAAGAGACGTAGTTGCTCATCAGTAAACAATATTACTCTGTTGCATATTTTCATTTGTATGTTATAATCCAGTACTTTTCCTCAAGTATTAATTCAATTCTTTTTGTGCATGGAAGAGATTTTTATTTATTTTCTTCTAATTTTCTGTCTTGAATACTTATGGAACTAATTGTCTGTTTTGATAGTGCAACTACTTTTGTTGGTATCTAAGTTTGATTATTAAATGGTACATAATTATTGTGGCATGGATGTTGCTAGATTATAATTAGACTTTGTTAAGTCATAAACTTTGTTAAGGACAGTTAATTTGTTGTTGCACTGCTGCTGTATTTTTAATTTTAAACAATTAAACTTTGTAATTTTAAACAATTAAACTGCTGTCTGCTGCTGTAATGTTAATTTTAAAAAGAGCACAGTTTCAGTTATTACCCGAATACCCTAATGTACAATTCGGTAATTTGGTATTCGGTAATTCGATTAGTTTCAAATTTTGGACAACCTGCTTCCATACGCTGCCAGATGATCTTGTGGAAAATGCATAAAATGTTCATTGTGGCTTTTTATTGTTTTCTCCAGTTTATGGTTCTGGTTCATACTGGGAGAAGACTGATCAGTATCCACCAGAAGGTCACAAGGTATGGGGTAGATAAAGTCGGGTGTGTTGCAAGACATTGGTTATTCTGAACAACTCTCTTTAGTAGTACCTCATTCCATATATGTTCATGAGACTGCGGAGGATTGTATAACTGGTATAATTCAATAATATACTTGGGGGTGGAAGGAGAGTGGATGGTTTCCGTCCACATTGACAATTGTACCTTGTGTTGTTATGCTTATTATAACACATTCTGGTATTAATAACTTTTATGACTTGGCATCAGACTTATCTTTAAGCCTATTTGTTACTGACATCTGAAAATAGGCATGTTGCTAAGAAGTTATAGACTGATGCTCCGAAAATCTGTTGAGAAGGACATTTGCTGCCCAGTAGTATGGTGCACTTCTTTCCTAGAATTGCTCAAGTCCTAATTTAGGCCTGGTTTGTTCCACATACCTGAAATATATATATATATAGTGTTCATATTATGTAAAATGAAATTAGTTCTTGTTGCACCCTTTTGTTTTTCCTGTTAAAAGAATTGTGTTGAATTCATTTGAAACGTGATTGCTACTAAAGCAATTCATTGTTGAATCTTTTAACATCATGGTAGTGGTGGTAAAGCTTATTTTCTTTTATCTTATGCTAATAATACAAGAAGAAATGATTGAAGGAGTAAATCGACAGTCGACTCATACTGTTGAATAAAAAATTATCATCTTCTCCCTATTCATCTTCTACAAAATAGTTCTTTCTTATTAATCTACTGAATACTTCGATCTGCTCTCTGTTGAATGATGCATTTTTATCATTGTATCTCTCAGGTCTTGAGGTTAGCGGGGTTGAAAGCCAGGTTGATGGGGTCACATCCAATTCAATACAAGGAGAGACTGTTTGAGTTGAGGGTCTTATCCCTGGTATTGATTTTTGCAACCATGGTAATTTCAACCGTCCAATAACTGTATTTAATTCATTTGGTTCGTCACTTTTTGTTTTTTAATTTCTTTTGTTCAAAGATATATAGAAAAATATTTTAATTAATTAATGCTGTTGCTTAATACCTGCGAAGGGTAATTGGATTATAGTTATTTGTTTTGTTACATTTTTGTTAAAAAATGTATATAGAAATCATTTAATTAACTGCTTCTTCAGGCATTCCTTAATGCATACAAAGGGTACATCTTTAGGTAAAGAAAATGCATAGTAGGCAAATTGGAGTTTATCCAGACCTTTTTTGTTCCTTTGTTTTCTATTGCAAGGAATGCTAGATAAATTGATTTATGTTTTGGGTTTCGACTGAACCAATTGTGTTGCTATCTAATATTTTCAATTGTTTTTACTCATTACAGCCACTGATATAGTTGTAAAAATAAGTACAAATATAACTCTTTGCTACATTTTTTTAAGTGGGCTTCAATATTATATGCAGTGTATGCAAGCCGGCCTTTTGACTTTCATGCTCTGGAAGTTAACAACTTTATAAATGTCTCGTCATTAAGCTTAGGGTCAAAATATCTTATCAATGGGGAGTCTTTTTATCCTTTTTTTTCTTTTTCCTGATAGTAAATTCAGAATTATCTGAATACTTATTTATGAGCTTCACCTAAATATTTGAGGTGCCCTATTACAATATCTTCTTATCTTCACATTATTTTACTGCTTAAGAAATTTTTTATCTGTCTCATTTGTTGCTAGAATTTGAACAGATCTAAGGGCTGCTGCAACATGGGAAGTTGATGGATCGGGATTGACCACCGGTGTTCCTTTGTCTATGTACCTTATTTCTGGTACCATCCTATCCTGATTTGTTGAGTTTTTATCCTTTATAGGGCTGCAAAGATCTCTGCCTTTATTTCATCTATTATTAGAGTGATTTATTTTGATATGCTCTTTAAAAAGTTAACTAGTTAAGTTGTTGTCTTTTTGACTAATGATTATGTTCTCCTGTTTTTTGAACCATTAAAAAAGCTGAACAAAGTTATCAGGCAACCGAGAAAGAGATATCCATTAGTGCCTCTACTGACCTATTTGCTTCATTTTCTTGACTTTGTTATTATTTTTAAATATGTGCAAGAAGACTGCTTCTACGACATGCCTTACAATACTAGGTATCAAATTTCTGTGCTACATTTACGAAAGACAAGGAACGAAATTATGAAGTGTACTCTCTCTATATATGTAGATATATACTTTGATTGAAGAACTGTGGTAGCTTTAGATGGTTAATTGTAAAGATAATGAATGATTATGTAGTGGATGATTTTATTAAGTTAATAATATTTTAGTTTTTTGTATTTTTGCCATTATTTGCTATGGGGACATTGAGCCAGTCAGGTACACAAAAAGAATGTCTAATTTTAATTTGGCAACTATATAATTCGTTACCAAAGCATTGAACAAGTTTTAATATAGCAACAATTTTTTATACATTTAGCAACAAATTTTCATTGCTAATGGCATTAAAAATATAATATTTGGCAACAAAAAATTAACCTAATAACAACGGAGAGGATATTGTTGCTAATACTAACATAAAAGATAACATTTTTTATCGTTGCAAATTATATCAACTTTCGTTGCACATATAAAGAAACAGCAACATATAATGTTGTTGTTAATTGACGACTTTCGTAGCTATTGAAAAATAACCAGCAACAAATATTTTCGTTGATGATTCAGCATAATGTCGTTGCCAAATAATATAATCAGCAACGAAAGCAAGTTTAGGCAACAATTTTCATAATTTACTGCAACGAAAAATGTCGTCGTAAAATGGTATCAATTGCAACAAAAATGCATTGTCGTTGCAAAAAAAAAAAAGAGTTCATTTCGTTGCCAATTAGTAGGCTTTTGCAACGAAATGGGGTTTTTAGCAACGAAATTTTAATTATTCTGCAACAATACATTTTGTTGCTAAAGGATCGATGTCTCTGAACGAAAGCCAAATTTCGTTGCAAAATGTATTACTTTTGGCAACGAAAAAAAAACGTTCGTTGCGGAACAATTAGCAACGCTCATTGCACAACGAAAGACGCAACGACAGTAAAGTCGTTGCCAAAACCCTTTTGCAACGAAATTTGGCACCTTTAGCAACGAAAATTGGTTGTTGCTGAAGCCCCAATTTTTTGTAGTGTATCAAATTCATTCCATAATATTCAAAAATGATAAATATAGAAAATTCATCTTTATTCATAAAAGTTGGTGTCTTACAATATATATATACACACACAAGAGAGAATCGAGAAGTTCATACTAGATTGGTCACAACATAACTTGGAATTAAAAAAATAATAATAAATACTAGTCCTAAAATTTACACACAAATTTAAGTGAGAGTGATGCTATTCGTGTACTAATACTTTCATTGTTTCTTTTTTCTTCCATTGCTTAATCGACTAGTGAGATTCTAACTATCACAAGTGAGGAAATAAGGAAGGAAGAGGGTAATTATTTGACAAGATCTTATAATATATATATATATATATATATATATATATATATATATACACACATATATATATAATTTTATTTAGACATGATAGAAGAAAATTAAAAAAAAACAAGCTAATCAAAATCGGGATGGAGTTTAGTAGGTGTAAAAGATTTTAGAATTTATAACTAACTAGTTTTTTCAAATATTAGTACTTAACTAGTTTTAATAATATAATTTAGTAAATTATATAGACTTTTTAGTCATATGATAATAGAAATTCTCGAAAATATTTTTTTTCCTGTGGGAGAAAGCTTTAGATTCTATTTTTTATGTGTAAATAATTTTTCTCACTAATTTCCTAACATTTTTCTAATTATTATTAATATTATTACAATCATAATAATTAAATAAATAAAAGTTGTCTTCAATTGAGAAACACTACAAATCAAATAAAGTTAATCAACTACATACAGGGGCGGATCTAGCTTGAAAGTTCAGTGGGGTCAAATTCGAAAATAAAATTTATTAAAAATAAAAATTAATTTAATAAAATGAATCACAAAACTAAATAATCCTCAAATATTATTTACAATAATATTTTTTGAGATTTTATTGCTTGATATTGTTGCATGATTGCCTCTTTTTTAATAGTTATAAAAATGTCATATATTAATAACATTTACGTGCCTTCTTCCAATTCCTCTGTCTCTTCATATATATATATATATATATATATATATATATATATAAGTCAGTTCCTATCCCAGGACTCCGCATTTTCTTAAAATGTGGACTTTTTTTTTAATTATAAAACAACTAAGAAAAATAAAATAAAAATCATGATACTTGAATTTTTTACATAATACATGTTTTGGGTGTGATTTGGATATATAACAAAAACATGTCTGCATGCAGATTATGCATGACATGTTTTGTTATATGTATCCAAATCACACCCAAAACATCGATTATGTAAAAATTAAGTGTTATAATTTTTTTTTCTCTAAAAAAATAAAAATAAATTGATGCTCATATTTTATCGTGTCCCACTCCCGACACGATCTCTTTCTATATATATAATGACTCTCAAATGAATCGGAGGGAGCGAAACCAAAGACCGTCGCCATAGCATAAAAAATCGGCTTTATATGCTATAGCGACGAAAAAAATCATCGCTATAGCCGGTTCGTTCTTAGTTCTCTCCTTCCAATTCACTAGAGAAGCGGACTATATATATATATATATTCACAAATTTTAAGACTTAGTGAAACAAAATAAGTAGAGTACTACAGTTATATTAGTACACTACTATTATATTACTGAAAAAAAGAATATGCTATTATATTGTTAATATGATAGATAAACATTTTAATATACTTTAAAATGTTTAAATTTGATTAAGTGGTGGATTGTTCAACAATAGCCAACAATATTATTGAGAGAAAATAAATATAATGATGTTGATCTCGAATTTTATACTACTACTACTAATGAAATGACACCTGTCTACATAATATTGGAATATTTATTAGGCACTGTTTTTTTTTTTTGGAAAATTCGGGTAACTTATAGAAATTCTAAACGAAATCTTTCATAATTTTTAGTAACTGTAACTCCTCTGTTTTTTACCTTCTTAGTATTCAAGAGAAGTAAATTGATCAAGACAATAAAATACTTGAGTTCTTATAGTAGTATTTTATTTTAACAATATAGTAGTATATTATTTTTTTCAGTAACATAATAATAGTGTACTAATATAACTGTAGTACTCTATTTATTTTATTCTACCATGTTTTAAAATTTGTGAATATATTAATAGTTGTAGTATATATAATATGAAGAGATGAAAATTCAGTGGGGGCAGGTGCCCCCCTGCCCTAGCCTTAGGTCCGCCACTGACTACATATTTAGTTATTTATCAAGTGAGGGTAATTTGGACATAAAAACTAAATCATATAGTCAATTTACTACATAAAGGGTTAGTTTAGTTAAAAATAGGATCCACTTATTAAAATATCAAATTAGCTTATGAAAATATGAATACCCTATATCTAAACATATTATATTACTTGCATGAACACCAAATTTAATAATTATTATATTCAAAAATATTCCTCGTGTCAAATTTGATGATTCTAAGAATCAAAACATGATAATATGAGAGAGAGAGAAAGAGAAAAGGCTTTATTGAAATTTGAAAGATTGGGAAGAGATTGTTAGAATTCAAGAAAGAATTGCACAATAATTTCATAAAAAAATATATAAAAAATAAAAATAATAAACACACGATATACTTAAATTCATTAATTTGGTTAGTCCAGATTGTTTGGTATATTCGTTAAATGTCTCACATATTTTACAATGAAGTACACATCAAATAATATTTTATAGTAACTAGAAAACCATAACTACTATAACATGGAGTCAAGCCCAAAACATTAGTAAAACTCAAGATCGGACTAATAATAAATTTTCAAGCCCAATTGCGCATTGCACATGGCTTCTAGGGGGCGTTGCTCTCATTGTAGAAGTAGTAGTCATTAGTTGAACCCATAGAAATATGAGTTAATCCCAAACAGAGATAATCATCTTTATGATATGGAAGTTAGAAAATTTTACAAAAAATTATCTTTTTTAGTTAGAAAAATAGGAAAGTAAGGGGAAAAAAATCTTCTAAGCTACCGAGTCATCAAAATTGGACTGTCGAGTTAACTTATAATCAACCAAAATATTTTAATACTTGCCTTATTATATTTTGGTATAGATATAGATTTTCATATATTATATTTGTTCTTACTTTTAATAAGTAAACTTTATTGTGAATGAGACATATTTGAGATATCTCAATGCTTCTTGTCACATTTTGTATTTTTCTTAGTGTTAACGTCATGATCCGTCTGCTTGCCCAATCACTAAACTGCGAGCAAAATCCTGCACAAAAACTGAAGCGTACATTGAAGAGCCTGACAGCCGGGGCCGTCGGGGGATAGCTCCGATGTGAGAATAAGTGCAGGTTGGAGAAAAAGTTAACAATGGAGGCACGTTATAGTTTTAGTGCTTTTGTGAGACAAAATGTCATTGCTTGTGAATTAGAGTACAACCATGTATTTATAGTAATCCACACTGCCTTAACGCGTCGGTCCTCGAGTAGGAACAAGACTTCTAATTACGCTATTTACCATATTGAGATAAAATTCAATCTCTTTAAGAATTGAAAGCCGAAATTAATCCGAATTTTTTCCATAAAAGTAGGAAGTTAACTTGGATAAGGAAATTATAAGTCAATTAAGATTGTGAAGTCCTTAAAAGTCAAGCCTCCTGACTAAGATATTTTTCCACACAAGAGAAATTTGCCATGCGGGATAGACCTCGTTGAAACAGTCAGGCCCATAAAATCATGTCCCAACATTGCCTCTACTCTCTTGTTATAATTGGCCTATAATAAGATAATACAAAATTTAATAAATAATAATGGCTATCAATGTAAGACCCCAAATTTTATGAAATAAAAATATTAAATTTTCTTATAATTATTATTTTATTCAGTAAATGGTTAAATTGATAAAAGGTTAAAGTTATGGGTGATATGTAAAAATTTTATAAAGTAAGTAAGTTGTCATAAAATATTTGTTGTGTTGGGGAATATTAGTTTGGTCAGGGAATTTTTTTTTTTATCAGAAAATATTCGTACGACGGTGCAATCATTAGTGGACCCCATAACAGAATAATTTTCGGATATAGAAAGCGAAAAAAATAACCTTTTTATAAAAATAACGACAAAACTTTTACTGTTAAACTATTGAATTATCCGGTGATAAAACTACAGTAATACACGTTATTACACAATAACACACGATATTGAACAATATCTCTGATTATTGATGCTTACGTAAGAAGTCACTCAGTTTTATTCAATTATTGTCATAGTAGTTGCTGCATGGTATCTCATATGATTGATTCCACTATTGTCACAGTATCATCTGCACAATATTTTTTATTATTAAATCAATAATTGAGACAACACAATTATTCATATTATTATTTGCATTATTGATAAAGTCTAAAAAGTTCTCTCGAGGAAAGGGGTTTGGTTATTTAATTGCGCACCAGTAAGGAGAAATCCTTATCAGAAAGCCCCCTCTTTCCTAGGAACGATCTGATTGTCAATATTGTGAGTTATAATATTAAATAATGCATAATTTTTGAAAGATTAAAAATGTGTTGATTAAAGATAAGTGATTTGTGGTAAATATTTATTCAATTTTTGATATAAATAGAGGGATTTGTCATGAGGCGTTTGTTGTAAGTTTAACTTATTATTCCATGGAAAAATGTGCTAATTTTTCAGACCGTCCGTTGAAGTTATAATAATAAATCAATATGGACCGTTGGTTGAAGTTATAATAGTAAATCAATATGAACCACTGGTTGAAGTTATAATAGTAAATCAGTATGGATCGTCGGTTGGAGTTTTAATAGTAAATCAATATGGACCATCCGTTTAATAGTAAATAAATTTGGACCGTTCGTGAATTAGTTACTATTTAGTCCATTTTCCTATAAATAGAAGCTTCTTACTTCATTCTTTCTTACGAATTCACTAAAACTATAGAGAGAAAGAAGAAGAGAATTCTGTTACTTCACTATTGCACTATCCAATCTCCTACTAAGGTAAGGGGTATTATTTTTCGTATTCGTAAGGGATATTATTTTTCGTATTCGTAAAAGATATTATTTTTTGTATCCGTAAGGGGTATTATTTCTTTCATATTCGTAAAGGATTTTATTTACTTCATACTCATAAGGGTTATCATTCTATTCCTTATTAATATACGGGAGTAACCTGTCTACGCGGATTACCGCACGCATGGTGAATAACCCTTCGTATTCATTCTTTATCAATCTGCGGGAGTAACCTGTCTACGTGGATTATCGCATGCATGGTGAATAACCCTTCATATTCCTTCTTTATTAATCTGTGGGAGTAACCTGTCTACGCGGATTACCGCATGCATGGTGAATAATCCTTCATATTCATTATTTATAAAATTGTGGAAATGATCTGTCTACGCGGATTACCGCATGACGGGTGAAAATCCATTTGTAGTTTCGTATATTCTTTTATACTGGTATGAGATATCATTTCTTTTGTACTCATCAAGGGATATCATCTTCTTTTATATTTCTCCATTTATGGTACAAATTTATTGTTTGTTTTCATAACTTTATTATTAAATGGTGAAAACCCTTAAAATTAAATGAATATTCTTAATAGTTTGTGCTTCATTTAGTATCATTCCACTATTGGTCTAAACTTTCTTATTAAATGGTGGGATACTATTCATGTCGAGGTACTATTCATTCAGGATACTATTCATTTGAGGCTACTATTCATTCGACTAATATTCATTCAGGGTGCTTTTCATTTGAGTACTATTCATTCGGGGTACTATTCACGGGTTACTATTCATGACAAAATTGATTTCTTTTATGTCCAAATTATTTTTAATACATGAATATCATTCTTGAATTTTACTCCTCAATTGGTGATCATGTTGACAATTTGGACATTCTTGAACTTATGATAAATTGAATTATAAATCTTTAATATTTATCATTGATCTCATTTGATTGATTCTTTATATCATTGTCATCATCCTCATGTTTATAATGTGCTAAAAGTTATCTTTGGCTCGTAGTGCAAAAATGAACTGTTGATTAGTATGATTATGACCAGAAATTGTGTATTGGTATAATCATGACTGAAATTATGTATGGGTATAATCATGAACGGAATTGTGTATTGGTATAATCATGACCATTGGTGTTACAGTTGTATGTCTTTGGCCCGTAGTGCAAAGATGGACTGTTGATTATTAGTTTTATAGTTGTATGTCATTGGCCCGTAATGTAAAGATGGAATGTTGATTATTAATTTCACAATTTTATGTCTTTGGCCCGTAGTGCAAAGATGAACTGTTGATTATTGATCTAACAGTCGTATGTCTTTAGCCCGTAGTACAAAGATAGACAATTGATTGGTATGATCATGACCATTGATATTATAGTTTAATATGATTGGAATTTAGTGCAAAGATAGACAATTGATTGGTATGATCATGACCATTGTTGTTACATTTGAATGTCTTTGGTGTAAGATGTAAAGATGATATGATTATTGAGTGTTTTTTAGCCTTTGTGGCGAGGACATTGAGTGAAAGTTCCATTAAGACTTTGTGGTAAGGAGAAACTGTTGATTTACATTATTATAAACATGAATTATGAATTTAACTATAATCTTTGGTGGTTCAGGTGAAGACAGGTGATGAAAGTTCTTTTTGTCTTGGGTACAACAAAGAACTGTTGATGGGTATTATAGGAATGAAATATTAATGATGGACTTTTAATGTGAAGGAGATAGTAGACATTATTCAGACGGACGGGTAGTCGGAGAAGACTATTCAAAATTTTGAAGATCTATTAAGACTTTGTTTCCTAGACTTCAAAGGAAGTTGGGACAAGTACTTTCCAATAGTGGAATTCTCGAACAACAACAATTATCAAGCAAGTATAGACATGGCTCCATTCGAGGCGTTTTATGGACGAAAGTGTCGTTCTCCAGTATGTTGGGATGAGGTGTGTGAAGCAGCGTTGTTGGGACCAGAATTGGTGCGTATGACTACGAAAAAGATTCAAATGATCTGGCAATGTATACAAACCTCACAAGATCGACAAAAGAGTTATGTTGATCTTCATTGAAGGGACGTGGAATTCAATGTCGGAGATCATGTATTTTTACGTATTGCTCCATGGAAAGGAGCTACGAGATTTAGAAAGAGAGAAAAGCTCAATCCTCGATTCATTGGTCCAATTGAAATCCTTGACTGAGTAGGAACTGTGGCCTATAGACTCGCCTTACGACCAAGTATGTCTCGTGTTCATAATGTTTTTCACATATCTATGTTATGTAAATATGTGGAAGACCCGAACCACATTATTGAATTAGAACAAGACGAGATAACAAAAGATTTAACGTATGAAGTGGTACCTGCTAAAATCTTGGATAAGAAGGAACATATTCTACGCTCAAAGGTTATACCTCAAGTCAAAGTTTTATGGAAAAACCACGATATTGAGGAAATGACCTGGGAGTTAGAATCTGAAATGAAAACAAAGTATTCTCACCTCTTCGACATACCAGGTACGTACAATAATTTCGAGGACGAAATTTCATAAGGAGGGGAGGTTGTAAGACCCCAACTTTTTATGAATTAAAATTTAATTTTCTCTAAATGTTATTTTGAATAATAAGGTGTGGATTTGATATAATGTTATAGTTATGGGTGATATGTGCAAAGTTTGCAATGTAAGAAAGTTGTCATAAAATATTCATTTGGTCGGAAAATATTCTTTTTGTCGGGGAATATTCGTACGATGACACAATCATTGGTGGGATCAAGACAACGGAATTCTTCATCGGATATAAAAGCGGCGTAAATAACATTTTATAAAAATAACTTCAAAACTTTTACCATTAACTTGTTGAAATACCCGTGATAAAAGTATAAGAATGTCGTGTGGGTCGCATAAAGAGTACACAGTATTGTCTGATATCTCTGATTATTGATTCTTACGTAAGAAGTCACTCAGTTCATTTAATAATTGCCACAGTAGTTGCTGCATAATATCTCCTATTAATTATTCAATTATTGTCACAGTATCATTTGCATAATATTTTATATTATTAAATCAATAATTGAGATGACACAGTTATTCATATTATTATTTGTTTTATTGACAATGTCTAGAAAGTTCTGTCGAGGAAATGAGTTAGGTTATTTTATTGCGCGCCAATAAGGAGAAGTCCTTATCGGAAAGCCCCTTCTTTCATGGGAATGATCTGGTTGTCAATATTGTGAGTTATAATATTAATGATGCATAATTGTTGAAAGATTAAAAATGTGTTTATTGAAGATAAGTGATTTGTGATAAATATTTATTCAATTTTTGATATAAATAAAGGGGTTTGTCATGAAGTAATTGTTGTAAGTTTGGCTTATTATATGGACCCCCACTTACTCATTTTTCAAAATCGCCGGTAGAAAGTTGTCTCAATTTTATTTTATTATTATTATAATATTAATAAAATAGAATTTTTTTATATAAAATAGAATACTTTTTATATTTATATAAAGTTATTCATTTTATTATATTATAAATAAAATATATTATATTTTATATAAAGTTTTTATTTTATTAGAATATTTTATTGCACAGTGATGAATAGTAAAAATCAAAAAATCAGTCGAATTATGCCTGCGAAATTTTCGTTCTGTTCACCCGTGAATTTTTTTTAAATAGTACCCTGCCATTCTCCTATAAATAGGATGCTTAGTTAAGAAATGAAAATCACACACCAGAATCAGAGAATTCTTCTTCTATAATATTATGCGCATTTCTTTTGAGCATAAGGATACTTTGAGTGTAACAAATAGTGCAAGTTATTCAGAATATCTTCGCTTTAGCAGTCGGAATTACTCTCCTACTAAGGTAAGGGGTATTATTTATTTCATATTCGTAAAGAATATTATTTTCGTTCAATATTCGTAAGAAATATTATTTTCGTTCAATATTCGTAAGAAATAATATTTTCTTCCATACTCTGTAATATGTAAGTAATATTATTTCATTTTATATTCCTAAATCTACACTTATTTTGATAAGTATTGCTTCTATACTCCTTGAAATTAGTAGATTATCCTTGAATTTTGCGTTTCATCTAGTATCGTTTTACTGAAATATTTTTTTGAACTTTCTTATTAAATGTTAATCTTTTCATACCGGGGTACTATTCACTCGGGGTACTATTCGCGATAAAATTGGTTTCTTTTTTGTCCAAATTATTTTTGATACATGAATATCATTCTTGAATTTTACTCCACAATTAATTATCATGTTGACAATTTGGACATTCTTAAACTCTGGATAAATTGAATTATAAATCTTTAATATTTATCCTGGATCTCACTTGATTGATTTCTTATATCATTGTCAGCATCTTCATGCTTATATTGCGGTGAAAGTCATCTTTGGCCCGTAGTGCATAGATGGACTTTTGATTGGTATGATTATGACCAATAATTATGTATTGGTATAATCATGACCTGTAATGTTATAGACAAATGATGTGGTGAAAGTCCTCTTTGGCCCGTAGTACATAGATGGACAGTTTTTTGGCATGATCATGACCACTGGTGATACTAACGAATATCCTTGGCACGTAGTGCATAGATAATTCGTTGATGTGAAATATTTATTGAGTTGTGTTAAAGATATAAAATATTGATGATGAACTTTTAAATCATAGAAGATAGTAGACATCATGATCTACTTGACTTTTCTAATGGATTGTTTGTTCCGCTACAGTTGTTGATATAAACTTGTTGTCTATTGTATTCTATCAGATTTTACACTGTTGAAGACTAAGGATAATTTATTCTACATTATCTTAGTTATAATATTCTTTACTGGGATAGTTAAGCTCACTCTTTTTTTTCATTGTTCTCTTTAGGAAATGAGAATATAGTTAGGACTACTAGGGGAATGGAGTGATGGTCCAAGATGATGGCTATAGTAGTCCTCACTATTCTATAAAATAGTGTGATAATAATTATAATGAAGACTAATTTTGAGTTTGGGTATTGTCTACAAGATAATATTTGTATTGAATCTCACAGTTTACGTTTTGTCATATTTTACACGACAGTTAATAATTGTGTAAATGAAGTTTATATTTGAATTCTGTACCATATATTTGGCGACTCAGAATAGGTTGTATGGCCTATTTTGGGGGAGTCACACATAGTATCTCATATTATTGATTCCATTATTGTCACAGTATCATCTGCACAATATTTTATATTATTAAATCAATAATTGAGACGACACAGTTATTCATATTATTATTTGCATTATTGATAATGTCTAGAAAGTTCTGTCGAGGAAAGGGTTTGCTTATTTAATTGTGCACCAGTAAGGAGAAATCCTTATCAGAAAGCCACCTCTTTCTTGGGAATAATCTGGTTGTCAATATTGTGAGTTATAATATTAAATGATGCATAATTGATGAAAGATTAAAAATGTTTTGATTAAAGATAAGTGATTTGTGGTAAATATTAATTCAATTTTTGATATAAATAAAGGGATTTGTCATGAGGCATTTGTTGTAAGTTTGGTTTATTATTCTATGGGGAAATATGCTAATTTTTCAGACCGTCAGTTGAAGTTATAATAATAAATCAATATGGACCGTTGGTTGAAGTTATAATAGTAAATCAACATGGATCGCTGGTGTAAGTTATAATAGTAAATCAGTATGGACCGTCGGTTGAAGTTTTAATAGTAAATCAATATGGACCGTCCATTTAATAGTAAATCAATCTGGACCATTCGTGAATCAGTTACTATTTAATCCATTTTTCTATAAATAGAAGTTCATTACTTCATTCTTTCTTACGAATTCACTAAAATTATAGAGAGAGAAACAATAGAGAGAAAGAAGAAGAGTATTCTATTACTTCACTATTAAAGTATCCAATCTCCTACTAAGGTAGGGAATATTATTTTTTTTAATCGTAAAGATATTATTTTTCGTATTCGTAAGGGATATTATTTTTTGTATTCGTAAGGGTAATATTTCTTTTGTATTTATAAAGGATGTTATTTACTTTATACTCATAAGGGTTGTCATTCTATTCCTTATTAATCTACGGGAGTAACTTGTCTACGAGGATTATCGCATGCATGGTGAATAACCATTTGTATACATTCTTTATTAATCTGCGGGAGTAACCTGTCTACGCGGATTATCGTATGCATGGTGAATAACCCTTCGTATTCATTCTTTATTAATCTGTGGGTGTAACCTGTCTACACGGATTAACGCATACATGGTGAATAATCCTTCGTATTCATTCTTTATTAAATTATGGAAATGATCTGTCTACGCGGATTACTGCATGACGGGTGAAAATCTATTTGTAGTTTCGTATATTCTGTTATACTCGTATGAGATATCATTTCTTTTGTACTCATTAAGGGATATTGTATTCTTTCATATTTCTCCATTTATGGTACGAATTTATTTTTTGTTTCCATAACCTTATTATTAAATGGTGAAAACCCTTAAAATAAGTGGAATATTCTTAATAGTTTGTGCTTCATCTATTATTATTCCACTATTGGTCTGAACTTTCTTAATAAATGGTGGCATACTATTCATGTCAGGATATTATTCATGTTGGGGTACTATTCATTCAGGATACTATTCATTCGGGGTACTATTTATTCGATTACTATTCATTCAGGGTGCTTTTTATTCGAGTACGATTCATTCGGGGTACTATTCATGGGTTACTATTCACGACAAAATTAATTTCTTTTCTGTCCAAATTATTTTTGATACATGAATATCATTCTTGAATTTTACTCCGCAATTGGTGATCATGTTGACAATTTGGACATTCTTGAACTCTGGATAAATTGAATTATAAATATTTAATATTTATCCTTGATCTCACTTGATTGATTCTTTATATCATTATCCTCATCTTCATGCTTATATTGTGCTAAAATTTATCTTTGACTCGTAGTGCAAAAATGAACTATTGATTGGTATGTTTATGACCAAAAATTGTGTATTGGTATAATCATGACTGGAATTTTGTATGGGTATAATCATGACCGAAATTGTGTATTGGTATAATCATGACCATTGGTGTTACAGTTGTATGTCTTTGGCCCGTAGTGCAAAGATGGACTATTGATTATTGGTATTACAGTTGTACATCTTTGGCCCGGTGCAAAGATAGACTGTTGATTATTGGTTTTACAGTTGTATGTCTTTGGCCTGTAATGCAAAGATGGACTATTGATTATTAATTTTACAGTTGTATGTCTTTGGCCCGTAGTGCAAAGATGGACAATTGATCATTGATTTTACAGTTGAACATCTTTGGCCCGTAGTGAAAAAATAGATAATTGATTGGTATGATCATGACCATTGATATTACAGTTTAATATCTTTGGCCTGTAGTGCAAAGATAGACAATTGATTGGTATGATGATGGTCATTGTTGTTACATTTGAATGTCTTTGGTGTAAGGTGTAAAGACGATATGATTATTGAGTGTTTTTTTAGCATTTGTGGCAAGGACATTGAGTGAAAGTTCCATTAAGACTTTGTGGTAAGGAGAAACTGTTGATTTACATTATTATAAACATGAATTATGAATTTAACTATAATCTTTGGTGGTTCAGGTGAAGACAGGTGATGAAAGTTCTTTTTGTCTTGGGTACAATAAAGAACTGTCGATGGATATTATAGGAATGAAATATTAATGATGGACTTTTAATGTGGAGGAGATACTAGACATTATGTTCTACTTAACTCTTCTAATAGATTGTTGATTCTGCTGTAAATATGGTTGAACCGACTTTAATCGATATAGTTAAAGCTGATCAAGCTACAGACTCAGAGCTGATGAATATGAAGAAGAAGGTGAAAGAAGGTGCTACTCTAGAAGTAAGAATCGACGAATAGAGGAAATCTCAACCCTCAATTTATTGTTCTATTTGAAATCCTCGATCGAGTAGGAACTGTGGCTTATAGACTCGTCTTACCACCAAGTATGAATAATTGTTGAAAGATTAAAAATGTTTTTATTGAAGATAAGTGATTTGTGGTAAATATTTATTCAATTTTTGATATAAATAGAGGGTTTTGTCATGAGGCGTTTGTTGTAAGTTTGGTTTATTAATCCATGGGGAGATGTACTAATTTTTTAGACCGTCGGTTGAAGTTTTAATAGTAAATCAATATGGACCTTCAGTTGAGGTTTTAATAGTAATTCATTATGGACCGTTGGTTGATGTTTTAATAGTAAATCAATTTGGACTGTCCGTTTTAATAGTAAATCAATCTGGACCGTCCGTGAATCAGTTACTATTTGGTCCATTCTACTATAAATAGAAGCTCATTTCTTCATTCTTTCTTATGAATTCACTAAAACTATAGAGAGAGAAACTATAAAGAGAAAGAAGAAGAGTATTTTGCTACTTCACTATTGCAGTATCCAATCTCTTACTAAGGTAAGGAATATTATTTTTTGTATTCATTCTTTATTAATCTGCGGGAATAACCTGTCTACGCGAATTATCGCATGCATGATGAATAACCCTTCGTATTCATTCTTTAATCTGTGGGAATAACCTGTCTACGCGGATTATCGCATGCGTGGTGAATAACCCTTTGTACTCATTCTTTATTTGTGGAAAAGATCTGTCTACGCGGATTACCGCATGATGGGTGAAAATCCATTTGCAGTTTCGTATATTATTTCTTTTCATATTCCTAAATCTACACTTACTATGGTAATTATTGCTTCTATAACCCTTGAAATTAGTAGAATATCCTTGAGTTTTGCGCTTCATCTAGTATTGTTTCATTAGAATATTGGTCTGAACTTTCTTATTAAATTTCAATATTTTCATTCGGGGTACTATTCACGGGATAATATTCACTCGGGTACTATTCACTTGGGTACCATTTACTCGGGTTACTATTCACGGGATACTATTCATGACAAAATTGGTTTCTTTTCTGTCCAAATTATTTTTGATATATGAAAATCATTCTTGAATTTTACTCCACAATTAATTATAATGTTGACAATTTGGATATTCTTGAACTCTGAATAAATTGAATTATAAATCTCGAATATTTATCCTTGATCTAACTTGATTGATTCCTTATATATCATTGTTATCATCCTCATGTTTATACTATGGTGAAAGTCATCTTTGGACCGTAGTGTATAGATGGACTGTTGATTGGTATGATTATGACCAGGAATTGTGTATTGGTATAATCATGACCTGTAATGTTATAGACAAATGTTGCGGTGAAAGTCCTATTTGGCCTGTAGTGCATAGATGGATAGTTGTTTGGCATGATCATGACCACTGGTGATACAAATGAATATCCTTAACCCGTAGTGCATGGATAATTTGTTGATTTGAAATATTTATTGATTGGTGTTACAGAAATAAAATATTGGTGATGGACTTTTAAATCATACAAGATAATAGACATCATGCTCTACTTGACTCTTCTAATGGATTGCTATTTTAGTTGCATTTGTTGATCTAAAACTTGTTGTCTATTGTATTCTATCAGATTTTTTCCTGTTGAGGACTAAGGATAATTTGTTCTATATTATCTTAGTCATAATATTCTTTACTGGGCTAGTTGAGCTCACCCTTTTCTTTTTGGTTCCATTGTTCTTCTCAAGAAGCGATAATGTAGCTGGGACTAGTCGGGAAGTGGAGTAATGGTCCAAGATGGTTATTTTAGTAATCCTCACTATTTTTTAAAATAGTGTGACAATAATTTTAATGAGGATTTTATTTGAGTTTAGATATTGTCTACGAGATAATATTTGTATTAAAACTAACAGCGTATGTTTTTTCGTATTTTACACGACAAATAATAGTTGTATAAATGAAATTTGTATTTGAATTATGTACCACGTATATCTGGCTACCCAGAATGGGTTGTGTGGACCTATTTTGGGGGCGTCACACAAACCGTCTCAGCCCACCGAACCCGAACGCATTCAAATCACTGAACCTGAAACCCCTCAAATCACTGAACCAGAAGTCATCTAAGAAAAAAGAAAAGTGTGTGAGGAATCACCTGTTGAACCACCCGCCAAAAGTCCCCACACTGAAACGCCTCTAAACCTCACCTTCTACGAACAACCTCTCCCCAATGAACTAAATCCAATTCTACCTCCACCCAACCACGAGAAGCCCTTACCTCAATGACGCTATGGCTAGAGGATCCAAAAGATGACTCATTCAAGCTTTTCCAGGCATAATCAAAACCTCACCCCTCAACAGCTCATCGCTGCAAGTGTAATACAACCAGTGTAATACACCAGGTAAGGTAAGTATATACTCATGTACTGCTTCTAAATTCTTTTTACATCATTTAACTCTGACTAATATATTTTGTTGGGAATTGCATATTAAAATTTGATGTTGAAAGTAAATAAACATGCTTATATGTAAAGTCCTTCAAAGAACATATATACAAGGACTTAGGTCAGTAGCAGAACCATAACATTTTTATAGGGGGTCAAAATACATCAATAAATTTTTTTATTTATTGACGCTTGCAGTGCTTCTTTCAAATTTATTTTGCCCAATTATAGTAGTCCACAACATCCTATTCCAACCATTGTAAACCTATAAGTTGTGAGTTTAATAACTATAAATGTGTGTGTGTGTGTATATATATATATATATATATATATATATTAAGATCCCCCGAATTATGAGACTATTAATCAGACTTTGAATTTTTTAGTCAACTGATTAGCTACTTTATAGATAAAATACAAACTATAATATTATATATTCAAAACCGTATATTGTGGTTCTGCTCATCTTCTTTGGAGACAACTGAGAGTAGCCACTCAAAGAAAGAAAATGAATTAAGTTATTCTCATTTACAAAAAAATTGATACCAATGTTTGATTAAGTTAGTAAGATAAATGAGTGTAATATTAATTAATTAATTATCAAAATTATTTAAAATTATTTTATCTTATAGTATTATTGTTAATTTATTATAGGTGAAAAGACATAAAAAAATAAATAAATTAATATCATCTCATAACAAAGATCAAATTTAACTAATATTAACATGCTTCAGATTCCAGGGTTGGGGGGGTCATATGACCCCCCTCGCCCCTTAGTTCCGCCCGTGACTTAGGTGATAGATCAAAATTGTTAGGTTGATCTGTGCTTAATGTTTATCATTCTGTAAATAAATGTATAGAAGAAAAGATCAAAACTGTTAGGTTGATCTATGTTTATGTGTAATAGATAGGTATGTTTGATCGTAGAGCTCTGTACAAGTCATTCAAGTCTGCCAAGAAGACAAGGCAGAATCGTAGTCTACTGAAGCAGAATCGAAGATTGTCAAGTCAAATGAGAGATGGCAGAAGTTAAGATAGAATCGTAGAGTATTAAAGAAGTTGATTCAGAATCGTAGTCTGTCTTGAAAGCTACTCTCATAATCGTGGAGTTGGTCTGAGCATCTGCAGAGCCAAGTCAAGAATAGTAGTCTGCTCTCGAAAACGTAGAGTCTGTAATATCAAGAAAGTAAAGATCGTAGTCTATCAGTGTTAAAAGAGAAATCGTAGTGTTCTCCATGATCAGGCTGAATCAAGCACTAACATGACAAGACACAACGATCACGATCGTAGTGTATCTCTTGTCAACATCAGAAGCATCGAGCCTTGTCCATTAGCTGAAGGATAAAATACTACAAATAAAGGATGGATTATAGACGTTGAGACTTTCGGGAATCCAAATACTCATCCTTAGTATGTATCGAAGAAGTGTATTGAAGAAGCTAAGGAAAGGGACTGCATGCCTGCTGAAAACACTTTTTTAGGTGTTAGATGAGATAGCAATCTGCTGTGTCAGTGGGTCAGACGACTGAATAACAAATTTTTAGGAAGTCAACATTAGTGCTCAGAAGTGTCTGATGCATTTAATGCTTCAACGGATGCCTTCAACGGACATATTTCAAAGGCTCCTTTATATACAAATTTGACAGAGATGCAGCGAGCAAGCAAGCACACAAAAAGCTAAAGAACTCTCAACGCTCAAACTCTATGATCCAAAAAGAAAAACTTGCTCAGCTACTCAGTTCTTTCGAACGTATGCTTAATTGTAACTGAGTAGCACAACCCAAGAACTCAACTCTCATCAAGTATATTCCAAGTCTGCTAGACTTGAAGAGTTCTAAGTGAACTAAGAAGTTCCAAGACTGCTGGTCTTGAAGGAATCTAAGTGATTCAAAGATTTTAAAAACATCCTTAGTGGATTTCCTACTCGAGGAATAAAAGAGTGGATTAGGAGCCTTGAGTGCTCTGAACCACTTAAAATCACTGTGCCTTTTATATTCCTACCATAACTACTATATATGTCATAACTGCTTATCACTTATTATATTGGTTTATCTTAAAGGGAAACAAACAAATCATATATTCTGCCATGGTTAATTTATTAACAAATTTGACAAGTATTTTGAAAAAGAAAGTTTTTAAAAATATCTATTCAACCCCCCTTCTAAATAACTATTGTGTCTCTAGGAACTAACAATTGGTATCAGAGTAGGTTCTCTCAATTAGCCTACAAAGCTTAAGTAGATCAAATGGCACAACTGATAAGCGAGTCCAAGACTAGAGGAGGCAGCAAGCCACCAATGTCCAATAAAGACAAATTTGCCAACTGGAAAGTTCGCATGCAAGCCTACATGGATTCAATAGATGAAGAGCTATTTTAAACTGTTCTGAATGGGCCCTACGTGCCAACAAAGCTTGCACCAACTCCAGATGATCCAAACAGAGTTCAAATAAAGATCAAATCAGAATGGACTGATAACGAGAAGAAAGCAGTCCAACTAGACAAAAAAGCCAATAACATTTTGTTCTAGTCTTTAGAAGATGATCTGTTCAAAAATATGGTCAACATCAAAACTGCTAAGGAAGTCTGGGAAGATTTGCTCATTATGCACGAAGGAACAGAAGTAGTCAGAGAAAATAAGCAATCTTATTTGACTCAACAGAATGAGATGTTCGTCCATGTTCCAAGAGAAAACATCACTTCCACTTATGAAAGATTCAATGTGCTGCTCAACTCTCTTCGAGCTTTTGGAAAAATCTATCCAAACAAAGATCTTATCATAAATTTCATGAGGGCTCTACCGAGCAAATGGGATGACAAAACCACTGCCATCAGAGAATCAAAGAACCTCCATGAAATGACAGTTCAACAACTCTGTGACAACCTTCTTACCTACGAACTAGAGCTGACCCAACGAGCAGAGACTCTATCTGAAGAAAGAAAGAAGGACAAAGGAGTTGTTCTCAAAGAAACAGAAACCATCTCCTAAGCTCATGCTGAAAATGATTTTGACTCTGAGGAAGATGATGATGAGGATATTGCAATGCTGGTAAGAAAACTCAAAAGGTTCATGCGAAAAGGCAGAAGCAGCAGACCTAAGAGATTCAACAACAATAACAGCCAGGAGCAGATCAACGACCTATACTACAACTGCAAGAAGCCTGGCCATTTTATTGCGAACTACAACAAACCTCTTAGAGAATAGTTAAAGAGGAGAACAAATCCAAAGAAGGAGTTCAAAGGCAACAAAAAGCTCCAGAAAAAAGACAAAGGTCTTGTGGCCGGAGGATCATGGAGTGACTCAGAAAATGACACAACTCCTGAGTCTGGAGATGATGAAGAACCTCAAGTAGCAAATCTGTGTCTAATGGCCAAAAATGCAAAGGATACGAAAAGAACTGGCCATCATGAAGTAAGTATCGATGAGGTATTCGACTTTAACTCTCCTGATGTAGATATTGATGATTTAAGAACTGAATTACATGGCATAACATCTGATCTACATCAATACATGAAGTGGTTCAGAGTTCTATCTAAAGATTATTCTCTTCTTTAAAAAGAGAAAGAGAAAGTTCAAGAAGGACTGAAGACAGCTCTTCTAAGTACTACATCTCTCTCCAAATTTGAGGCAGAGAATAAACTCTTAAGGCAGACCAATGAACTTAACACACAAAGAGAGTCAAATCTAACCTCTAAGATTGAGGAACTAGAAAAGACAATCTTAATGTGGAATAGATCTTCTTCATCCATGGACTCCCTGATCTCCAGTCAGAGAAGTGCATCTGTTAGAATAGGTTTAGGTTTTGGGGAATCCACCTCAGTACCATATATTGAAAAGTTAAAGGAAACTAACATTAGTAGTGCTTCAAATTTCAATAGAGGCATTATATTTGTGAAATTCTCAAAGAAGGAAGAACCAGTGCATCCCTGCTCTTCTGATCCAAGCCATGTTCCAAGGCATAACGGATCCCATGCTAGCCTAGAGTTTAGAAAAGAGAAGAGTAACTTTGTCATTACTCTCCAACCTCGAAGGATCGTGGAGTCAAGTAAAACCAACTCTACGAACCAACCAGGAAGGAATAATAGAGTTAAGTTTCACTCATCACAAACCATGAATCACAAGGATGCATGGAAAAAGAGGAATCAGTGTAAGGGAAAGACCACCAAGAATCCACATAAGTCCAAATGAAGAAAGAATCCACACACACACACACACAAGCATGTATCAAGCTAGATGCTTTGTATATGATTAATATGGTCATAAGGCTGCATAATGCTACAATAATCCTCTGCATATTAAACCCAAAGTCAAGCAGATTTGGGTCCCCAAGGGTACTAACAAGGTAGGACCCATGCAAGTCTGGGTACCAAAATGAGAGTTTAATCTTACTACAGGGACAGAGCTCCACGATCATAACTTGGTATCTGGACAGTGGATGCTCAAGGCACATGACCGGGAACAAAGCCCTCATGTCTAACTTCACAGAGAAGGAGGGTCCAACAATCATCTTTGGAGACAATGACTCTTGAAAGACAAGAGGATATGGCTCAGCTGGGAATGGTGTAGTATCCTTCAGCAAAGTAGCCTGTGTGGAAGGACTAAAGCACAATCTTCTGAGCATAAGACAACTCTGCGACAAGGTTCATTAAGTTACCTTCCTCAACAATCAGTGTTAAGTTAGAGATCTGAAGAACTCGTCTATAAAGCTGACCGGAATAAGAGAAGGGAACATCTACACTATTAATCTTGCTCAACTAAGTTCTAATGAGACAATATGCTTTCTTGCTAAAGCCTATGAAGAAATGAGCTAGCTATGGCATAGAAGATTGTCTCATCTCAATTTCAAAAGTATGTCAAAACTGGCATCCAAAGATCTAGTAGCAGGTCTACCCAAGCTCAAGTTCGTCAAAGAAAGGCTATGCAATACCTGTCAGCTTGAAAAACAAACTAGGAGTTCATTCAAAGCCAAAACGATTAACTCAATTGATAAGCCCCTACAGTTACTTCACATGGATCTTTTTGGGCCAATTCCAATTATAAGCCTTGGAGGGAAGAGATACTCATTGGTCGTAGTGGATGATTACACCATATTTACATGAGTGTTCTTTCTAAATTCTAAAGATGAAACAAGCTCTCAACTCATCAAGATGTTCAAGCTGGCGATGAACGAAAAAGGGGAAAAGATCAAAGATATAAGGAGTGATCATGGTAGAGAATTCGACTTCTCTAAGATGGATCAGTTTTGCACAGACAATGGCATCAATCACAACTTCTCAGCTCCACGAACTCCACAGCAAAACGGAGTAGCTGAAAGAAAGAACATAACGCTGATTGAAGCCGGAAGGACTCTACTAGCAACAACTTATCTGCCTCAATACTTCTGGGCAGAAGCTATCAGCACTGCGTGCTACACTCAAAATAGGTCTCTTGTTCACTCTACATTAAAGAAGACTCCATACGAGCTGTGGAGAGGAAGAAAGCAAAATGTTAGCTACTTCCATGTGTTTAGCTGTGCATGCTACATTCTCAACAATGGAAAACAAAATCTGACTAAATTCCAACCCAAGTCAGATGAAGGAATCTTTCTTGGATATGCCACAGACAGTAAGGCCTATAGAGTGTTCAACAAAAAGATGCTAAGTGTTGAAGTCTCGATTCATGTCATCTTCGATGAAACAGAATCAGACAAATTTGTGCCTCAAGACATTGCGATCTACGACTCAAACACTATGAATAAGGTGGTCGAGCCCAACACCACGATCGCAGCCACAAAAGATGAAATCGTCGAGCCTGAAGAAGAGATCGTAGAGAGAGCTACACCAGACGACGAACCTCTGCAACAAGAGACAGAGGTTGATCTCGAAGAATTCAAAAAAGAAGGCACCAAAATAGATGTTCTAATAGGGAACAAATGGGAAAGAGATCACACTCAAGACCTGATAATTGGAGACCCAAATGCAAGAGTCAAGACGAGATCTGCCACCTAGAATGAGTGTTTCTATCTAAGCTTTTTGTCCTAAATGGAACCCAAGAAGATAGAAGATGCTATGGAAGACTCGAGTCGGATAGAAGCCATGCAAGAGGAAACTGAATTAGTTTAAAAGAAGCAAAGTCTGGAGATTAGTCCCTAGACCAAGAAGTCACCCAGTTATTTGTAACAAATGGGTCTTCAGAAATAAGATGGATGAAGATGGGGTAATCACAAGGAACAAGAAAAGAATAGTGGCCAAAGGTTATTCCCAAGAAGAAGGCATCGACTATGACGATACCTTCGCACCTGTTTCCAGATTAGAAGCCATCAAGATATTCCTTGCTTTTGATGCCCACATGAAGTTCAAAGTTTTCCAAATGGATGTCAATAGTGCATTTCTGAATGGTGAAATTCAAGAAGAAGTATATGTAGAGCAACCTCCAGGTTTCATCAATCCAACTCTCTCTAACTATGTCTATAGATTAGACAAAGCCTTATATGGACTTAAACAAACACCTAGAGCATGGTATGAAACACTAACTAACTTTCTTATTAAAAATGGTTTCACTAGAGGTAGAGTAGATACCACATTATTTCTTAGGAAGCACAAAAATACAATCTTACTAGTTCAAATATATGTGGATGATATTATCTTTGGTTCTACTGATGAAAATCTATGCAAGAGATTTGTCAAGCTTATGCAGAGCAAGTTCGAAATGAGTATGATGGGTGAGCTGAATTTCTTTCTTGGACTGCAAGTGAAGCAGACTGATGAAGGTATCTTCATCAACCAAGCCAAGTACATCAAAGACTTACTTAAGAAGTATGACATGGAATTAGCCTGTCCCATAAAAACACCAATTGCTCCAGCGACTAAGGTTGACAAAGATGAGAAAGGTAAAAGTATTGACATTACTCAATACAGAGGTATGATAGGCTCTCTTCTATATCTAACTGCCAGTAGACCAGACATAATGGTTGCAACATACATATGTGCTAGATTTCAAGCTAATCCTAAAGAATCACACTTAACTGCTGTAAAGAGAATTTTCAGGTATCTCGAAGGCACACCTCACTTGGGACTTTGGTATCTCAAGGAGTCCTCCTTTGAACTAACAGGATATACAGATGCTTATTTTGCAGGCTGCAAAATCGATAGAAAAAGCACCAGTGGCACCTGTCAATTGCTAGGAAACAGACTTGCATGGGCGGAACTAGGGGGCGAGGATGGTCATATGACCCCCCAACCTTGGAATCTGAAACATGTTAATATTAGTTAAATTTGATCTTTGTTATGAGATGATATTAATTTTTTTTATGTCTTTTCACATATAATAAATTAACAATATTACTATAAGATAAAATAATGTTAAATAAGTTTGATAATTAATTAATTAATATTACACTCATTTGTCTTACTAACTTAATCATACATTGGTATCACTTTTTTTGTAAATGAGAATAACTTAATTCAT
This sequence comes from Panax quinquefolius, assembly GCA_020205615.1. Lineage (NCBI taxonomy): Eukaryota > Viridiplantae > Streptophyta > Magnoliopsida > Apiales > Araliaceae > Panax > Panax quinquefolius. The sequence goes on from CM035154.1 coordinate 75,976,371, forward strand.
TTTCTTGATTTGAGTGGCTACTCTCAGTTGTCTCCAAAGAAGATGATCAGAACCATAATATAAGGTTTTGAATGTATAATATTATAATTTTTAATTTATCTATAAAAGTAGCTAATCAGTTGACTAAAAAATTCAAAGCCTGATTAATAGTCTCATAATTAGGGAAAAATTAATATATATATATATATATATATATATATATAAAAATTTATTAGAGTCACAACTTATAGATTTACAATGGTTGGAATAGGATGTTGTGAAATACTATAATTGGGCAAAATAAATTTGAAAGAAGCACTGCAAGCATTAATAAATAATTTTTTTATTGATGTATTTTGACCCCCCTCTAAAAATGTTCTGGTTCCGCCACAACAGACTTGTGTCCTGGTTTAGCAAGAAGCAAAATTCAGTATCTACCTCTATAGCGGAAAATTTAATACATTCTTTATTGAGCAAATTTTGTGCTTTCAAATCTTATGGATGAAGAACCAACTAGCAGATTATGGGTTTGATTTCAAGTCTATACCTGTTCATTGTGATAACACAAGTGTCATAGAAATAACACATAATCCTGTAATGCATTCTAGGACTAAGAATATAGAAATAAGATATCATTTTATTAGGGATTATGTACAAAATGGAACTGTATCTTTACAATACATCCCTACTAAAAATCAACTTGTTGATGTCTTTACAAAACCTTTAGATGAATCCAAATTTAATAAATTAATAAGTGATTTAGGTATGCTAAATCTACAACTATAAATTCTATGCTCTAGTTGGTGCTAACCATGCAGATAAAAAGGCTATATTAAAATTGTAGAGATGACTAAGAGAAACCATGATCGTGGAGCAGTCTCAACATGGCAGAGAAGCCCACTATGATGACAACATTCCTTTTAAATTAAAGGGACTCTCATCTATAAGTGTCATCGACTTTTATGAAGGTCTAAAGATCCACCACCAGAAGTCTCAGAGTGACAAGGGCTACAAAAAGAAAGAATTTCTCTAGAAGTATGAATTTCTAGTTGATATTGTTGGAAAATGCATATGCTGCAAAAGCTTTGGCCACGAATCTGTGAATGAGGTCAAACTGAAGCTCATGACAACAATCTGCTTCAGAATTCAACACAACTATGGGGCTTTGCTCATAGATTGGAACTAAAAAGTGGATGGTCAGCTCAAAGAAGATAAAGAGCTATGGCAAAATGCTCTATGGAAGATACATAAGCATAATTCTGCAATCTGCTCTGGGTGACGAAATTGGAGACACAGAAGAAGAAGCCATCAACCCCAATAGAAGAATGACCTAAAGCTATTTCAAAATTGGAAGAGAAACCCTGCAGAAAATGTGAGGATGATGTCTGAATCCAGTGGAAGAACTGGTGAAGTAATGAAATCTGGTCTACCTGGAAATATGTCAGTTATGAAGGAAGCAGAGGAAGAAAAAGTCAATCAGGAGGAACCCAATAGGTTTGATCAGAAAAAGTAAGGGTAAGAGGAAATTGAATGATCAAATAACAGAAGAGCCTCAAGGCTCAACCACTGATGCGCCCCAAGAAAGTTCGGGAAATGAGATTCTAAAGGAAATAAAAAAGAAGAAGCAGCAGACTGAAGAGGAAGAAGATAGATCCACTATCTCTCAGCTGCTTAAGAAAGGAAAACGCAACCATAAATCAAAGAAGTCTTCACTCACCTCGATCGTAGTCATTACCGATCGTAGAGTCCAGACTTGCCAACCCATCAGAGGTGGATGCTGCAACAGTTTCTCAGCCTGAACAAACTGTCAGAGCTGAAGTTGAAGAGAGCGTTGAGGTTGTGGCTCAGCCCAGGAGGACAAAAAGAAAGCTTGTCAAGAAATACATTCTAGTCAATGAAGGAGTCTTGAATGAAGAAGACAGAAGAATAGCTGCCGAAAAGGAGCTACCCGAAGCCATTGAGGAGAATACAACTTGGGTTAAGGGGGAGCTTCTTGAAGCCCATGAACAAGTAAGTACTCCAACTGAGGGGTAGCTTCTTGAAAAACTGGAATAGATAGAGGATCACTTTGAGGGGGAGCCTCACAAAGTCCCCATGTCATAGAAAGCTACAGCTGAGGAGGAGCTGCAAAGAAATGACCATGAACCTCCCTTAGTTCCTCAAGAGATCTTAGCCTCTGAAACTATGGAAATGAAGAGGGTTGAAGCTATATAGGTGGAGATGGCATAAGAATAGAGAAGAAATGAGGAGATGATTGATGTGGTGGAAGTTTCAAATGAAGAAAATAAAGACCGGGAAGAAGAAGAAGATAACAAAATTGAGATTATTACAGTAGGCTGGGATGGATATAGGAGAGCCAACTACAATCAGTTATTCTCCTACTTGCCAATGATGTCCTATCACAGAGCCTTAATTCTCAACTCCTGGGATCACATGTTCTAGACCTTTAAAGCTTATCCAGCAATCTCAGTGCTAGCTTATGGATTCCCAAGCAACCTCACTTTTGCCCAGAAGCTGATCACTAACCATCCTTCTTCAGAAGCTGAGCGTGAGGTACACTATATTCCCATCTCTTTCAGAGTAAATCACTGTCTTCCATCAAACGTCAACCAATTCTATGAATTGCCAAGATGGTTGGAAGTGGTTCTTCACCTATAAAATCAATTTTCAGTTACAAAATCCCAAAATTCTTTAACTGATGAACCAAATACGCCTAACTTCATATTAGCCCAATCTTCAACCATCAATCCCACTTAAATCGTAGAGTCACCTGCTCTACCAGCCTCAACAGCCTCTACTCCCACACCTAAAACCTCCATACATGCACCTCCTACGGACATTCCTTCCTCCTCAATCAACAGTTATTTCAATCTTGCTCTTGTTCTCTCAAATCTGCAAGAACAAAATACAAGAACCTCTCATACGGACATTCAGAAAATTCTTGAGCATCTCTCAGCTCTTCCCACCAAATCTGAGCTGACTTATGCATCACAAGAAGTGACCATGGAAATTCAAGAAGATCTAGAAACTCACTCTCTACTTGTTCATACACGGTTAAACCACTTGATCGATGCTGCCAACACTCTTCATAGCAACATGAGTTTTGAACTCGCTCCAAGAAATCATCAAGGAAATGATCTTCAATATAAATGAAAAGGATCAAATTCACTTTCAATCGAACCAAAAGAAAAAGGAAGAAGTTATCCTACTTCAGAAGACTCAGGAGGCTCAAAACAAACTCCTTATGGATAGCATCTCAAGTCTATGATCCTCTATGACTAAATTCCAAGCATACTCTATGAATCAAATGCAATAAACAGACACTATCTTGGTCATTCTGCAAAATCATAAATCCCAAACTGATGCTCTGGTTCAAGAAAATCGTGAAGACATTTCTCAGTCAAGGAATCAGCTCCACGAACGTGTTCAAGGCGTGAATCGTCTGTTAGAAGACATTTGAACCCTTGATGCTGACATAAAGGGGGAGAATAAAGCGGAGGAGAAAGGAAAAGGTAGAGGCAAAGGAAAAAAATTTGCTCAAACTTCAAGGAGCCCTCTCTCAAGACAGCCTCGCTATCAGACTCCACGAACTAAACAACAGCAGCGCCAACCAATTCTCATGACGCAACCGTTAAGGAGTCAAGGGCCATCTCCTAGCTCACAAGGGGTAACCACTACTGGCTTAAATATACCGATTGGAGATCCTGCCTTTATGAATAGACATGATCATGGAGAAAGGTTAAGTTAAAGTGAGCTAGAAGATATTGTATAGAGAGATGAAGCTAGTAGGGGAAGAAGAGTTGCATAGTATGCCAACCCTCCAAGAAGTAAAAAGGCAAAAGAGATAGAGATAAGTTAAAATTATTCCTTATTGATGTAACTATGCTATGTTGTAATATATGTTTTTCAACATCAATAAATTCATGTTTATTCTCTAGAGATTTTAGCTGCTCACTAAAACACTAAGTCATATTTACTTTCTAGCATCCTACATTTAGAAATTGATGTCATAATGAAAATCTCCTCGGTTATGTCAACATCAAATAGGTGGGATTATTGGGAATTGCATATTAAAATTTGATTTTGAAAGTAAATAAACATGCTTGTATATAAAGTCCTTCAAAGAACATGTAAGACCCCGAATTTTGTGAATAAAGATTTATTTTTCTCAAAATATTTTTTTTAAGTATTATGGTGTGGATTTGATATAATGTTATAGTTGTGGGTAGTATTTATAAATTTTGTAAAGAATGCGAGTTGTCATAAAATATTCGATTGGTCGGGGAATATTCGTTTTAGCAGGGAATATTCGTACGATGGCACAATCATTGGTGGACCCCACAACGGAATTATTGTCGGAGTTAGAAAATGATAGAAATATCTTTTTATAAAAGTAACGACGAAAGTTTATCGTTAAACTATTGAAATAACCGGTGTTAAAAGTACATTAATACGCGTGGTTGCATAGTAGCACACGGTATTGATTATTGAAGCTTACGTGAAAAGTTACTCAGTTGTACTCAATTATTGCTACAGTAATTGTTGCATCATATCTCTCATATTATTGATTCAATTATTGTCACACTATCATCTGCATAATATTTTATATTATTAAATCAATAATTGAGGCGACAAAGTTATTAATATTATTATTTACAATATTGACGATGTCTATTGTATTTTATAAGTTTATGTTTTGTCGTATTTTACACGACAGTTGCATTATTAAGTTGTATTTGAATTTTGTACCATGTATTTGGTGACTCAAGTGTGTGTTGTATACCTATTATGGGGGCGTCACAGTTGGTATCAAAGCTTAGGGATATGATCCCTAGCTGAGATGCGAGACTAGATGTAAGACCCCAAATTTTATGAATAAAGATTTAATTTTCTCGAAATATTTTTTTTAATATTATGGTGTGGATTTGATATAATGTTATAGTTGTGGATAGTATTTATAAATTTTGCAAAATATGCAAGTTGTTATAAAATATTCGTTTGGTCGGGAAATATTCTTTTTGTCGGGAATATCCGTACGACGGCACAATCATTGGCAAACCCACAACGGAAGTATTGTCGTATTTAGAAAACGACAACATTATCTTTTTATAAAAATAACGGCAGAAGTGTTACCGTTAAAACTGTTGAACTACATGGTAGTAAAAATACGATATACATTGGTTACATAAGTAGCACACACGGTATTGGTTATTGATACTTACGTGAGAAGTCACTCAGTTATACTCAATTATTGCTACATTAATTGATGCATCATATCTCTCATATTATTGATTCAGTTATTGTCACAGTATCATCTGCATTATATGATATATTATTAAATCGATAATTAAGACGACAAAGTTATTCATATTATTAAATTACAATATTTATAATGTCTAGAAGTTCTGTCAAGGAGAGGTTTGGTCACCTAATTACGCGCCAATAGGGAGAAATCCTTATTAGAAAACCCCCTCTTTCTTGGGAACGACCTGGTTGTTAAATATTGTGAGTTATAATATTAATGATAAATAAGTTCGTGTTGATTAAAGATGAAATTGATAGTTCTATTGTGTTAAAATTATTTGTGTTAGTGGAAATCGACATTTATTTCGATAATAATTGATGTCTGGAGGTTATATTGTTCAATCGGGTATTCGGGACACTTTTTGTGTCAGAATACTATTCACGAGTTACTATTCACCCAATTACTATTCACCCAATTACTATTCACTCTAGTATTATTCACTCTGGTATTTGGGATATTTTTCGTGTCGGGATACTATTCACGGGGTTACTATTTATGGAGTAATATTCACCCAAAAAATATATTTCTTTTCGGTCCAAATTATTTTTGGGTACAATATTATTCCATGAGGAGATGTGCTAATTTTTAAGACCGTTGGTTGAAATTATAATAGTAAATCAATATGGATCGTTGGTTTAAAGTTTTAATAGTAACTTGTCCTTTCGGTTTTGTAAGAGTTATTTGTCCCTTCAGTTTCCCAAGAGTTATTTATCCCTTCAGTTTTCCAAGAGTTATTTGCCTCTTCGGTGTTCCAAGAGTTAATTGCCCCTTCGCAAATAGTAGTTGTCTCTTCAATATTACCAAGAGTCATTTTGACCCTTCGTTAAGACCAAGAGCCACTCTTAGTTCTTCTATAAATAGAAGCTCATTCCTTCATTATTTCTTACGAATTCACTGAAACTCTAGAGAGAGAAACTATAGAGAGAAAGAAGAAAAGTATTCTGCTACTTCTTTTTCCAATATCCAGCTTTTTCTAAAGGTAAGGGTATTATTTCTTTCAGATTCATGAAGAGAAATATTGTTATTCCATTCCTTATTATTCTATTGGAATAATCAGATATGCGACTCTGGTATACATGGTAAAATTCATCTGTTATTCCATTCTTTATTATTATCTTTGGAATAACTTTGTCATGCAAAAACCGTATACATGGTGAAATTTTGTTGTTATTCCATTCTTTATTATTACTGTTAGAATATCGTGTATGCAATTTAATTTACTTTTCGACATTATTACATTCTTTTTTTTTATTATCATATCAAAAATATCCCGTTGTTATTTTTCTTTATTATTACTTTACATCGGTTCCATTATTTATTATTCCATTATTTATTAATATCACATATCACGTGTGTTTACGCATTTTGGTTCCATTATTTATTATTCTGTTAGGAATAACCTGTCTGTGCGATCTATCTCATGCATGGTGAATTCTTCTGTTATTCCATTCTTTATTATTCTATTGGAATAACCTGTCTATGTGGATTACCAAATGCATGGTGAATGATCCTTTGTATTTCATTCCTTATTAAATTGAGGAAATGATCTGTTTACGTGGATTATGATAAAAGTCATAATAAAAGCATTGGACTGATGAAAATCATGGGTATATGTAGTATTAGTAATTGTTATGTTGAGTTATGTTGGTTATTATGTGAAAACATGAAAGTTTCTTAGAAATCACAAAGGGTTGAAAATCAGATTTTGGTGAAAATGAAATATGAAATTCAATTGATCATATCTCCTATTATATTTTGAATTTTTGAGCGTGGTCAAGTTCTAGAGTTAGATCTATGATTTTTCTAACTTATCCAGGTGGAATCACTGGAAAAAGTGTTGTAGATTTTCGTGTGGACTGATTTTTGCAAAGGAGTCAAAAACTGCAAAGTACTAAATAGCTTCTACCCAGAAATTTAAAAGGGCATTTTCGGCCACTTAGTTTGTGAAATAAATTCCGGCCTTTTGGAATATGTAAATATATGGTATAAAGTACCTCCTGTCCAAAAATGAGCTCATTCCGATTTAAAATGAGCAAGTTATAACTATTTCAATATTTAGGTTTTTTCGACGAAAAACGCTATAACTGGAGTTCTATAACTCTCATGACCATGAAATTTAAACTAGAAGCTCACCTTAACATGTGTAAGATCCTGCCAAGATTTGGGAATTTTTGGAGTTAAAATTGAGGTAGCTAATTTCTTAAGGAATTAATTAGAAATTGATTTTTAAAAAATAGTAAATGAATTTTAAAAATTCTGAGAAAAATATATGTTCAATATGGGACAATATCCTGCTAAATCCCAGAAAAGAAATATTTTTGGGACTGATTTGGTGTTTTTCATGAAAATAATCTAGTTATGAGTAAATGAGTTAAATATGTTATGTGAAGTAACAAAATTGAAAAATAGGATTTTATGGCTTGGGAATCCTATATAGGGTATATGTAGATTTTTGATAAGGGATTTGATCATTGGTGATGAAATCTTATGAATATGGTATTTTTGGATGATTAAATGCATTATTTGATAAAGTGTAAACAATTGAAATAAATTATTTATAAGTTTAAGAAGTGATTAAAATATTGTTATAATATTAATAATATTAGATTATGAGCTTCTTAAGTGGTTGATAATGTTTGGATAAATTTAAAGTCTTTAATATTTATCCTTGTTTTCGTTTGATTAATGCTTATATCATTGTCATCATTCTCATGCTTATATTGTGATGAAAGTCATATTGGCTTACGTACATAGATGGGCTTGGTGTGATTATTACCGATTGATTATTCGGTACGTGCGAACCGTAATGTGATGAATGATGTGGTAAAAATCCTCAGTGGCCTGTAGTGCATTGATGAACAGTGTTTGGTATGATTATGACTAGGGATTATTCGGTATAGTCAGAACTATTGATGATTTAATGAATATCCTTGGCCCGTAGTGCAATGATGATTCGATGATGTGGTTTATTTATTAAGCTGAGTCTCAACGATAAAAATTGGTGAAAACATTTTAAATCATAGAAGTTAGTAGATTTTATTCTCTACTTGACTCTTCTAATGGATTGCTTGTTCCGCTGCAGTTAAACTTGATGTCTATTTTATTTTATCAGTTTAACATTGTTGAAGACTAATGATAATTTATTCTGTATTATCTTAGTCAAAATATTTCTTACTGGGCTAGTTGAGCTCACCCTTTCTTTCACTGTTCTCTTCAGGAAATGAGAATATAGCTGGGACGAGTCGAGAAACGGAGTGACAATCCAGATGATAGAATTAGTAGTCCTCACTATTCTGTTAAATAGTGTGATAATAAATGTAATGAGGACTGAATTTGAGTTTGTATACTGTCTATGAGGACTCCATTGAGAGTGGATATTGTCTAGAAGACAATATTCTTGATTAAACTCTCAGTTTATGTTTTGTCGTATTTACACGACCAGTTGTATAATTAAGTTGTATTTGATTTATGTACCATGTATTTGGCGACTCAAGATGGGTGATGTATACCTATTTTTGGGGGCGTCACAGTTGGTATCAAAGCTTAGGGATATGATCCCTGGCTGATATGTGAGACAAGAACTAGGAGGGGAGAGACGAGGAATTCATTCGCTAGTATGACCTACCTAAGTTTATTTGGTATTTAATTGGTCGGTCAGAGTATAGGGATAATATGTGATATGTGAATTAACCCTTGTTTTGTGACTGTGTTTGAAAATGACATCTGAAAATGTTGAGATAAGCAATGGAGCAAAATAATATGACCTTATCGCAGTACGAGGCTAAGTTTGCGGAGTTATCCCAGTTTTCATCCCATTTGGTCGATAATGAGGAGCGAATGACGCGAATATTTCTAAGAGGTTTGAAACCCGATATACGTCAATACCTCATTTCTCATAAACTTTGTTTATATTCAGATGTTGTGAATAAGGCTCAATTATTGGAGTGCGATAATGAGTTAGCACAACCAAAAGGTAACGACCAACAACACGATAATAATTGTACCGATGGCAACGGCCATCGGAACAATGATGACCATCGTGGGGGAAATAATCATGCCAAGAATGGTAACCACTTCGGTGGTAATCATGGCCAAGATAATAGAAGTGGAAATTTCAAAAAGAGAAGGTCATTTAGCTCGATTTTTTCGTATAGTGAAGTTAAGTCCAGCTGGGACGGTGGCACCAAAAGCGGATACGGACAAAACAAAGTCGGTGGTTTCAGGTAGAGCGTTTTCCGTGACTTCTCAAAAAGCGAGTAACCCAAACGAAGTTAGCACGGGTTAGTTAATTATAAATTTTTGCGAAGTCTATACCTTATTAGATACCGGTTCTACCCAATTTTTTTATCTCTCTTTCTTATGCTCAACGTTTAAATTTGACTCCGGAGAAATTAGACTTTGACTTATCTGTTGAAACTCCGTTAGGAGAAACCTTCATTACATGTGCTATCCAAGTCTTGGATGAGAGTCACAGTTTTGAATTATATTTCTATTGTTAATAAATTTCCTGACGTATTCTTGAAGACTTCTTACTACTCTAGAAGCGTGAAATCGAATTTTGTATTGACCCCAGTACAAAACCCATTTCTAAAACCCTTAAATATTTCTTCAACTAAAACGAACGTATAATGTGCCAAAGACGTTGGCTCGAGCTGTTGAAGATTACGATCGTACCATTCAATATCATTATGGAAGAGCGAACGTGGTAGCTGACGCGTTGAGTAGAAGATCGTATGTGTTTACGAGTGCGATGTTGTTAACAGAAAAACCCATTTTGTATAACTTACAAATGATGAAGATAGAGTTAAAGACTCTAGAGACCCACGTGAAGATAGCAAATATATGAGTAGAACCGACTTTAATCGATAAAGTTAAAGCCACTCAAGCTACAGACTCAGAGCTTATGAATGTGAAGAAGAAGGTTCTAGAGGGCGTTATTCTAGAAGCAAGAATCGATGAAGAGAGGAAATCTCAACCCTTGATTTTATTGGCCCATTTGAAATCCTCGATTGAGTAGGAACTGTGGCCTATAGACTCATTTTACCGCAAAGTATGTCACATGTTCATAACGTTTTTCACGTATCGATGTTACGTAATTATGTGGATGACCCGAACCACATTATTGAATTAGAACTAGATGATATAGCAAAAGATTTAACGTATGAGGAGATACGTGTTAAAATCTTGGATAAGAAGGATCGTATTCAACACTCAAAAGGTTATACCTCAAGAGTTAGAATCTGAAGTGAAGTCAAGGTATCCTCATCTCTTTGACATACTAGGTACATATGTAAATTTTGAGGGCGAAATTTCATAAGAAAAGGAGATTGTAAGACCCCAAATTTTATGAATAAAGATTTAATTTTCTCGAAATATTTTTTTTAATATTATGGTGTGGATTTGATATAATGTTATAGTTGTGGGTAGTATTTATAAATTTTGCAAAATATGAAAGTTGTTATAAAATATTCGTTTGGTCAGGGAATATTCTTTTTGTCGAGAATATCCGTACGACGGCACAATCATTGGCAAACCCACAACGAAAGTATTGTCGTATTTAGAAAATGACATAATTATCTTTTTATAAAAATAACGGCGGAAGTGTTACCGTTAAAACTGTTGAACTACCCGGTAGTAAAAAATACGATGTCTACGCGTGGTTGCATAGTAGCACACGATATTGGTTATTGATGCTTACGAGAGAAGTCACTCAGTTATACTCAATTATTGCTACATTAATTGATGCATTATATCTCTCATATTATTGATTCAGTTATTGTCACAATATCATCTGCATTATATGATATATTATTAAATCAATAATTGAGACAATAAAGTTATTCATATTATTAAATTGCAATATTTACAATGTCTAGAAGTTCTGTCAAGGAGAGGTTTGGTCACCTAATTGCGCGCCAATAGGGAGAAATCCTTATTGGAAAGCCCCCTCTTTCCTGGGAACGACCTGGTTGTTAAATATTGTGAATTATAATATTAATGATGAATAAGTTCGTGTTGATTAAAGATGAAATTGATAGTTCTATTATGTTTAAATTATTTTTGTTAGTGGAAATCGACATTTATTTCGATAATAATTGATGTCTGGAGGTTATATTGTTCAATCGGGTATTTGGGGTACTTTTTGTGTCGGAATACTATTCACGAGTTATTATTCACAAGTTACTATTCATGGGTTACTATTCACCTAATTACTATTCACTTTAGTATTATTCACTTGGGTATTTGGGACACTTTTCGTGTTGGGGTACTATTCACGGGGTTACTATTCTCAAAGTACTATTCACGGGGTACTATTCACCCGAAAAATATATTTTTTTTCGGTCCAAATCATTTCTGGGTACAATATTATTCCATGAGGAGATGTTCTAATTTTTCAAACCATTGGTTGAAATTATAATAGTAAATCAATATGGATCGTTGGTTTAAAGTTTTAATAGTAACTTGTCCTTTCGGTTTTCCAAGAGTTATTTGTCCCTTCAGTTTCCCAAGAGTTATTTGTCCCTTCAGTTTTCCAAGAGTTATTTGCCTTTTCGGTGTTCCAAGAGTTAATTATCCCTTCGCAAATAGTAATTGTCTCTTCAATATTACCAAGAGTCATTTTGATCCTTCGTTAAGACCAAAAGCCACTCTCAGTTCTTCTATAAATAGAAGCTCATTCCTTCATTATTTCTTACGAATTCACTGAAACTCTAGAAAGAGAAACTATAGAGAGAAAGAAGAAAAGTATTCTGTTACTTCTCTTTTCCAATATCCAGTTTTTCTGAAGGTAAGGGGTATTATTTCTTTTGTATTCATGAAGAGAGCTATTTTTATTCTATTCCTTATTATTCTGTTGGAATAATCTGTATACGCAGACTACCGTATACATGGTGAAATTTTGTTGTTATTCCATTCTTTATTATTATGTTGAATAACTTTGTTTATCTTAAGTGCGTATATACATGGTGAAATTCTTCTATTATTCCATTCTTTATTATTACATTGGAATATCCTGCATGCGGTGCAATTTTACTTTACATCGATCTAGTTACATTCTTTTTATTATTACGTTTTTAATATCATTCTGCATACGTGCATCGTTCTGCATGACACGGTTCCATTATTTATTATTCTGCGAATATATAATATCCTCGTGCGTGTTTTTATTCGCAATATCACGTTCCATTATTTATTATTTATTATTGGGGAATAACTTTGTTTGTGCGATCTATCGCATGCATGGTGAATTTATCTGTTATTCCATTCTTTATTATTCTGTTGGAATAACCTGTCTATGTGGATTACCACATGCATGGTGAATGATCCTTTGTATTTCATTCCTTATTAAATTGAGGAAATGATCTATTTATGTGGATTATGATGAAAGTCATAATAAAAGCATTGGACTAATGAAAATCATGGGTATAATTAGTATTAGTAAGTGTTATGATGAGTTATGATGGTTATTATGTGAAAACATGAAAGTTTCTTAGAAATCACAAAGGGTTGAAAATCAGATTTTGGTGAAAATGAAACATGAAATTCAATTGACTATATCTCCTATTATATTTTGAATTTTTGAGTGTGGTCAAGTTCTAGAGTTAGATCTATGAGTTTTCTAACTTATCCAAGTGAAATCACTAGAAAAGGTGTTGTAGATTTTTGTGTAGACTGATTTTAGCAAAGGAGTCAAAAACTGCAAAGTACTAAATAGCTACTGCCCAGAAATTTAAAAGGGCATTTTCGGCCTCTTAGTTTGTGAAATAAATTTCGGCATTTTGGGACATGGAAATATATGGTATAAAGTACCTCCTGTCCAAAAATGAGCTCATTCCGACTTAAAATGAGTAAGTTATGACTATTTCAATATTTAGGTTTTTCCGACGAAAAACTCTATAACCAGAGTTCTATAACTCTGATGACCATGAAATTTAAACTAGAAGCTCACGTTAACATGTGTAAGATCCTGCCAAGATTTGAAAATTTTTGGAGTTAAACTTGAGGTAGCTAATTTCTTAAGGAATTAATTAGAAATTAATTTTTGAAAAATAGTAAATGAATTTTAAAAATTAGAGAAAATATATGTTCAATATGGGACTATATTACGCTAAATCCCGGAAAAAAAATATTTTTGGGACTGATTTGGAATTTTTCATGAAAATAATCTAGTTAAGAGTAAATGAGTTAAATATGTTATATGAAGTAACAAAATTGGAAAATAGGATTTTATGGCTTGGGAATCCTATATAGGATATATGCAGATTTTTGATAAGGGATTTGATCATTGGTGATGAAATCTTATGAATACGGCATTTTTGAATGATTAAATGCATTATTTGATAAAGTGTAAATAATTGAAATAAATTATTTATAAGTTTAATAATTGATTAAAATATTGTTATAATATTAATAATATTAGATTATGAGCTTATTAAGTGATTGATAATATTTGGATAAATTTAAAGTCTTTAATATTTATCCTTGTTTTCGTTTGATTAATGCTTATATCATTGTCATCATTCTCATGCTTATATTGTGATGAAAGTCATATTGGCTTACGTACATAGATGGACTTGGTGTGATTATGACCAGAGATTATTCGGTATAATCAGAACCGTAATGTGATGAATGATGTGGTAAAAATTCTCAGTGGCCTATAATGCATTGATGGACAGTGTTTGGTATGATTATGACCAGAGATTATTCGGTATAGTCAGGACTATTGATGATTTAATGAATATCCTTGACCCGTAGTGCAAGGATGATTCGATGATGTGGTTTATTTATTAAGCTGAGTCTCAGCGATAAAAATTGGTGAAAACATTTTAAATCATAGAAGTTAGTAGATTTTATTCTCTACTTGACTCTTCTAATGGATTGCTTGTTTCGCTACAGTTAAACTTGATGTCTATTTTATTTTATCAGTTCAACATTGTTGAAGACTAATGATAATTTATTTTGTATTATCTTAGTCATAATATTTCTTACTGGGCTAGTTGAGCTCACCCTTTTCTTTCACCGCTCTTGAAATGAGAATATAGTTGGGGACGAGTCGATGAGCGACAGTGATGGTCCGGATGATAAGATTAGTAGTCCTCACTATTCTCATTAAATAGTGTGATAATAAATGTAATGAGGACTGAATTTGAGTTTGTATACTGTCTATGAGGACTCCATTGAGAGTGGATATTGTCTAGAAGGCAATATTCTTGATTAAACTCTCAGTTTATGTTTTGTCGTATTTTACACGACAGTTGTATAATTAAGTTGTATTTTATTTATGTACCATGTATCTGGCGACTCAAGATGGGTGATGTATACCTATTTTTGGGGGCGTCACACTTGAACTAGGAGGGGAGAGACGGGTAATTCCTTCTCTAGTATGACCTACCTAAGTTTATTTGTTATTTAATTGGTCGGTCAGAATATAGGGATATTATGTGGCATGTCAATTTCTTTAATTAACCCTTATTTTGTAGCAGTATTTGAGAACGGCAGCTAAAAATGTTAACAATGGAGTGAATGAGATCATGGAGACACCTCTAATCACCAACCAGGATAATGTGATGTCAGGCGAAGAAGGAATTAGATATATCCCTGTGGTGAGGGAAGAATTAATAGTTGCACCCGAGCTAGTCGCAGAGGTAGCAGCTGAGAGTGAGGAAGAAGAGGAACCTGAGGAGAATTTTTTAGAAGATATTTTTGATCGAAATGTAGAACTACAAGATCGTATTTGTGAGTTAGAAGAACAGGTTGAAGAACGGCAGGCGGTCGTGGAGCAAAGGGATGCAACAATTCAAAATTGTGTTACCCGATATGTGATGCTTGAACAGAAGCACTCTTTGGCAAAGTGTAAGATATTAAAGTTGGAATCTGATAATTCAAATGTCAAGGATCAGCTGAAAGAAGAAACAACTGAATGAGTGAGAATGAAGGATGTATGGGTAAAAGCCGCACGACGTGTTGATGTTGTAGAAAGAGACGTCCGATCCAAAAAGGCTAAAATAGATGATGTGTATTTCTCATTTTAGACAACAATTGGGAGAACCCAACATCAAGTTTTGAATTACCCTGTACAGAGCGGTCAACCTCAATTCGATATGGATCGAAGATTGATGATTCAGATCATGAATCTGGAGTACGACGAAGCAGTTGAGGGTGGAATATGCCTTATAGAAAAATCAATTCCAACGGTAGTGATGATACCAAATGCTACCCCAAACAAGTCAAAGCAGGGTAGTTCAAGGGAGAGCGGTTGTCATGACTTCCCAACAAGTGAGGAACCTAAATGAAGTTATCACGGGTAAGCTAATCATAAACTATTGCGAAGTTTATACCTTATTCGATACCGGTTCTACCCATACTTTTATTTCTCCTACTTACGCTTAATGTTTAAATTTAACTCCAGAGAAATTAGACTTTGACTTATCTGTTGAAACTCCATTGGGAGAAACCTTCATTACATCCACTGTTTATAAGTCTTGTTTGGTTCAAATCGGTACCCTCACATTACCTATCAATCTTATTTCCTTAAAAATACGTGCATTTGATGTGATTTTAGGGATTAATTGGTTAACTACTCATCATGCAAAAATTGATTGTTTTCGTAAGGTTGTTAGCTTTCATATTCCTAATCAACCTATTATGCGAATTCAAGCAACCAAACCACTAAAGTCAATCACTGTCATATCAAGCCATAAAGCTATTCGACGGATTTCAAGCTTTCTTAGCCCATGTCACAGATTTAAACAAAAATACGTCAGATTTGAATGATATTTCTATTGTTAATAAATATCCTGACGTATTCCCTGAAGAACTTCCTGGCCTACCCCTAGAGCGTGAAATCAAATTTTGTATCAACCTTGAACCCGATACAAAAACCTTCAAATATTTCTTCACCCAAAACAAACGTAGCATGCGCCAAAGATATTGGCTCGAGCTGTTAAAAATTACGACTATACCATTCTATAACATCGTGGAAGAGCGAACATGGTAGCTAACACATTGAGTAGAAGATCTTATGCGGTTACGAGTGCGACGTTGTTAACACAAAGACCCATTTGTACGATTTACAAAAGATGGAGATAGAGTTAAAAACTCCAAGAACCTACGTGAAGATAGCGAATATACAATTAGAACTGCCTTTAATCGATAAAGTTAAAGCCGCTTAAGCTACATACTCGAAGCTGAAGAATGTGAAGAAGAAGGTTCAAGAGTGCGTTATTCTAGAAGTAAGAATCGATGAAGAGAGGAATCTCAACCCTCGACTTTATTGGTCTATTTGAAATCATCGATCAAGTAGGAACTGTGGCCTATAGACTCGCCTTACCGCCAAGATGTCGCGTGTTCATAACGTTTTTTCACGAATCGATGTTACGTAAATATGTAGACAACCCGAACCACATTATTGAGTTAGAACCGGACGAAATAGCGAAAGATTTAACGTATGAAGAGGTACCTGTTAAAATCTTGGATAAGAAGGAACATATTATACGCTCTAGGGTTATACCTCAAGAGTTAGAATTTGAAATGAAATCAAGGTATTATCATTTCTTCGAACTACCAGGTACGTAAATTTTGAGGGCGAAATTTTATAAGGAGAGGAGATTGTAAGACCCCGAATTTTGTGAATAAAGATTTATTTTCTCAAAATATTTTTTTAAAGTATTATGGTGTGAATTTGATATAATATTATAGTTGTGGGTAGTATTTATAAATTTTGAAAAATATGCAAGTTGTCATAAAATATTCGATTGGTCGGGGAATATTCGTTTTAGAAGGGAATATTCGTACGATGGCACAACAGAATTATTGTCGTAGTTAGAAAACGGCAAAAATATCTTTTTATAAAAATAACGGCGAAATTTTACCGTTAAATTGTTAAAATAACCTAAGTGTTAAAGTAAATGAATGTCTGGCGTGGTTGCATAAGTAGCACGATATTGATTATTGATGCTTACATGAGAAGTCACTCGGTTATACTCAATTATTACTCACGAGAATTCTTTTGTATCATATCTCTCATATTATTGATTCAATTATTGTCACAGTATCATCTGCATAATATTTTATATTATTAAATCAAATTGAGACGACAAAGTTATTAATATTATTATTTACAATATTGACGATGTCTATTGTATTTTATAAGTTTATGTTTTGTCGTATTTTACACGACAGTAGTATTATTAAGTTGTATTTGAATTTTGTACCATGTATTTGGCGACTCAAGATGTGTGATGTATACCTATTTTGGGGCGTCACAGAACATATGTACAAGGAATTAGGTGATAGATCAAAATTGTTAGGTTGATCTGTGCTTAATGTTTATCATTCTGTAAATGAATGTATAGAAGAAAAGATCAAAACTTTTAGGTTAATCTATGTTTATGTGTAATAGATAGGCATGTCTGATCATAGAGCTCTGCAGAAGTTATTCAAGTTTGCCATGAAAATAAGGCAGAATCGTAGTCTACTGAAGTAGAATAAAAGACTGTCAAGTCAGACGAGAGATGGCAGAAGTTAAGGCAGAATCGTAGATATCAAAGAAGTTGATCCAGAATCACAGTCTTTCTTGAAATCTACTCTCAGAATCGTGGAGTTGGTCTGAGCATCTGCCGAGCCAAGTCAGGAATCGTAGTCTGCTCTTGAAAACATAGAGTCTGCAATATCAAGCAAGTAAAGATCATATTCTATCAGTGCTAAAGAGAAATCATAGTGTTCTCTTCGATCAAGCTGAATCAAGCACTAACATGACAAGACACAATGATCACGATCGTATTGTATCTCCTGTCAGCATCAGAAGCATCGAGCCTTGTCCATTAGCTGAAGGATAAAATACTACAAATGAAGAATGGATTATAAACGTTGAGACTTTCGGGAATCCCAATACTCATCCTTAGTATTTATCGAAGAAGCGTATAGAAGAAGCTAAGGAAAGGGACTGCATGCGTGCTGAAAACACTTTTTTAGGTGTTAAAGTAGATAGCGATTTCTTGTGTCATCGATGGGTCGACGGTTTGAACAACAAATTTCCAGGAAGTCAACATTAGTGCTCAGAAGTGTCTGATGCATTTAATGCTTCAACGGATGCCTTCAACGGACATATTTCAAAGGCTCCTTTATATACAAATCAGATAGAGATGCAGCGAGCAAGCAAGCACACAAAAATCTAAAGAACTCTCAACTCTCAAATTCTATGATCCAGAAAGAAAAACTTGCTCAGCTACTCAGTTCTTTCGAACGTATGCTTAATTGTAATTGAGTAGCACAACCCAAGAACTCAACTCTCATCAAGTGTATTCCAAGTCTGCTGGACTTGAAGAGTTCTAAGTGAACTAAGAAATTCCAAGACTGTTGCTCTTGAAGAAATATAAGTGATTCAAAGATTGTAAAGACATCCTTAGTGGATTTCCTACTTGAGGAAAAGAAGAGTAGATTAGGAGCCTTGACTGCTCTGAACCACTTAAAATCACTGTATCTTTTATATTCCTGTCATAACTACTATATTTGTCATAACTACTTATCACCTATTATCTTGGTTTATCTCAACGGGAAACAAAAAAAATCATATATTCTGTTGTGGTTAATTTATTAACAAATCTGAAAAGTATTTTGAAAAATAAAGTTTTTAAATATATTTATTCAACCCCCTTCTAGATAACTATTATTTCTCTGGGAAGTAACATATTTCATAACCCTATCTAATACTGCTCTTGCCCAAACTCTACGCCTACTGTCCAAAATAATCACCAAAGAGAAAGATTTAGAATCTGAATTCGCCCACCTTCAGGTAAGAGTTCAAGCCGTGATGTCCGACCTCGAAAAGGAACAGAGTCTTCACGCAAACACCACATTCCACTGTAAAAAGCTGACACATGATCTAAAGACAATAAAATGGCAATCCTCTGATATAGCCAAACAAAGGAAACAACTCTTGGTGACCGAGGTGAACTGAAAGTCAAAAACGATAAGGTAAATAAGGCCTTGGCCACCCTCCAGAACTAGGTCAAGGACATGCATACAATTATGATGGACATGATCAAGGCCTGTGAGGCATTGGAGAAGAAATATATAGAGTTAAAAGCCCAAGGTCTTCCAATGACTGAAGACATCAAACAATTGTTCATCGCTGAGTACAGGGTCTCCCACAAATTAAGAGAGGCTGTCATGAAGCAATTTGACGATGACTACTAGAGTGCGAGGGTGAAGGACAAGGAAAAATTATTAGCAACCAGTCTTGACCCATCCATCCTCAATTCTTCCAATGAAGAATCTGAAGGTGAATACGGGCCCCCCTTCTACCCAATAAACACTTGTACTTTTTCTTCCCTTTTTTTTTTCTTTATATTGAACTTGTAAGGAATGTCCAATGTATATACTTTTGAATGTAATAAAAGATATTTTTGCAATGAATATATTAATTCCATTAATAAATTGATAAAAGAATATAACTTTAAAAAATATAACTACACATCTTATTGATAATAATTCCGAAGTTGGCCTAATGCCAAATGTTTTTTATTTCAATTCCATCAATTGACCGAAGCCAATATGTAAATGGTTTCGGGACCCCAATGACTTCATAAGGTCCCTCCTAATTAGGCATAAGTTTCCTAATATTCTGAGGAGTAGACGTTTTAGTCTTCTGAAGAGCCAAATAATAAGCCTCGAACCTTATTTACTTAACACTTCGATTGTAGTGTCGAGCAGTCATTCTTTGGTAGATTGTCAGCCGTACCAACGTCGAATCCCAAACCTCCTTCAACAAATCCAGATTAAGACAAATCCCTTCCTCATTATATAACTCTTTATACTGCCTGACCCGAAGAGATAGAGAGAGAGAGAGACCTGATCTCTACTAGAACAAGGGTATCGGTGTTCCATTCCATAAGCCAATCTAAAAGGCGAGTCCCCCGTAGTCATTCGAGGGGTGGTTCGATAAACCCATAGTACACTAAACAACCCTTTAGGCCACCGTCCTTTATCCTAATCCAACCTCCTTTTAATCCCATTTAGCAAGGTTCGGTTCAGTTCGTTACCTCCACCTGACCGTTAGACTGGGGATGTGTGACAGATGTTGTTTGATGCTGAATGTTCAGATCCATCAAAAACTGCTCGAATTTTATCCCAACAAACTGACATCAATTATCTAACACCAAAAACCTTGGGATGCCGAAATGAAGGACCATCAATTCATTAAAAAACCCAAAATAGTCTTTTTTAATTATTGTCTGAAGTGGCTTAGCCTCAACCCATTTAGTCATATAGTCAATGATTACCACTACGGATGCCACATGTCCCATCATCTTTGGTATAGATCCCAAGATGTTAATTCCCCAAACTATGAATGGTATTGGGGACCACTACAAGAAAAATGCTTACCTGTGAACGCCTATCAGTGACCGCATACGGTTCTGATATCCATCTATGACCAAATTTGATCGCTGATATCAATCATAATTTTTTTGCTCGGTAGATGTCCATCGACAACCACCATCAGCGACGGACTTATCGGTGGCCAGTTAATAGCGGCGAGATCTGATTAGCCCAATTTGAAGTCGGTGAGTCGGTCTTCGATTGAAGTGGAGCCCGTCTTTAACGATTAGTAGTAGTGATCGCAGAAGGTCTTTTCGTTCTTCAAACCCTTCAACATTTCAAAGAACAAAAGACATCATTCCGTTGACCTAGAGATGAACTGTTTGAGTGCCTCAATTCATCTGTTCAGCCTATGAACATCCTTAAAAGTCTACGGAGAATTCATATCAAGTAAAGAATAGATCTTCTTAGGGTTGGCTTCAATCTCCCTCTTACTAACCAGAAAATTGAGGAATTTCCTACGAAAGTTCACTTGGTTGGGTTCAGCAGTATGTTGTACTCCCTGATGGTCTGGAAGTACTCCTCCAAGTCATCCAAGTGGTCCCGAACTGTAGCACTTTTAATGATCATATCATCCACGTATACCTCCATGTTACGGCCAAGTCACCTCCTAAACACATAGTGTGACGCCCCCAAAATAGGTCCACACGACCAATTCTGAGTCGCCAGATATCACATTACAGAAATCAAATACAAACTTCATTTATACAACTGTTGAACTGTCGTGTAGAGTACGACAACACATAAGCTATGAGTTTTAATACAAATATATGTAACTCTCATGGTGCCTCGACTACAACACCTTACAATGGTATTTTACATAAAAAGTACAATTCAAGAATCGCTTTTTTAAAAATTAAAATCTTTGGAAAATGCTCAAGGAAACCTTCGTACATGGGAGGCCATGCATCTAAGTTATGATAGATATCATATGACTCGAGAATTATCCTTGGTTGACCCAATAGACCCCAAAGAAAAATGAGAAGATTACTATCATGTTCTTTTCAATGGTGAGTGACATATAATTATCTCCATTGTCTCCAAGTGAGAATTATATTTCAACCAAACTCCAAGATTATATAGGTAGTGCTCATAGATATAATTAGCAAGTGCATGTGCACAACCTTGTATTATTATAACACGAGGTCGTCTGTTATTAGACATCTTGTATGATAGTGGCAAAACGCCCTTCGAAAATTGGGTTCACCTCACCCTATTCGGTTCACCAAAATCAATGGTTAAAATGACGTATAAAATACGACACTTTATTTATAATTCTTAATAAAATTATTTTCATATTGTTTTAGGGGAAACCTCAACAGCTATAGACCATCGTTCTATTCCCCTGTTACCCCCGCTCGACCCAGCTACACTCTTATTACCTGAAAGGAATTGTGAAGCAAAAAGGTGAGCACAACTAGCCCAATAAAGAATATCATGACTAAAGATAATTAAATTATCAATAGCCTTCGTCAGTAATAAATCAGAGATTTATAACATATGGTAGATGATAAAACTTTTCAACCATAGTTACAGCGAAACGAGCAATCCATTAGAAGAGTCAAATAGACCATAAAGTCTATTATATTCTCCATGTTAAAAGTCCACCAACCAT
Organism: Panax quinquefolius; assembly: GCA_020205615.1. NCBI lineage: Eukaryota > Viridiplantae > Streptophyta > Magnoliopsida > Apiales > Araliaceae > Panax > Panax quinquefolius. Next base: position 75,998,648 of record CM035154.1, read on the forward strand.
GTTTTATCCTTGTAATATCAATCAACAGTTCCTATCCACAATTATGTGAATAACTCATAATCATAATTGTGATTCTAAATTCCTCTTCGCACCCAGGATGAACAAAATTTTCATCACCTGTCTTTACCTAAAACATCAAAGATCATGGTTATACCAAATCAAAGTTCATGTTCATAATCATACTAATAAATTCATCTGTGCACTACGGGCAAAAGATATTCATTAACAGTTCAACTTTGCACTACAGGCCAAAGACATGCAACTGTATTTTTACAAGAGTCAAGTAGAGCATGATATCTACTATCTTTTACGAATTAAAAGGTTATTATCAATATTTTATCGCTGAGACTCAGCTTAATAAATAATCCACATAATCGAATCATCCTTGAACTACGGCTAAGGATATTCATTAGTATCACGACCACGAATTATCCATGCACTACAGGCCAAGGATATTCGTGTTTTCACTAATGATTATGATCATACCAAATAATCCCTGGTCATAATCATACCAACAACTGTCCATCAATACACTACGGGCCAATGAGGACTTTTACCACATCATTTGTAACATTACGGGTCATGATTATACCGAATGATCCCTAGTCATAATCATACCAATCAAAAGTTTATCTTTGCACCCTTGGCTGAAGATGACTTTCATCACAATATAAGCATGAGGATGATGACAATGATATAAGCATTAATCAAACGAAATCAAGGATAATTATTAAAGACTTTAAATTTATCCAAAATTTAATAATGTCAAAATTGTCAACATAATACTGCTTTGTGGAGTAAAATTAAGGAATAATATTCATGTATCAAAAATAATTTGGACAGAAAAGAAATAAATTTTTCGGTGAATAGTACCCCGTGAATAGTATCCTGTGAATAGTACTTCGGGAATAGTACCCCGACATGAAAAGTGTCCCAAATACCCGAGTGAATAATATTTAAGTGAATAGTAATTAGGTGAATAGTAACTCATGAATAGTAACTCGTGAATAGTACCCCAGCATGAAAAGTGTCCCAAATACCCGAGTGAATAATATTATAGCGAATAGTAACCGGGTGAATAGTAACCCGTGAATAGTACCCCGGGTGAAAATATTAATATTTAATAAGAAAGTTCAGATCAATATTCCAATAAAACGATAATGGATGAAGCGCAAAACTCAAGGATATTCCACTAATTTCAAGGATTATCGAAGCAATACTTACCATAGTAAGTTTAGATTTAAGAATATGAAAAGAAATAACATACGAAACTGCAAATAGATTTTCACCTGTTATACAGTACGTAATCCGCGTAGGCAGGTTATTCTGACGTATTAAAGGATGAATACAAAAAATAATATTCCTTATGAATATGAAAGAAATAATACCCCTTACAAATAAAATAAATAATATCCCTTACCAAACAAAAATAACATCCTTTACGAATACAAAAGAAGTAACACCCCTTACAAATACAAAAGAAATAACACCCCTTACGAATATAAAAGAAATAACACCCCTTACGAATACCAAAGAAATAACACCCCTTACGAATACAAAAGAAATAACACCCCTTACCTTAGTAGAAGACTGGATACTGCAATAGTGAAGTAGCAGAATACTCTTCTTCTTTCTCTCTATAGTTTCTCTCTCTATAGCTTCTCTTGTGAGTCTTAGTGAATTGGTGAGAATGAAAGAAAAATTAAGCTTCTATTTATAAGAGAAATGACTAAATAGTATCTATTTCATGAATGGTCTAGATTGATTTACTATTAGAACAGACGGTCCATATTGATTACTATTAAAATTACAACTGACGGTCCAGATTGATTTACTTTTAAAACCACCATCGACAGTCCAGATTGATTTACTTTTAAAACCACCATTGACGGTCCAGATTGATTTACTATTAAAACCACCATCGACAATCCAGACTGATTTACAATTGATACCACCACCAATGGTCCAGATTGATTTACTATTAAAACCACCACCAATGGTCCAGATTGATTTACTTAATACACTTTAGTACCCCTAAAGTTTTTTAAGTTTGCATTATTCCCCTCTTAACTTTTGTAATTCACTTATCTTTAATAAACACATTTTTAATACCCCGCTAACTTTTATAATTCACTTATCTTTAATAAACACATTTTTAATATTTCAACAATTATTCATCATTAATATTATAACTTATAATATTGACAACCAGATCATTCCTAGGTAAGAGGGAACTTTCCGATAAAGATTTCTCCTTATTAGCGCGCAATTAGGTGACCAAACCTCTTTCCTCGATAGAACTTTCTAGACATTGTTAATAATATAAATAATCATATGAATAAATGTGTTTTCTCAATTATTGATTTAATAATATAAAATATTATGCAGATGATACTATGATAATAATTCAATCAAATAACGTGAGATACTATGCAACAATTACTGTAGCAATAATAGAGTAAACTGAATGGCTTCTTACGTAAGTATTAATAATCAATACCGTATACTACTATGCAACCACATGTATTACTGTATTTTTACCACCGGGTATTTCAACAGTTTAACGGTAAGACTTTTACTGTTATTTTTACAAAAAGTTATTTCTATCATTTTCTAACTCCGACTTTTATTCTGTTGTGGGGTCCACCAATGATGGTGTCATCAAACGAATATTCCCCGATGAAAGAATATTCCTCGACCAAACGAATATTCCCCGACACAATGAATATTTTATATCAACTTGCTTACTTACAAAATTTTCAAATATCACCCTTAACTTTAACCTTTTTTCAATTTAACTATTTACTAAATAAAATAATAATTATAAGAAAACTGAATACTTTTGTTTCATAAAATTCGGGGTCTCACATATAGTTTATCATTCGTTTTTAAGTGGCCCCCGCATTGATCAAGCCGAAGGTCATTTTTTTATACGCGTAGATCGTCTGATGCATGTTAAAAGTCGTCTCCAAGATATCCTCCTTATGCATCAACATTTGATTGTATCCTAAAAAGGCATTCAAAAAGCTTAGCAAATAATACTCTAAAGTTGTATCAATGAGCTGATCAATGTTCGGGAGGGGATATAAATCCTTCGGACAAGCTTTGTTCAAATATATGTAATCAATACACATCATCCATTTCCCGTTCTGCTTCCTGGCCAACACCACATTGGTCAACCACTCCAGCTATATATAGTCAATCTCAAATATGAAGTCGGTAGCCAACAAATTTGCCACCTTATCGTCAATAATCTTCCGTCTCTCTGGGAAAAAATCTTCATCTTCTACCGAACCTGTTTTCGCATAGGATGCATACATAACATGTGTAAGGCCACTGAATCATCAACTCTTGACATATCACTAGGTTACTAAACAAATATATCTGCATAAACTCGTAGTAACTCCAACAGACTCGTCCAAAAATGTTCTCGCAATCCCGATCCGAACTTAACCAACTTTTCTAAATTCCCATGAACCAATTCCACATCCTTTGTTTCTTATGCAAGGAGAATTATGGGTTCGGTAGCCCCTTCTTTGAATGGATCCATCTCAATCGTCATCATCTATTTATGTTTACTAACCCCAACTCCCGATGAGATCAAGATATTTCAATAACACCTTTGGGCGTTGTCCAGGTCACCCTTAACCTCCTTAACCCCGTTTGATGGAAGAAATTTAATTTCGAAGTGGGGTGTTGATGTTACCGCCTGTAATGATGCAATCATCGTCCGACCCAAAATTACGTTATATACTTAATCCACCTGGACCACAAAAATTTAACGTCCACCTATAATTAACGAGGTGAGGTGCTGAGGGTAACAAGTAGTTTAATAGTCCATATCACATACACTAGATCATTACTGAACCAGTACAGCAGTCCCTCTTGCCCCACTACCGTGTTTCTATCCTCCAAATCTAGCTTTTGGTAAACATGACTGTAAAGGATGTCCACTGAAGATCCGTTGTCGATCATGCTCATGTCGACTAGTCTAACCTGAGTAGTGATTACCAGAGCTCCTTTGTGCTGCTTGATCTACTCATGGGGGTAATCCTCATCGGTGAAAGAGATAACCACACCCGGTTAAGGTCGTTCCTTCCGTATAGGCTACTCAAACACCGATAAAATTGAATCCAAGGCTTCTCGATGTTTCTTCCCCATCACCCATCCTACTGACCCTCTTATTATAACATCAACTACCCATCGGGCGGGCTGTGTGATGCCCCCAAAATAGGTATACATCACCTATTCAGAGTCGCCAGATATCACACTATAAAAATCAAAAACAAACTTCATTTATACAACTGTTGAACTGTCGTATAGAATACGACCACAGTTAACTGTGAGTTTTAATACAAATGTATGTAACTCTCATGGTGCCTCGACCACAACCTTACAATGATACTTAACATAAAAGTATAGTCAAAAACTATTTTAGAAATTAAAATCTTTGGGAAGTGCTCAAGGAAACCTTCGTACATGGGAGGCTACGCGTCTAGGTTATGATAGATATCATATGTCCACAGAATTATCCTTGGTTGACCCAATAGACCCCAAAGAAAAATGAGAAGATTACTATCATCTTCTTTCCAATGGTGAGTCTTATCTTGACATATAACTATCTCCACTGTCTCCAAGTGAAAATTATATTTCAAATAAACTCCAAGATCATATAGGTAGTGCTCGTAGATATACTCAACAAGTGGATGTGCACAACCCTGTCTTATGATAACATGAGGTTGTATGATAGTGGCAAAACACCCTTCTAAAGTTGGGTTCACCTCACCCTACTCGGTTCACCAAAATTAAATATCAAATGACGTATATAATACGACACACTTATCTAAAGTTCTCAATAAATTTATTTCCATACTATTTAGGGAGAACCTCAATAGCTATAGACTACCGTTCTATTCCCCTGTTATCCCCACTAGACCCAGCTACACTCTTATTACCTGAAAGAAATTGTGAAGCAAAAAGGGTGGGCACAACTAGCCCAGTAAAGAATATCATGACTAAAGATAATTTACATCATCAATAGCCTTCATCAGAAATAAATCAGAGATTTAGAACATATGGTAGATGATAAAACTTTTCAACCATAATTGTAGCGGAACGAGCAATCCATTAGAAGAGTCAAATAGACCATCATATCTATTTTCTTCTATATGTTAAAAGTCCATCGATAATGTTTTATCCCTGTAACATCAATCAATAATTCCTATCCACAATCATATGAATAACTCATAATCATAATTGTGATTCTAAATTCCTCTTCGCACCTAGGACGAAGATAATTTTCATCACCTATCTTCACCTGAAACATCAAAAATCATGGTTATACCAAATCACATTTTCTGCTCATAATCATACTAATAAATTCATCTTTGCACTACGACCAAAGATATTCATTAACAATTCATCTTTTTTGCACAAAACAAAGACATACAATTGTATTTTAGAAGAGTCAAGTAGAGCGTGATATCTACTATCTTCTCTTAATTAAAAGTTTATTATCAATATTTTATCATTTGAGACTCGACAATAAATAATCCACATCATCGAATCACCCACTTTACTGATCGAGGATATTCGTTAATATCACATCCATGAATTAATATTTCGTTGCTGAGACTCAGCTCAATAATTAATCCATATCATCGAATCGTCTCTGCACTACGGCCAAGGATATTCGTTAATATCACGACCACGAATTATCTATGCACTACGGGCTAAAGATAATCATGTTTTCATCAACGATCTTGATCATGCCATAAAATAATTCATCTTTGTACCCTTGGACGAAGAGAATCCATAGCCATAATCATACCAAAATTGTCCATCAATGCACTACGGGTCAATGAGGACTTTTACCACATCATTTATAACATTACGGTCATGATTATACCGAATAATCTCTGGTCATAATCATACCAAGTCCATCTATGCACTATAGGCCACATATGACTTTCATCATAATATAAGCATGAGAATAATGACAATGATATAAAAAATCAATCAAATAAGATAAATGATAAATATTAAACATTATAATACAATTTATCCAACGTTCAATAATAACCAAATGTTATTAATCACTTAATAATCTCATAATCTAATATCATTAATATTATAACAATATTTTATTCATTTCTTAAACTTAAAAACAATTTATTTCAATTGTTTACACTTTATCAAATAATGCATTTAATCATTCAAAAATTTCATACTCATAAGATTTCATCATCAATGATCAAATCCCTCATCAAAAATCTGCATATACCCTATATAGGATTCCCAAGCCATAAAATCATGTTTTCCAATTTTATTACTTCACATAACTTATTTAATTCATTTACTCATAACTAGTTCATTTTCATGAAAATACCAAATCGATCCCAAAAATATTTCTTTTTGGGATTTAGCGAAATATAGTCTCATATTGAACATATATTTTTCTCGAATTTTTAAAATTCATTTACTATTTTCATATGGCTAAAAGCTGCGAATATTTAGACATTTATCATAAATTGTACTTTTATCCAAAAATTCTGAAATTTACAGGATATACTCCTGTTATATACATATACTCCCAATAAAAATTTCACTAATTTTGGAGTTAACCACAAGGAGTTATAAGGGTTTACTTTGAAAATAGTATTTTCCTATAAAATTCATAATTACTAATCTATACTTCTAAAAATCGCCATTTTTGGACACAATCTGGAAAACTCATCAGATTATCATTTTAAATTTTTCCAGAATTTTTGAGGGTCAGAAAAATTGCCCCAGGCAAAAACCCCTCTTTGAATGAAAATACTATCCATATGAATATGAAGAATCATTCACCATGCATGCGATAATCCACATAGACAGGTTATTCCAACAGAATAATAAAGAATGTAATAACAGAAGAATTCACCATGCATGCGATAGACCGCACAGACAGGTTATTCCCAACAGAATAATAAAGAATGGAATAATAACGAAATTCACCATGCATGCGATAGACCGTACAGACAGGTTATTCCAACAGAATAATAAAGAATGGAACCAGGTCATGCGTAAACGCACAGACAGGATATTCCGATAGAATAATAAAGAATCTGGAACCGTCATCATGCGTAAGCGCACGCATCGGGATATTAAACGAATAATAAATAATGGAACCGGTCGTGCGTAAACGCACGCAGACGGGATATTCAATGAGAATAAAAAGAATGGAATCGGTTAAATGCGTAAACGCATGCATGTGATGTTCCAGCAGAATAATAAAGAATGAAATAACGTAAAATTTCACCATGTATGCAATACTTATGTATGCGGGTTATTCCAACATAATAATAAAGAATAGAATAACGTAAGAATTTCACCAAGTATAGGTAGTCCACGTATCACGAGTTATTCCAACAGAATAATAAAGAATGGAATAATAGAAGTTCTCTTCATGAATACAAAAGAAATAATAGCCCTTACGAGTACAACAAATAATATCCCTTGCCTTAGAAGAAACTGGATATAGGAGTAGTGAAGCGGTAGAATAATTTTATTCTTTCTCTCTATAGTTTCTCTCTGTAGAGTTTGATTGAATTCGTAAGAAATAATGAAGGAATGAGCTTTATTTATAGGAGAATGGGTGAATAGTAACTAATTCATGAGCAGTGCAGATTGATTTACTTTTAAGCGGACGGTCCATATTCAATTACTATCGCAGATTAATAAAATATTCTAATAAAACAAAATCTTTTAAATAAAATATAATATATTCTATTTATAATCTAATAAAACGAATAACTTTATAAAAGTATTACATTTTATATAAAAAGTTTTCGGTTTTATTACATTTATAATAATAATAAAACAAACTTTATCACCATTATTATAATTCACAATATATTATCGACCGAGTCATTCCTGGAAGAGAACTTTCGAATAAGGATTTCTCCATATTGATGCATGATTAGGTGACCAAACCTCTCCTCCTGGCGAAACTTATAGACATCGTTAATATTGCAAATAATAATATTAATAACTTCGTCGTCTCAATTATTGATTTAATAATATATAAAATATCGAAAATAATTGAATCAATAACGTGAGATACTATGCAGAAATTATTGTAACAATAATTGAACAAAAGTGAGTGACTTCTCACGTAAGCATCAATAATCAAAACTGTGTGCTACTATGCAACCATGCGTATTACTGTACTTTTAACACCTAGTGTTTCAACAGTTTTAACGGTAAAACTTCCGCCGTTATTTTCATAAAAATATTTTTGTCATTTTCTCAATCCGACAATAATTCCGTTGTGGGTCCACCAATGATTGTACTGTCGTACGGATATTCTCCGATAAAAAAAATATTCTCCGACCAATCGAATATAATACAACAACTTGCATACTTTGCAAAATTTATAAATATTACCCACAACTATAACATTATATCAAATCCACACCATAATATTCAAAAAAATATTTTGAGAAATTTAAATCTTTATTCATAAAATTTGGGGTCTCACAGGCTGACCTTGGTCAGGTTGCCAACCCCTTTTCTGATCTCGATCAATAACCTCTTGTTATCTCCCTGAATCCTCTTGATGAACAATGTAGTGAACCTGTTCTCCATTCTAAACATTCTTCTCAATCAAATTTTTCATTTGCTGACACTCCTTAATCGAATGCCCATCGTCCTGGTGTTGAATTATTAATTCTTGTCTCTCCTCTTCAAATGGCTGTTGGCTGGACACGGTTCAAAAAATGGCTTTTCTATGAATTCCTCAAAAATTTGAGCCCGGTCTGCGTTGGGAGGGGTATAAATCTTATTGATGCTTTGGTTTGAGAATGGGGGTCGGTTATTCCATGAACCTCCGCTATTAAACCTCTTTTAGGTTGGGTGTCTAACCGAGGATAATTACACTTATTCCTATCATTTGGCTTATTTATTGTATTTAATTATGGTTTTAAACTCCCCATATCCTCTTCAATAGCAATAAAGTTCTTTTCCCGGTCGTATGCCTTCGAAAAGTCCTTCAGGAGAATGAGCATGATATCTTTCATTAGTTTTTTTGACTTTTCCACATCCAACCATGTGGTGAAGAATCTAAGGGCCTAAGAAGAATTGAGATCCATTATAGTTCCAATTACCTTCCTAAACCCCTTGACATATTGTCTTAGGCTCTTATTCGGCTGCTACTTGACCGGCATGAGAGAAGCCGTCAACTTTTCTCTCTTTCTATTACTCCCGAAGCTTAACTTGCATAAGAGAAGTCGTTAACATTTCCCTCATTCTGTTACTCTCAAAGCGGTCATGGAACTTGTCGCACCACTCCTACCAAGACCCTATAAAATTAGGCGGTAACAACATCATCCATAACCAAGCTACCTTCTTTAAGGTAGTGACGAACATTTGACGCTTGGAGGCATCCAAATGTTCGTAGTAGCGCATTAGCCGATCATATACGTATGTATTATATACATTCGTAAGTCTCCAAAGGTGGCATCTTCATTTTTAGGTTGGCCCGAGCCCGATCTATATCCGGTGTAAAGGGAGATTTTGGGTAAACTGGCAGTTCGACCACTGGGCTTATCGTTACTATATTTTGTTCCAATTCGGCCAATTTCTACATTATGTGATCGGGCCCTTCTTTCTTAGGGGACACTCTGTGGCGATCCCAAATGTAGTCTGGGGAGGCCATCCGTTGTCTTTGCTCAGACCTCACTTATCCCTCTCACTACCAGGGGAATGTGACATCTGTCTACTCCGACTCCTGAAGAGATCTTCCAATCAATGTGATCTGGACCAAATCTAGGGTGTGAGTTCCCGCTGCCTATTCCAACTTGAGGAAACCTTTCATGCTCCTTCCAATTTTGTCAACTGTGTATCCAACTCCTTATGTTAAATTCTTAAAGCCTCTAGAGAATCCTTCGTCTGTTAAATTTTCCGCATCTGAATCACCTCTCGCCCGTAACCACCGCCCCTTCTCGATCCCTCTCCTGATTTATGTACGTCTGCGATAGAGTGTCCATGTCATGACTGTGGGAACTGGGAGGTTGGTGACTCGAAGAGAATAACTACTGTTAGGCTTACTACGTTGGGCCCCCATTGAGGCTATTGGGACTGACTCTGTCTTTGATGGATCCCCTGATCTGTATAGATGGATTGGCCGAAAATTTCTCTTGGCCCAAAGTCTTCTTGCTCTTGCTCGCCATAACTTCAATAGTGAATAGGTGATTGTAAAAAATAGCACTAAAATAAGCCCTCCTTAATTCTAGTGCCAATGTTAACTCCAAGATCCGTTCGCTCGCCCAATCACTAAACTGCGAACCAAATCCTGTAAAAAAATGGAAGAACACATTGATCAAGAGCTTAACGGTCGGGGCTGTCTGGGCATAGCGCTAGTGTAAAAATAAGTATATGCTAGAGAAAATTTTAACAACGGAGGCACGTTATAGTTTTAGTACTTTTGCGAGACAAAGTATTATTACCTGTGAATTAGGGTACATCCGTGTATTTATTATCACCCACACTGCCTTAATATACCCGTCCCCGAGTAGGAACATGACTCCTTATTATGTGAGTTATCATACTCAGATAAAAGTCAATCTCCTTAAGAATGGGAAGTCAAAATTAATCCAGATTGTTTCCATAAAAATAGAAGTCAAATTGGACAAGGGAATCATGTGTCAATTAGGACTGTGAAGTCCTTAAAAGTCAAGCCTACTGACTAATATATTTTATCACGTAGGAGAAATCTGTCACGCGAGATAGACCCCGCCAAACAATCAGGCCCATAAAATCATGCCCTAACACTTAGTCTTAGACTTAGACTTTTAGTGGTTTACGCTAAGGATATTTTGTAATCAATTTATGGTTCTATTCAAATTTTTTGAATTTTGTAGTGTACACAAGCTTTGATCACATATCAATTAAATATTTTTATTTATTTTTTTATTTTTACAATTTTGGGTAACAATATCAGGAAAAATTCATTCATTCCATTATAAAGATACGAATTACATGTTTGATTAAGTTGAGGGGATACCTATGTAACACTTTAGTCTCAAATCAAAACATGTAAAAAAATTTGTATATAAGGAATTATGCTACTAACAACAGTACTTTCAGTAATGATTTTTTGGGTAAGCTAGTTATGAGTTAATTATATGACCCAAGAATTACTATTGAACTAGTAGTTTAATTAAGGGATTGTTTGGATGCCTTTAATTCAATTTGGACTTGGAATTTGACTCAAGGTTTGTTTCAGACTAGATATTTCACTCGGGTCATTTCATATAGTATCAAAACTGACTCTCAAAAACTCGAGTTGTGTTATCCGATCGGGTTGGTGGGGTAGGGACAGGAAGGCTAGCTGGTAAATATTTGTGGGTCATGTGTGAAATTTTAAGGGGGACACTACAACAAAAAGGGTTATTTCTGACGGAATATTTCATCGGAATTAAGTATAATCCATCGAGATTTTACTTAATTCCGACAGAATATTCGGTCGGCAATTTAGTCGGATATAAGCACGTCGAAATTAAGTCCGTCGATATTTTAGTCGGAGATATCTATCCTCGACCGACTTAATCTTGACGAAATATTCGGTCGAGATTAAGATAGGGTCGACTGAATTCTATACGTCGAGAATATTCGGCGGAGACTAAACCTGCCACGTGGCATCCCATAAAAATTTAGAAGGGGCTTAATCTTGACGGAATTTCATTGAGCTTAGTGTTATTTCATCGAGGTTATCCCTTTTTTTTTTAATATTTATACTGTTTTGGCAATATCTAGTGTAAGACCCCAAATTTTATGAATAAAGATGATTTTTTTTATGAATATTATTTTTGAATATTATGGAATGAATTTGATATAATGTTATAGTTGTTGGTAATATTTATAAATTTTTCAAAGTATGCAAGTTGTTATATAATATTCGATTGGTCGGGGAATATTCATTTTAGTAGGGAATATTAAATACAATAAGCACAATCATTGGTGGACCCATAAATGTAATTATTGTCGGATTGAGAAAACGCGACAAAAATATTTTATAAAAATAACTTGGCGGAGGTGTTACTATTAAAAGCTGTTGAATGCCTGGTAGTAAAAGTGCGATGTCTGGCGTGGTTGAATAGTAGCACACGATATTGATTATTGATGATTACATGAGAAGTCACTCGGTTATACTCAATTATTATTTTTATCATATCTCCCATATTATTGATTTGATTATTGTCACAAGATTATCATCATATTATATGTTATATTATTAAATCAATAATTGAGATGACAAAGTTATTCATATTATTAAATTGCAATATTTACAATATCAGAAGTTACATCGAGGAGATTTGGTCACCTAATTGCGGCGCTGATAGGGAGAAATCCTTATTGAAAGCCCCTCTTTCTGGAAACAACTTTGGTTGTTAAATATTATGAGTTATAATATTAATGATGAATAAGTTCGTGCTGATTAAAGATGAATTTGATAGTTTCATTGTGTTGGAATTATTTGTGTTAGTAGAAATTGACATCTATTCCGATGATAATTGATGTCTGGAGGTTATATTGTTCAATCGGGTATTCGAGACACTTTTCGTGTCAGAGTACTATTCACGAGTTACTATTTATGAGTTACTATTCATGAGTTACTATTTACGAGTTACTATTCACGAGTTACTATTCACGGGGTACTATTCACCTGAACAATATATTTCTTTTCGGTCCAAATTATTTTTGGGTACAATATTATTCCATGAGGAGATGTGCTAATTTTTCAGACCGTTGGTTGAATTTATAATAGTAAATCAATATGGATCGCTGGTTTAAAGTTTTAATAGTAAATCGATATGGATCGCTGGTTTAAGTTTTAATAGTAAATCAATCTGGACCGTTCATGAATTAGTTACTATTCAATCCATTATTCTATAAATAGAAGCTCATTCCTTCATTATTTCTTACGAATTCACTGAAACTCTAGAGAGAGAAATTATAGAGAGAAAGAAGAAGAGTTTTCTACTACTTCACTACTTCGATATCCAGTTTCTTTAACGGTAAGGGGTATTATTTCTTTTGTATTCATGAAGAGAACTCCTGTTATTCCATTATTTATTATTCTGTTGGAATAACCTGTATACGCGGTCTACCCTATACTTGGAGAAATTCTCATGTTATTCCATTATTTATTTTTCTGTTAGAATATCATCACATATGCATGCGTTTCTGTGGGACCTAGTTTAAATCTTTATTATTACATTTGGAATATCTTGTATGTGCGATCTATCACATGCTTGGTGAAATTCCTTTGTTATTCCATTCTTTATTATACTTAGTTGGTTAAAGTTTTGACTTCTATACTCCATGAAATTAGTGGAATATCCTTGATATTTGCGCTTCATCCAGTATCTTTTCATGGAAATATTCTTCTGAGCATTCTTGAATTTTACTCTATAAAGAAGTATCACGTTGACAATCTGGACGTTATTAGTTCCTGGATAAACTAATTCTTGAACTTTTTTTATTGAATTTATATATCATTGTCATCATCCTCATGTTTATATTTTTTGAAAGTCATCTGTGGCCTGTAGTGCATAGATGGACTTGGTATGATTATGACCAGGGATTATTCGGTATAATCATGACCGTAATGTTACAAATGATGTGGTAAAAGTCCTCATTGGCCCGTAGTGCATTGATGGACAGTTATTGGCATGATCATGACCATTAATGAATACACAAATATCCTTGGCCCGTAGTGCATGGATAATTTATGGTCGTGACCCTAATGAATATCCTTGGCCGTAGTGTAGGGATGATGTGGATTATTTATTAAGCTGAGTCTCAGCGATAAAAGTGATGAAAAAAAATATTTTAAATCATAAAAGATAGTAGATTTTATTCTCTACTTGACTCTTTTAATGGATTGCTTATTCCGCTGCAGTCAAACTTGATGTCTATTGTATTTTATCAGTTTAACATTATTGAAGGCTAATGATAATTTATCCTGCATTATTATAGTCATAATATTTCTTACTGGGCTAGTTGAGCTCACCCTTTCTTTCACTGTTCTCTTCAGGAAATGAGAACGTAGCAGGGACTAGTCGGGGAACGGAGTGATGGTCCAGAGGATAACATTAGTAGTCCTCACTATTCTATGAAATAGTGTGTTAATAAATATATTGAGGACTTATTTTGAGTGTGGATATTGTCTAGATGACAATATTTGTATTAAATCTCACAGCATATGTTTTGTCATATTTTATACGACTGTTGTATAATTAGTTTGTATTTGTATTCAGTACCATGTATCTGGCGACCCAAGATGGGTGATGTATACCTATTTTGGGGGCGTCACATCCAGGGTAATAATACCCACATTTTTTATACCTGTAAACCTATTTTTTCCCACACAGCACATAAAACATAAATATAATCCAAGGCCAACAATAATGGCCAACATGAATATGAATTACTAAGGCCAACATGAATATGACATTACACTAAAGTTCTTATCAACTAAATTATATCAAATATGCATTTAAACTAATGTAAATATGTCAAACTAAATTAATGATAAATAAAAGCTACAATACGTCAAAAATCAGCTAAACTATTAAAATTTACATCACATTAAGCTAGAAACCAAAAAAAATATGTACAAATCATCTACAAAACTATGTCACGGGCCATCATCGTCCAACCGCTCAGCATCGTCAGGCCGATCGTCACCCTGTTGAGACAATATAATGTAACTCATTAGTCCATATATATAATACAGTTAAAGATAACTAATTAAATACAAATTTCATAACATGCATAATATATACTTGAATTATATTATGAATAGTATACCTGAGTAGTCGAGGGCTGACTCAGCATCGGCCCAAACACGTCCAATAGTAAGGTAAACACCATTCGAACAATCTCGTCGTGTATCGCGATGAACTGCTCCAGAGGGATACACGTACTATCAATGGTGGCACCAGCTGCAACGTGCTGCGCAAACTAATGGAGGCGAGAACGGCTGGGCAGGTCCCGACGACGGAATAGCAGATCCATCTCAAACCTCCCCGACACCGCAGCCACAACCCGCTGGAACAAAGCATCGTCTAAGCCAGCGCCCATATGTGATGGTCCCACGGGAGCTCTCAGATGCAGACGCTGGCCAGAGCCTACAAAAATAAATATAACATGAATAATATTATAATTAAGTTTACTTTATTCATAAACAAGAAATAAACTAAAATATTATACCTCTAGCGGTGTATCATTGGTATCCTCGACAACCCAAAGACAATCAATACCTACCAGTAGTGCTAGTGGGAGTATCCCGAGGCCGCGACCCAAAGAGCCGCTCTCCTCATCCCGAGATAAACTAATCTCGAGGCGGAGGATGGTGGAATCGGCCATCTCAAGATCACCCTAGCGACCTACTGACTCTTCTCTATCTGGTTGGTATTTGAGCTTCTCAAAGCGGTCTTATAATTTAATATATGTACAGGTGAGATAACTTTGTATCATCCTATAAATTACGCAATATGATCCTAAATTACATTATATTATAGTAAATGTATTACACGTATAGCTAGTGTTGCTGGAGACATCATCGACCCCAAAGTAGAAACCTTCAGCGTATGGACTCTATCCCAGAACTACATCATAGTAGGAGGTCGGCCCAAGCTACTCCGCATGGCCTAAATCATGTACATTAATTAATATTACCTTACTTTACTATAGTTGTAGTTTAATATTAAACTAAACTAAATACAAATACATACCGACTTAACCTCCTGAAACGACTACGAGCTAGAAGTATGTACAACCCGTAGCTGAACTTGATTCTTCTTCATCTGCTCAGACTTGGTCTTGAAGGTAGCATCATTCCAATACGTACACATGGCATTATTTACATCTATCTAATATCGTCGTGGTTGATCTTTGTCATATAGTAGTCTGGGTGATTCTTCTATACTTGAATCGCTTTCTCATACACATCTCGTCTGACCGATCGGCATAGTTCTTTGAGATATGTGCAATAATAACATCGTCACCATCCGCCTCAGTGATGTCGGGCTCGTATCTATAATACCTCTATCAAACGAACATAACGTATATATAATTAATTATTTAAACGATATGTAAATAACTTGAACCTTGATTTAATATATATAATTCGACTTACGTGAAACTCTCGCAACACTGTCACCATAAAGCTCGCGATCATAACGCCGAGTCTTTGGCTAAATCGCATGCGACCGGGTTGGGAGATCTTGCCAGGCATATAGGCGTGTCACGTCGCCTTAGCGACCGGATCCATAATACTAGAAAATAAAATTTTTATGGAACATTTTAATTTATTAATCACATAATAATATCATTCTAATTGAACATAAGTGATATATGAAAGTTGAAACCTGCACTGATGACCCGACATCAACGGGTACTATGTCAGGAACTGCTAGCGGACGACCTAATCGACCGAGGTTAGGCCCTCGCTAACGTTGACATCTAGCATGTGTATGTTTAATATAGGTATGACATTGAAATATTATAGTAAATGAATGTTTAACATAGTTATTAAAAAAAGTGTTAACTCACTAGCTGATGAAGACGACCCGCTCTGAGAGCCGTCACCCGATCAATCGCGGCCGCCACCACAGCCACCTCCACCGCTATGTCTTGGCATAATTATACTACTGAAATAACAGACATAAATTACATTAATTAAATTTCATTACAATTATTCTAATGATTTGTTTTAGTTGTATAATATTTACAAAACACCAATTAGTGAAGAAGTAGTACGTCGTCAAACCCGTCAGAATAAAAATAATTTTCATCCTCTGATTTTGTCTTTTCCTCTTCTGTATCAATTTCTTCCTCAGTATCATCTTCTACCATCACGTACAGACTGACAACCACATCTTCTTCCACTTCGTCAACATCAGGTACGTTAACGACATCATCTACTAACACGTCGCCATCATATAGAGATACGTGGCTGGGATTGCTAACTTCTTCTTACAATAGGTCATCCATTTCAAACAGATTAGTACCATCAAATGATCGAGTCATTGTTTTCATAACTATATACCAGGGGGTTCTATAATTTATGACATTAGGGGCGTAGTACACTTGAGTTGCTTGGCTGGCTAACACAAATACGTCATCAGACTGTAACTTGGATTTTATATCTACTGTGAAGATTCTATTACGATCAACTTTAACACCCTTTGCAGTATCAAACCAGCGACACTTAAATATAATGACATTTTTGGCCCCTGGCTAATTGAGCACAACAACTTCCTCTAATCTTCCATAGTAATTGGACTCAGAATCTCTATAACAACTTCCTAATATGACAACGCCAGAGTTGACTGATGTCAATTAATTCACGTCATCAACCTTGAATCTATATCCATTCACGATGCAACCTAGAAATGAACTAATAAGTTTGTATGGGCATAACATGACATTTCTAAAACGCTCATACGCGTTCTCTTCTTTGACCCTTCTCTTAAACCATTGGTGAAAATTTGCCTTAATGAATGCTTCCATCTGTGATGTAGTCAACCCTGGGTTAGAAGCATACGCTTCCAATTCGAATGAACTGCGTATAATAATATGGCAATTGTTTAATTGTTAATTAAGGTTAGATAAATCATTTTTAACTTGTAATAATATATACTTGATGTATGACGATACTTCAGGAATATTTAGAAGCAAGTATGTAGATATAATCTTTAAATTTTTATCAGTTAGGTAAGTCTTCGTCTCATGTACAAATGTTTTAGCCGGATAAGTAAATACAACCAACTCATTTTCAGCACAACCAGACGGATTGATAACCTCATTCCAACTTAAACGATTGTGCTTCGTTGTGACTACATCGTCAAAGAACAACGAGCAGAAGTTGACAAGCTCTTCCTCTATATAGCGTTCAGCAATAGAACCCTCTACACGAGCTTTGTTTTTAACTTTCTGCTTTAATCGATGCATATACCTAAAATATGACAGTATGTGATATTACCTGATAAGTTAATTATAAAGATGACGAATATTGCACAATATATGTGATATTACCTCTCAAAAGGATACATCCATCGATATTGCACTGGTCCTCCAAGCTTAAGTTCATATGGCAGATGAATAGGCAAATGCTCCATGCTGTCAAAGAACCCCGGTGGTAAGATCATTTCGAGCTTGCACATTGTCAACACTATATTTTTCTCCATCTTCTCCACATCACTATACCTTACAACAGTTTAGCAAATATCCCGAAAGAAAGTTGAAAGTGTGGTAAAGGTATCATTAATATTCCTGGGTAACACCTCACGAAATGAAATTGGCATCAACTTCTGCATGAATACATAACATTCGTGACTTTTGAACCCAGTAATTTTCAACTGCTCAACCTTAGTACAACGAGATATGTTAGAAGCATATCCATCTGGGAGCTTCAATGCGCTAAGCCACTTGCAAATGTTTTCAACATGTTGCTTGGTAAGATAAAATGGAGCTTTTGGTTTTGAATTGTTAGGTCAGAGCCACAATTCCCGCCTGATATTCATTTCCTCCAAGTCTTTACATGTTTTATCATTGTCTTTTGTTTTACCACTCGTATCTAGTACGGTGTAAAACAAGTTCTCGAATACATTATTTTCTGCATGCATAACATCAATACAATGACGAAGTGCTAGTGTGACCCAGTATGGAAACTCAAACCAAATCAGCGAGTGTGTCCAGTTATGACTTTTCCCATATCCTATAGCTCTCAACTTACTATACTCCTTCCCAGGCGGTGGAAATGTTAGATCATTTAGCCAGCCCAATAGGTTGTTGCCTGATAAGTAACCAACAACCCCCTTCGTCTTTGTCTTTCTATTGAAATGTGTAGACATCTTTCTATAATTATGCTCAGCAGGCAAGAATCTACGAGCAGTTCCAAAGAAATTAGTTTTTCGACCATGACGTAGTTGAGTGCCTTGTACATCCCCCATACAGACTGGACATGACAACTTACCATGAGTCGACCAACCACTAATCATGCCTAGTGCCGGAAAGTCAGTGATAGTCCACAACAAGGTTGCCTTCATCACAAAATTCTTCCCGACAGATTTATCAAAAGTCTAAACACCTATTTCCCACAGAATCTTAAGTTCATCGACTAACGGCCTAAGGTACACGTTAATATCTTTTGTAGGACTCTTATCCCCGGGAATAAGTAAGGTCAATAAAAGATACGGATCCCTCATGCACATTGACGGTGGAAGATTGTAAGCTACCATAATCTCTGGCCAAACAGAGTAAGGCTGACTAAAATTATTAAATGGACAGAAGCCATCTGTATCCATGCCAAGCCTGACATTTCTAACTTTGTCGGCAAATTAATGGACGGAATGTTCCCTCGAGGTCGTCGTCGGTGTGGTGGTACTGGCAGGGCAGGGGGTGAGAACGGAGGTGGCGGCCGGGAGTGACGAACAAGAGAAGACGGTTCGGCTGAGAGAGAGGGAGAGAGAGGATGGTTCAATCGACTGAGAGAGAAAGATAGAGAGAGCAGCAGCGTGTGAAATAATTTTGCAGATCTGTTAGCGAAATAGGGGTTTAATTATTTCCGACGGAACATTCCGTCGGACTTATGCCCGTCAAGGATAAGCTAAGTTCGACGCTCATTCTGTCGAAAATAATAGTATTCCGTTAAGAAAATAATTCGCGCCGGAGGGCTTTTTTGGCGCCTTTACTAGCACTTATTTTTGACCGAATTCGGTCGTAATTATGATATTTCTGAGGGAATTATGTTTGACAGAATATTCCATCAGGACTATTCTAAGACCGACTGAATTGCTTTCATCGAAAATATATCCGTCGGAATTAGCCTCTTTTTTTGTAGTGGGATAGTTTGTAACATCTCGATCCCACATTGAAACCTATGAGAAAAATTTGTCTGTATATAAGAAATTAAGTTACTAAAATTGGTATCGTTTGTCATGACCTTTTGGATAAGCTTGTGGTGGAGTAAGACAACCAAAAATGATACTATGGGTTAGGATGGCCCAAAAAGATACTATTGAGCTAGTGGTTTAAGAACTTATTTGGGTGAGAATTTGAATCGATTTAAATTTCAAATTTGACTAAAGATTTGTTCCGAACCCATAGAAAAATAAAAAACCAATGTTGAAATACACATCACATCTCGTATTGTGTATTTAATTAACACACATATATGTATATAGGGACTGGTCCATAATTAACGTTGTCAAATTAAGGTTATCCTTATAACATATATTGAGCGTCCATCCGAATATCGAACGACTAATATAGCCCCCGTTCGCAGTTTAGTTTCCAGTATTTCGCAGTTTAATATTGTGGAAAGGACAAATATCCAAAATACCCACCTTGTAAAAGTGCCTCCTCCACTGTATTAAACTGCTGACGCTAAGTATAGCTGGCCAATTGGGAAACAACATCGCTTTTAAATAAGTGTCGTTTGCAGTATTAAACTGCGGACGCTAAGTATGGCTAACCAATTGGGAAACGACGTCGTATTGGCCAAATTTATTTATTTTTTAGTTTTCTAGGCACCGCAATATTAAACTGTGAATGCCAAATAATTGATTCCACTCTACGATTTCATTAATTCACTTTACGATTGTGAATCAATGAAAAATCATATTTACTTTCTCTCTCTAAACTAATAAATCTCTAAAATGGCTCTTGAATCTCTAAATTCACCATTTTGTTATGTTCTTCTTCTTCTTCAGATCAAGAACACATATTATAATTTTTTTTATTTATATTATATACAGAATTATGCGTACATACATATATGTATAGGTAGTTTTTTTTAAAGAAAATTCTTCAAGATTTTAGTTGTTTATAATGGCACTGCAGAGTATATTGGTGACAGAAGGAGCATGATATATTGGAAGTCATACAGTGCTTCAGCTTTTATTAGGGGTTATAGGCAATTGTGGTTGATAATTTAAATAATTTCTCGAATATTTCTATACATTAACTGAACTCGCTGGTGATTTTAGCCCAAATCTTTCCGTTCATCATGTGAGTTTTTCTTTTCTTCAACCCTTAATTTTTTAGTTTCACTTATTTGGATGTTATAAAGATTGTAATTTTCTATTGGTTTTCAATTATTTACGTTGAAGAGAAGGAGTGGGTGTTGTTGGTGAATTCAGAGCTTTACTAATTCTTCTTCATGTGTGGCAACTTTTTAAGGAACCCATCTCTATTATTTGGCATATGCAGTTTAATACTGCGGAGCCTAGAAAACTGAAGAAAAAAAATTGAATTTGGCCATTACGACGTCTGTGACGCCCCCAAAATAGGTATACATCACTTATCTTGAATCGCCAAATACATGGAACAAAATTCAAATACAACTTAATTATACAACAGTCTTGTAAAATACGACAAAACATATGCTGTGAGTTTTAATACAAATATTGTCATCTAGACAATATCCACACTCAATTAAGTCCTCATTACATTTATTATCACACTATTTAACAGAATAGTGAGGACTACTAATGCTATTATCTCGAACCGGCCACTCCGCTCCCCGACTAGTCCTCGCTACGTTCTCATTTCCTAAAGAGAACAATGAAAGTAAAAGGGTGAGCTCAACTAGCCCGATGAAATATTATGACTAAGATAACACGACGAATAAATTATCGTTAGCCTTCAACAGTGTTTAACTGATACAATATAACAAACATCAAGTTTAAGCTGCGGTGGAACAAGCAATCCATTAAAAGAGTTAAGTAGAGAATAAAATCTACTATCTTTTATGATTTAAAAGGTTTTCATCACTTTTATCGCCGACTCACGACAATAAATAATCCACATCATCCCTGCACTACGGCCAAGGAAATTCATTAGTATCACAACCACAAATTATCCATGCACTACGGGCCAAGGATATTCGTGTATCCATCAATGGTCATGATCATGCCAACAACTATCCATCAATGCACTATGGGTCAATGAGGACTTTTACCACATCATTTGTAACATTACGGTCATGATTATACCGATTAATCCCTGGTCATAATCATACCAAGTCCATCTATGCACTACAGGCCACAGATGACTTTCAACATAATATAAACATGAAGATGATGACAATGATATAAGAATTCAATAAAACAAGTTCAAGAATTAATTTATCCAGGAACTAATAACGTCCAAATTGTCAACATGATACTTCTTTGTAGAGTAAAATTCAAGAATGCTTCGAAGAATATTTCCATGAAAAGATACTGAATGAAGCGCAAATATCAAGGATATTCCATTAATTTCATGGAGTATAGAAGTTAAAACTTTAACCAACTGAGTATAATAAAGAATGGAATAACAAAAGAAATCACCAGGCATGCGATAGACCGCACAGACAGGTTATTCTAACAGAATAATAAATAACGGAACCAGGTCATGCATAAACGTATAGACAGGATGTTCCAACAGAATAATAAATAACGGTACCGGGTCATGCATAAATGCACAGACAGGATGTTCCAACAGAATAATAAAGAATGAAATAACAGAAGAATCTCACCATGTATGCGGTACTTCGCATAGACAGGTTATTCCAACATAATGATAAAGAATGGAATAACAGAAGAATTTCAGCAAGTATAGGGTAGACCGCGTATATTTTTGTCGTTTTCTCAATCCGACAATAATTTCGTTGTGGGGTCCACCAATAATTGTGCCGTCGTACGAATATTCCCTGTTAAAACGAATATTCCCCGACCAATCGAATATTATATAACAACTTGCGTACTTTGCAAAATTTATAACTATTACCCACAACTATAACATTATATCAAATTCATTCCATAATATTCAAAAATGATAATTATAGAAAATTCATCTTTATTCATAAAAGTTGGGGTCTTACAACTTCGTTCTCAATTGGCCAGCCATACTTAGCGTCTGCAGTTTAATACTGCGGAGGAGGGACTTTTAAAAGGAGTGTATTTTGGATATTTGTCTCGTCCACGATATTAACCTGCAGAATGTTGAAAACTAAAATGCGGATGGAGGTTCTATCAATCGTTCGATATTCAGATGGACGCTCAAGATTTGTTTTAAAGATAACCTTAATTTCACAACGTTAATTATAGATCATTACTCCTTTATATATATATATATATATATATATATCACTACAAGAAAAAGGTTTATCAGCGACTGCACACGGTCGCAGATAACTATCAGCGACCGAATGTGGTCGCTGATAGTCGTCGCATAAAATCTGGTCGCTAGGATGCACATCAGCGACCACTATTAGCAACCGACATATCTGTGACCGATATGAGCAACCGAAATGACAAATTCGATTAATAAGTTTGAGTCGACATGGTCGAAGGCCAAAGTCGACGTGGTCCACGTGGCAATGACTGACGGCTATCGGCCGACGGCTATCGGCCGACTATCATCGGCCGACCGCATGTGGTCACTGATACCCTCAAATGTTTAGCCATCGCTAATAACTATCAATGACAAAGATAACTATCGGCTGACCGCGACGCGATCGATCTGAAAAAATGAAAACTCGATTTTTCTTTGTTTTGCGAAATTCCCAAAAACTCAGACCTTTTTGTGCCTCGCTTTATCCCAACACATACACAATAAGATAAACAAAGATGCACAATAATATAAACATCCATCGTCCCAATCGAAACACATACACCAAACTAGTATATAAACTATATAAACCTTTAAAACCAATATGAATTGAATAAATATAAACAAATCTAATATTGTTTAAGTAACATACGAAAACCAATATGAATTGAATGAATATATAAGTACAAGCTTATCAAATAACTACAAAATCGATCTAAAGGCAGTACGTCGACATCATCGCCTCCTTGATCACCATGTAATTAACAAAATAATAAAATAAGTTACAAATATAGTAACTATGTTGATACTAGTATATATTATAACAATATATACAACAAATTGATTTTATACCTCGTCATATCCCCATGTCATTATGTTGTCATTGCTTGCCATCATTTGCTTGATTAACTCCTCGGACTTCAGAGCCTCCGGATGCCTTGATATCTTGGAAGATCTCGATCTCGACATATAGCTCTCACACAATCAGCCGGAGTATGAACAGCTGGATGGCTCGATAACTATGAAGACTGGGTAGAATAGTAGACTGAGCCACTTAAGGATGGGCGTCGTCGTTGTCCTTGACCTTTAATGTAGTTCTTCTTCACATCAGACGCCCTCTCCCATAACTCTTGATCAATAAAGCGACGTGGAGTGCCTTCGGGATAGCGCTTCATTCAATAAACGCTTATAAGTATCCTGTCATCATGTTAACAATTAAATAGTTAAAAATAAATTCTGTAAGCATTGATAAACAAGATCAAGTTGTTAAAACTTATTACCACTATCTGGATAGCATCAGGCAAACCATCACGGGTGGCCACGTACACATCCAGCCAATGGATAAGCTGACCTTGAGACTGAGACTCCTATACAAAAAATAGCATAATATTACTAAGTAAAAATGTGATATATTTTCTAAAATTCATGATTGTAAACATATTAAAACTTGTAAATATGTACCCTAGCAGTGATATGCTACAACTGTGAAATATTGTCACCCTTGTATGTTCCTTTAGCCTTTTCGCCATCGGGTACACCCGAGGATCTGTTGGTGGCGGCAGTCTTTCGTCTTTTCACCTAGCTCTCACTCTCCATTGGGCACACATCTCAAATTTATATGGATCGGGTGCACCACCACTATGCTATGCTCGTCGATGCATGTAATCCTCTCCACGGCACCGGATGGTCGATCTCGGCATTATGAAGGGTTTTTGTCTTTCTTTGTTCAAATTATCCTTGAGTGCGACGGCGAAGACTTCATGCTTGAAATAATGTATGAATCATTTGAAGCCTTCATCGTCCTCCCATCTATCTGGTTTTACGTAAATAAAACAACAATAATAACATTACTAAACAATTATCCTTAATTAGAATATTATATTATCTGTCATAATTAAAAAAATATACCTGGAATTCAGCCCAAACAACATCCTTGTGGGCGATAGGTGTGCTCGCCCAAGTAATCACAGGTGTAGGCCAATTTTGTAAACACAACTGTGATATGCACTTGACGATCTTATTATCTGAAAAATCATTATAGTATACAACAATTTACATCAACGATAAGTAAATATATTAAAGCAATTTACATCTAAAATGAAATCTAAAATGCTTATATATAAATGATGCGGGACGTACGTGTTATTCGTAGGAGGACGAATCTGAATAAGAATTTGATCATCCGGATTAGTAGGGGCCTTGGGCACATGATTAGGTCCCCTACCCAAGCCGCGCTTTTTCTGCGCTGCTTTAGAAGCCAGATGTATATTACAAATTTCAAGATGTATATATGAGTTATATTTGATTACATGTATATATGAATATATAAATTGACAATAAACATGACAGTGATATAAACATGTATATATATATATATATATATGAATATAAAATGACAATAAACAAAAATTACATTTAAATTGTTAAGTACATAAACATGACAATGATATAAAAAATATGAAATGCTAAACATACATTTCATTTGTTCAAGTGTCAATGTCTGATTCATAATCATCTTGTATACGTGTTTCAGATTCATAACCATCATCTGCTTCAGATTCAGTGTCAGATTCAGTCAATAACTCTTCCTCCTCAGTATCAATGTCATCTGAAATAAGTATTGACTCAGGAGCTAATTCATAGCTTTCTAAAGAAGTCTTTGGCATCAGAATTCATAGGTTGCTCTCTTCCTTGTTCCCAATCAAAATATGGCCCTGCAATATCATGAACCATTTCATTCATTCGATGAGTACTACTACCCGAATTGTGTACTTCTGTGATGCCACCATCTCTTCTCTGCCCATGTGCCCACCATCATTCTTCCTAATTTTTCATGCACCCAGAAACAAGTAAATGATAGTTTACCACGTCTCTATCCATATAATTTACATTCTTACACTTCAAACATGGACATCGTATCTGCGACTTACCATTCATACATTCTGGGTGACTATACGCATACTCCAAAAACACTTGGCAACCAGCTCTAAATTTAGCTGTAGCACCTATCTGGGCACTTGACTTTCGTCGTGCCATCCAACTACGATCTGAATAGAGGTCCTTGATTCCACAGTTGTGAAGCCCCCAAAATAGGTATACGTCACCTATTCTGAGTCGCCAAATACATGGTACAGAAATACAAATACAATCTTAAATATACAACAAGAGTTGTGAGTTTAAATACAAATATTGTCTTCTAAACAATATCCACTCTCAGAATAAGTCCTCATTATATTTATTATCACACTATTTTATAGAATAGTGAGGACTACTAAGACACCATCTCGGACCGTCACTCCATTCCCCGACTAGTCCCGGCTACGTTCTCATTTCCTGAAGAGAACAGTGAAAGAAAGGGTGAGCTCAACTAGCCCAGTAATAAATATTATGACTAAGATAATGCAGAATAAATTATTATTAGCCTTCAACAATGTTAAACTGATAAAATACAATAGACATCAAGTTTAAGCTGCGGTAGAATAAGCAATCCATTAAAAGAGTCAAGTAGAGAATAAAATCTACTATCTTTTATGATTTAAAAGTTTTTCCTCACTTTTATCATTTGGGACTCGACAATAAATGATCCACATCATCCCCGACTTCTGACCAATGATATTCATTAGTATCACAACCACAAATTATCCATGCACTACGGGCCAAGGATATTCGTGTATTCATCAATGGTCATGATCATGCCAACAATCGTCCATCAATGCACTACGGGCCAATGAGGACTTTTACCACATCATTTGTAACATTACTACTCATGATTACAAGAATAATCCTCGGTCATAATCATACCAAGTTCATCCATGCACTACAGGCCACAGATGACTTTTAAAAAAAATATAAACATGAGGATGATAACAATGATATAAGAATTCAAAAAAAACAAGTTCAAGAATTAATTTATTTAGGAACTAATAAGTCCAAATTGTCAACATGATACTTCTTTGTAGAGTAAAATTCAAGAATGCTCAGAAGAATATTTTCATAAAAAGATACTGGATGAAGCACAAATATCAAGGATATTCCACTAATTTCATGGAGTATAGAAGTCAAAACTTTAACCAACTGAGTATAATAAAGAATGGAATAACAAAAGAAATCACCATACATGCGGTACTTAGCATAGGCGAGTTATTCCAACGAGAATAATAAATAACGAAACCAGTCGGTATAATGTCATGCCACGCGGGATATTCAACGAGAATAATAAAGAATGGAATAACAACGAAATCACCATGCATGCGGTACTTTGCATAGAAGCGAGTTATTCCAATGAGAATAATAAAAAACGAGAATCCGGTCCTGCGTAAATGCGCCGCAGACGGGATATTCCAATGAATAATAAAAGGCGGAACCAGTCCTGCGTAAAATGCGCGTAGACGGGATGTTCCAATGAGAATATTAAAGAATGGAATAACAACGAAATCACCAAGTATAGGGTAGATCACATGATCTGAGTTATTCCAATGAATAATAAAGAATGGAATAATGAAGTTCTCTTCATGAATATGAAAAAATAATACCCTTACCTTATAAAGAAGAGTACTCACACTTTAGAGGCGGGGATATACTTAAAGAAAATTGCACTACGCTCAAAGCTTTCTTAAACGCTAAAAGAAATACGCTTTCGAAGATAGAAGAATAATTCTCTCCACGCTTTCTCTCTCTAGAGTTTCGAAGAATTAAGTAAGAAATAATGAAGGAATGAGCTTATTTATAGAAGAATGGACCTAATAATAACCAATCCATGAACGATCCGGATCGATTTACTTTAAGCGGACGGTCGTATTGGTTTACAATAAAATATAATATATTCTATTTATAATCTAATAAAACGAATAACTTTTAAAAAGATTTTACTATACAAATACTATGCAGCACTATATCTGCAAACACTATGCATAATAAAATATAATATATTCTAATTATTATCTAATAAAATAAATAACTTTATAAAAGTATTCTGTTTTATATGAAAAGATTTTACTATTAGCCTAATAAAACGAATAACTTTATAAAAGTATTCTGTTTTATATAAAAAGCTTTTCTGTTTTATTACATTAATAATACTAATAAAACAAAACTTCATCATCATTATTATTATTCACACTATTAATCGACCAGGTCGTTCCCAGGAAAGAGGGGGCTTTCCAATAAGGATTTCTACCTATTGGCGCGCAATTAGGTGATAAAACCTCTCCTTGGCAGAACTTCTAGACATCGTTAATAAAGCAAATAATAATATTAATAACTCTGTCATCTCAATTATTGATTTAATAATATATAAAATATCGACAATAATTGAATAAAACTGAATGACTTCTCACGTAAGCATCAATAATCAATACTGTGTGCTACTATGCAACCACGCGTATTCTCGTACTTTAACACCGGGTGTTTCAGCGAGTTAACGGTAAAACTTTCGCCGTTATTTTCATAAAAATATTTTTGTCATTTTCTCGATCCGATGATAATTTCGTTGTGGGGTCCACCATGATTGTGTCGTCGTCACGAATATTCCCCTGCTTTAAAATGAATATTCCCCGACCAATCGAATATTATATAACAACTTGCGTACTTTGTAAAATTTATAAATATTACCCACAACTATAACATTATATCAAATTTATTCCATAATATTTAAAAATGATAATTATAGAAAATTCATCTTTATTCATAAAAGTTGGGGTCTTACAATCTCCCCTTCTTATGAAATTTCTCCCTCGAAATTAGGGTACGTACCTGGTATGTCGAAGAGGTAAGGATACCTTGATTTCATTGTAGATTCTAACTCCCATGTCATTTCCTCAACATCGTGGTTCCTCCATAAAACTTTGACTTGAGGTATAACCTTGGAGCGTAGAATATGTTCCTTCTTATCCAAGATTTGAACAGGAACCTCTTCATACGTTAAATCTTCCGCTATTTTGTCCGGTTCTAACTCAATAATGTGGTTCGGGTCTTTCACATATTTACGTAACATGGATATATGAAAAATGTTATGAACACGAGACATACTTGGCGGTAAAGCAAGTCTATAGGCTACAGTCCCTACTCGATCGAGGATTAAAAATGGGCTACTGAATCGAGGATTGAGCTTTCCTTCTTTCCAAATCTCGTAACTCCTTTCCATGGAGCAACACGTAACAACACATGATCTCCAATATCGAATTCCACGTCCTTTCGATGAAGATCAGCATAACTCTTTTGTTGATCTTGTGAGGTTTTTATACATTGTCGGATCGTTTGTTTCTTTTTCGTAGTCATACATACTAACTCCGGTCCCAACAACGTTGCTTCACCCACCTCATCCCAGCATACTGGAGAACGACACTTTCTTCTATACAACGCTTCGAATGGAGTCATGCCAATGCTTGCTTGATAACTATTTTTGTAGGAAAACTCCACCAATGGTAAGAACTTGTCCCAACTTCCCTTGAAGTCAAGGACACAGAGTCTTAATAAATCTTTAAGAGTTTGAATAGTCCTCTCTGATTGTCCGTCCGTTTGAGGATGATATGCCGAACTAAATCGTAAATTCGTGCCAATAGCTTTTTGTAAACTAACCCAAAATCGTGAAGTGAATCTTCAGACTCGATCAGAAATTATGGATACTGGCATACCATGCAATCTTACAACCTCATTTATGTACATACGAGCAAGTTTCAAGTGTATAAGTTTCACGTATAGGTAAGAAATGAGCAGACTTGGTTAATCTATCAATAATGACCCAAATTGCATCTATACCCTGAGAAACCTTGGGAAGACCAGTAATGAAATCCATGGTAATGTGCTCCCACTTCCATTCTGGAATTTCAAGTGGTTGCAATGGACCTTTTGGTACTTGATGTTCCGCCTTGACTCGTTGACAGGTTAAACACCTTGAGATAAACAGCGTTATCTCCCTCTTCATATTACCCCACCAAAATGTATGTCGAAGATCATGATACATTTTGGTACTCCTAGGATGGATTACAAACGGTGTGTTGTGCGCCTCCATCATGATTGTATACTTTAAATCAGGGTCGTTAGGAACACAAAGTCTGGAGTTGACTCGAAGTATTCCTTCTTCATCGATTCTTGCTTCCGGCATAGCACCTTATTGTACTTTCTTCCTCATATGCATCAGCTCCAGGTCTGTAGCTTGAACAGCTTTAACTTTATCGATTAAAGTCGGTTCTACTCGTATATTCGCCATCATCACGTGGGTCCCTGGAGTTTTTATCTCTATCTCCATCCTTTTCAAGTCATACAAAATGGGCCTTTGCGTTGACAATATCGCTTTTCGTGCCGCGTATATGATCTTCTACTCAATGCGTTAGCTACCACGTTTGCTTTTCCAGGATGATATTGGATGGTATGATCATAATCTTTCAACAGTTCAAGCCAACGTCGCTTTCGCATGTTGAGTTCCTTTTGAGTGAAGAAATATTTGAGGCTTTTATGATCAGTAAAGATCTCTACTTTATCCCCATATAAGTAATGCCTCCAAATTTTAAGTGTGAAAACAACAGCTGCTAACTCTAGATAATGAGTAGGATAATTCTTCTCATATTCTTTGAGTTGTCGAGAGGCATAGGCTATGACTTTCCCATGTTACATGAGAACACATCCTAACCCTTTGCCAGAAGCATCACTGTAGATGACAAAACCCTCCGAGCCAGATGGTATTGTCAGAACAAGTGCTAAAATGAGTCTTCTCTTGAGTTCTTAAAAACTCTTCTCGCATTCCTTATTCCAATCGAATTTTGTATCTTTCCGAGTCAGCTGAGTTAATGGAGTAGCGATTCGAGAAAACCCTTTACTTAATTTCCGATAATAACCATTAAGCCGAGAAAGCTACGTCTTGATCATTTGATTTAGGTTGTTCCCGCTTTGAATGGCTTCAATCTTTCTTAGGGTGAATGGATATTCCATGACTTGATACCACGTGCCCAAGGAATACTACTTCCTCGCCGTAACTCGCATTTCTTCAACTTGGCATAAAGCTTATATTCACAAAGCTTTTGGAGAATCGACCTCAAGTGTTGCTTTCATGATCTTCACGGCTTTTGGAATAAATAAGGATGTCATCAATAAAGACGACCACAAAGTGATCCAAATATTCCTTGAATACTCGGTTCATCATATCCATGAAGGCGGCGGGAGCATTAGTCAATCCAAAAGACATGACTAGGAATTCATAATGCCCGTCTTAGAGTTTTGAAAGCCGCTTTTGGAATGTCATCGGTTCTAATCTTCAATTGGTGATATCCGAATGAATATCAATTTTAAAAAGAATTTGGCGCCTTGTAACTGGTCAAACAGGTCATCAATACGCGGCAATGGGTACCTATTTTTGATGGTGACATGATTCAACTCCCGATAATCAATACAAAGTCGCATACTCTCATCTTTCTTCTTCACGAATAGAGCAGAGAGCACCCCGAGGAGACGTCTTAGGACGAATAATGAAACCAATGTCTAACAATTCTCAGAATTGGGTCTTTAACTCCACGAAATTCAATAGGAGCCATTCGATATGGGGCTTTGGAAATGGGTTTTGTCTTACGGGTTCAAGGTCGATACAAAATTTAATTTCACATTACGGGGGGTAGGCCCAGGAAGTTCTTCGAGAATACGTCGGAAATTCATTAACAATAGAAATATCATTTAAAAGCGGCGTATTTTTGTTTAGATCCGTGACATGAGCTAAGAAAGCTTGACATCGCTTTTTTCAATAAACGAATAGCTTTATGGCTTGAGATGACAGTGATTGATTTTAATGGTTTGGTTGCTTGAATTCGCATAATAGGTTGATTAGGAATATGAAAGCTAACAACCTTACAAAAACAATAAATTTTTTCATGATGAGTGGTTAACCAATCAATCCCTAGAAATACGTCAAATGCAAGTAGTTTCAATGAAATAAGATCGACGGGTAATGTGAGGCTACCGATTTGAACCAAACAAGACTTATAAACAGTGGATATAATGAAGGTTTCTCCCAACGGAGTTTCAACAGATAAGTCAAAGTCCAATTTCTCCGGAGTCAAATTTAAACGTTGAGCGCAAGTAGGAGAAATAAAGGAATGGGTAGAACCGGTATCAAATAAGGTATATACTTTGCTAGAGTTTATGATAAGCTTGCCCGTGATGACCTCATTCAGGTTCCTTGCTTTCTGGGAGGTCACGACAAACGCTCTCCCTTGCACTACTGGCTTTGACTTTTCCGGGGCGTCCTTTGGTGCCTCCATCCTAGCTGAACTTATCTTCGATGAATGACAAAATTGGGCTAGGTGACCTTCTCTTCCACAATTATAACATGTTTTGGATGGCATCGCACAGTTTAGACTGATGTGTCCCTCCCCTCTGCATTTGAAGCATATGATAGGTGGTCGTTCTCCTTCCTTAACAACAGGTGCTGGTGCTGACGTCTTTCCATCATTGTTGAATCTCCTCTTCCTGAAATGTCCATTCTTATTGTTTTGGCCACGATTACCACCGAAGTGGTTACCATTTCTGGCATGATGATTCCCTCCACGCTTATTGTCATAACCGATGGCGATAATCATCTCACCGGTATTATCATTTTGCTTTGCTCTCTTTTTGGTTGGGTTGACTCATTATCGCGCTCCAATAATCGAGCCCTATTAACAACATCTGAATATAAACACAGTTTATGAGAGATAAGATATTGACGTATCTCGGGTTTCAAACCTCTTAGAAACATTCGCGTCATTCTCTCCTCATTATCAACCAAATGGGACGCAAATCGGGAAAACTTGGCAAACTTGGCTTACATCTTTGCGACTGCGGTCATGTGCTGTTTTGTTCGGTTTAATGAACTCTACCTCTTTCATGTATGATATAACTTTCGGAAAGTACTTGTCGTTGAACATTTCTTGGAACTTCTCCCAAGACATCTTCGGTCTGCGCGAGTTGAGTCGCTTCTGATTCCAACCGATGTCTGCCTGCGCACCGCAACATGAAGGTGGCAAATGGAACCTTTTGCTCCTCAAAGCATCCCAAGACATCAAATATCTTGTTGATCTACTTTATCCACGTCTCCGCCTTAAGTGGTTTTGACTCTCCAAAAAACTCCGGTGGTCCCAGCTCCTTGAACTGTTTGGCGGTGACTGTCCGAGAGTTGCCTGTGTTTCCACCTGCATTTTGGGCAGGAGCCGCTCTCGCCTGATGTTGCATGAATTGCATGAAGTCTCGGAATATTCCATCATTCATTATTTGGTCAATGTTATTGTTTGCATTAGGATTGTCGCCTTCCTGATGCACATTATCCTGATTATTGATCTGTGGAGACTCAACGGTCTCCTGTGCTCTATTGATGTTCTCAACATTCTCGGATGCCATTTTCAAATACTGCCACAAACCAAGGGTTAATTAACATATCACATATAATCCCTATACTTTGACCAACCAATTAAATATCAAATAAACTTAGGTAGGTCATACTAGCAAAGGAATTCCCCGTCTCTCCCCTCCTAGTTCTTGTCTCACATCTCAGCCAGTGATCATATCCCTAAGCTTTGATACCAACTGTGACGCCCCCAAAATAGGTATACATCACCTATTCTGAGTCGCCAAATACATGGTACAGAAATACAAATACAATCTTAAATATACAACAAGAGTTGTGAGTTTAAATACAAATATTGTCTTCTAGACAATAATCACTCTCAGAATAAGTTCTCATTACATTTATTATCACACTATTTTATAGAATAGTGAGGACTACTAAGACACCATCTTGGACCGTCACTCCATTCTCCGACTAGTCCTGGCTACGTTCTCATTTTCTGAAGAGAACAGTGAAAGAAAGGGTGAGCTCAACTAGCCCAGTAATAAATATTATGACTAAGATAATGCAGAATAAATTAACATTAGCCTTCAACAATGTTAAACTGATAAAATACAATAGACATTAAGTTTAACTGCAGCGGAATAAGCAATCCATTAAAAGAGTCAAGTAGAGAATAAAATCTACTATTTTTTATGATTTAATAGGTTTTTCATCACTTTTATCGTTGGGACTCAACTTAATAAATAATTCATATCATCCCTGCACTACGGCCAAGGATATACATTAGTATCACAACCACAAATTATCCATGTACTACGGGCCAAGGATATTCGTGTATTCATCAATGGTCATGATCATGCCAACAACTGTCCATCAATGCACTACGGGCTAATGAGGGCTTTTACCACATCATTTGTAACATTACGGTCATGATTACACCGAATAATCCTTGGTCATAATCATACCAAGTCCATCCATGCACTACAGGCCACGGATGACTTTCAAAAAAAATATAAACATGAGGATGATAACAATGATATAAGAATTCAATAAAACAAGTTCAAGAATTAATTTATTCAGGAACTAATAAGTCTAAATTGTCAACATGATACTTCTTTGTAGAGTAAAATTCAAGAATGCTTAGAAGAATATTTTCATAAAAAGATACTGGATGAAGCACAAATATCAAGGATACTCCACTAATTTCATGGAGTATAGAAGTCAAAACTTTAACCAACTGAGTATAATAAAGAATGGAATAACAAAAGAAATCACCATGCATGCGGTACTTAGCATGATGCGAGTTATTCCATAGAATAATAAATAACGGAACGATTCAAAGCGTATCGCACCGGCAGGATATTCCAACGAGAATAATAAAGAATGGAATAACAACGAAATCACCATGCATGCATGCGGTACTTGCGCATAGGCGTTATTATTCAACGAGTAATAATAAATAACGGAATCAGTCCTAAAAGTAAAAGCGTAAAGACGAGATATTCAGCGAGAATAATAAAGATTTTAACCAGTCCGGTGTAAAACGCATGAACAAATATTCCAACGAGAATAATAAAGATTTTAAACCGAGTCCCAGCATAAAACGCATGCATGTGATGTTCCAATGAGAATAATAAAGAATGGAATAACAACATAAATCACCAAGTATAGGGTAGACCACAGTATACGAGTTATTCCAATGAGAATAATAAAGAATGGAATAATGAAGTTCTCTTCATGAATATGAAAAAAATAATACCCCTTACCTTTATAAAGAAGAGTACTCCGACGGTAGGGCGGGGATATACTTGAAGAAACTTGCACTACGCTCAAACCTTTCTTAAACGCTAAAGAAATACGCTCAAAATAGAAGAATGATTCTCTCTACAGTTTCTCTCTTTAGAGTTTCAGTGATTTCGTAAGAAATAATGAAGGAATGAGCTTCTATTTATAGAAGAATGGACTGAATAGTAACCAATCCATAAACGGTCCAGATTGATTTACTTTAAACGGACGGTCCAAATTGGTTTACAATAAAATATAATATATTCTATTTATAATCTAATAAAACGAATAACTTTTAAAAAAGATTTTACTATACAAACACTATGCAGGCACTATGCAAACACTATGCATAATAAAATATAATATATTCTAATTATTGTCTAATAAAACGAATAATTTTATAAAAGTATTCAATTTTATATAAAAAGATTTTACTATTAGCTTTAATAAAGCGAATAACTTTATAAAAGTATTACATTTTATATAAAAAGCTTTTCTGTTTTATTACATTAATAATACTAATAAAACAAAACTTCATAATCATTATTATTATTCACACTATTAATCGATCAGGTCGTTCCCAGGAAAGAGGGGGCTTTCCAATAAGAATTTCTCCCTATTGGCGCGCAATTAGGTGACCAAACCTATCCTTGGCAGAACTTCTAGACATCGTTAATAATGCAAATAATAATATTAATAACTCTGTCATCTCAATTATTGATTTAATAATATATAAAATATCGACAATAATTGAATAAAAGCGAATGACTTCTCACGTAAGCATCAATAATACAATACCGTGTGATCTTATATGCAACCAGCGTATATTCCTATACTTTTAACACCGCAGTTTCAACGATTAACGGTAAAACTTCCGCCGTTATTTTCATAAAAAAATTTTTTATCGTTTTCTCAATCCGATAATAATTCCGTTATTAAGGTCCACTTAATGATTATTGTGTAAATCGCATTTAATATTCCCCTGTTTAAAATGAATATTCCCCGACCAATCGAATATTATATAACAACTTGTGTACTTTGCAAAATTTATAAATATTACTCACAACTATAACATTATATCAAATTTATTCCATAATATTTAAAAATGATAATTATAGAAAATTCATCTTTATTCATAAAAGTTGGGGTCTTACAACGGTACCTACTACAGACAACATTATAAATGTTAACGTATGACTTGAGCATACTTGTAACCATATGACTTGAGCATGCTTGTAAGCATGGATATGATTAACATTTAAGCATACTTGTAAGCATATGAGTTGAGCATACTTGTAACCATATGACTTGAGCATACTTATAAGCATATGATTAACATTTAAGCATACTTGTAAGCATATGACTTGAGAGCATAATTGTAACCATATGACTTGAGCATACGCGCGGGACTAACTATTGAGGACATCTAAATTCGGGTAGCAAGTACTTTAAAGAGCTCGTTAATCTCCCACACCATAAAGAGCTCGTTAATCTCCCACACCAAAAAAATTTCACCAGAGTCTCCCCTACAATATGGACTAGCCACATGCACGACGGCATGCATATATGGTCATTTCTAGGCACCCAAGACACAAACCAAGAGAAATATACAAATTCTCAATACAATAAGACCAGAACAATAACGATTGAATGCAAATTAAAGCATACTCCAACAGTTCCGAATAATAGTCGCTACGACAGGGTAGTCGGGATATCACTAAATCATGGGGACCTTGAAAGTGAAGTTTATCCACGTTTATGTCTAGATTAATTTATATCATATCCTATCATATCCTATTCAATCCACGTTTTAAAAGGAAATTGAACACTACCAGTGCCACATCTAACTTAAATACTAGTAACAATTTCAAGGAGGAGTCTTGATTTGACATACTAATACTAATACTAATACTAATACTAGTATTAACTGTTATACTCGTAATCATATTCTCGTAGTGTTGTTAACTGTTATAAATTACAACATTAATTGAATTCTGTAAAAGTATCCATGAAAAATTCTGTGTTTTTGGTTAGTTTTTAGGAGGAGGAAGTTTTAAGTAAATAAACAAAAAATTACACCTTCAATTTAGCATAAATTAACCAACAAATTCTTCCATTATGTAGTCTAACTAGTTGTTATTGGTAAATTAAGCATAAATTAACCAACAAAATTTTACACACTTGAAATCTCTGTGAGGTTTAGAGAACAGGAATTTTTCTTATAAATATCTCTCATATCATGATATCAATCAATCAGCAACGAGCAAATTCCAAGTAATTTAGAAGGTGATGCACCAATACAATTTCGTGATAGCCATTGTCCTATCTTTATGATTCCCCTATCTTTTGAGAAAATTAACAAGATCCATTACAATGCATCAAATCTTGTCATGTAATAAAAGTACAGGTACAGATAAACAAATTTTTTGATCTAGGTTTTGTCTAAACCACATTAAATTAACAAATTAACAACAGATTCAAGGTTTCTAGTGGATTTCAAGTGAGTTACCTTTGTAGATTCAAAGTTCTAGAATAATCAATAATATAATCATTAGATAATTAATAATTACACATACTTTATCTCTCAATAATAATAATTAATACTTATTTCCATCCTAACCGATAATGATCTGAGAAGTACTACAAAAGCAGGAAGCTCAACAATCATGCAAATGCATTAAAACTGTGTAGGGTAAGACTATATTGCAGTTGGTTTTTAATTTTTTTCCACATGGGCATGCATCATTAATGGTAGCATAACAGAATTATTTTTCTTGATTTTTTAATCTCATGAGCAAGATTAACATAATTGTCCGTTTAATGGTTAATAGAGACATGTTTACTAATTTCCCAACAAACAAATGCACATTTATAGTACTCCACTACCTCATTCCTCATGTTAAAAAGTTTCTCATTTATGCTTCAATCTGACAACAATTTTTTCAGGGCCTTTGAGGTAGACAAAATCTAGTTATTTATTTATTTATATTTCTAATTGTAAAACAGTCAATTGTCCAATAAGCTATAGAGTAACTCCCCTCTAATGGTTCTTAGTAACTTTCAAAATTGTTGTGCTGTGTTTTGTGTGGTAGTAACTTACATATATCTGTATGGTGGTACAGGACAGTCCACTTGTGCCAATTGGGAGGAGCCCTAGGACAGTTGACTAAGTGATATTTCTTCTATTGGAAAGCTACTTTATTGTATGAACTAGCTTTGCCTCAAACTATTGCACGGGAAATTCAGTAGCAATATAAGATAGTGCTTTCATTACAGTGTTTTTACAAGAAATTCCCTAAAATCATATAATATTTTGCACCAAATCATTGGCAACACCTTGAAATTATGTCATTCACATATACATTCAGAAAATTAAAAAAAATAATTCTAAAAAAAATAGACTTGTATTATTGCATAGTTAGGTTACCTATGGGGGGCAGCAGCGATGGCAGTGGCGGCGGCGGTGGGTGGCGTGCGTGCGTCTTCTCCTTCTTCTTTTCTCCCCCTTCTCCCTCTTCTTTCTATTCGATCTCCCTCTTTTTTTTTCTTTCGTCTCTGTATTGTTTAATGACCCAAATCGTTACATTAAGTTTGATCAATGATCATGGCAAATGATCGCGACGCGGTCGCTAATTTTAATGACATGATTTTATCAAATGACCGCATGCGGTCGCTGATAATAATTGGTCGCACATAACCTTGGCGCCAATATTTCGTGTCAAATTTTACGAGGGAAATTTGTGTTAGCGACCGCACGCGGTCACTGATATTAATTAGCAACTAGATTAACGTACGATCGCCGTTATCGGTCGCTATTAATAGTATCAACGACCGGACATGCGGTCGCTGATAGTATTGATCGCTATTAGGCCTTTTTTTTGATAGTGTATATATATATGCAATACAGCTTTGCATAAAGAGAATTCAAATTCCCAAAAGGAGATAAAAAAAACTCCCACAAGAGTTAGAAAAAACAAAACAAAAGATTTAATCTAGTTTAGGCGAAAACATATTAGTTGAACATGATTGACCCATGTTCTTAATTTATTTTTTTATCTATTTTAGAAGAAAATGTGGGTTGTATAATTGTATTTTTTTTTCCCATCACTTATAACATATTTACAACTTAATACATTCTATCAGTAACAAAATATATATATAAGATTCTTGTTGTCTTTTAAAATCAATTTAAAACTCAAAATTGACATAAATTTCATTAATTTTAATCAATACAATGTTAAATATTGTAAAATAAAAATTAAAAGTATTACTCATTCTACAATTTATTGTCTTATAATTTGTAATAAATTAACTCAATTTTGAATTTAAAAATGTCTCAAATTAACTTCCAAAAATTAATAATAAATTAATAATCATATAAATTTAAAACCAAGGGAGTATCTCATTCAGGGGCGGATCTAGCCTCGCAATTCAGTGGGGGCAAATTTAAATTTTTTTTCTTCTGAAGAATAAAATTTTAATAAAATAATTACAAAACTAAATAATCCTATAATTACATTCTCTCTTTGTGAGGTATTGGTTGAGTCGGGCTCCGAGTAAATAACTTCTTCTAAAATTCTATTTTCACTAGCGGGATAAGAACTTATTGGTTCTCTTTTACCGAGATCCCTCTCAATATTAATTAAGGGAAGGAGATACCGGTGTATGGGTTTGGGTTTTAGGTTAACCGTTAACATTTTGCGAGTGAGTTTCTTGGTAAATATTAGCAGTGACAGGTTTGTCACTAGTTCCTTCGGCTTGAACATTTTTAGGAATAAATTCAAATTGTGTACGTTTAGTGCCTAACAATCAATAAATATTTAAAAATTAATTCAACTTCAAAACAAAACCAATAAATAATATGAATAGTCAAGTGTAATTAGCAACAACAATAAACAATCTCAATTAAACCACTAACAAGTAACAAGTAACATTACAAAATAAATTACAAAATTTAAAGAAAGTAAAAATAGAATAGAATACATACTCGAATAATTTTTATTTGATGGAGTTCTCTT
Source organism: Panax quinquefolius (assembly GCA_020205615.1). Classification (NCBI taxonomy): domain Eukaryota; kingdom Viridiplantae; phylum Streptophyta; class Magnoliopsida; order Apiales; family Araliaceae; genus Panax; species Panax quinquefolius. The sequence goes on from CM035154.1 coordinate 76,038,908, forward strand.
CATAAATAATTACAAAAATTCCTAAAACAATTGTTAAATACTCTGCAGTTTTTGAAATTGGGATATTCCGTAATCCACAGTTTTTGAATGGAAAAGGAGAGACTGAATCAGTTTTTGCTCCATTGAATTTAGACAATATTAAATAAACTTGACCAAGGTTGTAAGACCATATTAAATAAATAATAGTAGCAAGAATATAAGATTAATAGAATTAATTTTTTAAGCTCTTCAAATAAATTTTTATTAACTTCAGTGCTTGATTTTCTAACATTTTCTAACTTGAGTGCTTCCCTGCTCCATAAAAATCTAGTGGGAGCAGGTGCCCCTGCCCCATGCCTGGATCCGCCATGATCTCATTCCATTTTTTGGAGTGTTTTTTCTTTAACAAAAAAGTAAAAGAATATGGTTTATACACAAATGTGCTTTCCTAAACATAAAACATTCGCTCTCATATAATAAAGTATTATGTCTCATTTTTAAAAGAAAGTATTACTACTTTCGTCCCACAATAAGTGATTTTTTAGGATTAATATTTTTTTTCAAAATAAGTGATGTGTTAGAACTCCAATACAAATTTTATAATATTTTCTCATATATGACACTCATATAAATGACACTCATTAATTTTTTAACTCCAAAAAAAGTATATTAAAGATATTTTTGTCATTTTAACTTATGTATTGATATACGTGATTTAAGCTAAAAAATTACTTATTATGAGATTATGTTTTTACTAGAGAAAGTTAATGACACTTGAGCAAAGGAAATAAAGTCCCAACGTTTAAAATAACAACAGCAGTCTTTACAAAATTCTAGATGCTTCTATAAACACTAACGCACCGCATGATGATCACATTTCACCTAGTGACAAAATTAAGATGCTTCTATGTTGATTTAGCTGTTGTTCCAGAATCTAGCATTCTGTTCAGCCGCCAATTCTAGAATAATATGTATACAATAGAGAATGATAATATGAAAAATAATTAAAGCTTATTATTAGTACTCGACGTGCATGCATGAGTATGATTAACATGGTGATAAATTTTATTTTTTACTACTTTCTCTATACTTAAATAAGTGATATTTTGAAGAATTTTACATTTATTAAAAAAGTCATTTATTATACTAATTATGTCATTAAAATTGATATGTATTATCATAATTATACTTGCATTAATTAAGAAAAAATGTACTTCATATAGTTGTCTAAATAAATGAGATAGAAAGATACTTGAGGGCAATAGAAGAAAAATTGTAATTAATGCTTCCTAAAAATTTGGTAACGTCAAATATATAGAAAAAATTTGAATTCCCTAAAACGTCACTTGTTTAGAAATGGAGGGAATAATTTATAAATATTAGAAAATATTGATTATTATTATTTTTTATAAATAGTTTATAACAGGAAAAACAAAAAGGAATTATAATGAGAGTGAAAGTCACGAGGTTGTGTGGAAAAAGAACCGATAAAAGAAATAAATTCAATAAAAATAATAATTAAACCTTAGGCATGTGAAGGTCTCATAAATTCAATTTTAATTACTGGACTAAGATTTCATTGACACAATACGAACTATTATAACTAAGCTTCAATTAAAAGAAACTATTTATCTAGCTCCTCCACTTGGTACATGTACACTCTCTTCAATATTCCACAAAAGGGGTCTCCATCCATTAATTAATAATATAATATTTTTAAATTTATCATTACAATTTGATTGTTGTGTCATTTATATATTAAATTTTACAAATGGGATCAACATGTAGCGTTGAACTCATCGATCTTATATATGGAATTGGAGTTAGTAGTAATATAGAGCTGAAAACATCTAGAAGCCCCAACTGTATACATCACCCCGGCCTATTATTATGAACTCAACCCATATATATATATATATATATATATATATATATATATATATATATATCCATTACTTGTATATTATCGATCTATATCTACTCAACAAGAACTCACCAAACAAGTAAGTCATTTTATTCTACTTTCAACACCTTCAAACAAACATTAACCCTTTCTCTCTATGGCGACAACTAACCAATCGTCCCAAAATATGCAGCCACCGGCAAACACCCCAAACCCTAATATGAAGAATGAAGAGGAAGAATATATTAATGGTGATATTATTGATCAAGAAGATATCCTCTCTCTTTGTGATCTTCCAGTCCACAGCATCATGAGTGACGCCACTGACCATGATCATCAAGATTCATGTTCTAACCCTAATGAATTCCCTCAAAATTCATCATTTTCCGTCGACGACAAAGATAAAGACAACTTGTTCGAGTTTTTCAGTGAAGAATGGAATATGACAACCACCACTGTGGCGGCCACCACTACTAGTGTTATTATGAAGTCTAATCCAGTTCCACCTAATGATGAAAATATCATTTTTTGTGAAAAAATGATTCCTACCAAACAAACTCTTTCTAATGATGAGGTAAATATTGAGCCTACAACCCTAAATCACAAAACCAAGAAAGTTCCAATAGAAATCCAAGAAAAGGGAGGCAGCCTAATTCCATGGAAATCTAACTCAATATTTTCCAAGTCAAAAAGGGACTCAAAGTTGTTATTTGTCTTGTTTGGATTACCTCCTAAGATTCCAACTGAAGAGACTGAACTTATGAGTGATATTAGAATCCGGCAGAGTCGCCGCGCTCCGTCCACGTTCTTGCCGTCAAACGGTGGTGACTGTGGTGGTGATCAAGAGGTGGCGGCGGTTACCCGGAGGAGAGCAAGTGACAATGTGTTGTGGAGGCTCATCAAAGCAGCTTCATGTTTTGGTGGTCAACAGAGTGAAAACGGTGTCGTTTAGGGTGTCCTTGCATTTGTGTGCCAAGATTGACTAGAAATTTTTTATTTTTATTTTTATTTTTATTTTTATTATTTTGGTGTGTGTTTGTTGATTATGTAGACACGAGGCGGCCAGCCACTGTATAAGCTTAAATAGCTATTCTTCTGGTAGACAAAGACAACCAAGTGTCTTTTCTTTCTTCTTTTTTTTTTGAGGTTTTCTACTAGAAATGATGGAGAGATTAATTCACATATATTAATTAATTGCTTTCCACATGTTTTTTTATCATCCATTTGATAAGATATTATGATCAAGGTGTTGCGACTTTTTTAACTTAATTTTGGGAGGAATAAAAATATATATTTTAATTTTAAGCTAAAAATATTAACGTTTTTGTTATTATGAAAACATTTTTAAAGAGTTGAGATTTGAGTTCATAAACAAGCAAAAAAACATTGTGTTTTTAATGGAAGCACTTTGGCCAAAAACACATAAATTTAGCATTATATTATTAAAAAGAAACAAAATCTTATAGTACTACTTAATTCTCTTATATATATTTGTCATTAATATATATGTAATAGTTTTGCACCTCCAAATTTAATTTGTCCCATTTTGCACTCGGTATTCATAGTTTAAGAATAGGCAATTTGCATCTTATACTTTTAACAATTTGACAAATCGCATACTCCAAACAATTATATATGGATCCGGTTACCATGAAGTTAACTTCATATATAGTAAATTGATCAATTGACTAATACAGTACTGACATGCAGAAAAATCACCTCTTAGCCGGCGTATCGACACTGTATTAATTAACTTCATGCTAATTAATCACTCTCGTTATATATACATGTGTAAGTCACATGACTTATTTTCAAGGACAAAATTATCACAAATACAATTGAAGAATTGAGCTTGAATTTCTAAGACAAATTAACTTAGGTTTGACTACATAAATTCTTTCTACATTAATTTCCTTTTCCAAAATAGTATTATAAACCCCCCATTGTATTATAAAAGAATTACAAATAGGTTCTTAGAATTTCAATTAATTACATATTATAGTACATTTTTAGAAATAATTACAATAATGGTGCATAGATAAAATAATTATAAAAATAATATATTTTTCTATATTTATTTACAATATTAGTGCAATTAGGATTCTTTAATTTAAGGGATTAGTATTAATGGGCTGATATAACAAATCGGGTGTTTTTTTTTTAAACGCGTGTTCCTATGTTGTTAAACCTTCTTTTTCTCCCAACTTCCATAATTTTCATACTGGTATTTCTCTCTCTAAAATCTTCTTCTTCTTCTTCTTATTCTTCTTCTTCTTCATAGTTGTTAGACTAATTAACTAGACCTGCATACAAGGTTAATGAATATTCTTCTTCTTCTTCTTCTTCTTCTTCTTCATCATAGTTGTTCGTACTGAGTGGCGTAAATTGGTTAATGAATATTGATCTCCTTCAGGCTATTGGGGGATGCAACTGGTTTGCATAGTCTAATAGTCTTTTATTTTTTTGATTATTTTTTAATTTACTTTTGCTGCACTTGTTGATTCACAGGTTATTCAAGTTAGTGAAAAGAAAGTTTTGGATCAGAAAGCATACATGTTCTATTATCGAGATAATAGATATTTTGCTTCAAACTTGCCTCTTGATGTTATTCGGAAAGAGATCATGGTGACAAATGTCATGGGAAGAAGCTCAAGTTCATAGCTAGAAGATATTTTCAAACCAAAAAATTTTAAAGGTGTGTTAATTTAAATTTTGTTATTGTTACTATCATATAACTGTTTGGTTACTTCTGTATTATGATTTGGTTACTGTTAACTTGGGATTCGGATACCATTTTTGTTACCTTGATTTGGTATTTTGGTTACTTTTTTATGTTGTTATGGTCACCATGTATTTGCTTAGTATACATGGTTGACTAAATTGGTTTTGGTGTACATGTTGTTTATGTATTGGTTACCATTAATATATGTTTTGGTTACTAACATATAACTGTTTGGTTACTTCATTAGTATATTTTTTTGTTACTGTTAGCTTATGATTTGGATACCATTCTTTTTCCCTCAATTGGGATTTTGGTTACTTTTATATGTTGTTTTGGTTACAATGTATTTGCTTAGTATACATTGGTTGACTAAACTGAGTTTGGTTTACATGTTGTTTAGTATACTAGACCAATTTCTGGGGGCTTGATGTAATGCTTACGTTGTAGCTACGTCAAGCAATAAAAAATATATACTATCATATAACTGTTTGGTTACTTCTGCATTATGTTTTGGTTACTGTTAGCTTGAGATTCGGATACCTTGTTTGTTACCTTGATTTGGTATTTTGGTTACTTTTTTATGTTGTTATGGTTACCATGTATTTACTTAGTATACATGGTTGACTAAACTGATTTTGGTGTACATGTTGTTTATGTATTGGTTACCATTAAAACATGTTTTGGTTACTATCATATAAATATTTGGTTACTTCTTTAGTATGTTTTTTGTTACTGTTAGTTTCTGATTTGGATTCCATTTTTGTTTCCTTGAGTTGGGATTTTGCTTATTGTTTTTTGTTGTTCTGGTTACCATATATTTGCTTAATATATGGGTTGACTAAACTTTGTTTGGTCTATATGTTATTTATGTATTGGTTACCATTAATACATGTTTTGGTTACTAACATATAATTATTTGGTTACTTCATTAGTATATTTTTTGTTACTGTTAGCTTATGATTTGGATACCATTCTTTTTTCCTCAATTGAGATTTTGGTTACTTTTATATGTTATTTTGATTACAATGTATTTGTTTGGTAAACTGTTTATGATATAAATATTGTTTATATCTGGTTACTAATGACTGTGTAAATCTGATTTTTTTTATTTACAGTTATAGAATCTTTACTATGAGGAATGCAATAGAAAATTCATTAGAAAAGTTATATATTGGTGCGACATGGAAGTCCCCGGCATTATTACCAAGAAATTGAACCCAAGACAGTTGAAGAAGTTTAAGACATCATTAGTTTGTGGATGTATTATTTTTGTAAATAATAAACCCAAGTCAAAATAAACCATGTATTTGCTTAGTATACATTGATGTATTATTTTTGTAAATTCCTTCAAATATATTCTACAAGGTTTATGCTATTCTATTTCTACTTTCATTTCCACAAACACATCTTACATGTTCTGGTTACTTTTATATAACTATTTGGTTACTTCTTTATTATGTTTTGGTTACTGTTACCTTATGGTTTGGCTACTATTATTGTGTCCTCAATGTGGAATTTTAGATACTTTTATTTTTTTATTATGGTTAATATGTAATTATTTAGTATGCATGGATTGCCTAAACTGGGTTTCATTACATGATATTTCTGTTTTGGTTACCATTAAAACCTATTTTGGTTACTATCATATAATTATATGGTTACTGTTTTATTATGTTACATTATGGTTACTGTTATTAGTAACCAAATAGTTACAAGCTTGTATCAGGACAAACATCAATTGTTAAATGTACATGTGTGAGTGTCCTATTTATCTACAAGCTTGTTAGTAACCAGATAATTATCATAGATAGTTACAAGCTTGTTAGTAACCAGATAATTATAAGCTTGTATCAAGATCATTATAAGTTTGTATCAAGATCATTTATAAAGCTTGTATATATTTACTTTATATTGATAACTCATGATGGAATCAAAATTAAAATATTAATCAACATCAATTTTGGTTATCAGACACCATCAAAATGTGTTACCAACCATGTGGTTAATGGTTACTAACGAGAAACAATTATATATTCCTCAGAAACAATTAAATTTGGTGTATTGATTACCGCTAGTCTCCATTGTCTAACAACCTAATAAACATTGTAAAGTAACCAAATCAATATTAGACAGTAACCAAATTACATAATCTTAGTAATCAGAATATAAACAACATTTTTACATGCAATTTTGAAGGCCTAAATGATGGAATTTGATCAAAAAACCCTGCAGTTCACCAGCTAAGGTGACTTTTGATCGTTGACCCGTTTCTAATGAAATTAGGCTCCGAAAATGCCAAAATTCGACACTCCAAACTTGACAAAAATTACCAAATTCTCACTGGATCAAATCTTTACATAAACTGACAAGCCTGCTCTTCAACCGCATCAGTTTGTTACCGCCTAAAGACTAACAGTTGTACGAAGTTAAGCAATGTAGTCAATAAGTAATCATCAATATAAAACAAACCAAAGATAAAACACACTAATATTATACAAGAATCATAACAACATTATACAATAACCAAATTTAGATTAGACAAGAACCAACATATATACTATTTAGTAACCGAAACATAAACACATTTTTCATTGCATTTTACAAGAAAAACAACCAAAGATAATTTGTTTGTTACCAACTAAAGGCAGACTTTTGTAAGAATGTAACCAATTTGGCTAACAAGTAACCATTAATATAAAAAATATAAGTAGAAGTGTACATTAATATGCTTCAGCAACCAATAATACAGTAACCAATTAATCACTGCAGTAATTAAGTTTGCATTAGTCAGTAACCAAGTCAGCATTAGTCACTAAATAATATTTTTACACAGTAACCAAGTCAGCATTATAATTTTATACAGTAACCAATTCAGAATTAGTCAATAACCATTATAGTGTTACACAGTAAGCAAGTCAGCATTAGTCAGTAACTAATATAATATTACATAGTAACCAAGTCAGCATTAGTCAGTAACCAAGTCAGCATTAATTAGTAATATTATGCAGTAACCAAGTCAGCATTAGTCAGTAACCAAGTCAGCATTAATTAGTAATATTATGCAGTAACCAAGACAACATTAGTCAGTAACTAAGACAGCATTAGACAGTATAATGTTACACAGTAACCAATATAAAATAATCAGTAACCAAGCCAACATTAGACATTAACCAATTTATATAACCTTAATTAGTAACCATAATATAAAACATGTTTTCAAATACATTCTGCAAGTACAACATTCAGTATTCAAACTTTGTGACAATTTTAAGTTCGAAAAACTTAAAAAAGGTAATCAATTTAGTAATTCGTAGTAACCATAGGTATCTATATGCTTATAAATTTTAAACTCACATACCACAGTATTTGTATCAAAGCTGATGTTGATTTTGTATTCAACAATCACTGCAGTAATGTTTTTGGTTACTGAACTTGAAGGCGTTGTTGATTTTGTATGCTATTTTCGATCTTACAGATTCGTCGCGACAACAGGTTTCTTCTTCTTCGATTACGAGTTGCGTCGCGACAGGATGCTTCGTCTTCTCCGATATAAGAGTTGTGTCGTGACAGAAGATTTTCTCTTCTCCGATTGATTTGGCGTTGATCTGTTATTGATTTGGCGTTGATCAGTTATCTCCATAACTGAGGTGTAGGAGTTAATGACGTGATTTTAGCAACGTGATATATTTTGTTTTGTTATTTTTATAATTATTTTGTGTGTGCTTTATTTTTATAATTACTTTCTAATTATTGTATATTAGTGTTAAGGACCCTTTTTGAAATTAGTCTGGGGCGATTGGATTACAAGGCCCAATGCAGCTTAGCCTATGGGCCATGAACAGTAGTGAGAAATCTCTTTAAGGACCCCCACTCCCACTCCCACCCCCACCCCCACCCCCACCCTCACCCTCACCCTCACCCTCACCCTCACCTCCACCTCCACCTCCACCTCCACCTCCACCTGTTTCTAGAAGTGTTGACTCAATTAAAAGAGAGAGGAAAAGAAATTACCGTATAAACTAAGGCTATGTTTATTTGTAAGAATTATACTTGATATAGAATTATTAATTTCAAGTGTCTTGTTTGTTTTTAAATTTGGACTCAAGACTATTAATTTAAGAATTATAAAATGACTTAAGATAAAGGACTATTTAATACCATGTCTAACTAGGTATTATAATCCCATCATGTAGGATTAAAAATTTATAAACAAAACTAATTTTTATTTCTTTTAATATGACTAGCGTGCTACAAATTATAATTTGACTGTAACGTTTTTTCTGTGATATTCAATTAAAGAGGTATTACAAAAATATTACTTATAAATAGGCTGTAACGCTTATAAATTATAATTACATATTTAATTATATATAATTTATTCCTATTCAGCGAAGTAATACCACTTGAGAAGATCAATCAAATTATATATCTTCAATATATACTATTTAAATTGAATTGATTTGTTATCTTCTAAAAATTTATAAACTTCAAAATAATATTTAAAGTTTATAGTTAATAATAGTATATATTTTTTGTAAAAAGTTTTTTTTATGAGAATAAAAATTTATTTTGAAAATACATCTATATTTATTATTAAAACTTTTTTATTTATTTTTCTTAAAATAATTTTTTCATAACGAGCTTCATCATAACTCTCTAAATACGTACATGTGATATGTTTAAATAATTTTTATTTATTTATAGGCACCTTTTGATGTATAAATAAATTTAAATTATATTTTAAAATATATTATTATTTGTAAGGGTATAATAGTAAAAATGATATTTTTTTTATCCAATCTTTTAATTAATTTTGTAAAAAATAAACATAACATGGGATTATTTTAAGTTATCTCATGAATAATCTCATTAAAAACAAACATGTGACTAGAACTATTTATTTAATCCTAGGATTAATAGTCTTTGGATTATAATCTCATGGATTATAATTCTTGTAAACAAACATAACCTAAGAGTTAAAGTTACATACGCTGAGTGCATATACAAACAAAATTAAGGTTATGACATGTCATTAAATTATAATAAATTATTATTTCCATTTCATAATCATAGTCGTTTTAACTTCATGCACATGAATTAAGAAAGTCATTTAATATTATCATTTAAAAATTAAAATTTATATGAAATTATATCGCTAACCCTTTATGAGAAGTTGAGAACTATTAATATAATGGGGGAATTTTTTTGGGACAATGTGAGAAGTTAGGGGTAATATAAAAAAATAAATAATTTATTTTCTTAGAAAGTTGTAAACGACAAATAAATTAGAATACATTTTTTATTTTAAAATATCAATTATTATGGAGTGGAGATAGTATTAAATAAATTGTTTTTATTTTAATAACATGTCAGAATCTTAATTATGCCCGTGTACATTTTAAGTATATCAAATTTAAACTCATAAATTAAATTTATCAAATCTAAATCATAAACTAAAGGCCTGACCGAGGCTGTAAATCGAACCAAACGATTTGGGCTCAATTCGGGTTCGAATCGAAAAAATACGAGTAAGACTCGAATTCATTAATAATATGATCCAAATATGAGTATAAAAAATAGTTCAAATAAAAATACGAGTAGAATCTTAACAAGGTTATACTCAACTCATTTAGGATTTAAACTACTTGAATTTTTTTATTGTAACTCGATACATACTCGTTTGATATATATTCGAACAAATACTCGATACATTCTCTTATAATATGAACAATATTAAATAAAATTAGGATAGTTAATAATTATTATTATTTATTTTGTTTTTAATTTTTATTGTGATTTTATATTTATAAAGTGTAATTGTAACTTTATTTTCTCATTTCTAATTAAAATAATAAGTTTAATTTATAATTATATGTATTATAAAACTAGTCACTATGTGAAAATTCGAATTTGAGCTTGAATTTGAAGCTCACGAGTAATCTATTATCTATTATATATACTAAAACACAGTACATGATATCATAACTTGGCACATGTTATTTTCACAATTCAACATGTGTCCTGTCTAATTAATGTTCCTTAAGACTCTTAACAAAACTGTCCAACTAACCTAACAAATGAGGATGAAAATAAATCCTAATTCATTCCCCTAAATTTTAGATTTATAATCCCCTAAATCACTACAAATCTAAACTGTTTTGATAATATCAACTGTTTTGATATTATCCTTTGTAATTTAATTATTATTTAATAAAATCACTATTTTATGCTATTAATTAATTTTTTGGATTTATAATCTTCTAAATCACTACAAATCTAAATAGTTAATAGCATAATGTCATTCTCTTATTTTTTTTTTAGATTTATCCCCTAAATCACTAAAAATTTAAAATGTTTTGATGGTATTATCCTTTGTAATTTAATTATTATTTAATAAAATCACTACTTTATCTCAACACTACCCCTACAATATATATTCATCTGTTTTTCTGGGTAAAATTTGATCATCGCACAATAATCTACTATGTTCTTATTATATTTTAATTTATTAATTATATGTACACATTTATTATTAAAAAATTGAATAATCTCGTCGCAACGCGGAGGTTTGTATCTAATTTGAATATAATTCGATCCGAATTCGAATAATGAATATTCGAGATGAGTCGAATTTGAGTAAAATTTTTTAAAATTAAATTCGAATCTAAATTGAATTTAAATATCAAATTAATTTTTCGAATCGAATCTAAATAATTCTATGTTGGATTCAATTCGACTCGTTTAGAGGTCCGCTTGCAAACTTGGAAACGGCAAGACTTGGTAAGGAAGGAAGGATAGGTCATTCAGTGCGTCTCCATATGTGTTTCATTTGCCACTCTAGAAGGAATATTGACTTAATTAATTAGTGGGACACCTATAGAGTTGAGCTAAGGATTAAATATAAGGTGTCATTGGCCTTGGGACACAATTTTATGTAATGCCTTCCAAAAAAAGAAAAAAGAAAAAATAATGTTTTTAGGTATACTTAAATCATAAATGGGTTAAACTTTACAAATGGTGTTCTATATGGACTTTACTATTAATATACATTCTTCACTCAAATTCCTGCTCCTCCCGTTTCCAGAAAGATGAACAAAATACAATTTATACACAAATTAAGAAAAATATAAAATAGAATAAAGATACGTTTCAAATTTATTTATCCTTGTTTTTATCTTTTTATACTAATGAACCGCACTGAATGACATATTTACCCTTCACTTTATGTACTTTATCTCATCCTTAATCATCTTTTTGAGGGCAAAGGAGTAATACTCTTTATAAACAAACATTTTAATGTAACAATACTATTAATTTTTCAACAAATTATAACGATTAAATAAATGTCCCTTCTACTATTTAATAAAATTTACACTATCTTTAAATATATATATATATATATATATATAAAAAAAAAAAAAAATATTCCATTACTCTAATATTTGGTGTGGTACATTCAAACTTCCGGAAACAAAGGAGATGTTACATATTATTAGGGAATCCCTTACTGCCGGTTTGTAACTTGATTAGGTCCATCTCCATTTGGATTTGGGTTAAAGATATTTTGCTGCGGGCTGCTCAATGTTTTTGACCTTCACAACAACCAACTCAACTCCACAAACATAACACATGGAGCCCAATTTTAGTAAACTACACAAAAGAACAAAAGCAAACCTCCAAATTATAATATTCCCAATGTCACTGAAAAAATCGGCTTAGTTTGACTTTTATTATTAAATTGACCAATTTTAAAATTAAACATATTTGTTTACATTTTCAAAAAGAACAAAAGCAAACCTCCAAATTATAATACTCCCTTTGTCTCTAAAAAAATCGACTTTAGTTTAATTTTTCTGGCCAAATTGACAAATTTTAGAATTAAAAATTAAACATATTTATTTATAGTTTCAAACTCATGAAAATTGGAGGTATTAGTAAATTCGATATAGTTTCTTATGGTAATAATTTTTTTTACATATATTTATAAGCAAATAGGGTAAATTTTGATTAGAAAAATTATCAATTTGACGGAAAAAGTCGATATAAGCCAATTTTTTAGGGACAGAGTTTGTACAGAGAATTGATATGATATTACACAAAGTCACTCTCACATAAATAGTAAATAGCTCTCACACCCATGCGAGAGATGTTATAGAATGTCCAAATGTATAGTTTCTTGTTATGTAGCCTGCATGCTCTTCTAGAATGTCCAAATTAATAACCAAAGTATCATTCCCTTTTCCCTTTTTTCTTCCTTAGTTTACTTTACCATAACTCAATCTGATTCTTCAAAATATTCACACCCTTCTCTTTTTAAATAAATTAGCAGCCATTCCCATCAACTAGTTAAAGCCTTATATATGATCTCCCCTTCTCTCTATATATAATAGGGCATTTTAATAGCTTAACAAGACATAATGGAAGAGAAGAAGGTTAACATTATCATGCATGATGATTCTGATGAAGAAGATGATGAAACTCTCTCCCTTTGTGATCTTCCGATATACGGCGAATCAGCGGATTACTCCAAAGAAGATCAAAGCTCTTCATCATCATCGGATGGCTTTGAGTTCTTTAGTGAAGAATGGAGTTCTATATCTTCTCCAGCCGATAACATTCTTTTCTGTGGTAAACTCATTACATACAAAGAAGACGAAGTCTCGAATAATCCACACAAACTCGACATCAACAAACAACCTAAATGCATAAACGAGGTGAGCTCGAGTTTAAGCCATGCTCCAAGCTTTAACTCAGTGTTGAAAAAATGTGTCCATAATATTGGGAAATGTGAGAAAAAGAATGATGTGTTGGATCAAAGGATCACTATCTTGAAGTCTCCTACAAAGTCAAGGTGGTTTTTGTTCCTTTTTGGGTCAACTAGGGTTTCAATGGAGATGGAGATTAGAGAAATAAGGAAAAGGCAAAATAAGAAAAATTTGCCTCTCCAGTCAAGTGGTGGCGGAAAGATTAGAGGAAAGGGGTGGTGGAAGCTGATTCGGGCTATGGGTTGTAGCAGCCACCGCCATGCAGATGCCGTGATTAAGGCCTCGTATGCTTGTGCTCCACTAGTACATGAATAGTTGTTCTCGAATTAAGCCGCTTGATTATGCCAAATTTGATGTAGTATAACACTAGCATTTTGTTTTAGGAAATGCTATTATACTCTATCACCAACATATTTTTTATGGCTCATCTTTTAAGTTCTGATCTAACTATCCCTGTATTTTGATATGAAAAGAAATACTCTTATTCCCATGTTGGACAATTTAAGCATCAAGACTCATTATATATATTTGGGATGTTATTTCACTCATAGTCACTTTATTTTGGGGTGTTCCAGGTCTTCTAATATAAATTGTCCTTGCAGTTCACTCAAAAATATGTTACACACAAAGGGATGTGTTGAGATACAAAGTCTAAATTCAGACAATCTAAGCATTCACTATGTAATCTTAACTCCTAAGAGGCTACTTCACTATTAGAGTAATTTTTGGAGTTTCATATTTCAACACTCTACAATCACTTCGTAAAGAAACTGACTGGGTACTAATGTAGGGAAATTTTAGGCTGGAAGAACAAGAACTTCGATGTTGGACAAGAGTGTGGGTAATTTAGTTTATTCTTTCTTTAAGATGATCATAAATCCTATAATTAGTTGTTGTTTTTTCAAAATTCTGTTGTTTCCAGTTTTGTAGAAGGAATTTTTACTGTTCGGAGGTGCTTGGTCTGGAATAGAATAACCCTTCCTCTAGTAACGAGTTTCATTTGATTTTTTTTAATGATGTTTTCAGGTATTAAAATCTGCATGACATACTGGAATATAACTATTGAAATATCTTACAAAATGATTTGTTTTTTAAAAGGAAATATTATGTTCAAGTGGAACCTAGGCAAATACTAATAGTTCAAATATTACTCATCTTTGGATGACCTGAGTATATGCTTATCTTCAAGGGAAAACTTCTCTATCCACCAAATAATAATATGTTTTCTTTCCGTACTACAAAAGAGTCTCATTTGATAATATTTTTATCCGTAGATACTTAAGTATGAATTCTTAACTCAAAAATCAAAACGATGAACCACCACCTTCACCTTCGAAGGAATAGGAGATTTATATTCTTTTCCCTAGCCTACGATCAACTATTCTTTGCCATCACTCCTCTCCTCGGGCCTGCAAATCTATAGTAGTAAAGGGCATCCGGGGCCACACCCAGTTTGCCTGTCAACAGCTAGCGCGCTACTACTACTTCCTAAAAAAAATAGCATGATCCTCCGGCCAGCTGAAAATTTGGGTATGCACAAAGTTACAGTTTAGGATGGCAAATAATTGTTGAAATTTAAGTAGCATATGTTTACCATAACATTGTGGCCAGGAAAGTGGCATTGATAATTTTCTACTGTTCAGATGCTAACAGCTAGTATACTTAACCAGCTATCCACCCATTACATGAAAACTCTTGTACAACTCGGTGCATCTAATCTAGTTATAAAAATAAAAGTAAAGAAAAACAACTAACAATCCAACAAAAATCAAGAGAGACTTGTTATATTCACTCAGTCACTTCATATAAGAAGAAAATTAAAAAATAAATAAATAAACGGATTCAACTAACTAATATGAACTTGACCAAAATTTAATTGTTTAACATCGGATTACACTTCATGGCCACAAGTTTATTTTAAACTAGAGTCTGATATGAGTAAGCTATTGTAAACTTAAAAAGATTTTAGGTGTCATACTGTCATATTTATACGGCCAATCAAAACAAAATTCTTCAGAAGTGATTTACATGAACAATATAGGAGAAATTCCTACAATATAATTAGGCTGCCTTGCATGCCACAAAATGTGGAAGAAATTTTAGGTGCAAAATATAAAACAGACACACCTGATCAATTTGGTGCTTTACTCATAGTTTCGACAGTTGTTATTTCATAAAACCATCTTAGTCAGATGAATGGATGGTTGCTAGATCTGGGAAGGAAAATTTAGTAGCTCCACTGATAAAAGTGCAATGCGAGTAGCTCTTAGCACAAAAAACACATTCCTGTTGAAACTTTTGGATTTTAGCCAATGCTTTGGTAGCTGTAGCACAAATCAAACTTGACTTTCATTAAAATTGATCAAAGAAGGTTGGACTTGTGCAAATACAAAAATACAAGCTTGAGACTAAAAAGATAACATAAATTAATCATTTCTTACCTTTAAGAATGATGAGAACTTGATTGCCTTTTTCGTGCTTACCACCCTCCCTGCCAAGTATGAACATCCAACACAAATGATGCAGGGGGTATGAATAGTCCACTAGTACAGTAAAGTCTATGTAACCATTGAAAACACTTGAGCCTAAATCAGAAAGTCTTTGCTCAGGAAATAATTAAGTCACTCCACTAGCTGAATGGTCGCATTACGTATACAGCATAGCCTGAAGATTAATCAAGTACATTTTCTGATGTGAACAAACCCCGGAGATCAATGCAGTTAGTGTACTGCCAACTGCAAATACTTTTACTGGCTTGCATTCCAGAAAATACCTAGATAAATAATAAGCCAGTAAAAGTATTGTGAAACAGGACATGAGTCAAAGCAACTGGAGCTAAAATGAAAATAACTTTCAAGTCTGGTATTGGCACATCAGGAGCATCACACACACACACACACAGAGGATATAGAGAGATCTGTCTGATCTAATTTAATCTTCAGCTCAAATAAGCTTTAGACAGCATTGACGACGGAGGAGAGCCTAACAGTACAAATTTATCAATGTTATAACTAAAACATAGCTTTTGATTGCACAATGTAATGACTAAATATACAATGAAGACCACTGTCACCTAATACTAATCCCTTAAATACTAAATTTACAACAAAATGAACACAAAAAAAATCAGAAGAACAAAAGGAAACAAAAGATCTCTATAATGTGAGGAAAAGAGAAGCACCCGCATACCAAAATATTCTGCCATACAGACCAGTTAGTTGACAAGGCTTACACTTGAAAAGGAAAGGCCGTAAAAACAACTCCAATACTGGAGGAAATACAGCTGACCACCTTGAATCGAACCCCACTAGCAATGGTACTAGAAATAAGCCTCAATCTTTCACTTAAGTGGGTGCTGATAAACCTTGCATTTTCATCATGCACAAGTACTTCGAAGGTGGAACTGCACCAACCTTTGTACACAGATCCACCACAGCTGGGGCATGTCCATAGAACTCCCGACCTTCATTCCGAAGTAGAGGGGGATCTTGAGGTCGCCGGAACCACACAACCTTAGGAGGAACCAAATCATCCACCTCTGCTTTCTTCCAAAAGTGAGCCCCGCGCCAGCTCTCAAATTTAAACACACCACAAAGTCGGGCTTTGTGACCAGATGGCCCCACATGAACTTCTGAACAATATTTACAGACCTTTGCAGGATAAGCCAATAATAACTTCTGGACCCCCGCCCTAAGCGTCTCCCATGAGCTCAAAGTTCCTCGTGCTATAAACCTCTGATCATGAGGAGACAAAGACGCACCTCCAACAAACGAATTCAAATCTGTATCAAAATTCAAATGGTTTAAGAATAGGCTTTCATCATTTTGGAAAGCCCCAGCCTGTAAGCACAGTTCAACAACTGCAGGAACACGGTCAAAATCAAACCTTTCTTGGTGTTCAATTACACTTTGGAACATATTCTTTAGATGAAATGATTTTACAGGGACAATAATATCTTTCAAGCTCCCTTTGATCCATTCATGCTCGTGACTCTTGGCAAGGTGCCTATAACCACCACAAGTCCGAATTAAATGACCTTTCTCACCAATATATACTTCTGGACAGTACCTGCCAAGAAACAAGAGCAAGTCAGACCAAATGTCTTCCCAAAGATGACAAATTCATTAAATTTTCCTAATTAACTTCAAATAAGAAACGTAAATGAGCAATACTCATAGATGTTTAACTAAAAGTCCTGGATAAGTGAGATCCATAGGGTATTGCAACCCACAGGTTATATAAGAGAGAGTTCCACCTTTGTCCCACAATAGGTACACACCAACACTATTCAGACTACGTACAAAATCCAATATACAGAATCCAGGAACAAATCAGTGCAATGACAGATTTCCTATAATACAGCATTCCCAAGAAAAGATTGTAAAATTGACACTTAGATATGGATAAAGAGATCCTGAAATGCAGCGAGTCTGATGATCAATCCAAAAGACTTATCTGACTTGTGAGTTTGAATGGACAGAATATCCCTCCACAAATTCAGTCAGCCCCCCCCCCCCCACCAAAACACACACACACACCCTACCCACCTACACCCACATCCACGACCTATCATAAGCAACTTATCTGAAAACTCAAAGAGTGCCCGTTTAACCGAAATAGCATCAGAACCAATGACAATATCTCCCAAATAAAGTATAAAAAGGAAGCTCCTAAACTAAGTCTTATGCTCCTTTAAAAGTTACAACTCCAACATGGCAACATGATTGTGAGTGAGATGAAACAAACTCATGAACATAGCAAAACTTATGCACTAAACTTTATTAAAGCTGGAGATGAAACAAACTCATGAAAATATCAAATCATAATCTAAACTTTATGAAAGCTGTTGATACAAATGATACTTTTGAGGTCTCACGAATCGCTTCCATTTGAAAATTTGTTCTTAGCCTGATTTGTCAGGATTTACTGAAACTAATTTTCTCTGTTTCTCTCTCGAACTTAAATAAGAAAATGTTATACTATGATTCTCTCCAGTTTTTCCTCTTATTAATCTATATTTAAGCATGCAGGTAAAAATATGTACCAGGTACCATGTCCAATATAAAATAGAGTTCAGATAACAAAAATACAAATGTATATACACCATATTATATGTTTCCTTATATCCATATATAATATATTACATTTATACATATAAAAAATAAGTAAATGGATTATATGTATATAGAGAGAGAGAGGTATAGAGATTGAATAGTACTTCAATCTGCAATAGTGCTGCTACGAGGGAAACAAAAGGCAGCAAGGTCGAATACATGAAGTGGAAGCAGTTTAACAAAGGACCTAAAGGAGAAGACGGTAGCACATGATAGACTTTGAATTATGCAAATAATAACTAAAAAGGTATGTTGGCTGTATGAAGTTTGAGGTGTGAGAAAACTCAACAATAAGCTTTAGTTGAAGGGATCCTCATGTTTCTGATAATGGATTGACGTTAACTATTTGCTATGGAGGTTAAAGAGGGAACTGAGCTATGTCTGAGACTGAGGTTATAAATTGGGAGGCTGAGACCTCAATTCTGGAGCAACTTCATGTGAGTTAAAATTGATATTTTATAGAGAAGACTGAGTTTTTGGGTATTTGAAATCCAGTTTGCTTGAGTTGAGATCAATCATCAATCTAGTAACGTTAAATGGAAATCTTGAGTTCTGGACTAATCATAGATTGATCAAGTTCTTAATTTGTACTTAATATATGCATCATTTGCAATTTTTGCAAGCAAGGTATGTATAATATAGGGTACATTAATTGCATAACCTTACTCTTCAGCAAATCCATTATTCATAACAGAACATGGATAGACTATATTCCCCTGTTTAATCCTACTTATCATAGGTGATTATCATATCAATATTTGATTGGAAAGGTCAATGATGTTGAAGCCAAAAATCCACAAAACATACTGCAAATTGATATCTCGATACAAAGTTAATATTGCTATAAGGTTCGCTGCACTTAAATATTGAAGAAGCAATTCAAAGTGGACAGTTGAGCCAAACCAATATATGTAATGTACAAGCTCACAAAAATAAGACATGTCCCTTAAAATATGTTCAGATCATGCCTGATGCTTCATTGATATCCTACCCTTTATTAATAACACCCTTCTCAGATAATTCTTGGAAACAAATGGTAAGGCCAATTGCTACTAACATTCAACCTTCTACTAATTTAATAAGGAAGCACACTACTACTTGGCCTAGCTCATACCTTGGACAAATTTATAGTAGTTCCCAAAAATCAAAACATATTTGTTGGACTACAAGTTTGTATATAAGCCATCTAACACTAGAACAGATTTAAATTACTCCATGAATACAAATCTGAGGCTCAATTAAAAGAAAAGACATAAATTATTCACAACCCATAATAATGAACATTAAAACATACCCATGATTTCATACTCAAATAAGTACACATACATATACGTATATATAGAGAGAGAAAGAGGAGGGAGAGAATACTTGCAGGACCAGACGGGAGTTATTTGAAGAAGGGTGGAGACGCCTTGGAGGAGAAGAGTCCTGGCTTTGAGGACATCTTCGGCCACAGGAATCATGGCTTTTACTGGGTAATCTTTGGCTCGATTCTTTATCCTCTCCAGAATCATTGGTCTCAGCTTCTTCATATCCACCTTCCAATTCGAACTACTGTACAATCGGGAACACCCCTTTAAACCTTCTTCCATAATCATCATCATACTATTTTGCCATCCTTTGCGATTCCTCAAAATCAAAGCCATTTCTATTTGGGTTTTCTTAATGATTGGTATTTCCAGAATTGCAGTGTTGTGTGTATAGATTGTGATTTTGGGTGGCAACTCGCAGACAGGCAAAACTGTTGAGCGAAAGGTAATTTTGAGAATTCATTTCAACTGGGCTGGTTCAAACTTCACTCTAGATTGGGCCCGTATCATTGAGTTAATGGCCAGACCCAAAACAATTTTTTATTTGGGTTAATTTACTTCAAATTTAAAGTTCATTAAAGTGTACAAGGGCAATTTTGCCTAACACACCTACGGTCATGTTTGTTTGCAAAAAGCAAGTTTAGGATTAAATTATTTGTTTTAGCTTAATATTATTTTGGACTATTTAATCATTCGACGATAGACTATTCTTCTTTTGTGCTACGTTTGGATTGGAGTAATGAAGGTAGGAATGGAATAACACATCCCTACGGAATGAAAAAAAATATTTTTTTTGCGATTAGAATGGATTGAATCATTCTTATTTCTCCCAAATTTATGAATTTTATTCTTTGAGGAGAAAGAATATGGAATAACTCATTCCAACTAGAATGAATCCATTCCTTCAATCCAAACGTAGCATTGATGTGGGACTATTAATCCCATAACGTAGAATCTTGTACAAGTAAGCCTATAAGTATCTTATCTTGGGGCTAAAGTTAAATATAAATGAAGTAATATATTTTTTTATTCTGTTTTCTTCCGTTGCTAAAATTTTCTAAAGTCTAGCTGAAGACTATAATTTCAGCATCAAGGATCCACCCACTATTAATGTGAGATGGGTCATATGAAAATATCAGTTCTCTTAGCATTATCCAGATTATAAGGGGAAAAAATGAAGAAGAAGAAGAATAAAATGGGCTCTCTTCCGTAACCTTTTCATTTTACTTGTTTCCCATCTCTGTTAAAAAAGAAAAGGGTCCTTTACATAAGTATACAACAAATAGAAAGTAATTACAAGAAAAGTGCATCAACTAAATAATTACAAAAAGAATGTAATTATTACAAAAATAGTACAATTCACATTAATAAGGAAACCTAAAATCAAGGATAACTAATAATTCAAATTCAAATTCAAATCTTGTCTCTAACAACAATTTCAAATCCATGTTTCAAAATTCAAATCAAAATGAGAAAATTAAAATAAAAAAATTATGAAGGAGCTAATGTTCATCATCCTCCTCTCTCTCTTGTATTGCCGCTTGCATACATCATGCATGCCCATGCATGCATGGGAGTTGCTATTCTGAATTTCTTTTGATGATTTGGTTACCCACAAAAATTGAAATGGTTACCTTTATACAATTTTGACTAGTAACTGCATCACATTTAAAATAAAATTGGTAATCAAAATAAAACTGAATTGGTTACCTTATCAAATGGTTTAGTAACCAACTATATGAAATTTGGTTACCAATTGCATCATATCCAAAATAAATTAATAACCTAATAAACTAAATTGGTTACCTTATCGGAAGATTTAGTAACCAACTGCATAAATTTTGGTTACCAACTGCATCACATTCAAAGTATATTAGTAAACTAATAAAACTGAATTGGTTACCTTATCAAATGATTTGGTAACCAACTACATGAAAGGGGAGGAGGGAGAGGGAGGGGTGGGAGGAGGCGGGGGGGAGGGCGGGAGAGGGGAGGAGGGAGGCGGAGGAGGTGGAGGCGGAGGAGGTGGAGGCGGGAGGAGGGAGGAGGAGGAGGCGGGAGGAAAGGGAGGAGGGAGGAGAGAAAGGGAGGAAGGAGGGAGGAGGGAGGCCAGGAGGTGGAGGCGGGAGGAGGAGGAGGGGCGGGAGGAAAGGGAGGGGTGGGAGGGAGTGGCGGGAGGAGGTGGAGGTGGAGGCGGGAGTAGGGAGGAGGGAGGAGGGAGGCGGGAGGAGGAGGGAGGCGGAGGAGGTGGAGGGGGAGGTGGGAGGTGGGAGGGGTTTGGTTATATATATATATATATATATATATATATATATATATATACTACTGATTGTTATAGATGAGAAGAGAGAAGAAGTTATGGGTATAACTAATCCATAAATTAATGAATCCTAATTGAATACTAATTCCTTAAATAAAGGAATCCTAAATGCACTAGAATTATAAATAAATATGGTAGTGTATTAGTTGTGTAAAAATTTTATGAGGGCACTTTTGTTATAATTTTTTTTAAAAATGTAATAGAATATGTAAATCACCCAAAAGAAAAAGAGGAAAGGAAAAAGAGATGGAGATGGGGGACGGGCAGGGGGAAGAGAGGGAATATTAGGATAGAATTTTATGTTTATCTTTAGTTTAAGGGGGGTATTTGATAAAATTAATTGAAATAGTTCTAAATATTTAAATAATCAGAATGAGTTGAATGAAATAGAATTTTGAATTAAAAAAGTTGTTTAATAATTGACTTGTCTCAAACATCTTACTAACATATTTTTATTAGTTTGCCCTTCTGAAAAAATTCAAAATTGTTGTAAATTTATTTAATATTACTTAATATAATAGTTAATATTGTAAAAAAAATTAAATATAAAATATTTCATTCAGATTTTTATTCAAAACAAATGCACTGAATAGCTGATTCAACCATTTAGCTCTAAACAAACACGCCCTAAGTTTTGTTAAGTTTATCTTATCTCTAGTTTTTTTTAAAAAAAAAAATATATGCGTGTTTTGTTTAATTGTTGTTTTGATTTTTTAAAATATTATTGTGCTTTTAGTGCTAATTTATTATGCTTTATTACTATTTTGCCTTTTTGTTTACATAAATTGATAAAACAAAATTTGTTAAATGACTTATTTTTAATACATAAACACTAACATGACATGTGTACAAGTCATGTCATTAATTTATGATATGACAACTCAATTGAACTAAATTGAAAATAAATTAAAAATTTAATTATCTAATTAAAAAATTAGAAAAATAATCATTAAAGTGAAAAAAATTAATAGATTGAGATATTAATTCATATTTAATCCTAGTAATTATAATAATAACAATTAAAGAATAAGGGGTTGTTATAGAGTGAGAAAGTAAAAATAGAAATAAAACTTTAAAATATCTATCTATATCTAACTATATTATAAAATGAGAGGAGAAGGGTGATTGTTATTTCTTAAGGCCAGGTCACAATATGTCCATAACTATCTTTTTTTATTTTTTTTTTTATTATCCCTATTATTTATTTTATCTTTTCTTATTCATATTATTCTTCATCTCACTTTATAATAAGAGGTGATCAGAGGTCTCAATTTTTTTTTTTTTGATAATTTGTAAATTTTATCATAGGTATTGATATATTGTATAAAATTAAATTAATTTTAATTTTAAAATATTTTAAATTAACTTCAAAAAATCATTATTTTTAAACAAATAGTTTGTCATTAGAGTACTTAATTACTTTTATATTTCTTTAGATATTTAAATATATAATTAATTAGATTCTTACGTCTAGACTTTTTATATTGTTGGAGTAGATTAATTTGATTGGAATGTGGTAGAATTGTTGATCACTCAAAAGAAAATAATTAATTTAATTAATTTGGGAGTCTATCATCTTAAAAATATTAGGCTTTAAAGACTTTTATATTATACTTTATTTGTTTCAAAATTTTGGACAATTTTAAATATTTTAAACTCCAAATTTACTCTTTAATTTTATAAATACAATGATTAATATTGTAAATTATATAAAAGTAATATTATTAATTATAAATTTATAAATTTATAAATTATACTTTTTAATAAATTATCTCAATTTTAGATTTAAATATTTGTTTATGGGATATGCAGGTATGCTTATTAAACCCGGACCGAACCGCCTGTTCAATCGATAAAAATTGGAATCGGTCGGTACTCCGGTTCAGTTTGTCCCGAATTAATTGATTTGGTCAAAAATTTGCTAGTGGTTCAACCAGTAAAACCAGTAAATTAACCTAGTGAACCAGTTTTAATTATTTTTTAATATTCTTTTTGTATAAAAAAATTAATATTATAATTAACCACTTTTAGTAATATCGTAACTCAACTTTATTATGTTTTAGTTCATAAAAAATGAGATTTTTTTTAATTTTTATTAATTACTAATAATATATATTTTTATACATTAATGACGTCATTGAGTCAATAATAGTTTGACCACTAGTTGAACCAGTGATCCATCCACCGGATACCTTTTCGGTTCGATAACCGATCCGGGTCTTAAAATCTTGTATGTAGGTTAGCGCGTTTACTTGCGTACAACACTTGTTGGTTTATATGTTTGTTTTAATGATGATAACATATATTTTGTATGAAGATATTTTATAAGTTTCAAGTTATTGGATTGATTATGCTTATATCAAGATTTCAAGTGGTACAATGTGAAAAATGTTATTTAGAGTCACCACATGATTAGGTACTTAGGACTTTACCTAGCAAATCAAATGTAAGGATTTCTAGCTTGAGTTATTAATTTCAAGGCAATTTTATTTTGCTAAAAATAATTTTAAAAAGGTTTCATGAGCTTAAAATTCAAATCCTTTAAGAAACAATTTTTGGAAACTAAATCAATGGAAAAAAATATTTAGTCATGTTTTCCAAAGGTATTTTAATATCAAAGATATTATCCCTTATTTCAAAAGCTGAAAATTCAAATTCAAAAGCTAGAAATATTTATTTGGAAATCATATCAATTGAGCAATTGTTTTCCAAAGCTATATTAATATCAATATATTTTTTATAATGTGATAGAGTTTATTTTGCTTATTCTTATCCCTTGATTCAAGCTATTTAGTTTTAAATTTCAAATGTCTTCCTTATTAGTTTGTTCTTATCTTTCTTTGGGATTGTTGAGATTGGGTAATTGGTTTTATTGTCGTTGGTCCTTCTTCTTATATATATCTTCCATGGCTTAATTTTCAAAACGAATGACTAGAGAAATACAGAGCTTTAACAGAAAAATTTCTAGCAAAATTGTTCTTGCCTTGTTATTAATTTTTTGTGCTAGAAATTCATAGATATGTTGTAATCAACAGAAATATCATTTAAATTTGACGTATTTTTGTTTAAATAAGTGACATGGGATAAGAAAGTTTGACATTCGTTTTTCAATAAAAGAATGACTTTATGGCTAGAGATGACAGTGATTGATTTCAATGGTTTGGTTGCTAAATTCGCATAACAGGTTGATTAGGAATATGAAAACTAATGACCTTACGAAAACAGTCAAATTTAGCATGATGGGTAGTTAACCAGTCAATTCCTAAAATCACATCAAATTCAAGTATTTTCAAAGAGATGAGATCAACGAATAATGTGAGGGTACCGATTTGAATCAAACATGATTTATAAACATTGGATGTAATGAAGGTTTCTCCTAACGGAGTTTTATTAGATAAGTCAAAATCTAATCTCTCATGGGTCAAGTTCAAACGTTAAACACAAGTAGGTGAAATAAAAGAGTGGGTAGAACCAGTATCTAATAAGACATAGACTTCACAAGAGTTTATGATTAGCTTACCAGTGATAACTTCATTCTTATTCCTCACCTTTTGGGAAGTCACAAAAAAAACTCTATCCTGAACCACATGTTTTGACTTGTCTGTGATAGCCTTTGGTGTCATCATTATCGCTGGACTTGATTTTGCTATAGGACAAAATCGAGCTATGTGACTGTCCTTTCCACAACTGAAACACGCCTTGGACGACTGTGTACAGTTTGGACTGACCTGTCTCTCTTTTCCGCATTTGTAACATATGATTGGTTTTCGTTCTCCTCCCCTAAAAACTGGTGTTGGTGCTGATTTTGGTACCTTTCCATGGTCATTGTTGTAAGACCCCGAATTTTATGAAATGAAAGTATTCAATTTTCGTATAATTATTATTCTAGTTAGTAAATGGTTAAATTGATAAAAGGTTAAAGTTAAGGGTGATATCTGAAAGTTTTACAAAGTAAACAAGTTGTTATAAAATATTTTGTTAGTTCCCGGAGGCACAATAGTTATCTAGAAGGGGGGGGGGGTTGAATAGATATTTAAAAACTTTTCATTTTAACTAGTTAGTTTTGATAGTGATTAAAACACAGCGGAATGAGTATTTGTTTAATCTCCTTTTAAATATCTTGAATTAATGAGAGTGAGGCAGTTATGGCAATTATAGCAGTTATAGCACAAATATAATAGACACAACAGTTTTAAGTGGTTTATAGCACTTAAAGCTCCTAATCCACTCTTTTACTCCTCGAGTAGGAAATTCACTAAGGATGTCTGTTACACTTTCTGAATCTCACAGATTCCTTCTAGACCAGCAGTCTAGGCACTTCTAATTTCACTCTTGAACTCTTCAAGTCCAGTAGACTTGGTTCTTCACAGTTCACTTAGAACTCTTTAAGTCCTTTTGACTTGGAACTCTTACATCAGTTGGTTGGTAGTTGTTGAGTTCGTGATTGATGTTACTCAGTTGCAGTTAAGCACTTGTTCGAAAGAACTGAGTAACTGAGCAAGCTTCCTCTTTTTCTCAGATCGTAGAGTTGGGCGTTGAGTGTTCTTGTGCGTTTTTGTTCAATGCTTGCTTAGTCTTTCTCATCTGCATATGTTCTGCATATATGTGATTCTTGAAATCTATCCGTTGAAGCCTTTTGTTGAAGCATTAAATGCGTTTGACATTTCTGAACTTTGATGGAGACTTTTCTGCACACCTTTTGAATTACATTCTGGCCCACTGATACAACAGCCTGCTTTCTCACCTAACACCTGAAAAGGTGTTTTTCCTCTGTCCTATGGTCCTTTCCTTAGCTTCTTGAATACGTTTCTTTTGTTGAATACTAAGGATATCTTTTGTACCGTTGGGACTGGAGAGGACTTCAACGTTTTAAACCCATTTCACTTTTGTTGGAATTTGTCTTTAAATAAAAGTAGGGCTCGATGCTTCTGACATAAGGCAGATGACACTCTACAATCCATTTCATGGTGTCTTGTCACATTGGTGCTTGGTCTAAAGAGAACACTAAGATTTCTCTCAAGGATTTTCACACTACGATCTCTGAGTTAGCTTCGGAAAACGTCTGGACCACTCTACGATTTCTGGAGAGGCCCTTCAAGGCAGATACACTACGATCTTCTAAGCTCTATGATCGTGCCTTAGCTTCTGCATTCTGTTGATCAGCTTGATAGACTGCGATTCTTTTCAAGGCCTATCTATTTCTTTCAAGTCATAGATCAACCTAACATCTTTGATCTCTTTATCTATACATTAGTTTATAGAATGATGAACATTAAAAGCTAAGATCAACCTAACAATTTTGATCTATCACTAAGTCCTTGTACATATATTCCTTGAAGAACTTTACATATAATCATGAGCATTTACTTTAAACATCAAATAAAAATATGCATTCTTCCAACAATCTTCCCCTATTTGATGTTGACATAACCAAGGAGATTTGTTGTCATGATTATCAAATTCTATATGTAGTTGCAGCAAAGTAAATATGACTTAATATTTCAGTGAGCAGCTGAAATTTCTAGAGAATAAGTATGAATTTATTGATGTATGAAGATAGATATTACATTTAAGTTTGACTACTTCAATAAGAATTAAAATTCAACTTATCTCTATTTTTTCGGCCTTTTGCTTCTTGGAGGATTTGCATATTCCTCAACTCTCCTTTTTCTGCTTACTTCGTCTCTCCTGGCTAGATCTTCCAGCTCACCTGGGCTTAGTCTTGGATTGTGATCATGCCTATTCATGAATGCAGGATCTCCTATTGGCATTCTTAGGCATGTTGTTGTCACCTCATGAGAGCTGGGGGAAGGCTTTTGACTTCTTAATGGTTGAGCCATTAAAACTTCCTGCTGATCAGATCGTTGAGTCTGATGGATGGATCGTGGAGTCTGTTGGTGGAATTGCCTTGCAGGAGGATTCCTTGAAGATTGAATTTGGGATTGACCTCTGCCCTTGCCTTGAACTCCTTTCCCGCCTTGAACTCCTTTCCCTTTCTCCCCCTTTATGTCAGCATCAAGGGTTCGAATGTCCTCTGAAAGGCGAGTGACTCCTTGGACAAGCTCGTTGAGTTGACTTTGAGTTTGAGCAATATCCTCTCGATTTTCTTGAATCAGCGCATTAGATCGAGCTTTCCGTTGTTGAAGAACGGCCAGTATGTTGTCAGTCTGCTGTGTGACGTCCCCAAAACAGGTATACATCACCCATCTTGAGTCGCCAGATACATGGTACATAAATTCAAATACAACTTAATTATACAACAGTCTTGTAAAATACGACTAAACATAATATTGTCATCTAGACAATATCCACACTCAATAGAGTCTTCATTACATTTATTGTCACACTATTTAACAGAATAGTGAGGACTACTAATGCTATCGTCTGGACCGTCACTCCATTCCCCGACTAGTCCCGGCTACGTTCTCATTTCCTGAAGAGAACAATGAAAGCAAAAGGGTGAGCTCAACTAGCCTAGTAAGAAATATTATGACTAAGATAATGCAGAATAAATTATCCTTAGCCTTCAACAGTATAACAACCGACGAAATATAATAGACAACAAGTTTTAGATCAACAAGCTGCGGTGGAATAAGCAATCCATTAGAAGAGTCAAGTAGAGCATAAAATCTACTATCTTCTATGATTTAAAAAGATTTTCATCAACTTTATCATTTGAAACTCGACAATAAATAAACCACATCATCCACCTCGCACCACGGCCAAGGATATTCATGTAATCATCAATGGTCATGATTATACTTCGAATAATCCACAGTCATAATCATACCAACAATTGTGCGTCGATGAACTACGGGCCAATGAGGACTTTTACCACATCATTCGTTACATTACGATCATGATTATACCAAATAATCCACGAGTCATAATCATACCAAGTCCATCTCTCGCATCGTAAGCGAAAGATGACTTTCATCACAATATAAGCATGAGGATGATGACAATAATATAAGCATTAATCAAAGCGAAAACAAGGATAAATATTAAAGACTTTAAATTTATCCAAATATTATCCATCACTTAAATAACTCATAATCTAATATTGTTAATATAATAACAATATTTTAATCACTTCTTAAACTTATAAACACTTTAATTTAATTGTTTACACTTTACCAAATAATGCATCTAATCATTCAAAAATGCCATACTCATAAGATTTCATTACCAATGATCAAATCACTCATCAAAAATCTGCATATACCTTATATAGGATTTTCAAGCCCTAAAATCCTATTTACCAATTCTTCAACTTCACATAACATATTTAACTCATATGTTTGTAACTAAACCATTTTCATGAAAAATTACCAAATCAACTTATTATTTTTCTATCATTTGTCCAAACATATATACATATATTTCATACACAACAAGTATTTTTTAAAAAAATTTCAACTTCCTTAAGTATTTTTTCAAAAATTAATTTCTAATTAATTTCTTAAGAAATTAGCTACCTCAAGTTTAACTCCAGAAATTCCCAAATCTTGGCAGGATCTTACACATGTTAACGCGAGCTTCCAGTTTAAATTTAATGGTCATCAGAGTTATAGAACTACGGTTATAGCGTTTTTCGTCGGAAAAACCTAAATATTAAAATAATCATAACTTGCTCATTTTAAGTCAGAATAAGCTCATTTTTGGACAGGAGGTACTTTATACCATATATTTCCATGTCCCAAAAGGCTGGAATTTATTTCATAAACTAAGTGGCCGAAAATGCCCTTTTAAATTTCTGGGCAGTAGCTTTTTGGTACTTTGCAGTTTTTGACTCCTTTGCTAAAATCAGTCCACACGAAAATCTACAACACCTTTTCTAGTGATTCTACTTGGATAAGTTAGAAAAATCATAGATCTAACTCTAGAACTTGACCACACTCAAAAATTCAAAATATAATAGGAGATATGGTCAATTGAATTTCATGTTCCATTTTCACCAAAATCTGATTTTTAACCCTTTGTGATTTCTAAGAAACTTTCATGTTTTCACATAATAACCAACATAAATCATCATAACACTTACTAATACTACATATACCCATGATTTTCAACAGTCCAATGCTTTTATTATGACTTTCATCATAATCAACAGTCCAATGCTTATATTATGACTTTTCAGAATTTTTAAGGGTCAGAAAAATTACGAAACTGCAAATGGATTTTCATCCGCCATGCGGTAATCCACGTAAATAGATCATTTCCACAATTTAATAAGAAATGAATACAAAGGATCATTCACCATACATGTGGTAATCCACATAGACAGGTTATTCCAGCAGAATAATAAAGATTGAAATAACATAAGGATTCACCATGCATGCGATAGATCGCACAAATAGGTTATTCCCAACAGAATAATAAATAATGGAACCAGGTCATGCGTAAACGCATAGACAGGATATTCTGATAGAATAATAAATAATGGAACCAGGACATGCGTAAACGCACGTATTACGGGGAAATTAAAAGAATAATAAAAGAATGGAATAATAGAAGAATTTCACCGTGTATGCAGATTACTTGCATGATGTAAGTTATTCCAACATAATAATAAAGAATGGAATAATAGAAGAATTTCACCATGTATGCGGTACTTCCGCATGAGCAGAGGCGAGTTATTCAACATAATAATAAAGAATGGAATAATAGAAGCTCTCTTCATGAATACGAAAAAAATAATACCCCTTACCTTAGAAAGAAACTGGATACTGGAGTAGAGAGGTAGAAGACTTTTCTTCTTCTTTCTCTCTATAATTTCTCTCTATAATAATTGCTCTATAGCTTTAGTGAATTGGTGAGAAATGAAAGAAGAATGAGCTTCTATTTATAAGAAAATATAGTTTCAATAATTGCACATTTTGGGGCTAGAAATATTACAATATAATACCTTCCTCTTTTTCTTCCTTTTTAATTTAGTCCTGCAAGTATTATCAAACTTGCACCACCTCCCCTAATAGTAAATAATGTGAATCAATAGTTCAATCATGTGAATCAATAGTTATAATCATGTGAAAATACGAATTACAGTATAGTACCTCCATCTATACCTCTATTTTTAACTTAGTCATGCAAGTATTATCAATCTTGCACCAACTCCCCTAATAGTACAAAAATGTGAATTAATAGTACACATATGTGAACAAATAGTTATAATAATGTGAATCAATAGCAATTAATTACTCATTTATCCGATTAATTACCTGATTTATCAATATAACCCCCAGACATCAATTATCATCGGAATTGATGTCGATTTCCACTAACACTAATAATTCCAACATAATGGAACTATTAATTTCATCATTAATCAACACGAACTTATTCATCATTAATATTATAACTCACAATATTTAACAACCAAGTCGTTCCCAGGAAAGAGGGGGCTTTCCGATAAAGATTTCTCCTTATTGGCGCGCAATTAGGTGACCAAACCTCTCCTTGACAGAACTTCTAGACATTGTCAATATTGCAATTTAATAATATGAATAACTTTGTCGTCTCAATTATTGATTTAATAACATATCATATTATGCAGATGATACTGTGACAATAATTGAATCAATAATATGAGAGATATGATGCAGCAATTACTGTAGCAATAATTGAGTATAACTAAGTGACTTTTTACGTAAGCATCAATAATCAATACCGTGTGCTACTATGCAACCACGCGTATTACTGTACTTTTACTACCGGGTAGTTCAATAATTTTAATGGTAACACATTCGCCATTATTTTGTCGTTTTCTTACTACGACAATACTTCCGTTGTGGGGTCTACCAATGATTGTGCCGTCGTACGGATATTCCCCGGTAAAAAGAATATTCCCCGACCAAACGAATATTTTATAACAACTTGCATACTTTGAAAAATTTATAAATATTACCCACATCTATAACATTATATCAAATCCACACCATAATATTAAAAAGAATATTTCGAGAAATTTAAATCTTTATTCATAAAATTTGGGGTCTCATATACTGTCCTTGGCTGACGTAAAATTGTTGGAACTCTTTTACGACAGTTTGCAGATTGAGGAAGTTCTCCATCATCAGTTTATTCTGAGCTTCCTGAGTGGACTGCAAAATAAGAACAACATCTCTGTGTCTTTTGGCTGCTACAAAGTGAATGTCATCCCTGTCCTTTATGCTCTGAATTATTTCCTTGATGAGCTCTTTAAGTTTCTTAGTGAGCGTAGAGCTGAGAGAGCTTGGGAGATTATTTATAGCATTGATCATTGTTGTTAATCTCATCTAGATGAGTTCAGTGTGTTCTTCACGACTCTCATCGAGTTCCTTGATCACTTTCTTGGACATTGCTGACAAATCAGCTTTGGTGGGTAGCTCTGACAGAAGTTCATTGAGATGGGGAATTTGTGTAGGAGGTGGTGTGCTCTTGAATTGATCTTGCAATGAGTTGAGGGAAAGATCAAGATTGAAGTATTCGTTGCTGGATAAGGAGGGAATATCGGATGGAGGGGCCTGTGTTTGGGTGTGTGTAGTAGGTGGCTCTACGATTTGGACTTGGGACTCTACACTGGGGTTAGAGTCTGTAATCATAGAGATGATAGGAGGTGGGAGCAGTATAAAGTTAGTCAAATTTGGTTTATTAGTTACAAAATTTTGGGATTCTGCAACTCTGAATTGATTTAGTGGATGTGGAATCACTTCCAACCATCGTGAGATTCATAAAATTGACTGAATGAGGATGATGGAAAGTGATTAACTTTAAAGAGGGTTGGAATTGATAGTACCTCATGTTCATTCTTTGAAGAGGAGTTATTTGTGAGCAACTTCTTGGCAAAGTTAAAACTTCCTGGGAATCCATGAGTTAGCACAGAGATGGCTGGATATTCTTTGAAGCTCCAAAACATGTGATTCCAGGGGTTTAGAATTTGAGCTTGATGGAAAGGCATCATGGGTAGATAGGAAAACAGTTGCTCATATTTAGCTTTTTTGTACCCATCAATGCCCACAGCTATGATCTCGACCTCATCATCTTCATCCTCTTTTCTATTTTCGTTTGAGGATTCCATTATATCAATGGCCTCATGATGTTCTTGCACTGGTTCTCCCTCATTTTCTGCAGGAACCTCTTCTTCTATCATGGGGATGTCATGAGTCTGCCCCTCAGCATGATCATCCTCCTGCACGATTAGTAGCTCCCCCTCAGCTGGAGCATTTTCTAGGATGAGAGCTTCAGGCATCTCCCTCTCAGCTGGCGTATTCTCTATGAGTAGAACTTTAGGTGTCTCCCCCTCAGCTTGAGCTCAGTCCTTTTGGCTTTCTTTGGACAGTTCTTTTTCGAAAGAACTACTCTCTTTGTCTTCCTTTTTGAGTACTCCTTCATTAACAAGGATATACTTCTTAACCAGTTTTCTTCTTATTTTTCTAGGCTGAGTCACATCCTCAGGACTTTCTTGAGCTTCAACTTTGTCCTGTTGATCAGCTAGAACATCCGATCTGGCAGACTTGATTGTTGATCTAGTCTCTGATCGGTAGAGACTTCTACGATCGAAGAGACATATGGCCTCTTGGATTTGTGGTCGATTTTATTCTTCTTGGCCAATTTGTGATATGGTAGCTCTGTCTTCTTACCTTTCCGACTTCTTTTTGCTTCCTTCTCAGGATCTTTAGAGTCTCAATATCAGAGGACTCTACACGTTTATCAGTTGTGGATCCCTGGGGTTCTTCTGCCATTCTAGCCTTTAGCTTTCTTTTGCCCTTGCTTTTTCTGATCAGGGCAGTGGGTTCTTCCTTGTTAGTTTCTTCTTCTTCTTCTTCTTCTTCTTCTTCTTCTTCTTCTTCTTCTTCTTCTTCTTCAGTCTCCCTGACAACTGACATATTCCCTGGAATCCCTGATTCCTTTGCATCAGCAGTCCTACCACTGGACTCAGACATCATTCACACGTTTTCAGCTGGATTCCTTTTCCAGTTCTCAAACAATTGTTGGGTCATTCTTCTGTTCGGATTTATTTGTTCACATTCATCATCCTTAATTTTATCGCCCAAGGTGGACTGTAGAATAATGCTGATGAATTGCCCGTAGAGCATCTTCCCAGTGCTTTTTGATTTCTTCGAGCTGAGAATCCATTTTCTAATCCATTCAAGTAGTAGAGCTCCATAGTTAAGTTGTATTCCATAACTTATAGCAGTCATGAGTTTGAGTTGTACCTCATTTATAGAATCGTGGCCTGAGCTTTTGCAGCATATGTATTTTTCGACAATGTCAGCTAAAAATTCGTACCTCTGAGGAAACTCTTTCTTCTTGTATCCTTTGACATAGGGGAATTTCTTGTGATGCATCCTTTTAAGTCCCTCATAGAAATCTATGCCATCTATGAATGAGTACCCTTCAGATTTGAAACCTAGGGCTAGGTTGATATCCTCAGCCTTCAACTTGATTTCCACATCCCTGACTTTAGTGGTGATGACATCATTTTCGAACACACTATTCCTGTAGAATTCTTTCACTAGCTTAGGGTAGATCAATGTGGCCGTACCCAGAGCTTCTTCGAGACCAGCCTTTTTTATTAATGATAGAGTTTTGTGAAATTTGGGTTCAGCAGTTTTGAACTCATCAAAACAGAGTCTGTAGCCAGAGATGACGTTGGAGGTTGCCATTGATTTCTTTGCAGAGTGTATAGTTGATTGAGCTTTCTTGATAGTTTAGGGTTTCTTCTTGCAGAGATAAGGAGAGAGATAAGCTTTTGAACTTCTGATTTCAAAAAGGCGCCTTCAAATGGTACAAGTAACTTTTCTTTGTCCATTTTACTTACTGGGACAGGTGTCGAATTCTGTTTGGCTCTATGAATCTGATTGAAATGGATTGTACTGAATTGCCCTTAACTCTTTCTGAGCTAATATATTCTTTAAGAGGACTACGATCGTTGATATGGTCCTTGGAATCGTCGAGTCTGCTCTACATTTGTCGAGTTTGTTCATCCATCATTGAGTCTGTTCAGCAGTCGTCGTGTCTGAGCTGTAATCGTCGAGTCTGACCTGTGATCGTTGAGTCTGAATAGCAATCATCGAGTCTGACTGAGTCCTTTTGACTTAACATTCTTCTTGGTTTAAGGTACCTTAGGAAGGTCCAACCTCATTAAATGAATCAAGGGTTAGGTTTGTCCCTAAGGCACTTATCAGAGAGATTGCTTTGTTTTGTACTTTATCATCATAGGGTGCTCCTTTGGTTTTGTTGATGAAGCTCTGCTTTTGTTGAGTCTGCACCGCGATCGTTGAGTCTGTACTACGATCGTTATCTTTTATGACACTTCAGCCTCTACGATCGTGGACTTCCTTTGATCATGTCTATGATTTTGAACATAGCCTTTAAATCTGTATAGTTAGTACAAACTAGAGCATATTTTTCATGGTTGTAAGTTAAGCATTCCTAGCTCACTTATTAACTTGTTAAATCTGGATTCATCTAGAGGTTTTGTAAAGACATCAGCAAGTTGGTTTTCAGTAGGGATATATTGTAAAGATATAGTTCCATTTTGCACATGATCCCTAATGAAGTGATACCTTATTTCTATATGCTTAGTCCTAGAATTTATGACAAGATTATGAGTTATTGCAATTGCACTTGTGTTATCACGGTGAATAGGTATGGATTTGAATTCAAACCCATAATCAACTATAGCGATTTTTCATCCATAGGATCTCGAGACACACGGTTGCCAAAGATAATGTATTCAAACCTTCGGTTGAAGTAGATACTGAATTTTGTTTCTCGCTAAACCAGGACACAAGTCTGTTTCCTAGAAATTGACAGGTGCCACTGGTACTCTTTTTATCTATTTTACAGCCTACAAAATCAGCATATGTGTATCTTGTTAGTTCAAATGAGGACTCCTTGGGATACCAAAGCCCCAAGTGAGGTGTACCCTTGAGATACCTGAAAATCCTCTTTACAGCAGTTAAATGAGATTCTTTAGGATTAGCCTCAAATCTAGCATAGATGCATGTTGCAAACATTATATCTGGTCTACTGGAAGTTAGATATAAAAGAGAGCCTATCATACCTCTGTATTGAGTTATATCAATACTTTTACCTTTTTCATCTTTGTCAAGTTTGGTAGCAGGAGCAATTGGAGTTTTCATGGGTGAGGCTGATTCCATGCCATACTTCTTAAGTAAGTCTTTAATGTACTTGTCTTGGTTTATAAAGATTCCTTCATCAGTTTGCTTTACTTGCAGTCCAAGGAAGAAGTTCAGCTCTCCCATCATGCTCATTTCAAACTTGCTCTGCATAAGCTTGGAGAATCTCTTGCATAACTTTTCATCGATGAGATCCAAAATAATGTCATCAACGTATATTTGAACTAGTAAGACTTTATCTTTATGCTTTCTCAGAAATAGTGTGGTATCTACTCTACCTCTAGTGAACCCATTTTCAATAAAAAAGTTAGTTAGTGTTTCATACCATACTCTAGGTGCTTGTTTAAGACCATATAAGGCTTTGTCTAATCTAAAGACATAATTAGAAAGAGATGGATTGATGAAACCTGGAGGTTGCTCTATATAGACTTCTTCTTGAAGTTCACCATTCAAGAATGCACTTTTGACATCCATCTGAAAGACCTTGAATTTCATGTGAGCAGCAAAGGCAAGGAATATTCTGATGGCTTCTAGTCTGGCAACAAGTGCAAATATCTCATCGTAGTCAATGCCTTCTTCCTGAGAGTAGCCCTTGGCCACTAGTCTTGCCTTATTCCTGGTTATTACTCCATCTTCATCCATCTTATTTCTGAAGACCCACTTGGTTCCAATAACAGGATGATTCTTTGGTCTTGGCACCAATCTCCATACTTTGCTTCTTTCGAACTGATTAAGTTCTTTCTACATGTCCTCTATCCAGCTGGAGTGTACCATAGCATCCTCTATCTTCTTAGGTTCCATTTGTGATAGGAAGCTTAGATAAAAGCATTCATTTTGGGTGGCAACTTTTATTTTGACTCTTGCACTCTGATCTCCAATGATTAGATCTTGAGTGTGATTTCTTGCCCATCTGCTTCCTATTGGGACATCTGTTCTTATGCCTTCTTGTCTTAGATCTTTAAGATCTATTTCTTCTTCTTTGTGTGGAGGTTCGTTGTCTGTCATAGGCCTCTCTACGATCTCATTTCCTTGCTCAACGATTTCACTATCTAGTACTATGATCATAGTGTTGAGCTCGACGATCTCATTCGTAGTGTCTGAACTGTTGGTCGTAGTGTCTTGAAGCACAGTTTTGTCTAAGTCTTTCTCATTAAAGATGATGTGAATCGAGACTTCAACACTTAGTGTTTTCTTGTTAAACACTCTGTAGGCCTTACTGTCTGTGGCATATCCAAGAAAGATTCCTTCGTCTGACTTTGGTTGAAATTTTGTCAAGTACTGCTTTCCATTGTTGAGAATGTAACATGCACAGCTGAAAATATGAAAGTAGCTGACACTTGGCTTTCTTCCTTTCAACAGTTCATAAGGAGTCTTCTTAATCGTAGAGTGTATGAGCGATCTTTTCTGAGTGTAACATGTAGTGTTGATGACTTACGCCCGAAGTATTGATCGGATGGGTCATCTTTGCTAGTAGAGTTCTTCCAGCTTCTATCAATGTCCTATTCTTTCTCTCAGCTACTCCATTTTGTTGGGGAGTTCGTGGAGCTGAGAAGTTGTGACTAATGCCATTGTCTGTGCAGAACTTGTCCATTTTTGAGAAGTCGAATTCTCTGCCATAATCACTCCTTATAACCTTGATTTTCTTTCCTTTATCTTTCATGGGTGAGGCTTGAACATCTTGATCAATTGAGAGCTTGTTTCATCCTTTGAGATTAGAAAGAACACCCATGTAAATCTGGTGTAGTCGTCGACTACGACTAGAGAGTATCTCTTTCCCCCAAGGCTCGTCGTTGGAATTGGCCCAAACAGATCTAAGTGTAGCAACTGCAGAGGCTTGTCAATTGAGTTGGCGATTTTGCTCTTGAATGAGTTTCTGGTCTGCTTTCCAAGTTGACAGGCATTGTACGGCCTTTCTTTAACGAAGTTGAACTTGGGTAAGCCTGCAACTAGATCTTTTGAAGCTAATTTGGACATGCTTTTGAAATTGAGATGAGATAATCTTCGATGCCATAGCCAGCTCATTTCTTCAGATGCTTTATCCAGAAAGCATATAGTCTTGTTTGAGCTTAGTTGTCCAAGGTTTACTGTGTAGACATTTCCTTCTCTTGTTCCAGTTAACTTTATAGCAGATGTCTTCAGGTCTCAGACTTGACATTAATTATTGAGGAATGTTACTTGATGACCCTTGTCGCAGAGTTGGCTAATGCTTAGAAGATTGTGTTGTAGTCCTTCCACATAGGCCATTTTGCTGAAGGATACTGCACCATTTCCAGCTGAGCCATAGCCTCTTGTCTTGCTAGAGCTGTTGTCTCCAAAGATGATTGAGGGACCCTTCTTCTCTACGTAGTTAGACAGAAGGGCTTTGTTCTCTGTCATGTGCCTTGAGCATCCACTGTCCAGATACCAGGTTGTGATCGTGGAGTTCTTTTCCTGTAGTAACATTAAACCTTCATTTTGGTACCCATACTTGCATGGGTCCTACTTTGTTAGTACCCTTGGGGACCCAAATCTGCTTGATTTTGGGTCTCACATGCATGGAATTATAATGACATTTTGCAGCCTTGTGGCCAACTCTGTAGCACACAAAACATTTGATATGATGCATGTTTGTGTGTATGTGAAAGTTCTTCCTCCATTTGGACTTTTGTGGGTTATTGGTCATCCTCTTGTTAAGCTGATATTCCTTCTTCCACGTGTCCTCGTGTTTTATGATTTGTGAGGAGTATATCTTACTTCTACTGTACCTTCCTAGTTGGTTCGTAGAGTTGATCTTATTTGACTCTACGATCCTTCGAGGTTGGTGAGTAGTGGCTAGGTTACTCTTCTCTTTTCTGAAACCCAGACTGGCATGAGATCCCTTACTCCTGGGAATATGAATTAAATCAGCTGAGCAGGGTTTGACAGGCTCATCCTTCTGTGAGGATTTTACAAATATAATGCCTCTACTAAAACCTGAGGCATTACTAGCGTTAGTTTTCTTTATTTTTTCCACACATGGCTCTGAGGTAGATTCCTTAAAGCCTAACCCTGTTCTGTCAGAGACACTTCTCTGGCTAATGATTAGGGAGTCCATGGATGAAGAGGATTTATTACATGTAGAGATTGTCTTTTCTAGATCCTCAATTTTAGAGTTTGGACTTGACTCTCTTTTTGCATTGAGCTCATTTGTTTGTTTCAAGAGCTTATTCTCAGCTTCAAATTTGGAGAGAGAGTCAGTACTGAGAAGGGTTGTTTCCAGTTCTTCTTGAACTTTTTCTTTCTCCTTTTGAAGAAGTAAATAGTCTTTAGACAGAACTCTAAACCACTTCATGTATTGATGCAGATTAGATGTTATGCCATGCAGTGCAGTTCTTAGGTCATCAATACCTACATCAGGAGAGTTGAAGTCAAATACCTCATCGATACTTACTTCATATATGTTGGAGTTCTGTTTGTCCCTTGTATTTTTGGTCATTAGGCAAAGATTTGCCATTTGAGGATCTTCATCATCTCCAGATTCTGGAGTTGAGTCATTGTCTGAGTCACTCCACGATCCTCCAGCTACAAGGCCTTTGTCTTTCTTCTGAGGCCTCTTGTTGCCTTTGTATTCCTTCTTTGAATATGATTTCTTCTTGAGTTCTTCTCTAAGAGGTTTGTTGCAGTTAGCAATGAAGTGGCCAGGTTTCTTGCAATTGTAGCATAGGTCATTTATTTGCTCCTGGCTACTATAGTTGCTGACTTTCTTTAGCTTGCTGGTTTTGCCTTGTCGCATGAACCTTCTTAGTCTTTTCACCAACATTGCAAAGTCCTCATCATCATCTTCATCGTAGTCAGAATCAACTTCAGTGTTGATTTTGGAGGTGTTTTCAGTTGCTTTGAGAGCAACACATTTATCCTTCTTTCTTCCTTCAGACAAGGTTTCTGCTCGTTGAGTTAGCTCCAGTTCGTATGTGAGAAGGTTGCCATATAACTGTTGAATAGTCATTTTATGTAAATTCTTTGACTCTCTAATGGCAGTGGTTTTGGCATCCCACTTACTTGGTAAGGCTCTCATGAACTTTATGATTAGATCTTTGTTTGGATAGATCTTTCCATAGGCTCGTAGAGAGTTGAGCAGAACATTAAATCTCTCGTAGGTGGCAGTGACGTTCTCTCCTTGAACGTGAGCAAACATCTCATATTGTTGAGTCAAGAGAGATTGTTTGTTTTCTCTGACTTCTTCTGTTCCTTCATGTATGATGAGTAATTCTTCCCAAACCTCCTTTGCTATTTTGCTATTGACCACGTTTTCAAATAGATCATCTTCTAAGGATTGAAATAAGATGTTCTTGGCCTTTTGTCGAAATGATGACTCTCTTCTCATTTTTGTCCATTCTCATTTGACCTTGATCGTATTCTATTTGGGTGGAAATGCATGGTTGGCGCAAGCTTTGTAGGAACATAGGGCCCATTCTGAACAGTTTCAAATAGATCTTCATCTATTGAATCCATGTAAGCTTGCATCTTAACCTTCCAGTTAGCAAATTTATCTTTGTTGCACATAAGTGGCTTGCTGCCTCCTTCAGTCTTTGATTCGCTTGATAAGTGTGCCATTGGATCTACTCAAGCTTTGTAGGCTATATTATAGAACCTGCTCTGATACCAATTGTTAGTTCCCGGAGGCACAATAGTTATCTAGAAGGGGGGGGGGGTTGAATAGATATTTAAAAACTTTTCATTTTAACTAGTTAGTTTTGATAGTGATTAAAACACAGTGGAATGAGTATTTGTTTAATCTCCTTTTAAATATCTTGAATTAATGAGAGTGAGGCAGTTATGGCAGTTATAGCAGTTATAGCACAAATATAATAGACACATTAGTTTTAAGTGGTTCAGAGCACTTAAAGCTCCTAATCTACTCTTCTACTCCTCGAGTAGGAAATCCACTAAGGATGTCTGTTACACTTTCTGAATCTCACAGATTCCTTCTAGACCAGTAGTCTAGGCACTTCTTAGTTCACTCTTGAACTCCTCAAGTCCAACAGACTTGGTTCTTCACAGTTCACTTAGAACTCTTCAATTCCTTCTGACTTGGAACTCTTACTTCAGTTGGTTGGTAGTTGTTGAGTTCGTGATTGGTAGTTATTGAATACTAAGGATATCTTTTGTACCGTTGGGACTGGAGAGGACTTCAACTTTTCAAACCCATTCCACTTTTGTTGGAATTTGTCTTTAAATAAAAGTAGGGCTCGATGCTTCTGACATAAGGCAGATGATACTCTACGATCCATTTCGTGGTGTCTTGTCACATTGCTGCTTGGTCTGAAGAGAACACTACAATTTCTCTCAAAGATTTGTACACTACGATCTCTGAGTTAGCTTCGGCAAACGTCTGGACCACTCTACGATTTCTGGAGAGGCCCTTCAAGGCAGATACACTACGATCTTCTAAGCTCTACGATCCCTCCTTAGCTTCTGCATTCTGTTGATCA
This sequence comes from Panax quinquefolius, assembly GCA_020205615.1. Taxonomy (NCBI): domain Eukaryota; kingdom Viridiplantae; phylum Streptophyta; class Magnoliopsida; order Apiales; family Araliaceae; genus Panax; species Panax quinquefolius. The sequence goes on from CM035154.1 coordinate 76,080,597, forward strand.
GCTTGATAGACTGCGATTCTTTTCAAGGCCTGTCTATTTCTTTTAAGTCATAGATCAACCTAACATCTTTGATCTCTTTATCTATACATTCGTTTATAGAATGATGAACATTAAAAGCTAAGATCAACCTAATAATTTTGATCTATCACTAAGTCCTTGTATATATATTCCTTGAAGGATTTTACATATAATCATGAGCATTTACTTTAAACATCAAATCAAAATATTCATTCTTCCAACATATTCGATTGGTCGGGGAATATTCGTTTTAACAGGGAATATTCGTACGACGGCACAATCATTAGTGGACCCCACAACGGAATTATTGTCGGAGTTATAAAACGACAGAAATATCTTTTTATAAAAATAACGACGGAAGTTTTACCGTTAACTGTTGAAATACCCGATGGTAAAAGTACAGTAATACGCGTGGTTGCATAGTAGCACACGGCATTGGTTATTGATGCTTATGTGAGAAGTCACTTAGTTTTATTCAATTATTGCTACAGTAATTGCTACATAGTATCTCACGTTATTTATTCAATTATTGTCGCAATATTTTATATTATTAAATCAATAATTGATGACAAAGTTATTCATATTATTATTTGCATAATTAACTATGTCTAGAAAGTTTTGTCGAGGAAAGGGGTTTGGTCACCTAATTGCGCGCTAATAGGGAGAAATCCTTATCGGAAAGCCCCTTCTTTCCTGGGAACGATCTGGTTGTTAATATTGCGAGTTATAATAATGATGAATAAATGTTGTTAAAAATATTTAGGGGATTTTTATGAAGTATTTGTTGTAAATTTTGCTTATTATATGGACCTCCACTTATTCATTTTTCAATAATCGGTAGAAAGTTATTCAGTATATATATATATATATATATATATATAAGTATTATGTATATATATAAAGGTGGGGCCCACGTGAGTTGAAAGAAAAGTGGGGGGAGGGAAATGAAATGGGATTCACGGGAGGGGGAAGAAAAAAAAGGACGGAATGGAGTGAATTATTATTATTATTATTATTATATGTTTTGTTTTTTTATAAAAAATAAAATATATTATATTTAATTATGCATAGTGTTTACATAGTAAAATCAAAATATTTTTCAGCTAATTGAATTCTTGCCCGTGAACTCCTACTGTGCGTCCGTGATTTTTTAATTCAAATAATACTCTTCCCTTCTCCTATAAATAGGATGCTCAGTTTAGAAAAATAAAATCACACCAGAATCAGAGAATTCTTCTTCTATAATATTCATCGTATTTCTTTAGAGTTTAAAGAAGCTTTGAGTGTAGAAAACAGTGCAAGATTTCTTCAAGAATATTCCCGCCCTACCAGTCAGAAATACTCTCTTTTTAAGGTAAGGGATATATATCCATTATATCAGTCGGAATTGCTTTCTTTTTGAGCTAAGGGGTATTATTTATTTCATATTCGCTTACGATACTATTTTTCGTATTCGTAAGAAATTTTATTTTGTTTAATATTCACAAGAAATAGTATATTTGTTTAATATTCGTAAGGAATATTATCTTCGTTCAATATTCGTAAGGAATATTATTTTCGTTCAAAAGTTGTAAGGGATATTATTTTTGTTCAATACTCGTAAGAAATAATATTTTCTTCCATACTCTGTAGTATGTAAGTAATATTATTTTGTTTCAGATTCAGAATTCTACACTCCTTTTGTTAAGTTTTGACTTCTATACTCCATGAAATTAGTAGAATATCCTTAATATTTGCGCTTGATCCAGTATCTTTTTATGAAAATATTATTCTGAGCATTCTTGATAAGTTTTAACTTTTTCATGCCGGAGTACTATTCATGGGGTACTATTCACGAAGTACTATTCACGGGATACTATTCACTCGGTTAATATTCACCCGGAGTAATATTCATGACAAAAATTAATTTCTTTTCTGGCCAAATCATTTTTGATACATTATTATTCTTGAATTTTACTCCACAAAGCAGTATCATGTTGACCATTTGAACATTTTTAAATTTTGGATAAATTTGAAGTCTTTAATATTTATCCTTGATCTCGTTTGATTGAATTTTTATATCATTGTCATCATCCTCATACTTATATTGTGATGAAAGTCATCTTTGGCCCGTAGTGCATAGATGGACTGTTGATTGGTATGATTATGACCATGGATTATTTGGTATAATCATGACCTGTAATGTCACAAGTGATGTGGATTATTTATTGAGCTGAGTCTCAGCGACAGTTGTTGGTATGATCATGACCATGGGTTCTCTTGGGCCAAGGGTGCAAAGATGAAATGTTTTATGGCATGATCATGACCATTGATGAAAACATGAATATCCTTGGCCCGTAGTGCATGAATAATTCAGTGATGTGGATTATTTATTAAGCTGAGTCTCAGCGATAAAATTTATGATTAAACTTTTAAATCGTAGAAGATAGTAGATATCATGCTCTACTTGACTCTTCTAATGGATTGCTTATTCCGCTGCAGTTGTTGATCTAAAACTTGTTATCTATTGTATTCTATCAGTTGTTATCTTCATTGAAGGCTAAGGATAATTTATTCTGCATTATCTTAGTCATAATATTTCTTACTGGGCTAGTTGAGCTCACCCTTTTCTTTCACTGTTCTCTTTAGGAAATGAGAATATAGTTGGGACTAGTCGAGGAATGGATTGACAGTCTAGATGGTTGTTTTAGTAGTCCTAACTATTCTGTGAAATAGTGTGATAATAATTGTAATGAGATTGAATTTGAGTTTGGATATTGTCTAGGAGACAATATTTGTATTAAAACTCACAGCTTATGTTTTGTCGTATTCTGCACGACACTTAACAGTTGTATAAGTTAAGTTTGTATTTGAATTATGTATCATGTATTTGGAGACTCAGAATGGGTGATGTATACCTATTTTAGGGGCATCACAGTTGGTATCAAAGCTTAGGGATATGATCTCTGGCTGAGATTTGAGACTAGAGCTAGGAGGGGAGAGACGGGTAATTCCTTCACTAGTATGACCTACCTATGTTTATTTGTTATTTATTGGTCGGTCAGAATATAGGGATAATATGTGGCATGTCAATTAACCCTTGTTTTGTGATAGTAAAATGACATATGAAAATGTTGAGATAAGCAATGGAGCACATGAGAATGTTGAGTCACCGACGATCAGTAACCAGGATAATGTGCATCAGGAAGACAATAATCCTCGCATAAATAACAACACCGACCAAATGACGAATGATGGTACGTTTAGGAGTTTTCTAGAATTTATGCAAAACCAGAGACTCCTGTTCAAAATACAGGTGGAAACACTGACAACTCACTATTGGGTCACGCTTAAGCGATTCAAGGGCTTGGACCACCAGAGTTTTTGGGAAAGCCAGAACCACTTAAGGCAGAGACGTGGATAAAGCAGATCACCAAGATATTTGATGTTTTGGAATGCTCAGAGGAGCAAAAGGTTCCCTTTGCCACCTTTATGTTATGTGAAAAGGCAGATTACTGGTGGGAATCTGTAAAACGTACTCAACCTACCGCACTAAAGATGACTTGGGAGAAGTTCCAAGAATTGTTCAACGACAAGTACTTTCCCGAAAGTATTCGTCACATGAAGGAGGTGGAATTCATAAAGCTGGAGCAAAACAATATGACCGTGTCACAGTACGAGGCTAAGTTTGCCCAGTTATGTCGGTTTGAATCCCATTTGGTTGATAATGAGGAGCGAATGACGCGAATGTTTCTGTGAGGTTTAAAACCCGAAATATGTCAATACCTCATTTCTTACAAACTTTGTTTGTATTCAGATGTTGTGAATAGGGCTCAGTTAATAGAACGCAATTTTGAGTCAGCTCAACAAAAAGGCAATGACCAACAACACGATAACAATCGTAATGGCGGCAATGACCATCGAAATAACGATAACCATCGTGGATGAAATTATCATGCCAGAAATGGTAACCACTTCGGTGGTAATCATGGCTAAGATAATAGGAAAGGTGAACTATGTGAGAACAACTTTAAAAAGAGAAGATTCAACAATGATGGAAAGACAGCAGCACTAGTACCCGTTTTCAAGTAAGTAGAACGACTACTGATGTGACGCCCCCAAAACAGGTATACATCACCCATCTTGAGTCGCTAGATACATGGTACATAAATTCAAATACAACTTAATTATACAACATTCGTGTAAAATACGACAAAATATAGCTGAGAGTTTAAACAAGAATATTATTATCTAGACAATATCCACACTCAATGAAGTTCTCATTACAATTATTACCACATTATTCCGTAGAATAGTGAGGACTACTAAAGCCATTTATCCTGAACCATCACTCCATTTTCCGACTTATCCCAGCTATATTCTCATTTCCTGAAAAGAATAATGAAAGAAAGGGTGAGCTCAACTAGCCCAGTAAGAAATATTATGACTAAGATAATGCAGAATAAATTATCCTTAGCCTTCAACAGTATAACAACTGATAGAATACAATAGACAACAAGTTCTAGATCAATAACTGCAGCGGAAATAAGCAATCCATTAGAAGAGTCAAGTAGAGCATAAAATCTACTATCTTCTATGATTTAAAAAGTTTTTCATCAACTTTATTCCTGAGACTCAGCTTAATAAATAAAATTGAATCATCCCTGCACCACGGCCAAGGATTTTCATGTAATCATCAATGGTCATGATTATACCCAATAATCCCTGGTCATAATCATACCAACAACTGTCCATCAATGAACTACAGGCCAATGAAGACTTTTACTACATCATTTGTCACATTACGGTCGTGATTATACCAAATAATCCCTGGTCATAATCATACCAAGTCCATATATAAACGTAAGCCAAAGATGACTTTCATCATAATATAAGCATGAGGATAATGACAATGACATAATAATTCAATAAAATAAGTTCAAGGATAAATTTTAAAGATTTATAATTTAATTTATCCAGGAATCAATAATAACGTCCAAATTGTCAACATGATACTGCTTTGTGGAGTAAAATTCAAGAATAATATTCATGTACCAAAAATAATTTGGACAGAAAAGAAATATATTTTTCGGGTGAATAGTACCCCGTGAATAGTACTTCGGGAATAGTACCCCGTGAATAGTACCCCGACACGAAAAGTGTCCCGAATACTCGAGTGAATGATACTAGAGTGAATAGTAATCGGGTGAATAGTAACCTGTGAATAGTAACTCATGAATAGTACTCCGACACGAAAAGTACCCCGAATACCCGAGTGAATAATACTAGAGTGAATAGTAATTGGGTGAATAGTAACCCGTGAATAGTAACTTGTAACAGAAAAATACCAAAGAAAACGATATTTCATGATGAGTACAAAAGAAATGATATCCTAGATTAGTATAATAGAATATACGAAACTGCAAATGGATTTTCACCGCTTATCGCAGTAATCCACGTAGACGCATCATTTCCATAATTTAATAAATAATGAATCTGAAGGATCATTCACCATGTATGCGATAATCCACATGGCAGTTATTCCAACGAATAATAAAGAATGGAATAACGAAGAATTCACCGTGCATGCGATAGAATCGCATGACGAGTTATTCCCAACGAATAATAAAGAAGCGAAACCAGTCAAATGCGTATTTACGCAGACGATATATTCCAACGTAATAATAAAGAATAGAATAACAACGAAATTCACCGGGCATGCGATAGATCCCGCATGATAGGTTATTCCAATGAATAATAAAGAATAGAATAACAGAAGAATTTCACCATGTATGCGGTACTTCGCATAGACAGGTTATTTCAACATAATAATAAAGAATGGAATAACAACCCTTACGAGTATTAAAAGAAAATAACTCTCTTCATGAATACAAAAGAATAATACCCCTTACCTCAAAAGAAGAATGGATACTGGAATAGTGAGGTAGCAGACTTCTCTTCTTCTTTCTCTCTATAATTTCTCTCTATAATAATTGCTCTATAGCTTTAGTGAATTGGTGAGAAATGAAGGAAGAATGAGCTTCTATTTATAGGAAAATATAATTTCGATAATTGCACATTTTGGGGCTCAAAATATTACAGTATAATACCTTCCTCTTTTCCTTCATTTTTAATTTAGTCTTGCAAGTATTATCAAACTTGCACCACCTCCCCTAATAGTAAATTATGTGAATCAATAGTAAATCATGTGAATCAATAGTTCTAGACATGTGAAAATACGAATTACAGTATAGTACCTCCATCTATACCTCCATTTTTAACTTAGTCATGCAAGTATTATCAATCTTGCACCAACTCCCCTAATAGTAAATGAATTTGAATCAATAGTACACACATGTGAACAAATAGTTATAATCATGTGAATCAATAGCAATTAATTGCTCATTTATCCGGTTAATTACCCGATTGGTCAATATAACCTCCAGACATCAATTATTATCGAAATAAATATCGATTTTCACTAACACTAATAATTCCAACACAATGGAACTATCAATTTCATCTTTAATCAACACGAACTTATTCATCATTAATATTATAATTCATAATATTTAACAACTAGGTCGTTCCCAGGAAAGAGGGGATTTTCGATAAGGATTTCTCCTTATTGGCGCGCAATTAGGTGACCAAACCTCTCCTTGACAGAACTTTTAGACATTGTCAATATTGCAAATAATAATATGAATAACTTTGTCGTCTCAATTATTCGATAAGTAAAAGTTCTTTCTCTTTGTCAGTCGCCGTCTCTTGGTTGGATTGTTTCTTTCTCTCGTTCCACCAATTGAGCGCTATCCATGATATCTAAATATAAACAAAGTTTATAAGAAATAAGATGTTAACGAATCTCAAATTTTAAACCTCGTAAGAACATTCGGGTCATGCATTCTTCGTTATCCACCAAGTGGGGCACAAATCGGGATAGCTTAGCCAATTTGGACTCATACTACGAGATAGTTATATCTATTTGCTCCAAATTAATAAATTCCATTTCCTTCATGTGACGAATGCTCTCCGAGAAATACTTATCATTAAACAGCTAAAACTATGCCCAAGGCATTTCAAGTGTTGAGTGATATGTGCGTTTCACTTATCCCCAGTAGTGATCTGCCTCTCCTCAAAACATAAAGGTGGTGAAGGAAACTTTTTGATTATCAGCACAACACAGTACATCAAATATCTTCGTCATTTATTTGAGTCATGCTCCTGCCTTGAGTGGGTCCGACTTTCTGTGTAATTCAGGTGGTCCTAACTCCTTGAATTGCTTGGCAGTGACCATTCGAGAGTTACCTGTGTTTCTACCGTTATTACGAGTAAGAGTCTCTCTAGCTTGGTTCTGCAAGAATTGCATAAAGTTTTTAAAAAAATCATTATTCCTCATATTGTTAGTAACATGATTTTCTGAGTTTGCAGCAATATTATTTGTAACTTTCTGATTCTCAGCAACAATTGTCTCATAGTTCATTTCTTAATTTTCCAGATGTCATTCTGAAATATGATCACAAAACAAAGATTAGTGAAAGAAATTGACATGTCACATCTTATCCCGACCGACTCATTAAATAACGAACAAGCTTTGGTAGGACATGCGACGCCCCCAAAATAGGTCCACACGACCCATTCCGAGTCGCCATATATTATACTATAAAAATCACATATAAACTTCATTTATACAACTGTTGAACTGTCGTGTAGAATACGACCACAGTTAAACTGTGAGTTTTAATACAAATGTATGTAACTCTTATGGTGCCTCGACCACAACCTTACAATGGTACTTTACATAAAAGTACAGTCAAAAACTGTTTTAGAAATTAAAATCTTTGGAAAGTGCTCAAAGAAACCTTTGTACATTGGAGGCCATGCGTCTAGGTTATGATAGATATCATATGTCCACAGAATTATCCTTGGTTGACCCAATAGTCCCCAAAGAAAAACAAGAAGATTGCTATCATCTTCTTTCCAATGGTGAGTTTTCTCTTGACATATAATTATCTCCGTTTTCTCCAATTGAAAATTATATTTCAAATAAACTCCAAGATCATATAGGTAGTACTCATAGATATACTCAGCAAGTGGATGTGCAAAACCCCGTCTTATGATAACACGAGGTTGTATGTCATTAGACATCTTGTATGATAGTGGCAAAACACCCTTTCAAAGTTGGGTTCACCTCACCCTATTAGGTTCACCAAAATTAAATATCAAATGACGTATACAATACGACACACTTATCTAAAGTTCTCAACAAAATTATTTCCATACTATTTAGGGAGAACCTCAACAGCTATAGACCACCGTTATATTCCCCTGTTATCCCCGCTCGACCAAGCTACACTTTTATTAACTGAAAGGAATTGTGAAGCAAAAAGGGTGAGCACAACTAGCCCAGTAAAGAATATCATCACTAAAGATAATTTACATCGTCAATAACTTTCATTAGTAATAAATCAGAGATTTAGAGCATATGGTAGATGATAAAACTTTTCAACCATAGTTGCAGCGGAACGAGCAATCCATTAGAAGAGTCAAATAGACCATAAGGTCTATTATTTTCTCTATGTTAAAAGTTCACAAATAATGTTTTATCCCTGTAACATCAATCAACAGTTCCCATCCACAATCATGTGAATAACTAATAATCACAATTGTGATTCTAAATTCCTCTTCGCACCCAAGACGAAGATAATTTCAATCACCTGTCTTTACCTGAACCACCACATATTATAATTAAATCACAATTCATATTTATAATCAAGTAAATCAACAGTCCAACTTTGCACTACATGCCAAGATATACAACTGTAAAACCAATAAGCAGCGGTTCATCTTTTTCACTACATACAAGGCCAAAGATATACAATCAGAAAACCAATAATCTTGAGACTCGACTTAATAGTATCACGACCACGAATTATCCATGCACTACAGCCAGGATATTCGTGTTTTCAATTACTGATCATGATTATACCGAATAATCTCTAGTCATAATCATACCAAGTCCATCTATGCACTACTGACCAAAAGATGACTTTTACCACATCATTTGTAATATTACGGTCATGATTATCTTAAATAATCCACAGTCATAATCATACCAAGTCCATCTATGCACGTAAGCCACAGATGACTTTCAACACAATATAAGCATGAGACAATGATATAAAGAATCAATCAATATGAGATAAAGGATAAATATTAACATTTATAATATAATTTATCCAGGGGTTCAAGAATATCCCAAATGTTATCAATCACTTAATAATCTTATAATCTAATATCATTAATATTATAACAATATTTTAATCATTTCTTAAACTTATAAACAATTTATTTTAATTGTTTACACTTTACCAAATAATGCATTTAATCATTCAAAAATGCCATACTCATAAGATTTCATCACCAATGATCAAATCCCTCATTAAAAATCTGCATATACCTTATATAGGATTTTCAAGCCATAAAATCCTATTTACCAATATTTCAACTTCACATAACATATTTAACTCATATGTTCGTAACTAATCCATTTTCATGAAAAATTACCAAATCAACTTATTATTTTTCTATCCTTTGTCCAAACATATATACATATATTTCATACACAACAAGTATTTTTTAAAAAAATTTCAACTCCCTTAAGTATTTTTCAAAAATCAATTTCTAATTAATTCCTTAAGAAATTAGCTGCCTCAAGTTTAACTCTAGAAATTTCCAAATCTTGGCAAGATCTTACACATGTTAACGTGAGCTTCTAGTTTAAATTTCATGTACATCGGAGTTATAGAACTTCGGTTATAGCATTTTTCGTCGGAAAAACCTAAATATTGAAATAGTCATAACTTGCTCATTTTAAGTCGGAATGAGCTCATTTTTGGACAGGAGGTACTTTATACCATATATTTCCCCGTCCCAAAAGGCCGAAATTTTTCTCACAAATTAAGTGGCCGAAACAGCCCTTACAAAATTGTGGGCAGTAGCTTTTTCTCCTTTTCACTTTTTCGTGCTTTGTTAAAAATAGTCCATACAAAAATCTACAACTCCTCTTTCAGCGATTCCACTTGGAGATGTTAGAAAACTTATCATAATACTCTCCCAAATTTTTCCAAAATTTTTGAATGTTCGAAAAATTACCAAACTGCAAATGGATTTTAACCCGCCATGCGGTAATCCACGTAAACATATCATTTCCACAATTTAATAAGAAATGAATATGAAGGATCATTCACCATGCATGTGATAATCCACATAGGCAGTTATTCCAACGAGAATAATAAAGAATGGAACCAGTCATCACGTAATCCGCACGCAGAACGTGATATTCCAATGAATAATAAAGAATGGAATAACAGAATAATTCACTACGCATGCGATAGATCGCATGCACGAAAGTTATTCCAACGAATAATAAATAATGGAACCGAGTCAATGCATGTACGCATGAGACGAGATATTCCAATAGAATAATAAATAATGGAACCCGAGTCAAATGCGTAAACGCATACGCAGACGATATTCCAAATGAATAATAAAGAATGGAATAATGAAAGAATTCACCATGTATGCGATAGACCACACAGATGGATATATTCAAATGTATAATAAAGAATAAAATAATGAGAAGAATTCACCATGTATCGATGGCGCATATGAGACGTGGATATTCCAACAGAATAATAAAGAATAGAATAATAGAAGAATTTCACCATCTATGTGGTACTTGGCATGCATGAGAGTTATTCAACATAATAATAAAGAATGGAATAATGAAAGCTCTCTTCATGAATACGAAAGAAATAATACCCCTTACTATAATAATAATATCCTTTACCTCCAAAGAAAAGCGATCTTTGGAATAGTGAGATAATGACTTCTCTTCTTCTTTCTCTCTATAATTTCTCTCTATAATAATTGCTCTATAGCTTTAGTGAATTGGTGAGAAATGAAGGAAGAATGAGCTTCTATTTATAGGAAAATATAGTTTCAATAATTGCACGTTTTGGGGCTCAAAATATTACAGTATAATCCCTCCTTCTTTTTCTTCATTTTTAATTTAGTCCTGCAAGTATTATCAAACTTACACCACCTCCCCTAATAGTAAATAATGTGAATCAATAGTTATAATCATGTGAAAATACGAATTACAGTATAGTACCTCTATTTTTAACTTAGTCATGCAAGTATTATCAATCTTGCACCACCTCCCCTAATAGTACAAGAATGTGAATCAATAGTACACACATGTGAATAAATAGTTATAATCATGTGAATTAATAGCAATTAAATGCTCATTTATCCGATTAATTACCCGATTGGTCAATATAACTTCCAGACGTCAATTAATATCGAAATAAATGTCGATTTCCACTAACACTATTAATCTCAACACAATGGAACTATTTTTATCAAAAAATTTATTTTTGAAATTTTGAAGTTTGACTTTTTCCAAAAAAGTCAACTGTTGACTTTTTAACCAAAAAGTCAACTCCGGAAAATTTTGTGTTTATAGTTTATTTTTACTAATTTCATCCTTCCGGACTCAAATATCACGTCCGCGTCTCCAAATTCAACTCCGAACTCAAATTCGATTTTTAATAACATTTATTCATTATTATTATAATTACGCAATATTTAACAACGGTCGTTCTCGGAAGAGGGGGCTTTAGATAAGGATTTCTCCTTATTATTGGCGCAATTAGGTGACCAAACCTCTCCTCGATGAACTTCTAGACATTGTCAATATTGCAAATAATCATATGAATAACTTTATCGTCTCAATTATTGAATTAATAATATAACATATTGTGACAATAATTGAATAAAAGTCGTGACTTCTTCTCATATAAGCATCAATAATCAAAGATATTGTACAATCTGTATGCTACTATGCAACCACGCGTATTACTATACTTTTATCACCAATTATTTTATAACAACTTGTTTACTTTGAAAAAATTTCACATATCACCCTTAACTTTAACCTTTTATCAATTTAACCATTTACTAAATAGAATAATTATAAGAAAATTGAATACTTTCATTTAAAAAAATTCGGGGTCTCACAATCTCCCCTCCTTATGAAATTTCGACCTCGAAATTTACGTGCACAATAGTTTGAAGAGATAAGAATACCTTGCTTTCTTTTTGGATTGTACCTTCCGGTATATCCTCCTCAGATCATGATTTTTCCGTTGCTTCATCTCTCACGTATTTCAGATATCATTCTAGAATATATCTTCAAAACAAAGGTCGATTGACATATCATAAATTGTCAACTTATCAAGTAAAAAATTTTGGCTTAGGTAAGTCACACACTTAATGAAGTATATTACTCGTCTCTCCCTCTTAGTTCTAGACTCATATCTCGCCAAATGACCATATCCCTAAGCTCGATACCATTTGTGGCGCCCACAAAATTGGTCCACACGACCCATTTCGAGTCGCCAAATATTATACTATAACAATCAAATATAAACTTCATTTATACAACTGTTGAACTATCATGCAGAATACGACCACAGTTAAACTGTGAGTTTTAATACAAATATATGTAACTCTCATGGTGCCTCGACCACAACCTTACAATGGTACTTTACATAAAAGTACATTCAAAAACTGTTTTAGAAATTAAAATCTATGGAAAGTGCTCAAAGAAACCTTCGCACATTGGGGGCCATGCGTCTAGGTTATGATAGATATCATATGTCCACAGAATTATCCTTGGTTGACCCAATAGTCCCCAAAGAAAAACAAGAAGATTGCTATAATCTTCTTTCCAATGGTGAGTCTTCTCTTGACATATAATTATCTCCGTTTTGTCCAATTGAAAATTATATTTTAAATAAACTCTAAGCTCATATAGGTAGTGCTCATAGATATACTCAGCAAGTGGATGTGCACAAACCTGTCTTATGATTACATGAGGTTGTATGTCATTAGACATCTTGTATGATAGTGGTAAAACACCCTTCCAAAGTTGGGTTCACCTCACCCTATTCGGTTCACCAAAATTAAATATCAAATGACGTATACAATACGACACACTTATCTAAAGTTCTCAACAAAATTATTTCCATACTATTTAGGGAGAACCTCAACAGCTATAGACAACCATTATATTCCCCTGTTATCCCCGCTCGACCCAGGTACACTCTTATTAATTGAAAGGAATTGTGAAGCAAAAAGGGTGAGCACAACTAGCCCAGTAAAGAATATCATGACTAAAGATAATTTACATCATCAATAGCCTTCATCAGTAATAAATCAGAGATTTAGAGCATATGGTAGATGATAAAACTTTTCAACCATAGTTGCAGCGGAACGAACAATCCATTAGAAGAGTCAAATAGACCATAAGGTCTATTATTTTCTCTACGTTAAAAGTCCACCAATAATGTTTTATCCCTGTAACATCAATCAACAGTTCCCGTCCACGATCATGTGAATAACTCATAATCACAATTGTGATTCTAAATTCATCTTCGCACCCAGGACGAAGATAATTTTCATCACTTGTCTTTACCTGAACCACCACATATTATAATTAAATCACAATTCATATTTATAATCAAGTAAATTAATAATCAACTTTTGCACTTACACGCCAAGATATACAATCAGTAAAAACCAATAACCAATGATTCATCTTTGCACTACGGGCCAAAGATATACAACTGTAAAACCAATAATGCTTAGACTCAGCTTAATAGTATCACGACCATGAATTATCCATGCACTACGGGCCAAGGATATTCGTGTTTTCAATTACGATCATGATTATACCGAATAATCCCTAATCATAATCATACCAAGTCCATCTATGCACTACGGCCAAAGATGACTTTTACCACATCATTTGTAACATTACAGTCATGATTCTACCGAATAATCCCTAGTCATAATCATACCAAGTTCATCTATGCACGTAAGCCACAGATGACTTTCAACACAATATAAGCATGAGGATCATGGCAATGAAATAAAGAATCAATCAATATGAGATAAAGGATAAATATTAATATTTATAATATAATTTATCCAGGGTTCAAGAATATCCCAATGTTATCAATTACTTAATAATCTCATAATCTAATATCATTAATATTATAACAATATTTTAATCATTTCTTAAACTAATAAACAATTTATTTTAATTGTTTACACTTTACCAAATAATGCATTTAATCATTCAAAATGTCATACTCATAAGATTTCATCACCAATGATTAAATCCTCATCAAAATCTACATATACCTTATATAGGATTTTCAAGCCATAAAATTCTATTTACCATTTTTCAACTTCACATAACATATTTAACTCATATGTTCAGAATTAAACCATTTTCATGAAAAATTACCAAATCAACTTATTATTTTTCTATCCTTTGTCCAAACATATATACATATATTTCATACACAACAAGTATTTTTTTTAAAATTTTTCAACTCCCTTAAGTATTTTTCAAAAATAAATTTCTAATTAATTCCTTAAGAAATTAACTACCTCAAGTTTAACTCCAGAAATTCCCAAATCTTGGCAGGATCTTACATATGTTAACGTGAGCTTCCGGTTTAAATTTTATGGTCATCAGAGTTATAGAACTTCGGTTATAGCGTTTTTCGTCGGAAAAACCTAAATATTGAAATAGTCATAACTTGCTCATTTTAAGTCGGAATGAGCTCATTTTTGGACAGTAGGTACTTTATACCATATATTTTCATGTCCCAAAAGGCCGAAATTTTTCTCATAAATTAAGTGGTCGAAACAGCCCTTACAAAATTGTGGGCAGTAGCTTTTTCTCCTTTTTCACTTTTTCATGCTTTATTAAAAATAGTCCATACAAAAATCTACAACTCCTCTTTCAGTGATTCCACTTGGAGATGTTAGAAAACTTATCATAATATCCTCCCAAATTTTTCTAGAATTTTTGAATATCCGAAAAATTACGAAACTGCAAATGGAGTTTAACCCGCCATTCGGTAATCCACGTAAACATATCATTTCCACAATTTAATAAGGAATGAATACAAATGATCATTCACCATGCATGTGATAATCCACATAGACAGATTATTCTAAAAAAATAATAAAGAATGGAACCAGGTCATGCATAATCCGCACAGACAGGATATTCCAACAGAATAATAAAGAATGGAATAATAGAAGAATTCACCACGCATGCGATAGATCGCACAGACAGGTTATTCCAACAAAATAATAAATAATGGAACCAGGTCATGCGTAATACGCACAGACAGGATATTCCAATAGAATAATAAATAATGGAACCAGGTTATGCGTAAACGCACGCATGTGATATATTCAATGAATAATAAAGAATGGAATAATGAAGAATTCACCATGCGTGCGATAGAATCGCATGCATAAGTTATTCTAACGAGAATAATAAAGAATGGAACACGGTCTAAGCGTAATCCGCATGATGTGATATTATTCTAACGGAATAATAAAGAATGGAATAATAGAAGAATTCACCATACATGCGATAGACCACACATACAGGTTATTCCAATAGAATAATAAAGAATGGAACCCGTCTATTAATCACAAACAGGATATTCCAACAGAATAATAAAGAATGGAATAACAAAAGAATTTCACCATGTATGCGGTACTTCACGTAGACAGGTTATTCCAACATAATAATAAATAATGGAATAACAGAAGCTCTCTTCATGAATACGAAAGAAATAATACCCCTTACTATAATAAGAATATCACTTACCTCAAAAGAAGACTGGATACCGGAATAGTGAGGTAGCAGATTTCTCTTCTTCTTTCTCTCTATAATAATTGCTCTATAACTTTAGTGAATTGGTGAGAAATGAAGGAAGAATGAGCTTCTATTTATAGGAAAATATAGTTTCAATAATTGCACGTTTTGGGGCTTGAAATATTATAGTATAATACCTCCCTCTTTTTCTTCATTTTTAATTTAGTCCTGCAAGTATTATCAAACTTGCACCACCTCCCCTAATAGTAAATAATGTGCATCAATAGTTTAATCATGTGAATCAATAGTTATAATCATGTGAAAATATGAATTACAGTATAGTACCTCCATCTATACCTCCATTTTTAACTTAGTCATGCAAGTATTATCAATCTTGCACCACCTCCCCTAATAGTACAAGAATGTGAATCAATAGTACACACATGTGAACAAATAGTTATAATCATGTGAATTAATAGCAATTAAATGCTCATTTATCCGATTAATTACCCGATTGGTCAATATAACTTCCAGACGTCAATTAATATCGAAATAAAAGTTGATTTCCACTAACACTATTAATCTCAACACAATGGAACTATTTGTATCAAAAAATTTATTTTTGAAATTTTGAAGTTTGAATTTTTCTAAAAAAGTCAACTGTTGACTTTTTAACCAAAAAGTCAACCCCGAAAAATTTTGTGTTTATAGTCTATTTTTACTAATTTCATCGTTCCGGACTCAAATATCACGTCCGTGTCTCCAAATTCATTTCCGAACTCAAATTTGATTTTTTAATAACATTTATTCATTATTATTATAATTCGCAATATTTAACAACCAGGTCGTTCTCAGGAAAGAGGGGGCTTTCCGATAAGGATTTCTCCTTATTGGCGCGCAATTAGGTGACCAAACCTCTCATCGACAGAACTTGTAGACATTGTCAATATTGCAAATAATCATGTGAATAACTTTGCTGTCTCAATTATTGATTTAGTAATATAACATATTGTGACACTAATTGAATAAAACTGAGTGACTTCTCACATAAGCATCAATAATCAAAGATACTATACAATACCATGTGCTACTATGCAACCACGCGTATTACTATACTTTTATCACTAATTATTTTATAACAACTTGTTTACTTTGAAAAAATTTCACATATCACCCTTAACTTTAACCTTTTATTAATTTAACCATTTACTAAATAGAATAATTATAAAAAAATTGAATACTTTCATTTACAAAAATTCGGGGTCTCACAGGACACACCAGCAAAGAATTTACTCGTTTCTCCCATCTTAGTACTTCTAATCTCAGATCTCCACTAGAGATCATATTCCTAAGCTCTGATACCAACTGTGATGCCCCCAAAATAATTCCACGCAACCCATCTTGAGTCGCCAAAATACATACTACAAAATTTAAATATAAATTTTTCTATTTACAATTATTAAACTGACGTGCAAAATACGACCACACATACGCTGTGAGTTTCAATACAAATATTATACCATATATAATATGACAATATCCACACTCAAATTAAGTCCTTATTACATTTATTATCACACTATTTTATAGAATAGTGAGGACTACTATAGTAACCATCTTGGACCATTACTCCACTCTTCGACTAGTCCTAGTTACACTCTCATTTTCTGAGAAGAACAATGGAACAAAAAGGAAAAGAGTGAGCTCAAATAACCTAGTAAAGAATATTATGCCTAAGATAATGAGGAATAAATTATCTTTAGCCTTCAAAAATGATAAATCAGATAAAAATATAGTTTTAGATCAACAATTGTAGCGGAACAAACAATCCATTAGAAGAGTTAAGTAGAGAATGATGTCTACTATTTTCTATGATTTAAGGGTCCATCATCAATATTTTTATCATTGTAACACCAATCAATAATTATGTAAATCGACATTTTATCTTTGTACTACGGGCCAAATATATTTAGTTGTATCACCAATGGTCATGATCATGCCAAACACCTGTCCATCATTGCACTACGAGCCAAGAGAATTTTCACCATAAGACTTTATCTGTAACATTAAAGGTCATGATTATACCAATACACAATTCCTAGTCATAATCATACCAATCAACAGTTCATCTTTGCACTACGGGCCAAAGATAACTCTTCACCACAATTCAAGTCTGAGGATGATGACAATGATATAAACGATGAATAAAAGTGAGATCAAGGATAAATATTAGATATTTATAATTTAATTTATTCAAGTTCAAGAATTTTCAAATTTTCAACATGATAATCATTTGTGAAGTAAAATTCAAGAATGATAATTAAGATTCATATTTCAAAGATAATTTGGACAAGAAAAAGAAAACTAAATTCTGTTGTGAATAATACTCAAGCGTGAATAGTATCCCAGATGAATAGTACTCCAGTATAAATAGTACCCCAGATGAATAGTACTCCAACATGAAATGATTAAAATTTAATCAGAAAGTTCAGATCAATATTTCAGTGAAACGATATTTGTTAGTTCCCAAAGGCACAATAGTTATCTAGAAGGGGGGTTGAATAGATATTTTAAAATTTCTTTTTCAAAATACTTTGTTAGATTTGTTATTCAATTTTTGCAGAATATATGATTTGTTTGTTCCCCTTTAAGATAAACAGAGTTAATAGTTAAAAAGCAGTTATGACAAATAAAGAAGTTAAAGCAAAAATATAAAAGACACAGAGATTTTAAGTGATTCAGAGCACTCAAGGCTCCTAGTCCACTCTTCTACTCCTCGAGTAGGAAATCCACTAAGGATGTCTTTACAATCTTTGAATCTCACAGATTCCTTCAAGACCAGCAGTCTTGGAACTTCTTAGTTCACTTAGAACTCTTCAAGTCCAACAGACTTGGAATACACTTGATGAGAGTTGAGTTCTTTGAGTTTTGATGCTCAGTTGTTGTTAAGCATGTGTTCTAAAGAACTAAGTAGCTAAGCAAGCTTTCTTTCTAGATCGTAGAGTTGAGCGTTGAGTGTTATTCAACTTTTCGTTATGTACTCGCTTGATTCTGCATCTTCATCTAATTTTCATATAAGGTGCCTTTGAAATATATCCGTTTGAAGCCATTCGTTGAAGCATTAATTGTATTTGACATTTCTGAGCACTGATGGTGACTTCCTATAAATTTTATGTCCATCCATCTGGCCCGCTGACATAGCAGACTGTTATCTCACCTAACACCTGAAAAAGTATTTTTAGCTGACATGTAATACTTTTCTTAGCTTCTTTGATACGTTTCTTTGTTATATAGTAAGGATGAGTGTTGTGTCATTGGGATTCCCAAGAGTTTCAACGTCTATAATCCATTCCACATTTGTTGTAATTTATTCAAACAAATGGAAAAAGCTCGATGCTTCTGATCCAGACAGATGATGCACTACGATCATGATCGTGGTGTCTTGCCACATTTGTGCTTGATCCGGACTGATATAGGAGAACACTATGATTTCTCTTAAGCACTGGTAGACTACGATCTTTGCTTGCTTGATTTGCAGACTCTACGATTCTGAGAACAGACTACGATCCTTGATTTTGTTCAGCAAGCGTTTGGACCACTCTACGATACTGGGAGAGGCCCTCCAAAGAAGACAGACTACAATTCTCGTTGCTCTAAGATTCTGCCTTGACTTCTGCAATCTCTTGGCTGTCTTGACAAACTACGATTCTGTTGAAGCCTATCTATTACATCTCAAAAATAGATCAACCTAATATCTTTGATCTTTTCTTCTATACATTCATTTACAAAATGATAAACATAAATCACAGATCATCCTAACAATTTTGATCTATCATCTAAGTCCTTGCACATATGTTCTTTGAAGGAGTTTACATATAAACATGACTATTTAGTTTCAACATCAAATTTAAATATGAAATACCCAATAATCTCCCCCTATTTGATGTTGACATAACCAAGGAGATTTATATCATAGTCATCAATTTCTAGATACAGTTTGCTAGAAAGTAAATATGACTTCGTATTTCAGTGAGCAGCTAAAATCTCTAGAGAATAAGTATGAATTTATTGATATATGAGAAGACAAATATTACAATAAAGCATATTTACATCAATAAGAAATATATTTCAACTTATCTCTATTTATTTTGCCTTTTGTTTCTTGTAGGATTGACATGCTCTACAGCTCTCCTTCTTCTGCTAGCTTCATCTCTTCATGCAATGTCTTCTATCTCGCTTTGACTTAGCCATTCTCCATGATCATGTCTGTTTATAAATGCAAGATCTCCAACTGGCTTGTTTAGGCCAGTAGTGGTTACTCCTTGTGAGCTAGGAGATGGCACTCGACTCCTTAGTGGTTGCGCCATGAGAATTGGCTGGCTCTGCTGTTGTTCAGGTCGTGGAGTCTGATGGCGAGGCTGTCTTGAGGGAGGGCTCCTTGAAGATTGAGCAATGAGTTTCCCTCTAACTTTTCCTTTCTCTTCTTCTCCTTTATTCTCCCGCTTTATTTCAACATCAAGTGTTCGAATATCTTCAGACAGACGATTCATACAGTGGACAAGTTCGTAGAGCTGATTCCTAGATTGAGCAATGTCTTCACAGTTTTGTTTAACCAGAGAGTAAGTTTGAGCATTGTGCTTTTACAGAATGGCCAAGACAGTTTCTGTTTGTAGTATCTGATTCATAGAGTAATCTTTGAATTCCTTAATGGAAGATCGTAAGCTTGAGAGGCTTTCCATAATAAGCTTCTTTTGAGTTTCCTGAGTCTTATGCATAAGGAGAACTGCTTCCTTGTGCTTCTAGGTAGACTGAAAGTGAATCAGATCCCTTTCATTAATGTTATGGATCATTTCCTTAATGATCTCCCTAATCTTATTTGTGAGCGCAATACTCAAATTACTGGGAAGGGTGTTGGCAACATCTATCAAGTGATTCAGCCTTGTATGCACGAGCAGAGAGTGAGTTTCAAGATCTTCTTGAATATCTGTAGTCACTTTCTGTGATGCATTAGACAGCTCAGATTTGGTAGGAAGATATGAGAGAAGCTCAAGAATTTGTTGCGTGTCTGGAGGGGAGGCTTTTGTGTTTTGATGTTGCAGATTGGAGAGAGCAAGAGCAAGATCAAAATAATTATTGGTGGAGGAGGAAGGAATATCTGAAGAAGGTGCAGGTATGTGAGTTGGAGTTATAGGATGAGGTGATATTGGTGCTTGTTAAGTGGGTGACTCTACGATTTAAGTAGGATCGATATTCATAGAGTGAGAGATGGTGGGAGATTAGATTAATATAAAATTAGGCATATTTGGTTCATCAGTTACAGAATGTTGGGATTCTGTAGCTGGAAATTGATTTAGTGGATGAAGTATCACTTTCAGCCATCTTGGCAATTCGTAGAATTGGTTGAAGTTTGATGGAGGACAGTGATTAACTCTGAAAGAGATGAGAATTGATTGTACCTCACGCCCAGTTTCTGAAGAAGGATGGTTAGTTATTAGCTTCTGAGCAAACGTGAGGTTGCTTGGGAATCCATGAGCAAGCACTGAGATTGCTGGATAAGCTTTGAAAGTCCAGAACATGTGATCCCAGGAGTTGAGAATTTGGGCTTTGTGATAGGGCATCATAGGTAAGTAGGAGAACAGTTGATTGTAGTTGGCTCTCCTATATCCATCCTAGCCCACTGCTATAATCTCAACTTCATCATCCTCTTCTTTTTCTCGATCTTCGTTTTCTTCATTTGAGATTTCCACTACTTTAAACATCTCCTCATACCTTGTCTGATCTTCACCCTTTTTCTACCTCCATAGCTTTTACACCTTCGATCTCCCTATCCTCTTATATCTCCCCCTCAGTTATAGCTTTTTCTGGCATAGGAACTTTGAGAGTCTCCCCCTCAATCTGATCATTAATTTGTTCTTCAGGCAACTCCCCCTCAGCTGGAGCATTTTTTAGTGC
Source organism: Panax quinquefolius (assembly GCA_020205615.1). Lineage (NCBI taxonomy): Eukaryota > Viridiplantae > Streptophyta > Magnoliopsida > Apiales > Araliaceae > Panax > Panax quinquefolius. Next base: position 76,102,303 of record CM035154.1, read on the forward strand.
AGGATCTTCAGGAAATTTCTTTTCTGGAGCTATTTTCCTTTTTTCTTCTTTCAAGATTTTCTCATTTTCAAGAACATATTTCTTGACAAGCTTTCTTCTTATTTTTTTGGGCTAAACTTCAGCCTCAGTGCTTTCTTTAGCTTCAACTTTGACGGTTGGCTCAGGCTGAGACTCTACTGCAGTATCCACTTCTGAAGTGATGGGAGGTCTGGACTCTATGATCAAAGAGAGTGAAGACTTCTTTATTTTATGGCTATATTTTCCCTTCTTAAGCAGCTGAGAAATGGTGGCTCTGTCTTTTTCCTCTTCAGACTGTTGCTCTTTCCTCTTCATTTCCTTCAGAATTTCAGTGCTCGAACTCTCTTAGAACGCATCAGTGGTTGAGCCTTGAGGCTCTTCTATTGTTTGAACTTTCATTTTCCTCTTACCCTTGCTCTTTCTGATCAAAGCAATGGGTTCTTCTTGGTTAATTTCTTCTTCTTCATCAGCTTCCTTCACAACCGATATGTTTCCTGGTAGCCCAGATACTTTCGTTTCACCAGTCCTTTCACTTGATTCAGACATCATTCTGACATTTTTCGCAGAGTTTCTTTTCCAGTTTTGAAATAGCTGCTGGGTCATTCTTCTGTTAGGATTGATGGGTTCCCCTTCGTTGTCCCCAATTTTGTCACCTAAGGCAGAATGCAAGATTATGTTTATGAACCTCCCATAGAGCATTTTTCCAGAGCTCTTTGATTTCTTTGAGCTGAGTATCCACTTCCCGATCCAATCTATAAGTAGAGCCCCATAGTTGAGTTAAATCCTGAAGCAGATTGCTATCATGAGCTTTAGTTGAACTTCATTTATAGAGTCGTGGCCAGAGCTTTTACATCATATGCACTTCCCAACAATGTCAGCCAGAAATTCATACTTTAGGGGAAAATCTTTCTTCTTGTACCCCTTGACGTTCTGAAACTTCGTGTGGCGCATCTTCTTCAGACCTTCATGGAAGTCGATGACGTCCATGGATGTGAGCCCCATTGATTTAAAACCTAGGGGTAGATTTATATCTTCAGCTTTGAGCTTCATTTGTTCTCCCTTGACCTTTGTAGTGATAGTGTCATTCTCAAAGACTCCATTATTGTAGAACTCTTTCACTAGGTTCGGGTAGATTCTTGTGCTAATACTCAGAGCTTCTTCAAGACCAGCTTTCTTCAAAAGAGATAGAATCTTGTGAAACTAAGGGTCAGCTGTCTTGAATTTATCAAAGTAGAGTTGTTAACCAGATATAACATTGGAAGCAACCATTGATTTTCTTGAACTGAGGTTAATTGATCGTTCTGAAAGCTAGGGTTTCTGTTGATAGAGAGAGGGGAGAGGAATGAGCTTTTTGAAATTCTGAGGTGAATTTCAAAATGCCTTTTCAAACTTTATTTGTAACTTCCCTCCACACGATCTGCACAGTGGGGCACGTTTCGAGTTCTGTCGGGCTCCATAATTTTAAATAGTGTGGAAAAAATTGATATGCCCTTAGCTCCCCCTGAGCTAGTGTATCCTTTGGGAAGCCTATGATCGTCGAGGCTTCTCTACGATTATTGAGTTTACTGCTGATCATACTTTACGATCATTGTTTGTCCTGGTTCTAATGATGAACTCTGGCTTAGCATTCCTTCTGGGTTAAGGTAGCTCAGGAAGGGCCAACCTCTTAGACTGAACTAAGGGTCAGGTTTATCCCTGAGGTGCTTATCAGAGGGGTTTCTTAGATAGAAATGATGTCTTCATAGGATGCTTTGCGACAAGACTCATCTACGATCGTGGTTTCATCTCTATGATTTTAAACATAGCCCATTTATCTGCATGGTTAGCACAAACTAGAGCATGGAGTTTATGGTTGCAGATTTAGCATACCTAACTCACTTATTAGTTTATTAAATATGGATTCATCTAAAGGTTTTGTAAAGACATCAGCAAGTTGATTTTCAGTAGGGATATATTGTAAAGATATAGTTCCATTTTGGACCTAGAATGCATGATAGGATTATGTGTTATTACTATGGCACTTATGTTATCACAATGAACATGTATAGATTTAAAATCAAACCCATAGTCTGCTAGCTAATTTTTCATCCATAAGATTTGAGCACAGCAGATGCCAGCAACAATGTATTCAGCTTCTAATATTGAGGTAGATACTGAGTTTTATTTCTTGATAAACCAGGACACAAGTCTGTTTCCTATCAACTGACAAGTGCCACTGGTACTTTTTCTATCGATCTTGCAGCCTACAAAATCAGCATCTTTATATCCTATCAGTTCAAAGGAGGACTCCTTGGGATACCACAGTCCCAAGTGAGGTGTGCCTTTGAGATACTTGAAAATTCTCTTTACAGCAGTTAAGTGTGATTCCTTAGGATTTGCTTGAAATCTAGAACATATACATGTTGCAAACATTATGTTTGGTCTACTGGCAGTTAGATACAGAAGAGAGCCTATCATACCTCTGTATTGAGTAATGTCAATACTTTTACCTTTCTCATCTTTGTCAAGCTTGGTTGCTGGAGCAATTGGTGTTTTCATGGGAGAGGCTGATTCCATGCCATACTTCTTAATTAAGTCTTTAATGTCCTTGGCTTCGTTAATGAAGATGCCCTCATCAGTCTACTTTATTTGTAATCCGAGGAAGAAATTCAGCTCACCCATCATACTCATTTTGAACTTGTTCTGCATAAGCTTGGCAAATCTCTTGCACAGTTTTTCATCAGTAGAGCCAAAAAATAATGTCATTTACATATATTTGAACTAATAAGACTTTATTTTTGTGCTTCCTAAGAAATAATATGGTATCTATTCTACCTCTAGTGAAGCTATTTTCAATAAGAAAGTTAATTACTATTTCATACCATGCTCTAGGTGCTTGTTTAAGTCTATATAAGGCTTTGTCTAATCTATAGACATAATTAGAGAGAGTTGGATTGATGAAACCTGGAAGTTTCTCCACATATACTTCTTCTTGAAGTTCACCATTTAGAAATACACTTTTGACATCCATTTGAAAGAATTTAAACTTCATGTGGGCATCAAAAGCAATGAATATTCTGATGGCTTCTAATCTGGCAACAGGTGTGAAGGTCTCGTCGTAGTCAATGCCTTCATCATGGGAAAACCCTTTGGCTACTAGTCTTGCCTTGTTCCTTGTTATTACCCCATCTTCATCCATCTTATTTCTAAAGACCCATTTGGTGCCAATAACTAGGTGGCTTCTTGGTCTTGGAAACAATCTCCATACTCTGCTTCTTTCAAACGGATTTAGTTCCTCTTGCATAGCTTCTATCCAACTTGAGTCTTCCATAACATCTTCTATCTTTTTGGGTTCCATTTGTGACAAAAAGCTTATATAGAAACACTCATTATGGGTGGCAGATCTTGTCTTGACTTTTGCATTTGGATCTCCAATGATTAGGTCTTGAGTGTGATCTCTTGCCCATCTGTTTCCTGTTGGAACATCTGTCCTAATGCCTTTTTGTCTGAATACTTCAAGATCAACCTTTGCTTCTTGATGTGGAGGTTCGTTATCTGGCATAACTCTCTCTACGATCTCTTCTCCAGGCTCGACGATTTCATCTACTAGAACTATGATCGTGGTGTTGAGCTCGACTAACTCGTTCATAGTGTCTGAGTTATCTATAGTAATGTTTTGAGGCACATATTTGTCTAAGTCTGTTTCATCGAAGATGATGTGAATCAAAATTTTAGCACTTAACGTCTTCTTGTTGAATACTCTATAAGCCTTACTGTCTGTGGCATATCCGAGAAAGTTTCCTTTGTCTGACTTGGGTTGAAACTTAGTCAGATACTATTTTCCAATGTTGAGAATATAGCATGCACAACCAAACACATGGAAGTAACTGACATTTAGCTTTCTTCCTCCCCAGAGCTCGTAGGGGGTCTTCTTTAAAGTAGAGTGCACAAGAGACCTGTCCTGAGTGTAGCATGCAGTGTTGACAGCTTCTACCCAGAAGTATTCAGGAAAATGAGCTGATGCTAGTAGGGTTCTTCCGGCTTCAATCAATGTTCTATTCTTTCTTTCAGCTACTCTATTTTTTTGTGGAGTTCGTGGAGCTGAGAAGTTATGATTGATGCCATTGTCTAAGTAGAACTGATCCATCTCAGAGAAGTCGAATTCTCTACCATGATCACTCCTTATAGCCTTGATTTTCTCTCATTTTTCGTTCATCATCAGCTTGAACATCTTGATAAGTTGGGAACTTGCTTCATCTTTTGAGTTTAGAAAGAATACCCATGTAAATCTGGTGTAGTCATCTACTACGACCAATGAGTATCTTTTCCCTCTAAGGCTTGTTGTTGGAATTGGCCCAAATAAATCCATGTGTAGTAACTGTAGGGGCTTATCAATTGAGTTGACCATTTTGCATTTGAATGAGCTTCTAGTTTGTTTTCCAAGTTAACAGACATTACATGGCCTTTCCTTGACAAAACTGAGCTTGGGTAATCCTGCTATTAGATTCTTGGAGGCTAATTTTGACATGCTTTTGAAGTTGAGATGAGACAACCTTCTATGCCACAACCAGCTCATTTCTTCAAAGGCTTTAGTCAGAAAGCATATTGTCTCATCAGAACTCAGCTGACTAAGATTAACAGTGTAGACGTTTTCTTCTCTTATTCCGGTCAGCTTTATAGAAGAGGTCTTTAGGTCTCTGACTTGACATTGATTGTTGAGAAAGGTAACTTGATGACCCTTGTTGCAGAGCTGGCTTATACTCAGAAGATTGTGATTTAGTCCTTCCACATAGGCTACTTTGCTGAAGGACACTGCACCATTCCCAGCTGAGCCATAACCTCTTGTCTTTCTAGAGCCATTATCTCCAAAGATGACTGTTGGACCTTCTTTCTCTATGAAGTTGGGCAGGAGGGCTTTATCCCCAGTCATGTGTTGTGAGCATCCACTGTCCAGGTACCAAGTTGTAATCATGGAGCTCTGTTTTTGCAGTGATATTTAAGCTCTCGTTTTGGTACCTATACTTTCATGGGTCATATCTTGTTAGTACCCTTGGGAACCCAAATCTGCTTGACTTGGGGTTTGATATGCATAGGATTATTGTAACATATTGCAGCCTTATGACCAATTTTATCATATACAAAACATCTAGCATGATGCATGCTTGTGAGTGTGTGTGGATTCTTTCTTCATTTAGACTTATGTGGATTTCTGGCAGTCCTTCCTTTATACTGATTCTTCTTTTTCAATGTGTCATTGTGATTCATGATTTGTGAAGAGTGTAACTTAACTCTACTATTCCCACCTGGTTGGTTCGTGGAGTTTATTTTACTCGACTCCACGATCCTTCGAGGTTGGAGAGTAGTGACTAAGTTACTCTTCTCTTTTCTGAACCCTAGGCCAACATGGGATCTGTTATGCCTTGTAGCACAGATTGGATCAGAAGAGCAGAGATGGGCTAGTTCTTCCTTCTGTGAGGATTTCATAAATGCAAGGCTTCTATTGATGTTTGAAGCACTGCTGATATTAGTTTCCTTTGACGTTTCTACTCGTGGTTCTGAGGAGGATTCCCCAAAATCTAAACCTGTTCTGTTAGATGCACTTCTCTGATTAGAGATCAGGGAGTCCATGGATGAAGAGGATCTATTCCATGTTAAGATTGTCTTTTCTAGTTCCTCAATCTTAGAGGTTAGATTTGACTCTTTTTGTGCATTAAGTTCATTGGTCTGTCTTAAGAGTTTATTCTCAGCTTCAAGTTTAGACAGGGAGTTAGCACTTAGAAGAGCTGTTTCAAGTGAAAGTAGTATGCACACAAGCCAATCATGTTTGATGATAAAGCATATACTTTGTAACAATCATATTCATTTATTAATAAAAAGTATTAATTTATTAAAGGTTTTTAATTATCTACATGATGTTGTTTTGTAATATGTGATAAACCCATAGTTTTAAGCAATGCTTTTAGAATAATGATGATCATTCTAATGAGATCTAAATTCTTAGAAAGCTTAAAACTAAAATAGTTTCCAATCATTGGATTACTAAATTGGGGATTAGTAAATCCTGATAGATTGATACATACGTTGCTTGCTCATTGGATGAGGATGATTGATCTCATGATCATTTATGTGGAGACACTAAAGCAAGTATGTAGGTGTTTATTAGAGAATAAGTTCACTTGAATTGGCTCGCTAAGGAATACCTAATGCGCTTTTACTTACTGTCGATAGGAATTCTCTGTAGTGATAGTAGTAAGACAAGTGATCCTTGGACTTGAGATCATCATAGTATCTTGTGTATGATGAGTTATACTTTGACTTATTCCTTAAGACCCTTAGGGTATATCAAAGGTATGCTTGGGTATAATAAGTCGCATACGTGGAGATAATGTATGATCAATAAAGAATCTACCGCTTCTAGTAAAGAAGAGAAATGTCCTATGTGATTCGATAAATGACAACCCAAAGTAGTTCTTGGCGGCGTAATGAAATTAGAAAGGAGTTTCTAATTTGCATTATTTGGAGTTGTGCATTTAAGAGTCGAAATACATATAATTAAATAAAATAAGACTTGACAGTAATTCCATGTCTTATATTTAATTGGGATATTGTATGGTGGAAGGATTGAATTGTACGGTAACTATTTACTCAAAGGTTCTTTTATGATTAATATTGAAATCTATATTATCTGAAAAGTCGTTGATCGGTAGGGAGACTTATCCCTATTGTAGAATAAATATTATTTATTTAAATAAATTAATAGTTTAACTTATTTATTTAAATAAGATTAGAATTGTTCTAATTGATTTATTCATTAATCGGTTTAATCTGAGAGAACCTAAAGGGTCACAATCAGTAAAAGGAAGAATAATTATTTAAGAAGTTAATGGCATAATCGTAATAATATGTTAAGTGTATTTAATTTAATCTATGGTGTTAGAATAAATTCAATAACTTAATATTTATTATTTAATATTTTGGAAATATTAAACATATAAATTAATAAGAGGAGTCTTATTAATATTATTACAATTATTATTATTTTAATCTACAAGGAGTTGGAAATTAATTTAATATTAATACTCTCATTTATTCCTAATAAGATTAGGAGGCTAATTAATTAAAGGATTTTAATTAATTAAAATAAAACCCAATTCCTTAATTGTTAAGGAGGGTTTCCCACATCTATAAATAAGAGGAGTCTTATTATGAGTGATGTGGTTGTTGACTTTTTCACAACAGACGTGATTTCAATTGTTGGAGAGTACGCTCCTTTTCTATAGAGATAGAAAAATTAGGGTTTAGCCAACCACCCTTCTTCTTGAATATTTCTTCTTCCTTGGTGGATCACCTCTAGAGGCCAAACACTTGGGTGGCTAACGTTGATCAAAGAAAGGAACCAAACCCGGTGGATTCAAGTTGAACGCGAAAAAGATTGGAGGTGAACTTGTACCTGAGGAAGCTCGAAGCTTCAAGGGTATGATTCTTGTTCTTTATCTTTTCGTTTAATTAATAATTGCGCATAAAGGATGATCCGGGTATTTGGTTTGTAAAATTTTTAAACTCTGATTTTCCACATTTCCGCTTACTTTGTGCAATTTAATTGCGTTCATGAATATTACAAACCTAACAGTGGTATCAGAACCAAACCTTTATGCGAATTATTAATTGTTCATATTTGATATGTATATTGATATGTGTTTGGGCATAATTTTATTGTATAAAATTTATCTAAAAAAAATCGCAAATTCCGCGTTCCGTGATTCCTGATTCGCGTGGCTGATAGCTTAATTCTCGTGGTCACCATCTTGATTATATATATATATATATATATATATATATATATATATATATATATATATATACTATGCATCAGGTGCATAAGTCCATGATTATATATATAGTATTATAATTATAATAGTTTGATCACTCACGCCACTTATTAATATAATCTGTTATATATATAGCCAGGAGATGTTTCCTTATAAATATATAAGGTTATTAAAGTATGATTACATCCTGTACACGGTTTCATAAGGAGCATGCACGGATTTTCTTAAATGCTTATTTCGTGAATGTACGGTTTCTTTTAATTCTTAATTATTTTATAATTAAAATAAAAGGTGTATTTTAATCTTAAAATAAAGAGTTTATTTTAATTTTAAAATTAAATTTCATGCTAACTAATTAGAGTTGGAATTGGATTCCATGATAACTAATTAGAGTTGAAATTGGATTCCATGTTTCCTTCAATAAAAGAGTTTATTTAGATATGAAATAAGATTTCATATTATTCAAAATAAAAGAGTTTATTTGTGAATAGGAAAGAGAATCCTAATTTCCTTAAATAAAGGAGTTTATTTAGATACGGAATAAGATTTCATATTATTCAAAATAAAAGAGTTTATTTGTGAATAGGAAAGAAAATCGATATTTCCTTAAATAAAAGAGTTTATTTTGACTTGGAATTGGATTCCATAATTAATTAAAATAAATGAGTTTATTTTGATTAAAGATTTTGATTAAAATAAAATAGTTTATTTTATTCAAAATTAGATAAATTAAAATAAAAAAGAAGTTTAGTTTGATTTAAATTTGAATTAAAATAAAGGAGTTTATTTTGATTCAAAATTAGATTTTATACTAACTAAATTTGTCTATTAAATGATATCAATATATATATTGAATGTTTATTATTCATGAGATGAATGTTATTTATTGATGCATATGATGATGTGTGTGATAATAAATGGGATTGATTATGGACTATTGATGTGACGCCCCCAAAACAGGTATACATCACCCATCTTGAGTCGCCAAATACATGGTACATAAATCAAATACAAACTTAATTATACAACTGTCGGGTAATATACGACAAAACATAGCTGAGAGTTTAAACAAGAATATTGCCTTCTAGACAATATCCACTCTCAATGGAGTCCTCATTACAATTACTATCACATTATTTCACAGAATAGTGAGGACTACTAAAGCCACTTATCCTGGACCATCATTCCATTTCCCGACTCGTCCCAGCTATATTCTCATTTCCTGAAGAGAAAAATAAAAGAAAAGGGTGAGCTCAACTAGCCCAGTAAGAAATATTATGACTAAGATAATGCAGAATAAATTATCCTTATCCTTCAACAGTAAAACAACTGATAGAATATAATAGACAACAAGTTTTAGATCAACAACTATAGCGGAATAAGCAATCCATTAGAAGAGTCAAGTAGAGCATGATATCTACTATCTTCTATGATTTAAAAGTTTTTCATCAAATTTATCATTGAGACTCGACAATAAATAAACCACATCGTCGAATCATCCACGCACTACGGGCGAGGATATTCATGTAATCATCAATGGTCATGATTATACCGAATAATCCTCGTCATAATCATACCAACAACTGTCCATCAATGCACTACGAGCCAATGAGGACTTTTACCACATCATTTATAACATTACGGGTCATGATTATACCGAATGATCCTTGGTCATAATCATACAAATATAAGCATAATCATAATCATAATCATAATCAGCAGTCCATCTATAATTGTAAGCCAAAGATGACTTTCATCACAATATAAACATAAGGATGATGACAATGATATAAGCATTAATCAAACGAAATCAAATCAAATGAAATCAAGGATAAATATTAAAGACTTTAAATTTATCCAGAGTTTAAAAATATCCAAATTATCAACATGATACTGCTTTGTAGAGTAAAATTCAAGAATAATATTCATGTACCAAAAATAATTTGGACAGAAAAGAAATATATTTTTTGGGTAAATAGTACCTTGTGAATAGTACTTCGGGAATAGTACCTCATGAATAGTACCCCGACATGAAAAGTACCCCAAATACCCGAGTGAATAATATTCAGGTGAATAGTAATTAGGTGAATAGTAACCCGTGCATAGTAACTCATAAATAGTACTCCGGCATGAAAAGTGCCCCGAATACTCGAGTGAATAATATTTGAGTGAATAGTAACTGGGTGAATAGTAACCCGTAAATAGTAACTCATGAATAGTATTCCTTCATGAAAAGATCAATAATTATCAAGAAAGCTCAGAATAATATTTTCATGAAAAGATACTGGATGAAGCGCAAATATCAAGGATATTCTATTAATTTCATAGAGTATAGAAGCCAAAACTTCAACAAAATGAGTATAGAACTCAAAATCTGAAACGAAATAATATTACTTACATACTACAGAGTATGGAAGAAAATATTATTTCAAGCGAATATCAACAAAATAACATCCTTGAATGAAAATAATATTCTAATGAATATTTAATGAAGATAATATTCCTACGAATATTGAATCGAAGATAATATTCTTTATGAATATTGAACAAAATAATATTCATACGAATATGAAAAATAATATCTCTTCGAATATATGAAATAAATAATACCCCTTACCTCGTAAGAAGATTTGGATAATGGAGTAGTGAAGTAGCGAATTGCTCTTCTTCTATCTCTCTATAGCTTCTCTCTATATAGCTTCTCTCTCTATAATTGCTCTTGTGAGGCTTAGTGAATTGGTGAGAATGAAGGAAGAATGAGCTTCTATTTATAGGAAAATATAGTTTCGATAATTGCACGTTTTGGGGCTCAAAATATTACAGTATAATACCTTCATCTTTTCCTTCATTTTTTATTTAGACCTGCAAGTATTATCAAACTTGCACAACCTCCCCTAATAGTACATCATGTGAATCAATAGTTCTATACATGTGAAAATACGAATTACAGTATAGTACCTCCATCTATACCTCCATTTTTAACTTAGTCATGCAAGTTTTATCAATCTTGCACCACCTCCCTAAATAGTACATGAATGTGAATCAATAGTACACACATGTGAACAAATAGTTATAATCATGTGAATTAATAGCAATTAATTGCTCATTTATCCGATTAATTGCCCGATTGGTCAATATAACTTCCAGACATCAATTATTATCGAAATAAATGTCGATTTCCAATAACACTAATAATCCCAACACAATGGAACTATCAATTTCATCTTTAATCAACACGAACTTATTCATCATTAATATTAATATTTAACAACCAGGTCGTTCCCAGGAAAGAGGGGGCTTTCCGATAAGGATTTCTCCCTATTGGCGCGCAATTAGGTAACCAAACCTCTCCTTGACAGAACTTCTAGATATTGTTAATATTTCAAATAATAATATGAATAACTTTGTCGTCTCAATTATTGATTTAACAATATAACATATTATGCAGATGATATTGTGACAATAATTGAATCAATAATATGAGAGATATGATGCAACAATTACTGTAGCAATAATTGAGTATAACTGAGTGACTTCTTACATAAGCATCAATAATCAATACCATATGCTACTATGCAACCACGCGTATTACTGTACTTTTACTGCCGGGTAGTTCAACAGTTTAACGGTAAAACTTTTGCCGTTATTTTTATAAAAAGATAATTTTGTCATTTTCTAAATACAACAATACTTTCGTTGTGGGGTCCATTAATGATTGTGCCGTTGTACGGATATTCCCGACAAAAAGAATATTCCCTGACCAATCAAATATTATATAACCACTTGCTTACTTTGCAAAATTTGTAAATATTACCCACAACTATAACATTATATCATATCCACACCACAATATTCAAAAATATATTTCGAGAGAAATTAATCTTTATTCATAAAAGTTGGGGTCTTACAATTGACCAATGTGATTGGATTTTATTTTAGTTGGATGCTTGAATGTATGGGTTTTATTAAATGGGGTATACGTACCTCGTCTTCTCTAATTTTTCTTAATGTAAATTCTATCTCCCTCCTATGTACTTCCCATTGACTGCTGATCAAGGTTTCTATTTATTTTAAATAGTTTTGTAATGGAAATAGTTAGAATTAATTTTGAAGAATTGGAGATCAAGGAACAAGGAGCGTTTGAAGACTTGTTTGTAATGGAGCCCGGGTTTAAATGTAATAGTTATATTTAAATATTAATTCTTGCACCCCTAGAGTTTGACCTTTTGGTTCACTTGGTGGCTCTAGTAAACCAAACTAGAATAAAAGTCCATAATCAATCTGGGTAGAATATAGTATTCTATATGTGCATGCTTATACTATATATATTATATATTATGCAAACATGTTTCGCATGTTTATTAATATGACGCGCACGTATTTTATATATATATGTGCATGCGTGCTAAACAAGATGAGACATATTAATAACAAACCCCTCAAATATTTTATATTAAGTCCTAAGCGTTCAAAGATGTTTGGAATATCGAACGTCGCCTTCTAGCATGATAAAAATAATAGAGTATTAATTAATTATTATAAGTTTGTTGTGTCACCACAAGGCTTATCTTAATTCTTTGAGATGTTAATTTTATCACATTTGATGCTTATAAAGAAAATTGAACAATGTTATTTTGTTGTGTCACCACAAGGACAATATTTTTCTTTTTTGAATATATGGAGTGCTAGGTTGGACTTAACTTGGATAATTTTGATTCGGATGTGCCACCACTTGATCAAAATAATCTAAGAGGCAAAATACAAGAAGTTGCATAGTTGATGTAATTGACAAGAGTTATCTACCTATTTATTTATATATAGTTTGTTGTGTCACCACAAGGCTATATACATTTGAAATGGGATCCTTATTCTCACTAGCTAATCTTTAATTAGATTTTGCCGAACTATATAAGTGAGGGTAATATAGTTTGAAGAAAATAGTGGGAGATACCAATTTAAAACAAGACCTAAATTATTTTGGTAATTAATAAAGAATGTATGCTAAAATATTGTTAATTACAAATTCATTTACAGAATTTTACAATGTCTAAATTACTATCACTGCGAAGTATATTAGATGTTATTTAACCGCATCGTATATTAAGCGGATTAGTTAAGGAATTGAGAATAGTTCTCACAATTTGAAAAGCTATCTTATGTCCTTAATCGCCTATCCCCGCAATGGTTGCGAATAATGCCTCCGAGGAAGAGATTGCTACTTTTAGAAAGTGGCAAGATGATATCTGATTAGCTCGATGCATCATGCTCTCATCCATGAGTAACGAGCTTGACGTCGATAAAAACTATGGATGCTCTTACTATATTTCTTCACATCAAGTAGTTGATGGTGAGGAAAGTAGGACTGATAGATATTAGATATCTAAGGAGCTCTTCCGATCTAGAATGACCAATGACACTACAGTACAGACACATGTCCTAAAGATGATCAATTTGATTGAACAATTAGGATAATAGGTTTTGTCATGGATGGAGAGTTGAGCCAAGATTTGATCTTGTAGTCACTCTGGACTCCTCACAATTGTTTTGAATTTTTCATATGAACAAGCTAAAGATCAGCTTCGCTGATTTTCTTAACATGTTGAAAAATGTTAAGAGTTACTTTCCAACCAAGAAAGACCAAGTCTTACTGGTAGGGGCCAAAGGATCTTCTAAGAAGAAGAATGATTCTAAGAAGGTAAAAAGAAAGGAAAAAACAAAGGATAATAAGAACAAAACTGATATGGATAGCAAAGGAGTTTGCTTCCACTGCAATAAGCCTGGACACTGAAAAGAAACTGCGAGAAGCATCTTGCAAAGGCTAACCAAAGAAGCTTAGTGAAGTTTCGGTTACAAATACAAATTTGTTCATGATTTAAAATAAATTTTTCTTTAAGTCAAGGTTCTACTTGGGTATTGGATACCGACTTTGGTTATCATAAATATAGATTTATGAAGGGACCAAGCAGAAGTAGAAAGCTAAACAAATATAAGTAATCCTATGTGTGGGAAATGAAGCAAAGGTTGCTACATTAGCCATATGAACTTATTGTTTAGAATTGCCTAAGGGCAAGTCTATTAAGTCAATAAGTTGTTATTGTATTCCAGTTCTTGTTGGAAACATTATTTTCATTTTGTTGTTGGACAATGAAATCTTTGGTATTATATTTAAGAACAATTTTTGTTCTATTTATAATAATAATGTTCTGTATAGAACTGGAATATTATTTAATGGATTTTGTATACTTGACTTACGAGAAAAATTATTTTGCAAATTGAACAAACTAGTATAAGAAAAGAAGATGATCATTCAAAGAGTTGAATGTGTGTATTTGTTGAAATACAAGTGTGAATTATTTGAAAGGTTCAAAGAATTCAGAAGTGAAACAAATTAGCAAAGTATTAGGATTCTTTGATTGGATCAAGAAAGGAATACTTGTGCAATGAGTTTCTAGATCATCTCAAATGGTTTTCTCATAATGGATGCCTCCTGATACGCAATAATTGATAAATGTATCTGAAAGGAAAAATTATACCTTGTTAGACATGGTGCGGTCCATAATGATTTTACCGACATTCCAGTATCCCTCTGGGGTCATGTCCTAGAAATGGCTGCATATCTACAAAAAAGGTAACCTCAAAATCCGGCCCTAAGACTCCATAAAATTTATGGACATGGAGGATTCCAAATCTTAAGTATTTAAGATAAGGGATTGTCCAACTTATGTGAAAAGGTTTCAAAGGATAAGCTTGGGACAAGATTTGACAAGTATAGATTTGTGGGACATCCTAAAGAAGTTTAGAGTATATGTTCTATAATCCTACTTAGCAAAAGGTGTTTTATTGCGAAACACGCTACCTTCTAAGATAAAGGTGTTTATCATTGAAGGGCTAGTGGGAGGATAATAGAATCTTGAAGAGTTCAAGAACCACAAAACACTATAAGTCAAATAAGAGGAACTTGTAGATAGACCTATTGTACCACAACCGAATCGTAAATCTGGAATAGTACCGAAGATACCTAGGAGGTATGGATTCATCATAGATTATGATGATGAGGTACACATCATAGAAGACGATGATTGTGACGGCCCCAAAACAGGTATACATCACCCATCTTGAGTCGTTAGATACACACTACATAACTCAAATACAACTTAATAATACAACTAAACATAAACTGAGAGTTTTAATAAGAATATTGTCATCTAGACAATATCCACACTCAATGGAGTCCTCATTACATTTATTGTCACACTATTTAATAGAATAGTGAGGACTACTAATGCTATCATCTGAGCGTCCACTCATCTCCCAGACTCGTCCCCAAATATATTCTCATTTCTTGAAGAGAACAGTGAAAGAAAGGGTGAGCTCAACTAGCCCAGTAAGAAATATTATGACTAAGATAATGTAGAATAAATTATCATTAGCCTTCAATAGTATAACAACTGATAGAATATAATAGACAACAAGTTTTAGATCAACAACTGCAGCGGAATAAGCAATCCATTAGAAGAGTCAAGTAGAGCATAAAATCTACTATCTTCTATGATTTAAAAAGATTTTCATCAACTTTATTGCTAAGACTCAACTTAATTAATAAACCATATCATCCCTGCACCATGCCAAGGATATTCATGTAATCATCAATGGTCATGATTATACCGAATAAACCCTGGTCATAATCATACCAACAACTGTCCATTAATGAATTACAGACCAATGAGGACTTTCACCACATCATTCGTCACATTACGGTCATGATTATACCGAATAATCCCTGGTCATAATCATACCAAATTCATCTATGCACGTAAGCCAAAGATGACTTTAATCACAATATAAGCATGAGGATGATGACAATGACATAATAATTCAATAAAACAAGTTCAAGGATAAATTTTAAAGATTTATAATTTAATTTATCCAGAAATCAATAACGTCCAAATTGTCAACATGATACTGCTTTGTGGAGTAAAATTCAAGAATGCTCAGAAGAATATTTCAATGAAAAGATACTGGATGAAGCGCAAATATCCATGATATTCTACTAATTTCATGGAGTATAGAAGCCAAAACTTTAACCAACTGAGTATAATAGAATATATGAGACTGCAAATGGATTTTCGCCCGCCATGCGGTAATCCACGTAGATAGATCATTTCCACAATTTAATAAGGAATGAATACAAATGATCATTAACCATGATGTGGTAATCCACATGACGTGTTATTCCAATGTAATAATAAAGAATGGAATAACGTAAGAATTCACCGTACATGCGATAGACCACATTACGCATGAGTTATTCCCAATGTAATAAAAAGAATGGAACCAGGTTATACGTAATCCGCAAAGACAGGATATTCCAACAGAATAATAAAGAATGGAATAACAACAGAATTCACCAGGCATACGATAGACCGCACAGACAAGTTATTCCAACAAAATAATAAAGAATGGAATAACAAAAGAATTTCACCATGTATGCGGTACTTCGCATAGACAGGTTATTCCAACATAATAATAAAGAATGGAATAACAACCCTTAAAAGAAAATAACTCTCTTCATGAATACGAAAGAATAATACCCCTTACCTTAGAAGAAATTGGATACTGGAATAGTGAGGTAGCAAACTTCTCTTCTTCTTTCTCTCTATAATTTCTCTTTATAATAATTGCTCTACAGCTTTAGTGAATTGGTAAAAATTAATAAAGGAATGAGCTTCTATTTATAGGAAAATATAGTTTTGATAATTGCACGTTTTGGGGCTCAAAATATTATAGTATAATACCATTATCTTTTCCTTCATTTTTAATTTAGTCATGCAAGTATTATCAAACTTGCACCACCTCCCCTAATTGTAAGTCATGTGAATCAATAGTAAATCATGTGACTCAATAGTTTTTGTCAGGAATAAACATGTGAATGATATTCCTATTTATTTATGATTTGATTATGATATATATATATATATATATGAATGAATATGCAAGTATGCTTGCATTAAGAAAAGCTGTAAAGTCCTTTGATAGATAATAGAAACATATGTACAAGGACTTAGAATGAATTGATCAAATGTGTTAGGTTGATCCTACAAAAGCAAAACAGCTTTGTAAAGTCCTTAAAAAGAAATGATGTACATGAACTATAAATATAGAAAGATCAAGCATGTTAGGTTGATCTTATGATGTAATGGATAGGCTTGTCTAAACGTCGAGCACTGTACCAGAAATCATAGTCTGCCAGGAGAGTTAAGGATGACTCGAGAGCTATCAAGACAGAATATTAGTCTGTAAGATAGTAGATCTTGAAGTTCGTAGACTTCCATGAGAGACGAGGAAGGATCGTAGTGTGTCAAGGAAAAATTCATCAGGAACGTAGTCTGCTGAGGAAGTCATGATCAGAATCATAGAAACAGCCTGCCTACGAGCCGACCGAGCATCTGCGGAAGCCAAGTCAAGAATCATAGACTACACTCAAAATCATGGAGTCTACTAGTCGCATCAAAAGTAGAGATCGTAGTCGAGCAAGATCAAATGAAGACAACAAGCACAATGATAGAAATCGTAGTGTCAAGATCTGATCTCAGAGTCGTAGTGTCTGCACAGCCAAAGCTGAATCGTAGAGTGCAGGACTACGACCTCAACAGATGTGCTAATAATGCCAAGGTAGAATCATAGAGCAAACACGATTCTCAACTAATGTGCACTCCATGAATATCCAAAGGAATGAAGCCTCTGGTTGGCACTGCATTGATACGTCCCACCTGAAGGAAACCAGAGAGCACTCAACGAATGGCATGCAAACTAATAGAAGATCTAAGCACCAACCCAATCAGTATCAAGATTGAGTTATGAAGCCATTTGAGATGAAGTCTTCCACAAGAAGATCAAAGGAAGACTTCTGTAACTGACTAAGGAAAGTCAGCAAGTGCAGTAGCTGTCAAGAAGAAAGATGACAACGATCTTAAAAGTAACTAAGATCGTAGTGTTTGCCATACAAGGAAGAAACTGATGGAGTATACACAAAGATACTGGTCAGCCTCTGAATAACAAGGCTAAAATGATTAAGCATGGGTCAGTCCATTGATGATAAGTGAACGGGAGATCACAAGGAGAAAGCTAACTGAACATGCTACAAATCTGAGATGTCTTGCTATTCAGAAGGGGCCATAACAAAGAGTCAAGTCATCAGTATCTGAGAACATCGAGGCATACAGAAGTATAGAAGCACTGCACAAGAAAAGGAAGAGGTATTCCATATTAGAGATCTAATGAACACTCTTCAAGATCGTAGTGTTAATACTATACATCAAAAACAAGTCAACAAGACACTACGATCAAGACCAAGAAGACATGCATCAAAATCGTAAAGTTCGAATAGCTGAAGACTGAAGCATTGGCAACGGTTCAATCTGAAGGGTAATATTCGGACAAGAGCTTAATGAGAGCATCGATGCAAAAAGGACAACCTCAGATCGAGAAATCAGAAGGAGGAAATAAAGTCTTCGACCTGCCCAAGACATTAAAGTGACATATCTGACAGGGTTGGTGAAACAATGAGACTACGATTGTCGTGGAAGTCGAGAAAGGTGTTATGTCACATCCGCAATTCGCACTAAATAACTCAAGATCTACGAAGCAATTTGAATAACTTTCAACAGCTACTTTCCAACAGGAAGATTGGGAAGTAGTATAAATCAACAGAGCCTCAAAGATCAAAAGAACAAAGGTGTGTGGAGATGCAGAATCATTGAGTTATTGGAATGCTATTGTTGACTCTACAAGTTCCACCAAAGATTAAGAAAACAAGTCTCAGTGACAGTGAGACTACATAGGTGGAAGTGAAGCAGCCTTGAAGAAGGACTTAAGCAGACCAGAAGCTTCACTCAACAAAGATGAGAATGCCATTGAAGATGGCAGCCAAGCTGAGAGCCGAGAAGGCCAAGAAGATAGCATTCAGAAAAGTGGTTGAGCACAAAGAAGATCAAGAGAGCCACTCTACAGATCACCATGAACCGAAAGCTGAAACTGAACAAGTGCAGAACCATATCTGCAAAGTATTCAAGAAGGGTTCAGGGATTGCTAAGTGCCAAAAGAAGACTACTAAAAGCACAGAGACTTAGCAAATCCAGATGGTGATGGTGCACAACTGACATCAGATGAAGATGAGCTGAAGAAAGTAAAGATCAGCTGCACCACAGAAGATGTGGTCCAGACTCGAAGCAGAATTCAAAGAGGACCACATCAAGCTGCTGAGTACAAAATATTTTCAGAGGCTAATGACATCTTAGCAGCTCAGCACCAACAACAACAACAACTCCAACAACAAGAAGCCAGGGCCTGAGGGGTCCTTGTCCAGAGGGACTAAATGAAGTTTCCAAGCCTGTTGGGCTTGAAGAGTTCCTAGGGAACTAGAGAAGTTCCAAAGCTACTGGCCTTAAAGAGTTCTTAATGAACTGAAGTCCCAAGACTGCTGGCCTTGAAGAAATCTTAGTGATTCAGGGTGCTGCCCTTCCTTAGTGGAAATCCTGCTAGTTGAAAATAGAAGAGTGGATTAGGAGCTTGAGTCTCTAAACCACTTAAAACCCCTTGTGTCTTTTACTTTATGTCATTTACATTATGTATATTAACTGTTATAACTGCTATATATGTCTTAACTGTTTACCATTGAACTAACTCTACGAACAATGTATGTATGTTTATGATTATATCAATGAAGGGGATCTTTTACTTATTCCGCTGTGCTTGAAAAGATTCTTATATTTGTCATTTGCTAAATTATTAGCAATACGAAATAAATCAGAAAAGTATTTGAAATCAAAAAGGATCTATCCAACCCCCCTTCTAAATCTATTGTGCCTACTGGCAACTAACAATTGGTATCAGAGCAGGTTCTCATGCTTCATTCAAAAGCTAATCGCTTTGAGTCTGATCCTAGGCACAAACATTGTTCTAGATGTAGTTTAGTAGTAAGTCACTTGTTATATGCAGATGAGCTCACACGTTGGAAATATTGTGTACAGGTAAATGTGCATATACACCTGAAGCTGCTCAGATTGGCCCATATCTTTGATTATCATATCAACAAGACCAATCCTTGCTCGATATCAATCTTGTTGTCTGAAGACCAGGCTAGAAAGCTCAAGAGATGTCAACAGGAAAGATTCAAACATTCACCAACATGAAAAGATAAAAAGCCCATATATGCTAAGTAATGCTTATCCAGAGAAGAAAGAAGAATTTCTCAACTACATGCTTGGTCAAACCGCAGCTGGATCTTGTATCTTCAAGACCACGACTGATTGACTGAAGATCAACTGGAGCAACTAGCTGTCAGAAGCAAATGAGAAAACATGCACATTAATGCCTAAACTCAGTATATCTAAGATAAATGACTGTTAAGAAACCGAAAGCAAAAAGAAATAAATAACCTGTAGGTACTTGGTCTATCTGACCACACTAAGGAATGCTAAAGCAGAGGACTTCGGTCAAGAAGAGTCAACCAGCAGAAGGCTTAGGACTGTTCAGAAATAATTCTAACAAAATTCCTATATGTTAAAGTCTGTCCTTGAAGACCTGTTGAGTTAATCTAAATGAAGCTCAAAAAGGTTGCATATCTTTATATGGAAGCAGGCCACTCAACAAAAGAAGAAAAGGGTCTTATAAACTCAATCATGCAAAGCATGTCATAAGAGAAGAATCCTCAAGGAAGCTGACTACTGAGGATCATCGAGCATCAAACATGAGGAGCTCATAATGGGAGAAGAACTTAGTAAACACAAACTGACAAGAAAGACTACGTTCGTAGTGTTATCAAAGGATTGTAGAATGATCAACCTTGAAGATGCCTATCTCTAAGATACAAGAAATTTCAATGACTTCAGCCAGAATGAGATATGAATGGCTGCCTTCTGCTACACATGAAGAAGAAGAACTTAGGTCTCTTTGAGAAGACAGTATCAACTATGGGGGAGCAGCAATCAGCTAACAGTATAGAAGCTCTAAACCATCAGAAATATACTATGAGGCTGTGTACCAGCTATAGAGTCCCAAAATTTTGTGACTAATGAACCAAATGAAGATCCATAGTCAGTAGGAACGTCTCAAAACAAACTACTGATAGCCTTTCAGCCACCTAACTCAAAATCGTGAAGTACCTACGATCAAACATTTGATCGTAGTGCAAGAGCAGGAGGACACCACAATTGCAGCCAGTGCAAATGTCTAAAGTTGGAAGAGGGACTCCCCAACAGAAAAGGTCAAATGAGATATTAGTGCAAATCACTTCTAAAGTATTTCATCTAGAAAGTGCCTCAGGAAAAAACCTGACCCTTAGCTCACTCTAAGAGGTTGGCCCTTCCTGAGCTACCTTGACCCAGAAGGAATGCTTAGTAAAAATCATCTCAAGGACCAAGTCAGTTAACGATTATAGAATAGAGTTTTAAGAGAAATCAACGATCGTGATGCAATCTCAATGATCGTAGTGAAAACTCAACAATCGTAGAAGCAGACTCGACGATCGCAGACTTACCAGAAGCCACTCTAGCTCAGACAATTGCTCTACCATTCTCTAGTATGAGGAGAATAGCTCAAATACAGTTTGGAAAGACATCTTACAAACGCACATCAGAACTTAAGTACCCAAACTGGCTTGGGATACATCAGTGGTTGAACTATGCAGTTTCAACATGAGGAGAAATGTCAAAATCATCCACTACAACATCTTTCAAAGAATTGATCGTTGAGTCAACAAAGGAAAACGTAGAGTCAATAGCTGTCCTATCATGATACTCTATGAACTCAAAAGGTCAAAGGTCAATCCACGTCAATCAAACGTCCACTCTTCTAAAAGAGACAGCTAACTGACAAGTTATCATGAGAATTACATGACTACATCGGGCATTGTGCAACCAATAACTAGTCGACACGTCATAGCGTATGCAGTGTAAGAAGGAACTGCCATAAAGACAAATTCAAAATCTGCAAACAGTTACCAAAATCCATTGAACCTCTCTCTCTCTCTCCCATTTTCAAACCCTAGAATTCTCCTCGAAGCCAAACCACTAAAACTTCCAGAGCTCAAATCAAAATCAGCCTACTTCATAAATCTCCCTGAAACAATATCCATATTCCTCAAATCATTCAAATGGCAGAGTGGCGAGTAATCACCAGAATTTAGCTAGGAACCAAGACGTTCGAAAAATCCGAAAAGAAGTTCAGGGATATTCTTGAACTTGTGAAGAAGGCCGGGTTCTCAGAATGTCTTGAGGAAAACACACGAATATATGGTGACCTGGTTAAGGAGTTTCATTCAAACGCAACTGTAAATTCTGGAATCCTCTCCACCAAGGTTAAGGGTCAGATTCTTAAGCTAAACTCTTCTGACATCAATCAATGCTTAGGTCTTCCTGATCGAAATCTGAAAAGCTTGGAAGAGATTGACACAGAGAAAGCTAAAAAGATTATGCAGTACAGAAGAAACCCTAGTCTAAAGGACATGAAGAAAAAGGAGTTTCCTAAAGAGTTTGAGTTCCTTGCTGAAATCGTGGGGAAATGTATTTTATGCAAAGACACTGCACATGATAATCGTGATCACCAACAAACCAAGATCATGTATACATCGTAGTATTGAAGGAACACATCAACTTTAGAGATATCCTGCTCGATCATATGTCTAAGTGGTTGGATAAGGAAGAAAAGAAAAGATTAACTGAAAAACCACTCACAAAGGTTTTTCAAGGGAGATTCTTAAGTATCATTCAGAAGAAAAAGTTGAAGAATAAAATTAAGGATGATGATGGTGAAATCCTTAATGTTCACAAGGTAATGTCTCCACAACTGTTTGAAAATTGGAAGAAAAACCCAAAGGAGAATAGAAGGATGACAACTGGGAGCAGTAGTAAAGCCTCTGCAAAGAAGAGGAAGGCAAAAGAGGTAGAAAATTTTAAATATGATAATTTTGTACCAATGGTAACAACACTAGCTAAGAAGAAATCCAAGAGTATGAGTAAAGCTGAGGCATCTCCAAAAAGTCTGTCCACAGAAAACAAAGTTGAAGATGAAAAGGTCTCAACTGCAGAGACCACTAAGAGAAGAAATAACAGATTACTTCAAAGGCCATCCAGCAAGAAAGCTAAGATGATGGACAGTCCAATTTTAACTCACCATGAAGGTATGTCTAATAAAGAAGAGGACGTAGAGTCAAAGGAAGAGAAGGGAACTGATAATCTCAAGACTGAAGTTAAAGAAAAGCTACAAGATGACCCGTCTGAATGTTCAAATACAAATGCTCCAACAAGCTCTCATGATGGATTAAATAATGATGAGATTGAAAAAGAAATATATGCCCCTGCTAATGATGAACCTCAAGAAAGTTTGTATGCTGACTCAAAGATCTCAGAGTCTGAAGAAGAAGAAGTATCTGAAACTCTTATTGCTGAACTTCCAACAAGAAGAAAGAGCTACAGACTACTTGCTCAAATTACCTCCAAAAGGAAAAAATGATCACCCAATGTCATTGTCGTTGATTGAGTGATGATGAGTGATATCACGGAAGTAAGTGTTAAGGATGAATCCAGTGATGAAGAAGATGAATCAAAGGAAGATCTTGCTGAAGAAGATTCTGGATCAAAAAGGGAGGAAACAGGGAAAGAGTCTGATTCTGTACTTCAGGAATCAGAGGAAACAGTATATTATCCTGTTCTCTCTCCAGCCAAAATCACCAAAAGAATTGTAGTGGAAGTCTTTGATGAGCCACCAGTAGAACCACCAACGAGATGGATAAATCAAGGAAATGAACAACTTCGAGTTGTAAGGATGACTACAGATGAAGTGCTCCATAACTGGAAAAATATGGAGTTAGATTGCACAACTATGCTGTACAACTCTGAAGATCTTTTGATGAGGTGGTTATATCCATGGATGCCTTGGCTAAAAGCACATAGTGAGAAAGATGAGAGCTACTTCAGCTGGTGCTACTCTCAATTTCCAAATCTAGAGCTGGTGTCACAAAACTTCCCAAGGGTAAAGAGTTTTGCTACAATAATGATCAAAGACCAGCCTCACTACAAAGTCTACAGACATGCTGGCAACCATTATATTCCCTACGATCATAAAGTGGGCTCTGACAGAAGAAGGATCATGAGCAAGGACACAATCATAGAGTCCTTTCCCTCTATCACTAGAAATGATCAAAATCAGTTTGAAGAGCTTCCCTCTGCTCATGCACAAATGTCTAACATGCAGTCATTCTCCAACAATAATTGGCACTCAACGATCTTTCAGATTTTCAACAACTTCAAAAATCTGTCCAAGGATGCAAATCGTAGAGTTCAATCTGGTGCTCAACAAGAGGCTGCCCAAGCAGATGATCAACCACCCATGGAGAAGGAGTTAATGAAAAATTCTGATGAGTTGATTGAGAAGATGGTTCAAATCACAGAAGAGTCTGAAAGGCTGACAGCAACAGCAGATAATTCTACTCAAAACAGACTTCAAGCTACTATGGCTGATATCTCTCCCAAAATCAAAGAGAGAGATCACATCTATCTGAAGGTCATACATGATCAAAAGGCTGAAGCTCTACGAGCACAAAAGACAAATGAAGAACAACTACAAGCCCTCTCTAACAAGATTGACAACCTGAATCAGTCTTTCTCTATGCAACTTGAGTTAGGTCAACAAGAACTCAAGATTGAAGTCGGTAACTCCTCTTACCTAATGGAGCAGTTTATGTCCAACATGGAGCAGCTGTCACAAATGATTAATGACAAAAAGGGGGACAAAAAGACGCATAGAAAGAGGCAGAATAAGAGGCATTCAAGAAAGGGCAAGCAAAGCAGCAGGAAACAAATGCAAGAAGATACAAAAAATACAAAGAAGAACATAGTAGAAGAAGAAGCTGGGTCATCATCTAAGGGGGAGACAAAGGATGATGAACCTACATTTGCAAAGGCTGAGAGGGAGTCAGAAGAAGAAGAAGAGGAGCATACATCTGAGAGGGAGCAGACAAAGGAAATATAATCAACATCCCAAGGTGAGCAGATTCAAAGAGATCAAACAGATGATTAGCACATCAACAGACATCTTGGAAGCACACATGGAGCCAAAGAGGTACATCTCTAACTAGTTAGGTATGTTCTGGATCCAGGATGTAAAATGTCAGTGTATTAAAATTCCACATCATTATAAATGACATTCATGATGATCATCTGCTTTTAGAAATACAAATTGCCACTATATATAAAGATTCATTCATAACATGCATATGCACTTATCGCTTTTTGTCATAATCAAAAAGGGGGAGATTGTCAGGAATAAACAGGTGAATGATATTCCTAATTATATATGATTTGATTATGATATATATATATATATATATATATGAATGAATATGCAAGTATGCTTGCATTAAGAAAAGTTGTAAAGTCCTTTGATATATAATAGAAACATATGTACAAGGTCTTAGAATGAATTGATCAAATGTGTTAGGTTGATCCTACATAAGCAAAACAGCTTTGTAAAGTCCTTAAAAAGAAATGATGTACAAGGACTATAAATATAGAAAGATCAAGCATGTTAGGTTGAAATTATGATGTAATAGATAGGCTTGTCTGATCGTCGAGCACTGCACCAGAAATCGTAGTCTGCCGGGAGAGTTAAGGATGACTCGAGAGCTATCAAGGCAGAATCGTAGTCTGCAAGATAGTAGATCTCGGAGTTCATAGACTTCCAGGAGAGACGAGGAAGGATCGTATTGTGTCAAGAAAACTTCATCAGGGACGTAGTCTGCTGAGGAAGTCATGATCAGAATCATAGAAACAGCCTGCCTACGAGCCGACCGAGCATCTGCCAAAGCCAAGTCAAGAATCGTAGACTACACTCAGAATCGTGGAGTCTACTAGTGGCATCAAACGCAGAGATCGTAGTCGAACAAGATCAGATGAAGACAACAAGCATAACGACAGAAATCATAGTGTCAAGAGCTGATCTCGAAGTCGTAGTGTCTGCACAGCCAAAGCTGAATCGTAGAGTGCAGGACTACGACCTCAACAGATGTGCTCACAATACCAAGGCAGAATCGTAGAGAAAACACGATTCTCAACTAATGTGCACTCCCTGAATATCCAAATGAATGAAGCCTCTGGTAGGCACTGCATTGATACGTCCCACCTGAAGGAAACCAGAGAGCACTCAACGAATGGCATTCAAGCTAACAGAAGATCTAAGCACCAACCCAATCAGTATCAAGATTGAGTTATGAAGCCATTTGAGATGAAGTCTTCCACAAGAAGATCAGAGGAAGACTTCTGTAACTGACTAAGGAAAGTCAGCAAGTGCAGTAGCTGTCAAGAAGAAAGATGACAACGATCTTAAAAGTAACTAAGATCGTAGTGTTTGCCATATAAGGAAGAAACTGATGGAGTATACACAAAGATACTGGTCAGCCTCTGAATAACAAGGCTAAAGTGATTAAGCAATGGTCACCCATCATGATAAGTGAACGGAGATCACAAGGAGAAAGCGAACTGAGCATGCTACAAATCTGAGATGTCTTGCTATTCAGAAGGGGCCATAACAAAGAGTCAAGTCATCAGTATCTGAGAACATCGAGGCATACAGAAGTATAGAAGCACTGCACAAGAAAAGGAAGAGGTATTCCATATTAGAGATCTAATGAACACTCTTCAAGATCGTAGTGTTAATACTATACATCAAAAACAAGTCAACAAGACACTACGATCAAGACCAAGAAGACATGCATCAAAATCGTAAAGTTCGAATAGCTGAAGACTGAAGCATTGGCAACGGTTCAATCTGAAGGGTAATATTCGGACAAGAGCTTAATGAGAGCATCGATGCAAAAAGGACAACCTCAGATCGAGAAATCAGAAGGAGGAAATAAAGTCTTCGACCTGCCCAAGACATTAAAGTGACATATCTGACAGGGTTGGTGAAACAGTAGAATACAGTGTCAGGAAGTCAGGAAAAGGTGTTATGTCACATCTGCAGTCTGCACCAAATAACTCAAGATCTACGAAGCAATTTGAATAACTTTCAACAGCTACTTTCCAACAGGAAGATTGGGAAGTAGTATAAATCAACAGAGCCTCAAAGATCAAAAGAACAAAGGTGTGTGGAGATGCAGAATCGTTGAGTTATTGGAATGCTATTGTTGACTCTACGAGTTCCACCAAAGATTAAGAAAACAAGTCTCAGTGACAGTGAGACTACATAGGTGGAAGTGAAGCAGCCTTGAAGAAGGACTTAAGCAGACCAGAAGCTTCACTCAATAAAGATGAGAATGCCATTGAAGATGGCAGCCAAGTTGGGAGCCGAGAAGGCCAAGAAGATAGCATTCAGAAAAGTGGCTGAACACAAAGAAGATAAAGAGAGCCACTCTACAGATCACCATGAACCGAAAGCTAAAACTGAACAAGTGTAGAACCATATCTGCAAAGTATTCAAGAAGGGTTCAGGGATTTCTAAGTGCCAGAAGAAGACTACTAAAAGCACAGAGACTTAGCAAATCCAGATGGTGATGGTGCACAACTGACATAAGATGAAGATGAGCTGAAGAGAGTAAAGATCAGCTGCACCAAAGAAGATGTGGTCCACACTCGAAGCAGAATTTAAAGAGGACCACATCAAGCTACTGAGTACAAAATATGTTCAGAGCCTAATGACATCTTAGCAGCTCAGCACCAACAACAACAACAACTCCAACAATAAGAAGCCAGGGCCTGAGGGGTTCTTGTCCGGAGGGACTAAATGAAGTTTTCAAGCCTGCTGGGCTTGAAGAGTTCCTAGGGAACTAGAGAAGTTACAAGGCTGCTGGCCTTGAAGAGTTCTTAATGAACTGAAGTTCCAAGGCTGCTGGCCTTGAAAGAATCTTAATGATTCAGGGTGCTGCCCTTCCTTAGTGGAAATCCTGCTAGTTGAAAGCAGAAGAGTGGATTAGGAGCTTGAGTCTCTGAACCACTTAAAACCCCTTGTGTCTTTTACTTTATGTCATTTACATTATGTACATTAACTGCTATAACTGCTATGTATGTCTTAACTGCTTACCATTGAACTAACTCTACGAACAATATATGTATGTTTATGATTATATCAATGAAGGGGATCTTTTACTTATTCCGCTATGCTTGAAAAGATTCTTATGTTTGTCATTTGCTAAATTATTAGCAATACGAAACAAATCAGAAAAGTATTTGAAATCAAAAAGGATCTATTCAACCCCCCCCCCCTTTTCTAGATCTATTATGCCTACTGGGAACTAACAGTTCTAATCATGTGAAAAAAAAATAATTACAGTATAGTACCATCATCTATACCTTTAATTTTAATTTAGTCATGCAAGTATTATCAATCTTGCACCAACTCCCCTAATAGTAAATCACGTGAATCAATAGTAAAATCATGTGACTCAATAGTATAATCATGTGAAAAAACTAATTACAGTATAGTACCTTCATCTATACCTCTATTTTTAATTTAGTCATGCAAGTATTATCAATCTTGCACCAACTCCCCTAATAGTAAATCATGTGATGCCCCTAAAATAGGTATACATCACCCATTCTGAGTTGTCAATACATGGTACAGAAACAACTACAACTTTATTATTACAATGGTAAAACTGTGAGTTTGAATACAAATATTATCTTCTAGACAATATCTATACCCAAATAAATTCTCATCACATTTATTGATACATTATTTTACAAAAATGGTGAGGACTACTAAACAACTCTCTCTAGAACCTTCATTCCATACCCCACTGCATCTCGCTATATTCTCGCCTCCCCGAGAAGAAAAATGGAACAAAAAGGAAAAGGGTGAGCTCAACTAGCCCAGTAAAGAATATCATGACTAAGATAATATACAACAAATTATCGTTAGTCTTCAACAGGGAAAAATATAATAGAATACATTAAACAA
Organism: Panax quinquefolius; assembly: GCA_020205615.1. Lineage (NCBI taxonomy): Eukaryota > Viridiplantae > Streptophyta > Magnoliopsida > Apiales > Araliaceae > Panax > Panax quinquefolius. The sequence continues at coordinate 76,131,078 of CM035154.1, forward strand.
CAAGTTTTAGAGCAATATTCGCAATGAAAAATATTAATTCATAGAAGAGTTACGTAGAGGATGAAATCTACTAATATCTATGAATTTAATAAATCCATCATCATTATTTTATCCCAAAGAATATCAATCAATATTCATCTTCAATCAAATATTCATCTTTGCACTACCTACCAAAGATATTCATCATCGGTCATGTTCATCTAAACACTGCTCATCTTTGCACTACTACTTAAAGATATTCATCAAGAAATCATTCATCTTTGCACTACGTGCCAAAGATATTCAAGAATATCATCATTTAGGACCGAGGATGATGAAAAATATTTTAAAGAAAACGAATCCAAAGAAACAAAAGAACAAGTATTAAGGATTCAGATTTCACTTTATTTCATGTCCAAAAATACCACATAAATAATCATAGTGGTGTAAAATTCAAGAATGATCAAAACATGGATAAAATCAAAGCTAGTATCCACAATAGATATTTTGACTTAAAAAAGAAAAATTTTATTTTTCTATGAATAGTGCTTATTTCATGAATAATGTATGATATCGTGAATAAGAATCTCAGACACCAAAAGTTCCAAATTTGATAAAACTTCAGATCAATATTTCAACATAATGATATTGAAGAAATAATATCATTACTTAAAAAATAATATCCCTTACCTCACAAAGACTAGATTTCCGACCGAAAACCTGGATACAGTGTCAAGGAACTTGCACCGATATAACACTCAAAGTATACTCACAAGAATACGCTCAATATATCGAGAGAGAAATAGAGAGAAAACTTCGGGTTTACGGTGTGATTTTCAATTCTAACCTAAGCACCCTATTTATAGGAAAATGCTTAGAACACCAAAGTAGAAAATTGAATATAATATTAATATATTTTCACATTTTCCTTAGCCCACCTTAGACAACCGATATCAGCCCATTTGAATCATATGTGAGACCAACTTAGTTGCAAAAACGTTTTTCTCAAAATAATTAACTAAAACTCCCAAAAATTAATTATTTGAACTTCAAACTTCAATAATTCATAATAAATCGCCTTTTATCGTAAAAATTCAATCTCGTGACTTTTTATAGGAAATTCAATTCTCTACAACTTTACGTAAGAAAGTTTTTCCAAATTCCAAATGTAAATTGATCAAATCCACAAACCAAGCGATTTTACAAGCTATAATCAAATTTCTATTAATAATTGTGTCCACCAACACACAAAACATGTGTTAAACATTTAATGCCACAAAAATACTCTTCCTCCTCATATACTCATATATCCCACATTCATTGTAAAATATCATCGTTAATATATTATTAAAATAATATATTTAAATGAATTATTTTATCAAAAAAGATAAAATATTAATTTTCAACAATTGTCACATTAAAAATTTTCTCCATCTATATCCTCATAAAATCAATATTTTCCTCATCATATAAATTAATAATTAATTATTCATAAATAATATTATAGAATCACATTATCGACAACCACGCAGCTTCCGTGATGAGAGGGGCTTTCCAATAAGGATCTCTCTTACTAAAGCAATTGATTAGATGACCAAACCTCTCCTTAGATGTAACTTTCTAGACATTGTCAATAATGTTATCTAATAATATTATTCAGATAATATGAATTATTGTCTCGATAATGGAAAATACCGTAAATGACAATTATCAAAACAACTAATATAAAATATCAACGCAAAGAATTATCAATCAATAAAATTAAATACCGAATAAGAATTATCGTAACCATTATTGAGTAGGCCTTCAATAATTGGTGCAATACCGCGTGCTATCTTTTAGCAACAACGCCAGACATCGTGTTTTAACCACCGGGTATTCCAACAGTGTTAATGGTAACAACTACGCCGTTATTTTTAAACAACTTATATTTGTCGTTTTCTTCATCCAATCGCTTTCCATTATGGGGCCCACATTAAGGTTTATCGCATTTAATATTCCCGACAAGCGGTAAGAATATTCCACGACCAAACGAATATTTCCGACAAAAATAAATATTTTATAACCACCTACTTATTTAAAATATTTGCGCATTTTACCCATAACTAACCACATTAATCAAATCAACCCTTACTAATTAAAAGAAATAATAGAGGAAAATAAATTTCATTTATTAATTATTTGGGGTCTTACAACCTCCCATTCTTATGAAATTTCGCCCTCGAAATTGACGTACGTACCTGGTGTTTCGAAAAGATGAGGATACCTCGCTTTCATTTTCGTTTCCAATTCCCAGGTCATTTCCTCTATAGCATGATTCCTCCATAAAACTTTAACTTATGGTATGACCTTTGTAAGTAGGACATGCTCTTTCCTATCCAAGATCTTGACAGGTACCTCCTCATACATTAAGTCTTTGGCTATCTCATCTGGTTCTAACACAATAACGTGGTTCGGGTCTTTCACATATTTACGAAGTACAGATATGTGAAACACATTATGAACACGAGACATACTCGGAGGTAACGCGAGTCTATAGGCTACATTACCTACTCGGTCAAGAATTTGAAATGGACCAATAAATCATGGATTGAGCTTTCCTCTCTTCCCGAATCTTGTAACTCCCTTCCATGGGGCAACACGCAATAGTACATGATCCCCAATACTAAATTCTACGTCCTTTCGATGAAGATCCGCATAACTCTTTTGTTGATCTTGTGCCATTTGTATACGTTGTCGAATCATTTGGATCTTTTCCGTAGTCATAATGCATTCAACTCAGTCCCAACAATGTTGTTTCACCCACCTCGTCCCAACATACTGGAGAGCGACACTTTCGTCCATATAATGCTTCAAATGGGGCCACACCAATGCTTGCCTGATAACTGTTGTTGTAGGAGAATTCCACCAATGGTAAATACTTATTCCAACTCCCTTTGAAGTCTAGGACACAGAGTCTTAATAGATCTTCAAGAGTTTGAATAGTCCTCTCTCGATTGTCCCGTCCGCTTGAGGATGGTATGCTTAATCAATCGTAAACCGCGCCCATAGCTTTTTGCAAGCTAACCCAAAATCTTAAAGTGAATCTTGGGTCACGATCCGAAACTATGGATACTGGCATGCCATGCAATCTCACAATCTCATCTACGTACATACGAGCAAGACGTTCAAGGAATAAGTCTCCGTGATCGGTAAGAAATGAGCGAGACTTGGTTAATCTATCAACAATAACCCAAATAGCATTGATGCCTTGAGAAACCATAGGAAGACCCGTGAACGAAATCCATGGTAATGTGTTCCCACTTCCATTTCGAATCTCAAGTGGTTGCAACGGACCCTTAGGTACTAGATGCTCCGCTTTTACACGCTGACAAGTTAAACACATCGAGATAAACTTTGCAATCTCTCTCTTCATATTGTTCCACCAAAATGTATGTCAAGATCACGATACATTTTAGTACTTCCGTGGATGGATTGCAAATGGTGTATTGTGTGCCTCCATCATAATCTTGTACTTCAAATCGTAGTCGTTAGAAACACAGTAGTGCAGGAGTGGACTCAAGTATTCCTTCTTCATCGATTCTCGCTTAGGAATAACACCTTCTTATACTTTCTTCTTCATACGCATCGCCCCGAATTGGTAGCTTGAGCAACCTTAACTTTTTCTATTAAAGTTGGCTCTACGCGATACTTGACATCATCGCACTCGCTCCTCGCATATGATCTTCTACTCAACGCTACGCCTACCACGCTCGCTTTTCGGGATGGTATTGAATAGTGTGGTCGTAATCTTTCAACAACTCGATCCAACGTCGTTGCCGCATGTTGAGTTCCTTTTTTGCGTGAAGAAATATTTGAGGCTTTTATGGTCCGAATATATCTCCACTTTCTCCCCGTATAGATAGTGCCTCCGGATCTTTAGCGCTGAACGATCATTGCTAACTCTAGATCATGAGTAGGATAATTCCTCTCATACTCTTTGAGTTGTCGCGAGGCATAAAGGCTATGACTTTCCCACGTTGCATGAGAACACATCCTAACCCTTTGCTCAAGCATCGTTGTAGATAACAAATCCATCCGTACCGTATGGTATTGTTAGAAACAGTCAAATGAGTCTCCTCTTAAGCTCTTGGAAACTCTTCTCGCATTCTTCGCTCCAAACGAATTTTGTATCCTTCCGAGTTAATTTGGGTTAATAGAGTAGCGATTCGAGAAAACCCTTCCACGAATCTCCGATAATAACCAAATAAGCCCAAAAGCTACGATTTGATCACCACCAACTTTGGTGCTCCCAACTTTGTATTGCTTCAATCTTCACGGATCAACAGATACTCCATGTTTCGACACCACGTGCCCAAGGAATGCTACTTCCTCAGGCCAGAACTCACATTTCTTCAACTTGGCATAAAGCTTGTTTTCACGAAGCCTTTGGAGTACCAGCTTCAAATGGTGCTCATGATCTTCACGGATTTTGGAATATACGAGGATGTCATCAATAAAGACAACAACGAATTGATCCAAATATTCCTTGAATACTCGGTTCATCATATCCATGAAAGCCACAGGAGCATTAGTCAATCCGAAAGACATGACTAAGAATTCATAATGCCCGCACGAAGTTCTCGAAGGCGCTTTGAATATCCTCGCCTCTAATCTTCACCGATGATATCCGAATCTAAGATCGATCTTTGAAAAGAATTGTGCTCCTTGCAATCGGGTCAAACAGTCATCAATACGAGGTAGAGGATACCTATTCTTGATGGTGACATGGTTCAATTCTCAATAGTCAATACAAAGTCACATACTCCCGCCTTTCTTCTTTTTACGAAATAAAAGGAGCACCCCAGGAGATGTACTAGGGGCGAATGAAACCGATGTCCAACAAACTCTTGTAGTTGGACCTTTAACTCCTCAAGTTCAATAGGAGCCATTCGATATGGGGTTTTAGAAATGGGCTTGGTACCAGTTCAAGATCAATAAAAATTCAACTTCACGCCCGGGGTAGGCCGGAAGTTCTTCAGAAATACGTCGGAAAGTCAATAACAACAGAATATTATTCAAATCGACGTGTCTTTATTCAAATCCATAACATGAGCTATGAAAGCTTGACATCCGCTTTTCAATAAACGAATAGCTTTATGATTAGATATGACGTTGATTGATTTTAATGGTTTAGTTGCTTGAATTAATAACAAAGTTGGTTAGGAATATGAAAACTAACAACCTTACGAAAAACAATCAATTTTGGCATGATGAGTAGTTAACCAATCAATCCTAAAATCACATCAAAAGCAAGTATCTTTAAAGAGATAAGGTCAATGGGTAAGGTGATGGTGCCAACTTGAATCGAACAAGATTTATAAACAATGGATGTGATGAAAGTTTCTCCTAACGGAGTTTCCACAGATAGGTCAAAGTCAAATTTCTCGAGTCAAGTTTAAACGTTGAGCACAAGCAGGAGAGATAAATGAATGGGTAGCACCCCAGTGATCAAGTAAGGTATAAACTTCACAAGAATTTATAAATAGCTTACCCGTGATCACCTCGTTTGGGTTCCTCGCATTTTGACCACCACAACAAACGCTCTTCCGAGAACCGCTTGACTTTGACTTTTCTCTGGGATGGTCTTTTGAGTCACCGCCCCACTGAACTAGGTTTTGCTACCGTCATAATCTCGAAAGCGATATGTCCTTCATTTCCACAATTATAGCATACCTTGACTGCTGTGGGCGGTTTGAACTGATATGTCCCTCTTTCCGCATTTATAGCATATGACCGGTGGTCGTTTCTCCTCCCTTAGAACCAGATTCTTCTTAGAATCGCTGCCTTCTTCACATGGTCGTTGTTAAATCTCCTCTTTTAAAATCTCCTCCCGACTCGCTTCTTCTATTTTCATGGCCATGATTACCACCAGAGTGGTTACCATTTTTGTCCGCTCTTTTCCTTTCTCCATTTGTTATCGTTGTTTTGTTGATCGCTATCCCGATATGATCCTCGGTTGTGGTCCTCGGTTGATCAGATTTCGTTATCTCGCTCTAATAATTGAGCCCCATTTACAACATCCTGAATAGAGAAAATTTATGAGAAATGAGATCTTGACGTATGTCGGGTTTCAAACCTCTAAGAAACATCCGCGTCATCGCTCCTCTTTCTCCACTAAATGAGGTGCAAACTCGGATAACTCCGCTAACTTCGCCTCGTCTTTGGGACACCGTCATGTTATTCTGCTCGATCTAATAAACTCCACTTCCTTCATATGACTGAACACTTTCAGAAAGTATTTTTCATTGAAAAGTTTCAAACGTTTCCCAAGACATTAAAAGTGCGGCGGTTGGGTCCGCTTTCACGAGACTCCCACCAAGTGATACTTTCGCCACGGAACATAAAGGTGGCGAATGGAACCTTCTGTTCTCGGTGCATCCCAAGACATCGAATATCTTGGTAATTTGCTTGACCCATGTTTCCGCCATGATCGGATCCGGCTTTCCCTTAAATTACGGGTTTGTCCCAACTCTTTGAACTGCGCTTGGTGTGACAACCCGTGAATTGCTATCATTTCCTCCGTATTTTGAACACGAGTCTCCTCGTCCGATTTTGCATGAATTGCAAAAAGCTTCTAAACATCCCTCGTTCATCATCTTCTCGGTGGTGTTGTTCACGGGAGGAACATTGCCACTGTTGCACATTCTCCTCGTTGGTGAGTCTGGCGTCTCCACGGTCTCATTTCCACTTTGTTAATATTCTCGATCGACATTCTTAAATACCGCCATAAAACAAGGGTTAATTAAGGAAATCAATATATCACATAATATCCCTATATAACGACCAACTAACAAATAAGCTTAGGTAGGACACACTTTAGCGAAGGATTTACTCGTCTCTCCCTCCTAGTTCTATTCCCGATCTCCACCGGAGATCATATTCCTAAGCTCGATACCAACCGTGGCGCCCCCAAAATAGGTATACATCACCCATTCTACGAGTTGTCAATACATGGTACGAAACAACTACAACTTTATTATTACAACAAGAAAAAGCTGTGAGTTTGAATACAAATATTATCTTCAGATAATATCTATACCCAAATAAATTCTCATCACATTTATTGATACATTATTTTACAAAAATGATGAGGACTACTAAACAACTCTCTCTAGAACCTTCATTCCATACCCCGACTTGTACTCGCTATATTCTCGCCTCCTGAGAAGAAAAATGGAACAAAAAGGAAAAGGGTGAGCTCAACTAGCCCAGTAAAGAATATTATGACTAAGATAATATACAACAAATTATCGTTAGTCTTCAACAGGGAAAAATCTAATAGAATATATTAAACAACAAGTTTTAGAGCAATATTCGCAGCGGAAAATATTAATTCATAGAAGAGTTACGTAGAGGATGAAATCTACTAATATCTATGAATTTAATAGTCCATCATCATTATTTTATCCTCAGAACATCAATCAATATTCATCTTGAATCAAATATTCATCTTTGCACTACCCAATTGAAAGATATTCATCGATCGGTCATGTTCATCTAAACACTGTTCATCTTTGCACTACTACCAAAAGATATTCATCAAGAAATCATTCATCTTTGCACTACAAAGCCAAAGATATTCGATAATATCATCATTTAGGACCGAGGATGATGAAAAATATTTTAAAGAAAACGAATCCAGTGAAACAAAAGAACAAGTATTAAGGATTCGTATTTCAGCTATTTCATGTCCAAAAATACCTCATAAATAATCATAGTGATGTAAAATTCAAGAATGATCAAAATATGGATACAATCAAAGCTAGTATCCACAATAGATATTTTGGACGAAAAAGAAAAATTTTATTTTTCTGTGAATAGTGTCGTATTCATGTATAGTGTCGTATACGTGAATAGTTAAGATATCGTGAATAGTAACTCACACCAAAAGTTCCAAATTTGATAAAAACTTCATATCAATATTTCAAAGATAATGATATTGAAGAAATAATATCATTACGAAAAAAATAATATCCCTTACCTCACAAAGACGGTACTTCGACGGTGAAAAAGCTGGATCTGAGGCTAAAGGGAACTTGCACCGTATAACAACACTCAAAGTATACTCACAAGAATACGCCAATATATTGAGAGAGAAATAGAGAAAACTTGAGTTTACGGTGTGATTTTAATTCTAACCTAAGCACCTATTTATAGGAAAATGCTTAGAACACCAAAGTAGAAAATTGAATATAATATTAATATATTTTCACATTTTCCTTAGCCCACCTGTAGACAACTGATCTCAGCCCATTTGAATCACATGTGAGGCCAACTTAGTTGCAGAAAACGTTTTTCTCAAAATAATTAACTAAAACTCCCAAAAATTAATTATTTCGGAACTTCGGAAATTCAATAATTCATAATAAATAGCCCTTTTATCAGAAAATTCGAATCTCGTGACTTTATATAGGAAATTCAATTCTCTACAATTTTTCGAAGAAAGTTTTTCCAAATTCCAAATGTAAATTGGCCAAAAATCCACAAACAGACGATTTTACAAGCTATAATCAAATTTCTCATTAATAATTGTGTCCACCAACACACAAAACATGTGTTAAACATTTAATGCCACAAAAATACTCTTCCTCCTCATATACTCATATATCCCACATTCATTGTAAAAATATCATCGTTAATATATTATTAAAATAATATATTTAAATAAATTATTTTATCGAAAAGAGATAAAATATTAATTTTCAACAATTGTCACATTAAAATTTTTCTCCATCTATATCCTCATAAAATCAATATTTTCCTCATCATATAAATCAATAATTAATTATTCATAAATAATATTATAGAATCACATTATTGACAACTGTGAATTCCCAAGATAGAGGGGGCTTTCGATAAGGATCTCTCTCTTCTTGCGCCGATTAGATGACCAAACCTTTCCTTGAGCGAACTTTATAGACATTGTCAATAATGTTATCTAATAATATTATTCAGATAATATGAATTATTGCTCTGATAATGGAAAATCTTATGTAACGACAATTATTGAAACAACAAAGAATATAAAATATCAACGCAGCAGAATTATTGAATCAATAAAATTAAATACTTTGATAAGAATTATCGTAACCATTATTGAGTAGTGCCTTCAATAATTGGTGCAATACTGGGTGTCTTCTCGCGCAACAACGCGTAGACATCGTGTTTTAACCAATTTGGGTATTCCAACAAAGGTTAATTGTAAATAACTACGCCAATTATTTTAAACAACTTATATTTGTCGTTTTCTTCATCCAATCGCTTTCCGTTATGGGGCCCACACAAGGCTGCGCAGTCGTACAAATATTCCCCGACAGTAAGAATATTCCACGACCAAACGAATATTTCCCGACAAAAATAAATATTTTATAACCACCTGCTTATTTAAAATATTTGCGCATTTTACCCATAACTAACCACATTAATCAAATCAACCCTTACTAATTAAAAGAAATAATAGAGGAAAATAAATTTCATTTATTAATTATTTGGGGTCTTACCAATCATGTGAATCAATAGTACACACATGTGAACACAAAGTTATAAGCATGTGATTTAATAGCAATTAATTGCTCATTTATCCGGTTAATTACCCGATTGGTCAATATAACCTCCAGACATCAATTATTATCGAAATAAATGTCGATTTCCACTAACACCAATAATTCTCGCACAATAAAACTATCAATTTCATCTTTAATCAACACGAACTTATTCATCATTAATATTATAACTCTCAATATTTAACAACCATGTAGTTCCCAAGAAAGAGGGGGCATTCCGATAAGGATTTCTCCTTATTGGCGCGCAATTAGGTGACCAAACCTCTCCTTGACAAAACTTCTAGACATTGTCAATATTGCAAATAATAATATGAATAACTTTATCGTCTCAATTATTGATTTAATAATATATTATGACACTAATTGAATAAAACTGAGTGACTTCTCACGTAAGCATCAATAATCAAAGATAATGTAGAATACCGTGTGCTATTATGCAACCACGCGTATTACTATACTTTTACCACCGATTATTTTATGACAACTTGCTTACCTTGAAAAAAATTTCAAATATCACCCTTAACTTTAACCCTTTATCAATTTAACCATTTACTAAATAGAATAATAATTATAAGAAATTGAATACTTTCATTTCATAAAATTCAGGATCTCTCAATGATCCAATTACATACGATGAAGTAAGAGTTGTAGACACTCAGAGAAATGGATTGAATCAAGCTTCTCAAAAATGGAACATTCGCTTTGATGAAACAATCAAAAGAGTTTGATTTTATCAAAAACAAGAATGAACCTAGTGTGTATAAAAGGGTCAGTGGGATCGTCATGACATTCCTAGTATTATATGTTGATATACTACGGATAAGAAATGACATACCAATGCTACAATTAGTAAAGATAATGTTGTCTTAACATTTCTCCACGAATGATTTGGGAAGAGTATCATTATTGGGGATACAAATATATGTAGATAGATTCAAGAGGATGCTCGACTTAACCCAAGAAATGTATATTCATTTGATGCTAAAGTCGTTTAGCATGGCAAACTCCAAGAGATGTCTCATATTGATGAGTCATAGAGTGTATCTCTTTTAATAGTCCCCGTAGACTCCTAAAAAGAGAGATCGCATGAGTGACAAACATGAATACAATGAAATATATGAGACCTAATGATGATCGGTCATATTCTGGAGAAGATCACTGTAAGACAGTGAAAAACATCTTAAAGTACTTAACTGGCACTAAGGATGTGATTAAAATTTATGGCGGGTCTAAATTAAAACTAGAGGGCTTAACAGACTCAAGTTTTTCAGACATACCAAGACGACAGAAAATTCACTTTAAGGTAAAGCGTTACCTTGAACGGTGGTGCAGTGAATTGGAAAGATTTCAAATAGCAAAGAGTTGCTAGTTTAGTGATAAAGATAAAGTATATAGCTATAAATGAAGCTACAAGTTGATTGTTTGGATGAAAAGTTCATTACAAAACTAGGAATAGTTCCTAAGTCTCATCTTGGATCTAAATGTGACGCCCCCAAAATAGGTCCACACGACCCATTCTGAGTCGCCAGATATCACACTATAAAAATCAAATACAAACTTCATTTATACAACTGTTGAACTGTCGTGCAGAATACGACCACAGTTAAGCTATGAGTTTTAATACAATATTGTCTCATAGATAGTATCCAACCTCAAATTATTACAATGCCATATAAAATACAGCAGCAAATATTTCAAGACCCCAAAGAAGAACGAGAAGATTACTATCTTGTTCATTCTAATGAGGTGCACTTTTGACGCTTTCAAAGTCGGGTTCTCATCACCCTATTGTTGTTCACCAAAATCAATTATTAAGTGACGTATAAAATACGACACACACATCTTAGGTCCTCAATACAATTATATATTGTATGTCATGTCATTTTATAATGTATTGAGAAACTTCGACAATCTTAGACCATCACACTATTCCCCTGTTATCCCCGCTCGACCCAGCTACACTCTTATTACCTAAAAGGAATTGGGAAGCAAAAGGGTGAGCACAACTAGCCCAGTAAAGAATATCATGACTAAAGATAATTACATTATCAATAGCTTTCATCAATAATAAATCAGAGATTTAGAACATATGGTAGATGATAAAACTTTTCAACCATAGTTGCAGCGGAACAAGCAATCCATTAGAAGAGTCAAATAGACCATCAGGTCTATTATCTTCTCCATGGTAAAAGTCCACCAATAATGTTTTATCCCTATAACATCAATCAACAATTCCTGTCCACAATCATATGAATAAATCATAATCATAATTATGATTCTAAATTCCTCTTCGCACCCAGGACAAAGATAATTTTCATCACCTATCTTCACCTGAAACATCAAAAATCATGGTTATACCAAATCACAATTCCTGCTCATAATCATACTAATAAATTCATCTTTGCACTACTGGCCAAAGATATTCATTAACAATTCATCTTTGCACTACAGCCAAAGACATACAACCCAGATTTTAGAAGAGTCGAGTAGAAGCATGATATCTACTATCTTTTACGAATTAAAAGTGTATAATTAATATTTTATCGTTGAGGCTCAACAATAAATAATCCACATCATCGAATCATCCCCGCACTACTACCAAGGATATTCATGTAATCATCAAGGTCGTGATTATCTACCTAATAATCCTGGTTATAATCATACCAATAATCGTACATCAATGCACTTCACGACGATGAGGACTTTTACCACATCATCTATAACATTACGGGTCATGATTATACCAAATGATCTCTCAGGTCATAATCATACCAATAAATAGCCTCATCTATGCACATAAGCCAAAGATATTCATCAATCAATAGTTCATCTTTACACGTAAGCCAAAGATATACAACTGTAAAACCAATAATCAACAGTCCATCTTTGCACATAAGCCAAAGATATACAACTGTAAAACCAATAATCAACAGTCCATCTTTGCACGTAAGCCAAAGATATACAACTATAAAACCAATAATCAATAAATTCATCTATGCGACGTAAGCCAAAGATGACTTTCATCACAATATAAACATGAAGAAGATATGAATGATATAAGCATTAATCAAACGAAAACAAGGATAAATATTAAAACTTTTAAATTTATCCAAATATTATCAATCACTTAATAATCTCATAATCTAATATCATTAATATTATAACAATATTTTAATCATTTCTAAAACTTATAAATAATTTATTTTAATTGTTTACACTTTACCAAATAATACATTTAATCATTCAAAATGCCATACTCATAAGATTTCATCACCAATGATCAAAAACCTCATCAAAAATCTGCATATACCTTATATAGGATTTTCAAGCCATAAAATCCTATTTACCAATTTTTCAACTTCACATAACATATTTAACTCATATATGTTCAGTAATTAAACCATTTTCATGAAAAATTACCAAATCAACTTATTATTTTTCTATCCTTTGTCCAAACATATATACATATATTTCATACACAACAAGTATTTTTTTATAATTTTTCAACTCCCTTAAGTATTTTTCAAAAATCAATTTCTAATTAATTCCTTAAGAATTTAGCTACCTCAAGTTTAAATCCAGAAATTCTCAAATCTTCGTAGGATCATAAACATGTTAACGTGAGCTTCCAGTTTAAATTTCATGGTCATCGGAGTTATAGAACTCCAGTTATAGCGTTTTTTGTCGAAAAAACCTAAATATTGAAACAGTCATAACTTGCTCATTTTAAGTCGGAATGAGCTCATTTTTGGACAGGAGGTACTTTATACCATATATTTCCATGTCCCAAAAGGCTGGAATTTTTCTCACAAATTAAGTGGCCGAAACAGCCCTTACAAAATTTTGGACAGTAGCTTTTTCTCCTTTTTTATTTTTTCGTGCTTTGTTAAAAATAGTCAATACAAAAATCTATAACTCCTCTTTCAGTGATTCCACTTGGAGATGTTAGAAAACATATCAAAAAATCCTCTCAAATTTTTCCAGAATTTTTGAATGTCCAAAAAATTACGAAATTGCAAATGAATTTTTGCCCGCCATATAGTAATCCACGTAGACAGATCATTTTCACACTTTAATAAGGAATGAATACAAAGGATCATTCACCATGCATGTGGTAATCCACAAAGACAGGTTATTCCAACATAATAATAAAAAATAGAATAACAGAAGAATTCACCATGTATGTGGTAATCCACATAGACAGGTTATTCCAACAGAATAATAAAGAATGGAATAACATAAAAATTCACCACGCACGTCACGATAGGCCTTACAGCATGGAGTTATTCCAAAAGAATAATAAAGAATGGAACCAATCATGCATAATCCGCATGCATGTGATATTCCAATGTAATAATAAAGAATGGAATAACAACAGAATTCGCCATGCATGCGATAGATCGCACAGACAGGTTATTCCATCAGAATAATAAAGAATTGAACCAGGTCATGCGTAATCCGCATAGACATGATATTCCAACAAAATAATAAATAATGGAACCAGGTCATGCGTAATACGTACCGACAGGATATACAAACAAAATAATAAAGAATGGAATAACAGAAGAATTTCACCATATATGCGGTACTTCGCATAAACAGGTTATTCCAACATAATAATAAAGAATGGAATAATAGAAGAATTTCACCATGTATACAGTACTTCGCATAGACAGGTTATTCCGACATAATAATAAAGAATGGAATAACAGAAGCTCTCTTCATGAATACGAAAGAAATAATACCCCTTACAACAATAATAATATCCCTTACCTCGAAAGAAGACTGGATACTGGAATAGTGAAGTAGCAGACTTCTCTTCTTCTTTCTCTCTATAGCTTCTCCCTCTATAATTTCTTTATAATAATTGCTCTATAGATTTAGTGAATTGGTGAGAAATGAAGAAGAATGAACTTCTATTTATAGGAAAATATAGTTTCGATAATTGCACGTTTTGGAGCTCGAAATATTACAGTACAATACCTTCATCTTTTCCTTCATTTTTAATTTAGTCCTGCAAGTATTATCAAACTTGCACCACCTCCCCTAATAGTAAATGAATGTCAATCAATAGTACACACATGTGAACAAATAATTATAATCATGTGAATTAATAGCAATTAATTGCTCATTTATCCGGTTAATTACCCTATTGGTCAATATAACCTCAAGACATCAATTATTATCGAAATAAATATCGATTTTCACTAACACTAATAATTCCAATACAATGAAACTATTTTTACCAAAAAATTTATTTTTGACATTTCGCAGTTTGATTTTTCTGAAAAAGTCAACTGTTGACTTTTTGACCAAAAAGTCAACCCCGGTAAATTTTGTGTTTATAGTCTATTTTTACTAATTTCATCGTTCTGGACTCAAATATCACGTCCGCGTCTCCAAATTCAACTTTGAACTCAAATTCGATTTTTAATAACATTTATTCATTATTATTATAATTCACAATATTTAACAACTAGGTTGTTCCCAGGAAAGAGGGGGCTTTCCGATAAGGATTTTTCCTTATTACCGCGCAATTAGGTGACCAAACCTCTCCTTGACAGAACTTCTAGACATTGTCAATATACAAATAATAATATGAATAACTTTGGCGTCTCAATTATTGATTTAATAATATAACATATTATATAGATGATACTGGGACAATAATTGAATCAATAATATGAGAGATATGATGTAGCAATTACTGTAGCAATAATTGAGTATAACTGAGTGACTTCTCACGTAAGCATCAATAATTAATATCGTGTGCTACTATGAAACCACGCGTATTACTGTACTTTTACTACCGAGTATTTTATGAAAACTTGCTTACTTTGAAAAAAAATTCACATATCACCCTTAACTTTAAACTTTTATCAATTTAACTATTTACCAAAATAGAAAAATTGAATACTTTTATTTCATAAAATTTGGGATCTCACACTAAACATGTGTTGTTGCACTTTCATTTGATTATAAGAATCATTGAAAGATGAGAAATCACTATAGAGATAGTGGACTCTCAAGAAAAATATTACATATCCATTAACCAAAGCTTATCCAACAGCAGGATAATCGTCACTTAGAGAAGAAGGGTATGAGATACCATGGTGATTGGCTTTAGTGCAAGTAGGAGATTGAAAGTAGCATGCACACAAGTCAATCATGTTTGATGATAAATCATATACTTTATAACAATCTTATTCATTTATTAATAAAAAGTATTAATTTATTAAAGGCTTTTAATTATCTACATGATGCTATTTTATAATATGTGATAAACCCATAGTTTTAAGCAATGCTTTTAGAATAATGATGATGATCATTCTAATGAGATCTAAATTCTTAGAAAGCTTAAAACTAAAATAGTTCCCAATCTTTGGATTACTAAATTGGGGATTAGTAAATCCGGATAGATTGGTACATACGTTGCTTGCTCATTGGATGAGGATGATTGATCTCATGATCATTTGTGTGGAGACACTAAAGCAAGTATGTAGGTGCTTATTAGAGAATAAGTTCACTAAACGTGGCTCGCTAAGGAATACCTAATGGAGTTTTACTTGCCTGTCAATAGGAATTCCTATAAGTAAAAGTGATCCTTGGACTTGAGATCATCATAGTATCTTGTGTATGATGAGTTATACTTTGACTTATTCCTTAAGACCCTTAGGGTATATCAAGGGTATGCTTGGGTATAATAAGTCATACATGGAGATAATGTATGATCAATAAAGAATCCACTGCTTCTAGTAAAAGAAGAGAAATGTCCTATGTGATTCGATAAATGAAAACCCGGTAGTCCTTAGCAATGAGTAATGAAATTAGAAAGGAGTTTCTAATTTGTATTATTTGAGTTGTGCATTTAAGAGTCAAAATACATATAATTAAATAAAATAAGACTTGACGGTAATTCCATGTCTTATATTTAATTGGGACATTGTATGGTGGAAGGATTGAATTGTACGATAACTATTTACTCAAAGGTTCTTTTATGATTAATGTTGAAATCTATATTATCCGAAAAGTGTCGTTGATCGCTTCGGAGGCTTATCCTATTGTAGAATAAATATTATTTATTTAAATAAATTAATAGTTTAATTTATTTATTTAAATAAGATTAAATTGTTCTAATTGATTTATTCACAACCTGTGATAATATGGAGAACTTAAAGGGTCACACCATAAAAGGAAGAATAATTATTTAAGAAGTTAATGGCATAATCGTAATAATATATTAAGTGTATTTAATTTAATCTATGGTGATAGAATAAATTAAATAGCTTAATATTTATTATTTAATATTTTGAAATATTAAACATATAAATTAATAAAAGGAGTCTTATTAATATTATTATAATTATTATTATTTTAATCTTCAAGGAGTTGGAAATTAATTTAATATTAGTACTCTCATTTATTCTTAATAAGATTAGGAGGCTAATTAATTAAAGAATTTTAATTAATTAAAATAAAATAAAATTCCTTAATTGTTAAGGAGGGTTGCCCACATCTATAAATAAGAGGAGTCTTATTATGGGTGATGTGGTTGTTGACTTTTTTACAACAGACGTGACTCCAATTGTTGGAGGGTACGCTCCTTTTCTATAGAGATAGAAAACTAGGGTTTAGCCAATCACCCTTCTTCTTGAATATTTCTTCTTCCTTGGTGGATCACCTCTACAGGCCAAACACTTGGATGGCTAACGTTGATCAAAGGAAGGAACCAAACCCGGTGGATTCAAGTTGAACTCGAAAAGGATTGAAGGTGAACTTGTACCTGAGGAAGCTCGAATATTCAAAGGTATGATTCTTGTTCTTTATCTTTTCGTTTAATTAATAATTGCGCATAAAGGATGATCCGGGTATATGGTTTGTAAAATTTTGAAACTCTGATTTTTCACGTTTCCGCTTACTTTGTGCAATTTGATTGCGTTCATGAATATTACAAACTTAACATCAAGTTCTTCTTGAACTTTCTCTTTCTCTTTTTGAAGAAGAGAATAATCTTTAGACAGAACTCTGAACCATTTTATGTATTGATGTAGATCAGACATTATGCCATATAGTGCAGTTCTTAAATCATAAATATCTACATCATGAGAGTTAAAGTCAAATACCTCATCGATGCTTACTTCATGATTGTCAGTGCTTTTTTTATCATTTACATTTTTGGCCATTAGACACAGATTTGCTACTTGAGGATCTTCATCATCTCCAGACTCAGGAGTTGTGTCGTTGTCTGAGTCACTCCATGATCCTCCGGCCACAAGACCTTTGTCTTTCTTCTGGAGCTTCTTATTGCCTCTGAACTCTTTCTTTGGATTTGTTTTCCTTTTCAGTTCTTCTCTAAGAGATTTGTTGCAGTTTGCAATGAAATGGTCAGGCTTCTTGCAGTTGTAGCATAAGTCATTGATCTGCTCCTGGATGTTATTGTTGTTGAATCTCTTAGGTTTACTGCTTCTGCCTTTACGCATGAACCTCTTGAGTCTTCTTACCAGCATTGCAATATCCTCGTCATCATCTTCCTCAGAGTCAGAGTTATTTTCAGTGTTAGCTTTGGAGATGGCATCTGTTGCTTTGAGAATAACTCCTTTGTCCTTCTTTCTTCCTTCAGATAAAGTTTATGCTCATTAAGTCAGCTCCAGTTCATAGGTGAGAAGGTTGCCATAGAGTTGTTGAACAGTCATTTCGTGAAGATTCTTTGATTCTCTGATGACAATGGTTTTGGAATCCCACTTACTTGGTAAAGCTCTCATGAACTTTATGATCAGATCTTTATTTGGATAGATTTTTCTAAAAGCTCGAAGAGAGTTGAGCAGAACATTAAATCTTTCATAGGTGGAAGTGATATTTTCCCATGGAACATGGGCAAACATTTCATATTGTTGAGTCAGAAAAGATTGTTTGCTTTCTCTGACTTCTTCAGTTCCTTCGTGCATAATGAGCAATGCTTCCCATACTTCCTTGGCAGTTTTGTTGTTGACCATATTCTCGAACAGATCATCTTCTAAAGACTAGAACAAAAAGTTCTTGGCCTTTTTGTCTAGTTGGAAAACTTTCTTTTCGTTGTCATTCCATTCAGCTTTAACTTTGATTTGGACTCAGTTTGGATCTTCTGAAGTTGGTGCGAGCTTTGTTGGAATGTAGGGCCCATTCATGACAGTTTCAAATAGCTCTTCACCTATTGAATCCATGTATGCTTGCATGCGAACTTTCCAGTTGTCAAATTTATCTTTGTTTTACATTAGTGGCATGCTGCCTCCTCCAGTCTTTGATTCGCTTATCAGATGTGCGATTAGATCTACTCAAGCTTTGTAGTCTGATTGAGAGAACCTACGTAGATACCAATTGTTAGTTTCCAGAGGCACAATAGTTATCTAGAAGGGGGGTTGAATAGATATTTTAAAATTTCTTTTTCAAAATACGTTGTCAGATTTGTTAATCAATTTCAACAGAATATATGATTTGTTTGTTCCCCTTTAACATAAATGGAGTCAATAGTTGACAAGCAGTTATGACAAATAAAGCAGTTAGAGTAAGAATATAAAAGACATAGAGATTTTAAGTGGTTCAGAGCACTCAAGGCTCCTAGTTCACTCTTTTACTCCTCGAGTAGGAAATTCACTAAAGATGTCTTTACAATCTTTGAATCTCACAGATTCCTTCAAGACCAGCAGTCTTGGAGCTTCTTAGTTCACTTAGAATTCTTCAAGTCCAGCAGACTTGGAATATACTTGATGAGAGTTGAGTTCTTTGAGTTTTGCTACTCAGTTGTTGTTAAGCATGTGTTCTAAAGAACTGAGTAGCTAAGCAAGCTTTCTTCCTAGATCGTAGAGTTGAGCGTTGAGTGTTCTTCAGCTTTTCGTTATGTGCTCACTTGATTCTGCATCTTCATCTAATTTTCATATAAGGTGCCTTCGAAATATATCCGTTTGAAGCTATCCATTGAAGCAGTAATTGTATTTGACATTTCTGAGCACTGATGGTGACTTCCTAAAATCTTCACATCGGTATTGTCTGCCCAATCATACATAGCGATCGCTATCTCACCTAACACCTAAAAAGGTGTTTTCAGCTAACATGTAGTACTTTTCTTAGCTTCTTCGATACGTTTCTTTATTATATACTAAGGATGGGTGTTGTGTCATTGGGATTACCGAGAGTTTCAACGTCTATAATCCATTCCACATTTGTTGTAATTTATTTTTAAACAAATGGACAAAGCTCGATACTTCTGATGCAGACAGATGATGCACTACGATCATGATCGTGGTGTCTTGCCACATTTGTGTTTGATCCGGACTGATAGAGGAGAACACTACGATTTCTCTTAAGCACTGGTAGACTACGATCTTTGCTTGCTTGATTTGCAAACTCTACGATTCCGAGAACATACTACGATCCTTGATTTTGCTCGGCAGGCATTTGGACCACTCTACGATACTGGGAGAGGCCCTCCAAAGAAGACAGACTATAATTCTCGATGCACTACGATTCTGCCTCGGCTTTTGCAATCTCTTGGCTGGCTTGACAGGCTACAATTCTGTTGAAGCCTATCTATTACATCTCAAAAATAAATCAACCTAACAGCTTTGATCTTTTCTTCTATACATTCATTTACAGAATGATAAACGTAAAGCACATATCATCCTAACAATTTTGATTGTACATATGTTCTTTGAAGGACTTTACATATAAACATGACTATTTACTTTCAACATCAAATTTAAATATAATACCCAACAATATTAGATGAAGCGCAAAGCTCAAAGAATTTCTATCATTTTAGGAATTATAGATGCAATACTTACCATAGTAAGTTTAGATTTAGGAATACGAAATGAAATAATATCACTTATATAATATAGAGTATGAAAGAAAATGATATCCCTTACGAGTATTGAAAGAAAATAACAACCTTTAACTTAGTAGGAAACTAGATTTGACTGGTGTAACGGATATTATCCTGAGAAAATCTTGTACTATAAACTACACTTAAAGTATCCTTATACTCAAAAGAAATACTAACAATATTGTAGTAGAAATACTTGTATTTTTGGTGTCTTTAGGATGAAGGGTTACCTCCCCTTTTATAATGCAACTCGGAGGAAAAAAAATAAACAACCTGCCTACTTTTCTCTGCCTTACTTTCTTTCTTTCTTTTTATTGGTTGAGGGCCCACAATTTGAAAACAAAAGAATTGTAGGAGAAAGTCTTGCCACCAATTAGGAAAGAAGAAGTGCACGGAAGGTTTTAGAAAAATGAATTCAAAATCAAAATATTAACCTTCACTCCACTTTTATTCACACGTTGGAAATTATACATTCCCCCTGTCCCAAATTAATTGCTCAGTTTTGACTTTTTAAGTCAAATTGACTATTTTTAGAATTAATAATTAAGCATATATAAATATATTTCTAAAATTATAAAAATTGGGATTAGTAATAAATTGTATATACTTTCTTTTGGTTATAATCTCTTCACCTATATTTTAGCAAAAATAGTAAAAGATTAGTTTTAAAATGGTCAATTTGACTTTAAAAAGTCAAAACCGAGCAATTAATTTGGGACGGAAGGAGTATTATTATAATAATATTACCATTTAAATTATACTATTATATTATCACATTATACTATTATAATGTAATATTATAATAATATATTTGAATGAATATTTTCTTGGAGAAGATAATTGTGGTTCCATAAAAAAATATTCCAAACTTTTAACAAATGTTTCATGCTAAATTTCTCCATTTATAAAATTGAATAATTATTTACTTATCATATTTATTAAAAATTTTATTCATCAATTATTTACAACTCTTCAATAATTCAATAATTATTCCTAATTAATATTATAGATTCACAATACTGACAACCAGATTGTTCCCAGGAAGAGGGGGTTTTCCGATAAGGATTTCTCCTTACTAGTACACAATTAGATAACCTAACCTCTTTGCTCGACAGAACTTTCTAGGCATTGTCAATAATACTATCTAATAATATCATTTCAATAATATGAGTTACTGTGTCGTGACAATTATTGATTTGATAATATAAAATATTGTGCAGATGTTACTGTTACAATTATTGAATCAATAATATGAGACACTATGCAGCAACTACTATGACAATTATTGAATGAAGTATTGAGTGACTTCTTGCGTAAGAATCGATAATCAGAGATACTGTGCAATATCGCGTGTTACTATGCAATATCACGTACTACTGTGGAACAACGCGTATAACCGAGTATTTCAACAGTTAACGATAAAAGTTCTGCCGCCAATTTGTAAAAATTATTTATTTGTCGCTTTCTATATCCGACAGTTATTCCATTATGGGGCCCACCAATGATTGGTTATTTCGGAGCTGTCGTACTTTATCGAATATAATATTCCCTGACAAAACGAATATTTTCCAACAACTGTTTACTTTGTATAATTTACACATATCACCCACAATTATAACATTTATTAAATCAACACCTTACTATTTAGAATAATATATAAAAAAATTAAATCTTTTCCACAAAAAGTTGGGGTCTTACAGTTAGTGCTCCCTTCGTCCTCAAAAGATGAACAAAATACAATTTTTATACATTAAAAAAAGTTAAGTAGAGGAAAGAGAGTAAACAAATTCTAAATTTATATTTAGTGTCCCCACAAGATTACATACAGTAATGAATACTTTTATTTTTTATACATGAATTCTACTAAATGACATATTTACCCTTTATTTTATATATTTTAACTCGTTCTTTTGGGTAAGGCTGTAAATCGTACCAAACAGTTCGAATTCGAAAAAATGTGAGCGAGACTCGAATTTGTTAATTATATGATCTAAATCTAAGCACAAAAATAGTTTGAATAAAAATACAAGTAGAATTTGAGTAAGATTATACTTGGCTTGTTTATGATTCAAACTATTCGAATTCTTGATAATGATTTGATATGTACTCGATTGATACATATTCGAATAGATACTCGATATATTCTCTTATAATATATGCACAATTTAATAAAATTAGAATAAATAATAATATTTATTTATTATTATTATTATTTTAAATTATATATTTTAATTTCTAAGTAAAATAATAAGTTCAATTGGTAATTATATGTATTTTAAATTGTAGAGAGTTTTTAAATATAATTTGAATTCGAGTAAAAATTTTATTTTTCTAGTGGAATCTATTCGTTTCGGTTAAACTCGTTTATATTCCGAACAAAATAAATTATACATCAATCATTCTTTTGAGTACGGAGGGTCTAACATTTTATAATTTATAAGGGAGGAGTAATATAGATTAACAAGTAACAATTAGGGGTGAGCATGGTGCGGTTTAAAGTCCAAACCGTACCCGAAACCGCTTAAATGCGGTTTGAAAAATTCAAAACCGCACACGAAATCGCTTGTGATTGGTGCGATGCGGTTTTAAAGTGTGCGATGCTATTTTAATTGGTGCGGTTTCGGTTCCAAAACCAATTGAAACAACAAAAAAATTTAAGCCTTCAATAAAATTTAACATAGAACTTACATCGAGCAATTAACTTAGTGACAAAGTCGGCAATGAGAATTATATCAAGCAGAGAACCAAAGTTCCTTCTGCCAAACATGTCAAATATTTCACCATTAAATCATAGAACAGTAAGACACGTAAAATAATTTTAGTTTATAATAAAGGAATGATGCTTTAAAACTAAAACATACACTATATAAAACAACGGAGACCATATATTCGATAACAAGCAAGAAGGTTTATCTAGTTCCCCAAAAATTGACAGTATATACTAGAGATAGGATGAAATTTTATCTTATATATTGCAGGGAGGACTTATAGAATATAATCCTAACTATACCTAATTTGAAAAATAATCTATTAGACTATTACTATCATAGTATTGACCTTAACCAATGCATCAAGTGCTTGAACAAACGAATTTGGCCCCTCAACTATAAGCCCTTCCAATAACACATCAAACAAATTCAAAATTCCAAAACCCAATTGCTTAATTTTTGACTCTATAACCTCTAACAATCTTCTTTCAATTGGTGAAAAAATGATAATGCAAGACTGGGGTTTTCTCTGAGCGTATTCAAGTGAAAAATAACTTTAGAATTTACTAGAGATAATACATACACACACATGGTGCGGTTTCGGTTTTATACTTGCGGTTTTGGCTAGTAACTAAACCGGAACCATAAATTTGGTTATTCAACCCACCTAAAACATATTATCACGCCAAAACCGTTGAGTGCGGTTTTACTTGAATGTGATTCGATGCGATTTTGATCTGATTTAGATTCCAATTTAATTCTTTGCTTTCGTTACTTTCAATAACAATAGATTAATGCATCAATGGAAAAACCCAAACGAGTAGACAGAGAGGTGGTTACTTGTTAGTTATCCTTTGGGCTGCTTATAAAATGGACAACATTAAGAAAAAATGGGCCCACCGTTACAGTTACTCATAAATTCCGTTACCAAGCCAAGAATCCCTTGTCTTCTGTTATTCTTCCTGTCTTTACAACTCCTCTTAACTTTGAACTTTTCTTTGGCAAGATCTGCCCCTCTTCTCTTTCTTCCTCATGTCCTTTGATATTCTTTTGTTTGTCCATAGAGAAAAGAACGATTGGAATTTTACAGAGATCTAAATTTAATTGCAGGTATCTATTTTTTTGACATCAATTTTTTTTTTTAATTTGCAACACAAAATATTGAAGCTTGGTTTTGTACTTTTGTTTCATATTCTGTCCTTTTCTTCTCCCATTGTTTTGTCACTCTATCTCCCCTTTGTTTTGTGGGTATTTGCATTGATATGTATTGGGATAATTTATTTGGGTTCTTATCATCATTTGGGTAATGGAAGTTTGCATTTTCTTTGAGTTGACAATTGGGTTATTATTCTTTTTTGTATGATATAATTGTTTTGTTTTGATAAATGGATGCATTTGACGTTTCTATTGTGTTTTCCAGATTTTCTCATTTAAATTGATGAAAATTGGAGTTATGTTATCCATGTTGTTCTATATTTGCGACTTGAAATGATATTTTCCTGTAAGAATTATTAATTTTGTAGTTTAGCTACATGTTTATGGTCAAATCTCGAGATTACTTAATCTGGGGTTTTCAAATTTGGTGTAAAGTTTCACTCTTTTATTGATAGATTGGCCATAAAGTTCAACTATCTCTTGCTATGTGCACATTACATGTTTTGAAATGAAATAAATAGGTTAATTTAATTGTAAATTTGTACAATTGATTAGGAAGGTGAATTGTGGAATGTTTACATATCTATTAATGGAATATATTGGTCATATCAATATCCATATTAATTGTAATGGTTTGCTGCTTCTGACAAAATTTACCTATTTGATTTGATTGAGTATGTGACGAAAAAATAAATTCTTCCCAGATGAATTGATTAGGAAATGGGGAAGAAAGGGAGTTGGCTCTCTGCAGTGAAGAGGGTTTTGAGTCCCGAATCCAAGGAAAAGAAAGATAAGGTCTAAATGATTTTACTTTTACTTTTTTATTATTATTTTTAATAAAAGAAGATTTTATTTGCAGTTTGGGTGTAAACAGTTTTTCTTGGTGTGTGAACACATTGTATGATGGAAATTGAGTTTAGTATTTTGAATTTCACTCAACAGAAACCCCGCCATTCGAAGAAAAGATGGTTTGGGAAACAGAAGAGCTTGGATGTGGACTTTCCACCTGTAGAAACTGCATTGGTGGTCCCTGATCCTCCTCCTACTGCAGAGGAGGCGACATTGACAGAAGCCGAGACCGAGCAGAGCAAGCATGCTTATTCTGTTGCCGTTGCCACTGCAGTGGCTGCAGAAGCAGCAGAAGCGGCTGTTCAGGCAGCTGCAGAGGTTGTCTGGCTCACAAGTGCTTCTCTTTACTCGGGTAAATCCAAGGAAGAGATTGCAGTTACCCAGATTCAGACAGCATTTCGAGGATACTTGGTAATAATCTTGCCAACGCTTTTTCCACTAATATAAAACCCCCCCAGTTTACTGTTTTTATGATTGGTCAGCTCATAGTAAATGCATTCATTTGCCTGTATAAATGGTAGAATAATTAAGCCAAATATTTTGGATATTAATTAGACCTTAGGCTTGAGAGATGTTTATGACGCTGTTTAATTGGTGGGAACTAGTGGAGAATCGTTTTTTCTTGATAATGCGGTTATTTTCTTGGTCATGTTGAGTTCATCTTGCGCTCTCAACTTATTTATATAGGTGGTTCAATTTTTTGTAATACATAATACATTGCTTATTTTGTGTCTACACTTAGCATCTAAAATCAAGATTCTAGTCTCACTAATATTTTTTTTATTGGTAGCAGATAAAATGGTAGTTTTGCTAAATATAGAAACACTTTAAAGTAAAGATATATACCCTTAAACCTCCATGTAAAAGGATTTATATGACAATGAACTTATATATATGACATGATTTCCTGTTTGTTGTTTATTGTCTCTCAGGCAAGGAGGGCATTGCGCGTTTTGAGAGGGCTAGCGAGGTTGAAATCGTTGATTCAAGGGCAATCTGTCAAACGCCAAGCTAATAGCACCTTAAAATGCATGCAGACTCTGGCTCGCGTGCAGTCTCAGATTCATACAAGGAGGCTCAGAATGTCAGAGGAGAACCAGGCTCTCCAGAGACAGCTCCTACAGAAACACGAAAAGGATGCTGAGAAATTAAGAGCTTATGTGAGTTATCCTTTTCACACTACCTTTTCTTCATTTTACCCCGTTGTTCCCTACTTCCTTTTTTCCTGCTATCCAGTTAATGGTTCATTTATATTATTTATTTGCAATGCGAAGTGTTTCTATTTCTAGTGAATTATTTTGAACTTAGATATGGCAGAATCAGGAAAAGGTTTGAAAATATATATTTTACTTTTGACTTTCCATGTGTTCTGCTCATGATTTTTTTATACTGATCTCACATTGCGTATAATATAGTTTATAAAGAGGCCAAGGATTCTAGAAGGAATAACTCTGCTAGCTTTATGTTTAGTTTAATTGATTTGTTAATTTTAAACTAGTGTACTGAACGCACGCATATCGTGTTCCAGTAAATTGTATTTTTGTAATATTATTATAATTATTCAAAAACACTGAACCATGATATCTTTTGCTCTCTTACTATCACTAGTCTATTGTTTTGTGTTCTTAGAATAAAAAACATGAAACTTCGAAAGATTCATATTCTTTTCTGCTTCTTTCTAAGGTTATTTAAATTTTAGTGAACGTTTCTGGCTTTTCTCCAACGGAAAATTGCATACAAGTAGACAAAGTTTGTGTTTTTCTTGTTTGAACACTCGGTGTCTTTTGGTTAACATATTAATCAATCTGACAACAGAGTGGAGAGAATTGGAATGACAGTGTGCAATCTAAGGACGAAGTGGAAGCAAAACTACAGCACAAGCAAGAGGCAGCTATGAGAAGGGAAAGGGCTTTGGCTTATGCACACTCCCATCAGGTAAATTATAATCTCGCTATTTCTAATTGTTTCATTCATCGTGTATGCATAGCTACTAGTGATGAAGTTGATGACCCTTTAACATGCTTGTTCATTAAGGAGTACATGTAATTATGAACTGCTTAAACAGAACAAATAAAAAGTAAGTTAACAACATCTTTGAATAACCTGTTATATCTTGATTTCCCTCCTTTCACGTACTTTCTATTTTCTTTAATTCTGATAACTAGTTTACATGATATACAACTTAATCAAATGATCATCATGCATGATAATAAGGCCATCTTTGATGAATGGAGTATTTTGACTGAAATTTATTTAATCTTATACCCAAAAGATTTTTATTTATATCTTATATCTTCCCTCCACAGAACCTTATTTAATCTTCTACCCAAAAGATTTTTAAAACTAACTTGTGATATATATTTCTATAACAGAAAACGTGGAGAAACTCTTCCAAACCTGCAAATCAAACATTTATGGATTCAAATAATCCTCACTGGGGATGGAGTTGGTTAGAAAGATGGATGGCAGCGCGGCCATGGGAAAGCAGAAGCACAACTGACAGAGAACTTAACAGTGAGCTCGCCCCTTTAAAGATCGCAACAAGCCGTGCCATTCCTGATAATAAGCTTTCGCCTGCAGCCCAAATGCAGAGCCATTCTCCCCGTCGCCAATCACCATCCACTCCTCCCTCCAAGGAACAATCCCCAACATTTGGGAAAACGAGGCCATCAAGCCCAAGGGGGCGCTTGTGGCACGGAAGACAATTCAACGAGCTTGTGCGGCGTCCAGCCAGAGCTGTATCGGAGGCATACTATTGCGAGTTCATCAGTAAAAGATGACGAAAGCCTTGCCAGATCACCAGCAGTTCCAAGTTACATGACATCCAGGAAGTCAGCCACATCTAGGACTCGGCTGCCAAGCCCATTGGGGATGATTTCAAATGGGAAACCAGAGAAGCTATCATCAGCGGGTTCTGCAAAGAAGCGGCTCTCCTTTCATCTTCTTCAGTTGGACAGAGGAGACATTCAGGTCCCCCAAGGGTGGATACTAGCTAGCTCTGCCAAGGATATCGCCGTGGAAATGTAAGATAGAGTTTGCAATGGAGACGTACAAAGAAATTTGATTTATGGTATTTATAGCATTGCAAATGAACAATGAGTGAACAAAATAAGGCTACTACTTGTTTTTTCATCTTTGTTCAAAACTAGTCTTGTTTGAGGTGCAAAATGGATAAGAGTGAATAAACAAAGGGGAAGGGTTGTTACTTTTATCTTTGTAAACTTATTCTTCTTTTTCTGTTTCAACCGCGGTTTCTTTAGAGATGTTATTTACATTTTTTGTTTTACAATAAGAGTTCCATTTGCAAGATTTACAAACTTTAAGGATATTTTTGTTATATATTTGTGGTTAAATATAACGATTATTTAGTTTATAGTAGTAGTGACATAATAATTGAATTGTGATTGTAAACTTGAGTATATTGTGTTATTTTCTTTTTATCGTCTATAAATGGAACTCTTATTTTTATCTGCAAATGGGACTCTTCTCGGTGATGGAGGGAATATTATGGAAAATTGATATTTTAACAACACTTTTTAATTTTTTTACATGAAAAGTATCGTTATAGATGTATAGCGTCGGTGAAAACCGTCGCTAGTGGGAGTAGTTCTACTTGTCCTTTTTTCTTTTTTTTATTTATTTTAATTATCCATATTGAAAATTTCTATTTGCATGTGTTGTGTCAAGTGTATTCTTTCCACTTCTTTTTGCTCAATGGAAATTGTTCTTATTTGAAGATGTACTTTATTACTTTGTTTATGTTGTTTATTGGTACATTCTTGCTGATGCTTTGTTCATGTTGGTTTCTGTTACATTCTTGTTGATTCACTTTGCCAAGCTAAAGTCTTGAACTTTACAAATTACAAGTTTCTTTGATTTGGAGTATCACGTGAACCAGCACGTGACTCGTGAAAAATAATGTGCTAAATAGTTCTACTTGTTTCTTTCTTTGTAAATGTTTTCCATATTCCCCCTTGTTTGAACTTTGAACCTGAGTGCATTTAACTTGTTAAATTCTTGTTTCATAGGCTAGTGGTAAAAACTTATTATATATATATATATATATATATATATATATATATATAGAGTCCGGATCTTAAGCTCACCCCTTATCGAACTCACTCGAGCTCATCCCTTTTAGCGACGGACCCGACGACGGTTCGGTCATACAACCGTCGTATATACTTTTAGCGACGCTGTAAGACCCCAACTTTTATGAATAAATATGAATTTTCTATAAATATCATTTTTAAATATTAAGGAGTGAATTTGATATAATGTTATAGTTGTGGGTAATATTTATAAATTTTGTAAAGTACACAAGTTGTTATATTATATTTGATTGGTCGGGGAATATTCGTTTTAAAAAGAATATTAAATGCGGCAAAGACAATCATTAGTGGACCCCACAACGAATTATTGTTTGGATTGAGAAAACGACAAAAATATCTTGTTATGAAAATAACAACGGAAGTTTCTGGATTAACTTTGTTGAAATACCCGTGTTAAAAGTAATGCGATGTCTGGCGTGGTTGCATAATAGCATCAATATTGATTATTGATGTTTACGTGAGAAGTCACTCGGTTTTGTTCAATTATTGCTTTCGATAATTCTTTGCGTAGTAACTCACGTTATTTGATTCAATTATTATCGATATTTTATATTATTAAATCAATAATTGAGACGATACAATTATTCATATTATTATTTGCAATATTAACGATGTCTAGAAAGTTCTGCCGAGAAGAGGTTTGGTCACCTAATTGCGCGCCAATAAGGATAAATCCTTATTGAAAAGCCCCCTCTTTCCTGGGAACGATCTAGTTGTTAAATATTGCGAATAATAATAATAATGATAAATATTGTTAAAAATATTGAAGGAATTTTTATGAAGTATTTATGGACCCCCCATTTACCCATTTTCAAAATAATCGGTAGAAAATTATTCGGTATATTTTTATATAATAAAGGTGGGGCCACATGTGGGACCCACATATGATGAAAAATGAAATGTCTTGGATGGAAGAATTGATTCACGGGTGGGGGGAGATTACTTGCAGGAAAGGGAGTATTATTATTATTATTATTATTATTATTATTATTATTATAAATTTTGTTTTTTTATGAAAAATAAAATATATTATACTTTATTATGCATAGTATTTGCATAGTGGCTGCATAGTGTTTGCATAGTAAATCAAAAAATTAAAAATTTCATACGATCGACGCCCGTGAATCCTATCTACTGTGCGTCCGTGAAAAACTTTTCTAAATAGTATCCTTCAATTCTCCTATAAATAGGTTGCTTAGTTAGAATTGAAAATCACACCAGAATCAGAAAATTCTACTTCTATAATATTGAGCGTATTTCTTTCGAGTTTTAGAAAGCTTTGAGTGTAGAAAACGGTGAAAGTTTTCTTCAAGAATATTCCCGCCCTACCAGTCGAAATACTCTTCTTGTTTAAGGTAAGGGATGTTATTTTTGTTCAATATTCACTTGAAATAATATTTTCGTCCATACTCTGTAGTATGTAAGTAATATTATTTCGTTTCAGATTTCAAATTCTATACACATTTGGTTAAAGTTTTGGCTTCTATACTTAATGAAATTAGTAGAATATCCTTAAAATTTGCGTTTCATCCAGTATCTTTTCATGGAAATATTATTCTGAGCATTCTTGATAAGTTTTAACTTTTTCATGTCGGAGTACTATTCACGGGTTACTATTCACGAAGTACTATTCACGGGATACTATTCACTCGAGTACTATTCACCCGGGGTACAACATGATAAAAATTGATTCATTTTCGGTCCAAATCATTTATGGTACAATATTATTCTTGAATTTTACTCCACAAAGAAGTATCATGTTGACAATTTGGATATTATTGAATTCTAGATAAATTAAATTATAAATCTTTAAAAATTTATCCTTTGCTTTCTTTTAATTGAATTCTTATATCATTGTCATCATCTTCATGCTTATATTATGTTGAAAGTCATCTGTGGCCTATAGTGCATAGATGGACTTGGTATGATTATGACCAGGGATTATTCGGTATAATCATGACCGTAATGTTACAAATGATGTGGTAAAAGTCCTCATTGGCCCGTAGTGCAGTGATGGACAGTTATTGGCATGATCATGACCATTGATGAATACACGAATATCCTTGGCCAGTAGTGCATGGATAATTCGTGGTCGTGATACTAATGAATATCCTTGACCGTAGTGCAGGGGTGACTCGATGATGTGAATAATTTATTAAGCCGAGTCTCAGCGATAAAAGTGATGAAAAACCTTTTAAATCATAGAAGATAGTAGATTTCATGCTCTACTTGACTCTTTTAATGGATTGCTTGTTCCGCTGCAGTCAAACTTGATGTTTGTTATATTTTATCAGTTTAACACTGTTGAAAACTAACGATAAATTATTCTGCATTATCTTAGTCATAATATTTTTTACTGGACTAGTTGAGCTCACCTTTTTCTTTCATTGTTCTCTTCAGGAAATGAGAATATAGCTGAGACTAGTCAGGGAACGGAGTGACGATCCAGATGTTTGCATTAGTAGTCCTCACTATTCTATGAAATAGTGTGATAATAAATGTATTGAGGACTCCATTTGAGTTTGAATACTGTCTAGAAGACAATATTCGTATTAAAACTCTCAGTTTATGTTTTGTCGTATTTTACACGATAATTGTATTATTAAGTTGTATTTGAATTTTGTACCATGTATTTGGCGACTCAAGATGGGTGATGTATACCTATTTTGGGGGCGTCACAATTGGTATCAAAGCTTAGGGATATGATCCCTGGCTGAGATGTGAGACAAGAACTAGGAGGGGAGGGATGGGGAATTCCTTCGCTAGTATGACCCACCCAAGTTTATTTGGTATTTAATTGGTTGGTCAAAGTATAGGGATAATTTGTGACATGTCAATTAACCATTGTTTTGTGGCAGTATTTGAAAATGACATCTGAGAATGTTGAGAATAGCAATGGAGCACAGGAGACCATTGAGTCTCTACAGATCAATAATCAAGATAATGTGCATCAGGAAGGCAACAATCCTCATGCAAACAACAACACTAACCAAATGATGAATGATGGGATGTTCAGAGGCTTTATGCAATTCATGCAACATCAGGCGAGAGCGGCTCCTGTCCAAAATGCAGGTGAAAACACTGACAACTCTCGGACAGTCACCACTAAGCAGTTCAAGGAGCTGGGACCACCAGAGTTTATTGGAGAGCCAAAACCATTTAAGGCAGAGACGTGGATAAAGCAGATCACCAAGACATTTGATGTCTTGGGATGCTCTGAGGAGCAAAAGGTTCCCTTTGCCACCTTCATTTTGCGAGGAGAGGCAGATTACTAGTGGGAATCTGTAAAGCGTACTCAACCTGCCGCACTGAAGATGACTTGGGAGAAGTTTCAAGAACTGTTCAATGATAAGTACTTTCCCGAAAGTATTCGTCACATGAAAGAGGTAGAGTTCATTAAACTGGAGCAAAACAACATGACCGTGTCACAGTACGAAGCCAAGTTTATTGAGTTATCCCAGTTTGCGTCCCACGTAGTTGATAATGAGGAGAGAGTGACGCGGATGTTTCTAAGAGGTTTGAAAACCGAGATACGTTAATACCTTATTTCTCACAAACTTTGCTTGTATTCAGATGTTGTTAATAGGGCTCAGTTATTGGAGTGCGATAATGAGTTAACCCAACTAAGAGAGAGCAGCCGACAAAATGATAACGCTAGTGGTAGCAGTCATCGAAGCGGTGACAACAAATGTGGAGGGAATCAACAGGCCAGAAATGGTAACCACTTCGGTGGTAATCATGGCCAAGACAATAAGAGTGGACATTTCAAGAAGAGAAGATTCAACAATGATGGAAAGACGTCAGCACCAGCACCCGTTGTCAAGGAAGTAGAACGACCACCTATCATATGCTTCAAATCTGAAGGGGAGGGACACATCAGTCCAAACTACGCGATGCAGTCCAAAGCGTGTTACAATTATGGAAGAGAAGGTCACCTAGCCCGATTTTGTCGTGCATCGAAGACAAGTCCAGCTGGGATGGAGGCACCAAAGGCTATCTCAGAAAAGTCAAAGTCGGTAGTTCAAGGGAGAGCGTTTGTCGTGACCTCCCAGAAAGCGAGGAACCCGAACGAGGTTATCACGGGTAAGCTAATCATAAACTCTAGCGAAGTCTATACCTTATTTGATACCGGTTCCACCCATTCTTTTATTTCTCCTACTTGCGTTCAACGTTTAAATTTGACTTCGGAGAAATTAGACTTTGACTTATCTGTTGAAACTCCGTTGGGAGAAACCTTCATTACATCCACTGTTTATAAGTCTTGTTTGGTTCAAATCGGTACCCTCACATTACTTGTCGATCTTATTTCATTGAAAATACTTGCATTTGACGTAATTCTAGGGATTGATTGGTTAACTACTCATCATGCAAAAATTGATTGTTTTTGTAAGGTTGTTAGCTTTCATATTCCTAACCAACCTATTATGCGAATTCAAGCAACCAAACCATTAAAATCAATCACTGGCATCTCAAGCCATAAAGCTATTCGTTTATTGAAAAACGGATGTCAAGCTTTCTTAGTTCATGTCACAGATTTAAACAAAAATACTTTGCATATATATATATAGTCTGGATTTTAAACTTACCCCTTATCTAACATACTTTGTATACCCCCTTTAGCGACGGACCGTGCGACGGTTCGATCCATCACTATATATAGAACCGTCGTCTTAGCTTTTAGCGACGGACAACATATAAACGACAGTTCTATATTTAGCGACGGACCGAATCATCACCCGGTCCATCGCTAAAGGGGGGTATGCAAGGTATGTTGGATAAATGGTAAGCTTAAGATCTGGACTATATATATATATATATATATATATTACAAGTTCACGTGTTCAAATGTACTTCAACCGTCCTAGACCTCGCAAAAATCGACCCAAGCCAGCGGGCCGACCCGACTTACCCGTTAAAACGTGGGCTTTAGGCCTCATTTTTTCAGGCCATCAAAAATTGGACCGTTTTGGCCCAGTCCATTTGGGCTCGGCCCATAAATGTGTCAAAATTTGGTCATAAATCAGTCCAAGCCCGTGGGCCTGCCTGTCAAAACGCGAGCTTTGGGTTTCACTTTTTCAGCCCACCAAAACTTGGGCCGTTTTGGCCCACCCCGCCAATGGCCCGCCAATTGCCCGGTCCGTTTGAGCCAGCTCGACCTGTTTGCTAGGTTTAGACCGTTCTCTAAAAGATGTCTTAAGTGTATTTTTACAGATTAAAAAAAGTAAAGAAAATAGAGAAAAAAAACTAAATAAATTTTTATCAATTTAATTTAAAAAATATCTCAATTTAATTATAAAAGATGAATATTAATTATATATTTTGGAATAAAAAGAATACCAAATAAGAAAAACTTTATTTAAAGTCACATAAAACACAAAATATGAAATGTGGGTAAATTCATAAAAGTTTCATTTTAGTAAGATTCAAAATCTATAAAAGGACAATGTGTAATTTTTATCAATATATTAAGAGTAATATATATATATATATATATATATATATATATATATATGTATATATAACTAAATTGCAAATTTAATCCTCTGGAAGTTGTCGTTGACACTCCAAAGTTAACCTCACTTTCACTTCACAAATTTAAATGATTAATACAGTAGTAAGTAAGGATCGATCCCACAGAGAATAAGTTTGTTTTAGAATTATTCTACTATTTAAGCAGAAAATAAATGTGGGGGGTTTTTCAAATTTGTTTTTAAACTAAGAAAAATAAAATTAAATGATAAAATTAACCAAATGTGTAAAAACTTTAGTTCTGCAGTTCAGTTTCACCAAGTTACAACAATCAATTAATCAAGTTGTTATTATTTACCCTTCAATGAAACTATTAGCCCTAGATAACAATAAGCTCTGCTATCTGTAATTCTCCTTAAATTATCACTGTATGAATTAAGCTCTTCATCAGATTCTAACTATCATATAACCTAGGACAAACTCTCTAGATTTAATATGACAGAAGCATTAAGAAGTAGAGAATTAGGCTAATCCAAGCAACAAACACATAAGCTCGATTTGCTTAACTTGTTTTCTGACAACCTTAACAATACACAAAAGCTTGTCCACAATTAGTATTACCAAGTTGTTACTCATGATGAAGAGTGATATCAATTACACGTAAAACCAATCCTAATCTAGCAGATGATAATGATCAAATTAACTCAACTGGCCATATCAAATCAATTAGATCAATTAGCATGAAATCAATGAAAACATATTATCAGAAGAAGTTTCACACAAGAAGGAATAAATAATAAAACTCAATTAATGAATTACTTGTAAACAAGGTTCCACCTCCCTTTCGAACTGAATAGAGAAATCTAGCCTGACATGCTTCTGGATCTGCACTTTAATGATATAGAGGAAAGCTGATGATTGAATAAATAAATCTCCCAGCAATACCATGTATTTATAGTGCTAGATCAAGTCCTAAATCCTATGAGAACTAGAAAGTCAAATCCTAAAAGGAATTACAATTCATAATTAGTTTCTAAAAAGAAATAAAATCTATTATAGAAAGTAAATCTCCATCTAAGACAATCCTAAATCTGATTTAAGTATCAATCCAAATATGTGTAGAAGTTTGCCAAAATCTGCTTTTAGAAACTTTCTAAAAATCCAAGATTCCATCTTTTTTGCTGACACCCGTCGGGGCGGGTATTTCCTTCTTGCTAAGCCCACTAGGGCGAGTGTTAACAGAGAGAAGTTGGCCGAGGTGCATTCAGTGCTCGCTGGAACGGGCTTCAACAGAGAGATCCCCATCGGGGCGGACATGTCAATTTCTAAGTTTTGTTTCTAATCAGCTCTGAATCATCCCGTTTCATCTCTTAAGCTCCATTTCAACCTGAAATCAGTAAACACTCTAATAAGTCCATTTATAACACAAAACATGCAATAAAACCAAACGTAAAGGAATCAAAAATCATAAATATTATGCACTTATCACCTTCCTATTTGTCATGTTTTACTAAACTATTCACTAAATTTTTTTTAGCACAACTCTTCCTCGTATCTATGTAAAAGTGTTTCTCTATCCTTTTTTTGTTAATCCATATAACAGAGCTAGGGGAATTATATGAGCATGACAATAAGGGAAAAGGAAATTAGAGGGAAAACATAACTTTTTCCCTCCAAAATGAACCATGAGTCTTATTGTAAGCTTAATTATTGCATCCAGTTAGGAGAAAGGTCCACATATATTGGCCTATCAAGGATAGTATTACTCAAGAAGTCTTGATTGTCAATTACTATAATTGCAGTATTTTGAAATTAAAAATATTTAATAATTGCAGTCAAATTTTGTAATTCTATAAGGAATGTTATGTATTGCTAACTTTCCTACTATTATATTAGAGATCAAAAGTTCATTAATATTTGTACGAACCGAAGCTTGTAGCATGATTTGATATTGCCATTAAAATGTTCAATACTAGAATCTAATTTTGACGTAATTTCAAATTTATACAACTAAAAAAATTCTTATTTGATGGAAAAAAACTAAAAATATAATTACAAAACTAAAAATAACCATTATCTTCCTTTTACCCTTGTATGGTGGTATCTATAAAATCGGTACTACCATTCATACATTCATTCAATTGAAAAGCCTCGAAAAAACGAACATGTCTTCTATATATTCAAAGTAATATTTACATTTCCCGGTTCTATATACCCATTACAAAACGTTCTTTGTCATAATATCAATTATATTACAACATTACACCTATACTATTACATAGGCGACTTAACGATGCGCTTAGCCTTTCCTTTATCTTTATTCGATCCTTCCGGACGTTTAGTCTTAGCTGCATTCATATGGTT
This sequence comes from Panax quinquefolius, assembly GCA_020205615.1. Taxonomy (NCBI): domain Eukaryota; kingdom Viridiplantae; phylum Streptophyta; class Magnoliopsida; order Apiales; family Araliaceae; genus Panax; species Panax quinquefolius. The sequence continues at coordinate 76,168,177 of CM035154.1, forward strand.
CAAGCAAGAGTGAGCATAACTAGCTCAGCAAGTATGACAATTTCAATAACAACATGCTTGACACATAAGAATCGTATATCTTCAATAACTGAACAATAGTTATGAAGTACTATTGATAATTCAAAATAGCACTTCATCTTTCTTTCAAATTGTTTCACAATGAATAATATCCAGTAAAACATAAACTCCGGTCCAAGACCTTGAGTATTTCATTCTTTCTTTGAAAAGGACAACCCGACACTAAGTCCGTAAGTCCGGTATTACTTACGAGCACTTCTAGGTGATCAACCTATAGTACTCTATGTTGATCAACACTACATTCATTAAACGTATGTACGTTTAATTTGTGGCAACCTCACGTGCATGTCGTAAGATGACAAAACATTTGTTTATCATACTCAATCTTCTTTTGAAAACCATATCGAGTAGTTGACAAAAGATAACAATATTTAATAACAGTTGGATAGATTATCAATAATCCACCTAATGCATTAAGTCTAGCCGAAAGAATTGGCTTTAACTTTATCATACATCAATTCATGCGTAAGGATACATGAATTATAAAGCTTGTTCAGATTGAACTGAGATAAGGGTTAGAATACTTTCCTTCAGCGTCTGCTACGGTATAAATTATTTTATGTTCGAGTCTTTCAAGTGTCTACAATACATGATTATATAACGCCATACATTAGATCATATATAATCAAGTATGTATAAAGCTATATCTTACCCTTCATCTCAATCTAATCATGTATTAGATTTGATTACTATTAATTTTAGCTTGTCATCATAATTACATTCATATTCGATTAGGTTATTATCAACCTTCTTATAATATCCTTAAGGTTTAACAAGGTTTTAACAATGTTACTTCAAGTTCCTTAAGGTGAGTTCACTTTAAACTAATCACATTCCTTTCTTTGTACTTACAAACATTCCTTACTATCTTTGATCTAGGGTTGGTATTGCGCTGCTTATTACTTTTTAAGTCCTGTAAGCGAGATTTATAGTAGCAAAGTCCCGGACTTGGCCTGGCGATGAGTCCTTACTTTCGATGGTCCATCCATGTTGCGCGCCACTCTTTAGTAGGTCATCAACTATTCTACCGCTTGCATGTGTGACAAATTGGCCTTGAAATTTGGCGCCAGCGGCTTCGACTCTCTGTGCACTAGATAGTTTGGATGAGTTTTTTGACTTTGCGAAATTCCAGGGCTCATAACTTTCTTCGTTATAAGTCCGAATTGGCTCGTTCAAAAGCCTACGGTTCAAAATTACATACTCTACGTGTTCATGCAAGAATTTTATATATTTGACTTTGTTTGCTAAAAATTTACCTATTGGTTCATTTTTAACGAAAAGCGATATAAACGTTAAATGAGCGTTCAATGCTTTCGTTTCTTCGTTCTAAGTCGAAATTCGATCATTTTGAGTCCATGACTCTATAATGCCAAATATGACTTGTCTCCATTGAAAACCAACGTTTACTAATTCAAATACAAAATTTGACTTCTATTATGAGAATTTCACGAATTCGACGATTATCGTCCAATCGTGCAATTTTCGGTAAATCTTCATTACTTATGATTCGTATATTACTTCAAATGAATTCAATTCATAATATGAACATCTCAACATACTTATTACATCAACTTATTTTCATGTTGGATTTTGACTTATTCTACCATGAGCTTATAACTTGTTAAAGTATAAACTACTTATAGCTTTATTATTCATAACTTATTATAATTAAAGTCTTTTAATCATCATTCTTATATGTTCTCAACATATAGTTTCATTCATGTATACTTGATACAAGTTCATACAAGTTCTTTATTTTCATATAAACTCTCAAGGTTAACCTATAACAAGTTCATATAGCTTCTTCATAAGTTTAAAACTTATGCAAGTTTAAATGACTTATTTCTGACTTATGCGGCTTAAGTTCATTTAATTAATTATTCTTCTTACTTCTTAACATCCATGCTCACTAATTCCTACTCCTCTTATCAACCTATCGTGGTAGAGATAGAAGATTAATGGACAAGAAGTCTTACCCTTGAAGTTCTTTGAAATAAGTCTTCTTCTTCTTCTCGAATGAAGTAACTTATTCTTGCTTATTCTCTCTAACACTTAAGCACTTTATAAGTTTATTGGATGAGTTGAACAATTAATATTAAATGACTAGCAATCTCCTCTCTATTTATAGAATTCACAAGGTTAGGGTAGTTTAGTCATATACCATCCCACCTCCTTAAGTCACCTCCTTACTATTCATTACTTGTTAACACAACTCTTATCTCTTGCTTGGTCATTACACCTAATACTTGGTCATCACACATAATACTTGATTACCAAAATTAACCATAGTAACATGGTTTGCCCCATGGGTCACTATAACTCATGGATCCTAGCTTGGGCTTAAATTAACTTAGCTTTTGGGCTTGCATTCATAAACACTAACTTTTTCATTAATTAACATTTGGGCCTTACCATTAATTCACTTGGGCTTGTACAAATTCCTAACAAATCCTACAAGTCCAATACTATTGCTCAATACATATAACGTATTATTTACATATCATTCTCGTATTCTAACTCATATACAACTTTTTTATATATGATATACCATCATTCATACAAACTCGTATCATACCTTGTATTATACTCATATTCATTACCTCGTACAATACTTACGTATCATACGATTATTACTTAACTCATTAATTCTTCCCTTTCCTTAACGTTCTCAATTTAAGTCCGCAAGCGAAATATTGCATTTTCCATACTTAGATTATTATTACATAATCCATCTTACCTTGACATTCTATCATTACGTATTTCTCGAAAGTTCAAAAATAATTCCCGAGCAAATATTGATGAATAGTGTTTTTGAAAAATTTCTCGGAAAACTTTTATTTTCGTCTTGGAAATTTAAACACTTTAATTCCTTCGCGTAGCTAAAATACTACGACGTTCCAACATTATTAGGTTATAGAATGACAACCATCTTGATAACGCATAGAATATAATTTTATTTATTATTTAATTCAATAAAATTATTTTACAATAAAATCCAAATTTCTCGGTTGTTTACATCCTTCCCCCCTTATAAGGATTACGTTACGTCCCCGAATCTCGTCTTACTTTAATCAAATAATTGAGGAAAATTTTTCTTCATCTTTTCTTCTAATTCCCGTTGCTTCTTGGCGCGTGATTCTTCCATAATACCTTTCTGAAAGGTATAACTTTGTTCCATAGAACTTGCTCTTTTTTCTATCGATGATTTGAATCGGCGATTCTTCGTACGTTAAGTCTTTCTCGATATGAATCGGCTCATACTCGATTACATGCTTATAGTCCGGCTTATAAGGATGTAACACAGATACGTGAAACACGTTATGTATTCGTTCTAGATGCGGAGGTAATGTATCACATAGGCTACCTCTCCCACCCATTTTAATACTTCAAAAGGTCCTATAAACCTTGGACTTAACTTTCCCTTCTTTTTAAAGCGTATCTTTCCTTTCGAGGAGATACCTTTAGAAACACATCTGAGCTACTTGAAACTCTCGATTTATTCTATGCGAGTCCGCATACTTCTTACATCATCTTGAGTTTGTGACAAGACGCATCCAATTAACTTTACCACATCCATTGTTTCTGCTGCACCAATTACGGTCCTAGCATTGGCGTTCTCCCACCTCATCCCAATATAATGGTGTTACGCACCTCCTTCCGTACAAAAAGCTTCATAAGGTGGCATACCTATTCTTGCATGATAACTGTTGTTATACACAAACTCTACAAGTGGTAGGTGATCATCCCAGCTACCCTTGAAATCCATAACACAAGATCTCAACATATCTTCTAACGTCTGAATTGTCCTTTCGCTCTGTCCATCGGTTTGTGGATGATACGCTGTACTTAACTTCAGATGCGTTCAAACTCCTCCAAAAGTTCGATGTGAATCGTGGATCACGATCTGACACAATCGATACTGGTACTCCATGTCTGGAAATAATTTCCTTAACATAAAGTTTAGCTAACTGGTCTAAGTTATTCTTGACCCTAATTGGCAAGAAGTGAGCCGACTTCGTCAACCGGTCCACTATTACCCAAATCAAATCGTACCCTTTTGTCGTTGTCGGAAGTCCCACCACGAAGTCCATCGTGATATGCTCCCACTTCCATTACGGAATCTCCAATGAGCGTAACAAGCCATTTGGGTCGTTGATGTTCGGCCTTAACTTTTTGACAAGTCGAGCACCTACTCACATATTCTATTTATCTCTCTTTTCATGTTTGGCCACCAAAAACTTCATCGAAGGTCTTGATACATCTTAGTACTACCGGGATGTATCAAGTACCTTGAACTATGAAACTTCTTGTAACACTTGTTCTTTTAACTTTCCATCTCATTCGAAACCCAAATTCTTCCTTCAAATCTTAATATCCCTCATTATCAAGACTATACTTAGTATCCTTTTCATCGACAATCATCTTCTTCACTTAGTCACACTCATCAATTTTGAGTTGTACCTCTTTAACTCTCTCTACGATGGTAGATTGCATCTCCGTCACAAAAAAGTATCTGCCCGATTCACTTGGCATCTTCAATTCTATCTCCATCCTAGCCATCTCATTTATTAACTCATTTTGAGTCGTTAACATAGACAACTTTTCCTAGACCCTTCCTACTTAAAGGCGTTGGCAACTATATTGGCTTTTCGAGGTGATCTGGATTTCACAATCATAATCCTTTATCAACTCCACCATCTCCTCATCTCATATTCAACTCCTACGTGTGAAGATATATTTTAGACTCTTATGGTGCATGTATATATCTCACATTTTTCCCCATAAAGATAATGTCTCCATATCTTTAAAGCAAATACTACTGGCGGCGATTCGGATCATGAGTAGGGTAAACTTTCTCATAATCCTTCAATCGCCATGATGCATCTGTAATGACCTTGCCATCTTTGCATGAGCACATGAACCAAGTCCTTTATCTGAAAGCATCACTATATACTACTGAAATTTCATGTGTCATCGGGTAATGACAAAATAGGCGCTTCACTCGATCTTTTCTTGAGTTCTTGAAAACTATCTTCACATTTATCCGTCCATACGTATTTCACCATCTTCCTTGTCAAGTTAGTCAATGGAGTAGCTATCTTCAAAAATCTTGGATAAATCTTGATAGTATCCCGCTAACCCTAGAAAACTCCGCACCTCGATCGGCATTTTCGGTTGTTCCCGATTCATCACTTTTCTTACCCTTCTTTGGATCCACTGAAATCCCTCTTGGTCGATGACATGACCTAAAAAATGCACCTTCTCTAGCCAAAAATTCACACTTAGTGAATTTCATATATAACTTCTCCTTCCTTAGTGTCTCCAACACTAACTAACCTTAGGTGTTCGGCATGATCTTACGGCGTCTTAGAATAGACCAGAGAATATCATCGATAAACACTGACGATGAACTTGTCCAAATATTGTTTGAACACTTTGTTCATCATATCCATAAATCTGATTTGGTGCATTAAATCGACCCAAATGACATCACGAAACTTCGTAATGACCATAACGAGTCACGAATGTCGTCTTTGGTACATCTTCCTTCTAACCTTCAATTGGTGATACCCGTCCACATAAATCTATCTTAGAAAAATACTTTTCCCTTTTCAATTGATCAAAAGATCATCGATCCTGAGGCAATGGGTATTTATTCTTTATCGTTAACTTGTTCAACTCTCGGTAGTCGATCTGAAGCCTTAACGATCCATCTTTCTTTTTGACAAACAATACTGGGTGCCCCCACGGAAACACTTGGTTGAATGTACTTTCATCGAATAGTTCACATAATCGAACCATTAACTCTTTCATTTCCACCGGGCGCCCATACGATATGGTGCCCTTGAGAACAGTGTCGCTCACGGCACAATGTCTATTACAAATTCGATCTCCTATCCGTGATAAACCCGGTAATTCACTTGGAAATACATCCATGAATTCATTCACTATAGGTATTTGTTCCATGGTCGCTCTCCCATTCATTTGGTATCAACAACATGACATAGATAACCTACACACCCCTTCCTTAAAAGTTTTCTAGTTTGTGTCATCGTAAAGCAACCTGACGAGCGTCCGACGATTTATTACCGTAAAATATTACGGGAGATTGTTTTAACGTCCTAATGCTCACATTTCTTTTTGGCAATCTATAATTGCTCCATGGTTAATCAACCAATCCATTCCGAGAATTACATCAATTCTCCCTAACTTTATCGGTATCAAATCTCTGATAATTTACAACCACGTATATCTACTGCAACAACTCTTATGAATATCTTCAACGAGAATTATCTCTTCGTTTGCTACCTTAATATTCAAAGGTATAGGCAACTTTTCGGAAAATAATTCTAATCGTCTAGCAAAATCACATGCTATAAACGAACAAGTAGCACCCGAATCAAACAACACGTAAGCATTTATGTTGTTAATCGAAATAATACCTGCGACTACATCCCCTGATGCCACTGTATCTTGGATCGTCATATTAAAGGTACGAGCCATTGGCCTACCCGGCTGTGCTGGACCACCAATAGCTAACTTACTGCTATTAGTGCCCTTGTTTCCATCCATCCCCTTCTTCGGGCAGTTCTTTGCTATGTGATCAGTTGATCCACATACAAAGCATCCATGATTTTTCTTTGGACTTGGACAGTTAGGCGAAATGTGCCCTTCTTGTCCACAGTTATAACATATTGCCTTTCCTTGAGAACAGACTCTTAAGTGAGTCTTCCCACAGGTTTCAGAGCCTCCATCATCTTCTTAGGATCCCCTTGTTTTACTCCGGTATTCCCAGAGTTAAATCCCTTCCTCTTTTGACCATCGCCACTACCACTGGCTCCATCGGCTTTACCCTTGTTTTTCTTATCTTTATGGTACTGGCTAAGAGCCTCATTCCCACCTTCAGCAATTATTGCCTTTTCTAGTATGGTCCCGAAAGAAGTACTTTGGAACACCAAATTTGACTATAGAGCCAGGGTTTCAAGCCCTGCTCGAATCGTCTAGCCTTCCTTACCTCAGTGTCCACTTGATGTGGAGCAAACCTTGCCAGTTCGTTAAATTTGGCGACATCTTTGAGGAACCATCATATCCCTGCTTTAAATCAAGAAATCGAATCTCCATTCTTCCTTGCATGCTCGTGGGAAAGTAGTTCTCGAAGAAAATCTCCTTGAACCTTACCCACGTTAGATTTTCTATACCGGCCCTAGCCTGATTTGCCTCTTACCAGAAATTGCCCTCACCTTTCATCATATAGGTTGAAAAAAGCAACCTTCTGACCTTCGTCAATATTTGCTATAACAAATGCTTTCTCAATCTCTTTCACCCATTATGCGGGCTTTATAGGGTCCGTAGTTCCTTTGAACTCCGTGAGATGAAACACTTTTGAAATCCTTAAAAGTAGTAGCTTCGTACTACTCCGAGATTTATGGGTACATTAGCCCCAGTTCTATTAAACGCGGTAGTTAAAAAAGATTAACGAACTCTTGCATTGGATTAACCGGACCTCCCTCCTGGTTGATTTTCATTAGATTCTTGATTTTCGTTGTCTCCTTCTTGGCGGCATTTTGTTTGTTAAAGAAAACAACACGTCATTATTACTTTCTTCTTGTTGGTTAGTTATTATTTATGATTAAACAATAACTTCATACCCATTACTCAATATTTTCCATAAAAGACTTATATTGATTCATCACTTGTAGTATAATACTACATTACTTACATTATACTGACTAAAGTGATTACATTACTATCCATGATTTGCTTTCCAAAAGTTGGATTTACAAAAAGACTACCCTTTTATATACAAAAAGAGGGTTTTACGTCACTACTAGATATATATATATTTACATATCTAAACTATTCTAGCTATTGCTAGATTACATCTGTAGTATGGCATTCTCAAAATCTTTCTTGGCGGGCCGTAAGCGATAACATCTCGATGATAGTATGTCGGGTGCCGCCCTTCTTCTATCGGATACCCGACTACTTTAACTGCTTTGAAATCCATTATTAGAACTCCTATGTATATAGGACATTCTTTCTATCTTTTGTCTCTTAGTCTTTAGCTCCTACTTGAGCTCAAAGACTTCATTTTTCAGCTCGTGGACCTTGTCCTTGGCCAAAATTCGATCATCATGCTTCTTTTCCCACATACCCTCCATACTAGTTTTGTCCTCTCGACCAGATTGAAATTCCTCTTTTAACTCCTTTACCTCCTTACAATACTGGACGTTTCTATCCAATACTGACATGAATAATGCCTTCATTGACTCCCCCAAAGTTAACTCTTCTGTAGGTGCTACCTGGTCAAAAGACATCACATCCACCTCTTCCTCTAGCATGCCATCAAACACAGACATGTAGTCTAAGTTGTCCGAGTCTCCAGACTCGATTGTCACCACTTCTGGTTCTACTGCTATAGGATTTGGTAGGATCTCTACTCGATTCACCGAATCCTCGCTAACTACATGTATATCTCTATACATTTCATTTTCTCCTGACATCTACAACAAAACAATATAGTTTGATTAGTACACGTCAGTAAAATAATAAAAACACATAACATAATTATAATGCATTTTTATAGGGTTACTTTCCATCTTTTACTTCTTTGACTTTTCTTAAGGTTATGACTTAAGGTTCTAATTTCCCCTTAAGTTTTATAACCTAGGCTTTGATACCAACTGTATAGCGCCCCCAAATCAAGGTATCTTCCAACCCGATATATGGTGCTTATCTTGATACTACCATTCATACATTCATTCAATTGAAAAGCCTCAAAAAAACGAACATGTCTTCTATATATTCAAAGTAATATTTATATTTCCCAGGTTCTATACCCATTACAAACGTTCTTTGTCATAATATCAATTATATTACAACATTATACCTATATTATTACATAGAAACGACAACGCGATGCGCTTAGCCTTTCCTTTATCTTTATTCGATCCTTCCGGACGTTTAGTCTTAGCTGCATTCATATGGTTCAAGTAAGAGTGAGCATAACTAGCTCAGCAGGTATGACAATTTCAATAACAACATGCTTGACATATAAGAATCATATATCTTCAATAACTGAACAATAGTTATGAAGTACTATTGATAATTCAAAATAACACTTCATCTTTCTTTCAAATTGTTTCACAATGAATAATATCGATAAAACATAAACTCGGGTCCAAGACCTTGAGTATTTCATTCTTTCTTTGAAAAGGACAACCCGACACTAAGTCCGTAAAGTCCCAGATTATTACTTACGAGCACTTCTAGGTGATCGACCTATAGTACTCTATGTTGATCGACACTACATTCATTAAACGTATGTACGTTTAATTTGTGGCAACCTCACGTGCCTGTCGTAAAGATGACAAAACATTTGTTTATCATACTCAATCTTCTTTTGAAAACCATATCGAGTAGTTGACAAAAGATAACAACATTTAATAACAGTTGGATAGATTATCAATAATCCACCAAATGAATTAAGTCTAGCAAAAAGAATTGTCTTTAACTTTATCATACATCAATTCATGCGTAAGGGTACATGAATTACAAAGCTTGTTCAGATTGAACTGAGACAAGGGTTAGAATACTTGCCTTCAGCGTCTGCTACGGTATAAATTATTTTATGTTTGAGTCTTTCAAGTGTCTACAATACATGATTATATAACGCCATACATTAGATCATATATAATCAAGTATGTATAAAGCTATATCTTACCCTTCATCTCAATCTAATCATGTATTAGATTTGATTAATATTAATTTTGGCTTGTCATCATACTTACATTCATATTCGATTAGGTTATTATCAACCTTCTTATAATATCCTTAAGGTTTAACAAGGTTTTAACAATGTTACTTCAAGTTCCTTAAGGTAAGTTCACTTTGAACTAATCACATTCCTTTCTTTATACTTACAAACATTCCTTACTATCTTTGATCTAGGGTTGGTATTGCGGCTAAACTTTTCTCTCTTAAGCGCGTTTGCTTGCCTGAGATTCTGATAGTAAAGTCCGGACTTGGCGCTGCAGCGTGAGTCCTTACTCAGTGGTCCGTGCTGCGGCGCCACTCTTCACTAAGTCATCAACTATTCAAGGTGCTGCGGTGCGACAAATTGGCCTTGGGCTGGCGCCAGCTCTGTGCACTAGATAGTTTGGACAGTTTTTCAACTTTGCGAAATTCCCGAGCTCATAAATTCTTCGTTATAAGTTCGAATTGGCTCGTTCAAAAGCCTACGGTTCACAAATTATTTACTCTACGTGTTCATGCAAGAATTTTAAATTTTTGACTTCGTTTGCTAAAAAATTTACCTTATTGGTTCATTTTTAACGAAAAGCGATAAACGTTAAATGAACGTTCAATGCTCGTTTCTTCGTTCTAAAATCAATTCGGTCATTTTTGAGTCCATGACTCTATAATGCCAAATATGACTTGTCTCTATCGAAAACCAACATTTACAAATTCAAACACAAAATTTGACTTCTATTCCGAGAATTTCACGAATTCGACGATTATCGTCCAATCGTGCAATTTCCGGCAAAACTTCATTACTTATGATTCGTTTATTACTTCAAATGAATTCAATTCATCATATGAACATCTCAACATACTTATTACATCAACTTATTTTCATGTTGGATTTTGACTTATTCTACCATGAGCTTATAACTTGTTAAAGTATAAACTACTTATAGCTTCATTGTTCATAACTTATGATAATTAAAGTCTTTTAATCATCATCCTTATATGTTCTCAACATATAGTTTCATTCATGTATACTTGATATAAGTTCATACAAGTTCTTTATTTTCATACAAACTCTCGAGGTTAACTTTATAACAAGTTCATATAGCTTCTTCATAAGTTTATAACTTATGCAAGTTTAAATGACTTATTTACGACTTATGCGGCTTAAGTTCATTTAATTAATCATTCTTCTTACTTCTTAACATCCATGCTCACTAATCCCTACTCCTCTTATCAACCTATCATGGTAGAGATAGAAGATTAATGGACAAGAAGTCTTACCCTTGAAGTTCTTTGGAATAAGTCTTCTTCTTCTTCTTCAAATGGAAGTAGCTTATTCTTGCTTATTCTCTCTAACACTTAAGCACTTTATAAGTTATTAGGATGAGTTGAACAATTAACAAATGACTAGAAATCTCCTCTTATTTATAGAATTCTCAAAGGTTAGGGTAGTTTAGTCAATATACCATCCCACCTCCTTAAGCCACCTCCTTACTTATTCATTACTTGTTAATCCTGACTCTTATCTCTTGCTTGATCATTACACCTAAGTCTTGGTCATCACACATAATACTTGGTCATCACACATAATACTTGATTACCAAGATTAACCATAATAACATGGTTTTTGCCCATGGGTCACTATAACTCATGGGATCTAGCTTGGGCTTAAATTAACTTAGCTTTTGGGCTTGCATTAATAAACATTAACTTGTTTCATTAATTAACATTTGGGCCTTACCATTAATTCACTTGGGCTTGTACAAATTCTAACAAATCCTACAAGTCCAATACTATTACTCAATACATATAACGTATTGTTTACATATCATTCTCGTATTCTAACTCATATACACTTTTATTATATACGATATACCATCATTCATACAAACTCATATAATACCTTGTATTATACTACTCATATTCATTACCTCGTATAATACTTACGTATCATACGATTATTACTTAACTCATTAATTCTTCCCTTTCCTTAACGTTCTCAATTTAAGTCATGAAAAAATATTGCATTTTCCATACTTAGATTATTATTACATAATCCATCTTACCTTGATCATTCTATCATCAAAAATAATTCGTATTTCTTTCGAAAATTCAAAAATAATTCCTTTAATTCCTTCAGAAAAATACTAGATGAATAGTGTTTTTTGAAAAATTTCTCGGAAAACTTTTATTTTTATCTTGGAAATTTAAACACTTTTAATTCCTTCACGTAGCTAAAATACTATTTGACATTCCCACATTATTAGGTTATAAGAATAATGACAACCATCTTGATATTACATGTCATAGAATATAATTTTTTCTATTTATTTATTTAATTTTCTTTAGGAAAAATTATTATTTTTATATCAAAACTAAAATTATAATCTTTTCATAATATATTCTCTCTAGATATGAATTTTGTTCTGAATAGGAGTGTGTTAAGGAATATTTTTTAGCCATACAAGTTAACTTGAAATTGGTTACTAAGCAACCTTATCTCACAGTATCCTTTTACTCCTTTAATTAAGCCTTTCAGTCTACTTTGGAAATCATATCTTTTGAATAATTGATTTGATGTATATCTCATATCCGTTGGACAAAATAAGTTGCTAAAATTATGTTTATTTTCCAACTATGATATGAGGCTTTTATGCTAACAATTTAATTGAGTTTTAAAGTTAATAAAAAGAGTCTCTAATACTAGTTAGTATTGGACGTGGATTAGGCCACTAGATTAGAGGATAGGGGCTTAACCACGTAAAAGTCTTGGTGTAATTTCTGTTATGCTCTTTTCTTTAATATGCATTTTATTGTTCTGCATTTTTTATTCTAACCTGTGCTTGAAAATAAACTAAAACAGACAGGGTATCCTGTCCAATTATAACTGACGAAGAACATACACTAAAACAGACAGGGGTTATCTGTCCGATTATAATCTGTAGTAGTAAAATTTATGAATTGACCACTGTTGATCAATTTTGGGGTTTACACCTATTCATCCCCTTCTAGGTGTACTTATTTACAGAATTAAAAATATAAGGGTATACCCTAACTATCTATCAGGTACACACAATATTATTTTATAACACTAGAGCATTAAGCCTCCATTGTTAAACTTTATTTATCATGTATTTATTCTCACACCAGAGCTATCCCTCGGCGGCCCAAGTCGTAAAGCTTTTGGTGTGACTCTGTTTATGTGCAGGATTGGACGTGCTTTTAGTGATTGAGGCGCGTGAACGAATCTTGGCGTTAACATTGACGCTAGAAAGAGGGTTTTCTAGTGTTACGTAATTTTCAATCACAAAGGAGTTCTGGTTGGAATCATGGTGAATAATAAGAAAATAGTTTCGGCACGTGACCAGTCGATGGCTGACCCCCCCATCAACCACGAGGTTCAGCCAAAGACAGGTTGGGGTCATCGGTCTTTGAAAGGTCGAGGTCCCATACCAATTCTGCGGCCCCATCTAAGGATAAGATGGTCGCGACTCGACGTAGGCTGTTCTCGACGACCAACAAGGAAGCAAGATCCAAGGACCACGTCGAAGGCTCTCTGTCTCGAACGCGTCCCCAAAATGACGGCCGAGATAAGAGGAGGATGATCTTAGCCAAAAAGGCACAAGAGATAAATGATGTTATAAAAGATTTACTCCTCAGCGAAAGCAGATTGATGCACAGATGGTGCTCTTGTTAGGCGAAGAGGATGGGGCTTTCAGCTGTAACCGAAGGCGGGAGCGTTCGCCAGGGAATCAGTTCAGGACATATCATCATAACGATTCTTGGCAGGCTGGGAGTAAGCACCGAAGTCACTCCAGGGAAAGGAGCAGACATCGAAGTTGCTCACAGGAGAGGAACAGGCACCGAAGTCGCTCTAAGGAAGTAAGTTCAGAAAGAAGGGGCAGGTCCGACCAGAGGAGGCGGGATGTCTCTCCAGATAGAAGAGGACAGGATTGGCGAGATTCGTCCCCCCGAAGGAGTGAAACTGAGGCACTTGCCCAAAAAGTAGCAGAGTTGGAAAAAAGATTAACCGAAGGAGATCCGTATAAGGTGTTGGGTTTGTATATAGCGCGATTATGGAATCAAATTACATAAAAGGTGCGGAAGCGTGATAAAATGGAATTTAAAATTTTTTATACAAACCATCACCATGATCATACTTTGTGCATAATTATCAATCAATAAAAAAGAGATAGATATCAAATTCATACCCTTGTAGAAACTAGCTTCCTCAGGTACGAGTTCACCTCCAATTCCTTTTCAAGTTCAACTTGAATCCACTGGGTTTGATCCCTTCCTTTGATCAACGTTAGCCACTCAAGTGTTTGGCCTCTAGAAGTGATCCACCAAGGAAGAACAAGTATTCAAGAAGATGAGTGTTTGACAAAACCCTAGATTCTATCTCTATAGAATATTGTGTACTCTCCCAACTCTTGGAATTGTCATTAACCCTTACCCATAACAAGACTCCTCTTATTTATAGATGTAGGGAGCCCTCCTAAACTATTTAGGAATACAATTTTATTTTAATTAATTAATTAGGCTTCCTAATCTATTAGGAATAATTAAACTCTTTTAATTAATTAGCCTCCTAATCTTATAAGGAAGATATGAGAGTACATATATTAATTAATTCACAAACTACTTTAGGAATTAAATAATAGTAGTAGTAGTAGTAGTAGTAGTAGTAGTAGTAGTAGTAGTAGTAATAATAATAATAATAATAATAATAATAATAATAATAATAATAATAAGTAAGTCCTCTTATTAATTTATATTTAATATTTTTAAAATATTAAATAATAAATATTAAGCTATTTAATTTATTCTATCACCATAGATTAAATTAAATACACTTAACTTATTATTACAATTATGTCGCTTACTTTTTAAATAAATTTTTTTCCTTTTATGGTGTGACCCTTTAGGTTGTCCATATTAAACCAGTTATGAATAAATCAATTAGAACAATTTTAATCTTATTTAAATAAATAAATTAATCTATTAATTTATTTAAATAAATAACATTTATTCTATAATAAGGATAAACCTCCTTAGCGATCAACGACTTTTCAGATAATATAGATTTCAATATTAATCATAAAAGAACCTTTGAGTAAATAGTTACCGTATAATTTAACCCTTCTACTATACAATGTCTCAATTAAATATAAGACATGAAATTACTATCAAGTCTTATTTTATTTAATTATATGTATTTTTGATTCTCAAATGCACAACTCCAAATAATGCAAATTAGAAACTTCTTTCTAATTTCATTCTGCATTGGCCAAGGACTATTGGGTTGTCATTTATCGAATCACATAGGATGTAAGACCCCGAATTTTATGAAATAAAAGTATTTAATTTTTCTTATAAATATTATTCTAAATAGTAAGGTGATAATTTAATAAATGCTATAGTTATGGGTGATATTTGCAAATTTTAAAAAATAAGCAAGTTGTCATAAAATATTCGTTGTGTCGGAGAATATTTGTTTGGTCGGAGAATATTCTTTTTGTCAGAGAATATTCGTACGACGATGCAATCTTTGGTGGACCCCAGAACGGAATATCTGTCGGATATAGAAAGTGACAAAAATAACATTTTTATAAAAATAACGGCAAAACTTTAATCGTTAAACAGTTGAAATACCTGGTGATAAAAGTATAATAATACGCATTGTTGCACAGTAGCACACGATATTGCACAGTATCTTTGATTATTGATGCTTACGTAAGAAGTTGCACAATATCTTTGATTATTGATGCTTACGTAAGAAGTTACTCAGTTTCATTCAATAATTGTCACAGTAGTTGCTGCATAGTATCTTATATTCAATTATTTTCATAGTAATATCTGCATAATATTTTATATTATTAAATCAATAATTGTGACAACACAGTAACTCATATTATTGAAATGATATTATTAGATAAGCATTATTGACAATATCTAGAAATTTCTATTGAGAAAAGGGGTTAGGTTATCTAATTGTGCGTCTAAGGAGAATTTTTTTATCGAAAAACCCCCTCTTTCCTGGGAACGATTTGGTTGTCAATATTGAAATCTATAATATTAATAGTGAATAATTATTGAAAAGATTAAAGATTTTGTTGATTAAAGATAAGTGAATTACAAAAGTTAAGGGGGAATAATGTAAACTTGAAAAACTTTAGGGGTACCAAAGTGTAATAGGTCGACCAATCCATATGAACTTGAATCAACCAATCAGAGAAGAGATGATGCAAGCATAACATCATCCTTAAATAAACACAAAGATGATGTCATCATGATGATGTCATTAAGGGACTAAGTGCAATTAATGAGGTACTATAATGTAATTAACTTAGGTACCAAACTATAATAAGTCTAGCCCCTAACGTGAAAATATCAAAATTATGTTTTCCTATAAATAGAGAGCTAAGTTCATTAGTTCTTCACCAATTCACTAAAACTATAGAGAGAGAATAAGAGAGAAATAAGAAGAGTATTCTGCTACTACACTATTGCAGTATCCAATCTCCAACTAAGGTAAGGAGTATTATTTATTTCATAATCGTAAAGGATGTCATTTTCTTCATACTCATAAGGGTTGTCAGTCTATTCCTTATCAATCTGTGGGAATAACCTGTCTACGTGGATTACCACATGCCTGGTGAATAACCCTTCGTATTCATTTTTTTATTAAATTATGAAAATGATCTGTCTACGTGGATTATCCCATGACGGGTGAAAATCTATTTGTTATTTCGTATGTTATTTCATTTTATATTCCTAAATATAAACTTACTATGGTATGTATTGCTTCTATAATTCTAATTTATTCATGTCGGGGTACTATTTATTCGGGGTACTTTGCATGACGGGGTACTATTCATTCAGGTACTATTCATGTCATGGTACTATTCACGATAAAATTAATTTCTTTTTCTGTCCAAATTATCTTTTATATATGAATCTTATTCTTAAATTTGAATCCACGTTTTGATCATCATGTTGACCATTTGGACATTCTTAAACTCTGGATAAATTAAATTATAAATTTTTAATATTTATCATTGATCTCACTTGATTCATTCTTTATATCATTGTTATAATCCTCAGAATTAAATTTGTGTTGGAAAGTTATCTTAGGCCCGTAGTGCAAAGATGAACTGTTGATTGGTATAATCATGACCAGAATTGTGTATTGGTATAATCATGACCATTGGTGTTACAGTTGTATGTCTTTGGCCCGTAGTACAAAGATGGACTATTGATTATTGGTTTTACAGTTGTATATCTTTGGTCCGTAGTGCAAAGATGGACGGTTGATTATTAGTTTTATAGTTGTATGTCTTTGGCCCATAATGAAAAGATGGACTGTTAATTATTGGTTTTATAGTTGTATGTCTTTGGCCCGTAGTGCAAAGATGGACTGTTGATTATTGATTTTACAGTTATATGTCTTTGGCCCGTAGTGCAAAAATGGGCTGTTGATTATTGATTTTATAGTTGTATGTCTTTGACCTGTAGTGCAAAGATGGACTGTGATCATTGGTTTTACATTTGAACATCTTTGGTCCGTAATGCAAAGATAGACAATTGATTGGTATGATCATGACCATTGATATTACAGTTGAATATCTTTGGTCCGTAGTACAAATATAGACAATTGATTGGTATGATCATGACCATTGTTGTTACATTTGAATGTCTTTGGTGTAGGGTGTAAAGACGATATGATTATTGAGTGTTTTTAGCCTTTTTGGCAAGGACATTGAGTGAAAGTTCTATTAAGCCTTTGTGTTAAGGAGAAACTGATGATTTACATTATTATAAACATGAATTATGAATTTAACTATAATCTTTGGTGGTTCAAGTGAAGACAGGTGATAAAAGTTCTCTTTGTCTTGGGTACAACAAAAAAATGTTGATGGGTATTACAGGAATGAAATATTAATGACGGACTTTTAATTTAGAGGAGATAGTAGACATTATGTTCTACTTGACTCTTCTAATGGATTGTTGATTCCGTTGCAATTATGGTTGAACACTTTTATCATCTACCATATGTTATAAATATCTAATTTATTACTAATGAAGGCTATTGATAATTTGATTATCTTTATTCATAATATTCTTTACCGAGCTATTTTTGCTCACCCTTTTACTTCAAAATTCTTTTCAGGTAATAAGAGTGTAGATGGGTTGAGCGGGGATAACAGGGGAATAGAGTGATGCTCTATGACTGTTGAAGTTTCTCAATACATTATAAAATAACATGACAATATATAATTATATTGAGGACTTAAAATGTGTGTATCGTATTTTATACGTCATTTAATAGTTGATTTTGGTTAACAACAATAGGGTGATGAGAACCCGATTTTGGAAGCATAAAAAATGCACCCCATTAGAATGAGGGGGACAGAATTGTACTGGGAGCTTAAAGGGTGTATTGCAACTATCATACATAATGTCTAACCACATACAAATTCATGTTATCATAAGATATGGTCGTGCACATCCACTTGTTGATTATATCTATAAGAATTATCTATATAATCTTTGAGTATGGTAGGAATATAATCCTCAGTTTGAGACAATGGAGATAATTATATGGAAAGAAGATACACACCATTGGAATGAACATGATAGTAATCTTCTCGTTCTTCTTTGGGGTCTATTGGGTCAACCAAGGTTAATTCTCAAGTCCTATGATATCTAATATAACTTAGATGCATGGCCTCCCATGTATGAAGGCTTCCTTGAGCATTTTCCAAATATTTTAATTCCTAAAACAATTATCGACTGTACCTTTATGTAAAGTATCATTGGTTTGGAGTGTGAGTACTGTTAATTTGTATTGAATCTCACAGCTTATGTGTTGTTGTATTTTGCACGACAGTTTAATAGTTGTAAATTGGAAGATTTGTATTTGGATTTAGTAGTGTGTATTTGGCGACTCAAAATGGGTTGTGTGGACCTATTTTGCGTCATATAGGAAATTCTCTTCTTTTACTAGAAATAATAGATTCTTTTTTGATCATTCATTATCTCCATGTACAACTTATTACCAATCATACCTTTTGATATACCCTAAGGGTCTTAGGGGACATGTCAAAGTATAACTCATCATACACAAGATACTATGATGATCTCAAGTCTAAGGATAACTTGTACTACTATCAGTACAGGAATTCCTATTGACATGCAAGTAAAACTCCATTAGGTATTCCTTAGTAAGCCACATTCAGTGAACTTATTCTCCAATAAGCACCTACATACTTGCTTTATGTCTCCACACAAATGATCATGCGATCAATCATCATCATCCAATGAGCAGGCAACATATGTACTAATCTACCCGGATTCACTAATATCTTTTTTAGTAATACAACGATTGAGAACAATTTTAGTTTGTGAGCTGTCTAAGAATTTAGATCTCATTAGCATGATCATCATCATGATTCTAAAAGTATTGCTCAAAATTATGGGTTTATTACATATTAAAAAACAACACCATATAGATAAATTAAAAGTCTTTAATAAATAATTTTTTTTTATTAATAAATGAATAAGATTGTTACAAAATATATGCTTTATCATCAAACATGATTGACTTGTGTGCATACTACTTTCACAAGGGGACCCCAGTCAAATTAGCATCGCCATTCTCCCCAAAAATAGATCGAAAACGAGCTGATCTGAACAAGAAGGTCTCACACATGAAGAGATATGATGGCTAGGGAGATCCCTATAAAAATAGCCTGGCTTATGAACTGCTATGATTATACTGATGCTACCAAGTCTTAAATATTTATGACAATGCTAAATAAAGATACTTGGCAGTGGATGATAACGTTGGCACCGAACTCAGTTTCATCGTGGAAGGAGCTTTGTGATAAGTTCCATGTCAGATTTGGTAGTAACAATAGGGGGGAAAAGCTAGCCGGGTCCTTAGCTTAGATCAGGTAGTATTCAAATGAGACTTTGGGCCAGTACGTTAAGAGGTTTTTGGGAGGCAGTCGGACAGGTTATTTGTTTGAATGACCATCAGACCCTCAAATTATTCCAAAATGGTTTGTATGTGGCAAAATCGAAGAAGCTAAGGAAGGATATAATGATTAACCATCCGAAGGATTTGGCCGAAGCCTTTAACAGAGCAGAAAGGTTCATAATTGTTGGTCGCTTTCGTGATCACTAAACACACGCAAGTATACGCGGTCTAACAAGTAATACAGTGATAAAAAAGTTGTCGATCCCACGAGGAATTATGACTAATATTTACCAAGTACCGACTTTATAGCGTTTCAATCTTATTCGAACAACAAAATAAAAGTTATTTAATTAATCTAATTAACACTAAATTAATAAAGCAAGTAATTGGGTAATGACTAGTATCTAAAGCGCTACAAGATAAGATCATAACTTCCCCCACCCACACAAGCATTTCGTCAAACACTTGGCGTGAAATGTCTCAATGAATATCCTAACTCTCTCTTTGGCTATAAGTGTCACGACAGACTATCGACCAAGAACTCGTAAGTGTTCATAGCCTTCGTCCGAGGCACATACGAACCTATCCTTTCTAAATCTACCCAAAAGGGAATAAAATGGAAAGGAACATCCTAACTAGGCAATTCGACACATTCCTGTGTGAATAAACCAAAGACAAGGAATTCTAGCACAAGTTCTCAATTAGGCCACACGCGGCGCACATATATATTCCTATCCTATACGTAAATTATGCAGTCCAAATTTGTAGACAAACATAATCACATGTCAGACATTCACGGTCTAATCTACAGTCCATTTACCAATTTCTCATAGACTACCCAATTAATCACTAATTCCTTAGCAATTAAACAATAAGCATAAATATCTGAGCCAAACCATATGGTGCCAACCAAAGGGAAAAAGTATATCAATTCAAATTAACAGTGGGTTCCATTATAATCTTAGAGCCAATATTCAGTTCATAGCTAATAAACTAAACATAAGTAGCAACAACAACAACATTTATAATTATGAAATCAAAGGAAATAACTAGAGAAGAATAAACTCTGTCACAACTTCTTTAACCACCAAGAAATCCCTTCGATTCGCTTTCCGATCCTTGTCACTTCGTTTCTCTTGAGCTCCAAGGAATCCCAGTCCCAGCCCTAATCTACCTAAACTATATGTACAATGATTAACAAAATAGAAGAAAAACTAAACAAAGAGGGTTTTAGAGAGAGAGAGAGAATGGAGAGTTGTGTATGATATATTTTGGAGAGTGGAGGTAATATATATATATATATATATATATGTTTTCCTTCAGCAGCTAGGTCATTTCTCTTTCATGTCCACTGAATCGGAGGTGAAAATGCAATACCATGATATTGCCTTGAGCAATGTGCTCAGAAGCACCGACAATGAGGATAATGCATTAAAAAAGGACTACAGCTACCAGCTTTACTAAAAAATCGGAGGCCGTTGCGGCTAACTAGTTGAATTTGGCGAGGATGGGTTCTTTGCAACACCAAGATTAAGCTCGAAGAAGAATTGCAAATAAAGGTTAGAAAACTGACACTTTTGCCCCTGAAAGCTGGAAATGACTTGAAAACTCCTACAAAAGATATAGTAAGTAAAATAATAATAAAATACTATAAAAGCGATATATAATACGACAAACAAGCAATTTCTTAAGTATTACAGGATTCGATTCGCAGATATAAATCCCACTCACCAAATAAATGATTATACGCGGTTTAATAAGTAATACAGTGATAACAAAGTTGTCGATCCCACGAGGAATTATGACTAATATTTACCAAGTATCGACTTTATAGCGTTTCATTCTTATTCGAACAGCAAAATAAAAGTTATTTAATTAATCTAATTAACACTAAATTAATAAAGCAAGTAAATGGCTAATGACTAGTATCTAAAGCACTACAAGCTAAGATCATAACTTCTCCCGCCCACACAAGCATTTCGTCAAACACTTGACGTGCAATGTCTCAATAAATATCCTAACTCTCTCTTTGGCTATAGTGGTCACGATGGACTGTCGACCAAGAACTCGTAAGTGTTCATAGCTTTCTTCCGAGGCACATATGAACCTATCCTTTCTAAATCTACCCAAAAGGGAATAGAACGAAAAGGAACATGCTAACTAGGCAATTCGACACATTCTTGTGTGAATTAACCAAAGTCAAGGAATTCTAGCACAGGTTCTCAATTAGTCCACACGCGGCGCACAGGTATATTCCTATCATATACGTAAATTATGCAGTCCAACTGTGTAGACAGACATAATCACATGTCAGACATTCATGGTCTAATCTACAGTCCATTTCTCAATTTCTCATAGACTACCCAATTAATCATTAATTCCTTAGCAATTAAACAATAAGCATAAATATATGAGCCAAACCATTTGGTGCCAACCAAAGGGAAAAAGTATATCAATTCAAATTAACAGTAGATTCCATTATAAACTTAGAGCCAATATTCAGTTCATAACTAATAAACTAAACATAAGTAGCAACAATAACAACATTTATAATTACGGAATCAAAGAAAATAACTAGAGAAGAATAAAATCTGTCACATCTTCTTCAATCTCCAAGAAATCCCTTCGATTCGCTTTTCGATTCGTGTCTCTTCGTTACTCTTGAGCTCTAAGGAATCCCAGTCCTAGCCCTAATCTACCTAAACAATATGTACAATGATTAACAAAATAGAAGAAAAACTAAGCTAAAAGGGTTTTAAAGAGAGAGAATGGAGAGTTATATATGATATATTTTGGAGAGTGGAGGCTGCTAATATATATATATATATATATATATATATATATATAGACACCACGGATCAGGTCCGGACTCTCGGACCTGATCAAATTCGGACCTTTTTTTTTGCTTTTTTTTTAAATAACTAATTTTTTAATACTTTATGAACCAAATTTTCCATAATACAATATTTTGGGCATGATTTGGATACCTATACCAAAAAATATATGTACAGTCTACAGACCTGTATTATATAAAAATTCCAGTTCCATAAAATATTAAAAAAAAATTAGTTGTTTTAAAAAAAAGTAAAAAAAAAAAAAATCTGTATTTTAAGAAAGTCCGGGAGTCCGAATAAGAACCGTACTATATATATATATATATATATATATATATATATGTTCTCCTTCAGCAGCTAGATCATTTCTCTTTCATGTATCGCTCGAATTTGAGGTAGCGTTGCAGCGCCACCATAAATAGTTTGAACAGCGCCGCAGTGGTAATGAGGACAACGACAAATACGCCAATTTATCAAGAATCGGAGCACTGCAACGCTTGAATCGGTTGAAATTGGCGGGGATGGGCGTTCTGACCTGCAATTAAGCCTAGAAGAGGCGTTGTAGCGCTAGTGCTAGAAAGCTGACACTTTTGCCCCTAAAAGTTGGAAATGACCTGAAAACCCCTACAAAAGATATATTAAGCAAAATAATAATAAAATACTATAAAAGCGATATAAAATACGACAAACAAACAACTTCTTAAGCTTTAGAGGATCCGACTCGCGGGTATAAATCCCACTCATCAATAACCGTGGAAGAGGCGATGAGCAATCTGAAGCCTAGCACCACGAAGAAACATTTCATAAGGAGAGGAACAAATACCCCAAGAATGACAATAACAACAATAATGTCATTTAAAATTTTCTACTAACAAAATCATTTTCTATTAACAATAATGTAAAATAACAATTTCGATTTTAAAATTTTTCATTGTCATTTTCCTATCATATCATTATTACTAAACTAACAATTTATAATTTTCAACAAATAACAAAATTAACAAATTTATTACTTTTAATTTACAAATATAATAAATGAGATTTTTTTATGGGAGATAAGAAATATAAAATGATATTAAAATATTTTTTATCTCCATTTATACAATTGGTTATATCTGAAACCCTTAACACTACTCCCTCTATTTAACCCTTCCTCCTTTTTCTCTCTTTTATCTGCTATAATAGCTCTTTTTTTTTGGTTTTTTATTTTGAGAGGAATAAGGTAGAGCGAGAGAAAGTGATATATATATATATATATATATATATATATATATATATTTTTTTTTTTCTTTGTTGTTTGATCTCCTCTATCTCTTTCTCCTGTGTTCATCTTCTTTTTTTCTCAAATATTTGAAAGTCACTTTGGATATGAGTATCTCTTCTTCTAAAATCCGTCAAATTCTACCATTTGATAGAAATCTGAAAAAAATCTATGACTTTTTGAATACCAAAATACTTTTATAAATTTTATAAAAATCTCAAATTAATACCACCAAACTTTTAAAGACATTACAAAAATTATAATTAAATACCAATAAACTTTTATAAACTCTCTAAATAAATAAATATGTTGATTGAATACAACCAAATTTTTAAAAAGTCTTTAAAATATTAATTGAACACTCCTCCTTGGTCTATATATACAGAATATTTTTTGAATCCCTTAACCAAAAAAGAGAAAAAGAAGCCGAAAATTCGAGAAGCTCTTTGATTGCAAATCCAGTTTATCTCATCCAAGTCTTCCCGATTCTGCTCAAAATGGTGAGCTCTGTCCCTCTCTTTCTCTCGATCATGTGTCGTGTTTGGTTTGGCACAAAATTTGTCCAATTGGAGTCTATAGTCTATCATTTTGTTTACAAGAATGTGTACTAATTTTGAAACGATATGTGGGGAATTTAGAGAAACATGTGAAATTCATGATGAAATTTGGATTATGATTCGTGTAATTTGATGCTTTTTAATGGCTGAATTCTGACAAGGTTTTTTATATTAAGAATTTGATTCGGAAGATCACTTTAATGTTATATGTTTGAAACTTATCCCTAAATTTGATAAAAATGTAGTAGTGGAACTAAATACTATGAGAAATGTACTTGGCAAAAAAAAAAGAAGAAAGAAAGAAATAGAAATGCCATGTTAGAAATTTAATGTCATTTTATAGTCTAAATATATAGTAATTGTTAACGTCAAGACCTTTTCACGCGCCCTAATCACATAAGACACGTTCGATTCTGTACAGTAAACACGACAACACCAAAAACTTGACGGCTTCGACCGTCGGGGGATAGCTCCGGCGTGAGAGTCAGTACAGACGATCATAAGTTTAACAATGGAGAAAAATAATATCTAGTATCTCGAGAGAGAGAAATATCAGTTACCTTTTTTATGTGATATCCTTGCCAACATATACTCTCACATTTTGTTTCCCGTGTCACCCACTCTCCTCTAACACAGTCCCCCACTACTGGTGATCTCAGCCGACTACAAGCAGCTCACCTGCTCCATCCCATCACTGCTCTCCACTGCCGGCCGACTAGATCCCATCCACATTAATGCATGGCAGAGATAACAGTCAATTGTTATCTTTTCTCATCATCACCGGTCAAAGCCCAAAATTAAGATATTTAGTCATCTAATGGATCCGTCCAACAATTCGGCCCAAGACTTTCAAGGCCCAACCAAGATAACCTACTGACTTGGCCCAACTAGCCAAGCCCAATATATACAAAATATTATAGCACAACATTGCCCCCAGTCTTTTATTAAACAGACTGTTTAATGAAAGAGTATAAAGGTCCTCGATCCGTGACAAAAAGAATATGATAAGATCATTAAAGGCCCAAAATGAAGCTCACCGAGGCCCGATTAATAAATCTCCCATAACGCTATGAATTAAAACTGGAAGTTCAATTTGAGAGGCCCAACCCGGTTGATACTTGAGACTTAAATCGGACGCTATCCATTCAAATTCCTTATCATTACCAACATGAAATTAGCCACCCTCGAGCTTCGTGAAACCGCCAGTATAAAAGTGATTTTCCCCAAATTTAATAGCTTTACCTGTCAATTTGAATTTCGGACGCCTCTTGCCCTCTCATTCTCTCTCGAATTCTTATCTTCTTTGCAAATTTCCAACAATGGCTTCCCAAGATTGTGATCAAAGTATTCCCCTTCTCGTGACTCCCATTACATCCGTTCCACCTAATCCAAGCCCTACCAAAGGGGCTTCGGGCTCAAACCTCAAGTCTGCTACTCCGAGCAAGAAATCTTTGTCTCCAAAACCTCTTCCTAGCCCTTCTGAATTTTTTAAGAGCAAAGAACAGTATCCCCATGCTAACACTCCTTCCTCTGTTACTGAAATTGAATTACGCAAGATTCAGACTCGTTACCATATCCCTGATACCCATATGGTAAGAGCTCCCACCTCTAACGAATGAATGTACTAGCGTCCGGAAGTTTGGAAAGCCATTCCGGTAACTCTTCTTGAAAAGGGGATTCGATTCCCTCTCCATATCTTCCTTATTACCCTCCTAAGGTTTGTCAGCGTTGGGTTCTCCTAATTGGTGCCGAACTCATATATTCACATCCTTGCCTTCATTGCCTTCTGCCGTGAAGTAAGCGTTGAACCCACTCTCGACTTCTTCTTTACTGTCTATAAAATCGGTTAATCGCGAGAAAAGGGGTTTAAAGCTCTGAGCAAATAATCACCGAAGGTAGGCGAGAAGTTTGAGAGACGTTCTTTGGTCTCCACACTCTCTAGCAACAAAGGATGGCATAAAGGGTGGTTCTTCATCAAGGGACCAGAAATTACTTCTTTGCCAAATTGGACCGTTCAAGAAAAAGTTTCTGCAGACTTCGGTGATATCCCTGAAGAACGGGTGAATGATATGATAGAGCTTTTTGAGAACTTTCCGAATGAAGAATGGAATTACGGACTCCTCACCAAACAATCATGGTTATATGACCACAAATGTAAGTTTTGAACTATCTTGCTGTACAACTATTTAAAAATTTCAATAATATAGATTATGATATGTGGCTTTCTACCCTTTACAGTATCTTTGATTAAGCCGACATCTTCAGATGTAAGAGATTTGGAAGATTTTCTATCTGGAAAATCTGCAGAAGTAACTGCCGAACTCCCAATAGTTAAATCTCCACTGGTAGACCCTCCCGTTACCGAAATACCTATTAACGAACTCCAAACCATTGATCCGCAAGCTGACGATCCCACTCCACCCGAAGAATCTAATAAACCTCGACGAAAGAAGAGAGCCATCCGGAAACCCAAATCCATTCCCACAGAAAAAAAACCCTTCATCTGCACACATCTCTACACAATTAGATCCTGCACCTACCCCAAGTCCTGCACCTACCAGAGGAAGTTTACTTGACATACCCCTAGACGAACGTACCCGAGTCCTTCGTGTTAAAAAGCTAAGAAATAAGGTTTATCCTCTTTCTACCGATGCCCTTCGGGTGCCTTCTTCTACAGCCGATCTTCCCCCAATAATCCTTGTAGAGATCCAAGTTTTCGATGATGATGAGCAAGTCGAGCCCATTCCCTCACTTTCCCGTAAAAGAAAGCAACCTTCTGATAGTCAACCAAGTTCCACCTTTGTCCCCTCGCCACCACATGAACCTGTTTACGCTCGATCCCCATCTCCTGAAAACATTTACACTGATCCATTACCAACTCCCGAACGACCCATACCTTCTCCCTTGAAACCCTCTTATTCTGAATTCAGGAATGAAGCCATGGCCTCCCCCACTTTATGGCCTGAATTCAATGCTAACTTCCCCTTTCAACTCTATGATGCCTTCGTCCGAGACACCGATGACCATTGATTTGGCAACAGCTCAATCATGGATCTGATCGACGAAGGAATGAAATTCCAAGCAAAGGTAACTTATCAATAGTTAATTTATATAGCTTTCTGCCCATGTATGAACTCGTTTAACTAATACTGAATATATGCAGGTGAACACCATCTTTGGACGGTTACATCCAAAATACAAGGAAGCCGAAGCCGAAGAGGAGGCTGCAAGAAAAGAAAATGCCATATTGAAGCCGGCTTTGGCGAAAACAAGGAGTGACCATGACACTTTGCTTTTCAATAATGAATGTCTTCGGAAAGATTTAGAGCAGATCAAGGAAGAGCTGAAGACTGCCAAGGCCAATCATCACGAAATTGTCAATATGAACGTAGATCTAGTTCAAAGGAACGAAATAATGATGATAAAGAACGAAGATCTAGTTCAAGCCAACCAGAGCCTGGCCAGACAAGTTAACAAGCTTGAGACTAAAGAAGCACGTCATCTGAAGAGAAGTCAAAAGCATGAAGAAGAACTTCGGGAGCTCCGGGCCCTTCGAGACCTAGGTCTACCTCTAACTGAAGAACTTTCTCAAACAAATTTATGAAAAGTACCAGAAATCAGACGAGCTGAATGAAGAAATCGTTCGTATGTACTCTGAAGGTTATGAAATCTGTCGAAGCCGAGGCAAAGAAAAACTAGTCGCGACCAAGGTAGATCCAGCTCTCCTCGACTCTTCAGATGGCGAAGGCGATGCCTGATGATGATATCACTTCTTCCTAGACTTAGGATTTTTGTAAAAAATATTCTATCTTTCAATGTAAACATTTTAATATTAATGAAATATTAACTTTGTTCCTTATGACTTCTTTATAATCATTTCTTGTCAATAATTCAGTATTAATCAACTTGAAAAATGTACAAGCTTCTTTTAAACTTAACTTAAACTGTTAGTCAATAAGCAAGTAGATCATATAACAGTTAAGATCAATAATAATACAATCCGAACTCAACACTTAAACAAAATAAGGTAAGAAAGTAATGCAATACTTATCGTTACCGAAGTGTGAGATAGATCATGTAAAAGATTAATCCAGTGAACCTCCTTGCACCATTTGGAATTTGTTTACCACTCGGGGACTAATAAATTCATAAGGTCCACCTACCAGATAGGCTACCATCGAATGGCCAGCGAGTCCACCCGAACCTCCTTTCATCCATGAAATTTGTTTACCACTCGGGGCCTAACAAATTCATAAGGACCACCTACCAGATAGGCTACCATCGAATGGTCAGCGAGTCCACCCGAACTTCCTTTTATCCATGAAATTTGTTTACCACTCGGGGCCTAACAAATTCATAAGGACCACCTACCAGATAGGCTACCATCGAATGGTCAGCGAGTCCACCCGAACCTCCTTTCATCCATGAAATTTGTTTACCACTTGGGGCCTAACAAATTCATAAGGACCACCTACCAGATAGGCTACCATTGAATGGTCAGCGAGTCCACCCGAACCTCCTTTCATCCATGAAATTTTCTTAACGACTAGCTGAGAGTCACTGTAGATGATTAACTTCTGAACTTCAAGACTCTTCGCCAGTCGTACTCCTGCTAGCACTGCTTCGTACTCTACTTCGTTATTCGTTGCTCAGAACCCAAATCTGATAGCCTGCTGCACCTTGAATCCCTCTGGACTTGTCAAAATAATCCATGCCCCACTGATGTCCGAAGTAGAAGACCCATCTGATATCTGGCGTCCACGAAACTCGATTGTGTTGAAATCATCAGAATCGCTTAATCGACATTTTGACCGCTAAATCGTCGTCGCCTTTCAAAACGAACACTCCACCATAAAATCGGCTAGAGCTTGACCTTTTATAGCAGTTCGGGGATGATACTCTATGAAAAATTGAGACAATTCCATTGTCCAAGCAACAAGTCTCCCCGATACTTCAAGCTTGCCCATAACCTTCTTCAGAGGCTGATCCGTGTAAACCACCAAGAGCCGACCTTGAAAATATTGCCTAAGCTTTCGACTAGCTATCATCAAAGCAAAGACAAATTTCTCAATATTTGGATACCTTGTCTCAGCATCCCTAAGGACATGGCTTACATAGTAAATCGGATGCTGCTTACCCCCAACTTCTCGTACCAACACTGCTCCTACTGCCAATAAACTAGCTGCCAGATACAAATATAATGGCTCAGCAGGAGCTGGCTTCACCAACAAAGGCGCCGAAGACAAATACGTCTTTATTCCCTGGAAGGCATCTTCACATTCCGAAGTCCACTGAATCGTCTTTGCATTCTTCGGCCCTTTCAACTTATCAAAGAACGACAAACATCTTTCTGCCGATTTAGACATGAATCTCCTCAAAGCTGCAATTCTCTCTGTTAGCCGTTGAATATCTTTAAATGATTGAGGAGTCTTCATGCTCAGAATAGCCTGGATCTTTTCTGGATTGGCTTCGATACCCCTCTGACTGATCAGATAACCCAAGAATTTACCTACACCGAGACCGAATGTGCACTTGGTCGGATTTAGCCTCAAATTATGATGCCGAACTGTCTGAAAACATTCTTCTAAATCATCCAAGTGCTTCTGCACTCTCATGCTCTTCACTATCATGTCATCGACATATACCTCCATATTCCTCCCCAGCTGCTTTCGGAATACGAAGTTCATTATCCTCTGATAAATTGCTCCAGCGTTTATCAAACCAAACGTCATCTTCTTATAGGCATACACCGAATGATGCGTAATGAATGCCGTCTTCGGTATATCCTCTTTACACATAGAAATTTGGTGATAACCTGAAAAAGCATCCATAAAGCTAAGTAATGCATACCCCGAAGTCGCATCGATGAGCTGATCAATATGAGGTAGGGGATAGAAGTCCTTCGGGCAAGCTTTATTTAAGTCTGTATAATCAATACAAACTCGCTATTTTCCATTCTGCTTCTGGACTAACACCACATTCGCCATCCACTTCGAGTAATCTATCTCGAAAATGAAATCTGCAGCCAGTAACTTTGCAATTTCTTCATCAATGATCCTCTGTCGTTCTGGTGCAAAAATTCATCTTTTCTGT
Source organism: Panax quinquefolius (assembly GCA_020205615.1). NCBI lineage: Eukaryota > Viridiplantae > Streptophyta > Magnoliopsida > Apiales > Araliaceae > Panax > Panax quinquefolius. The sequence goes on from CM035154.1 coordinate 76,198,738, forward strand.
CGAATCGATTTCTTTGAAGGGTCCACTTCCAGCCTATGTTCTGCAATCTTTCGGCTCACCCCAGGCATATCGTTGGGTTCCCATGTGAAAATATCTGTATAACATCGTAAAAGTTCTATAAGGTTCGTCCGGAGAGGTTCCGGCAAACCCAAACCTATCTTCACTGTTTTGTCCTTTTTGCTAGGAACCAGCTCGAACTCTTCTATCTCTCCAGCTGGCATGACCAAAGGCTCTGAACTACTTTCGGTAAAGGGCTCAATCTCTATTTCCATAGTCTGCTTCTGCTTGCTAACCCCTACTCCCGAAGCAATCACAGCATTTCGATAACAACGTCTGGCCAGATCCAAATCCCCTACCACCTCACCAACCCCATGTGCTGCCGGGAACTTGATTTTGAAGTGAAGAATTGACGTCGCGACTTGCGGAAGCGCCAAAGTAGGTTCACCTAATATGGCGTTATGGCGAATCTACATGCACAACATAAAATTTACACATTATTTCTACCTATTGAGGAGCTGTACCGATAACTGGTAGCTCGATAGTCCCTGCAACTTTGACTGAATCATTAGTAAAGCCATATAAAGGAGCCTCCTGCCCGACCTCCATCTTTCGTCCATTCAAATGTATCCTCTGATAAGCATGGGCGTACAGAATATCAACAGAAGACTCGTTGTCAATCATCATTCTCTTCATGTCCACTGAACCCACTTGTGCAGTAATTACCAACGCTCCTTCATATGGTTTGATGGGCTCTAAAGGATAATCTTCATCTGTAAAGGATTTGACCGTCCCTGGATATGGTCTGTCAATCTTTGGGAGTGAACTCGCCACTGATATAACCGAATCCAAATACCCACATCTCTTCTTCCCTATCAACTTTTCTGCTGTCCCCCCAGTAATAACATCAACGACGTGCCTTGGTGGCTGATTTGGAGCAGGTTGTACAGTTTGAACCGGTTGAACCACCTGAACAGACCGGTCATCACTCGGTTGTTCTTGATGGTGACCTCTACCTGCCACATATTGAACTAACACTCCACTTTGAACCTTTTTCTTTATGAATTCCTTCAAACTACAACATTCATTCGTGTCGTGACCCGATGCCTGATGATAACCACAATATTTGCGAGTATTACCCGCCCCAGGTTTAATGTTGTCACGAGGTGGTTCGAAGTAAGGTTGGTTCCTGATCTGATCCAGTATAACAACCCTATCCGTATTCAGTTTGGTGTATACCTTATTCACCTTCTGGGTGGGAGCAGGTGGACGATTTCCTCCTTGACGCCAATAGTTGTTGTACTTCTTCGAGCTACCTTCTGGCAGATCATTATTCCCTCCACCCTTCCTCTAATCACCTTCAGTTTTATCTCTGTCTGCCTCCTTCAACCTGTCCGAAGAAGGATGTTTTAAGCTATTCATAACTTCCTCTACCACAATATAGCCCTCAGCCTTATCAAAAGCTTCAGCCAAACTCTTCGGGTGGTGAAACATCAGCTTCTTCACCAACTTCTCTGACTTCACCAGATCTAAATCGTTCTGAAACAATCCAACAGCTTGAAGATCATTGAGTTCTGTTACTTGGCCAACCGTTTCCCTGAAGCGTTTCACATATTGGCCCAGGGACTCATTCGAATACTGTCAAAATTGAGCAAATGAACTAGTAGGCTTTTCCCTCCTTCTGTTGCTCCCAAAATGAGCATGAAATTTGTTGCATAACTCTGTCCATGACGAGACTGAATCTGAAGGCAAAGTACCCATCCACTGCCTTGCATCTTTCCTGAGTGTTGTCACGAATGTCTGACACTTGGCAGCATCGGTAAAATCGTAATAGTCCATCAGCCTGTCAAATGCTTGACTATGGTCATAGGGATCTCCAGATCCATCATAACTCTCCATGTGAGGCAACTTCTTGGTAGGATCAACTTTCTCCTTAAGAATTTCTGAGGAAAAAGGAGAAGCCTTCTTCCCCGAGGTATCCTTTACTCGTTGAACTTCGGCTAGCTGCTTCCGAAGCTCTTTTAACTCTCTAACTAGAAAGTCCACTCCTTCTGGCTGCGATGAGACTTCTTTCTCTTGAGAAATCTTCTTTTTGTAACTGGATCGACCTATTCCATCCGAACCCACTGCTCTGGACGGACTTCTCCGATGGTGAGTATCCACAAAGCGGTGTGCCTTAAGTGGATTCTCGGGAGTATGACTTCTGGATCTACTTCGATATGGGGCCCTGTCATCGTGTTGAGAATACTCAAGATGGAATACCTTCTTTGTATTCTCCGGTGTGTACTCCCTGGACCTACTTTTTCGTTTGCTGCCACCGTGACCCCGAGAACCGATAGGGTGAGGTGCCCTCTTCGATACCTCAGGAATACGACTTCTTGACCTCTTTCGATCCCGAGGTCGGCCTCGAGATATAGGAGCAGAGTGTACATGCTCCTTCCCTTCTCTTGGTTGCCTATCTATAGATTTGATACGCCCTTCGGAGTGAACATAATTGGACGCCTCATCCTTCAGTTCAGCCATACGAAGCATCTGTTCAACTATTTCTTCTCTTTGTTTCAAAAGAACCTCCAAAGCCTTATTTGCCTTATCTGCCTCATCTGCCATATTAGCCAACTTGGAAGCCTTATCTTCCTGTCCACTTCGGTGTCATGTTCTAGGCGGTGTGCCTTCTACCCGTTTTCGATCATGGTCATGTCCTTTGTCAGCAGCAAAAACCAGTCTTCTTCTAGCATCACCATGGGCTCTCGAACGAGAACCTTCTGAAACATGCTTGGAAGCCGTACTATCATGATGACTCTTTGAAGGACCCAAACGATCCTTAACAGACACTCGTTGTATGGATTTAACTAACAAAGAATCTACATCCTTCGAGGGTAATCATTTGTAAGACCCCAACTTATTATTAATGAAATTTAATTTTCTATTTATTATTTTAAAATAGTAAGGGTTGATTTAATTAATGTGGATAGTTAGGGTAAAATACGCAAATACTTCAAAATAAGCAAGTGGTTATAAAATATTCATTGTTGTTTGGGAATATTCGTTTGGTCGTGGAATATTCGTGATCGTTTCGGGAAATATTTGTACGACGCCAGCAACCATGTGTGGGCCCCATAACTAAAGCGATTGGATGAAGAAAACGACAAATATAAGTGGTTTAAAAATAATATGGCGTAGTTATTATCAAGTTATCATCGTTAAAATACCCGTGGTTAAAACACAAGAAGATTACCAGTATTGCACCAATTATTGATTCTTACGTGAAGAAGGCACTACTCAATAATGGTTACAGAATTATTGCTCAAAGATTTTATCGAGTTAATAATTGCTGCGTTGATATTTTATATTCATTGTTTCAATAATTGTCATTACACAAGATTTTTTCATTATCGAAGCAATAATTCATATTATCCGAATAACATTATTAGATAACATTATTGGCAATGTCTAGAAAGTTACGTCTAAGGAGAGGTTTGGTCACCTAATTGCGCTGGCAGAGAAGAAGAAATTCTTATTGAAAGCCCCCTCTTCCTGAACCGCTCGTTGTCAATATTGTGATTCTCAGAATATTATTTGTGAATAATTAATTATTGATTCATATGATGAGGAAAATATTAATTTTATGTGGATATAGATGGAGAAAATTTTTAATGTGACAATTGTTGAAAATTGAAATTTTATCTTTTTCGATAAAATAATTCATTTAAATATATTATTATATTTTAATAATATAATAATGGTGATATTTTTACAACGAATGTGGGATATATGAGTATACGAGGAGGAAGAGTATTTTGTTGCAATAAATGTTTAAAACATGTTAAACATGTCTGTGGACCCCATTTATTGAATCGAAATTTGATTATAAATTTGAAAATCGCCTTGCTTGTGGATTTCGGTCAATTTCTATTTGGAATTTGGAAAAACTTTCTTCTGCAAAGTTGTAGAGAATTGAATTTCCTATAAAAACTCGCAAGATTCGAATTTTCTGATGAAAGGGCTATTTATTATGAATTATTGAAGTTTCGAAGCTCCGAAATAATTGATTTTTGGAAGTTTAAAATATTTAAAATTAGAAAAACGTTTTTTTTCATTATGGTGTGTTACACATGTGGGTTGAATGAGCTGAATTCAGTTCTTGGAAGGTTGGCGTAGGAAATTTTATTATAAATAATAATATTATATTAAATTTTCTGCTTTGGTGTTCTAAGCATTTTCCTATAAATAGGGTGCTTAGGTTAGAATTGAAAATCACACCAGAAACTGAAGTTTTCTCTCTCTATATTATCGAGCGTATTCTTGTGAGTATTTTGAGTATACTTTGAGTATTGTTAGACGGTGCAATAAGTTCCTTTCAAAGACTATACCCAGATTCCAAATTTGTAAGTACTAATCTTTTCGAGGTAAGGGATGTTATTTTCTTCTCAAATGATATTATTTCTTCAATATCATTATGCTGAAATATTGGTTGAAACTTTTTATCAAATTTGGAACTTTTCCATGTCGGGGTTACTATTCATGAGTTACTATTCATGAGTTACTATTCACGAGTTACTATTCACGAAGTTACTATTCACGAGTACTATATTCTATGGTTGGCGTGAAGATGTTTTTTTTGAATTTCTATCTTTTGGTGTCTGAGTTACTATTCACGATACTGGCACTATTCAATAAAAAATAAAATTTCTTCTTTTTGTCTAAAATATCTATCCCGGATACTAGCTTTGATTGTATCCATGTTTTGATCATTCTTGAATTTTACACCACTATGATTATTTTGAGGTATTTTGACGTGAATAAAACAAAGTACGAATCCTTAATCCTTAATCCTTGTCATTTTGTTTCACTGGATTCGTTTTTTTAAAAATATTTTTCATCATCTTCAGTCTTAAATGATGATATTATGGAATATCTTTGGCATGTAGTGCAAAGATGAATGATTTCTGAAGAATATCTTTGGCCTGTAGTGCAAAGATGAACAGGTGTTTAGATGAACATGACCAACTGATGAATATCTTTGGCCTGTAGTGCAAAGATGAATATTTGATTCCAGATGTATATTGATTGATGTTACAGGGATAAAAGATAGACGATGAACTTTTAAATTCATACATGGAAGATAGTAGTTTGCATTCTCTACTTAACTCTTCTAATGAATTATTATTTCACTGCGAATATTGATTTAAAATTTGTTGTCTATTGTATTCTATTAGATTTTTCCTGTTGAAGACTAACGGTAATTTGTTGTATATTATCTTAGTCATAATATTCTTTATTGGGCTAGTTGAGCTCACCTTTTCCTTTTTGTTCCATTTTTCTTCTCGTGAGGCGAGAACATATGGCGAGTACAGTCGGGGTATGGAATGAAGGTTTTAGAAAGAATTGTTTAGTAGTCCTCACCATTTTTGTAAAATAATGTATCAATAAATGTGATGAGGATTTATTTGAGTATAGATATTGTCTGAAGATAATATTTGTATTCAAACTCACAGCTTTTCTTGTTGTAATAATAAAGTTGTAGTTGTTTACGTACCATGTATTGACAACTCGTAATAGGTGATGTATACCTATTTTGGGGCGCCACAATTGGTATCGAGCTTAGGATATGATCTCCCATGGCGGAGATCGGGAATAGAACTAGGAGGGAGAGACGAGTAAATCCTTCGCTAGTGTGTCCTACCTAAGCTTATTTTTTTAGTTGGTCAAGATATAAGGATATTATGTGATATATTGATTTCCTTAATTAACCCTTGTTTTATGACATACGTATTTGAGAATGTCGATCGAGAATATTAACAATGGAAATGAGACCGTGGAGACGCTCAGACTCACCAAACGAAGAGAACGCAAACAACAGTCGGCAATGTTCCTCCCGTGAACAACACCACCGGAGCGAGATGATGAACGAGGGATGTTTAGAAGCTTTTGCGCTTCATGCAAAATCGCACGAGGAGACTCGTGTTCAAAATACAGAGTTAATGATAGCAATTCACGGGTTGTCACAAACAAGCGCTTCAAAGAGTTGGGACCACCGAATTTAAGGAAAGCCGATCCGATCATGGCGGAAACATGGGTCAAGCAAATTACCAAGATATTCGATGTCTTGGGATGCACGGAGAACGAAGGTTCCATTCGCCACCTTTATGTTCCGTGGCGGCGGGCGACATCATCGGTGGGAGTCCGTGAAGCGCACTCCATCCAAATTCGCACTCAACATGTCTTGGGAGACGCTTTGAGAATTATTTAATGACAAATACTTTCCGAAAGTGTTCGCTATACGTATGAAGGAAGTGGAGTTTATTAGACTAGAGCGAGTAACAACATGACGGTGTCTCAAGATGCGAGGCAAAGTTTGCAAAGTTATCCATGTTTGCACCTCATTTGGTGGAGAATGAGGAACGATGACGCGGATGTTTCTTAGAGGTTTGAAACCCGTGATACGCCAAGATTATCATTTCTCATAAATTTTCTCTCTATTCGGATGTTGTAAAATGTGGCTCAATTATTAGAGCGAGATAACGAGTATACGATCAACTGAGGACCACAACCAGATCGTATTCGAGATAGCAATCAATGTAATAATGATAACCAAATGAGAAAAGAAACAGACGGACAAAAATGGTAACCACTCTGGTGGTAATCATGGCCATGAAAATAGAAGAAGCGCGAGTCGAGGAGATTTTAAAAGAGGAGATTTAACAATGACCATGTGAAGACGACAAAGCAGTCTTGCAAAGAATCGGTTCTAAGGGAGAGAGAACGACCACCGGCCGTATGTTACAAATGCGGAAAAGAGGGACATATCACCAAACCGCCCACAACAGTTCAAGGTATGCTATAATTGTGGAAAGGAAGGACATATCGCTTCGAGATTGTACAAGAGAGAAACTTAGTTCAATGGGGATTTGGTGACTCAAAAGATCGCCCAAGAAAAGTCAAAGTCAACGATTCCGGAAGAGCGTTTGTTGTGATTGGTCATAATGCGAGGAACCCAAACGAGGTGATCACGGGTAAGCTATTTATAAATTCTTGCATAAGTTTATACCTTACTTGATACCGGTGCTACCTATTCATTTATCTCTCTGCGCATGTGCTCAACGCTTAAACTTGACTCCTGAGAAATTAGACTTTGACCTATCTCGTGGAAACTCCGTTAGGAAAAACTTTCATCACATCCACCGCTTATAAATCTTGTTTGATTCAAGTTGGCACCATCACCTTACCTGTTGACCTTATCTCTTTAAAGATACTTGCTTTTGATGTGATTTTAGGGATTGATTGGTTAACTACTCATCATGCCAAAATTGATTGTTTTCGTAAGGTTGTTAGTTTTCATATTCCTAACCAACCCGTTGTTATGCGAATTCAAGCAACTAAACCATTAAAATCAATCACCATGCCATATCTAATCATAAAGCTATTCGCTTATTGAAAAACGGATGTCAAGCTTTCTTAGCCCATGTTATGGATTTGAATAAAGACACGCCAAATTTGAATAATATTCATGTTGTTATTGACTTTCCCGACGTATTTCAAGAACTTCCCGGCCTACCCCGTAACGTGAAGTTGAATTCTTTATTGATCTTGAACCTCGCACAAAGCTCATTTCTAAAACCCCATATCGAATGGCTCCTATTGAACTTCAGAGTTAAAGGTCCAACTACGAATTGTTGGACATCGGTTTCATTCGGCCCCAGTACATCTCCTTGGGGTGCTCCTGCTTTATTTGTAAAGAAGAAAGACGGGAGTATGCGACTTTGTATTGACTATCGAATCGAACCATGTCACCATCAAGAATAGGTATCCTCTACTTCAGATTGATGACTTGTTTGACCAATTGCAAGGGCACAATTCTTTTCAAAAATCGATCTTCGCTTACGATATCATCACCAAGATTAGAATCGAGGATATTCCAAAGACGCGCTTTTAGAACTCGATGCGGGCATTATGAATTCTTAGTCATGTCTTTCGGATCGACTAATGCTCTCGCGACTTTCATGGATATGATGAACCGAGTATTCAAGGAATATTTGGATCATTGTTTGTTGTTGTCTTTATTGATGACATCCTTATATATTCCAATAGTCGTGAAGATCATGAGCACCATTTGAAGTCGGTACTCCAAAGGCTTCGTGAAAACAAACTATATGACAAATTGAAGAAATGCGAGTTCGCTCGAGGAAGTAGCATTCCTTGGGCACGTGGTGTCGAAACATGGAGTATCTGTTGATCCGTGAAGATTGAAGCAATACAAAGTTGGGAGCAACCGAAGTTTGTGGATCAAGTACGTAGCTTTTTTTGGGCTTAATGGTTATTATCGGAGATTCGTGGAAGGGTTTTCTCGAATCGCTACTCCATTAACTCAAATTAACTCGGAAGGATACAAAATTCGTTTGGAGCGAAGAATGCGAGAAGAGTTTCCAAGAGCTTAAGAGGAGACTTATTTCGGCACTGTTCTAACAATACCATCTCGTTCGGATGGATTTGTTATCTCAAATGATGCTTGAGCAAAGGGTTAGGATGTGTTCTCATGCAACGTGGGAAAGTCATAGCCTATGCCTCATGACAACTTAAAGAGTATGTGAAGAATTATCCTACTCATGATCTAGAGTTGGCGCAATCGTTTTCAGCTAAAGATATGGAGGCACTATTTATATGGGGAGAAAGTGGAGATATATTCGGACCATAAAAGCCTTAAATATTTCTTCACTCAAAAAGAACTCAACATGCTACAATGACGCTGGCTCAAGCTATTGAAAGACTACGACCACACTATTCAATACCATCCTCGAAAAGCGAACGTGGTAGTGACGCTACGAGTAGAAGATCATATGCGAGAACGAAAAGCGATGATGTCAAATATACGCGACAGAGCCAACTTTAATAGAAAAAGTTAAGGTTGCTCAAGCCACCGGGCCCTTGAGTCGATGCATATGAAGAAGAAAGTACAAGAAGGAGCTATTCCTAAGCGAGAATTGATGAAGAAGGAATACTTGAGTCCACTCTAGACTTTGTGTTCCTAACGACTCGATTTGAAGTACAAGATTATGATGGAGGCACACAATACACCATTTGCAATCCATCCTGGAAGTACTAAAATGTATCGTGATCTTCGACATACATTTTGGTGGAACAATATGAAGAGAGAGATTGCAAAGTTTATCTCAATGTGTTTAACTTGTCAACGCGTAAAGGCGAGAGCATCTAGTACCTAAGGGTCCGTTGCAACCACTTGAGATTCCGAAATGGAAGTGGGAACACATTACCATAGATTTCACACGGGTCTTCCTACGGTTTCTCGTGGCATCAATGCTATTTGGGTTATTGTTGATAGATTAACCAAGTCCGCTTTCATTCTTGCCGATACGGAGACTTATTCACTTGAACGCCTTGCTAGTATATATGTGAATGAGATTGTGAGGTTGCATGGCATGCCAAGATCCATAGTTTCGGATCGTGACCCAAGATTCACTTCAAGATTTTGGGTTAGCTTGCAAAAAGCTATGGGCACGGATTTACGATTCGATTCGGCATACCATCCTCAAACGACGGACAATCGAAAGGACTATTCAAACTCTTGAATATTTATTAAGACTCGTGTCCTGACTTCAAGGCGGCGCTTGGGATAAGTATTTACCATTGGTGGAATTCTCCTACAACAATGCTTATCGTGCAAGTATAGGTGTAGCTCCATTTGAAGCATTATATGGACGAAAGTGTCGCTCTCCAAATATGTTGGGACGAGGTGGGTGAAGCAACACCGTTGGGACTCGAGTTGAGTACGTATGACTACGGAAAAGATCCAAATGATTCGACAACGATATACACCAACGGCACAAGATCGACAAAAAGAGTTATGCGGATCTTCATCGAAAGGACGGGAATTTAGTGTAGGGGATCATGTATTATTGCGAGTTGCTCCATGGAAGGGAGTTACAAGATTTGGGAAGAGAGGAAAGCTCAATCCACGATTTATTGGTCCATTTCAAATTCTTGACCGAGTAGGAAATGTAGCCTTTATAGACTCGCGTTACCTCCGAGTATGTCTCGTGTTCATAATGTGTTTCACATATATCAGCATTTCAGAATATGTGAAAGACCCAACCACATTATAGAGTTAGAACCTGGACGAGATAGCCAAGACTTAACGTATGAGGAGGTACTGTCAAGATTTTAGATAGGAAGGAGCATGTCCTACGCATGAAAGGTCATACCACAAGTTAAAGTTTTGTGGAGGAATCATGCTATAGAGGAAATGACCGGGAATTGGAAACGGAATGAAAGCGAGGTATCCTCACCTTTTCAAACACTGTGTACGTACGTCAATTTCGAGGACGAAATTTCATAAGGAGGGAGGTTGTAAGACCCCAACTTATTATTAATGAAATTTAATTTTCTCTATTTATTATTTTAAAATAGTAAGGGTTGATTTAATTAATGTGATAGTTAGGGGTAAAATACGCAAATACTTCAAAATAAGCAAGTGGTTATAAAATATTCATTGTTGTTTGGGAATATTCGTTTGGTCGTGGAATATTCAGTATCGTCGGGAATATTCGTATGCGACGACAAGCAAATCCATGTGTGGGCCCCATAATGAAAAGCGATTGGATGAAGAAAACGACAAATATAAGTGGTTTAAAAATAACGGCGGCGTAGTTATTCAAGTATTATCTTTAAAAATACCCGGTGGTTAAAACACAAGAATAACACCAGATTGCACCAATTATTGATTCTTACGTAAGAAGGCACTACTCAATAATGGTTACGATAATTACTTTATCAAAGATTTTATCGAGTTAATAGTTCTTTGCGTTGATATTTTATATTCATTGTTGTTTCAATAATTGTCATTACACAAAAGATTTTTCATTATCGAAGCAATAATTCATATTATCCTCAATAATATTATTAGATAACATTATTGGCAATGTCTAGAAAGTTCTGCTCTAAGGAGAGGTTTGGTCACCTAATTGCGCCAAGAAGAAGAAATTCTTATTGAAAGCCCCTCTTTCTGAACCGCCTTCATTCACAATATCATATTGTGATTCAGTAATATTATTTGTGAATAATTAATTATTGATTCATATGATGAGGAAAATATTAATTTTATGTGGATATAGATGGAGAAAATTTTAATGTGACAATTGTTGAAAATTGAAATTTTATCTTTTTCTCGATAAAATAATTCATTTAAATATATTATTATATTTTAATAATATAATAATGGTGATATTTTTACAACGAATGTGGGATATATGAGTATACGAGGAGGAAGAGTATTTTTGTTGCAATAAATGTTTAAAACATGTTAAACATGCTCTGCGGACCCCATTTATTGACCGAAATTTGATTATAGCTTTGTAAAATCGCCTGCTTGTGGATTTCTTGGTCAATTTCTATTTGGAATTTGGAAAAACTTTCTTCCGCAAAGTTGTAGAGAATTGAATTTCCTATAAAAACTCGCAAGATTCGAATTTTCTGATGAAAGGACTATTTATTATGAATTATTGAAGTTCAAAGTTCAAAAATAATTGATTTTGGAAGTTTAAAATATTTAAAATTAGAAAACGTTTTTTCATTATGGTGTGTTACACATGTGGGTTGAATGAGCTGAATTCAGTTCTTGGAAGGTTGGCGAGGAAATTTTATTATAAATAATAATATTATATTAAATTTTCGCTTTGGTGTTCTAAGCGTTTTCCTATAAATAGGGTGCTTAGGTTAGAATTGAAAATCACACCGAAATCAAGTTTTCTCTCTATATTATCGAGCGTATTCTTGTGAGTATTTTGAGTATACTTTGAGTATTGTTAGATCAGTGCAAGTTCCTTCAAAGACTATACCCTTTAGATTCCAAATTTAGAAGTACTAATCTTTCGAGGTAAGGGATGTTATTTTCTTCTCAAATGATATTATTTCTTCAATATCATTATCTTTGAAATATTGGTTGAAACTTTTTATCAAATTTGGAACTTTTCCATGCTCGGGGTTACTATTCATGAGTTACTATTCATGAGTTACTATTCACGAGTTACTATTCATGAGTTACTATTCACGAGTTACTATTCACGAGTACTATTCATGAAAGCGTGAAGATGTTTTTTGTTGAATTTCTATCTTTTGGTGTCTGAGTTACTATTCACGTGTATACTGGCACTATTCAATCAAAATAAAATTTCTTCTTTTGTCTAAAATATCTATCCCGGATACTAGCTTTGATTGTATCCATGTTTTGATCATTCTTGAATTTTACACCACTATGATTATTTTTGAGGTATTTTTGGGCGTGAATAAAACAAAGTACTTAATCCTTAATCCTTAATCCTTGTCATTTTGTTTCACCGGATTCGCTTTCTTTAAAATATTTTTCATCATCTTTAGTCTTAAATGATGATATTATGGAATATCTTTGGCACCGTAGTGCAAGATGAATGATTTCTCAAGAATATCTTTGGCGCATGAGTGCAAAAAGATGAACAGTGTTTAGATGAACATGACTAATCGATGAATATCTTTGGCTTCAGTAGTGCAAAGATGAATATTTGATTCCGATGTATATTGATTGATGTTACGAGGGGATAAAAGATAGATTTATGAACTTTTAAATTCATACATAGAAGATAGTAGTTTGCATTCTCTACTTAACTCTTCTAATGAATTATTATTTCACCATGAATATTGATTTAAAATTTGTTGTCTATTGTATTCTATTAGATTTTCCCTCGTTGAAGACTAACGGTAATTTGTTGTATATTATCTTAGTCATAATATTCTTTATCGGGCTAGTTGAGCTCACCCTTTTCCTTTTTGTTCCATTTTTCTTCTCGTGAGGCGAGAACATAATGAAAAGATGCAAGCCTCGGGGTATGGAATGAAGGTTTTAGAAAGAATTGTTTAGTAGTCCTCACCATTTTTGTAAAATAATGTATCAATAAATGTGATGAGGATTTATTTGAGTATAGATATTGTCTAGAAGATAATATTTGTATTCAAACTCACGCTTTCTTCTTTGTAATAATAAAGTTGTAGTTGTTTCGTATCATGTATTGACAACCTCGAAATGAGTGATGTATACCTATTTTGGGGGCGTCACAACTGTTCTACTCCTCACCATAACTTCTGACGTAGAACAACTAAAAGATTGTGATTGAAATGTTAAGAACACTAGAAAAGCCCTCCTTCTAGCGCCAATGTTAACGCCAAGACCTTTCTACTCGCCCCAATCACATAAGACACGTCTGATCCTGCAAAGTAAACACGACAACACCAAAAGCTTGACGGCTTCGACCGTCGGGGGATAGCTCCGGCGTGAGAGTCAGTACAGGCGATCACAAGGTTAACAATAGAGGAAAATAATATCTAGTATCCTGAGAGAGAGAAATATCAGTTACCTTTTTATGTGATATCCTTGCCAACATATACTCTCACATTTGGTTTCTCGTGCCACCCACTCTCCTCTGACACAGTCCCCCACTATTGGTGATCTCAGCCGACTACAAGCAGCTCACCTGCTCCATCCCATCACTGTTATCCACCGCTGGCCAACTAGATCCCATCCACATTAATGCATAGCAGAGATAACAGTCAACTATTATCTTTTCTCATCATCACCGGTCAAAGCCCAAAATTAAGATATTTAGTCTATCTAATGGATCGGTCCAACAATTCGGCTCAAGACTTTCAAGACCCAACCAAGATAACCTACTGACTTGACCCAACTAGCCAAGCCCAATATATACAAAATATTATAGCCCAACAGCAAGTATAAATGTATTAATAATTTTGAAACGGACTAAAAAAGAAAATGTATCTCTAGATTGGAGGAGTACATTTATACTGCTTCATTTCCCAAAATGGGAGTCTTTTGGATTTTCCTTAAGATTTTTAAGTATACTCTAACATATACTCTCTGGGTTCCATAATAGTTGTCTTTTAAACTTTATGCACATGAATTAAGAAAGTTATTTAATAATTATTTAAGAATTAAAATTTGTATCAAATTTCATCACTATCCATTTATGAAAAGTTGGAAACTATTAATGCAATGAAGAAAATTTATTGGGAGAATGAGAGAAGTTAGGAGTAATATAGGAAAATAAATAATTTATTCTCCTAGAAAGTTGTAAACGACAAATAAATTAAAACAAATTTTTCTTCTAAAAAGACAGTTATTATGGAACCGTGGGAGTATTCTTTAATTGTTTTTTTTTCTTCTTAAAATTTAATCATTGAAGAATAATCCTGGGAAAAATTAAGTCTGTTTGGGAACATTAGTGTGTTTACAAACAAGTCAAACGTCATTGTTTGGCGAGTTTATCTCGGAGGATTCGTGCTTCTGAGGATGCTCTTTAATGCAACAGTGTCTTGTCCTTAAGTTTCATATGATGGCGATGCTCAAGGTGCTAACCTCATGGATCTTCTCGGAAATTGTTAGTGTTATTGAAAAGAAATAAAATTTGGGGTTATCCAGAATAACTTTCAGCCAATATTATGGAGACATGATGCTCTTTTCTAGCTTATCCTTATTGCTCTTTTCTTTGGCCGCAGTGAGTTTTCCTCTAACAAAAATTATTACTTAGATTATTGTCGATTACAATTAGTATATATTATGGTATTAAATATGAACACATGATGAAATAAAAATTGATATACTTATTTATCACACTTAAATAATAAACGGTTACCTATCTATACTAGTACATAAAGAGGCAAAATAAGGGTAATTGTTGGTTTGATAGGCCTTTTAGGACCGCAATATATTTTTCTTTGGCCGCAATAACTTTTCTCCAATAAAAATTAGGGTCCTTAACACTAATATACAATAATTAGAAAATAATTATAAAAATAAAACACATACAAAATAATTACAAAAATAACAAAACACAATATATTACGTTGCTAAAATCACGTATAATTAACTCCTACACGCCAGTTACCGTCTTTCATATTTGTAACTAACCGCACCTAAATTCAAGCAACTGAACAAACATGCAACTTTGATATCGGAATAACAGATCAACGCCAAATCAATCGGAGAAGACAAAATTTTCTGTCGCGACACAACTCTGATATCAGAGAAGACGAAGCCTCTCATGACGCAACTCGTGAATCGGAGAAGATTTAAACTCATTGTCGCGACGCATCTCTAAGATCGAAAATAGCATACAAAATCAACAACGCCTTCAAGTTCAGTAACCAAAAACTTAATTACTGCAGTGATTGTTGAATACAAGATCAACATCAACTTCGATACAAATACTGAGGTATGTGAGTTTAAAATTTATAAGTATATAGTTACCTATGGTTACTACGAATAACTATATTGGTTACCTTTCTTAAGTTTTCCGAACTTAAAATTGTCACAAAGTTTGAATACTGAATGTTTTGATTGCAAAATGTATTTGAAAACATGTGTTATATTATGGTTACTAAGGTTATATATATTGGTTACTGTCTAATGTTGTCTTGGTTACTGACTATCCTATCTTGGTTACTGTGTAACATTATACTGTCTAATGCTGTCTTAGTTACTGACTAATGCTGCCTTGGTTACTGCATAATATTACTAATTAATGTTGAATTGGTTACTGACTAATGCTGACTTGGTTACTGCGTAACATTATAATGGTTACCGACTAATGTTGACTTGATTACTGTGTAAAATTATAATGCTGACTTGATTACTATGTAAAATTATTTAGTGACTAATGCTGACTTGGTTACTGACTAATGCTGACTTGGTTACTGACTAATGCAAACTTAATTACTGCAGTGATTAATTGGTTACTGTATTATTGGTTGCTAAAGCATATTAATATACACTTCTACTTATGTTTTTTATATTAATGGTTACTTGTTGATACATTGGTTATATTCTTACAAAAGTTTGCCTTTGGTTGGTAACAAACAAATTATACTGGTTGCTTTTTACTATAAAAATGTAATGGAAAATGTGTCCCTAACAACTTGTTTGTCCCCAACGTCTTTGATCCCGCGTAACTCATCTCTAATAATGGACCTAAAGTCCCTACATAACTGAACATGTAAAACATGCATATCATCCTTAATATCAGCCCGCAATTTTACAATGTCTTTTTTAATTTCAGACACTTTCTTCTCCAACGGCCTAAACCGTGCATCAATTGCATATTTAACTTCAGATATATCAAATCCAATGTTGTCACCCTTCACTTTTTTTTCAACCTTCTTATCAGCATCATTCCCATTGAAAAAGTGAAGCCCGCCCAAATCAAGTCGATCCTTCTCCTCGAACGTGGGAATTAAACTTTTTATCCTCAACTGAAAAACATTAAGTACATTTAGTATAACATCTGACAAACATTGTACAAATACAGTAAAAAAATAGTAAATAAAGAATCATGAAACATAATTAGTAACCAAATACATATATACAAGTAACCAAATGTATATAAATCAGTAACCAAATCAATGAATAAAGGTAGCCAATATTTGTATAACCGGGTAACCAACAAAATTGTTATTAGCAACATGAGGGTAATTTAATCAGTAACCAAATGAGTATATTCAGGTAACCAAATACATTGTTATTATTAACGTACACATAAATAATCAGTAACCAAATGAGTATATAAAGGTAACTAACTACTTTGTTAACAATAAACTTCACAAAATATAATCAGTAACTAAATAACTAACTAAAGGTAACCAATTATACTCTTCGTAGTAAACTACACACTTGTCCGGAATAAAATACTAAATCATTCAACTTGTCATTCGTAGGGGGCTTCACTAGCTCATTCCATCTAAATAAACGGACATTCGACGGATGCTCATCATTGCATATGCCCCGAGTTTTGAATGACTAAATGGTTTCAAACATAAACACTTGGAATACATAAGGTAGCCCATTCAACTTGTACAATTTTGTATAACGATCCTTGTAGAAATTATATATCGACCCACCATTCCTTCCTTTCTTCAAATGCCCCTTCAAAGCATTGGACAGAGAGTACTTTGTCATCTCGAACGCGACTTTTCCCCAAGGAAAAGTACTAACATCACCATAACATAAAAAATTTACCATTGCCCCATCCACATAATTTTCAAAAACTGTGGATAAAATAAAATTAAACACCAAAAAAATCAATGACATCTTAATAGCCTCATCATCGTCATCAAAAACTGCCTTCCGATAAACCCTACCTATACTACTACGCGTCACAGCTTCATCCCCAAAAAACTTTTCAATAAGCATATTCTCCATACCTTTATACGCAGTTATATCATCCTCACCCTGCAATCTCAACCTGTAAATTAGATGAACTCGAGCAAACCAAATCAATCTTTTTATCCCCAAACAAAACCACATTTTACCATCATCCTCCCTCCGGTGAACCTCCCTTACAAGAGCATGGTGAATAATCTGGGAATACATTTGGTGCTCACCAAACTCCAGAAAATTCCCAAAACATGTTGCCTTAAACTTCTGCAACTGACTTTCGTTCAGTTTCTTGACAATAATGCTGGGGACTTCCACGTCGCACCAATATATAACTTTTCCAATAAATTTTCTGTTGCATCCCTCATAATACAGATTCCATAACTTCAAATAAACAAAATCAGATTTGCACAATTATTAGTAACTAATATAAAATATTGGTTATACCATAAATAGTTACACAGTAACCAACAAATAATATCATACTAGCAAAAACATAATATAACAATTACATAGTAGCCAAAACAGACTATAAAAAGTATCCAATATACCACATTGACTACACAATAATAGTTACCATAACATAATATAACAGTAACCATAACATAATAAAGCAGTAACCAAACAGTTATATTATATTATCTAATGCTAACCAAAATATTAACAAGATGTAGTACATATCAGTTTATATAGTAACCAAACAGTTATATCATAGTAACCAAAACATGTTTTCATGGTAACCGAAACATGATCAACATGTAGACCAAATCCATTTCAGCCAACAAATGTATACTACACAAATACATGGTAACAAAAACAACATAAAAAAGTAAGCAACATACCAAATTGAGGGAACAATAATAGATTCCAAATCATAAGCAAATATTAACAACAAACATACTAAACAAGTAACCAAATAGTTATATGATAGTAACCGACATATTTTTCCATGCTAACCAATACATAAACAAACATATAAATCAACCACATTTTAGTCAAATAATGTATACTAAAGCAAATACATGGTAACCATAACAACAACAAACAGTAACCAAAGTCCCAACTCAAGGGAACAAAAATGGTATCAAAATTATAATCTTACATTAACCAAAAACATACTAAACAAGTAACCAAATATACCAAATCGATTGAAAACAAATGGTATCCAAATCAAAATCTAACAGTAACCGAACAATTATATGATAGTAACCAAAACATCTTTTAATGGTAAATGTAAGAACCCGAATTTTCAAAAAATATTAAAATAAGAATTTAGTAGATAAAATTCTTAAGGCATGTGAAAGGTTCAAATAAAAATATATAATGTTATACGAGGTATGTGGTATTATGTTACATAGGTAATATATGAACTATGTAATAAGTAATGGTGTGCTTAATAAATATATATATCGTTATTATATATTTATTATGAATTGTAGAGATGAATTAGTAAGAAGATGGATAAAAATTTATCTATTGATATTAAATAATTTATGTGAAATTATTTTATAATAGTAAGTTGGTGACATTAAAATATCTTTGATAATCACCAATTTCTTGAGTATATGTACGAGTATGTATCAAGTCTAAGGTAGTGCAAATCGTACTCTTTAATGGTTGATGTATAGGAGTTGGGCTAAACAATCCCTTCAGAGAGTGGAGGTATATACGAATTAGTAACCGATCTAACTCAATCGTGAAAACAAAGTGTAGATTTAAACCAATTTGTTGGTTGTTTGTTGGAAACCACTCAGTGTACTATATTGAATACTATTAAAGACTTGACGCGTGCTAGGTTTAGACTTGTATGCGTGTACGTTGTTGACGAGAGAAGGAAATCGATAAACCTTTAAAGTGGTTAGAGAATTATTGAGTAAAGTGATACACGGCGAGAAGTAAAGATAAAAGGAATGAATGTATGTGTTATATTCGAGTGTTGTGTTATTGGTGGAAAGAAACCATAAAGGAGTTGTATAGTTGGTTGAACTAATGAGAGAAAATAGAGTTTTAGAACTCGAAGCGTGATCCTTAAATTGTTAAGGAAAATAGTAACCGATGGTGTGAAACCAAAGATAGGATTAATGTCAGACGAGTTATGTGACGCCCCCAGAATAGGTATACATCACCCATCTTGAGTCGCCAAATACATGGTACATAATACAACTATAAACTTTTTTTATACAACTGTCGTGTAAAATATGACAAAACATAGCTGAGAGTTTAAACAAGAATATTGTCTTCTAGACAATATCCACACTCAATAGAGTCCTTATTACAATTATTATCACACTATTTTATAAAAATAGTGAGGACTACTATAGCCACCATCTCGGACCATCACTCCATTCTCCGACTAGTCCCAGCTATATTCTCATTTCCTGAAGAGAACAGTGAAAGAAAAGGGTGAGCTCAACTAGCCCAGTAAGAAATATTATGACTAAGATAATGCAAGATAAATTATCCTTAGCCTTCAACAGTATAACAACTGATAGAATACAATAGACAACAAGTTTTAGATCAACAACTGTAGCGGAACAAGCAATCCATTAGAAGAGTCAAGTAGAACATAATGTCTACTATCTCCTCTAGATTAAAAGTCCATCGTTAATTTTTCATTCTTGTAATACTCATCAACAGTTCTTTGTTATGCCGAAGATAAAAAGAACTCTCATCACCTGTCTTCACCCGAACAACCAAAGATTATAGTTAAATGCACAATTCATATTTATAATCATATAAATCAACAGTTTCTCCTTGCCACAAAGGCTTAATAGAACGTTTACTCAATATCCTTACCCCAAAGGCTAAAGATATTAAAATGTAATAACAATGATCATACCAATCAGTTGTTTACCTTTGCATTACGGGCCAAAGATATTCAACTATAAAACCAATTGTGACACCCCCAAATCTAGGAACTCCATTCCCACAGGATTTGGTACTCACTATCCAAAACATTACATCTAACTATCCATAGTCAAAGGATAAAGACGTAATTTAAATAACTTAAATAATCATCTTTCCCATTAAAGGGTTACATCATCATCTCAAAATAAATCCCAGGTAATCTAACCTTAAAATTATTACATAAGTTTGCGGAATACATCACATATTAAAACAAGTCTTTAACATAATTCATTAAAATAAAATTCTCATAAGTCCTCAACATTTGGATATCTTGCCCTTTCCTTCGCTAGTGGATGGCTCATCAACTTTCTCCACTTTAGCTGCAGTGTTAATTGCAAGAGTGAACAAACAATAGCTCACTGATATAGGAAGTAGTAATAATAACAACATGAGAATGCCCAAAGAATGCTAGCAATAATGAACTTGTTCTGTGAATTAAGAATAGAAAACAAGTTCGAAATCAATGTCTGAGGGTCTTAAGACCACGAACTATGTCTCCGGTATATAGGTATTATTACCTTAACCTTAACGAGTTAGACTATACAAACCCTTCTTAACGTACTTAGGGGGATCAGCCCTTTGTACCATGTATTGTGCACAAACATCTAAACGTTACACGTACAAAAATCCCCTATGTTAGGGTTGTTCATCTCAGTTTGAATTTAGAATTTCCGCACTAAAGACAGTTTAGTTTGGAACTAGCTTATCAGTGTCTCTAGAATTTTAGAACACTATTCAACTTCCATCAATAAAGGTTTAATACGAGAATGTATAACTGAGCAAGGCTATTAAAGTCAAAGATAGGATATTAACAATATATATAACTGAATAACATGATATACATGCAAAGTGCTATATTAAAAGGAGTTTAAAACAATCTTCTATGAATCAATGTATTAGAACAATATATGATTCGAATGATAATAATGAAAGTAAATCTCGCTCGATATAACGAATTAGGTTACAAGAGCTTGCACAAACATACTCAAGATAAACTAGGCTTGTTCAACCTTACAAGAATTTTAGGAACTTGTACAATAATGATTTAGGAATGGGAACATACATTCAATATAAAAAGAATGAAGCTAGAAAGCTTGCTCAATGTAAAGAGTTAAGGTTTAGGAACTTGCCTTGTTTGTAAGCTACACAAGTGTAAAATAATCTCCAATTACCCTACACATATCATTACAATCGCAACAACATTTAGTTGTATGAATATTAACACTATAGATATTAAACCATCATTTAGGTTATAACCCTAACCTAGCACCTAACCATTTAGGTTAACATACTTAATGAATCTGAAATCGCATTACGAGCCAACATAACTTACTCGTTCATTTCTAACTTTCGAAAACATCACTTTTAGTTTCATTATATAACTCAATTAACAATCACCTAAAACTCTTTTACACTTTGTATTACAACACCTTACAATCTGTTATTGTAGTCCACTTTATGTTTAATATCTTTAACATGCATGCTAAACTAACCCAAGTTCGTTACGAATGACTTGCAATTAAGTAGACTTCACTGTCTGTGACTAGCTACTCGAACGGCCAAGCTAGTAATGCATTATGAATCATGTACCTGTCATTGTGCAGCGCACCACTACCATATGTTGTAAGGCCTGAAGAAGAATCGCCTTGCCGCATCATAGCGCCTGCAACGATGCCTTAGTTCCTGTTTTTGCAGAAGCTCGAAATAGACTCTACTTTGGCCAAAAATCCCAATTTTACAGAAAATCTCCCAACTTCAACATCTAACACTTTGTCATATTATAGTTATACATGCTAAACACCATTCTATATACAAAAACATTACATGAACATCATTTTGAAAAAATCAAAACTATATTTTTCCCAAATTTCCTCATTTTTATACTTTTAACGAATTCGATCATCACGAATTCGTTTCTTAATCATTTGACACGATTCGAACTACATTACTTTCGTTTCTTAATATATTATCACAATCCACCAACAAATTACAGATTACATCACATATTGGACAAAAAAATTGGTACTTTCTAAGGCCATATTATAAGAATACTAACACTGTGATTTTCCTTTTCTTTCCACAAACCAAATTCATGAATTTGATCACTAAAGATTACTTATGTATGATAATTGTTAGATTATATATCCATATAATCAACAATTCAAACCCTAATCCAACAAAATTCCAAGTCACGGAGAATAGATATTACAAAATTAAGAGTTAGAATTAGGACTAGATTATACTTTTAATCCTTGATTGATGAGAAAAAGAATGACAAGGAATTGCTTTCCCCCTTGATACTCCAATTTTCTTAGCACAATTTACAAAGAAAACTCTCCTACCAAGCTCTCTCCACACTCTGTTATTTCTCCTTCTCACTATACCCTTCTCTGAACTTAGCCTTAGAAAAAATAAATGCGTTGAAATATACTAACTCCCACTTCCCCACTAACGTCAGGTAAAAACCAACAGGTAGCGTCAGTTGAAAAAACATAAGGCCACAAGGCCTTGTTTGGCTAAGCACATATTCCCAACACTAAATTATTATTATATTATTTATATTATATAGTTACTTTGTGTCACACTCTAATTAATTTAAATAACTCTCATAATAATAAAAATCTTATTATCATTATACTTATAATTAATAAATAATTATATATTTAATTTAATTAATAAATTAGAAATATCACTTTATTTAATTTATTTATTTCAATTAAATTATACAATTCATTTAATTTAATTATCTTCTTAAATATTAAGCAATTGATTTAATTTAATTATTTCCTTAAATTAAATCCTTCAGATAAATTATCATTACTCAATTTACTTTACACTAATCAATTAAATTATTAAATTAATTCACCACAATTCATCAATTATTTATTTATCTCAATAAATAAATTATTAAAAATATTTATTTAATTCAATAAATATTTAAATTAAATTACAAATTTCTCGATCGCTACATCATTCCCTCCTTAAAAAGATTCTGTCCCCAGAATCATAACTCAAAAAATTTATTCGTTACATTCTTCCCTCCTAAACAAGATTCTGTCCCCAGAATCACTATACAAGATCAAGCAAACAACTGAGGATAATTCTTCATCATAACGCTTTCAAGTTCCCACGTAGCTTCCTCAGCACTGTGGTTTTTCCAGATTACCTTAACAGAAGGTATCACCTTATTCCTCAGTACTTGTTCTTTTCTGTCAACAATTTGAACAGGGACTTATTCATATGACAAATCTTTCTCAAACTGTAAGGGCTCATATTCTATAACATGTTTATTATCAGGATTATATGGCCTTAATACTGATACATGGAAAATATTATGAATATGCTCCAACTACGGAGGTAAAGCTATCTCGTAAGGCACTTCGCCAACTCGTCGAAGCACTTCAAAAGGTCCTATAAACCTAGGGCTTAATTTCCCCTTCTTGCCAAATCGAATTTTCCCCTTCCAAGGAGACACTTTTAAGAAAACATAACTACCGACATCGAATTCCCGATTTTGTCAATGCTGATCGGCATATTTCTTTTGTCTATCTTGTGTAGCTATTAATCTTTCTCGAATAATCTTGATGGTCTTGACAGTTTGTTGTACCAATTCTGGACCCAATAGCTGACGTTCACCTACCTCGTCCCCAAAGAAATCGGAAGTTCGCATTTCTCGTGTAGTAACGCTTCGTAAAGTGGCATATGCCATACTCGCGTGATAACTATTATTATAAGCAAATTCTACCAATGGTAGATGGTCATCCCAATTTTGTGATGCTCCCAAAACAGGTATACATCACCCATCTTGAGTCGTCAGATACATGGTGCATAACTCAACTACAAACTTAATTATACAACTGTCGGGCAAAATACGACAAAACATAGCTGAGAGTTTAAACACGAATATTGCCTTCTAGCCAATATCCACTCTCAAATAGAGTTTTCATTACAATTATTGTCACACTATTTTATAGAATAGTGAGGACTTCTATAACACCATCTCAGACCGTCACTTCATTTCCGACTCGTCCCAGCTATATTCTCATTTCCTGAAGAGAACAATAAAAGAAAAGGGTGAGCTCAACTAGCCTAGTAAGAAATATCATGACTAAGATAATGCATAATAAATTATCCTTAGCCTTCAACAGTATAACAACTGATAGAATATAATAGACAACAAGTTTTAGATCAACAACTGCAGCGGAAATAAACAATCCATTAGAAGAGTCAAGTAGAGCATGATATCTACTATCTTCTATGATTTAAAAAAGTTTTCATCAACTTTATCGCTGAGACTCAGCTTAATAAATAAACCACATCATCGAATCAACCCTGTACTACGGGCCAAGGATATTCATGTAATCGTCAATGATCATGATTATACCGAATAATCCCTGGTCATAATCATACCAACAACTATCCATCAATGCACTACGGGCCAATGAGGACTTTTACCACATCATAGGTCACAATTATACCGAATGATCCATGGTCATAATCGTACCAATCAACAGTCATCTATGCACGTAAGCCAAAGACGACTTTTATCACAATATAAGTATGAGGATGATGACAATGATATAAGCATTAATCAAACGAAATCACGGATAAATATTAAAGACTTTAAATTTATCTAGAGTTTAAAAATATCCAAATTGTCAACATGATACTGCTTTGTAGAGTAAAATTCAAGAATAATATTCATGTACCAAAAATAATTTGGATAGAAAAGAAATATATTTTTCGGGTAAATAGTACCCCATGAATAGTACCCCAAATACCCGAGTGAATAATATTCGGGTGAATAGTAACCCGTGAATAGTAACTCATGAATAGTACTCCGGCATAAAAAGTGCCCTGAATACCCGAGTGAATAATATTTGAGTGAATAGTAATCAGGTGAATAGTAACCCGTAAATAGTAACTCATGAATAGTATTCTATCATGAAAAGATCAATAATTATCAAGAAAGCTCAGAATAATATTTTCATGAAAGATATTAGATGAAGGGCAAATATCAAGGATATTCTACTAATTTCATGGAGTATTGAAGCCAAAACTTCAACAAAATGAGTATAGAACTCAAAATCTGAAACGAAATAATATTACTTACATACTACAGAGTATGGAAGAAAATATTATTTCAAGCGAATATTGAACAAAAATAACATCCCTTGAATGAAAATAATATTCTAATGAATATTTAATGAAGATAATATTCCTACGAATATTGAACGAAGATAATATTCTTTATGAATATTGAACAAAAATAATATTCATACGATTATGAAAAATAATATCTCTTCGAATATGAAATAAATAATACCCTTACCTCGTAAGAAGACCGATATTTGAGTAGTGAAGTAGCAGACTACTCTTCTTCTTTCTCTCTATAGCTTCTCTCTCTATAATTGCTCTTGTGAGTCTTAGTGAATTGGTGAGAATGAAGGAAGAATAAGCTTCTATTTATAGAAAAATATAGTTTCGATAATTGCACGTTTTGGGGCTCGAAATATTACAATATAATACCTTCATCTTTTCTTTTATTTTTAATTTAGTCTTGCAAGTATTATCAAAATTGCACCACCTCCCCTAATAGTATATCATGTGATTCAATAGTACAATCATGTGAATCAATAGTTCTATACATGTGAAAATACGAATTATAGTATAGTACCTCCATCTATACCTCCATTTTTAACTTAGTCATGCAAGTATTATCAATCTTGCACCACCTCCCCTAATAGTACATGAATGTGAATCAATAGTACACACATGTGAACAAATAGTTATAAGCATGTGAATTAATAGCAATTAATTGCTCATTTATTCGATTAATTACCTGATTGGTCAGTATAACTTCAAGACATCAATTATTATCGAAATAAATATCGATTTCCACTAACACTAATAATCCCAACACAATGGAACTATCAATTTCATCTTTAATCAACACAAACTTATTCATCATTAATATTATAACTCATAATATTTAACAACCAGGTTGTTCCTAGGAAAGAGGGGGCTTTCCGATAAGAATTTCTCCTAATTGGCGCGTAATTAGGTGACTAAACCTCTCCTTGACAGAACTTCTAGACATTGTCAATATTGCAAATAATAATATAAATAACTTTGTCGTCTCAATTATTGATTTAATAAAATAAAATATTATGCAGATGATACTAAGACAATAATTGAATAAAACTGAGTGACTTCTCTCGTAAGCATCAATAATCAATACCATGTGCTACTATGCAACCACGCGTATTACTATACTTTATCACCAATTATTTTATGACAACTTGTTTACTTTGAAAAATTTTCACATATCACCCTTAACTTTAACCTTTTATCAATTTAACCATTTACTAATTAGAATAATTATAAGAAAATTGAATACTTTCATTTCATAAAATTTGGGGTCTCACAATCTTCCCCCCTTATGAAATTTTGCCCTCAAAATTTACGTACCTGGTAGTTCGAAGAGATGAGAATACCTTGCTTTCTTTTCGGATTGTACCTTCCCGGTTATTTCCTCTCTATCACGATTTTCCCATTTTTCATCTCCCGTATTTCAGATATCATTCTAGAGGATAGTTTCAAAATAAGGGTTAATTGACATGCCACATATTATCCCTATATTCTGACCGACCAATTAAATAACAAATAAACTTAGGTAGGTCATACTAGCGAAGGAATTACCCGTCT
The DNA here is from genome assembly GCA_020205615.1 of Panax quinquefolius. Taxonomy (NCBI): domain Eukaryota; kingdom Viridiplantae; phylum Streptophyta; class Magnoliopsida; order Apiales; family Araliaceae; genus Panax; species Panax quinquefolius. Next base: position 76,225,556 of record CM035154.1, read on the forward strand.
CTCCCCTCCTAGTTCTAGTCTCAAATCTCAGCCAGGGATCATATCCCTAAGCTTTGATACCAACTGTGACGCCCCCAAAACAGGTATACATCACCCATCTTGAGTCGTCAGATACATGGTGCATAACTCAACTACAAACTTAATTATACAACTGTTGGGCAAAATACGACAAAACATAGCTGAGAGTTTAAACACGAATATTGCCTTCTAGACAATATCCACTCTCAAATAGAGTCCTCATTAAAATTATTGTCACACTATTTTATAGAATAGTGAGGACTTCTATAACACCATCTCGGACCGTCACTCCATTTCTGACTCGTCCCAGCTATATTCTCATTTCCTGAAGAGAACAATGAAAGAAAATGGTGAGCTCAACTAGCCTAGTAAGAAATATTATGACTAAGATAATGCAGAATAAATTATCCTTAGCCTTCAACAGTATAACAACTGATAGAATATAATAGACAATAAGTTTTAGATCAACAACTGCAGCGGAATAAGCAATCCATTAGAAGAGTCAAGTAGAGCATGATATCTACTATCTTCTATGATTTAAAAAGGTTTTCATCAACTTTATCGCTGAGACTCATCTTAATAAATAAACCACATCATCGAATCATCCCTGCACTACAGGTCAAGTATATTCATGTAATCATCAATGGTCATGATTATACCGAATAATCCCTGGTCATAATCATACCAACAACTGTCCATCAATACAATACGGGCTAATGAGGACTTTTACCACATCATTTGTAACATCACGGGTCACAATTATACCGAATGATCCATGGTCATAATCGTACCAATCAATAGTCATCTATGCACGTAAGCCAAAGACGACTTTCATCACAATATAAGTATGAGGATGATGACAATGATATAAGCATTAATCAAACGAAATCACGGATAAATATTAAAGACTTTAAATTTATCCAGAGTTTAAAAATATCCAAATTGTCAACATGATACTACTTTGTAGAGTAAAATTCAAGAATAATATTCATGTACCAAAAATAATTTGGACAGAAAAAAAATATATTTTTTGGATAAATAGTACCCCGTGAATAGTATTTCGGGAATAGTACCTTGTGAATAGCATCCCGACATGAAAAGTACCTCAAATACCCGAGTGAATAATATTCGGGTAAATAGTAATTGAGTGAATAATAACCTGTGAATAGTAACTCGTGAATAGTACTCCAGCATAAAAAGTGCCCCGAATACCCAAGTGAATAATATTTAAGTGAATAGTAACCGGGTGAATAGTAACCCGTAAATAGTAACTTATGAATATTATTCCGTCATGAAAAGATCAATATTTATCAAGAAAGCTCAGAATAATATTTTCATGAAAAAATACTGGATGAAGCGCAAATATCAAGGATATTCTATTAATTTTATGGAGTATAGAAGCCAAAACTTCAACAAAATGAATATAGAACTCAAAATCTGAAACGAAATAATATTACTTACATACTACAGAGTATGGAAGAAAATATTATTTCAAGCGAATATTGAACAAAAATAACATCCCTTGAACGAAAATAATATTCCAACGAATATTTAACGAAGATAATATTCCTATGAATATTGAACGAAGATAATATTCTTTATGAATATTGAACAAAATAATATTCATATCTGAATCTGAAAAATAATATCTCTTCGAATATGAAAAAATAATACCCTTACCTCGTAAGAAGATTTGGATATTTGGAGTAGTGAAGTAGCAGACTACTCTTCTTCTTTCTCTCTATAACTTCTCTCTCTATAATTGCTCTTGTGAGTCTTAGTGAATTGGTGAGAATGAAGGACGAATGAGCTTCTATTTATAGGAAAATATAGTTTCGATAATTGCACGTTTTGGGGCTCAAAATATTACAGTATAATACCTTCATCTTTTCCTTCATTTTTAATTTAGTCCCGCAAGTATTATCAAACTTACACCACCTCCCCTAATAGTATATCATGTGATTCAATAGTACAATCATGTGAATCAATAGTTCTACACATGTGAAAATACGAATTACAGTATAGCACCTCCATCTATACCTCCATTTTTAACTTAGTCATGCAAGTATTATCAATCTTGCACCACCTCCCCTAATAGTACATGAATGTGAATCAATAGTACACACATGTGAACAAATAGTTATAAGCATGTGAATTAATAGCAATTAATTTCTCATTTATCCGATTAATTACCCGATTGGTCAGTATAACTTTTAGATATCAATTATTATCGAAATAAATGTCGATTTCCACTAACACTAATAATCCCAACATAATGGAACTATCAATTTCATCTTTAATCAACACGAACTTATTCATCATTAATATTATAACTCACAATATTTAACAACCAGGTTGTTACCAGGAAAGAGGTGGCTTTCCGATAAGGATTTCTCCTTATTGGCGCGCAATTAGGTGACCAAACCTCTCCTTAATAGAACTTCTAGACATTATCAATATTGCAAATAATAATATGAATAACTTTGTCATCTCAATTATTGATTTAATAAAATAAAATATTATGCAGATGATACTGTGATAATAATTAAATAAAACTAAGTGACTTCTCTCGTAAGCATCAATAATCAATACCGTGTGCTACTATGCAACCACGCGTATTACTATACTTCATCACCGATTATTTTATGACAACTTGTTTACTTTGAAAAATTTTCACATATCACCCTTAACTTTAACCTTTTATCAATTTAACCATTTACTAATTAGAATAATTATAAGAAAATTGAATACTTTCATTTCATAAAATTCGGGGTCTCACAAATTTCCCTTGAAATCCATGATACACGCTCTGAGCATATCCTCTAGTGTTTGGATGGTTCTCTCACTTTATCCGTCGGTCTGAGGATGGTACGCTGTGCTCATTCTCAGCTGTGTTCCCAAACATTCTTGTAACCATTTCCAGAAATTAGATGTGAAACGTGGATCTCTGTCTGATACAATGGACACAGGTACACCATGCCTTGAAACAATTTCCTTTACGTACAGTTTTGCTAACCGATCTAGGGTAAATTGAATCTTAATTGGCAAAAAGTGTGCCGACTTCGTCAATCGATCGACAATCACCCAGATGGCATCGTATCCTTGTTGGGTCATTGGAAGACCTACCACAAAATCCATTGTGATATGCTCCCATTTTCATTCTGGTATCTCCAACGGTTGTAACAATCCACTTGGCCTTTGATGTTCAACTTTGACTTTCTGACACTTTAAACATTTTGCCACGCATTCAGCCACATCTCTCTTCATATTCGGCCACCAAAAAGGATGTCTAAGATCTTGGTACATCTTTGTACTCCCAGGGTGAATCGAATATCTTGAATTGTGAGCTTCACTCAGAATTTCCTCCTTAATTTTTGGTACTTGCGGAACCCAAATTCTCCCTTCGAATCGAAGTAACCATTCCGAATCAATTTTGAATTTGTTTTTCTCACCTTCAAATATTTTATGTTTTATCTTTTCGCAGTCTACATCCTGAATTTGCGTATTTTTCTTTTTATCCACCAAAATTGAACTATTTCCCATCTGGAATAACTTTTCATCGGATTCTGTCGGACATTTAATTTCCAGCTCCATCTTAGCCATTTTCGACACTAGCTTCTCTTGATCAGTTAACATCATTAACTTTTCCCGTCCCTTCCTACTTAAGGCATCAGTAACAACATTCGCCTTTCTGGGATGATAGAAAATCTCGCAATCATAATCTTTGATCAGTTCTAATCACCTTCTTTGTCTCATATTCAAATCTTTTTGTGTAAAGATATACTTTAGACTTTTATGGTCGGTATATATCTCACACCTCTCTCCATAAAGATAATGTCTCCAACGTTAATCTCAAGTGTTCCACATGCTCCTCCTTGGTTTTGGAATATTCCAATATATCATTAATAAACACCACCACAAACTTGTCTAAGAATGGTTTAAACACCCTGTTCATCAAATTCATGAACGCTGCAGGTGCATTGGTTAAACTAAAAGACATAACCAGAAACTCGTAATGACCATACTGAGTTTTGAACGCTGCTTTTGGTACATCATCCGGCCTCACCTTCAACTGATGATAACCACTTCTCAAGTCTATCTTAGAGAAATACCTTGCTCCCTTCAACTGATCTAACAGATCATCGATTCTAGGTAATGGATACTTATTTTTAATCGCGATCTTATTCAATTCTCTGTAATCAATGCAGAGCCGCATCGATCCATCTTTCTTTTTAACAAACAACATCAGTGCTCCCCATGGCGAGACACTCGACTGAATATATTTCTTATCGAGCAATTCTTGCAATTGCACCATCAACTCCTTCATCTTTACCGAGGCCATTCTGTATGGTGCCTTAGATATCGGGGTCATTCTTGGTAGTAAGTCAATCACGAACTCGATTTATCGATCCGGTGGAAGACTCGACAAATCGTCTGGAAATACTTCTGCAAAATCTCTTATGATCGGTATCTCTTCTAACTTTGCACTCTTCTTCTGCGTATCAACTTTGTAGGCTAAATATCCTACACATCTTTGTCTCAACAACTTCTTGGCTTGCATCACCGTCAGACAACTTGCTTGTCGAGGTGACTTGCTACCAAAGAACACAACCTTTAACGGAGTCATAAGGTTAACACACTTTCTTTGGCAATCAACTACTGCTCCATAATTGAATAACCAATTCATTCCCAGTATAACATCAAACTCACCAAGTCTAATTGGTATCAAATCTACCATCATCTTATGACCCTTTATAACCACTCTACAATTCCTATATACAAATCTAACAGGAATCACTTCTCTATTCGTAATCTCTATACTTAAGGGAAATTCTAATTCTTCTTGAGGCAAATCTAAGTTATGAGCAAATTCATCGGATATAAATGAACAAGTAGCACTTGAATCAAATAGTATATAAGCATTAATACCATTAATCAGAATGATACCTGACACCACATCCTTAGACTGTACAGCATCCTGCAAGGTCATATTGAAAGTCCTCGCAGTAGGTCGACTTGACTGTGATGATCTAGTGATAGTCAATGCACCACCACCGTTGTTGTTTCCTTTTCCACCACTTGCACTTCCCGCTGGCTTCTTGGGACAATCATGAGCCATGTGATCCTTTGAACCGCAGGTAAAACATGCTCCTTTCTTCGGACTAAAATAGTTCGGTGCAATATGTCCCTCCTGACTACAGTTGAAACACACCCGCTTTCCTTTCAAACATTCCCCAGTATGGTTCTTCCCGCACATTGCACAAGCCTTAAACTTTTTCTTCAGCTGATTTCCTTGTTGTCCTCCCGCAGTCGAATTCTCGCTCCATTTCCTCTTTTGATTGTTACTTCCAACATTACTTCCACCAGCCTTATTCTCATTTTCATTCTTCCTCTTCTTCTGTTCTTGGTTGTACTTGGTCAAGGCATCGCTTCCACCTTCCGCGATAATTGCCTTCTCCAGTACAGCCGCAAATGTATTTAGCTGGAACATTAAGACCTTGTTGTAAAGCCAGGGCTTCAACCCTTGTTCGAACCTTCTTGCTTTACGCTCGTCGGTATTGACTTGATATGTGGCAAAGCTTGCCAACTCATTAAATTTCACAGCATATTCTGGCACCGTTATCGTTCCTTGCTTCAAATCCAAAAATTACTCTTCCAGCTGATTTCGAGAACTCGCTGGGAAGTACATTTCGAAAAACATCTCCTTAAATCTATCCCACGCTATTACTCCTTGTCCCCCACGAACCTTATTTTCTTGCCACCAGTAGCTAGCTTCAGACTCCAGCATGAACGTTGCAAACGCAGTCTTTTGATCTTCGTTAACTTTAGCAACAACGAACACCTTTTCCATTTCCATGATCCAGGTTTAGGCTTCCACTGGATTCATAGACCCTTGAAACTCTGGCGGTCCAACCGTTTTGAATTCCTTGAAAGTCGTGACTTGAGCTTGTGGTTAATTCGCAAGTGCACCCGTCAACAGAGCTTCCAACTGCTGAGCCGGGTTAGTGTTGGCCTCGTTGTTATTATTAGTAGACCCCTCTGGAGGTGCTTGTTGACGTGGTTATCTTCTTCTAGGAGGTATTTTCTGTTAAAATATACGCTTATTAGCTCATTACTCTACTTCTTGGGTATTTAAAGTTTAACTTAAACATTCCAAGATTAAAGCTATAACACATAGTATTTCAAATAAACTCTAATATTTTATTCATTCATAACGTTTTAAAACATGTTAAAGATAGCATAACCGCTATCAACATTCACTTTCCTGAACTAGACAAGTTTCAGGATTACATACTCATACTATCCCTTTATTCATCTCAAAATAAGGGATTCACAATTTATTTATTCACATAATTAACCACATATTATTATTATTATCTCTATCTAGACATATTAAGATGTCATAAGGCTTCCCGACACTCTTCCTCCATGATACGATATGCCGTTCTGCGATCCATCATGAACCACGACGAATTCTCAAACTGAGGTGGGTAATAATAGACTCGATCCTGGGCCTTATCAATCTCTGAATTAAAAGCATAATCCATCTCCCTCATCTTGGCTTTCTTCACTTGGACCTTAGCCTCAACACGGTCTGCACGTTGAGTCGCCTTCATCCAAGCATCATTTGCTCTTGCACGCTTAGCTGATTACTCCTTGAAATCATCTTTCAATTTCTCCACTTCAGTCTTCATCTTCTCGTTTACTGCTAACAAGTCTTCATGCTGACCCTTGGTATGAACTAGATCCCACTCCGTGTTTCTAAGTTTTGAGTCAAGTTCCTGAATCTCCACGTCCTTCTTCTCTATTGAAGCATGATGCATCTCAACCATCTCCCTCAGCTCCTCAACCTCATCCTGTAATTCTATGTTACGTTCGTACAGAGCGTCATACATCTCAAATTTGAGCATGGAGTTTGGTGGAAACTCCTCGTGATCCTGCTCTCATCATCCTCCTCTATCTCTTCGTAACTATCCTCCTCTGGGATCGGTCCACATGCTCATCCTCCTCGGATCAACTGCTCCCGCACTACATGAATATCCCGGGGTTCGCCAGTCTCTAGTACCGAGGTATCACTTCCTTCTAGTGGATCGGATCCTCCTTCGTTAGACATCCCGACAACAAAATATTTTAAGTTTTACTTAATATTTTCGATACTCGCGAGCACATAAGTTATTAACACATAGCACATAATGTCTTTTATTATTTAGCTCCAATGGATACCATAATCCATTCCTTAAAACCCGATAAGAGTTAAACACCTCTATATTTTCTGTTTCCTTAAAGGTTACTTCATAAGGTTTCCTCACCTAAGGTTCATAACCTAAGGCTTTGATACCAACCTGTGACACCCCCTAATCCAAGAACTCTATTCCCACAGGATTTGGTGTTCAATATCCAAAACATTACATCTAACTACCCATAGTCAAAGGATAAAGACGTAATTTAAATAACTTAAACAACCATCTTTCCCATTAAAGGGTTACATCATCATCTCAAAATAAATCCCAGGTAATCTAACCTTAAAATTATTACATAAGTTTGCGGAATACATCACATATTAAAACAAGGCTTTAACATAATTCATTAAAATAAAATTCTCATAAGTCCTCAACATTTGGACATCTTGCCCTTTCCTTTGCTAGTGGATGACTCGTCAACTTTCTCCACTTTAGCTGCAGTGTTAATTGCAAGAGTGAGCAAACAATAGCTCACTGATATAGGAATTAGTAATAATAACAACATGAGAATGAACAACGAATGCTAGCAATAATGAACTTGTTCTATGAATTAAGAATAGAAAACAAGTTCGAAATCAATGTTTGAGGGTCTTAAGACCATGAACTATATCTCCGGCATATAGGTATTATTACCTTAACCTTAACAGTCATTTAGACTATACTGCATTCTTCTTAACGTGCTTTTAAGGATCAGCCCTTTGTACCATGTATTGTGCACAAACATCTAAACGCGTTACGTAAAAAAATCCCCTATGTTAGGGTTGTTCGTCTCGGTTTGATTTAGAATTTCCGCACTAAAGAGCTTTTAGTTTGGAACTAGCTTATCAGTGTCTCTAGAATTTTAGAACACTATTCAACTTCCATCAATAAAGGTTTAATACGAGAATGTATAACTGAACAAGGCTATTAAAGTCAAAGATCGGATATTAACAATATATATAACTGAATAACATGATATACATGCAAAGTGCTATATTCAAAGGAGTTTAGAACAATCTTCTATGAATCAATGTATTAGAACAATATATGCTTCGAATGATAATAAGGAAAGTAAAGCTCGCTCAATGTAACGAATTAGGTTGCAAGAGCTTGCACAAACATACTCAAGATAAACTAGGCTTGTTCAACCTTACAAGAATTTTAGGAACTTGTACAATAATGATTTAGGAATGGGAACATGCATTCAATATGAAAAGAATGAAGCTAGAAAGATTGCTCAATGTAAAGAGTTAAGGTTTAGGAACTTGCCTTGTTTGTAAGCTACAAAAGTGTAAAATAATCTCCAATTACCCTACACGTATCATTACAATCGCAATAACAATTAGTTGTATGAATATTAACACTATGGATATTAAACCATCATTTAGGTCATAACCCTAACCTAGCACTTAACCATTTAGGTTAACATACTTAATGAATCTGAAATCGCATTACGAGCCAACATAACTTACTCGTTCATTTCTAACTTTCGAAAACATCACTTTTAGTTTCATTATATAACTCAATTAACAATCACCTAAAACTCTTATACACTTTGTATTACAACACCTTACAATCATTATCAGAAGTCACAAGATCCTTAATATGCGCTAAACAAACCCCAAGTCAATACAAGGCTAAGGCTTATATCTGTGTCACTCAAGACACGACGAGAACCGAGCCAGATATGCTACACAAGGGCCACAGATGCGATGCCTCGCCCAGCTTTTTTGCGTAGCTCGAAATAGACTCTACTTTGGCCAAAAATCCCAATTTTACAGAAAATCTCCCAATTTCGACATCTAACACTTTGTCATATTATAGTTATACATGCTAAACACCATTCTATATACAAAAACATTACATGAACATCATTTTGAAGAATCAAAACTATATTTTCCCACATTTCCTCATTTTTATACTTTTAACGAATTTGATCACCACGAATTCGTTTCTTAATCATTTGACACGATTCGAACTACATTGCTTTCATTTCTTAATATATTATCACAATCCACCAACAAATTACAGATTACATCACATATTGGACAAAAAATTTGGTACTTTCTAAGGCCATATTATAAGAATACTAACACTGTGATTTTCCTTTTTCTTTCCACAAACCAAATTCATGAATTTGATCACTAAAGATTATATATCCATATAATCAACAATTCAAACCCTAATCCAACAAAATTCCAAGTCACAGAGAATAGATATTACAAAACTAAGAGTTAGAATTAGGACTAGATTATACCTTTAATCCTTGATTGATGAGAAGAAGAATGACAAGGAATTTTTTCCCCCTTGATACTCCAATTTTCTTAGCACAATTTACAGAGAAAACTCTCCTACCAAGCTCTCTCCACATTCTGTTATTTCTCCTTCTCACTAGACCCTTCTCTGAACTTAGCCTTAGAAAAAATAAACGCGTTGAAATATACTAACTCCCACTTCCCCACTAACGTCAGGTAAAAACCAACAGGTAGCGTCAGTTGAAAAAGCCAAAGGCCACAAGGCCTTGTTTGGCTAAGCACATATTCCCAATACTAAATTATTATTATATTATTTATATTATATAGTTACTTTGTGTCACACTCTAATTAATTTAAATAACTCTCATAATAATAAAAATCTTATTATCATTATACTTATAATTAATAAATAATTATATATCTAATTTAATTAATAAATTAGAAATATCACTTTATTTAATTTATTTATTTCATTTGTAATATTCATGAACGCAATCAAATTGCAAAAAAGTAATGCGAAGCGTGTAAAATCGAGTTTAAAATTTTTACAAACCATATACCCGGATCACCCTTTATGCACAATTATTAATTAAACGAAAAGATAAAGAATAAAATCATACCCTTGAAGATCGAGCTTCCTCGTGCACAAGTTCACCTCCAAATCCTTTTCGCTCTCAACTTGAATCCACCGGTTTGGTTCCTTCCTTCGATCAACGCTAGCCACCCAAATGTTTGGCCTCTGTAGGTGATCCACCAAGGAAGAAGAAAATTCAAGAAGAAGGGTATTCACTCAAACCCTAGTTTTTCTATCTCTATAGAAAAGGTGTACTCTCCAAACAATTGGAATTATTACGTATGTTGAAAAAGTCAACAACCCCACCACCCATAATAAATACTCTCTTATTTATAGATGTGGGCAACCCACCTTAACAATTAAGGAATTGGGTTTTATTTAATTAATTAAATTCTTTTAATTAATTAAGCTCCCTAATCTTATTAGGATAATTAATTAAACTCCTTTAACTAATTTTCCTTCCTAATCCAATTAGGAATAAATGAGAGTACTTATATTAAATTAATTCCTAAACTCTTTTAGAAATTAAAATAATAATAATTGTAATAATATTAATAAGACTCTCTTATTAATTTATATTTAATATTTCTAAAATATTAAATAATAATATTAAGCTATTTAATTTATTCTATCACCATAGATTAAATTAAATATACTTAACATATTATTACGATTATGCCATTAACTTCTTAAATAATTATTCTTCCTTTTATGGTGTGACCCTTTAGGTTCTCCATATTAAACCTATTGTGAATAAATCAATTAGAATAATTTAATCTTATTTAAATAAATAAATTAAATAATTAATTTATTTAAATAAATAATATTTATTCTACAATAGATAAGCCTCCCTAATGATCAACGACTTTCCGTCCATAATATATAGATTTCAACATTAATCATTAAAGAACCTTTCGAGTAAATAGTTACCGCATAATTCAATCCTTCCACCATACAATGTCCCAATTAAATATAAGACATGGAATTATCACAAGTCTTATTTTATTTAATTATATGTATTTCGATCCTTAAATGCACAACTCAAATAATGCAAATTAGAAACTCCTTTCTAATTTCATTCTCGCTTCGCCAAGGACTACCGGGTTGTCATTTATCGAATCACATAGACATTTCTCTTCTTTTATTAGAAGTGGTAGATTCTTTATCGATCATACATTATCTCCATGTACAACTTATTATACCCAAGCATACCTTTGATATACCCTAAGGGTCTTAAGGAATAAGTCAAAGTATAACTCATCATACACAAGATACTATGATGATCTCAAGTCCAAGGATTACTTGACTACTATCACTACAGAATTCCTATCGACAGCAAAAATAAAACTCCATTAGGTATTCCTTAGCGAGCCAATGCTCAAAGGAACTTATTCTCTAATAAGCACCTACATACTTGCTTTTAGTGTTCCACACAAATGATCATGAGATCAATCATCCTCATCCAATGAGCAAGTTAACGATGTACCAAATCTATCCGGATTCACTAATCCCCAATTTAGTAATCCAACGATTGGGAACTATTTTAGTTTTAAGCTTTCTAAGAATTTAGATCTCATTAGAATGATCATCATCATTATTCTAAAAGCATTGCTTAAAACTACGGGTTTATCACATATTATAAAACAAAGATCATGTAGATAATTAAAAGCCTTTAATAAATTAATACTTTTTATTAATAAATGAATAAGATTGTTACAAAGTATATGCTTTATCATCAAACATGATCGGGCTTGTGTGCATACTACTTTCAATCTCCCACTCAGCACTAAAGCCAATCGTCATGGTATCTCATATACTCTTCTTCTCTAAGTGACGATTATCCCGCCGTTGGATAAGCTTTTAGTTAATGGATATGTAATGTTGTTCATGAGAGTCCACTATCTCTATAGTGATTTCCCATCTTCAATGATTCTAATAATCAAATGAAAGTGCCACAACACATGTTTAGATCCAAGATGAGACTTAGAACTATTCCTAGTTCTCAGAATGAACTTTTAATCCAAACAATCAACTCATAGCCTTCATTTATAGCTATATACTTTGTCTTTATCACTAAAAACAAAGAACTCTTTTGTCGCTTGAACCTTTCCAATTCATCGCACTAACTGCTCAAGGTAACCCTTTACCTTAAAGTGGATTTTCTCGTCATCTTGTCTGTCTTCTAAAAACTTGAGTCCGTAAGCCCTCTAGTTTTAATTTAGACCCACCATGAATATGATCACATCCTTAGTGCCTAAGTAAGCACTTTAAGATGTTTTTCACCGACTCATAGTGAACTTCTCCATAATACGACCGATCAACATCGTGTCTCGTATATTTCATCAGCATACATGATTGTCACTCATGCGACCTCTCTTTTTCGTGAGTCTGTGGGGACTATTAAGAGAGATACACCCATAGCTCATCAACATGAGACATCTCTTGAGTTTGCCATGCTAAACGACTTTTAGCATCAAATGAATATACGCTCTCGGGTTAAGTCGAGCATCCTCTTAAATCTATCTATATAGATTTATATCCCCAATTAAGATACTCTTCCAAATCATTCATGGAGGAATGTTTAGACAACTTTATCTTTACCGATCAGAGCATTGGTATGTCATTCCTCATCCGTAGTATATCAACATATAATACTAGAAATGTCACGACGCTTCCCAATCGACCCTTTTTGTACACACTAGGTTCATTCTTATATTTTGATAAAATCAAACTCTTTTGATTGCCTCATCAAAACGAATCGTTCCATATTTGAACTGCTTCAATCCATCATCATCAACACTTACCTCATCGTATGTAATCGATCATCATCTTCTATCATCATCATCATCTATGATGAATCCATACCTCCTAGGTATCTTCTTGTACTATTCCGCATTTACGATCTCATTGGGTACAATAGTCTATCTATCTATAGTGTTCCTCTTATTCGACTTATAAGGTTTTGTGGTTCTTGAACTTTTCAAGATCTATTATCCTCCCACTAGCCCCTTTTTAATGATAAACACCTTTATCTTAGAAGGCGCGCAGGTTTCAGAACAAACACCTTTTGCTAAGTAGAATTATAGAACATATACCCTAAACTTACTTTTAGATGTCCCACAAATCAGACTTTGTCAAATCTTGTCCCAAGCTTATCCTTTTGAAACCTTTTCACATAAGTCGACAACCCTTATCTTAACATACTTAAGATTAGAATCCTCCCCGTCCATAACTTTTATGGAGTCTTCAAATGGATTTTGAGGTTACCTTTTCAGAGATATGCAAATATTTCTAGTGACATTATCCCTGTAAGGATACCGGAATGTCAGAAAATCATTATGGACCGCACTATGTCCAACAAGGTACGATTTTTCCTTTCGTATACATCAATCAATTATTATCAGATCAAGATGTGTCCATTATGAGAAAAAACCATTTTAGATGATCTAGAAACTTATCAGACAAGTATTTATTCCTCGATCTAATCAAAGAATCTTAATACTTTGCCAATTTGTTTCACTTCAATTCTTTGAACCTTTCAAATAATTCACACTTGATTTCAAAGAAATACACACATTCAACTCTTTGAATGATCATCTCCTTTTCTTATACTAATTTGTTCAATATGCAAAATTATTTTCACGTAAGTCAAGTATACAAAATTTATTAAGTAATATTCCAGCTTATATACAAAACATTATTATTATAAATAGAACAACAATTGTTCTTAATTATAATACCAAAGATTTCATCATCCAACAATAAAATGGAAATAATATTTTAACAAGAACTGAATACAATAACAACTTATCGACTTAATAGATTTGCCCGTAGGCATTGCTAAACTATAAGTTTCTATAGCTAATGCAAAGAACCTTTGCTTCATTTCCCACACATAGATTACTTATATTTTTGTTTAGCTTTCTCTACTTCGCTTGGTCCTTTCATAAATCTATATTTATGATAACCAAAGTCGGATCCAATACCCAAGTAGAACCTCGACTTAAAGAAAAATTTATTTCAAATCATGAACAAAAATCAGATTGTAAATCAAACTTCACTAAGCTTCTTTGGTTAGCCTCTCAAGATGCTTCTCGCAGCTTTTTTCCAAAGGTCCAAAGCTTATTGCAAGGAAGCAAACTCTTTGCTATCCGTACGCTTTTGTTCTTATTATCCTTTGTTTATGCCTTCTATTTACCTTCTTTTGAATCGCTCTTCTTTTCGTAAGATCCTTTGCCCCTACCAAAGAAGACTTGATCTTTCTTGGTTGAAAGTGACTCTCAACATTTTTCAATATGTTAAGCAAATCAAATGAGGTCCGATATCTAGCTTGTTCATATGAAAAAAATTCACAACAATTGTGAAAGGAGTCCGGAGTGAGTGCAAGATCAAATCTCGCTCAACTCTCCATCCATGACAAAACCATTGTCCTAATCGATCAATCAAATTGATTATGTTAAGAACTTTTTATCTGCATCTATAATAGTGCCATCGGCCATTCTAGATCTAAGAGCTCCTTAGATATCTCGATATCTATCACCCCATTTTCCTCACCATCAACTACTTGATGTGCAGTGAATATAGAGAGCATCCATAGTTTCATGCCGACGCCAAGCTCAAGCTATCATGGATGCGAGCATGATGCATCGAGCCAATCAGGCATCATCTCGCCACTTTCTAAAAGTAGCAATCTCTTCCTCGTAGGCATTGTTCGCAACCATCAGCAGGGATAGGCGATTATGACATATAAGATAGCTTTTCAAATTATGAGAACTATTCTCAAATTCCTTAACCAATCCGCTTAATTCTTGGCCCGTTAATTTAGCATCTAATATGCTTCGCAAAGATAGTAATTTTAGACATTGTAAAATTTCAGAAATGAATTTGTAATTAACAACATTTTAACATACATTCTTTTATTAATTACCAAAATAAATTAGGTCTTGTTTTAAATTGGTATCTCCCACTATTTTCTTCAAACTATATTACCTCACTTATATAGTTCTAAGAAATCTAATTAAAGATTTGCTAGTGAGAATAAGGATCCCATTTCAAATGTATATAGCCTTGTGGTGACACAAACAAACTATATATAAATAAATAGGTAGACAACTTTTTGTCAATTACATCAACTATGCAACTCCTTTTTTTTTGCTCTTAGATTATTTTGATCAAGTGGTGGCACATCCGAATCAAAATTATCCAAGTTAAGTCCAACCTAGCACTCCATATATTCAAAAAAGAAAATATCATCCTTGTGGTGACACAACAAAACAATATTGTTCAATTTTCTTTATAAGCATCAAATGTGATAAATTAACATCTTAAATACTTAATACTTGCTTTGTGGTGACACAACAAAACTCATATTAAATATTTAATACTCTATTAATTTTATCATGCTAGAAGGCTTACGCTCGATATTCCAAATATCTTTGAACGCTTAGACTTAATATAAAAAATGAGGGTTTGTTATTAATTTGTCTCATCTTGCTTAGCTGCATTATATATATATATATATAAAATACGCCATATTAATGAACATGCAAGCATGTTTGCATAATATATAATATATATATATATAAGTAAAGCATGCACATATAGAATACTATATTCTACCCGATTGATTATGGACTTTTTTTTCTAGTTCGTTCACTAGAGCCACCAAGTGAACCAAAAGGTCAAACCCTAGGGGTGCAAGAAATAATATTTAAATATAACTATTACATTTAAACCCTGCCCCATTACAAACGGGTCTTCAAGCGCCTCATCCTCTTCCTCGATCTCCAATTTTTCAAAATTAATTCTAACTATTCCTATTACAAAACTATTTAAAATAAATAGAAACCTCGATCAAAAATAAGGGGAAGTACATAGAGGGAGATAGAATTTACATTAAGAAAAAAAATAGAGAAGACGAGGTACGCGCAGAATTCCATTTAATAAAACCCATACATTCATGCATCCAACTAAAATAAAATCCAATCATATCGTCAATAAATCCATAATCAATCCCATTTATTATCATACACATCACCATACGCATCAATAAATAACATTCATCTTATGAATAATAAACATTTAATATATATATCGATATCATTTAATGGGCAAATTTAGTTAGATAAAATCTATTTTTGAATCAAAATAAACTCCTTTATTTTAATCCAAATTTAAATCAAAATAAAACTATTTTATTTTAATTTATCCAATTTTGAATAAAATAAACTATTTTATTTTAATCAAAATCTTTAATCAAAATAAACTCCTTTATTTTAATTAATTATGGAATCCAATTCCATATAAAAAAAATCTTTAATTAAAATAAACTCTTTATTTTAATTAATTATTAATCCAATTCCATGTAAAAAAAAAACTTTATTAAAGGAAACACTTGATTTTCTTTCCTATTCACAAATAAACTCCTTTATTTTGAATAATATGAAATCTTATTTCATATTTAAATAAACTCCTTTATTTAAGGAAATTACTGGATTCTTTTCCTCCTATTCACAAATAAACTCTTTTATTTTGAATAATATGAAATCTTATTTCATATCTAAATAAACTCCTTTATTTAAGGAAAGATGGATTTACTTCCTATTCACAAATAAACTCCTTTATTTTAGGAAAAATAAAATCCAATTTCAACTCCAATTAGTTATCATGGAATCCAATTCCAACTCTAATTAATTAAATTTCAATTCTAATTTTAAAATTAAAATAAACTTTTTAATTTAATATTAAAATAAACCTTTTATTTTAAAATTAAAATAAACTTTTATTTTAATTATTAAAATAAACCTTTTATTTTAATTATAAATTTATATTTTAATATTAAAATAAAATATATTTATATATTAATATAAAATAAATATTTTATTTATAAAATTAAAATAAACTTTTATTTTAATATATATATATATATATATATATATATATATATATATATATATATATATATATATATATATATATATATATATATATATATATAAAATATTTATATTGCAATATTTATTTTATATATTATTAATATAAATTTTTTTTTAATTTTTTTTTTTTTTTCCATAATTATATTTTTTTTTTTATTTATATTATATAATAATATTTATATATTTTTTTAATATAATATGATTTTTTTTTATTTTTTTTATATTTTATTTCCTTTTAATTATTTATTTTTAATTTCATATATCGTCAAAAAAAAAAAATAAAAAAATTTTTTTTTAAAAATTAAAATGAAAAAATTTTTTTTTTTTTTTTTTTTTTTTTTTTTTTAAATTTTATACAATAAAATTATGCCCAATTAAATTGTTCTAAACACATATCAATATACATATCAAATTAAAACAATTAATAATTCGTATAAAGGTTCGGCTCGATGCCACGTTAGGTTTGTAATATTCATGAACGCAATCAAATTGCAAAAAAATGCTAAGCGTAGTAAAATCGAGTTTAAAAATTTACAAACCATATACCCGATCACCCTTTATGCATAATTATTAATTAAACGAAAAGATAAAGAATAAAATCATACCTCAAGATCGAGCTTCCTCGTGTACAAGTTCACCTCCAAATCCTTTCGCTCAACTCAATCCACCGGCTTTGGTTCCTTCCTTTCGATCAACGCTAGCCACCCAAATGTTTGGCCTCAGAGAGGTGATCCACCAAGGAAGAAGAAAATTCAAGAAGAAGGGTGGTTTGCTCAAACCCTAGTTTTTCTATCTCTATAGTAAAAGGCGTACTCTCAACAAATCGAATTATTACGATGTTGTAAAAAGTCAACAACCCCCACACCCATAATAAGACTCTCTTATTTATAGATGTGGGCAACCCACCTTAACAATTAAGGAATTGGGTTTTATTTAATTAATTAAATTCTTTTAATTAATTAAGCTCCCTAATCTTATTAGGGATAATTAATTAAACTCCTTTAACTAATTTTCCTTCCTAATCCAATTAGGAATAAATGAGAGTACTTATATTAAATTAATTCCTAAACTCTTTTAGAAATTAAAATAATAATAATTGTAATAATATTAATAAGACTCTCTTATTAATTTATATTTAATATTTCTAAAATATTAAATAATAATATTAAGCTATTTAATTTATTCTATCACCATAGATTAAATTAAATATACTTAACATATTATTACGATTATGCCATTAACTTCTTAAATAATTATTCTTCCTTTTATGGTGTGACCCCCTTTAGGTTCTCCATATTAAACCTATTGTGAATAAATCAATTAGAATAATTTAATCTTATTTAAATAAATAAATTAAACAATTAATTTATTTAAATAAATAATATTTATTCTACAATAGGATAAGCCTCCCCAATGATCAACGACTTTCCGTATAATATAGATTTCAACATTAATCATAAAAGAACCTTTCGAGTAAATAGTTACCGCACAATTCAATCCTTCCACCATATAAATGTCCCAATTAAATATAAGACATGGAATTACCGCCAAGTCTTATTTTATTTAATTATATGTATTTCGATCCTTAAATGCACAACTCCAAATAATGCAAATTAGAAACTCCTTTCTAATTTCATTCTCGCTTCAAGCCAAGGACTACTGGGTTGTCATTTATCGAATCACATAGACATTTCTCTTTTTTTGTAAGTGGTAGATTCTTTTATCGATCATACATTATCTCCATGTATAACTTATTATACCCAAGCATACCCTTTGATATACCCTAAGGGTCTTAAGGAATAAGTCAAAGTATAACTCATCATACACAAGATACTATGATGATCTCAAGTCCAAGGATTACTTGTACTACTATCACTACAGAATTCCTATCGACAGCAAATAAAACTCCATTAGGTATTCCTTAGCGAGCCAATGCTCAAAGGAACTTATTCTCTAATAAGCACCTACATACTTGCTTTAGTGTTCCACACAAATGATCATGAGATCAATCATCCTCATCCAACGAAAAGCAAACGAACGATGTACTAATCTATCCTGGATTCACTAATCCCCAATTTAGTAATCCAACGATTGGGAACTATTTTAGTTTTAAGCTTTCTAAGAATTTAGATCTCATTAGAATGATCATCATCATTATTCTAAAAGCATTGCTTAAAACTACGGGTTTATCACATATTATAAAAAAAAGATCATGTAGATAATTAAAAGCCTTTAATTAAAAGCCTTTTTAATAAATTAATACTTTTTATTAATAAATGAATAAGATTGTTACAAAGTATATGCTTTATCATCAAACATGATCGCTTGTGTGCATACTACTTGCGGACTTCTCTTCTTATTTCTCTCTATAATTTCTCTTTATAATAATTGCTCTAAAGCTTTAGTGAATTGGTGAGAAATGAAGGAAGAATGAGCTTCTATTTATAGGAAAATATAGTTTCGATAATTGCACATTTTGGGGCTCAAAATATTACAGTACAATACCTCCAACTTTTCATTCATTTTTAATTTAGTCCTGCAAGTATTATCAAACTTGCACCACCTTCCCTAATAGTAAATAATGTGAATCAATAGTTCAATTATGTGAATCAATAGTTATAAACATGTGAAAATACGAATTACAGTATAGTACCTCCATCTATACCTCCATTTTTAACTTAGTCATGCAAGTATTATCAATCTTGCACTAAAACCCCTAATGGTACATGAATGTGACTCAATAGTACACACATGTGAACAAATAGTTATATAAGCATGTGAATTAGTAGCAATTAATTGCTCATTTATCCGATTAATTACCTGATTTATCAATATAACCCCCTGCACATCAATTATCATCTAATAGATGTCGATTTCCACTAACACTAATAATCCCAACACAATGGAACTATCAAATTCATCTTTAATCAACACGAAACTTATTCATCATTAATATTATAACTCACAATATTTAACAACCGTGTCATTCCAGAAAGAGGGGGCTTTTCGATAAGGATTTCTCCTTATTGGCGCGCAATTAGATGACCAAACCTTTCCTTGACAGAACTTCTAGACACTGTAAATATTGAAATTTAATAATATAAATAAATTTGTTATCTCAATTATTGATTTAATAATATAACATATTATGCAGATGATACTGTGACAATAATTGAATCAATAATATGAGAGATATGATGCAGCAATTACTGTAGCAATAATTGAGTATAACTGAGTGACTTCTCACGTAAACATCAATAACTAATACCGTGTGCTACTATGCAACCACGCGTATTACTGTACTTTTACTACCGGGTAGTTCAATAGTTTTAACGGTAACACTTTCGCCGTTATTTTTAATAAAAGATAATTCTGTCATTTTCTTACTACGACAATACTTCCGTTGTGGGGTCCACCAATGATTGTGCCGTCGTACGAATATTCCCCGACAAAAAAAAATATTTCCCGACCAAACGAATATTTTATAACAACTTGCATACTTTTGAAAAAATTTCACATATCACCCTTAACTTTAACCTTTTATCAATTTAACCATTTACTAAATAGAATAATTATAAGAAAATTGAATACTTTCATTTCATAAAATTCGGGGTCTCACAATCTCCCCTCCTTATGAAATTTCACCCTCGAAATTTACGTATGTACTTGGTATGCCGAAGAGGTGAGGATACCTTGAATACCTTTATCGTCGAAAACATTACATGTTGCATACATGCATGCCCGATGTCCTCCGATTGCCTCTGAATGCACATTTGTCCCTTAAATAGCCATTTTCAGTCTTGATACTGACCTCAAATCTCAAAATATAAAGAATGAAAGTTTTAGGTCTACTCATTATCTTTCCGAATCATCCTGAATCACCTCAATCGGAGTTTGTATGAAAACGTTATGCCCAATTTACTAAAAAATGTCCGGACAGATTTTGGCTTAACACTTGACCAGCGCCTAGGCGCGCAAGAACAAATTCTAAGCACCGAGCCTAGTGCTTAGGCGCTCGACCTTTGACACTTAACTCTAATTTTCCAGATTTTGTAACTTTTGACACACATACTTCAAATCTTCATAACTTCTTCATCCGTTATAGGAATTAGTCCGTTTTCGAGGCTATGGAAAGCTTGTAACATGCTCTATAAAACCCCCATGATTTCATAATTTTTTAGATTCATTAATTATTCCGAAATTTGGCTCCAAAGTCCCCCAATACTAAATTTTTACTAACAGCGATACGTGAAAAAAGTTATGAACACACGACATACTTGGCGGTAAAACGAGTCTATAGGCCACAGTTCCTACTCGATTGAGGATTTCAAAATGGGCCAATTAAATCGAGGGTTGAGATAACGCCTTCTTGAACCTTCTTCTTCACATTCATCAGATTCGGGTGTGTAGCTTGAGCGGCTTTAACTTTATCAATTAAAGTCAATTCTACTCGTATATTCGTTATCTTCACGTGGGTCCCTAGAGTCTTTAACTCTATCTTCATCATTTGTAAGTTATACGAAATGGGTTTTTGTGTTAACAACATCGCACTCGTAAACGCATACGATCTTCTACTAAACGCGCCGCCACCACGTTCGCTTTTCTTTCACGATGATATCAATGGTATAGTCGTAATCTTTAACATCTCGAGCCAACGTCTTTGGTAGCGCATATAATACGCTTCTAGGTGAAGAAATATTTAAGGATTTTAGAAATGGGTTTTGTCTCGAGGTCAATACAAAATTCAATTTCACGCCTAGGGGTAAAGCTAGGAAGTTCTTCAAGAATACGCCAGGAAATTTATTAACAATAGAAATATCATTCAAAACTGTGACCCTCATCCAAGACTTGGATAACACATCACATTGATACCTATCAACTTGCCATCGTCATTCACACCGTCGCCTACGAAAAGTCTGGCTTCGGTGCATCCCAAGACTTAGAAGTCACTAGCGAAAGGCTCGGGGCTCTTTTCTATGGCTTGATATGACAGTGATTGACTTTAGTGGTTTGGTTGCTTGAATTCGCATAACAGGTTGGTTAGAAATATAAAAGCTAACAACCTTACGAAAATAATCAATTTTGGCAATGATGAGTAGTTAACCAATCGATTCCTAAAATCGCATCAAAGCCAAGTATTTTCAAAGATATAAGATCGACAGGTAACGTGAAAGTGTCGATTTGAATCAACAAGATTTATAAACAGTGGAGGTAACGAAGGTTTCTACTAACGAAGTTTCAACCAATAAGTCAAAGTCTAACTTCTCTAGGGTCAAATTTAAACGTTGAGCGCAAGCAAAAGAGATAAAATAATGGGTAGAACCGGTATCTAATAAGGTATAGACTTTGCAAGAATTTATAATTAACTAACCCGTGCTAACTTCGTTCGGGTTACTCGCTTTTTGAGAAGTCACGAAAAATACTCTTCTTGAAACCACCGACTTTGTTTTGTCTGTATCCGCCTTTGGTGCCACCGTCGTATCTAGACTTGACTTTGGTGCACGACAAAATCGGGCTAGGTGACCTTCTTTTCCACAATTGTAACATGCTTTGGATTGCATCGTGCAGTTTGGACTTATGTGTCCTTCCCCTCCACATTTGTAACATACGACCGGTGGTCGTTCTCCTTCCTTAACAACAGGTGCAGGTGCTGACGTTTGTCCATCATTATTGAATCTCCTCTTCTTGAAATGTCCACTCTTATTGTCCTTGCCATGATTACCACCGAAGTGGTTACCATTTTAGACATGATAATTTCCCCCACAATGGTTATCATTGTTTCGATGGTCGTTGCCACCGGTACGATTATTATCGTGTTGTTGGTCATTGCCTTTTGGTTATACTGACTCATTATCGCGCTCCAATAACTGAGCCCTATTCACAACATCTGAATATAAATAAAGTTAGTGAGAAATGAGGTATTGACGTATTTCGGGTTTCAAATCTCTTAGAAATATTCGCGTCATTCGCTCCTCATTATCGACCAAATGGGATGCAAACCGGAATAACTCCGCAAATTTAGTCTCGTACTGCGACACAGTCATATTATTTTGCTCCAACTTGATGAATTCCACCTCCTTCATGTGACGAATACTTTCGAGAAAGTACTTGTCGTTGAACAACTCTTAGAACTTCTCCCAAGACATCTTGAGTGTGTCAGGCTGGGTACGTTTTACAAATTCCCACCAATAATCTGTCTCTTCACACAACATAAAGGTGGCAAAGGGAACCTTTTGCTCCTCGGAGCATCCCAAGACATCAAATATCTTGTTGATCTGCTTTATCCACGTTTCTACCTTAAGTAGTTTTGGCTCTCCAAAAATCTCCGGTGGTCCCAGCTCCTTGAACTGCTTAGCGGTGACCGACCGTGGGTTGCTAGTGTTTCCACCTGCATTTTGAACAGGAGTCTCTCTCGCTTGATGTTGCATGAATTGCATAAAGCCTCTGAACATCTCATCATTCATTATCTGATCAGTGTTGTTATTTACCTGAGGATTATTGTCTTCCTGTTGCACATTATCCCGGGTATTGATCGTTGGTGACACAACGGTCTCATGTGCTTCATTGCTTATCTCAACATTTTTGGATGCCATTTTCAAATACTGCCACAAAACAAGGGTTAATTAACATATCACATATTATCCCTATACTCTGACCGACCAATTAAATACCAAATAAACTTAGGTAGGTCATACTAGCGAAGGAATTCCCCGTCTCTCCCCTCCTAGTTCTTGTCTCACATCTCAGCCAGGCATCATATCCCTAAGCTCTGATACCAACTGTGACGCCCCCAAAATAGGTATACATCACCCATCTTAAGTTGCCAAATACATGGTACAAAATTTAAATAGAACTTAATTATACAACAGTCGTGTAAAATATGACAAAACATAATCTAAGAGTTTTAATAAGAATATTGTCATCTAGACAATATCCACACTCAATAGAGTCCTCATTACATTTATTGTCACACTATTTAACAGAATAGTGAGGACTATTAATGCTATCATCTGAACCGTCACTTCGCTCCCCGACTAGTCCCGCCACGCTCTCATTTCCTAAAGAGAACAAAGTGAAAGAAAGGGTGAGCTCAACTAGCCCAAAGAAGAAATATTATGACTAAGATAATGCGTAATAAATTATCATTAGTCTTCAATAATGTTAAACCGATAAAATACAATAGACATCAAGTTTAATCTGCATATGAATAAGAAATCCATTAGAAGAGTCAAGTAGAGCATGATATCTACTATCTTCTATGATTTAAAACGTTTTCATCAATTTCTATCGTTGCGACTCAGCTTAATAAATAAACCACATCATCGAGTCATCCCTGCACTACGGGCCAAGGATATTCATTAAATCATCAATGGTCATGACTATACAGAATAATCCCTGGTCATAATCATACCAAAAACTATCCATTAATGCACTACAGGCTACTGAGGACTTTTACCACATCATTTATAACATTACAAGTCATGATTATACCGAATAATCCTTAGTCATAATTATACCAAGTCCATCTATGCACGTAAGCCAAAGATGACTTTCATCACAATATAAGCATGAGGATGATGACAATGACATAATAATTCAATAAAACAAGTTCAAGAATAAATTTTAAAGATTTATAAGTTAATTTATCTTGAAATCAATTACGTCCAAATTGTCAACATGATAATGCTTTGTGGAGTAAAATTCCAGAATGCTCAGAAGAATATTTCCATGAAGATACCGGATGAAGCACAAATATCCAGGATATTCTACTAATTTCATGGAGTATAGAAGCCAAAACTTTAACCAAATGAGTATCATAGAATATATGAAACTGCAAATGAATTTTCACCCGCCATGCGATAATCCACGTAGACAGATCATTTCCACAATACAAAGGATCATTCACCATGCATGTGATAATCCATATAGACAGGTTATCCCAATAGAATAATAAAGAATGGAACCAGGTCATGCGTAATCCACACAAACAGGATATTCTAACAGAATAATAAAGAATGGAATAACAGAAGAATTTCACTATGTATGCGGTACTTCGCATAGACAGATTATTCCAATATAATAATAAAGAATGGAATAACAGAAGCTCTCTTTATGAATACAAAAAAAATAATACCCCTTACCTTAGAAGGAACTGGATATTGGAATAGTGAGGTAGCAGACTTCTCTTCTTCTATCTCTCTATAATAATTGCTCAAAAGCTTTAGTGAATTTGTGAGAAATGAAGGAATAATGAGCTTTTATTTATAGGAAAATATAGTTTCGATAATTGCACGTTTTGGGGCTCGAAATATTACAGTACAATACCTCCAACTTTTCTTTCATTTTTAATTTAGTCCTGCAAGTATTATCAAACTTGCACCACCTCCCCTAATAGTAAATAATGTGAATCAATAGTTCAATCATGTGAATCAATAGTTATAATCATGTGAAAATACGAATTACAAAGATGCAGATTCCATCTATACCTCCATTTTTAACTTAGTCATGCAAGTATTATCAATCTTGCACCAACTCCCCTAATAGTACAGGAATGTGATTCAATAGTACACATATGTGAACAAATAGTTATATAGCCATGTGAATTAATAGCAATTAATTGCTCATTTGTCCGATTAATTACCCGATTTATCAATATAACCCCCAGACATCAATTATCATCGGAATAGATGTCGATTTCCACTAACACTAATAATCCCAACACAATGGAACTATCAAATTCATGTTTAATCAATACAAACTTATTCATCATTAATATTATAACTCACAATATTTAACAATTAGGTCGTTCCCAGGAAGGAGGGGGCTTTTCGATAAGAATTTCTCCTTATTGACGCGCAATTAGATGACCAAACCTCTCCTTGACAAAACATCTAGACATTGTAAATATTATAATTTAATAATATAAATAACTTTGTCGTCTCAATTATTGATTTAATAATATAACATATTATGCAGATGATACTGTGATAATAATTGAATCAATAATACGAGAGATATGATGCAAGATAATTATCAGAGCAATAATTGAGTATAACCGAGTGACTTCTCACGTAAGATCAATAACCAATACTGCAGCTACTATGCAACCACGCCAGACATCGTATTTTTTACTACCGGGTAGTTCAACAGCTTTTAATTCAGAACACTTTCGCCGTTATTTTTAATAAAAAATAATTCTGTCATTTTCTTACTACGACAATACTTCCGTTGTGGGGTCCACCAATGATTGTGCCGTCGTACGAATATTCCCCGACAAAAAGAATATTCCCCAACCAAACGAATATTTTGTAACAACTTGCATACTTTGAAAAATTTTCACATATCACCCTTAACTTTAACCTTTCATCAATTTAACCATTTACTAAATAGAATAATTATAAGAAAATTGAATACTTTCATTTCATAAAATTCGGGGTCTCACACTACGGGCCAAGGATATTCGGGATCATGTCATACACCTGTCCATCTTTGCACTACGGGCCAAAACTATCAATCAACAGTTCATTTTTGCACGTAAGCCAAAGATATACAACTGTAAAACTAATAATCAACAGTCCATCTTTGCACGTAAACCAAAGATGACTTTCATCACAATATAAGCATGAGGATGATGACAATGATATAAGCATTAATCAAACGAAATAAAGGATAAATATTAAAGACTTTAAATTTATCTAGAGTTTAAAAATATCCAAATTGTCAACATGATACTTCTTTATAGAGTAAAATTCAAGAATAATATTCATGTATCAAAAATAATTTGGACATAAAAGAAATATATTTTTCTAAAGAATAGTACCACATGAATAGTACTTTTGAATAAGTACCTCGTGAATAGTACCCCGGCATAAAAAGTGCCCCAAATACCCGAGTGAATAGTAACTGGATGAATAGTAACCCATGAATAGTAACTCGTGAATAATACTCTGGCATGAAAAGTTCCCCGAATACCCGAGTGAAAAATATTTGAGTGAATAGTAACTAGGTGAATAGTAACCCATAAATAGTAACTCATGAAGAGTATTTTAGTATGAAAAGATCAATAATTATCAAGAGAGCTCAGAATAATATTTCCATGAAAAGATACTGGATGAAGCACAAATATTAAGTATATTCTACTAATTTCACGGAGTATAGAAGCAATACATACGAAATGAAATAATATTACTCACATACTATAGAGTATGGAAGAAAATATTATTTCTACGAATAATGAAAAAATAATATCCCTTACGAAAATAATATTCCAACGAATATTTAATGAAGATAATATTCCTACGAATATTGAGCGAATCTAAGATAATATTTTTATAAATATTGAACGAAAAATTATATTCATACGAATCTGAAAAATAATATCTCTTCGTAATAATAAATAATACCCCTTACCTCGTAAGAAGACCGGATATCGGAATAGTGAAGTAGCAGCTGCTTCTTCTTCTTTCTCTCTATAGCTTCTCTCTATAATTGCTCTTCATGAGTCTTAGTGAATTGGTGAGAATGAAGGAAGAATGAGCTTCTATTTATAGGAAAACATAGTTTCGATAATTGCACGTTTTGGGGATCAAAATATTATAGTATAATACCTTCATCTTTTCCTTCATTTTTAATTTAGTCTTGAGAGTATTATCAAACTTGCACCACCTCCCCTAATAGTACATCATGTGAATCAATAGTTCAATCATGTGAATCAATATTTCTATACATGTGAAAATACGAATTACAGTATAGTACCTCCATCTATACCTCCATTTTTAACTTAGTCATGCAAGTATTATCAATCTTGCACCACCTCCCCCTAATAGTACATGAATGTGAATCAATAGTACACACATGTGAACAAATAGTTATAAGCATTTGAATTAATAGCAATTAATTGCTCATTTATCCGATTAATTACCCGATTGGTCAAGATAACTTCCGGACATCAATTATTTTCAAATAAATGTCGATTTCCACTAACACTAATAATCCCAACACAATGGAACTATCAATTTCATCCAGTAATCAACACGAACTTATTCATCATTAATATTATAACTCACAATATTTAACAACCATGTCGCTCCCGTGAAAGAGGGGGGCTTTCAGATAAGGATTTCTCCTTATTGGTAGCAAGAATTAGATGACCAAACCTCTCCTCGATGTAACTTCTGAGACATCATTCAATATTGGAAATAATAATATGAATAACTTTGTTGTCTCAATTATTGATTTAATAATATAAAATATTATGCAGATGATATTGTGACAATAATTGAATCAATAATATGAGAGATATGATGCAAAAATTACTGTAGCAATAATTGAGTATAACTGAGTGACTTCTCACGTAAGCATCAATAATCAATACCGTGTGTATACTATGCAACCACGCCAGACATCGCATTTCTTTTACTACCGTGTATTTCAACAGTCTAACGGTAAAACTTTCGCCGTTATTTTTATAAAAAGATATTTATGTCATTTTCTATTTCCGACAGTTATTCCATTGCGGGGTCAACCAATGATTGTGTCGTCGTACGAATATTTCCTGACAAAAAGAATATTCCCCGGCCAAACGAATATTTCCCAACACAACGAATATTTTATAACAACTTGCTTACTTTGCAAAATTTTCAAATATCACCCTTAACTTTAAACTTTTGTCAATTTAACTATTTACCAAAATAGAAAAATTGAATACTTTTATTTCATAAAATTCGGGATCTCACAAGTTAACACTCAAGGAGGATATGTAAAATATTTAGCGGCGTAAGGTTTCAGTTTTGCTAATTCAGAACTTGTCTGCCTGGAAATTTGGTATGGCGCAGCTGTCGACGTCGGGATTTTTAGTGTCCCTTTTCGTTACTTGTTCTTTGGTGTTCTCATGTTAATGTGAGATTTGTTTAAAAAAAACAAATGAAAAAGATCCGACATGTGTAATGTAGACGATTTGACTTTAAGAGTCGCCAGTTGGTGTTTTTAATTGGTTGCACTAACGTTGAAATGAAAAAGGTTTCAGACATCGACCCAAAGTTGTGACACCGCTAAAAGCGTCTCGTGAAACCGAGATTCATTAGGGTTCGGGGCTTGATTATGCAGAGGGAAGGTGTTAGGCACCCCGACATCCGTGTTGCTACTGATGGATCGCCACTTCTCAAAGAAATTTTTATATGAATGTGTGTGTGTGTGTGTGTGTGATCAATGTGCAATTATTTGAAAGTAGTGTGAGGCCTCGTCAGCACCTATATACACAAGGTTTGAATTTATAGAAAAAATCAGTTTTAACCAAGATATAGCAATGAAGTTTTGTAAAAGAGGTTTTTCAAACCCTGTGCTCAATAAGAATTGAGACCTTTTCATACTTCCATTTTATTATTAAATGTTCGGCTTGTTTGCTTTTATTTTCGAGATGTGAGGCATCTTTGAGAAAATAATATACAGCAGTTCCGAACTCCTTATGGGCATGATAGCCATCCAAGGAAATTCGTACACTGTAAATGATGTACAAGCTACTTACAGCTGAAAAAAGTCCATTACGGAAACCGAATCTAGATTCAGTATTCAGTATACTGAATCTGTGATCACATGATTCTTAGGCTCACATGATAATGCAATTTGTATGGAAAGCAGTAAGCAGTTATATATATATATATATATAAGTTGTAAATATATATATATATATGTG
Organism: Panax quinquefolius; assembly: GCA_020205615.1. Lineage (NCBI taxonomy): Eukaryota > Viridiplantae > Streptophyta > Magnoliopsida > Apiales > Araliaceae > Panax > Panax quinquefolius. Next base: position 76,255,249 of record CM035154.1, read on the forward strand.
TGTGTGTGTGTGTGTGTGCATGATCAGCCACCACGAAACAACTCCATGGGGGATCAAAAATGTAAATAAAGCAGTAAATGCTATCAACCGCCACGAAGTAAACTTCAGGCGGGACTTGAATGTAAAGAAAGCTATAAAAGGCCACGAAGTGAACTCCAGGCCTAACAGAAATGTAAATATATATATATAAGCAGTAAATGCACCTAATGTAAAATCCAGGCTCATCGGATATGTCCGACAACAATTATATATTAAAAGTATATATATATATATAAGCAATTAAACGCACCGGATATAAAATTCAGGCTCATCAGACAAAGTCTGACAACAATTTATATATATAAGTATATATATATAAGCAAATAAACGCTCCAGACATAAGTCTAGGCTCAATCGAGGCATAACTCGATAATGTTAGTCCATATAAAATATATACATATATATATATATGTATATATATACAGACAAAAATGAGAACCACGGACAGAAGTCCGGGCATACGCACACAACACGACTCTTAATGTGTAGAATAGTGTGTGCAAATATGAAGAGAAAGGCTTTATAAAGTGTAAGAAGGCTTACAGTGGGCTGCCAATGCAGACTTCTATGACTTTAAATGGATAAACACTCAGCTCCCGTCGGTAAATGTATGAATGTATGTGGGCTAACAGCTGTTTAAAAAGAGCAAGCACTCAATATAGGGTGTGTATAAAGTAAATTGGACAGGGCTTCCTCGCCTTTTCTCTTTAAAATGGCTAGCCCAAGCTCTATATTTATAGAGCTACTAGCCACAGGTGTACCTGCAGCTGCCAGGGCTACCCGGGGTTCTGCGGGTCCCTTCGTCTTGAAGTACGTACACTCGTGCACTTTAATGTCCGTTCAAACTTGCAGAACTTCAATCCGAGCATCCGAACGAGATATATACGACCTTCTTCGGACTACTTGTGTCGAGAGTTATGCAATGACATGGAATAGAGGTTGTATGAAGTCAGGAAGAGGGGACCATGCCCATAGTCTTCAAGCTTCAAATTCTATCCGGTGTGCTGCCACGCGTAATAGTCACTCGGGATTGGAACTCCTGGTTCTTAAAGGACATTGTTGATGTATGTATGTATGAAGCATTGAGACAACGCGCAGGTGTTGAGGTAGCAAGATGACGTATGACTCCTCATCGGGGTTATCGCCGATTTGAGTTGAAAGCAGACGTTGCTCAGGGTTACATCTGAGATTGGACTGCTGCAAGTGTTGAATGCCGTAATGTCATCTTGTGGATGCTTGTCTGCTCGGTGTTAGCTCCGGGTCTGAGGTATGAGTGCCTCGGCAAGAGGTCTGATTGAAGTTGATCGCATGTATTTGAAACAAGCATTTCCGAGGTTATCGCTTAAATCGCAAAGAGCATTCCTTGGTGTTATCGCCATGACCAAAACTCGAGGTTATCTTCGAGGTTGAAATGATGTTCCTGTGTGTGTTCCGGTTTGAGATCGATACTCCTTGTATGGTCCGGTTGAGATTGAACTTCCGGTATTATCCTGAATGGATGTGAACTGTCTTCCAAGGTTATCTCCAAAAGACGATTCTGCCCTCCTGCAGTGTTAGTAACAGTTGTGTAGAAAATTTCAAGTGTCTACAAATGCCCCTCTTTATCATATTCATGCAATGCAAGGCATGGATAGGATAAAGAATCCTAGACACTTGAAATGCAACAAGATAAACATGATGTTATGTGCAGCAACATGATTCAAACGTATGATACATGATTGTTAGTTAATCCTATTGGGATGACAATCACTGATGCCTTGGACATGCGATCCAAGTCTTCAAGGATGTTGACATTAGGGTTATCACCAAAGTCGTGAATCCTAGACACAGACTTCATTCTCCATAGAAGTATCTCTTGTGTATAAGAGATTTGTGGGGATAAAGCTTTATCTGTTTGAGGATGTGTATAACATATCCCACCATCCTGTCGGAGTTACTGCCAATAGTATAAACTTGTCAGGGTTGCCCGACCTTCATTGATGTGTGTATCACCGGATAAAGCCCTGTTGGGTGCATTGTCAAGGCTGCTTGACGTTCATTGATGTGTGTATCAATAATTGCATTAATTTGTGATCCTTGCTAGGGAAGGTTTCTTTGATGGGTTTACTTGCTATCAGCTGAGATAACGTCAAGGCTGTTTGACCTTCACTGATATATGTATCATTGGTTGAATTGTGTTGTAACCCCCACTGGGGATACGTGGATATTTGAAAGTGTTGCGTTGTGGCCCCCATCGGGGATATGTTATCGGTTTGTGACTTTGCATTGTAACCCCTGCCGGGGATACGTCTTTAATTTGTAACTTCGGCGTTGTAACCCCCGCCGGGGATACGTTGTTATTCCATAACTTCGGAGTTGTAACCCCCGCCGGGGATACGTGGATGTTCCATAACTTTGGCTTGTAACCCCCACCAGGGATACATCTAGGGTTGTGACCCTGCACTGACGGCATCGGACCTTTGTGAGGTATTGCCAAGCATGATTTGTGAAAGCTGAGGCCATTGGTATAGTATACCTTGTACATAGGTGAATACAAATGAAAGATGTGGAGCTAGATTGTGGCCCATGAAAACCAGGATTCCAGGCTATTCCGCTCAATCGCGTAGCATTTTTATTCCTGATTTGGCCTTTTTAGCTTGTGAGACCTCCTTTGCAACTCTAACTGGAGCGAGCCGAAGGTGTGGGACCCATATAGGAGTGTCGCAGTACACACCACGACGTAGCAGTGGACTCACGACCAACCGCGGGTATACAAAGCCTCATGGGTTGCTTTCATAAGTCATTTTCAAGTCATTTGACGAAGGAAATCTGAGAGCTTCTCTTCAGACCTGTTGAGTTCGGGCAACTTTCTGCATATTCTGCCACCATACAAGCGTTCTTCACTGTTCTAGTAATATATGCATGTATTTTTTCCAATTTCTATCCGTTAGAAAATGACTTATCACATGAAATGCATTTAGACACATAGTAGTGAATATGCATGCTGATATGACTTGATAAAATATATTCAACATAGCAAATGTTAGTATTAAACCATGCTGAACATAATAATGTGAAAAAATTTGAATTTTGAAACAGTCAAATTGGCACCTTTTACTGTCATTTCTTATCCTATTTGAGGACAAATGAGTAAAGATAGAAAAGAAAAATAATCCTGGTAATTAGACTACACTTACAGATTTTTTACTGTGATGTATTAATGCATGTAGGGTGTATATGATTGTGTATAGGTGTGCTACTGAATGGCCACCTAGTTATGCCTATGTGCATGTGGATAGTCCCAATTACAAAGGAGGCTATGGCAAAAAAAATTCAAAATGTAGGCATTGGGTAGTCATGCATTTTTAACTTTACAGTAGATGTATGTTAAAATAATGCATGCATGCATGTAATCATACGATGCATTTTGAAAAGCTCCAGGTAAGAATTTACCACACCCTTTCTGAGGTGATTTGGAGACTTATTGTCCAGATATTATGGATCCGGATCAGTCGAGTAGTTCCCGTAGGACCACTTCTGGTGTACGAAGGAGGGCTTCTAAAGTACCTCGACCTCATTCTGTTAGACAGCCGCGTCGTTTGGTGGAAGTTGTGATTCGTCCTATCCGAGTTGACGTATCGGATGTCGAGGACGAGGAGAAGGATTTACCTATTGAGGTTCCTGCTTCTGCTGCATGTGTTCCCCGTAGGGAGTTTCCAGGAATTCAAGTGGTGAACCCAGATCTTCTGGGTGACTTGAGTCGGCATCCTTCAGTATACCTGCACGCAAACGAGGTATGAAGTCAGATTTTAATCTTCCTTGTTTCCTATTGATGAGGAGTAAAGGGTTCTGATGTTAATCTGCATTTGATGTAGGTTCTTGGCTTTACACAGCCTCGAGGGAACTGGTTTAGCATCTACTCTATGTATCAGGCCCTGCATGATGACTATAGAGAGATTGTCCATGGCTGGGGATTCGGGATGTTCTTTTCCATTCTTCCCCGTCGTTGTCCCCTCGGGTTACCTCGTGGCATTGTTCGAAATACCGGTTTCACCTGCACTCGGTCACTCCATTCACGGATCGTGAGTTGATGATGACGCCGATGGATTGGCGATTTATCATAGGTATAGAGTTTGGAGGGGATCCAGTGCCTTGCACGGTGGATATTACCCCTACTGCCATCAAATCCTTGTTGGGAGTTCCGGTGGAGGCGCTCAAGGGCAGGACTATACGTACAGGTCCTTTGAGCGTAGAAGCTATGAGTGGGCTATTGAGTGAGCCTATACCCGATGATGTGAGAGTCAAGGATCACATTCTTTGGCGATTGTTCCCGATGATCATTAGGGGTTGCTTTATAGTAGATAACTCTTCTACGGTGTCCTTCGCTCTTATCAGCGCCACTCGACACGTGGACCGTATAGGAGATTATGATTGGGGTTCCTACACCTTTGCCTACTTTCTCAGGGGAATGCGCATGCGATGGCAGGGCTTGACCGAGGCTTGGTTAGGATTCTACCCATTTCTGCTGGTGAGTATTTCTCTTATCTTTTCCCATGTACAGGTTAAAAGTGTTAACTGACAGCAGATGTTTGCCTTTGTGTTGGCAGTTTTGGGCCTATGAGAGGCTTCCATGTTTGCATCCTGTGAGCGTGTTAGGTTTAGACACCTATCCACAAGGACGGAGATGGCATCATTCCATACTGGCGGAGGTCCCTGTAGCTGAGGGTTTTACTCATTGCCGCCTATAGCTAGAGTTGTTGACAGTGGATGTCATCACATGGGTTCCCTATTCTGGGGAGCACTCAAGTGTTGGGTTTGAGGACGGGTACTCGACTGGAGTTGAGTACGTTATGTCCACCCACAGGATTCCTCTCTTCACAGATGGAGGATGGGAGCTCTATTTAGGAGAGCGTGCTATCAGGAGCACTACAGGAGAGATTCGCATGTCGATCTTGCCTCCTGCCAGGCGTTAATAGCCTGTTTCGCAGTCACCCATCACTGACATCCCGTTGTTGGGGATTGACAGTTATACATTATCAGAGGGCCCCTATACTCAGGAGATGTTCCAGCATTGGTGGTTACCTCGTACCATTGGAGCTCAGACCCGTGCCACACAGTTTATGGGGGATATGGTTCCAGGATCCGTGATGATGACGGATTGGCTAGCCTGTGACAGAGATCCGACTCATGTGACACAAATTGACAGCTTGACCCGGCAGTTAGGCCGGGCACATTTCTTCATCCGGTATTTAGGTAGAGATCCTTCAAAGGCAGATACTTTTGATCCTTCCAGCTTTGGCGCTGGCCCCTCAGGTGACCCATATGACTTTGCCGGTGCAGATCCTCCTTTGTATAGGCCTGACATCCCTGTAGATAGAGATCAAGTGACTCAGGAGGAGTTATATCAGGTGGACAGGATTAACGATGTAGACATCGATACCATTGACTTCTTCTGATGTATTCTCGTTATCTCTTTTGATAGGCCTCTATTAGCTGCTGTGTAGCTTCGCCCCATTCTCGCTATATCTTTTGATAGGCCTCTGTTGAGAAGCTTCGCCCCATTTCCCTGTATTTTAGTTGTACAGAGATGTATTAGATGATGATATACTTAGGAATGTATGTACAATTTTTCCATTCCCTATATTAAATTGCCATTTATTGTATCATGCATGTTATTATGTTATGCATATATATATATATATATATATATATATATATATATATCCAGAGATATTCAGCATTGACCCTTGGATGGTCTTATGACACGGCCCGTATAGATGTCTTCTTCGATAGTTAGCCGTATTGATCATACCCCACCATTTTTGGTGGCATCTGGTATGCGCTCATGGTATGATAGTATGTCACCACCAAACAGGGTGATCAGAGATAATTTAGAAAAAGACACTATGACCTTGTTGATGTTTCAGGTTCCCACAGGGTTCATAGATGGTATGCTAGAGCATTGGGTACCAGATAGATAGGTTTTCCGCTTTGGGACCCGAGAGTTGACTCCTACTCTGGAGGAGTATGCACGATTGATGATGTCGCCACCGGGACGTATATCATAGGGCGTATACGGCGATTTGGAGACATGAAGCGGCGCTTCATGACCCTCACCGGCTTGAGGCGTAGGGTGGTACAGATGAGATTACATTCGGCCATGTGATATCCCAGCATTTTCTGTTTGACAGATTTGGCTCTGAGGATAGTTATGCACGATATTCTGGGGATTTCACCACACCGGAGGATCAGTGGCGTTTGGCCAGAGTGGATTTACTAATGCTGTGTGTATTGTCATACGTCTGCATGCCACTGTACATGGATGAGATGGAAATCAGTGTCATTATGGCAGTGAGAGCTCTCTGGGAGGGTCACACCATCCTACCGATGATTTTGGTAGAGACTCTGAGGTCGGCCACATATTGCTGCACTTATCCAGCAGGAGTGTTCATAGGTAGCTCGGTCATGCTGTACGTGTGGTTTATGTCATACTTGGGACCGATCGGCACATTCAGACGGCATGTATATTGTTTCACCCATGATATAGCAATGTCGTATTCTTCCAAATTCCACTACGCGTCACATGATGTTGCATCTTGGTCGCTTTTTCTCGGCGTGGATTGAGATCCATTCGCTATATTATCGTGTACAGGGCTTAGTTCACCTTACAGCTTCATTATTCATGCTTCGAGCATGAATTATGTACCTCTAGAAGGTTTGAGAGGGATGATCATCTACCACCCACTGGCCATGATGTGTCAGTTTGACCAGTTTCAGGATTTCCACCTATATGAGGGGGCGGTGATTCAGCATTTCACTTCTCGCCATTTATCATCAGCGGACAGATCCAGGTTGTATGACTGTTGGGATCTGCGAGAGCTAGCTGAGTTTTTGTCAGTCATCCTGGTTATTCTGTAGAGTATTCAGCATGGATGGAGACAGAGACTGCATCGGCTGCGGTAGTATCCATAGTGAAGGATTTTGATTCCGACGATGAGGAGCCTATGGAGGAGGCTGACATTCCCACCGATGGAGATTTGACTGCTGGGCTGCCAGCATTTTTGATGGATTCTCCCACCTCGAGTGCCATTGTTACTCAGTATTCGGCACAACATTTGGAGCAGAGCTTACATCTGATGACCTATGATAGAGATCAGGCTAGGGCCGCGATGTTAACAGCTCTTGATGGGAGAGACGCCGCTCTATCAGAGAGGGATGAGGCTAGATCAGCCAGAGATGCATTGATCATGGAGCGGGATGCCGCCCTATCTGCTAGGGATGTTATGAGACCTCAGATTTTATGAATAAAGATTTAAATTTCTCAAAATATTTTTTTTTGAATATTATGGTGTGGATTTGATATAATGTTATAGTTGTGGGTAATATTTACAAATTTTGCAAAGTAAGCAAATGGTTATATAATATTCGATTGGTCGGGGAATATTCATTTAACAGGGAATATTCGTACGATGGAACAATCATTGGTGCACCCCACAACTGAAGTATTGTCGTAGTAAGAAAACGACAGAATTATCTCTTATTAAAAATAACGGTGAAAGTGTTACTGTTAAAACTGTTGAACTACCCGGTAGTAAAAGTACAATGTCTGGCATGGTTGCTAAGAGCACACTACCAGATTGGTTATTGATGCTTACATGAGAAGTCACTCGCTTATACTCAATTATTGCTACAATAATTGCTGCATCATATCTCTCATATTATTGATTCAATTATTGTCATAGTATCATCTGCATAATATGTTATATTATTAAATCAATAATTGAGATGACAAAGTTATTTATATTATTAAATTACAATATTTATAATGTCTAGAAGTTCGTGAAGGAGAGGTTTGGTCATCTAATCATGGCGCCAATAAGGAGAAATCCTTATCTGAAAGCCCTCTTTCTTCAGGACGACTACCGTTGTTAAATATTGTGAGTTATAATATTAATGATGAATAAGTTCGTGTTGATTAAAGATGAATTTGATAGTTCCATTGTGTTGGGATTATTAGTGTTAGTAGAAATCGACATCTATTCCGATGATATTTGATGTCTGGGGTTTTATTGATAAATCGTGTAATTAATCGGATAAATGAGCAATTAATTGCTACTAATTCACATGCTTATATAACTATTTGTTCACATATGTGTACTATTGAATCACATTCATGTACTATTAGGGGAGTTAGTGCAAGATTGATAATACTTGCATGACTAAGTTAAAAATTGAGGTATAGATGGAGGTACTATATTGTAATTCGTATTTTCACATGATTATAACTATTGATTCACATGATTGAACTTTGATTCACATTATTTACTATTAGGGGAGGTGGTGCAAGTTTGATAATACTTGCAGGACTAAATTAAAAATGAAAGAAATGTTGGAGGTATTGTACTGTAATATTTTGAGCCCCAAAACGTGTAATTATCGAAACTATATTTTCCTATAAATAGAAGCTCATTCTTCCTTCATTTCTCACCAATTCACTAAAGCTTTAGAGCAATTATTATAGAGAGAAATTATAGAAAGAAAGAAGAAGAGAAGTCTGCTACCTCACTATTCCAATATCCAGTTCATTCTAAGGTAAGGGGTATTATTTCTTTTGTATTCATGAAGAGAGCTTCTGTTATTTCATTCTTTATTATTATGTTGGAATAACCTGTCTATGCGAAATACCGCATACATGGTAAAATTCTTCTGTTATTCCATTCTTTATTATTTTGTTGGAATATCCTATCTTTGCGGATTACGCTAGACCTGGTTCCATTCTTTATTCTTCTGTTGAATATCACGTATGCATCATGGATTATGCTGAAATTCGGTCCATTCTTTATTATTCTCGTTGGGATAACTCATGCATGCGGTCTATCGCATGCATGGTGAATTCTTTGTTATTCCATTCTTTATTATTCTCATTGGAATATCCTGTTTGTGCGGCGATTACGCTAGACTCGGTTCCATTCTTTATTATTATTCGCTGAATAACTCATCGTGCTGCGATTATATCGCATGCACGGTGAATTCTTCAGTTATTCCATTCTTTATTATTCTGTTGGAATATCCTGTCTGTGCGGATTACGCATGACTTGGTTCCATTCTTTATTATTCTGTTGAAATAACCTGTCTATGTGGATTATCACATGCATGGTGAATGATCCTTCGTATTCATTCTTTATAAAATTGTGGAAATGATCTATTTGCGTGGATTACTACATGGCGGGTGAAAATCCATTTGCAGTTTCATATATTCTATGATACTCATTTGGTTAAAGTTTTGGCTTCTATACTCCATGAAATTAGTAGAATATCCTGGATATTTGCGCTTCATCCGGTATCTTCAAGGAAATATTCATCTGAGCATTCTGGAACTTTACTCCACAAAGCAGTATCATGTTGACAATTTGGACGTAATTGATTTCAAGATAAATTAACTTATAAATATTTAAAATTTATTCTTGAACTTGTTTTATTAAATTATTATGTCATTGTCATCATCCTCGTGCTTATATTGTGATGAAAGTCATCTTTGGCTTACGTGCATAGATGGACTTGGTATGATTATGACCAGGGATTATTCGATATAATCATGACCTGTAATGTTATAAATGATGTGGTAAAAGTCCTCAAGAGCTTCTGTAGTGCATTGATGGACGCTTTTTGGTATGATTATGACCAAGGATTATTCTAAGATAGTCATGACCATTGATGATTTAATGAATATCCTCGGCCCGTATCAAGCAGGGATGACTCGATGATGTGGTTTATTTATTGTCGAGTCTCAAAGAATAAAAATTGATGAAAACATTTTAAATCATAGAAGATAGTAAATATCATGCTCTACTTGACTCTTCTAATGGATTGCTTATTCCACCGCAGCTTAAACTTGATGTCTATTGTATTTTATCGCTTTAACATTGTTGAAGACTAATGATAATTTATTCTCGCATTATCTTAGTCATAATATTTCTTCTTGGGCTAGTTAAGCTCACCTTTCTTTCACCGCTTTTCTTCGTGAAATGAGAACGAAGTCGGGACTAGTCGAGGAACCAGAGTGACTGGTCCAGATGATAGCATTAGTAGTCCTCACTATTCTATTAAAATAGTGTGACAATAAATGTAATGAGGACTCCATTGAGTGTGGATATTGTCTAGATGACAATATTCTTATTAAAACTCTTAGATAATGTTTTGTCATATTTTACACGACTGTTGTATAATTAAGTTGTATTTGAATTTTGTACCATATATTTGGCGACTCAAGATGGGTGATGTATACCTATTTTGGGGGCATCACAGTTGGTATCAAAGCTTAGGGATATGATCCCCGGCCGAGATGTGAGACAAGAACTAGGAGGGGAGAGACGGGGAATTCCTTCGCTAGTATGACCTACCTAAGTTTATTTGGTATTTAATTGGTCGGTCAGAGTATAGGGATAATATGTGATATGTTAATTAACCCTTGTTTTGTGACAGTATTTGAAAATGGCATCCGAAATTGTTGAGATAAACAATTAAGCACATGAGACCGTTGAGTCACCACAGATTAATGCCCAGGATAATGTGCAACAGGAAGACAATAATCCTCATGTAAACAATAACACCGATGAAATGGTGAATGATGGGATGTTCAGAGGTTTTATGCAATTCATGCAACATCAAGCGAAGGCGGATCCTGTCCAAAATGTTGGTGGAAACACTGATAACTCTCGGACGGTCACCGCTAAGCAGTTCAAGGAGCTGGGACCACCGGAGATTTTTGGAGTGCCAAAACTACTTAAGGTAGAAACGTGGATAAAGCAGATCAACAAGATATTTGATGTCTTGGGATGCTCCGAGGAGCAAAAGGTTCCCTTGCCACCTTTATGTTGCGCGAAGAAGAGGCGATTATTGGTGGAATTTGTAAAACGCATCAACCGACTTTAACACTCAAGATGTCTTGGGAGAAGTTCCAAGAGTTGTTCAACGACAAGTACTTTCCCGAAGTATTCGTCACATGAAGGAGGTGGAATTCATCAAGTTGGAGAAAAATAATATGACTGTGTCGCAGTACGAGACTAAATTTGCGGAGTTATCCCGGTTTGCATCCCATTTGGTCGATAATGAGGAGCGAATGACGCGAATGTTTCTAAGAGGTTTGAAACCCAAAATACGTCAATACCTCATTTCTTACAAACTTTTTTTATACTTAGATGTTGTGAATAAGGCTCAGTTATTGGAGCGTGATAATGAGTCAGCACAACCAAAAGGCAACGACCAACAACACGATAATAATCGTACCGGTGTCAACGGCCATCAGAATTATGATAACCATCATGGGGGAAATTATCATGCCAAGAATGGTAACCACTTCGGTGATAATCATGGCCATGACAATAAGAGTGGACATTTCAAGAAGAGGAGATTCAATAATGATGGAAAGACGTCAAACACCAAAGACCGTTGTTAAGGAAGGAGAACGACCACCGGTCGTATGTTACAAACGTGGAGGGGAAGGACACATAAGTCCAAACTGCACGATGCAGTTCAAAGCATGTTACAATTGTGGAAAAGAAGGTCACCTAGCTCGATTTTATCGTGCACTAAAGTCAAGTCCAGCTGAGACGGTGGCACCAAAGGCGGATATGGAAAAAACAAAGTAAGTGGTTTCAGGAAGAGCGTTTTTCGTGACTTCTCAAAAAGCGAGTAACTCGAACGAAGTTAGCACGGGTTAGTTAATTATAAATTCTTGTGAAGTCTATACCTTATTAGATACCGGTTCTACCCATTATTTTATCTCTCTTGCTTGCGCTCAATGTTTAAATTTGACCCCAGAGAAGTTAGACTTTGACTTATTGGTTAAAACTTCGTTAGTAGAAACCTTCGTTACCTCCACTGTTTATAAATCTTGTTGATTCAAATCGACACTTTCACGTTACCTGTCGATCTTATCTCTTTGAAAATACTTGGCTTTGATGTAATTTTAGGAATCGATTGGTTAACTACTCATCATTGCAAAAATTGATTATTTTCGTAAGGTTGTTAGCTTTTATATTCCTAACTAACCTGTTATGCGAATTCAAGCAACCAAACCACTAAAGCCAATCACTGTCATATCAAGCCATAGAAAAGAGCCCCGAGCCTTTTGCTGGTGACTTCCAAGTCTTGGGATGCATCGAAGCCAGACTTTCTGTAGGCGACGGTGTGAATGACGATGGCAAATTGATAGGTATCAATGTGACGTGTTATCCAAGTCTTGGATGAGGGTCATAGTTTTGAATGATATTTCTATTGTTAATAAATTTCCTGGCGTATTCTTGAAGAACTTCCTAGCCTACCCCTAGAGCGTGAAATCGTATTTTTTATTAACATCAGTACAAAACCCATTTCTAAAACCCTTAAATATTTCTTCACCTAGAATGAATGTATTATGCGCCAAAGACGTTGGCTCAAGCTATTGAAGATTACGACTATATCATTCAATATCATCGTGGAATAGCGAACGTGGTAGTAGTAGCGACGTTGAGTAGAAGCGATCGTATCGTTCATTTGAAAGTGCGATGTTGTTAACACAAAAACCCATTTTGTATAACTTACAAATGATGAAGACAGAGTTAAAGGCTCTAGGGACCCACGTGAAGATAACGAATATAAGAGTAGAATCGACTTTAATCGATGAAGTTAAAGCCGCTCAAGCTACACACCCGAATCTGATGAATGTGAAGAAGAAGGTTCAAGAAGGCATTATCTCAACCCTCAATTTAATTGGCCCATTTGAAATTCTCGATCGAGTAGGAACTGTGGCCTATAGACTCGTTTTACCGCTAGGTATGTCGCGTGTTTATAACGTTTTTCACTTATCGTTGTTAGTAAAAACTTAGTCTTGGGGGACTTTGGAGCTAAATTTCAGAATAATTAATGAATCTTAAAAATTATGAAATCATGGGGGTTTTATAGAGCATGTTACAAGCTTTCCATAGCCTCAAAAATAGACTAAATCCGATAATGGATGAAGAAGTTATGAAGATTTGAAGTATGTGTGTCAAAAGTTGCAAAATCTGGAAAATTGGAGTTAAGTGCCAAAGGTCGAGCACCTAAGCACTAGGCTCAGTGCTTAGAATCTGTTCTTGGGCGCCTAAGCACTGGTCAAGTGTTAAGCCAAAATCTTTCCAGACATTTTTTAGTAAATTGGGCATAACGTTTTCAGAAAAACTCCGATTAATGTGATTCAGGATGATTCGAAAAGATAACTAGTAGACCTAAAACTTTCATTCTTTATATTTTGAGATTTGAGGTCGGTATCAAGGTCTAAAATGGCTATTTTAGGGATTGATGTGCATTCACAGGCAATCGGAGGACATCGGGCATGCACGTATGCAACATGTAATGTTTTCGACGATAAAGGTATTCAAGGTATCCTCACCTCTTCGGCATACTAGGTACGTACGTAAATTTCGAGGGTAAAATTTCATAAGGAGGGGAGATTGTGAGACCCCAGATTTTATTAATAAAGATTTAAATTTCTCAAAATATTTTTTTTTTAATATTATGGTGTGAATTTGATATAATGTTATAGTTGTGGCTAATATTTACAAATTTTGCAAAGTAAGCAAGTGTTTATATAATATTCGATTGGTCGGGGAATATTCGTTTTAACAGGGAATATTCGTACGACGGCACAATCATTGGTGGACCCCACAAAGAAAGTATTATCGTAGTAAGAAAATGACAGAATTATCTTTTATTAAGAATAACGGCGAAAGTGTTACAGTTAAAACTATTGAACTACCCGATAATAAAAGTACAGTAATACGCATGGTTGCATAGTAGCACACGGTATTGGTTATTGATGCTTACGTGAGAAGTCACTCAGTTATACTCAATTATTGCTACAGTAATTGCTGCATCATATCTCTCATATTATTGATTCAATTATTATCACAGTATCATCTGCATAATATGTTATATTATTAAATCAATAATTGAGACGACAAAGTTATTTATATTATTAAATTTTAATATTTACAATGTCTAGAAGTTCTGTCAATGAGAGGTTTGGTCATCTAATCATTGCTACCAATAAGGAGAAATCCTTATCGAAAAGCCCCTCTTTCCTCGGGAACGACACTGGTTGTTAAATATTGAGTTATAATATTAATGATGAATAAGTTCGTGTTGATTAAAGATGAATTTGATAGTTCCATTGTGTTGGGATTATTAGTGTTAGTGGAAATCGACATCTATTCCGATGATAAATGATGTCTGGGGTTATATTGATAAATCGGGTAATTAATCGGATAAATGAGCAATTAATTGCTACTAATTCATATGTTTATATAACTATTTGTTCACATATGTGTACTATTGAATCACATTCATGTACTATTAGGGGAGTTGGTGCAAGATTGATAATACTTGCATGACTAAGTTAAAAATAGAGGTGTAGATGGAGGTACTATACTGTAATTTGTATTTTCACATGATTATAACTATTGATTCATATGATTGAACTATTGATTCACATTATTTATTATTAGGGGAGGTGGTGCAAGTTTAATAATACTTGTAGGACTAAATTAAAAATGAAAGAAAAGTTGGAGGTATTGTACTGTAATATTTTGATCCCCAAAACGTGCAATTATCGAAACTATATTTTCCTATAAATAGAAGCTCATTCTTTCTTCATTTCTCACCAAGTCACTAAAGCTTTAGAGCAATTATTATAGAGAGAAATTATAGAGAGAAAGAAGAAGAGAAGTCTGCTACCTCACTATTCCAATATCCAGTTCCTTCTAAGGTAATGGGTATTATTTCTTTCGTATTCATGAAGAGAGCTTCTGTTATTCCATTCTTTATTATTATGTTGGAATAACTTGTCTATACGAAGTACCGCATACATGGTGATATTCTTCTGCTATTCCATTCTTTATTATTCAGTTGGAATAAATATCCTATGTCTGCATTTGGATTACGCTAGACTCGGTTTCCATTCTTTATTATTCTGTTTGAATAACCTCGTCATTCCATTCTTTATTCTCATCGCATGCACGGTGAATTCTTTTGTTATTCCATTCTTTATTATTCTCGTTGGAATATCCTCGTCATGGCGGATTACGCTTAGACCGGTTCCATTCTTTATTATTCTATTGGAATAACATGTCTGTGTGGTCTATCGCATGCATGGTGAATTCTTCTATTACTCCATTCTTTATTATTCTGTTGGAATATCCTGTCTGTGTGGATTACGCATGACCTGGTTCCATTCTTTATTATTCTATTGGAATAACCTGTCTATGTGGATTTTCACATGCATGGTGAATGATCCTTCATATTCATTCCTTATTAAATTGTTGAAATGATCTGTCTATGTGGATTACTGCATGGCGGGTGAAAATTCATTTGCAGTTTCATATATTTTATGATACTCATTTGGTTAAAGTTTTGGCTTCTATACTCCATGAAATTAGTAGAATATCCTGATATTTGCGCTTCATCCCAATATCTTTTCATGGAAATATTCATCTCGAGCATTCTCGAACTTTACTCCACAAAGCAAAGATTATCATGTTGACAATTTGATCGTAATTGATTTCAAGATAAATTAACTTATAAATATTTAAAATTTATTCTTGAACTTGTTTTATTAAATTATTATGTCATTGTCATCATCCTCGTGCTTATATTGTGATGAAAGTCATCTTTGGCTTACGTGCATAGATGGACTTGGTATGATTATGACCAGGGATTATTCGATATAATCATGACCGTAATGTTATAAATGATGTGGTAAAAGTCCTCGATGCTGTAGTGTAGTATCGATTGATGGACGCTTTTTGGTATGATTATGACCAAGGATTATTCGGTATAGTCATGACCATTGATGATTTAATGAATATCCTTGGCCCGTATTGCAGGGATGACTTGATGATGTGGTTTATTTATTAAGTCGAGTCTCAAAGATAAAAATTGATGAAAACATTTTAAATCATAGAAGATAGTAAATATCATGCTCTACTTGACTCTTCTAATGGATTGCTTATTCACGCTTGTTAAACTTGATGTCAATTGTATTTTATCGCTTTAACATTGTTGAAGACTAATGATAATTTATTCTCGCATTATCTTAGTCATAATATTTCTTCTTCGGCTAGTTGAGCTCACCCATTCTTTCATTTGTTTTCTCTTGTGAAATGAGAACGTAGCCGGGACTAGTCGGGGAACGGAGTGACTGGTCCGTATGATAAAGATTAGTAGTCCTCACTATTCTACGTTAAATAGTGTGACAATAAATGTAATAAGGACTCCATTGAGTGTGGATATTGTCTAGATGACAATATTCTTATTAAAACTCTTAGATTATGTTTTGTCGTATTTTACACGCATCGTAGATAATTAAGTTGTATTTGAATTTTGTACCATGTATTTGGCGACTCAAGATGGGTGATGTATACCTATTTTGGGAGAGTCACAGATGTGGCCATTGCAGACAGTACCTCCGTTAGATCCAAGACGACTGGCATTTTTGCTGATATGAGTGCATACATTGATGAGCATCAGGCCATCATGCAGTTAACCTTTGATCTGTTAGCTCGTGTAGATGCCATTGGGCAGGAGCTTACAGCTTTACCTCCATCTTCAAAGAGGGATGCTATGTTAGATCTGATAGTCCGCATACACACAGATCCGTAGATAGCTTTGTATTTTCCTGCACAGACTAGCTTAGCCATTTTTTCATGTACAACATAGATGTATATATCAAACAGTAGTATATATGGCAGAGAAATATATTTTAATTTACTTCCCTTTTAGTTATACCTTGATACTTGCTTGATATTTGCCTATTTCTTCAGGGCCTTGTGATCTTGATGCATTCTGAACTTATCCTTGACATGTGGACATTGAGCCATCGCAGATCACTCGTAATGCATCATTGATCCGTATGAATCCTACCATCTTTGGTGTCTTGGGACCGGTATCTCAGATGGAAATATGGAGAGGAGTGTGGCTTTTCCTCTCTCGATCGACCGCACTACGATGGTCGCCAAGATTTCTATTTGTGAGAAGCCTAGTTAATTCCATCTCTTATGGATTGGTATTGCTCTTTCAGGCACAACCGCAGCTTAGATGGTCACCGAATCTTCTATTTGTGAGAAGAGGTTGGGTAATTCCATCCCTTTGTCTGAAGTCGATGAACTGTAATGGATTGAAGGTTGATCCTAGTACCGTGTAACAAGTATTTTTGTTCTGGTAAGGGTTAGACTGAACCATAAATGGCTGCATACGTACTCCTATTGAAGAGGAGATCAAGTCTGCGTAGTTCGAACCTGGTGTAAGAGGTTCAACGCTGAATGTGAAAGGCAGAGAGGTGTAGAAATGTTTTTGTTGTTTTTGTTTTTGTAGAGAAAGGGCAGAAATGTTTTTGTTGTTTTTTGTTTATTGCGACCAGGCCATATAGAATATGGATGCCTATGTACTCTCGTGTATCAAGGAGATTAGGTCGACGTAGTTCGCCCCTCAGGACGAATTGCAGCCAAAGAGAAGTGTGAATCCCATACGCAGGCTATACTACGGGGAGAAGAAAGTTTGATCTCATAATGGGGACAAACTGTAGGTGTGTAAAAAGTTTGATCCTGTTTTTAGGATAAACTGCAAGTGTAGAAAAGTTTAATCCCGTATTTAGGATAAACTGTAGGTATGAAAGGTTAAATCCCGTGTTCAAGAAAACCGAAATGGTATGAAAGGTTTATAATGAGGTAAAACCAGGCTGCTGGTTTAAAGTGTATGTTTCCCTGAGGGGCAGAAGAGTTTGTAAAAAGAGAGGGTTCAAAACCGAACTAACTGGTGATTGGATGATCAATACTAGGATGTTTACTTGATGGTAACTTTAGACATAGTACCGTTTCACGGTGTCCGAGTTGATAAGCTGTGGAAATTCATCGCCATCCATTTCCTGTAGTCTGAGAGCACCTCCTGTCAATACCTCCTTGACAACAAATGGGTCTTCCCAGTTAGGAGCGAATTTTCCCTTAGATTGATCTTGGTTGTCAATGATCTTCTTCAAAACCAAGTCATGTTGTTTGAATTACCGTAGTCGGCTTTTTTGTTGTATGATCTGGTGATCCTTTGTTGATATAACTGACCATGCAAGATTATCGTGGTTCGCCTTTCATCTATCAGAGACAATTGGTGATACATGTCTTGTACCCATAGGTCTTCGTCCAACTGAGCATCCATCAATACTCTGAGGGATTCCATTTCAACCTCTATGGGGAGCACTACTTCCATCCCATAGGCTAATGAGTAGGGGGTTGCCCTAGTGGAAGTACGCATAGAAGTTCTGTAGGCTAATAAAGTTAGAGGAAAGAGGTCAGGCCATCCTTTGTGATTGGCGGACATTTTCTGCATGATTTTCTTGATATTTTTATTAGCCGCTTCAACAGCACCATTCATCTTTAGAAGGTAGATGACGGAGTTAAGGTGTTTGATGTGGAATTTACTGCATAACTCCTCCATCATCTTGTTGTTAAGGTTCTTAGCATTGTCTGACACAATGACCTCTGGTTGTCCATATCGACAGACTACATTGTTTCTGATGAAAGCAATGATGACTTCTTTGGTAACCCTGGGGAAGGAGGCTACTTCTACCCACTTGGTGAAGTAGTCGATCATGGTGAATATGAATCGATGTCCATTATTGGCTTTGGGCTCGATGGGCTCGATCACGTCCATCCCCCACATTGAGAAGGGCCAGGGCGAACTCATAGTGTGGAGTTCCCTTGGAGGGGCGTGGATAGCATTCCCATGAATTTGGCATTGAAAACATCTCTTGACGTGATCATCACTGTCAGCTTAGAGCGTAAGCCAATAATGTCCTGTTCTGAGAATTTTCTTGACAAGTAAGGGGTTGCTCATGCGTAGGCCACATACTCCACCATGGATATCATCCATGAGCCTCTGAGCTTGGTCTTTGTCCAGACATCTGAGGAGACCTAATCCTGCATCTCTTTTGTAGAGTGCATCTCCGCTCAGGTAGAATTTTATAGCAAGTCGATGGATCCGCCTCTTCTCAATTAGGCTCGCCTCAGCGGGTGTAGATCCATCTCGCAGATACTCCTTGATATGCTGATACCAAGGGTTGTGGATGGGAGGTAGCTCATCTGATACTTCTCCAACATAGTTCCCATAAACTGTGGCCTTTTGCATAGCAAATGTGATGCTTGGCATGTTTTCCTTGTCAGGTATGTGAACCAAGGAGGCCAACGTTGCTAATGCATCCGCAAAATCATTCCTATTACGAGGAATGTGTAGAAAGGAGATTTCTTCGAACTCCAAAGCCATCTGTAAAACCTGGCGATGGTAAGGCAGCAAATGTAATTCTTTGGTTTGATAGATTCTCGTGGATTATTTGATCACCATTTAGGAATCCCCAAAGACAATTAACCACCTGATGCCCATTGAACGGGCAAGTTTTAGCCCCATGATACAGCCTTCATACTCAGCTATGTTGTTGGTGCTGACAAACTGCAATTTGATGGCAACGGGATACTGCTCCCCCGTATCTGATACAAAAACTGCTCCAGCTCCAGAGTCTTCTGCATTAATAGCTCCATCAAAATACATTTTCCATGTGTGGCATGCATCGTACTGATGGTATTGCTGAACTGTCATTACCCCTTCATCGGGGAAGTATGTTTCTAAGGGTTTGTAATCCCCTGCAGGTGCGTCAGCCAGTTGATCCATAATTCCTTGACCATTGACAGACTTTTGCGTCATGTAGACAATGTCAAATTGTTGTAGGATTAATTGCCATCTGGACAGTCGACAATTCAATATGGGCTTACTGAACACGTATTTGAGAGGATCCATGCGGGATATGAGATGGGTTGTGTGACCATGGAGGTAATGCTGTAACCTCATGGAAGCCCATGCTAAAGCACAACAAGTCTTCTCAGTCAGAGTGTACTTGTGTTCACCGGTGCGAATCTTTTATCTTTGAGGTAATAGATAGCTTGTTCTCGCCTCTATCGTCTTTTTTTGCCCCAAAGATGCGTTCTTCCATGGCATTATCATTAACGGATAGGTACATAAATAGGGGAACATCATCCCTGGGAGGTACCAAAATAAGAGCATTAACCAACTACTCTTTAATAGCAAGGAAGGCTTTCTAGCACTCATCATTCCATTTCATGGAGGAGTTCTTCCTTAACAGCTTGAAGATGGGCTCACAGGTTGCTGTGAGTTGAGAGATAAATATACTAATGAAGTTGATTCTTCCCAAAAATCCTCGTATTTCCTTCTCTATCTGAGGAATGGGCATTTCCTTTGATGGCCTGGATTTTGGTAGGATCCAGTTCAATCCCTTTGTGGCTGACTAGGAAACCTAGCAACTTACCTGATTTGACACCAAAGGCGCACTTGGCTGGATTCAACTTCAAGTTGTACTTACGCAACCTGTTAAATAGCTTTCTGAGATGGTCTAAGTGGTCTTTCTCCCTTCGGGACTTGACAATGATGTCATCGACGTAGATCTCTATCTCTTTATGCATTAAATCGTGGAAAAGAGCCATCATAGTCTCAAGAGTAGGTTGCCCTTTGCATCGATGAGGCCGAATGACAACCGTCTGTAGGGAAAAGGTTCCCAAGGCGTGATGAAAGCGCTTTTCTCAAGATCTTCCTCAATGACCATAATCGATGATACCCCGCCAAGCAATCAGCAAAGGAGTACATGCCAGTATCAAGGCAAGAATATTATCAATGAGGATGTGGATAAAGGGACGGGAAAGCTATCTTTAAGGCAAGCTTTGTTCAAATCCGGTAATCCACGCAAACTCGCACCTTTCCTCCGTGTTTAGGCACGGAATAATGTTGGATATCCACTCCCGATATGTAGACAAAGATGATAATGCCGACTTGAAATTGTTTCATAATTTCTTCTTTGACTTTTAAACTCCACTCGTGTTTCAATCGCTTTGAGTTTCTCGCTTAACCGGCTTGAATCCTTCTTTAATAGGAAGGCGATGAAGAACAATGTCAGTGGAAAAACCCACCATGTCTTCATGAGACCATGTAAACACATCCTGGAATTGGGTTAATAGTGCAACCATGTCATTCCGTTGGTTTGGAGTGAGGTCTGAACCAATCTGGATTAGCTTAGGGTTTTCTAAGGTTCCAAGATTGAAAGAAGTGGTTTAGTCAAGGTTGGGTTTAGGCTTATCTGCGACCCATTCCTTAATCTCCTGAGGTGTCTCAATGTCCTCTTGTATGTCCATCAAGTCTGAGTCCAACTTTGCATCAAAGTTACGTACCCTTGTGGAGAGAAGGCATATCACCAAAAAAGTGCAGTACATCTATATTCGAGTCCTCGAAATCAAAAGATGCTTTCACTTAATATATGAAACTGTTTAATCATACAAAGTGTTAGCATGTACTGATAAAATAACTACTAATACTGTATAGAAAAGTAAGAAATTAAAGTTATCTACAGGGCAGAGGGATTTTTTGCCCATTTAACCCTCGTCGACCAATGCATGGAGTGCTGCTCCAATTGTCAAGGGCAAAGTCCTGATGGACTGCATTGATAGAGGGGTCGTCATTGCCCTCCTTCTCCCGAATGATAACCATGATATCTGGGAAATCATTATCTGGGGTATATCGGTTTGTATGTTCATCATGAACAATGACGCGTATCTAGGACATCATCAAAGCGATGTCATGTTTTGCGTTTCATTCCTTTCTTCCACTTCGGGATCGTGAATCGGCACCTCTTTGCTTTGAATGGTACCGCTTGGGAAACAAAGATAGTCATAATATGTGTCCGCACCTTTAACTGAGACCGTGACGGCCATGAGGTGCGACTTGAAAACATCATCGTGGGTCAAGTTTGAGGAACCTACCGTGTTTATGCGATTTCTATGATCGGCCTGGCGAATATCCTAGCCCTACCGTCCCAATTGATCGACATTTGAATAAGGTGCTTAATACCCTCATCGACTTTTACCAAGCCTTGTCCAGCCGATGACCCAATGACATCATTTTTGAGTGGCCGACATAACCTCTACCAAAATCTTGTGTACGGGAAGTGGTGCTCCAATAGGTCGGTATTGAGTGTTACTCACTTCCAAGGTATGAAAACTGGCCGGCTCAATTTCAGAGTTGAAACTGATGATTGGCAGATCTCTTTGTTCAGGATACTCCAGCTCAGCGTTGACAGTGACTAGACTGTTATTGACAATGTATTTAAGTTGCTGATGTAATGTGGAGGGAACAGCTCTAGCCATGTGTATCCATGGTCTCCCCAATAGCAGGTTGTATCCTAAATCTATTTTGAGGACGTGGAAGGATACATTGAATGTATTTGGACCAATCTTAATTGGCAGCTCAATCTTTCTGATAGAATTTCGCCAGGATCCATCGAAAGCTTTTATTACCGTATGGCTACTTTGGATCCACGAAGGTGGCATAAGGACCGGTATTCAGAGATGAACCTCCATCTATCAACACTCCAGCTAACATATACCCAGAGGATAACACTACGATGTGCAATGGCTTGCAATGATCGGTCCCATCGGGAGGTATATCGTCATTAGTGAAGGTTATCAGATTGTTGTTGAAAATGTGATCAACCATATGTTGAAATTTTTCCACATCCACTGATTTCGGTAAGTAGGCTTCTTCCAAAATCGTGAGTAAAATCTTCCAGTGATCTTCGGAAGAGAAAACCAAGTCCAGAATTGATATCTGGTGTGGAGTTTCTCTTAAGCTTAGAACCACCTTGGCTTCATTATGGCTCATAGTACGGAGAAATTTTTCAATCTTCTCCATGGGAATCTTCCCCTTTGCTTTGAGGGTAGGCTTGATAACCCTTTGAGGAAGATACAGTGGATTATCCTTCGACAATCGTGAAAGAGTATGAGACGTGGATCCTTCAGCTTCTCCATAATTCCATGGAACTTTGTGTAAGCTGACAACAGGATATTGTGGTCTTAAAGGTAAAGAAATTGGCTCGGGTGCGGCCACTTTCAAAGGATTATCGGCTCCTTTGAGTTGAATTGTCTGTATGGGAAATGTTTTGACAGTGTCATCATCCTCAATGGATATAACTGCTACTGATCCCTTCCATGTAATCCTACTCTCAAGTTGCACAGTGTTATCATTTGCCAGCTGCAGGACACCACTATCAATGAGATTTTGAATGAGATGGCGGAGTGCCCAGCATTCGTCTGTGCTGTGACCGCGAGAATATGAATTATACTGACAAACTCCATCCGCATTGAATCGTCCAGCACGGGGATTAATTGGAGGTAGAAGGTATGTAATTCTTCCTTCATTGATCAGCATTTGAAATATTTCCTCCATAGGTTGGTCCATATAGGTGAACTCCCTCTGATTGGCAAAATCCCAACGGGCTTTAGCATTTGCTCGCTTGGCAACCTTATCCTCCATAGCTTCGCTTTCTGAAGGTGAGGGTGGAGCATTCATAATAAACGGAAGGAGATAGGCATGCTCCTGTTTGATTAATTGGCATATGACTTGATGCTGATGGGTCACCAGTTCTGCCAATTACTCAATTTACTTGCATAGAGCTTTCATCTTTCGTTCCATAGTAAATTGGAACTTTGCATAATCCCATCTATCAACACCGTCTTTAATGGTCTGAGATGGATCGCCATTAAAACTTGAACTTTGCCTAGTGTTCCAACTGATCATGTTGACCTCTTCTTCTTTGTGTTGAGGAAGAGGGTTGTCTTGCACATGAGGTTGATCTGGTTTGGTGACTACAATCTCACCATTGTCTATCAAGTCTTGGATATTGTGTTTCAAGGCCCAACAATCTTGAGTATCATGTCCAGGTGCTCCGGCATGTTAAGCACACTTCCGAGTAGCATTAAAATCTTTCCTATTAGGGTTGGCTGGTGGAAGAAGACGTGTGATTTTCTTCTAAGTAGTCAGAAGAGTAAGAATATTCTCGAGTGAGTCCCCTAAGGGTGTGAACGTTCGAGGTCGCTTTGCTTCTCCACTTTTAGTCAATGGAGGGTTTGAAGCTTGTGCTTGAAAAGGGGAGTAGTTTCTCCTCTGTATAGGCGTGTTTTGATTGCCTTTCTGACCTTGTAGTATCAAGGAAACATCCTCCTCTTTCTTTTTATGGACCCTTCGGGGGTTGTTTCCATAAGATCCAGATTGGATGTGCTCAGCAATAGCTTTAAGAGCAGCTAGGTCTTGAATCTTACCAGACTTCAATCCCATTTTAGTCATCTCTCCGTGTTTGATCATTTCAGAAAATGGTTTATCAATACCAGCTAGAACTCTCTCATAGAAAGGAGCTTCCAGTATATCTATGAAAGTCATGACCATTTCTGATTCTGTCATGGAAGGAATAACTTGAGCAGCAAGGCGCCTCCACCTTTGAGCATACTCTCTAAATAACTCATTAGACGGTTTCTTGACCTTGGTAATTTGGTACCGGTCAGGAGCCATCTCAGATTGAAAACTGTATTGAGTGAGGAAGGCATGAGCTAGCTCTTCCCAGCTATGGATCTTGGAGTTGTCTAATCTGGTATACCATGAACGGGCTTCTCCAGTCAGACTTTTCTGGAACAGCTGCATTCTGAGCTTTTCATTTTCCGCATAAGATCCAAGTTATCTAATGAACACTTTCAAATGTGTATAACGATCCCCTAATCCGTCATACTTTTCAAAATCAGGGGTTTTGAATTTCTCTGGATAATGAACACCAGGGAATATGCAAAGGTCAGTATATGAGACACTTCCATGTGTTCCAATCCCCTTGAGAACACGGATAGTTTCCTCCATTTGAAGGACCTTCTTCCTGATATCACCGGTGTCTAGATCTCCTTTGAGATGGGTGTTTTCAGGGTCTTTGTTGGTTGTATCCAACTGAGGTTCTGGAATTGTTTTTTCCAAACCTTGGGCTCCCCCTTGTGTAGAGGATTCTGTATGTGTAGGTATCTTTGTACCCTGAGTAGACTGATGCAATTCTTTCAGCAGAACCGCCAAGTCTGTGATTTGTTTACTCAATCCGTCAAATTCTTCTCGGAAATGTGATTTAGGCGGTCGGGTCAAGAAGATATGATTGGTCAGAAGCTCGTGGCCTTTTTGGATTTTAAGCGGGTAACAGGCCCAATTGCTTCACTACAAAAGACTTATGTAGTTTAGTCTTAGGGATAATGTAATGTTATCATGATTTGCCCATTTTAGGAATATGATCCTGAAAAAACGGTTGTTAATTTTGATAACATGTTATGTATGCACAGATATTCTTCATATTTTCAATTACATATAAATGATCATGGAATGAAATTACAAGTAAATGCTTTTACAAGTAATTAAAAATGGAAAGCATGAAGAGACTTTCCTCCGCGTTTGGTTCATCAGAGGTTGACCAATCTTAGGTTACTCTCGCGGCTTTTTGGCATGAAAGTTCCCAGATCATCACAATCTACTTAACGAGAAGTTAATCCGGTCTTTCAACTGGAGCGAATCTGGGTGGTGCCTTTCCTGAGCCTCGTTGGAATTAGTCTTCCTACGAGTCCAATAATCAAACACCGACAGGATAGCCTCCTGGTGGAGGAACCACACAACATACATTCACATACAACGTGTCTCACCGTTTATGCAAAATAATGACATATGCGATGTGACGCCCCCAACACAGGTATACATCACCCATCTTGAGTCGCCAGATATATGGTACAAAATTCAAATACAACTTAATAATACAATTGTCGTGTAAATTAAGACAAAACATAAACTGGGAGTTTTAATAAGAATATTGTCATCTAGACAATATCCACACTCAAAGGAGTCCTCGTTACATTTATTGTCACGCTATTTAATAGAATAGTGAGGACTACTAATGCTATCATCTGGACCGTCACTCCGTTCCCCGACTTTTCCCAGCTATATTCTCATTTCCTGAAAAGAACAGTGAAAGAAGGAGTGAGCTCAACTAGCCCAGTAAGAAATATTATTACTAAGATAATGCAGAATAAATTATCATTAGCCTTCAACAATGTTAAACTGATAAAATACAATAGACATCAAGTTTAACTGTAACGGAATAAGCAATCCATTAGAAGAGTCAAGTAGAACATGATAACTACTATCTTCTATAATTTAAAATGTTTTCATCAATTTTTATCTCTGAGACTCAGCTTAATAAATAAACCATATCATCGAAATTTCCTTGTACTACGGGCCAAGGATATTGATTAAATCATCAATGGTCATGACTATACCGAATAATCCCTGGTAATAATCATTCCAAAAACTGTCCATCAATTCACTATAAGCCACTAAGGACTTTTACCACATCATTCGTTACATTACGGTCATGATTATACCGAATAATCCCTGGTCATAATCATACCAAGTCCATCTATGCACGTAAGCCAAAGATGACTTTCATCACAATATAAGCATGAGGATGATGACAATGACATAGTAATTCAATAAAACAAGTTCAAGGATAAATTTTAAAGATTTATAATTTAATTTATCCAGAAATCAATAACGTCCAAATTGTCAACATGATACTACTTTGTGGAGTAAAATTCAAGAATGCTCAGAAGAATATTTCCATGAAAAGATACTGGATGAAGCGCAAATATCCAGGATATTCTACTAATTTCATGGAGTATAGAAGCCAAAACTTTAACCAACTGAGTATAATAGAATATATGAAACTGCAAATGGATTTTTTTCCGCCATGCGGTAATCTACGTAGACAGATCATTTCCACAATTTAATAAGGAATGAATACAAAGGATCATTCACCATGCATACGGTAATCCACATAGACAAAGTTATTCCAACGTAATAATAAAGAATGGAATAATGAAGAATTCACCATGCATGCGATGTAATCGCATGAGATGTTATTCCCAATGTAATAATAAAGAATGGAACCAGTGTCATGCGTAATCCGCATGCATGTGATATTCCAATAGAATAATAAATAATAGAACTGTGTCATGCGTAATCATATGCATGATATTCCAAAAGAATAATAAAGAACGGAATCAGTCACGCGTAATCCGCACAGAATCGGATATTCCAATGTAATAATAAAGAATGGAATAACAATGAATTCACTGTGCATGCGATAGATCATACGCATGGTGTTATTCCAATGTAATAATAAAGAATGGAATAATGTAAGAATTTCACCATGTATGCGGTATTTGATGTATGCGTTTATTCCAACATAATAATAAAGAATGGAATAACAACCCTTACGAAGTATCGAAAAAAATAACTCTCTTCATGAATACGAAAAGAATAATACCCTTACCTTAGAAAAGACGGATACTGGAATAGTGAGGTAGCAGACTTCTTTCTTCTTTCTCTTTATAATTTCTCTCTATAATAATTGCTCTATAGTTTTAGTGAATTGGTGAGAAATGAAGGAAAAATGAGCTTCTATTTATAGAAAAATATAGTTTCGATAATTGCACGTTTTGGGGCTCAAAATATTATAGTATAATACCTTCCTCTTTTTCTTCATTTTTAATTTAGTCCTGCAAGTATTATCAAACTTGCGTAACCTCCCCTAATAGTAAATCATGTTAATCAATAGTTCTAGACATGTGAAAATATGAATTACAGTATAGTACCTCCATCTATACCTCCATTTTTAACTTAGTCATGCAAGTATTATCAATCTTGCACCAACTCCCCTAATAGTACAAGAATGTGAATCAATAGTACACACATGTGAACCAATAGTTATAATCATGTGAATTAATAACAATTAATTGCTCATTTATTCGATTAATTACCCGAATGATCAGTACAACTTCCAGATATCAATTAATATCGAAATAAATGTCGATTTCCACTAACACTAATAATTCCAACATAATGGAACTATCAATTTCATCTTTAATCATCACGAACTTATTCATCATTAATATTATAACTCACAATATTTAACAACTAGGTCGTTCCCAGGAATGAGGGGGCTTTCCGATAAGGATTTCTTCTTATTGGTGCGCAATTAGATGACCAAAGCTCTCCTTGACAGAACTTCTAGACATTATCAATATTGCAAATAATAATATGAATAACTTTGCCGTCTCAATTATTGATTTAATAATATAACATATTATATAGATGATACTGTGACAATAATTGAATCAATAATATGAGAGATATGATGCAGCAATTACTGTAACAATAATTAAGTATAACTGAGTGACTTCTCACGTAAGCATCAGTAACCAATACCGTGTGCTACTACGCAACCACGCGTATTAATGTACTTTTACTAACGGGTAGTTCAACAGTTTTAACGGTAACACTTTCGCCGTTATTTTTAATAAAAGATAATTCTGTCATTTTCTTACTACGACAATACTTCCGTTGTAGGGGTCCACTAATGATTGTCTTGTCAAATCATTTAATATTCCTATTAAAATGAATATTCCCTGACCAATTGAATATTATATAACCACTTGCTTACTTTGCAAAATTTGTAAATATTACCCACAACTATAATATTATATCAAATCCACACCACAATATTAAAAAAAAATATTTCGAGAAATTTAAATCATTATTCATAAAATCTGGGGTCTCACAATCTCCCCTCCTTATGAAATTTTGCCCTCGAAATTTATGTGCGTACCTGGTATGCCGAAGAGGTGAGGATACCTTGAATACCTTTATCGTCGAAAACATTACACGTTGCATACGTGCATGCCCGATGTCCTTCGATTGCCTCTGAATACACATCAGTCCCTAAAATAGCCATTTTAGGCCTTCATACTGACCTCAAATCTCAAAATATAAAGAATGAAAGTTTTAGGTCTACTCGTTATCTTTCCGAAGAATCCTGAATCACCTCAATCGGAGTTTGTATGAAAATGTTATGCCCAATTTACTAAAGGACGTCCGGACATATTTTAGCTTAACACTTGACCAGCGCCTAGGCGCCCAAATTTGGCCTTGGGCAAGCGCCTAGGCGCCCAAGAATAGATTCTAAGCGTCGAGCCTAGTGCCTAGGCGCTCGAGCTTTGGCACTTAACTCCAATTTTCTAGATTTTGCAACTTTTGACACACATACTTCAAATCTTCATAACTTCTTCATCCGTTATCAGAATTAGTCCGTTTTCAAGGCTATGGAAAGCTTATAGCATGCTCTATAAAACCCCCATGATTTCATAATTTTTTAGATTCATTAATTATTCCAAAATTTGGCTCCAAAGTCCCCCAAGACTAAGTTTTTACTAACAACGATACGTGAAAAACGTTATGAACACGCGACATACTTGGTGGTAAAATGAGTCTATAGGCCACAGTTCCTACTCGATCAAGGATTTCAAATGGGCCAATAAAATCGAGGGTTGAGATTTCCTCTCTTCATGAATTCTTGCTTCTAGAATAACGCCCTCTTGAACCTTCTTCTTCACATTCATCAGCTCCAGGTGTGTAGTTTGAGCGGCTTTAACTTTATCGATTAAAGTCGATTCTAATCGTATATTCGTTATCTTCATGTGGGTCCCTAGAGTCTTTAACTCTATCTTCATCATTTGTAAGTTATACGAAATGGGTTTTTATGTCAACAACATCGCACTCGTAAACGCATACGATCTTCTACTCAACGCATCAGCTACCACATTTTCTCTTCCACAATGATATTGAATGGTATGATCGTAATCTTCAACAGATCAAGCCAACGTCTTTGGCACATTATACGATCATTTTAGGTAAATAAATATTTAAGGGTTTTAGAAATGGGTTTTGTACTGGGGTTAATACAAAATTCAATTTCACGCTCTATGGGTAAGTTAAGAAGTCTTCAAGAATACGTCAGGAAATTTTTTAACAATAGAAATATAATTCAAAACTGTGACCCTCATCCAAGACTTGGATAACACGTCATATTGATATCTATCAACTTGCTACTGTTATTCACAACGTCCCCTATGAAAAGTTCGGCTTCGGTGCATTCCACACAAGGAAGTCAACAACGAAAGGATCGAGGCTCTTTACTTATGGCTTGATATAACAGTGATTAACTTTAGTGGTTTGGTTGCTTGAATTTGCATAACAGGTTAGTTAGGAATATGAAAGCTAACAACCTTACGAAAAGCATAATGAGTAGTTAACCAATCGATTCCTAAAATTATATCAAAGGCAAGTATTTTCAAAGATATAAGATCGACAGGTAACATGAAAGTGTCGATTTGAATCAGTAAGATTTATAAACAGTAGAGGTAACGAAGGTTTCTCCTAACGGAGTTTTAACAGATAAGTCAAAGTCTAACTTCTCTGGGGACAAATTTAAACGTTGAGCGCAAGCAAGAGAGATAAAAGAATGGGTAAAACCGGTATCTAATAAGGTATAGACTTTGCAAGAATTTATTCCAACAGAATAATAAAGAATGGAATAATAGAAGAATTCACCATGCATGCGATAGACCGCACAGACAGGTTATTCCCAACAAAATAATAAAGAATGGAACCAGGTCATGCGTAATCCACACAGACAGGATATTCCAGTAGAATAATAAAGAATGGAACCAGGTCATGCGTAATCCGCACAAATAGGATATTCCAACAGAATAATAAAGAACGGAATCAGTCACGATAATCCGCATGCATGTGATATTCCAATGAGTAATAAAGAATGGAATAACAACAGAATTCACCAGGCATGCGATAGACCGCACAGATAGGTTATTCCAATAGAATAATAAAGAATGGAATAACAGAAGAATTTCACCATGTATGCGGTACTTCGCATAAATAGGTTATTCCAACATAATAAAAAAGAATGGAATAACAACCCTTACAAGTATTGAAAGAAAATAACTCTCTTCATGAATACGAAAGAATAATACCCCTTACCTTAGAAGAAGACTGGATACTGGAATAGTGAGGTAGTAGACTTCTCTTCTTCTTTCTCTCTATAATTTCTCTCTATAATAATTGCTCTATAGCTTTAGTGAATTGGTGAGAAATGAAGGAAAAATGAGCTTCTATTTATAGAAAAATATAGTTTCGATAATTGCACATTTTGGGGCTCAAAATATTACAGTATAATACCTTCCTCTTTTTCTTCATTTTGAATTTAGTCCTGCAAGTATTATCAAACTTGCACCACCTCCCCTAATAGTAAATCATGTGAATCAATAGTTCTAGACATGTGAAAATATGAATTCCAGTATAGTACCTCCATCTATACCTCCATTTTTAACTTAGTCATGCAAGTATTATCAACCTTGCACCAACTCCCCTAATAGTACAAGAATGTGAATCAATAGTACACACATGTGAACCAATAGTTATAATCATGTGAATTAATAGCAATTAATTGCTCATTTATCCGATTAATTACCCGACTGGTCAGTATAACTTCCAGACATCAATTAATATTGAAATAAATGTTTATTTCCACTAACACTAATAATTTTAACACAATGGTACTATCAATTTCATCTTTAATCAACACGAACTTATTCATCATTAATATTATAACTCACAATATTTAACAAGCAGGTCGTTCCCAGGAAAGAGGGGGCTTTCTGATAAGGATTTCTCCTTATTGGCGCGCAATTAGATGACCAAACCTCTCCTTGACAAAACTTCTAGACATTATCAATATTTCAAATAATAATATGAATAACTTTGCCGTCTCAATTATTGATTTAATAATATAACATATTATACAGATGATACTGTGACAATAATTGAATCAATAATATGAGAGATATGATGCAAAGAATTCTTTAGTAGTAATAATTGAGTATAACTGAGTGACTTCTCATGTAAGCATCAATAACCAATACTGTGTGCTACTACGCAACCACGCGTATTACTGTACTTTTACTATCGGGTAGTTCAACAGTTTTAACGGTAACACTTTCACCGTTATTTTAAATAAAAGATAATTCTATCGTTTCCTTACTACGACAATACTTCCGTTGTGGGGTCCACCAATGATTGTGCCGTCGTACGAATATTCATTTTTAAAACGAATATTCTCCGACCAATCGAATATTATATAACCACTTTCTTACTTTGCAAAATTTTTAAATATTACCCACAACTATAACATTATATCAAATCCACACCATAATATTAAAAAAAATATTTTGAGAAATTTAAATCTTTATTCATAAAATCTGGGGTCTCACATGCGAAGCACTAATATCACAGATAGATATTTAGCAGTGCAGTAAGTAAGATGCATTAGTACACATTCATCATAAATATAAATGCAACATTCACACACAAGCATATAACAATTTTGAAAAGCTTGTAATAGCGGCTTAAGCCCTCTTACTGAAGTCCCCAGCAAAGTCGTCACCTGTCAACGTCGGGATTTTTAGTGTCCCTTTTCGTTACTTGTTCTTTGGTGTTCTCATGTTAATGTGAGATTAGTTTGAAAAAACAAGTGAAAAAGGTCCGACATGTGTAATGTCGACGATTTGACTTTAAGAGTCGCCAGTTGGTGTTTTTAATTGGTTGCACCAACGCAACCGAAAAGGTTTGCACATTGACCCAGTGTTGTGACACTGTTAAACGGGTCTGTGAAATCGAGATTCATTAGGGTTCGAGGGCTTGATTATGCAGAGGGAAGGTGTTAGGCACCCCCCGACATCCGTGTTGCCACGATGACCGCCATTTCTCAAAGAAATTGTTATATGAATTTGTGTGTGTGTGTGTGTGTTTGGATCAATGTGCAATTATTTGAAAGTAGTGCGAGGCCTCGTTCGCACCTATATACACAAGGTTTGAATTTATAGAAAAATTCAGTTTTAACCAAGATATAGCAATGAAGTTTTGTAAAAGAGGTTTTTCAAACCCTGTGCTCAATAGGAATTGAGACCTTTTCATACTTCCATTTTATTATTAAATGTTCGGCTTGTTTGCTTTTATTTTCGAGATGTGAGGCATCTTCGAGAAAATTATATACAGCAGTGCCGAACTCTTTATGGGCATGATAGTCATCCAAGGAAATTTGTGCACTGTAAATAATGTACAAGTTGCTTACAGCCGTAAAAAGTCCATCACGGGAACCGAATCTAGATTCAGTAGACTGAATCTGTGATCACATGATTCCTAGGCTCACATGATACTGTAATTTGTATGGAAAGCAATAAGTAGTTATATATATATATATATATATATATAAGCCGTAAATATATATATATACATATATATGTGCATGATCAGCCACCACGAAGCAACTCTATGGGGGATCAAAAATGTAAATAAAGCAATAAATGCTATCAACTGCCACGAAGTAAACTCCAGGCGGGACTTGAATGTAAATAAAACTGTAAAAGCGATCAACTGCCATGAAGTAAACTTCAGGGAGGACGAAATGTAAAGAAAGCTATAAAAGGCCACGAAGTGAACTCCATGCTTGACAGAAATGTAAATATATATATATGTAAAAGCAGTAAATGCACCGGATATAAAATCCAGGCTCATCGGATATGTCCGACAACAATTATATATATAAGTATATATATATATATATATATATAAACAATTAAACGCACCGGATATAAAATCCAGACTCATCAAACAGAGTCTGACAACAGTTTATATATATAAGTATATATATATATATATATATAAAAGCAATTAAACGCACTGGATATAAAATCTAGGCTCATCAGACAAAGTCTAACAATAGTTTATATATAAATATATATATATAAGCAAATAAACGCTCCAGGCATAAGTCTAGGCTCAATCGAGGCATAATTCGATAATGTTAGTCTATATAAAATATATACATATATATATAAGTATATATATACAGACAAAAATGAAAACCACAGACCGAAGTCCGAGTATACGCACACAACACGACTCTCAATGTGTAGAATAGTGTGTGCAAATATGAAGAGAAAGGCTTTATAGAGTGTAAGAAGGCTTACAGTGGGCTGCCAATGTAGACTTCTATGACTCTTAATGGATAAACACTCAGCTCCCGCTAGTAAATGTATGACTGTATGTGGGCAAAAAGGTGTTTAAAAAGAGCAAGCACTCAATATAGGGTGTGTATAAAGCAAATTGGACAAGGCTTCCTCGTCTTTTCTTTTTAAAATGGCTAGCCCAAGCTCTATATTTATAGAGCTGCTAGCCATAGGTACTCGCTGGTAACCGCAGCTTGCACTTGCAATTGCCGGGTTCCGCGGTCCGTCGTCTCGAAGTACGTACACTCGTGCACTATAATGTCCGCTCGAACTTGCAGAACTTTAATCCGAGCATTCGAACGAGGTATATACGACCTTCTTCGGACTGCTTGTGTTGAGAGTTACGCAATGACATGGAATAGAGGTTGTACGAAGTCAGGAAAAGGGGACCATGCCCATAGTCTTCAAGCTTCAAATTCTATCCGGTGTGCTGCCACGCGTAATAGTCACTCGGGATTGGAACTCCTGGTTCTTGAAGGACATTGTTGTATGTATGTATGTATGAAGCATTGAGACGACGCGCAGGTGTTGAGGTAGCAAGATGACGTATGACTCGTTATCGGGGTTATCGCCGATTTGAGTTGGAAGCAGACGTTGCTTAGGGCTACATCTGAGATTGGACTGCTGCAAGTGTTGAATGCCGCAATGTCATCTTGTGGATACCTGTCTGCCCGGTGTTAGCTCCGGGTCTGAGGTATGAGTGCCTCGACAGGAGGTCTGATTGAAGCTGATAGCATGTATTTGAAACAAGCATTTTCGGGGTTATCACCGGAACTGCAACATCATTCCTTGGTGTTATCGCCGAGGACGAAACTCGGGGTTATCTCCAAGGTTGGAAATGATGTTTCTGGTGTGTGTTCCGGGGTTTGAGACTGATACTCCCGGTGTATGGTCCGGGTTTGAGATTGAACTTCCTGTAGTATCCGGAATGGATGTGAACTATCTTCCAGGGTTATCTCCGAAAGACAATTCTGCCCTCCTGTAGTGTTAGTAACAGTTGTGCAAAAAATTTTGAATGTCTATAGCAACAACGCCATTTCGAGCTTTGTGACCCACCGGTAGCAAATTGCTGCGGTCTCAGAAAAATCTGAGTAAGTTATGAACATGTGTGTGACGCCCCAAAATTAGGTATACATCACCCATCTTGGGTAGTCGATACATGGTATGTAATTTAAATACAACTTACTAATATAACTGCGTGTAAGTATAATACGACATAAACCGCGAGTTTGAATACAAATATTGTCTACTAGATATTATACAAACTCAAAAGGAGTCCTCATTACAATTATTATCACACTATTTCACGTAATAGTGAGGACTACTAATGTTATCCTCTGGACCATTACTCCGCTCCCCGACTCGTCCCAAATATATTCTCATTTCACGAGAAACGGTGAAAGAAAGGTGAGCTCAACTAGCTCGAAGAAATATTATGACTAAGATAATGCGTAATAAATTATCATTAGCCTACAACATGTTAAACCGATAAAATATAATGAACATCAAGTTTAACTACAAATGAACCAAAGAATCCATTAAAAGTGTCAAGTAGAAAATAAAATCTACTATCTTTTATGATTTAAAAGGTTTTTCATCATCATTATAAATTGAGACTCAAAACTTTAATAAATATTCCACATCATCGAATCACCCCCATCTACTGACCAAGGATATTCTTTAGTATCACGACCACAATTATTCACGCACTACGGGCGAAGAATAGTTGTGTATTCATTAATGGTCATGATCATGACAACAATCGTCCATCAATGCACTACTACCAATCGAGGATTTTTATCACATCATTTGTAACATTACGGTGGCCATGATTATACCGAATAGTCTCTCGGTCATAATCATACCAAGTCCATCTATGCACTACTGTGCCACGATTTGACTTTCAACATAATATAAACATGAGGATGATGACAATGATATAAGAATTCAATAAAACAAGTTCAAGAATTATTTTATCCGTGAATTATTAACGTCCCAAATTGTCAACATGATCTTTGTTTTATAGAGTAAAATTCAAGAATGATCGGAAGAATATTTCCATGAAAGATCTTTGGATGAAACGTAAATATCAAGGATATTCTACTAATATCATGGAGTATAGAAGTCAAAGTTTTAACCAACCGGGTATAATAAAGAATGGAATAACAAAAGAAATCACCATGCATGCGTTAGACCACACAAAAGCGAGTTATTCCAACGAGATAATAAATAACGGAACCGGTCCCGTAAGAAACGCATGTATGTGATGTTCCAATGTATAATAATAAAGATTTTAAACCAGTCCTGTAAAACACACATGCATGGATGTTCCAACGAGTAATAATAATAAAGATTTTACCCAGTCCTGTAAAACACACGCATGTGATGTTCCAATGAATAATAATAAAGGCGGAACCCGTGTCCTATAAAAACACACGCATGGGATGTTCCAATGTAAATAATAGAAGAATGTCACCAAGTATAGGTAAAATCACAGCGATATACGAGTTATTCCAATAGAATAATAAGCAATGGAATAACAACGCCTTCTCTTCGTGAATAAGAAAGAATAACACCCTTTACGAGTACAACAAATAATATTCCCTACCTTAGAAGAACTAAATATTGGAAAAGTGAAGTAGCGAATACTTTTCTTCTTTCTCTCTATAGTTTCTCGCTTCTGAGTTTGAATGAATTCGTAAGAAATAATGAAGGAATGAGCTTTCTATTTATAGAAAAACCGAGGGTGGCTCTTGGTCTTAACGAAGGGTCAAAATGACTCTTGGTAATATCAAGAGACAACTACTATTTCATGAATGGGTAATTAACCTTTGGAACAATCAAGAGGCGCTTAACTCTTGGTAATATTGAAGGGACAACTACTATTTGCGAAGGGGTAATTACTATTGAGGAAGGTAATTACTATTGACGAAGGTAAATACTATCAAGAAGGTAATTACTATCGACGAAGGTAAATACTATTGACAAAGGTAATTACTATTCACAAAGGTAATTACTATTCACAAAGGTAATTACTATTGATTTAAGAGACTCTTAGATGATGACATATGGGCCCCCATAAAATAATCAAACTTACCACAAACGTCTCATAATGACTCTTTATATACATCAAGGATTGAATAAATATTACCACAATCATTTTATTTTTAATCAACACATTTTTAATCTTTCAACAATTATTAATCATTTATAACTTGTCGTCTCAATTAATAATATAACATATTATACGAGATGATCTTTGTGACAATAATTGAATCAATAATATAAGAGATATGATGCAATAATTATCAGAGCGAATAATTGAGTATAATGCTAAGTGACTTCTCACGTAAGCATCAATAATCAATACCGTAAGTGCTACTACTTATGTCCACGCCAGCGTTATCGTATACTTTACCACTTGTAGTTCAACAGTTTTAACGGTAACACCTCCGAAGCGTTATTTTTATAGAAAGATAATTTTATCGCTTTTCTAACTACGACAATACTTCCGTTGTGGGGTCCACTAATGATTGAGTAAATAAATATCGAATATTCCCCGACAAAAAGAATATTCCCACCAAACGAATATTTTATAACAACTTCTTACTTTGCAAAATTTATAAATATTACCCACAACTATAACATTATATCAAATTTATTCCATAATATTCAAAAATAATATTTATAGAAAATTCATCTTTATTTATAAAAACTGGGGTCTTACAATGTGATTCCAAGAAATGGATACTAATAACTCCTATAAGGGTCATATATGGTGACTAAGTTGTCCATGAATGGAGTAGGATAACAAAGCATGAATTTAATGAGAGTTAGTTATGGAAATTAACTAAACAAGAATAAATATTGGTTAACTAAAATTATATTATGGAATAATATAATTTGTGTATTAAAGCCTTAATATGGCGTTATGTGATAGTAAATTGAACTAAAGGAGTAATTCACTTAAGTAAAATGGTGAATTAATATGTGTGCTTTTACATGAAGAAAATGAAATGATTATGTTAATTAATTTTAGTATTTTCATATATTACGTATACGATAATATATGGAAGGATTTAATATTTGAAAGATAAGCGGTTAATAAAAGAAGAGGACCAATATAGTTATAAATAATTATTGGTTAGAGATGGAAGAAGTTGTCTTGGGACAATCGAATAATTATACGTGATAGTGTATAATTTAAATAATTAATAGAGTAGATATTAATTATTTTAAGTGTAAAGGTTATACATATTACAAGTGTAAGGTAAGCTAAATAAATTAGCATTGAGGTAAAGTGTGTCACACAAACTTTATACTAAATAATGTGTAATATGGGAAAAATGTGAGTAGTAGTATATAATATCTATGGCTTAAGATTACATGAAGTGTGACATTTAATTGGGACTAATGATATACATATGGTAAAAGTGATTAAATCATAGAGTTGATTTAAATAAGTTTTGTTATCTCATCCTAGGTGGTGAGACAATTATATGTGTATCCTAAAAGATGGGAGTAAATAAATATGTGTTATTAAAATATTTATTTTAATACCAATGTGTAAGTAAATAGTAAAAAGAGATATTAAGTTATTAGTGAGCAATTAAATTAAGTCCACACATGTTTTAAATATTAAAATATGTGGACTAATGTATATGGACTATATGATGTGAGTACATAAAATCCCTAACTTTACTTGGTGTAGTAGTATTTACACATTAAAATTATATTTTGGGAATAAAAAGGATCAAACCAAGCCTTAGTTAATAAAGTTGCTAAGAATTGCTATGTCCCAAAATGAGTGACCCTCCTAGTACATGAATAGTGGGCTATTTCTCTATTGCGTAAAACTCAGCAAACTATAAAGGCTAGAATTGTGTAGTGATGATGGCTAGACAATGGGTGGTTGGACAACTCCTAGTTAACCATTGTTCCCTTCTATTGCACCATGAATTCAACCTTAGTGCAATGTAAATGCCCAGTCCATCATTTCTCTATAAATGGCAGCTATGTTATTGAAATCACGTTGCTGAGAAAAATTGTCTGTCAAATATTGAGTTTGAAATTTGAGTTGCTGGAGATTTGGGAGGAGTCTAGCAATCTCAAAAGGGGGGAAATTAAGCAAACTAAGCATTCAAGAGGTAAAATGCTAACATATATGCTTTTGATTTCTTAAGTTTTCAATTACTAGAAATGTCATGAAAAAGCAGTTTTTGAGTCACAAAATTTATGGCTAAGGATTGTTATAATCCATGAATTGATGTTAGGTATTGTTAATATAGTCATGTGCGAAATCAACGAAAGTTAAACGAACCAATT
Source organism: Panax quinquefolius (assembly GCA_020205615.1). Classification (NCBI taxonomy): domain Eukaryota; kingdom Viridiplantae; phylum Streptophyta; class Magnoliopsida; order Apiales; family Araliaceae; genus Panax; species Panax quinquefolius. Next base: position 76,294,533 of record CM035154.1, read on the forward strand.
TGGTTTAGAAACGAATTCGTAGCGAATGATTTCGCTAAATTTGTCAAACATAAATATTTAGTATGAACATGAGTTGTAAATCCATATTTGGGTTAGTTAATGCTTATGTTAGTTGATGGGGTTTTGGTATGTTGTAGTTTTATGAGTTACGAACCCATAGAATAGAAAATGAACTAATTTGGATGAGTATAACTCATGTTATGATCATCGGAAGGAGTATGGGTCTGTAAAATCACGAAGAGCAGAGCCTGAGGGGCTGTTCTGCGACTTGGGGTGCAGCTGCGCTGCCCCCAAGGCCATTTAGGGCGCAGCTATGCCGGGCTTTAGTGCTGAGTAGACTACTCTGACCTGCTGTAGTAAATTAGGCATAACGTTTTCATACAAACTCCGATTGAGATGATTTAAGATGATCCGGAACGAGGAAGAATAGACCTACAACTTTTGTTCTTTAAGGTTTTAAATTTGAGGTCATTGTGAAGGGTCAAAACAGTCATCATGGTGACTATTAAGTAATAGGAGGCGATCGGAGGGCGTCGAGCGAGCACATACGCAAGTATAGTGCTCCCGACGATGGAATATGTTATTCTAAGTGATATAACATGAAAATGCATGATATTAGACATGACATATAAGATTACCTTACTTATAAGGAATTGCCTTAGCATGATTGAGTATGTTTTAAAGAAAGTTTAGGTTTTAAAAACAAGTTTAGACGAACCTTGAGTCATTTGAATTCTGATATTTGTAGCTTGTGTAAAGGGGTTTAGTCATGCATATATAAATAGGTATGACACATGGCCTTGAGTACCTTTATACTATGAGTTGCATATATGGTTATTTTTCGAAGATATATAAAGATTTTGAAAACAAACATTGATGAACTTGTGTACCTTAATTCTGACCATGATGACATATATATTAGGTCTAAGTACGCATGATGTAAGATTCAAAGTTGTATCATAGGTGTGTTAAATTACTTTGATTTGGTTAAAATGATTTCAAAGGTAAGCTCATTTATCATTTGCAAACAAAGTTTTATAGACATGGAGTGGTTATATTTTACCCTTGGAAACGTACGTAGAAACATGTACAAACAAGTATGATGTGTGAGTTGAAGTCGCCTTGCAAGATTCGTTTAGTATGGCATGCTAGTACTATTTATGTCTTTAAACATGAACTATAAGTACACTTATCTAGTTTGACAATAGAAGTCATTAAAGCACGTTTTGAAAGTAAGATGTCAAGTCATAAACTATGCTAGTCATATGTAGATAAGATATATACATATGAACATGTTACTAGAGTCTTATTAGTACCAATATATGGTTTAAAAGCTTGTAAACATCGAATCTTGTTAAAGAAAGTCATTAAGCCTTAAAGTGGGAAAACAACTTTGAATAAACACAAGTGGTTCTAAACTTTGACAAATGACCTCTTAACGTGTGTAAATATTATGTGTTAAAATTCATGCATGTTAAGAAATGAAGTGTGAACTGAGAACTAAATATTCAACTCAAGTGCAGCGGGGGACTGGTAGCAATTTGCGCCATCCTAAACAAATCAAGTAGCTAGCTTGCGCCTACGAGCGATGATGCCTAACTATTTTAACCTTGATTTGAACTTTAAAGCATATGTGTAATGAATGTCTAAAGCTATAATACTTGACATAAACGATGTTTTAAGCATGTGAGAATGTAATGGTTATATAAAACCCAAATTTGCTAATTTTATTAAAGTTTACAAAATGTAAGAACGATGTGGATCACGTTTCTATAAACTTTAAATATGTGTCGAACACATAGCGAGTCAAGTGTGTGGTAGCTATATATGGATGTTGATGTCAAGTATGAATGGTTAAGGTATACCTAGACATACCTAACTATTCTAAGAGTATGATGAGAAAGTGAAATGTAGGTTTTACGAACCTAGTTAGGAAACAATGTAACATTATTATTACATTAAGAATGTATGAAATATGTGACTAATGGATATGAATCCATGATTATATAACTGTGTAGGAATACACGAAGTGCGTATAAGTCAGAAGGCGATTAAGTCGTAGTTGATAAACTACGAATCAGGCAAGTCTTCTAGTTCCTATTTGTTATATGAATTCGATAACTATTAATTGAGCTATATTATGCCATGAGTGTGACGCCCCCAAAATAGGTATACATCACCCATCTTGAGTCGCCAAATACATGGTACAAAATTCAAATACAACTTAATAATACAACTGTCGTGTAAAATACGAGAAAACATAAATTGAGAGTTTTAATACGAATATTGTCTTCTAGACAGTATTCAAACTCAAATGGAGTCCTCATTACATTTATTATCACACAATTTAATAGAATAGTGAGGACTACTAATGCTATCATCTGGACCATGACTCCGTTCCCCGACTAGTCCCAGCTATATTCTCATTTTCTGAAGAGAACAATGAAAGCAAAGGGTTGAGCTCAACTAGCCTAGTAAGAAATATTATGACTAAGATAATGCAGAATAAGTTATCGTTAGCCTTCAACAATGTTAAACTAGTAGAATATAATAGACAACAAGTTTAACTGCAGCGGAACAAGTAATCCATTAGAAGAGTCAAGTAGAGCATAAAATCTACTATCTTCTATGATTTAAAAAGTTTTTTTCATCAACTTTATCGATGAGACTCAGATTAATAAATAAAATCGAATCATCCCTGCACCACAAACAAGGATAGTCATGTAATCATCAATGGTCATGATTATACCGAATAATCCCTGGTCATAATGTAAGACCCCAATTTTTTTTTAATAAAGATGACTTTTCTATAAATATCATTTTTAAATATTATGGAATAAATTTGATATAATTTTATAGTTGTGGGTAATATTTATAAATTTTGCAAAGTACGCAAGTTGTTATATAATATTCAATTGGTCGGGGAATATTCGTTTTAACGGGGAATATTAAATGCGACAAAGACAATCATTAGTGGACCCCACAATGGAATTATTATCGGATTGAAAAACGATAAAAATATTTTATGAAAATAACGGGCGGAATTTTTACGATTAACTATTGAAACACCCGGTGTTAAAAAATGCAGAGAATACTGCGTGGTTGCATAATAGCACACGGTATTGATTATTGATGCTTACGTGAGAAGTCACTCAGTTTTATTTAATTATTACTTCAGTAATTGTTGCATAGTATCTCACGTTATTTAATTCAATTATTGTCAATATTTTATATATTATTAAATCAATAATTAAGATGACAAAGTTATTAATATTATTATTTGCAATATTAACGATGTCTAGAAGTTCTGTCAAGGAGAGGTTTGGTCACCTAATTGCGCGTCAATAGGGAGAAATCCTTATTGAAAAGCCCTCTTCTTCACAGGAGCGACACAGTCGATTAATATTGTGAATTATAATAATGGTGATAAATATTGTTAAAATTATTAAGGTGATTTTTATGAAGTTTTGTTTATTTTATGGACCCCCTTTTACCTATTTTTCAAGATAATCGGTAGAAAGTTATTCAGTGTATATATATAATATATATATATATAAGATTCACGTGAATCCTGTGGATTCATGGGTTAAGAGGGGGGGGGGGGTTATACACGTATTATATATATATATATATATATATATATATATTAAGTAAAGTTTTCGTAATATTAGAATATTTTATTGCATAGTATCCTTTCTATTTTCCTATAAATAGGATGCTTAGTTAAAATTGAAATCACACCAGAAATTCAGAGAATTCTCTTCTATAATCTTGAGCGTATTTCTTTAGAGTTTTAAGAAGCTTTGAGCGTAGTGAAAGTTTTCTTCAAGAATATCCTCGCCCTACTACTCGGAATACTCTTCTTTTACGGTAAGGGGTATTATTTCTTTCGTATTCATAAAGAGAACTTATGTTATTCCATTCTTTATTATTACATTGGAATAACTTTGTATCACGCGACTACCCTATACTTGGTGAAATTCTTACATTATTCCATTCTTTATTATTATGTTGGAATAACTTTGTCATCTGATACCACATACGTGGTGAAATTCTTACATTATTCCATTCTTTATTATTACATTGGAACATCATGTGTTTGTGCGTTTACGCATGACTTTGAATCCGTTATTTATTATTCATTGGAACATTTGAATATATCACATGCATGCGCTAACGTTCGCATGACTGATTCCGTTATTTATTATTTTGTTGGAATAACTTTATGCATGCGATCTATCGCATGCACGGTGATTCCTTTTGTTATTCCATTCTTTATTATACTCAGTTGGTTAAAGTTTTGGCTTTTATACTCCATGAAATTAGTGGAATATCCTTGATATTTGCGCTTCTTCTTGTATCTTTTCATGAAAATATTCTTCTGAGCATTCTTGAGTTTTACCCCACAAAGCAGTATCAGGTTGACAATTTAGGCGTTATTGGTTCCTGGATAAATTAATTCTTGAACTTGTTTTACTGAATTCTTATATCATTATCATCATCCTCATGCTTAAATTAAGTTGAAAGTCATCTGTGGCCTGTAGTGCATAGATGGACTTGGTATGATTATGACCAGGGATTATTCGGTATAATCAAGACCGTAATGTTACAAATGATGTGGTAAAACTCCTCATTGGCCCGTAGTGCATTGATGGACAGTTATTGGCATGATCATGACCATTGATGAAAACACGAATATCCTTGGCCCGTAGTGCATGGATAATTTGTGGTTGTGATACTAATGAATATCCTTGGTCATAGTGCAGGGATGATGTGGATTATTTATTAAGCTGAGTCTCAGCGATAAAAGTGATGAAAAACCTTTTTAAATCATAAAAGATAGTAGATTTTATTCTCTACTTGACTCTTTTAATGGATTACTTGTTCTGCTACAGTTAAACTTGATGGTTGTTATATTTTAGCAGTTTAACACTGTTGAAGGCTAACGATAATTTTATTCTGCATTATCTCAGTCATAATATTTCTTACTGGGCTAGTTGAGCTCACCCTTTTGCTTTCATTGTTCTCTTCGGGAAATGAGAACGTAGCAGGGACTAGTCGGAGAACGGAGTAATGGTCCGAGATGGTGTCATAGTAGCCCTCATTATTCTATAAAATAGTGTGATAATAAATGTAATGAGGACTCCTTTGAGTGTGGATATTGTCTAGATGACAATATTCGTATTAAAACTCTCGATTTGTATTTTGTCGTATTTTACACGGACAGTTGTATTATTAAGTTGTATTTGAATTTTTGTACCATGTATTTGGTGACTCAAGATGGGTGATGTATACCTATTTTTTGGGGCGTCACGGTTATATCAAAGCTTAGGGATATGATCCTGGTGAGATGTGAGACAAGAACTAGGAGGGAGAGACAGGGAAATTCCTTATTAGTATGACCTACCTAAGTTTATTTGGAATTTAATTGGTGGGTCGAGTATATATGGATAATATGTGATATGTTAATTAACCCTTGTTTTGTGGCGTGTTTTGAAAATGGCATCCGAGAATGTTGAGATTAGCAATGGAGCACGAGGAGGCCGTTGAGTCTCCACGAGATCAATAATCGGGACAATGTGCATCGTGAAGGCGACAATCCTCATCACGAAACAACAACAACGACGAAAATGATGAATGATCGAATGTTCGGAGGCTTTCTGCAATTCATGCGACATCGAGCAAGAAGAAACTCTATCCAAAATGTAGGTGAAAACACCGCAACTCTCGGATGATCCATCTGCTAAGCAGTTCAAAGAGCTGGGACCACCGGAGTTTTTTGGAGAGCCAAAACTACTTAAGGCGAAGACGTGGATAAAGCAGATCAACAAGATATTTGATGTATTGGGATGCTCTGAGGAGCAAAAGGTTCCCTTTGCCACCTTCATGTTGCGAGCGAGAGCGATTCTTGGTGGGAATCATAAAGCGTACTCAACTTCTGCCGCAAAGATGTCTTGGGAGAAGTTCCAAGAACTGTTCAACGACAAGTACTTTCCTGAAAGTATTCGTCACATGAAAGAAGTAGAGTTCATCAAGCTGGAGCAAAACAACATGACCGTGTGTCGCGATGACGAAGCCAAGTTTGCCGAGTTATCCGGTTTGCGTCCCATTTGGTTGATAATGAGAAGAAATGACGTGAATGTTTCTAAGAGGTTTGAAACCCGAGATACGTCAATATCTTATCTCTCATAAACTATGTTTGTATTCGGATGTTGTTAATGAGGCTAAGTTATTGGAGCGCGATAATGAGTCAACCCACCAAAAGAGCGGCAAACAAAATGATAATACCGGTGATAACGATCATCGAAGCGGTGATAATAAGCGTGGAGGAATCAACATGCGAAAATGGTAACCACTTGATGGTAATCATGGCCAAAATAATAAGAATGGACATTTCAAGAAGAGAGATTTAACAATGATGGAAAGATGTCAGCATCAGCACCTGTAGTTAAGGAAGGAGAACGACCACCTATCATATGCTTCAAATGTGGAGGGGAGGGACACATCAGTCCAAACTGCGCGATGCCATCCAAAGCATGTTACAATTATGGAAGAGAAGGTCACCTAGCTCGATTTTGTCATGCACCAAAGTCAAGTCCAGCTGGGATGGAGGCATCAAAGGCCGTCCTAGACAAAACAAAACTGGTAGTTCAAGGGAGAGCGTTTGTCGTGACCTCCCATAAAGCAAGGAACCCGAATGAGGTCATCACGGGTAAGCTTATCATAAACTCTAGCGAAGTATATACCTTATTTGATACCGATTATACCCATTCTTTTATTTCTCCTACTTGCGCTCAACGTTTAAATTTGACTCCGAAGAAATTAGACTTTGACTTATCTGTTGAAACTCCGTTGGGAGAAACCTTCATTACATCCACTATTTATAAGTCTTGTTTGGTTTAAATCTGTACCCTCACATTACCTGTCGATATTATTTCCTTGAAAATACTTCCATTTGACGTAATTCTAGGGATTGATTGGTTAACTACTCATCATGCAAAAATTGATTATTTTCGTAAGGTTGTTAGCTTTCATATTCCTAACCAACCTATTATGCGAATTCAAGAAACCAAACCATTAAAATCAATCATTGTCATCTCAAGCCATAAAGCTATTCGTTTATTGAAAAACGGATGTCAAGTTTCTTAGCTCATGTCACTGATCTAAACAAAAATACGTCAATTTTGAATGATATTTCTATTGTTAATAAATTTCTGACGTATTCCACGAAGAACTTCTGGCTACCCCGAACGTGAAATTAAATTTTGTATCGACCTTGAACCCGGTACAAAACCCATTTCCAAAGCCCCATATCGAATGACTCCTATTAAACTTCAGGAGTTAAAGACCCAATTGCAGGAATTGTTAGACATCGTTTTCATTCGTCCTAGTACTTCTCCTTGGGGTGCTCCTGTTCTATTCGTGAAGAAGAAAGATGGGAGTATGCGACTTTGTATTGATTATCGGGAGTTAAACCATGTCACTATCAAAAATAGATATCCATTGCCTCGCATTGATGACATGTTTGACCAGTTGCAAGGCGCCAAATTCTTTTCAAAGATTGATCTTCGTTCCGGATATCACTAATTGAAGATTAGAACCGATGACATTCCAAAGATGGCTTTCAGAACTCGGTACGGGCATTATGAATTCCTAGTCATGTCTTTTGGATTGACTAATGTTTCTGTTGCCTTCATGGATATGATGAACCTAGTATTCAAGGAATATTTGGATCACTTTGTGGTCGTCTTTATTGATGACATCCTCATATATTCCAAAATCTATGAAGATCATGAGCAACACTTGAGGCTGATACTCCAAAAGCTTCGTGAAAACAAGCTTTATGCCAAATTGAAGAAATGCGAGTTCTGACTTGAGGAAGTAGCATTCCTTAGGCACGTGGTATCAAGTCATGGAATATCTGTTGACCCGGCAAAGATTGAAGCTATTCAAAGCAGGGAACAACCTAAATCAGTGACCGAAGTATGTAGCTTTCTCGGCTTAGCTGGTTATTATCGGAGATTCGTAGAAGGGTTTTCTTGAATCGCTACTCCATTAACTCAGCTGACTCGGAAGGATATAAAATTCGGTTGGAGTGAGGAATGCGAGAAGAGTTTTTAAGAACTCAAGAGGAGACTTATTTCAAAGACTGTTACGACAATACCATCCGGCTCGGAGGGATTGTCATCTCTGATGATGCTTGAGCAAAGAGGTTAGGATGTGTTCTCATGTAACATGGGAAAGTCATAGCCTATGCCTCTTGACAACTCAAAGAATATGAGAGGAATTATCCTACTCATGATCTAGAGTTGGCAGCAGCCGTTTTTGCACTAAAGGTTTAGAGGCATTACTTGTATGGGGAGAAAGTGGAGATCTTTACGGATCATAAAAGCCTCAAATATTTCTTCACTCAAAAGGAACTCAACATGCGATAGCGACGTTGGCTTGAACTGTTGAAAGATTATGATCATACCATCCAATACCATCCTGAAAAAGCGAATGTGGTAGCTAACGCATTGAGTAGAAGATCATATGCGGGTACGAGTGTGATATTGTCAACGCAAAGGCCCATTTTGTATGACTTGCAAAGGATGGAGATAGAGATAAAGACTCCAGGGACCCACGTGATGATGGCGAATATACGAGTAGAACCTACTTTAATCGATAAATTTAAAAATTCGCTCAAGCTACTGACTGGAGGCGATCGTATGAGGAAGAAGAAAGTACAAGAAGGTGCTATACCGGAAGCAAGAATCGATGAAGAAGGAATACTTTGAGTCAACTCCAGACTTTGTGTTCCTAATGATCCTGAGTTAAAGTATAAAATCATGATGGAGGCGCACAACACACCGTTTTCAATCCATCTTGGGAGTACCAAAATGTATCATTATCTTCGACATACATTTTGGTGGGGCAATATGAAGAGAGAGATAGCGCTTTTTATCTCAAGGTGTTTAACTTGTCAACGAGTCAAGGCAGAGCATCAAGTACCAAAAGGTCCATTGCAACCACTTGAAATTCCAGAATGGAAGTGGGAGCACATTACCATGGATTTCATTCTTGGTCTTCCCAAGGTTTCTCAAGGCATAGATGCAATTTGGGTCATTATTGATAGATTGACCAAGTCTCCGCTCATTTCTTACCTATCTGAAAAACTTATACACTTGAACGTCTTGCTCGTATGTACATAAACGAGGTTGTAAGATTGCATGGTATGCCAGTATCCATTGTTTCTGATCGAGACCCAAGATTCACTTCACAATTTTGGGTTAGTTTGCAAAAAGCTATGGGCACAGATTTACGATTTAGTTCGGCATATCATCCTCAGACGGACGGACAATCAGAGAGGACTATTCAAACTCTTGAAGATTTATTAAGACTCTGTGTCCTTGACTTCAAGGGAAGTTGGGATAAGTTCTTACCATTGGTGGAGTTTTCCTATAACAACAGTTATCAAGCAAGTATTGGCATGGCTCCATTCGAAGCGTTGTATGGAAGAAAGTGTCGTTCTCCAATATGCTGGGATGAGGTGGGTGAAGCAATGTTGTTGGGACCAGAGTTGGTACGTATGACTACGGAAAAGATTCAAACGATCCGATAATGTATAAAAACCTCACAAGATCGACAAAAGAGTTATGCTGATCTTCATCGAAAGGACGTGAAATTCGATATTGGAGACCATGTGTTGTTACGTGTTGCTCCATAGATAAGAGTTACGAGATTTAGAAAGAGAGGAAAGCTCAATCCTTGATTCACTGGCCCATTTTTAATCCTCGGTCGAGTAGGAACTGTGGCGTATAGACTCGCTTTACCGCCAAGTATGTCTCATGTTCATAACGTTTTTCATATATCCATGTTACGTAAATATGTGGAAGACCTAAACCATATTATTGAGTTAGAACCGAACGAAATAGCGAAAGATTTAACGTACGAAGAGGTTTCTGTTCAAATCTTGGATAAGAAGGAACATATTCTACGCTCCAAGGTTATACCTCAAGTCAAAGTTTTGTGGAGAAACCACAATGTTGAGGAAATGACCTGGGAGTTAGAATCTGAAATGAAATCAAGGTATCCTTACCTCTTTGACATACCAGGTATGTACCCTAATTTCAAGGGCGAAATTTCATAAGAAGGGGAGGTTGTAAGACCCCAATTTTTTTAATAAAGATGATTTTTCTATAAATATCATTTTTTAATATTATGGAATGAATTTGATATAATGTTATAGTTGTGGGTAATATTTATAATTTTTTTAAAGTTCGCAAGTTGTTATATAATATTCGATTGGTCGGGGAATATTCGTACAACGGCACAATCATTGGTGGGCCCCACAACGGAATTATTGTCGAATTGAGAAAATGACAAAAATATTTTATGAAAATAACGGCGAAAGTTTTACCGTTAACTGTTGAAACACTCGGTGTTAAAAGTACAGGAATACGCGTGGTTGCATAGTAGCACACGGTATTGATTATTGATACTTACGTGAGAAGTCACTCAGTTTTATTCAATTATTGCTTCAGTAATTGTTGCATAGTATCTCACGTTATTTGATTCAATTATTGTCGATATTTTATATAATATTAAATCAATAATTGAGATGACAAAGTTATTAATATTATTATTTGCAATATTAACGATGTCTAGAAGTTACATCGAGGAGAGGTTTGGTCACCTAATTAAGCGGCCAATAGGAGAAATCCTTATTGGAAAGCCCCCTCTTTCCTCGGAACGACCTGGTCGATTAATATTGTGAATTATAATAATGGTGATAAATGTTGTTAAAATTATTAAGGTAATTTTTATGAAGTTTTGTTTATTTTATGGACTCCTTTTACCCATTTTTTAATATAATCGATGAAAGTTATTCAAGATATATATATATATATATATATATATATATATATATATATTCACGTGAATCTGTGAATTCATGGGTTGTGGGGGTTTATACATGGTTATATATATATATTATTTATATAATATATATATATATATATATATATATATATATATATATATATATTAAGTCACAAGATTACTGTAATTTCACGGGGAAGGAGAAATGTAATCACAAATTATTATATATATATATATATATATATATATATATATATATATATATTTTAATTAAAGTTTTTATTTTATTAGAATATTTTATTGCATAGTATCCTTTCCATTTTCCTATAAATAGGATGCTTAGTTAGAATTGAAATCACACTAGAAATTCAGAGAATTCTCTTTTATAATCTTGAGCGTATTTCTTTAGAGTTTTAAGAAGCTTTGAGCGTAGTGCAAGTTTTCTTCAAGAATATCCTCGCCTACTACAAATTGAATACTCTTCTTCTTTTACGTAAGAAATATTATTTCTTTCGTATTCATGAAGAGAACTTATGTTATTCCATTCTTTATTATTACATTGGAATAACTTTTATACATGGACTACCCTATACTTGGTGAAATTCTTACATTATTCCATTCTTTATTATTATGTTGAATAACTTTTATCTGTCAAAATCTGCATACGTGGTGAAATTCTTACATTATTCCATTATTCCATTCTTTATTATTCATTGGAACATCCTATATGCGATTTTTATTATTACATGACATCAATTCCGTTATTTATTATTTTTATTAGAATATCCTATCTGTGCGTTCGTGTCGCGTGACTTTCGTTTAGATTATTTATTATTCATTGGAATAACACATGCATCATGCGGTCTATCGCATGCACGGTGATTTCTTTTGTTATTTCATTCTTTATTATACTCGGTTGGTTAAAGTTTTGGCTTTTATACTCCATGAAATTAGTGGAATATCCTTGATATTTGCGCTTCATCCAGTATCTTTTCATGGAAATATTCTTCTGAGCATTCTTGAGTTTTACCCCACAAAGAAGTATCATGATGACAATTTGGGCATTATTGGTTCCTGGATAAATTAATTCTTGAACTTGTTTTATTGAATTCTTATATCATTATCATCATCCTCATATTTAAATTATGTTGAAAGTCATCTGTGGCCTGTAGTGCAATAGATGGACTCTGTATAATTATGACCAGGGATTATTCAGTATAATCATGACCGTAATGTTACAAATGATGTGGTAAAAGTCCTCATTGGCCCGTAGTGCATTGATGGACAGTTGTTGGCATGATCATGACCATTAATGAATACACGAATATCCTTGGCCCGTAGTGCATGGATAATTTGTGGTTGTGATACTAATGAATATCATCGTAGTAGTCGAGGGATGATGTGGATTATTTATTAAGTTTGAGTCTCATGATAAAAGTGATGAAAAACCTTTTTAAATCATAAAAGATAGTAGATTTTATTCTCTACTTGACTCTTTTAATGGATTGCTTGTTCCGCTGCAGTTAAACTTGATGGTTGTTATATTTTATCAGTTTAACACTGTTGAAGGCTAACGATAATTTTATTCTACATTATCTTAGTCATAATATTTCTTACTGGACTAGTTGAGCTCACCCTTTTGCTTTCATTGTTCTCTTCTGGAAATGAGAACGTAGCAGGGACTAGTCGGGGAACGGAGTAATGGTCCGAGATGGTGTCATAGTAGTCCTCACTATTCTATAAAATAGTGTGATAATAAATGTAATAAGGTCTCCTTTGAGTGTGGATATTGTCTAGATGACAATATTCGTATTAAAACTCTCAGTTTGTATTTTGTCGTATTTTACACGACAGTTGTATTATTAAGTGGTATTTAAATTTTGTACCATGTATTTGGCGACTCAAGATGGGTGATGTATACCTATTTTAGGGGCATCACACATAATCATACCAACAACTTTCCATCAATGAACTACAGGCCAATGAGGACTTTTACCACATCATTCGTTACATTACGGTCATGATTATATCGAATAATCCCTAGTCATAATCATACCAACTCCATCTATGCACGTAAGCCGAACATGACTTTCATCACAATATAAACATGAGGATGATGACCATGACATAATAATTCAATAAAACAAGTTCAAGGATAAATTTTAAAGATTTATAATTTAATCTATCCAGAAATCAATAACGTCCAAATTGTCAACATGATACTGCTTTGTGGAGTAAAATTCAAGAATGCTCAGAAGAATATTTCCATGGAAAGATACTGGATGAAGCGCAAATATCAAGGATATTCTACTAATTTCATGGAGTATAGAAGCCAAAACTTTAACCAACTGAGTATAATAGAATATATGAACCTGCAAATGGATTTTCACCCGCCATGCGGTAATCCTCGTAGACAGGTCATTTCCACAATAATAAGGAATGAATACGAATGGTCATTCACCATGCATGCGGTAGTTCGCGTAGACATGTTATTCCAACAGAATAATAAAGAATGGAATAACAGAAGAATTCATCATGCATGCGGTAGTCCGCGTAGACATGTTATTCCAACAGAATAATAAAGAATGGAATAACAGAAGAATTCACCATGCATGTGGTAGTCTGCGTAGACAGGTTATTCCAACAGAATAATAAAGAATGGAATAACAGAAGAATTCATCATGCATGCGGTAGTCCGCGTAGACAGGTTATTCCAACAGAATAATAAAGAATGGAATAACAGAAGAATTCACCATGCATGCGGTAGTCATCGTAGACAAGTTATTCCAACAAAATAATAAAGAATGGAATAACAGAAGAATTCACCATGCATGCGGTAGTCAGTGTAGACAGGTTATTCCAACAGAATAATAAAGAACAGAATAACAACTCTTACGAGTATTGAAAGCAAATAACTCTCTTCATGAATACGAAAGAAATAATACCCCTTACCTTAGAAGAAAACTGAATACTGGAATAGTGAGGTAGCAGACTTCTCTTCTTCTTTCTCTCTATAATTTCTCTCTATAATAATTGCACTTGTGAAACTTAGTGAATTGGTGAGAAATGAAGGAAGAATGAGCTTCTATTTATAGGAAAATATAGTTTCGATAATTGCACATTTTGGGTCTCGAAATATTACAGTATAATACCTTCCTTTTTTTCTTCATTTTTAATTTAGTCATGCAAGTATTATCAAACTTGTACCACCTCCCCTAATAGTAAATCATGTGAATTAATAGTTCATTCATGTGACTCAATAGTATAATCATGTGAAAAAATTAATTACAGTATAGTACCTTCATCTATACCTCCATTTTTAATTTAGTCATGCAAGTATTATCAATCTTGCACCAACTCCCCTAATAGTAAATCATGTGAATCAATAGTACACACATGTGAACACATAGTTATAAGCATGTGAATTAATAGCAATTAATTGCTCATTTATCCGGTGAATTACCCGATTGGTCAATATAACCTCCAGACATCAATTATTATCGAAATAAATGTCGATTTTCACTAACACTAATAATTCCCACATAATGGAACTATCAATTTCATCTTTAATCAACACGAACTTATTCATCATTAATATTATAACTCACAATATTTAACAACCGTGTCGCTCCCAAGAAAGAGGGGCTTTCCGATAAGGATTTCTCCTTATCAAGCGGCAATTAGGTGACCAAACCTCTCCTTAATGTAACTTCTGACATTGTCGATATTGCAAATAATAATATGAATAACTTTATTGCGTCTCAATTATTGATTTAATAATATAAAATATTATGCAGATGATATTGTGACAATAATTGAATCAATAATATGAGAGATATGATGCAACAATTACTGTAGCAATCGAGTATTTTATAACAACTTGCTTACTTTGCAAAATTTATAAATATTACCCACAACTATAACATTATATCATATCCACACCATAATATATATTTCGAGAAAATTTAATCTTTATTCATAAAAGTTGGGGTCTTACAATGAGAATGTTGATGTATATGTATGAAATGCATATGAGATATATATGAAATGTGAAAGTTGATTTGATAATATGATTGTGAAGTAAATCTCTATGTCTGTTATGTGTGAAGTAACATGCGTAGTAAATATTAATTGATTATGAATGCATGAACTGAAGATGCTATTATATGCTATGTGCTGCATGAAAACTGTTAGAATTGTTGGGCTGTCGAGCTCACCATTGCAAATAACCACTTTTACAAGTTAAGGATACACGGTAAAGGTTACATGCTAATTGATTGATAAAGTCCAATAGTATTGAAGGAGATTGATTTAGTACTTAACTAGATGCTCTTGAACCATGTTTAGGTTCTAGTAGATGTACATGATAGTAGTTTATAAGGTGTAATACCTGTTAAGTTGTACTATGTGCTACATAGAGAAATTCGAATCAAGATGTAAAGATTTATTCGGAAATTGAATAAAGTGAATCATAGAATAATGTGATTCAGGGATTTATAATTGATTCGAGTCAAGATATTAATAAAAGATTTATTTTTCAAAGGAGATTGAAAAAGTTTAAATTATTCCGCATATTTGTATAACATAGAATGTGATGTAAAACAGGAATAATAAATGACCAAGATTAGAAACTTATAAAAGTTTGATGTCATTACATAGATCCTGGAAATGGAAAGAAATTATATTCTAAATTGTAATAAGTAAAGTTATATTCATTAAGTTTATGAATAATTGATATAAATAGTTTGACGATAGTAGTATCATGGCGGACTGAATCCAGAGGTTCGAAGGGACCCGGATTTGGGGGCGTCACAATAACCATAACAGAATAAAAAAGTAACCAAATATACCTAATCGATTGAACACAAGTGGTATCCAAATCAAAATCTAACAGTAACCAAAAACATACTAACTAAGAAACCAAACATTTATATGATCGTAAAATAACAAAATTTAAATTAACAAACCTTTAAAATTCTTTTTGTTGGAATTATATTCTGGCTAAGCACTTGTCCTTCTGACTTAACTACATGGACATCAAAATCAGAATCTAACTGCACTTCAGAATGCTTGATATCACTATGTATCACCAACCTATCCTCACTCTTACTCGATTTTCTGACCTACATTCTCCCCCTTCCCCTTCCCCTTCCCCTTCCTCTTCCTCTTCACAACAAACTTCTTCAAGCCCTTTACAGAATCACCCTCCGTGATTCTCTTCCTCTTTCCGTACTTCTTCCTTGTATTAGCCATTCTACACAAATCGAACGAACAGAACAGAACAACTAATCGAACGACCAGAGCAATGAAAATGGCGACCAACTAATAGGAGTTGTCTATGCGGACGGAGTAACAACAATAACAATAAACAAAGATAACAAGTAACAACGATAACTATACAACTAGACGAAAATGGTGATCACGATAACTAACAACGATAACAAGTAACAACACTCAGACACGATCAACAGAGAATAACACGAACAAAGAGAGGAGAAAGGGAAGAACACGAATAGAGAGAGAAGAAAGGGTTTCAACATGCAAACAAGGGTTTAAAATCGAAGAGTCCTAATAGCAGTTATCACGTCTTTCAAAAAAAAACAACCTATTTTAAGTTGGACACTAATTTGCCATATCAGCCATTAATATTAATCCCTTAAATTAAGGACTTATAATTGAATTAATATTGAAAATAAAAATGAAAAAGTGTAATATTTTTGTAATTATTTTAGAGATATAATTTTTGTAATTATTTTTCAAAATGTACTAATATATGTAATTAATCCTAAAAATTATTACATAGAGTATTAAATATGCACACATGACTAAATAAAAATTGATATACTTATTTATTACACTTAAATAATAAAAGATTACATATTGAATATTTCATAAAATTAAAACTATATGAATTTTAGTACACCCGCCAAACCCTTGCCTTGAACGGGTTAAAGGGCTAGTCTTTAATAAACCTTTAAGTTTTAAGATAAAAGATTAAATTTAATTTCTTAAAGTCAATATTAAATTTTTTCAAAATTATGTATTTAGTTGTACTTTTTAAATAATTTGTTATTTTCATAATTATATTGTTTATAATTAAATAAATTTTTATCAATTTTGATTTAAAAAATATCTCACTTTAATATTAATTCTATATTTTGGAGCGGAAGGAAAACCAAATAAGAAAAACTTTATTTAAGGTCACATAAAACAGAAATATATGAAAATGTGGGTGCATTCATAGTATAGACTATATATATGCATACAGAATTATTTTTTGAACTCTTTAACCAAAAAAGAGAAAGAAAAAGAAAGAAACCGAAAATTCGAGAAGCTCTTTGATTGCAAATCCAGTTTATCTCATCCAAGTCTTCCCGATTCTGCTAAAAATGGTGAGCTCTGTCCCTCTCGTTCTGAAGATCGTGTTTGGTTTGGCACAAAATTTGTCTAATTGGAGTCTATAAATTTCTCCAATTGGAGTCTATAATCTATCATTTTGTTTACAAGAATCTGTACTAATTTTGATACAATATGTGGGAAATTTAGTGAAACATGTGAAATTCATGATGAAATTTGGATTATGATTAGTGAAATTTGTAGTATTAATGCTCTTTAATGGCTGAATTTTGTCAATTTAGGTTTTTTATTTTGATTCGGAACATCATTTCAATGTTATATGAGCATCTTAGAAATTAGAGATGCATCTCTAAAAGGACGACTTTTAAGGAAAACTTTATTTTTTGAAACCTATCCCTAAATTTGATAAAAATGTAGTAGTGGAACTAAATATGAGAAATGCCATGTTAGAAACTTCATGTCATTTTATAGTCTGAAAATATAATAAGTATAAATGTATCTCTAATTTTGGAACGGACTAAAAAGGAAAATGTATCTTTAATTTTAGATTGTAGAGAGTACATATATACTGCCTCATTTCCCAAAATGAGAGTCTTGATGTTTCCTTAAGATTGTCAAGTACTCTCTTAACATATAATCTTTAATTGTTTTTTCTTTGGCTCAATTTTTTGTCTTAAATTTAGTTATTGAAAAATATTCCTGGAAAGAATCACGTCTGTTTGGGAACATTAGTGTGTTTACAAATAAGTCAAACGTCATTCTTTGACTAGTTTATTTTGGAGGATTCGTGCTTCTGAGGTTGCTCCTTAATGCAGCAGTTTCTTGTCCTTAAGTTTCATCTTAGGGTGAGGCTCAAGGTGCTAACCTCACGGATCTTCTCGGAAATTGTTGGTGTTATTGGAAAGAAATGAACTTTGGGCTTATCCAGAATGACCTTTCAGCCTATATTATGAGATATTATACTTTTTTATTTCTAGCTTATCCTTAGCCGGTTAGCCCCCCCCAAAAAAAAAAAAACCGTGTATATGTAAATGCGCAGTATATAGTATATATTTTAATATTTTACAAACACATTCTTAGCGATTGTTTGACCGATAACAGAAATACTAAATCCTGTACTACAGCTGAAGTGTGTTGGAGTGATTGGGTTCACTCCAATAATCACAGAGTCAAGTCAACTGGTGTTTGTAGAGATTAACTTTCTCATGACTGTTCAGCATTTTATTTGACTGTCATTTGTGTTGCCTTTATATGGTTTCTTATTGTTGAACTTCCCCCACACAAAAATATAAAGCAAAGTAATTACTTTATAAGCTTGGCAATAATTACCTGGTTGACAAGCCACACATGTCAAGCGTATAGTATCTTGGAATTTCTGCAGCATAGTAGCTGACCACTATTTTTTTCCGATAGGTATTAAGAAAGTCATATTTCTGCTTGTTATGACATCACTTTCATCCTATTTCTTGACATGTATTTAGTACTCTATCTTAAATATTTTCTTACCCATGTCTTGTTAGTTTAGGCATGACTCTTCTTTGGCCAAGTTACCAGTTGCGATGCACATTATTGGACTGGGAAGTGTAGAGGGTTTAAAATTTCCTACAGCCATTTCTCATAATGTTAGTTACTTGTGTTATT
Organism: Panax quinquefolius; assembly: GCA_020205615.1. Lineage (NCBI taxonomy): Eukaryota > Viridiplantae > Streptophyta > Magnoliopsida > Apiales > Araliaceae > Panax > Panax quinquefolius. The sequence goes on from CM035154.1 coordinate 76,313,391, forward strand.
TTCACCGGAATGGTGGAACAAAATACTCATCATATCCTATGGCGCAGTCGATGATCATTAAGATGAACTCAAGTGGTGCTATCCAAAAGGAATTGAATAAAAACACATTTTTACAGTGTAGAGATTAGTTCACAAAAATGTTGTCCGAATTGAGGTTTGACTGTGTTGAAATCATCAGTATTACTAATTTATGATTTTCTAGATATATATCAGGCTACACCATTTCTGGCTGGGATTGCAATAGCTGCTGCAGCGCTTGCTGGTAGATATGGAATACAGGCTTGGCACACATTTAAAACACGGCCGCCAAAACCTAGGATGCGCAAATTTTATGATGGTGGTTTCCAGCCAACAATGACAAAAAGAGAAGCAGCTCTTATCCTTGGCATTAGGTAATGATAACATTTTTCTGGATTAGTTGTATGTTTATGTCTTGATTCTCTTGAACCCTAAGAATTACATAAGCAATTTTTGGAAAAAGAGGACTAGTTGTCACTATTCTTCTTTTTCCTTTTTGTGACTAAAATGCAAAATTGTCCCCTTAGTTTGTACCCTTGTGATGATATAGTCCTTGAGGTTAAGTAATTTCCATTATCAGTAGTGCAAAAGCAACCCACGTTAACTTTGTCATCTAATATACGAACGGACTCAACATAAATGATGGACAAAGTTATAGAATACATTAAAACTCAAACGAAGGGTAGAACTGGTAGAACACATGAAAAATCATTAATTTCTCTCCTCTCATTCTCACTTTTTCTGTCCCAAACAAGTAAACTCACCTCCCATATGCTTACCAAAGTCCCCAACAGTTCCAATTGCCATCAAAACATACTCTAATCTATTTGCAAATCTGAAAAGCTCACCAAACCCAGCTGACCTCCTTTCCTCTTTTCTTCTTATCCAATTCTCTCTCTCTCTCTCTCTCTCTCTCTCTCTTCTGAGTTTTGTGTATGTTGTTTTTGGTTTTGTTGATAGGTTGGCTTCTTTTAAGGTGGTTTTTGTCAATACCTTGCAGTTTAGACCATTGTATTGGTAAATTGCAATATCGTCTTCACTAAATAGCTCTCCAAATGCAATGACTGGAAGAGCAGAGGCAAATAATATACAAGTTGCTGGATCCAAAATCATGTATAAAGGTGTTTAAAAACATAACCGGCCTTGTATATTCACCAAATACTTGAAACTTAAAAACCCTACAAATAAATTTGAAATCCTTTTTAGCTCAAACACTTGAAATACTTGAAACTATCTTTCAGTACAACATTACAAGGAATTCTAATGAGTCAATCTTTGAATTAGGCAACATCTCATCCAGTTGCGGAACAATACTAATAAGCTAATACTCACAACCATAGTTCGATCAATAAGCCATTATGGTGTCTCTTATCCTTTAGTTACCTCAATAATCCCACCAAAAGACTTGAACTTGACATAATTCTAACCCAAACCTTATGTTACGAGGCATAAAGCCAAAAAGATGTGTAAATTGTAGTCCTGCTCGTGCAACATCCCCTTCAAGAGGGGCTTCGAGAGTGACTGAAATTTTGGTTTGGTTATTTGTGAGGCCAAATTAGAAACTGTATGGAGACGCATACATGAGTTAGGGCTTTATCCTGGACTCGAACTAGGTGTTTAAGTCTTCGAATACTGGCTTTTGGTTAAGTTGCGAGGTTCGGAGGAATGAAGAGAACTTTTTAGGACAAAAATATCAGATACCTAACATAAGCCAGTGAAATTTAACGAAAACCATGGATGGTCTGCAAAGAAGTGGCTTGGAGAAAGAGTTAGAGAGGGATTTAGTGAGTGAAGTAAAGATTGAGGGCTATATATAATCATTTAGATTTTTTTTTATTAATGTAAGTAACTTGTTAGACATAAAGGTTTTGAAAATTTTGTTATACCATTTTTACTCCTATTTTCTGTTAAGTTCCTAGTTTTTAACAACAGAAATAACAAGGGTGAACTTTGAACAACAACTAAATGTAATTTGGGGGTAGAGTTTTATAATTAGGAAACTGAGGGATGATATCATTACAACGCGACAATTCCAAGTTTCTTTTTGATGGTTTGGTATGTGCAAATACTTTAAAAATCTAACTGGGTTGTAATAATAAGTGCTCAAAATGGTGCGCCACAAGACCCAAATCAATTTCCAAATTTCTAAAGCTCTATTTAGGGGTGTTCAGAAAACCGATAAAATCATTCGAGCTGACTGAACTGAATGAAACCGAAGAATTTTGGCCCGTTTTCATGTTGACTGGTCTGCTGTAGTTCTTGAAATTAAGAGCTGTGTATATTTCAGTCGGTTGTCGGCTTGAAAGGAAATACACAGTTTAGAAATCGCGCCGACCAAATCAATGTTACCCATATCACAGTATGATAAAGTACTCGGAAGGAAAATGGGAACGGAAAATTCATATTCCATGGTATGGTACGACGTATGGTTGGGATAGGTTTATTCGGATCGTTTAGTTGGTACAAAATATGTTTATCGAAATCAGTGTTCTAAAAATTCCCGTCTAGGCGCTAGACCCCCCTTGGCACCCCGTCTAGGCGCTAGGCCCCCATGGCACCCCCACCTAGGCCCAAGACGGCAAAAAAATTCCTCCAGAAAATTAGGCGGGGCCTAGGTGGGGTCTAGGCGGAGAGGTTTTTTTATTTTAATAACTACTCAAACCAAATCTTAATATATTTATTTTTCAAATGATTTACCATATTCATAATACATGTTGTAGCATATCAAATCACAACAAGAAGTGAACAATATCAAGTCAAAATGGATAATTTTATTATAGTTGTAATTTTTTGAACTTGTACCAATTTCAAATTATATAAATGATGATACATTTGTAATATTTAGTTTAATTCAATATAATTCTTAAATTTATGTTTAGTTTCTTAAGTTTTAATATTGAATTAAATTCTTGAAATTTTAAATTTTATTATTTAATAACAAATTGTTTATGAATAAAACTAATACGTTAAAAATATGTTTGAATTTTGAACAATTGCATGTTTGTGTTTGAACTTTGACATTAGCAATATGGATATGTGTTTGAATTTTAAGCAAATGCCTTTATTATCTTTATTATAAATTGTTTTGCTTTATATTATTGTTTTGTTTGGATAAATGTAAGATAAAATATTAAAATTAGCTTAAAATAAAAAATCCCGCTTAGGCCCCCCTCGGCCGCCCGACTCCCGCCTAGCGCCTTTTAGAACATTGATCGAAATGTGGTACGCTATGATAGCTTTGTTAAAAGATAACTAAATCCAGGGCTGTTAAAAGCTTTAGTAAATTATCGAATGGACACGGTTTGATAAGTACTAGTTATATGATACCGATAACAATTCCTACTTTGGTCCATGCGGTAAATACCAAACTGAACTGGTATTACCCGTTTGTCATGCATTATGTATATTTATTTGTTCTTTGTAATACTAAATACAGTACATGATTATATTACTTTTACTTTATTACTTTAATTTTATTCCAAGTGCTCAAATCTTGTATGGTAAAACTTTCTTTCCTTATCTAATTTTCTCTCCCTCTAGAATCTAAGTGATCATCTTCGACAAGCATCACTATTAATGTTAACTATTTCCCTAATTTAACAAACCATCATATGTAGAGATAAAACCCCCCTCTCTAAACATATATTGCACGCACAGACACACACACTCACGTGCACACACACGCACACAGATATATATAGCCTCACTCTCTAAGGTCATAATAAGCTTGTTATATTAGCTCTGAACGAGAAGGATGGCCATAACCATAGTCCTACAATATATATATATATATATATATATATATATATATATATATATTCTCTAAGGTTAGAATATGTTTGTTATAATAGCTCAGAATGAGAAGTCATAACCATAGTCCCACAACCAAACATGGAGCAGAGTGCGAGATCTTGTTTAGCGACTTGGGCTTGTTGACTTATATGCTCTATCTCCCCAAATCTGTTCTTTTTTCTCTATCTAATATTTACTAATATCACTTCAAACTCAAGCTTACTTGTGATGCAGCCCAATGGTGTACTTGCGAAAATTTTAAAAAATAATCGGTACATAATTGGCATTTACCAGTACCATTACTATACCAAACCAGCACATGCCAGTATGAGATATAGGATTTTCGGTACCAATATCGGTACGAGATTTTTGCAAATTTCTGTAACTAGTTTGATACGGTATGGTATGAGCCGGTTCGTTAGTACCGATGAGCACCCTTAGTGAAATCTAGTTAAGTTAGCATCACAACATATACATGTTCAATATGCTATGTCATGTCAGTCCTAATTGGACACCCACTGGATGCTCACTACTTTAATCGGCATTTTCTAGAGTTTTATTATAAATAATAGTGTTTCTAATAGAGCGTTCTAAATTTATGAATGTGATACATAACTAACTAAGCTTATAGATATCCTAGATATTTTGGACGAACATTGTAAATATACGATCTTAACCCTCCATTATATTTGATGCTAGCCATTATTTGTAAGACCAAGTTACTATATAAAGATGCCCTTCATTTGCAAAATCATATAATTGTAATCATTCTTGTGCAATAAAAGTTTACAATCTCTAACCTTGATATTTTGGAACGTTCATACCAAAATGCAATTCACTAATATGTTAGCGTTTTTTAATCACACTGGACCAAAGGTTCAATTTACTATTTTAGATTATATTCTCTTATTACAATGAAATAAATAACTTAATAGAAATATAGAGGAAAATATAGGGATGAAGCCTAATCCATGCAGAAGTCCAACCCCAACAGATGTCCTCCTGTCTGGCCTCTTGATCTAGAAACAAACATTATGATTATAAATCGATCAAATTCGGTTTCGGCTCAAAATACTCGTCAAAAAAGGCCAAAACTGATTGTGCACCCTAGCTCCTATTAATCAAATATAGTTTTGCAGAGTTGTAGAAAGTGAAAAATTATATACGAAATTGGAGTCTAACTATGAATATTTCCAATTTTATCTATCTTACTTTGAGGCTTGAGCAATGTATTTTTAAAGGATTAAGTAAGCTTTCTTTTGACAGATAATCACATATCCTTGATTAAAAATTTAAATTGAATTTTGAATGTCCTTTGATTTTATTTTTATATATGAAGTTTTTTCCACCATTTGATTATCTAAATTTCTTACTTCAAAATATACAAAATCCCAATGCATAATTAAATGGATACTATAAGTGCATAGGATATTTGAGTCATGCAGTTTGATATCTTCTTTAGGCTTTTTCGTTTAAATTCTGAGATATTGTAGTCTCTATTGTCATGTATTACATATGCCTTTTCATGGCCAACTTGTCCGATCCTCCTTCCTTTTGCTAATGTTAAAAGTTAATTCATATTATGTTTTTATAATCTGTTTGACAGAGAGCATGCAACGCCAGAGAAGGTTAAAGAAGCTCATAGAAAGGTAATGGTTGCAAACCATCCTGATGCTGGTGGTAGCCATTATCTTGCTTCTAAAATCAATGAAGCTAAAGATGTGATGCTTGGGAAGACGAAGGGCAGCGGATCCGCTTTCTGAACACATGAACGCACCTTGATTTCTGGCATTGCTCCTTCATCTAAGCTTCTGTGGTGACGTTGAAGTTCTATAATTTCTGCGAAAAAAAACTGACAGGAATTAAGGAAGCTGCATGCGAGTTCAAATGCTTGAAAATTTCTGAAAAAATAAATTTGTGCTGCAAATTAACTAGGATAAGTTGATTGCTGTAGCTAGAGAGATTCTCTAGTTTAGGCTGGGAAGGCCTCCATCAAGGGTATGACTTTATGGAAAGTACTCCCTCTATTCGTTTTAGAAGAAAAAATTTATTTTAATTTATTTGTCGTTTATAACTTTATAGGAGTTTAAATTATTTAGTTTCTTATATCACACACGTCTTCTCTCATTGTCTCAAGAAATTTTTTATTAATAGTTTTTAACTTCTCATAAAGGGATAGTGATGAAATTTTAAATAAATTTTAATTGTTAAATGATAGTATTAAATGATTTTTTTAATTTATGTGTATAATTTTTTTTAAAATGATAATTTTTTAGAAACGGAAGAAGTAGTTTATATGGTGTTGGCTCTTTCCATTTGGTCTTTGTAATGTGTTGTATTTATTTCTGGCTAGATGTTTTTTGCTTTTTTTCTAATGAAGTTTTGCCTATGCTAGGAGAGGTAGGGTCAACTCATAATAGTCTGTCAATTTTAAAAGAGACTGAAATGAAAAGAAAAGAAATGGGGAAACATATTAAATTTTACGTGTATTTATCATGTGTGTGAGCTTTTTTTTTTTTTTTTGACAAAAATATGGGAATTTCATAAAACATTCAAATTTAAAGTATTACAAATAAATTGAGGAGAAATTCTCCAAATATGAGCATCAGACATAGAAATCGACGCACGTGCCAAAATATGAGCAACCGAATTCGCTGACCTACTAAACAAAACACACACGACTATCCTCAATATCTTAGAGGAGTTGCTTACACTCATCAATAACATCACCAAGGAGACTAGGAAAAGAAACTTGCTGACGAAGCGCAAGAATTAAATTCAGTGAATCCATCTCCATAATCACCCGACGGACAACCTGAGCCTTCAACCAACACACGGCCTCCTTACACCCTAAAGTTTCGGCCATATCGGGATCAGACCCGTCCATCGCCCCGCTTCCAGATGCCACCATAACTCCAAATGGATCACGCACAACCCACCCGAAACCAATCTTATTAGGCTGGGCAAACGTGGCCCCATCACAGTTACACTTTAACCAACCCAGAGGAGGTTTTGTCAAGCACACAGCTCCGTCATCCACTACCGAGAAGACTTCAGGACCAACAGAACCTTGCGCCGACACCCATTGCAAAAGAAAGGAGTTGTCCAAGTTCAGCAAACTCTTAAGTAGCTGGAACTTTTGATTCCATAGTGCCTCGTTCCGATTACGCCATAAAGCCCAAATCACCATACACACATGAGAAACTTTATCCCCTGAACCACCATTGAAAATACGTAACAGCCATGGAAAAAAATCAAGATCATTAATAGGGCCATCACAAAACGGGAACAGTTGCCAACAAGCACGAGCAAACGAACAAGAAGCAAAGATATGGGACGTTGATTCAGCCGCAACCTTACAAACCGGACACAAGATATCGACATCCACTCTCCTAACACGTAGATTTTCCTTAAAAGGAAGACACCCACTACATAACCTCCACACCATATGTTTAACCTTGGGAGGAACCCGAACTGCCCACAACTTTTTCCAGACTGGCAAGGAATGATAAGGGAACAACGATTGCAAACCCGATGTAAGCAACTTATAAGCGCTCCTAACAGTATACAACCCTCGATTCTCAAGACTCTAACAAAGCTTATCAACCCCACTCCTACGACGAATAAGACTCTGTATGAGGCCAATATCACGATCACAGAAGAGATCCCGAAGAACATCCTCATCCCACGATCCGCCAACTGGGGATAAAAGGCCAGCAACAGATACCTCTTTAAGAGCAGGAATAATAGGCATCTCAAGCCAAGGGTTAGACTGATCCGGCAGCCAAGGATCAGTCCAAATGTTAATAGAATTGTCGTTGCACACACGCGAACAGCAGCTTTGGCGCAATAAAGGTTGAGCAGCTCTAATGCTACTCCAAATAAAGCTTGGATTATTCCCAGGAGGAGCTAGAAGAAAAGAAGAATGAGGGAAATAACGGGCCTTATAGACCCGAGCAACCAAAGAATCCGGCCTCGACATTAGCCTCCACCCGTTCTTGCCAAGCATAGCAAGATTAAAATCATAAAGACTTTTGAAACCTAAGCCACCATTCTCCTTTCTGGCGCACAACCTTTTCCAGCCAAACCAGTGAATGCCCTTTGAATGCCCCACCCCAGATCTCCACCAAAACCGATTCATAGCAACCTCTAACGCCGAGCAAAGCTCCTAAGGCAAGAGAAAAACACTCATGGCAAAAATAGGAAGGGCCTGGGCCACACTTTTCAATAAGACCTCCTTACCTGATTTTGACAGAAACTTTGACTTCCACCCCACAAACCTAGACCAAACCCTTTCCTTAATAAAAGATAATGCACTATTTCTATTTTTGCCCCACAAAAGAAGGAAGGCCTAAATAGAACCCATGGTCAGATGTGGATAAGGGTGTAAACGAGTCGAACCGGAGCGAACAGAGAGCTACTCGAATTCGACTCGAAATAATAAATTCGTATTTGAATTCGGCTCGAATTCGAATTATATTTGAAAAATTCTACTCAGATTCGACTCGACTCGAATATTTATTACTCGAATTCGATCCGACTCGACTTAAATATTTTTTCAAACTACTCGCGAGCTTCAAATTCAAGCTCGTATTCGAGTCTCCACATAATAACTAGTTTTATAATAAATATAATTATAAATTGAATTTTTTATTTTACTTTAAAAAAAAGAAAATATATTTATTGTTACACTTTGCAAATATAAAATCATAATTAAAATTAAAAACAAAACAAAATAATAACTAATTATCCTAATTTGATTTAAATTTGTATATATTATAAGAGAATGTATCGAACATCTAATTGAATATGTATTAACCGACTATGTATCGAATCACCATCAAAAATTCGAGTAGTTTGAATCTTAAACGAGTCGAGTATAACCTTGCTCAGATTCTACTCATATTTTTATTCAAACTATTTTTAATGCTCAGATTTGGATCATATTATTAACGAATCCGAGTCTCGCTCGTATTTTTTCGAGTCGAGCCCGAATCGAGCCCGAACTGTGTTGGCTCGTTTACAGCCTTAGACGTGGAGTGCACACCCAAAATAGAGCTAATCACCTCCTACATCTCCACAGTTGTGTTAGCACTAAAAAGGATAAAAGACTTTTGGAAGTTGATTTGTTGCCCCGAAGCCAATTCATACAAATGTATACATTCTTTAACATTCAGACTCTCAGAAGGGGTTGCTTTAAAAAATAAGTAACTGTCGTCGGTAACAAAGAGATGCAAAACCACAGGAGCTCGAGGCGTGACCCTGCAACCATGAATAAACCCACAACGTTCATACTTACGAAGCAGGGAAGAGAAGCCCTCTGCACAAAGGATAAAAAAGTAAGGCGACAACGGGCAACCTTGCCGAAGACCCCTAGAAGGCGTAATAGGATCAAGCTCAACACCATTATGAACAATAGAATACCGGACAGTGGTAACACACAACATAATCCATCGAATCCAAATCGACGGAAACCCCATCCGAACCATAACTTGCTGCAAATACTCCCACTCGAGTCGATCATAGGCTTTACTCATATCAATCTTAAGAATGGAGAAACCTACCTTACCCTGGCTCTTCCTTTTGAGATAATGAATAATCTTCGAAGCCACCATTATATTGTCTGTGATAAGACGCCCAGGAATAAAAGCGCTCTACTGTTCAGAAATAAGAGAGTCCAACACAAACTTTAAACGGTTAGCCAACATCTTAGCAACAATCTTATAAATTACATTGCATAACGAGATAGGGCGCAAATCAGTAACAAACTCCGGCTTAGACTTCTTTGGAATCAACACAATATTGGTTTCATTGAACCGATCAGGGAATGCCCCTTGATCAAAAAAGGAAAGGCAAGAATGAGCAACAGAATCCCCAACAATACTCCAAAACCACCGGTAGAAAGCGGGATTCATTCCGTCGAGACCCGGGGCCTTATCAGGGTGCATAGAAAATAAGGCCGCTTTCACTTCATCTTTAGAAAAAAAGAGCAATAAGAGACGCACTGTGACTGTGTGGCGCCCCCAAAATAGGTATAAATCACACATTCTGAGTTGTCAAATACATGGTATAGAAACAACTACAACTTTATTAATACAATTGTCGTGCAAAATACAACAACACATAAACTGTGAGTTTAAATATAAATATTGTCTTCTAGACAATATCCACACTCAAATAAGTCCTCATTACAATTATTGATACATTATTTTACAAAAATAGTGAGGACTACTAAAACAACTTCCTAGAACCATCATTCCATACCCCTACTAGTACTTGCTACAATCTCGCCTCTTGAGAAGAAAATAGAACAAAAAGGAAAAGGGTGAGCTCAACTAGCCTAGTAAAGAATACTATGACTAAGATAATATAGAACAAATTATCGTTAGTCCTCAACAGGGAAAAATCTAATAGAATATAATAGACAACAAGTTTTAAATCAATATTCGCAGCGGAAATAACAATTCATTAGAAGAGTTAAGTAGAGAATGAAATCTACTATCTTCTATGATTTTAAAGTCCATCATCAATATTTTATCCTTGTAATATCAATCAATCAAATATTCATCTTTGCACTATAGGCCAAAGATATTCATCAGTTGGTCATGTTCATCTCAACACCTATTCATTTTTGCACTACGGGCCAAAGATGTTCATTAGGAAATCATTCATCTTTGCACTACAGACCAAAGATATTCAGTTATATCATCATTTAGGACTGAGGATGATGAAAAATATTTTAAAGAAAACGAATCCAATGAGACAAAAGAACAAATATTAGGGATTCGTACTTCGGTTTATCCATGTTCAAAAACACCCCATAATATACTATGGTGGAGTAAAATTCAAGAATGAATATCAAAACATGGATACAATCAAAGATAGTAACAAAAATAGACATCTGGGACAAAGAACGAAAATTTAATTTTTCTGTGAATAGTATTGTATTCGTGAATAGTGCTGTATACGTGAATAGTACCGTATATGTGAATAGTAACCTCGACACAAAAAGACAAGAATTTGACAAGAAAAATCTTACAAATATTCTGGCATAATGATATTGAAAGAAATAATATTATTTAAAAAAAAATAACATCCCTTACCTCAAAAGAACAATGATTTACATTTGGAATAACGGATATCGTCTTTGAGGGAACTTGTATAGCAACACTCAAAGTATCAAAATACTCACAAGAATACGCTCGATAATATAGAGAGAAAACTTCGCTTTAAGTGTGATTTTCAATTCTAACCTAAGCACCCTATTTATAGAAATTGCTTAGAACACTAAAGCGTAAAATTTAATAAAATATTAATATTTTTATTTAATTTTCCTCGCTATTACCTTACCAAATGATTTCAAATAATTAACACATGCAAGTAGGGGCCCACCAAAATGGAAATCAAAGATAGTAACAAAAATAGACATCTGGGACAAAGAACGAAAATTTAATTTTTCTGTGAATAGTATTGTATTCGTGAATAATAGTCTTTGATCGTGAATAAGACCAGTATATGAATAGTAACCTCGACACAAAAAGACAAGAATTTGACAAGAAAAATCTTACAAATATTCTGGCATAATGATATTGAAAGAAATAATATTATTTAAAAAAAAATAACATCCCTTACCTCAAAAGGATGAGATTTACCGAATAATAGGATATCGTCTTTGAAGGGAACTTGTATAGCAACACTCAAAGTATCAAAATACTCACAAGAATACGCTCGATAATATAGAGAGAGAAAACTTCAGTTTCTGGTGTGATTTTCAATTCTAACCTAAGCACCCTATTTATAGAAATTGCTTAGAACACAAAGCGAAAATTTAATAAAATATTAATATTTTTATTTAATTTTCCTCACTTTTTACCAAATGATTTCAAAGAATTAACACATGCAAGTGGGGCCCACCAAAATGGAAAAAATGTTTTTCTTTAAAAAAATATTTAAAACTTCAAAAATCAATTATTCCGGAACTTCAATAATTCATAAAAAATAGCCATTTTATCAGAAAAATTCGAATCTTATGTCCATTCCATAGGAAATTCAATTCTCTACAACTTTGTAAGTTATGTTTTTCCAAATTCCAAGCAGAACTTGACCGAAATCCACATACGGACAATTTTACGGGCTATAATTCAATTTCAATCACAAAATGGGGCCCACCAACATGTTTTTAACATTTATTATAACAAAATACTCTTCCTCCTCATTTATTCATATATCACACATTCATTGTAAAAATATCACTATTATTATATTATTAAAATATAATAATATATTTAAATGAATTATTTTATTAGAAAAGATAAAATATCAATTTTCAACAATTGTCGCTTTTCTAAAATTCCTCTATTTATATCCAAGATAAATAAATATTTTCCTTATCATATAAATCAATAATTAATTATTCACAAATAATATTACGTAATCACAATAATGACAAACCGTGTCGCTTCTCAGAAAGAGGGGGCTTTCCGATAAGGATTTCTCCTTACTGGCGCGCAATTAGGTGATCAAACCTCTCCTTAGATAGAACTTCCTTAGACATTGCCAATAATGTTATCTAATAATATTATTCAAATAATATGAATTATTGATCTGATAATGGAAAATACTGTGTAGTGACAATTATTGAAACAACAATAATATAAAATATTAACGTAGCAATTATTGAATCAATAAAATATTGAACAGTAATTACTGTAACCATTATTCAGTAGTGCTTTCTTACGTAAGAATTAATAATTGGTGCAATACCATGTGCTATCTTGTCACCACCAGACATATTCTTGTGTTTTAACCACTGGGTATTCCAACAAATTAATAATTCAGAATAACTACTTCTGTTATTTATAAAAATCTTATACTTGTCGTTTTCTTCATCCAATCGCTTTTCGTTATGGAGCCCACACAAGGATGTGTTGTCGTACGAATATTCCCCAATAGTAAGAATATTCCACGACCAAACGAATATTTCCCGACAACAATGAATATTTTATAACCACTTGCTTATTTAAGATATTTGCACATTTTACCCATATCTAACCACATTAATCAAATCAACCCTTACTATTTCAAAATAATAAATAGAGGAAATTCAATTTCATTTATAATAAGTTGGGGTCTTACAGACTGTCTGTTACACACATATCAATGCTGTTCAAAACCTCCTGACTACGACATCCTTCGGAAGAGAAGATATTAGTAAAATATGATTACAGTAAATCAGCCATACCATAGTCCCACCGAACCCACGACCCATGAGAGTCCTTGAGTTGCAATACAGTATTATTCTTTCTCCTGGAAAAAGTAGTAGAGTGGAAATACTTAGAATTTGAATCACCAGCTTTGAGCCACATTTGTTTGGACCTCTGCTTCTAGAAATCCTCCTGCTGAGCAAGCAATAGGTTGTAGCGGCTCTTCCATTGATTAAATTGATCAACAGAAGCCGAATTCCCTTGAGAACGAAGAAATCACAGCTCACCCTTGCACACAGCAATGTCACGATGGAAGTGGGAAGATAGATGAGCCCCCCAAGGCATTAAGTCTGCACCACAACGTTGAATTTGCTCAAGAATGGGACTACCAACACAGCGACCCCAACTCTCCGACACAACTAACCTGTAATTTTGGTCCCGAAGCCAATAATTCTCAAACCAGAACTTACGTCGCCGACCACTTGACAATGTAGCCCGGAAGTCCAATAAGATAGCTGAATGATCTGACATGGCAGCCTCAACATTACGAAGGACCACATGAGGAAAGGCCTTAGACCACGGAAAATAAACCAAAGCACGGTCGAGGCGCTCCTCAACCTAGTCGAGAAAACCACGACGGCGCTCCCAAGTGAATGGATGGCCCTCCATACCAATAGCCATAAGCCCACAATCATCAACAGCATGGCGGAACCCATTGAGCAACCACTGGGGGTGATCGAGAGCCCCACGTTTCTCAAAAGAAACAAGAAGGTCATTGTAATCCCCAATACAACACCAAGGGAGATTAGATTGACTACTGAGATGCCGCAATAAGTCCCACGAATGACGCCGTTGGTGACGAGCAGCATAGCCATAAAACCCCATCAATCTCCAGGGATCATATCAGGAAGATGAACTTCGACGTCAATATGGTGATTCGAATAAGAAATAAGACGAGCACTATTTTTAAATTTCCATAGAAGAGCAATACCTCCTACATGGCCAGAACTGCTAACGGCAAACACACCATCGTAACCCAACTTAACTTTTATTTCATTCAATCAATCGCGAAATAGCATAGTTTCAATCAGAATTACAAAACAAGGCTTAAAATTAAGGACTAAGTCCGCAAGAACACGAATTGTCCGTGGGTTGCCCAGCCCACGACAATTCCAACTCAAAGTCGTCATGGGCCTCGGTGGGCCTGGGGACCAGGACCCACCTTCAATCCATTTATTGGTGTCGGATTAACCAAAGTAGTATCAACAGGAACCAATGAACCAGACTCGGAATAGACCAAATCAGCTTGAATATCCACTAAGTCAGTACGACGACGTTTCTGCTAAGCAAGAATCACGCCATTACCTGGAGCATCTTCCATAGAAATAGGACCATTAATTGGCATAATAGATGGCACTGAAGAGGATCCCAACGAATGCGCAAAAATCCCATTTAATCCCATAAAATCAGGATGTTGCTTATCATGGACGTCAACTATCTTACCTGTATCCTGTGATTTTGGTGTTCCCATATCCATGGCCACATTTGCGTCACCGTCACCAGAGATCGGTGATGGACTATCCTGAATTGAAGAACGAAGCCATTTGTCTACAACGCGTCTACCCTGCCGACGAGGTTGTGCACGAAACCAAAGACCATATGGCCATTTCTCAGGAGGGAGAGGATTTTTTAGAGACTTGAGGCAGAAAGGTTCCGCATGACTCATCAAACCACAATAAAAACAAAATTTGGCAATTTCTCATACTTAAAATTCACCCAGAACCAATCCCTGATAGGCTTCTTAAGCCGCATCTTCCGGGTAATCAGTTTTTGCACATCCATGGCTACCCGAATATGCATAAAGGTCTTTAGCTTCCCATCAAAATTTCGGGCCTCAAACGACATAAACTTGCCTATATAATTGCCCACCGCCACCCCAATCCGCTCAGACATAAACCCAATAGGAAGATCAAAAATTTGAATCCACATCTCAACCATATTAAGTGGAACTTGAGAAGGCTGCTCCCCGGGAGCAAGACGCCACAAGAGAAGAATATGATTGGAAAACGACCAAGGGTCATCATTGAGCACTCGAGCCATATCACGCTCATGAAAAAACTGGATCAGAAACATGTTATCACCATACTCTTTCACATCGATACCCATGACTGGGTTCCATATTGGAATCAGAGTATCCTTCATTGCATCAAACTTAATTGGCTTGTCCGTAAGAAACTTGCCAACCAAACAAAGAGAAAAATCATCATCAGGATTCTTAACAATATCCTCATCCAGCACTAGGCCACCGGAATCCTCATCATCAAGGGTGAGAAGACGGCATACCTCAGACAAATAAGAGTGAGGCAATCGCCTATCCGAGTCCATTAGGAACAAAAACGAAAAATAGGAGGTCTAGAACAAAAACATGCCAAAAGGCAAGAGGAAGAGAGCTTGCTAAAAGGCAAGAGGAAAAACTTGATTCGTTTTGTGTGTGAGCTTTTAAAGGACGAGTAAAGAAAAAATAATTGACTGCAGGCTTGGTTATTTTTTGGGTCAAATTTTTTGTCCAAAACTGACGTGGTAAGTTTATTTTTTAAGGGAATATTTTATAATTTTCATATTACTCTCAATTTGAAAAAACAACAAAATATAACGAAGTGATTGTTGCGGCGTGATTAATTGGACTTAGATGATTCGGCGAATCATAAGTTACATGGAGGAATTTTCTTCACATAGGCAAATATTTTGGGCAGGAAGTTGGATTTTAAAGAATTTAAGATTTCTAGTTATATTTAATTTTTAATTCTTAAGGAGAGAGTCATGATATTATTCGACTTCCTTTCCTTAAAGAGATTCACTTCTAACCCATTATGGTATCTATCATGATGAGGAATTCTATTCCAATTCGGGATGGAGCATTTTAAGAAGGTGTGATCATTATAAATACATGACTATACTATTATTCCCAAGTATCACATTGTTTTTCAGAACTAAAACTTTAAGTCTTCATTGTTAATCTTATTCAGCATGTACTTAATCTTACACTGGAGCTATCCCCGGTGGCTCATGCTGTCAAGCTTCTCCGTGTGATTTTGTTTCTGTGCAAGATTGGACGCGCTATTGGTGATTGGCGCATGGACGAATCTTGACGTTAACATTGACGCTAGAAGGAGGGCGCCTTAGTGCTAGATAATTCTTTTTAATCACCCAGATTCTAAATTGAAGTTATGGCGATAAGTAAGATAATTTTTGGATGGGGGAAATTGACGGCCAACCCATCAGCTCAACCCAGGGGTTCGACTAAAGACTGGTTGGGACCATTTGATTGTGTCTCAGATAGGCTCGGGGACAAACAATCATTTGGTGGGCCCAAGGAGGCTCGGATGGATCTTCGGTTACAAAGAAGGCGACATGCCACAATAGTCGTGCCCAGGATATTCCATCTTGAACACGCACCTAGAAAGATTGGAACTCGAAGCGGGACGATCAAGACAAAAGAGAGTTGATCCTGGTCAGGAAGATACAGGAAAACAAGGATGCTATGGAGTCCCTATGTCTTCAGCAGAAAGAACTAGACGCACAAATGACACTACTATTGGGTGGTGAGGAGGTCTCTTCCAGTCATAACTGACGTCAGGAGGTATCGCTAGACAACCGATCCAGGACACATTATTCAGACGGTTTTCAGCGCGAAAAGAGCATACATAGGGACCGCTTTCGGGAAGGAAGCAGTGAAGGGCGAGGGAGGTCTGAATGAAAATGGCGGATGGCCTCTCCGTATCGCGATCGAAATATGCATGAGTCATCCCACCGGAAAGATAAATCTGAAGCCCTTGCTCAAGGGTGGCGCGAATTGGGCGGTGACATCGACAACCAGAAAAGGACATCTGGACCGATTGACGGGCAGCCGATCGACCAACCATGATGGCACTAGAGTTCCGTATGATCACAACTATGCATATAACTGGCTTATGAAGGTCTACAACTATTCCGATGATGCGAAGTGTCAGATGTTCATTACTACCCTCAAGAAAAAGGCCCGATAATGGATGGCGTTGCTGGCCATGAACTCAATCTCATCATGGAACGAACTCTGCGACAAGTTCCATGATCGCTTCAGGAGGAATAAGAGGTGGGGGAAGCTGACTGCCTCTCTAATACAGACAAAACAATATTCCAATGAGACACTGAGTTAGTACGTGAAGAGGTTCTGAGTGTGAGACCCCAGATTTTATGAATAAATATTTAATTTTCTAAAAATAATATTTTTTGAATATTATGGTGTGGATTTGATATAATGTTATAGTTATGGGTAGTATTTATAAATTTTGTAATGTATGCAAGTTGTTATATAATATTCGATTGGTCGGAGAATATTCTTTTTGTCGGGGAATATCCGTACGACGGTACAATCATTGGTGGACCCCACAACAGAACTATTGTCGGATTGAGAAAATGACAAAAATATTTTTATGAGAATAACGGCGGAATTTTTACCGTTAAAACCGTTGAACTACTCTTTAGTAGTAAAAATACGATGTCTGGCGTGGGTTGCGTAGTAACACACGGTATTGATTATTAATGCTTATGTGAGAAGTCACTCTGTTTTGTTTTATTAGTATTATTAATGTAATAAAAGCAGAAAAACTTTATATATAAAATAGAATACTTTTATAAAGTTATTCGCTTTTTTGTAGACTATAAATAGAATATATAATATTATATTATGCATAGTGTTTTTGCATAGTAAAATCTTTTTATATAAAATAGAATACTTTTATAAAGTTATTCGTTTTATTAGATTATAAATAGAATATATTATATTTTATTTAAATGATTTTGTTTTATTAGAATATTTTATTAAATCAATCTGACCGTCTCTATTTTAAAAGTAAATCAATCTGGGACCGCTTCATGAATTAGTTACTATCAGCCCATTCCCTAAATAGAAGCTCATTCCTTCATTATTCCTTACGAATTCAATTGAAACTCTAGAGAAAACTATAGAGAAATTCTTCTTCTATAATCTTGAGCGTATTTCTTTAGAGTTTAAGAAATCTTTGAAGCGTAGTCTGAAGTTTTCTTTGAGTATATCCTCGCCTACCAATTGAATACTCTTATTTCAAAGGTAAGGGTATTATTTCTTTTGTATTCATGAAGAGAACTTCATTATTCCATTCTTTACTATTATGTTGAATAACTTTTTATACATGCTAAGTACCGCATACTTGGTGAAATTCTTACATTATTCCATTCTTTATTATTATGTTGGAATAACTTTTGTTTATCTTAATCTGCATATATGGTGAAATTCTTCTATTATTCATTCTTTATTATTACATCGACATGTCCCATTTGGTGCGTATTACTCCCGACCTAGTTCCATTATTTATTATTCTGTTGGAATATCCTGTCTGTGTGTTTACGCATGACCTGGTTCCATTCTTTATTATTCTGTCGGAATATCCTGTTGGTGCAAACTATGCCTGACCTAGTTCTATTATTTATTATTCTATTGGAATATCCTATCTGTGCGTTTACGCATGACCTGGTTCCATTCTTTATTATTTTGTCAGAATATCCTGTCTATGTGTTACGCATGACCTAGTTCCATTATTTATTATTTTGTTGAGAATAACCTGTCGATGCGATCTATCGCATGGATGGTGATTTCTTCTGTTATTTCATTCTTTATTATTCTGTTGGAATAACCTGTCTATGTGGATTATCACATGCATGGTGAATAATCCTTTGTATTCATTCCTTATTAAATTGTGGAAATGATCTGTCTAAGTGGATTACCGCATGGCGGACGAAAATCCATTTACAGTTTCATATATTCTCTTATACTCAGTTGGTTAAAACATTGACTTCTATACTCCATGAAATTAGTAGAATATCCTTGATATTTGCGCTTCATCTAGTATCTTTTCATGGAAATATTCTTCTGAGCATTATTAAATTTTACTCTACAAAGAAGTATCATGTTGACAATTTGGACGTTATTGGTTCCTGGATAAATTAATTCTTGAACTTGTTTTATTGAATTCTTATATCATTGTCATCATCCTCATGTTTATATTATGTTGAAAGTCATCTGTGGCATGTAGTGCATAGATGGACTTGGTATGATTATGACCAAGGATTATTCGGTAAAATCATGACCGTAATGTTACAAATGATGTGGAAAAAGTCCTTATTGGCCCGTAGTGCATTGATGGACAGTTTTTGGTATGATTATGGCTATGGATTCTCTTCGGCCAAGGGTGCAAAGATGAATTGTTTTATGGCATGATCAGGACCGTTGATGAAAACACGATTATCTTTGCCCCGTAGTTTATGGATAATTTGTGGTCGTGATACTAAAAAAAAATGTCCTTGGCCTGTAGTGCGGGATGATTTGATGATGTGGATTATTTATTGAGCTGAGTCTCAGCGATAAAAGTGATAAAAAAACTTTTGAAATCATAGAAGATGGTAGATTTTATTCTATACTTGACTCTTCTAATGGATTGCTTGTTCCGCTGCAGTTAAACTTGATGTTTGCTATATTTTATCAGTTTAACACTGTTGAAGGCTAACGATAATTTATTCTGCATTATCTTAGTCATAATATTTCTTACTGGGCTAGTTGAGCTCACCCTTTCTTTCATTGTTCTCTTCAAGAAATGAGAACGTAGCTGAGACTAGTCGGGGAACAGAGTGATGGTCCTAGATGGTGCATTAGTAGTCCTCACTATTCTGTGAAATAGTGTAATAATAAATGTAATGAGGACTTCATTGAGTGTGGATATTGTCTAGATGACAATATTTGTATTAAAACTCATAGCATATGTTTTGTCGTATTTTACACAACTGTTGTATAATTAGTTTGTATTTGTATTCAGTACCATGTATCTGGCGACCCAAGATGGGTGATGTATACCTATTTTTGGGGGCGTCATAGTTGGTATCAAATCTTAGGGATATGATCCCTGGCTGAGATGTGAGACAAGAACTAGGAGGGGAGAGACGGGGAATTCCTTCGCTAGTATAACCTACCTAAGTTTATTTGGTATTTAATTGGTCGGTCAGTGTATAGAGATAATATGTGATATGTTAATTAACCCTTGTTTTGTGGTAATATTTGAAAATGGCATCTGGAAATGTTGAGATAAGCAATGGAGCACAGGAGACCGTTTAGTCTATACAGATCAATAATCAGGACAATGTGCAACAGGATGGCGATAATCCTCCTGTAAAAAACAACACTGATCAATCGATTGTGACGACGCAGCGTTTAGGAGCTTTTAGAATTCATGCAACATCGGTGAAAGGCTCCCTGCTCATAATTCAGGTAAAAATAATGGCAACCCACGGTCAGTAACCGCTAAGCAATTCAACGAGCTGGGACCACCAGAGTTTTTGGGAAAGCTAGAACCACTTAAGGCGGAGACGTGGTTAAAGCAGATTACCAAGATATTTGATGTCTTGGGATGCTTCGAGGAGCAAAAAGTTCCATTCTCCACCTTTATGTTGCGTGAAGAGGCAAATTACTGGTGGAAATCTGTAAAACGTACCCAGCCTGACGCACTCAAGATGTCTTGGGAGAAGTTCCAAGAGTTGTTCAATAACAAGTACTTTCCCGAAAGTATTCGTCACATGAAGGAAGTGGAGTTTATCAAGTTGGAGCAAAACAACATGACCGTGTCACAGTACGAAGCCAAGTTTGCCGAGTTGTCCCGATTTGCGTCTCATTTGGTTGATAATGAGGAGAGAATGACGCGAATGTTTCTAAGAGGTTTGAAACCTGAGATACGTCAATATCTTATCTCTCATAAACTGTGTTTTTATTCAGATGTTGTTAATATGGCTCAGTTATTGGAGCGCGATAATGAGTCAACCCAACCAAAAGAGAGCAAATAAAAAATGATAATACTGGGGTGATAACAATGATCAAAGCGGTGATAATAAGCATGTAGGGAATCAATATGCCGAAAATGGTAACCACTTTGTGGTAATCATGGCCAAAACAATAAGAATGGACATTTTAAGAAGAAAGGTTCAACAATGACGTGAAGACGCTTTTGACAAAGACTGCTTTTAAGGGAGAAGAACGACCACCGTTCGTATATTTCAAATGTGGACAGGGAGGGACACATCCGTCCAAACTGCATGCGTAGCAATCCAAAGCGTTTTTAATTACGGAAGAGAGAGGTGACCTAGCTCGATTTTGTCGTATGGTGAAGTCGAAGTCCATTTGGGATAGTGATGCCAAATGATGTCCCGCATAAGCCAAAGTCGGTATTTTAAGAGAGAGCATTTTTTTTGTGACGAGGAACACCGAATAAAATTATCACGGTATGTTAGTCATAAACTCTTGTGAAGTCTATACCGTGTTGATAACTTTGGTTCTACTCACTCTTTTATTTCACCTAGTTGTGTTCAATATTTGAAGTTAACTCCTGAGAAGTTAGACTTTGATATATCTGTTTAAACTCGGTTGGGAGAAACCTTCGTTACCTCCACTATTTATAAATCTTGTTCAAATCAACATTTTCACGTTACTGTCGATCTTATCTCTTTGAAAATACTTGCCTTTGATGTGATTTTTGAAATGATTGGTTAACTACTCATCATCATGCTTTTCGTAAGGTTGTTAGCTTTCACACTCCTAACCAACCTGTTATACGAATTCAAAGTAACCAAACCACTAAAGTCAATCATTGTCATATCAAGCCATAAGTAAAGAGCCCGATCCTTTCATTGTTGACTTCCTTGTGTGGAATGCACCAAAGCCAGACTTTCTGTAGGCGACATCGTGAATGAAGATGGCAAGTTGATAGGTATCAATGTGGCGTACTATCTGTTAGGTTTGTAATATTCATGAACGCAATCAAATTGCATAAATAAGCGGAAACGTGTAAAAATTAGAGTTTAAAAATTTTACAAACCATATACCCGGATCACCCTTTATGCACAATTATTAATTAAACGAAAAAGATGAATAAGAAACATACCCTTGAAGATCCGAGCTTCCTCAGGTACAAGTTCACCTCCAATCCTTTTCGCGTTCAACTTGAATCCACCGGGTTTGGTTCCTTCCTTTGATCAACGTTAGTCACCCAAGTGTTTGGCCTCTGTAGGTGATCCACCAAGGAAGAAGAAGGATTCAAGAAGATGGGTGGTTAGCTAAACCCTAGTTTTTCTATCTCTATAGAAAAGGAGCGTCTTCTCCAACCATTGGAAATATCACGTAGTCTTGATATCCGATATAAGACTCTCTTATAAAGATATCAAGTAACCCTATTAAAATAAGGTATTATTTAATTAAACCCTTTTAATTAAAGGGGCTCCCTAATCTTATTAGGGATAATTAATTAAACTCCTTTAACTAATTTTTCTTCCTAATCCAATTAGGAATAAATGAGAGTACTTATATTAAATTAATTCCTAAACTCTTTTAAAAATTAAAATAATAATAATAATTATAATAATATTAATAAGACTCTCTTATTTAATTTATATTTAATATTTCTAAAATATTAAATAATAAATATTAAGCTATTTAATTTATTCTATCACCATAGATTAAATTAAATATACATAACATATTATTACGATTATGCCATTAACTTCTTAAATAATTATTCTTCCTTTTATGGTGTGACCCTTTAGGTTCTCCATATTAAACCTAAGTTGTGAATAAATCAATTAGAACAATTCTAATCTTATTTAAATAAATAAATTAAATAATTAATTTATTTAAATAAATAATATTTATTCTACAATAGGGATAAGCCTCCTAGCGATCAACGACTTTCCGGATAATATAGATTTCAACATTAATCATAAAAGAACCTTTGAGTAAATAGTTACTGTATAATTCAATCCTTCCACCATACAATGTCCCAATTAAATATAAGACATGGAATTCTTGTCAAGTCTTATTTTATTTAATTATATGTATTTCGACTCTTAAATGCACAACTCCAAATAATACAAATTAAAACTCCTTTCTAATTTCATTCTCCTTATAACCAAGGACTACTTGGGTTGTCATTTATCGAATTACATAGGACATTTCTCTTCTTTTAATAGAAGTGGTAGATTCTTTATTGATCATACATTATCTCCATGTACAACTTATTATACCCAAGCATACCCTTTGATATACCCTAAGGGTCTTAAGGAATAAGTCAAAGTATAACTCATCATACACAAGATACTATGATGATCTCAAGTCCAAGGATCACTTGTCTACTATCACTACAGAATTCCTATTGACGGGCAAGTAAAACTCCATTAGGTATTCCTTAGCGAGCCACGTTCAGTGAACTTATTCTCTAATAAGCACCTACATACTTGCTTTAGTGTCTCCACACAAATGATCATGAGATCAATCATCCTCATCCAATGAGAAAACAACGTATGTACCAATCTATCCGGATTCACTAATCCCCAATTTAGTAATCCAACTATTGGGAACTATTTTAGTTTTAAGCTTTCTAAGAATTTAGATCTCATTAGAATGATCATCATCATTATTCTAAAAGCATTGCTTAAAACTATGGGTTTATCACATATTATAAAACAACATCATGTAGATAATTAAAAGCCTTTAATAAATTAATACTTTTTATTAATAAATGAATAAGATTGTTTCAAAGTATATGCTTTATCATCAAACATGATTGGCTTGTGTGCATACTACTTTCACTATCCAAGTCTTGGATGAGGATCACAGTTTTGAATGATATTTCTATCGTTAATAAATTTCCTGACGTATTCATGAAGACTTCCTAGCCTACCCCTAGAGCGTGAAATCGAATTTTGTATTGACCCCAGTATAAAACCCATTTCTCAAACCCTCAAATATTTCTTCAACTAAAAAGAACGTAACATGCGCCAAAGACGTTGACTCGAGCTTTTGAAGATTACGATCGTACCATTCAATACCATCGTGGAAAAAGCGAACATGGTAGCTGACGGATTGAGTAGAAGATCGTATGCGGTTACAAGTGCGAATATACGAACCCACGTGAAGATAACGAATATACGAGTACAATCGACTTTAATCAATAAAGTTAAAGCCGCTCAAGCTACATACTCAGAGCTGATGAATGTGAAGAAGAAGGTTCAAGAAGGCGTTATCTTAACCCTCGATTTAATTGGCCCATTTTAAAATCCTCGATCAAGTAGGAACTGTGGCTTATAGACTCGTTTTACCGCCAAGTATGTCGTATGTTCATAAAGTTTTTCACGTATCGATGTTACGTAAATATGTGGACGACCCGAACCACATTATTAATTTAGAACCGGTCGAGATAGCGGATGATTTAACGTATGAGGAGATACGTGTTAAAATCTTGGATAAGAAAGATTATATTCGACACTCAAAGGTTATACCTCAAGAGTTAGAATCTAAAATGAAGTCAAGGTACCCTCACCTCTTCAGCATACCAGGTACGTACATAAATTTTGAGAGCGAAATTCCATAAGGAGGGGAGATTGTGAGACCCCAGATTTTATGAATAAATATTTAATTTTCTCAAAATAATTTTTTTTTGAATATTATGGTGTGGATTTGATATAATGTTATAGTTGTGGGTAGTATTTATAAATTTTGTAATGTATGCAAGTTGTTATATAATATTCGATTGGTCGGGGAATATTCTTTTTGTCGGAGAATATCCGTACGACGGTACAATCATTGGTGGACCCCACAACGAAATTATTGTCGGATTGAGAAAACGACAAAAATATTTTTATGAGAATAACGGCGGAAGTTTTACTGTTAAAACCGTTGAACTACTCTTGTAGTAAAAAGAAATACGATGTCTGGCGTTAGTTGCAAGAAGATTACCAGAGGTATTGATTATTAATGCTTACGTGAGAAGTCACTCGGTTTTGTTTTATTAGTATTATTAATGTAATAAAATAGAAAAACTTTTATATAAAATAGAATACTTTTATAAAGTTATTCGTTTTATTAGACTATAAATAGAATATATAATATTCTATTATGATAAGTGTTTTTTGTATAGTAAAATCTTTTATATAAAACATAATACTTTTATAAAGTTATTCGTTTTATTAGATTATAAATAGAATATATTATATTTTATTTAAAAGATTTTGTTTTATTAGAATATTTTATTAAATCAATCTGACCGTCTGCTTAAAAAAGCAAATCAATCTGGACCGTTCATGAATTAGTTACTATGCAGTCCATTCTCCTATAAATAGAAGCTCATTCCTTCATTATTTCTTACGAATTCACTGAAACTCTAGAGAGAGAAACTATAGAGAGAACTCTTCTTCTATAATCTTGAGCGTATTTCTTTAGAGTTTAAGAAATCTTTGAGCGTAGTGCAAGTTTTCTTCGAGTATATCCTCGCCCTACCAGTCAGAATACTCTTATTTCAAAGGTAAGGGGTATTATTTCTTTTGTATTCATGAAGAGAACTTCTGTTATTCCATTCTTTATAATTATGTTGGAATAACTCTGCCTACATCAATATCTGCGCATACTTGGTGAAATTCTTCTCATTATTCCATTCTTTATTATTATGTTGAATAACTCGCTTATATCTAATCTGCATACATGGTGAAATTCTTCTATTATTCCATTTTTATTATTACGTCGAAATATCCTCATTGGTGCGTTTTCGCCTAACTCGTTCCATTATTTATTATTCATTGGAATATCCTGTCTGTGCGTTTACGCATGACCTGGTTCCATTCTTTATTATTCTGTCAGAATATCCTGTTGGTGCGTACTACACCTGACCTGGTTCCATTATTTATTATTCTGTTGGAATATCCTGTCTGTGCATTTACGCATGACCTGGTTCCATTCTTTATTATTTTATCGGAATATCCTGTCTGTGCGTTACGTATGACCTGGTTCCATTATTTATTATTCTGTTGAGAATAACCTGTCAGCGTGATCTATCGCATGCATAGTGATTTCTTCTATTATTCCATTCTTTATTATTCTGTTGGAATAACCTGTCTATGTGGATTATCACATGCATGGTGAATGATCCTTTGTATTCATTCCTTATTAAATTGTGAAAATGATATGTCTAAGTGGATTACTGCATGGCGGACGAAAATCCATTTGCAGTTTCATATATTCTCTTATACTTAGTTGGTTAAAGCATTGACTTCTATACTCCATGAAATTAGTAGAATATCCTTAATATTTGCGCTTCATCCAGTATCTTTTCATGGAAATATTGTTCTGAGCATTATTGAATTTTACTCTACAAAGAAGTATCATGTTGACAATTTGGATGTTATTAGTTCCTGGATAAATTAATTCTTGAACTTGTTTTATTGAATTCTTATATCATTGTCATCATCCTCATGTTTATATTATGTTGAAAGTCATCCGTGGCATGTAGTGCATAGATGGACTTGGTATGATTATGACCAGGGATTATTCGGTATAATCATGACCGTAATGTTACAAATGATGTGGAAAAACTCCTCATTGGCCCATAGTGCATTGATGGACAGTTTTTGGTATGATTATGGCTATGGATTCTCTTCGGCTAAGGGTGCAAAGATGAATTATTTTATGGCATGATCAGGACCGTTGATGAAAACACGATTATCTTTGTCCCGTAGTTCATGGATAATTTGTGGTCGTGATACTAAAAAAAAAAAATGTCTTTGGCCTGTAGTGCAGGGATGATTTGATGTTGTGGATTATTTATTGAACTGAGTCTCAGCGATAAAAGTGATGAAAAACTTTTAAAATCATAGAAGATGGTAGATTTTATTCTCTACTTGATTCTTCTAATGGATTGCTTATTCCGCTTCAGTTAAACTTGATGTTTGTTATATTGTATCAGTTTAACACTGTTGAAGGTAAACGATAATTTACTCTGCATTATCTTAGTCATAATATTTCTTACTAGGCTAGTTGAGCTCACCCTTTCTTTCATTGTTCTCTTCAAGAAATGAGAACGTAGCTGGGACTAGTCGGGGAACAGAGTGATGGTCCTAGATGGTGCATTAGTAGTCCTCACTATTCTGTGAAATAGTGTAATAATAAATGTAATTAGGACTCCATTGAGTGTGGATATTGTCTAGATGACAATATTTGTATTAAAACTCATAGCATATGTTTTGTCGTATTTTACACGACTGTTGTATAATTAGTTTGTATTTGTATTCAGTACCATGTATCTGGCGACCCAAGATGGGTGATGTATACCTATTTTTGGGGGCGTCACACCGAGAGGCAGTGGGAACGGTGATAGATTTAAATGAACCTCAGGCCCTTAGGTACTTCACCACGGGGGTTGGATGTGAGGAGGTCAAAGAAGCTGATGAAGAGTATAATGTTCAACGTCCCGAAGGACTTGACCGAAGCTTACGACCGAGCATAAGGGTTTATTGAAATGGAAGAAACCATGAAGAGCCTGAGGCCGAATGCACTATCTTCAAAAAATAACAAAGATCGGGATGAGAATAACCATTCTAGGTCGGATAACAATCAAAACAGATCGGACAACCAGACAAATAGGAGTTTCAATAATGGAGGATCAGGAGGAGGCTACAACATGTCTAAGTTAGAGTCAAAGGATTATGCATAGGTTCAGGGAGGCATTGGTAGGGTGGTTGCTTAAGTAGCAGAGTTGAGTCAGTTGATCTTGGGTGGTCTGCTGCGAATGATAGTTGAAAGACAAACATTGGCATGCTTTTTGGTATA
This sequence comes from Panax quinquefolius, assembly GCA_020205615.1. Taxonomy (NCBI): domain Eukaryota; kingdom Viridiplantae; phylum Streptophyta; class Magnoliopsida; order Apiales; family Araliaceae; genus Panax; species Panax quinquefolius. Next base: position 76,341,111 of record CM035154.1, read on the forward strand.
ATGAATATTTTCTGAAGGAGACCCAAAGGGAGGATCGAGTTTAGGAGTAACTGGGGGGCAATAAATGTCATCATCTTGGATTTTATACCTAGACGATTCGTAGACTACAAAGGAAGCTAATTGTGTTTTTAGTTCAGATTTCGATGGTAATGACGTCGAGACAGTGGATATCTGGATTATAAATTCAACGTTCGGGTAACTTTTGATGGTTTTGGACATTCAGCAACAGAAGAGGCTCTTATATCGGTGGAGTTAGGATGAATCACTTTAGGGATGAGATATATTCGGCTTAATTTAGATCTACTGAACGATGTTTAGGCTGGGGATTGACAATGATCGGAGGAAGGGAGGCGTGCTCGACTTGCATTTCAAAAATTGAGAATTTTTCTTTGATTTGGTGTTTGGGAAGTAGTTTGGATGGGATCGGCTGAGTTAATGGAACAAAGTACATGGTGAATAATGGAGAAGTAACGTATCGATTAATTATTGGATCAGACACTTAGAGTAGGGAAAGTTGCGTTCGTTTCCAGCTTCGGACTTGTTTGAATTGATAAAATTTGAGCATCAATTTCGACTGTTATAATTTTGGTCATTCACATTCGGCAGTATAAGGTCGAACGGTTCTCCGGAACCTTTATTTTAAGCCTCATTAGGGGTCGGGATGACTATTATGACGGTATAAGGTTGGATGGTGGTATAAGGTCAGATCAATGTCTCTTACAGGGGTCGGGACGTCTATCATGGCGGTATAAGGTTAGATGGTGGTATAAGGTTGGATCAATTTCTCCCACAAGGGTCGGGACGACTATTATGGCGGTATAAGGTCGGATAAAAATTCTTCGGGAAAGAATGTTTATGGTGGGAAAATTTGTTTATGATTGGATAATTTTTCCCGAAAGTATAAACGTTCTTCGGGAAGGACAAATTTCTCCTGAAAGGATAAATGTTCTTCGGGACGGATAAACATCTTATTGAACAGATAACTTTCTTCAGGACAGATTAACATCTATCAAACTAAACGCACTTCGGCTAACGTCCTCCATGACTAATTGATGTACTCTCTTATTTTAAGTTCTTTATAATAATAGAGTGGGGCAATGTTGGGGCGTGATTAACTTGGCCCATGTAATTCGGCGGACCATAAGCCACATGGAGGAACCTTCCCAATGTAAGCGAATATTTAGGGCAGGAGGTTGGATTTTAAGGAATCTAAAATTCTTAATTGTATTTAATTTCCAATTCTTAAGGAAATAGTCAAGATATTATTCGATTTTCTTTCTTTAAAAAGATTCACTTCTAACCATTATGGTATATACCATGATGAAGAATTCTATTCAAATTTAAGGAGGTGTGATCATTATAAATACAAGGGTACACACTATAATTTTAAGGTATCACATTATTTTTTAGCACTAAAGCTTTAAGTATTCATTGTTAACTTTATTCAGCATGTATTTATTCTTATACCGGAGCTATCCTCCCTGGCGACTCATGCCGTCTAGCTTCTTCGTGTGACTTCGTTTCTATAGAATTAAACGCGCTATTAATGATTGGATGCGTGAACGAATTTTGATGTTAACAGTGATAAAAAGTCGTATATATATGACTTTTATAACAGAAAACTTGTAAATTTTTTATTCTTTTATTTTTTATCATAATTAAAGACACACACACACACATATATACATATATATATATATATATATATATATACAGTCCGGATCCAGTCATGTTTGTACAGTTTGTACAGACATGTTTTGTTATATGTATCCAAATCATACCCAAAATATTGTATTATGTAAAAATTTCAGTTCCATAATTATTATTTTTTAGTTCTAAAAATAAAATAAAAAAAGGTCCGCATTTTAAGCCTGTCCTGAAATCCGAACAGAATCCTTTCTCTCTCTCTTTTCTCTCTCTCTCTCTCTCTATATATATATATATATATTCGGTTGCAGCTATAACCCTTGTAGCTCATGGACTTTTGAGATGTTTTTCTTTCTCATCTTTTTTTATATGATTTTATTTTGATTTCCCCCCTCTTTTTTTTTGTTTTTTGTTTTTATTTTCTAATTTTAAATTTTTTTAATGCTTGTGGATTTTTAAAATTTTATAGAAGTTCCTATAGTTTAGTGCGGGACCATGTTTTAAAAAAATTTGGAGCGCAAATCATACTTCCATGTGTTTTTTAATTATTTTTTCTGTTTAAGGTGTTTTTAATTGAAAATGAAATTTTAGAGTACAAATTGATTTTAAGTCTACACAATGGGGTTCAAGTTGTAATTTAATACTTTTTTAAATGCTCACAAATATTAAGGTCATGTTTGTTTGTAAATATCATAATCCGGAGACTATAATAATCCTAATGTTATGTTTAGATTGAATAAATGGAATGATTCATCCCATTCTAGTTAGAATGAGTTATTTCATACTCGCCCTCCCAAAAGAATAAAATTCATAAATTTGGGAGGAATAAGAATGGTTCAATCCATTCCAATATCAATCAAACACATTTTTTTTATTCCATATGAATGAGTCATTTAATTCTCACTTTCATTACTCTAATCCAAACGTAGCATAAGACTATTAATCCTAAGATTAAATAGTTCTAGTCACATGTTTGTTTTTTATTAAGTTATTCATGAGATAACTTAAAATAATCTCATGTTATGTTTGTTCTGTCAAAGATTATTTAAAGGATTGGATAAAATCTCACCGTTTAGATTATCATACACTTACTACTAATAACAAATATATCATATTATTATTTTAAGTATAAATAGATATCATAAGATAAATCGATCCTTTGAAACATAATTAAATATTAATTTTGTTTATAAATTTTAGTCCATAATAAATTATAATATCTAATTAGATATGGTATTAAATAATCTCATTTTTAAGTTATTTTATTATTCTGAAACTAAACTAATAGTGACAAATCTATTTTTAAAAATAAATAAGAGACTCAATCCAAAAAAATAAAATTGCAGTAATTACCGGAAAGTATAAAAACAACAGAAACATCTTCTTCTCATGCCTGCTTGTCTCAGTCAACACCGTTATATCTGGGAACCTCCTCAGATTTGTCTAAAAAATACAGGTATATAAGATCTCTCAATGCCCATCTCAAATATATAAAAGTATATGTATGATATATATACATATATATACAAGTGCATGTATAATATATAGCACAGTCAACTAACACTGTATAGCTCTGGTTTCAATTCTGTATATACACAATAATTCAACTTTTCCATTCACGGGTTTTTCGGATTGCCTGGTTTTGGTTGTTTGTCCGTTCAATTAGATTTGGGTTTTTCTTAATTTGGGAGTCGGATCTTCTGGGTTAATTTGGGTTCATTGTTGTTATTGTTTGATTTGCTATGATTGGAAATTGAGATTTGGAAATATAAATATAGAGATGGATTGAAATAGAGGAGTGATTAAAGTAGGGTTCTAATGATGGTGTCTGGGAATGACCCTTTGGAGTTCATTTTAAATTCTGTTCAGATAGTTAAAAATGGGTTTGCCCCGCTTGAATCTGGTATTCGGAAAGTAGCCAAAGATTTTGAACATTGTTGGCCTGGTTCGAAAATTGGGGCTAACAACCTTGAACTTGCTGTGAGACATGTGAGTGTGGTTGGTGATAGGAAGAAAAGATTTGGTCAGAGTGTGGTTAGTGATGAGAGGAAGAAGGGTTTATCTATAAATGTCCCGGTTAAGACATTCTTGGGAATGTTTTTGCAAAATTGTTGGAGTAATGAACACATGAAAGTTGACTTATTGGAAAACGGAGTGAAAGAGAGGGATAATGTCAAGGAGGATGGGACTTGCATAAATAGCTTGCAGTTTGCGGTTAGTTGGTCGTTGTTGCTTACCAGTTTTGTTCAGGCTTTTCCCAGTCCGTTTAAGACTGGTATAAAGCAATTTCAGAAATCAAGTAATGAAAATATGAATTGGCCACATTCATCTGTGAATGTGCTCTTATCTAGGGTGTCATGTGGAATGAAGCAAAGAGAATCCAAGGATCAGTTTTCAGTGGAATTTCATGACGCGGGTCTTGAAAATAAGGAAAAAAAGAATTTCCCAATTGAATGTTTTATAGGTTTTCTGTTTGATCAGTTAGCTCAAAACCTTCACAAGTTTGATCTGGGTGTCCAAGAAATTGAATGTAGCAGTTGTGATTCATTTCCTGTTCCTCCCTCAACTAATCAGTTCAATTGTCTGAAGGAAATTACTGTTATTACGGAGGGTAAACGAGCAGATTTCAGTGGATTTTTAAGGAATTTGAAGTTTGCAAGGCTGGGAGGTGTTCCGTCAAGTATTGTTGGAGTAACTGATCCTGAAAATGAAGAGATTGATGGTGGCATTGATACTGGTAGCCGGGAAGAAAGTGGAGGCAATTCACCACAAAAGTTAGCTGATGGATTGCTAAGCATTCCCTTATCAAATGTTGAACACCTGAGATCCATTCTGTCTACAGTCTCATTGACAGAAGTAACTGAACTTGTACCTCAGCTAGGGCGATCGTCTAAAGATCATCCTGATAAGAATAAATTATTCTCAGTCAAGGATTTTTTCAGATACACTGAGGCAGAAGGTATGTCTTTCCAGTAGTTAGGAACTGCCTCAACATTGCATCAATTTAATCGACAATGCAAGTCAAGGCTCTTTTTTTTGGCTAGATTTTGTAAACCTTTAAATATAGTTATCTTATCTTCCTGTGAAACTATGTGCTATTTGTCTTATTCATGCGGAAGCATCATGTTGTACCTTATGATAGATAATTACATTTTGAACAGGTCACCAATAGAATTTGAGTTTAGGGATATGATTATGCGGTATTGCAGTCACAGATGATAAGTAATAATACTTGCAGAATAATCTTACTAATCTATATTTACTTATGTCTTTTAATCTGGTTTTATCTGAAGTTGTTTTTAACTTTTACTGGTCTACTTGTATATTAAAAAAATAATTCATTTTTCGTAGTCAGTGCTGTCAGTTCCCTTTGAATACCATTGTAACTTTCTCTTAAATGCACTTAACATGAAAAGATAGCGAGTCTCTCATTTAGTTTTCCAGAAGCGAGAGTAAGATATTCATATTCTCTTTTTGCTCATCCCACTTCAAATACTCTACTCCCTAGTATAATTTGAGTACTTCAAATTGAATAAGGCCATAAGGGTAAAGTTGGAAAGGTAATTTTTTTAAAACTTAAAATGTCATTTACATTGTGCCATTCAAAAATTTTCATAAAAGTTGGGATGAAGGGAGTAATTAATTTCTGCACATAGTTTCTCTATAAATATAATCTATTTCGCCTCATGCATATAGTTGTTATATCTATAAGATGACAAATTTACACAGTAAGTGTTTAGTGGGGAGTGTAAAATACAATTCTATCCCTCTCTTAAATGTACTTGACATGAAAAGATAGGGACTGTCTCACTTAGTTTTTTCAAGAAAGTTATTAATTTCTGCTTATAGTTGCTAAATATATATTTATTTCCCATCATGGATGTCTTGTACCCTTGTTTGATAGACAGTGATTTGATTTTCAGTCTCCAAATTGGGAACAATAATTGGATTGACCATTGAATTCGTTATACACAATATGCTTTCTTCTTGTATTTCTTGTTCCTTTTCCCTCTTCATATTTATTTTCTATTTAAAACTTTCATTCTTACAGGAAGGAGGTTCTTTGATGAATTAGATAGGGATGGTGATAGCAAAGTCAATTTGAAAGATCTTGAAGTTGCTATGAGAACGAGAAAACTGCCTCAGAGATATGCTCATGATCTCATGCGTCATACTAGGAGTCACTTGTTTTCAAAGTCATTTGGTTGGAGACAATTCCTGTCATTGATGAAACAGAAGGAACCAACTATTCTTCAAGCTTATACTAGTCTCTGTTTGAGTAAGTCTGGCACCCTACAAAAAAGTGAAATCTTAGCATCATTGAAAAATGCAGGACTCCCGGCAAATGAAGACAATGCTGTCGCCATGATGCGATTTCTGAATGCAGAGGATGAAGAATCTATTTCTTTTGGACATTTCCGGGATTTTTTTCTATTGCTTCCATCAGATCGACTTCAAGAAGACCCTCGGTAATACGTGCTTGGATTTCTGTATGGTATTGTATAATATTTCAGCAGAAATTCAATGGTTCACTGTTCTGAGTATTGTTTTTAGGTCATGCGCAAGCTTGAAAATGGTTTAGCATTATAATTTGGTAAGGGTTCATTTCCATGAACTTTCATACAAGCAGAGAAGATCTGGAAAGTTATAGGCATCCATATGTTTTTGAATTTATTTGTGTGAGGTGGTCAACAGGATTTTCTGTTAGATAAGCAACAGCTGTTTTTTTTGGTGATTGGTGCATGTCAGGTGCACCCTTACGAATGTAATAAAGTTATTGAATGTGGGTTCTATTAATTTTAAATCCAATGAGCTTAACCAAATTTAATTCGAAAGAAGCAACAACACCAGCTAATACTGACTTTATTAGTTGATTTGTGTAATGGATTGTCGATAATCAGCAGCAATAGGAGAATGTTTTCATATTCCAATTGAACACTTTCCATTTAATTATTAAGTAGCAGAAAAATGTTAGAAGAATAAGTATTAGCAGCATAGTAGCAGTAGAAGATACATAAAGAAATAGACAAAGAGATATAGAAATTAACAGTTAACAACGCGTTGTTATTGATGTTTGGATGGATTGATTACAGTCTGATCAACAGCTAATACTTGTTGACTTTTATCGTTTTTAAAGATATATGAAAGAATTTATGTTCTTGTGCAGTGATTAGTAAATTAGTCTTTTTAGAGATGTCTGAAAGAAGATGGGTCATTTATTTGTTTGGATTGTATTATGTGGTCTGTCTGTCTGCTCGCATGCACACCATAGAAGTGCTTGCATGTAATAGGTAATAAATATTTGAATGGCCCAGGGGTTAGAACCTTAAGCTTTGAAAAATGCTTGGCCTATTAGAGGATTTATAGGTGCAATATATGCCAGGCTCTAGACTTACAGTGACTTTTGTAATACATACAGGAATATCTGGTATGAAGCTGCTACCGTTGTTGCTGTTGCACCAGCTGCGGAAGTACCTGTTGGAAGTGTTCTGAAATCTGCATTTGCAGGAGGTCTTTCTTGTGCATTATCTGCGTCTATAATGCACCCTATCGATACGATAAAGGTAAACTCTTGTGCTTAAAAATAGTTTAACTTGCTCATTTTGATAGCATACTTGGCATAGCTGCCCATCAATGTGAAAATGCTTAATTAATTTTCTTAGATAACTATGTAAAACAGATGATTACATAACTGGTCAATATGGATCTGCCCTTGATTTTTAAGTGTTCCATTGGTAAAGAAATGTGTGAATCTTTTGTAGATCGTGTGTGATTGATTAATCAAATTTTTAAGCTGTCTCGAACTCATTGATTTAATGTTGGATGGGACTGTAGTTTTGTACTGTTTATAACTTAAAAGCATTTAATATGTGTTGTATGTTGTCATAAAGCCCCATTTCTTATTTGCTAATCATTTGAAATTATGGAACTCTGAGTGGGATTTGAAAAATAATCATTCTGATATTCAAAGGCAATTGCATGTTAGATTCCCAATGTTAGGCTTCTTATTTTTATGTTAATTGGTTCCCTATACGATTAAATGATATGATAGTAGTATACGCTTTACAAATCTCTACTGCTTCCATCCCAAAATGGATGTTGTACTTTCTATTTTTGAATGTGATGAGGACACATAAATAAAGTGGGAATTTAGGATATTTTAAAATTACTAGGAAATTTTAATATTTAGTTAGGTTATTTTAGTCATTTAGTACTTTCTCCAAATAAAAGGTTTTGATTCTCTTTAAACAGAGATGTGATCCTCATGACTGATTCTTATTGACTATCGAGATTACTATTCAGTGACCGCGTTGAATTATTTAGTTATGCGTTTGAGGATCCTAGGGGTAGTGAGTTTTCATTGTTTTTCAAATATTTTAACCCTACTTCACTCCTAAGTTAGTCATCCATTAGTTTTGGTCAGATGTGATTTTATCTCAATCATAGTCAAGTATTTAAATGAAGATATAATAATGGATAAAGTAAATGATCAATAGGATATAGGGTAAAAGAGATTGATCTTACTAATCTTTTTAACCATCAATTCGTGAGGTCAAGTGAATATTTTATCTGCTTAACAGACTCAAGTACAAGCATCAACAACACTTACTTTTCTAGAAATAATTGCAAAACTTCCACAAATTGGAGCACGGGGATTATATAAAGGCTCCATTCCAGCAATTTTTGGACAGTTTACAAGGTTAATTTAATTTAATGTTCTCTCTTATTAAGTCTTTCCTTTATGATTATTTTTCTGGTGAGTTACATGCTTATTTACATTGCAGCCATGGGTTGCGAACTGGACTATGTGAAGCAAGTAAGCTTGTATTGGTAAATGTTGCTCCAACACTTCCAGACATACAGGTATGGCTGTACAACAGCAATGTATGGACAAATTCATAGAAACTTCTTTTAGGAAAAGTTGCTTAACCATGTATATGTTTTTGCTTTACCATGAATATCCACACCTCCCCTATATTTATATATAATGATCTCCTTAGTATCACCCACCCATACATAGTTTAATATGGGATTACCCGTGTGCATGGTTGATGGGGTATTGTGAGCACCAATGGTTTATCACCATCAAAAAAAATAACAGAAAAGAAAGAAAAAAAAAAAAGGAAAAAGAGAGAGAGAGAAACAAGGAGAAAGAGGTAAATCTGTGGGACATATAATATATGAGAAGATCTTTGCCTTAGAGGTTAGAGGGTGAGAGGATACTCTAGACCCATGATTGTTGTCTTTATTTGCCAACTCCTCCTTGAACTTATAAGAGAAAGTTGATAGAGCTGGCTCTTCTGAAATAAAATAAAATAAAAGTTAGATAACAAATAATTTCAATGCATTCTAGCATGATCACTCCAAACTAGCCCTTATTTTTATTTTCTTAATTTGTTTTGACATGTTATAATTTTTAAATTTAGTTGTTTTATAGAAGATTTTTTGTACTTTATGTAGAAGGATTTTTTTTTTTAATTCAGGTTGCCTGATAACTAATGGCATGGCTTAACAATTTAAGTATCATACAATTATCACCATGTATCAAAGAACTATTCTTGTAGAAACAATTTGTGAGTTTGAAGTTTGAATATAATCCGCCAACAGCCAACAGTAATACAACCTTATCAAAGATATATCTTACCTAATGTCACTTGAAATGTGGTTCGTATTGGTACTCGATACGAATATGGAAAAGCGGTATGCTAGGGTATTTTATATAAGTTCTTATAGTTAGAATTCTCTTAAAATCTAAACATAACAAACTTAAGTTTTATAGAAGATTTTTAGTTCAATCAACAAGTTGTTTGTTTTACAAATAATTTAGTACAATTTTAATGTTTGAGCATACAATACTAAGTTATAATATTGATATTTCTACAATAATATGTTAAACAACAAAGAATTTTTTCGGTATGCTAAATTTAGTATAAAACATAAAAGTATCCTATTTGGATGCGGTTTGTTAGGTCAATAAGAGTACTGGTAACTCTAATCTAATCTTACTTTCCTTTGTATTAGTAAAAAGTAAAATCTCTTTTTTTTTACTTTCTGCATGAAAACACCCAACCGGCATAAAAAACAACTATGTCAAGTTGAAACCTGGTGCATATATTACAAACTTTTCTATTTTAAAAATGCTTAGTTTCTCCTCAAAAATGACTTCTTCATTCAGAAAGTTCTTTTCATTTCCTATCCCAAGTATCAAGTGAAGGAACTTCTCTACTTTTGTGAAGGTGCTGATAGATTTTCTCACTTTCTTAAAAACTCTTGCTTTGGAAAATTTAATATTGCTTGCACGGCACATGTATCCAGTAATCTGTGGTTATCACAACAAGGGTCTATTCAGCTATGTGATTTTAATTTTAAAACTCTCTTTAAATTTGAACAATGTGTGACTGAGGAAGTTTCTTTGTATTAGGTTCAATCTATAGCATCATTCTCTAGCACTGTTCTGGGGACAGTATTTCGGGTACCGTGTGAGGTACTAAAGCAAAGGTTGCAGGCTGGCATATTTGACAACGTAGGGGAGGCACTCATTGGTACTTGGCAACAAGATGGTCTAAAAGGTTTTTTCCGTGGGACTGGTGCCACTCTATGCCGTGAGCTTCCTTTCTATGTTGCTGGCATGGGGCTTTATGCTGAATCCAAGAAGGTATAAATTTTTTTGCAGAGAGAGCTCTTTCCATTTTGCATTCATCCTTGACTTCATCAGCTGTTAACTGCTTCTCTTAGGGGTTGTCAAATGTAGGATTTCCCACACTATTTTAATTTTTTTTGCTTGATTGGATATAGTTCTTACATGATTGGTTTATCTTTATTCTCTGGCATGCACACTCAGTTAAATAAATCTGTCTCAGCGTATAGGGGTCTCCTACATGGATGATAGGTATATAGTCCAACAATGCAATGTTGTTGGGTGCTTCGGAGATTTGTTTCTCTTGCTGTAAATAGCTCAAGAACCAAGCATTGACAAATGTGAGAAAATGTTAGGTTGTTGAGCAGTGACAGTGAACTGAAGGAACTTCTGTCTTTCCATTTAAGCACGACCTTTCTGAGTCATTCTGTCTAGTTTCAACTGCTTCAGAGATAATTAAGTAAACCTGAACATCCTAGTGTTGTGGTAAAGATATCAAATGGAATTTCAATGAACAATTATGTATGAAACAGTTATCTGTGAGCTGCATACAGGCAAGATAATGTCTCCAATTTGCTAGAACGAAAGCTGTTTTTAGTCCAATGTTATACTGACTACCTGATTGGCAAAGGAGTACTAAAAAAATACACGCCTGGATTTGCCAAGTCAGGACTCCAGATTAAGACCAGCCAACACTGTCGTGAAGATTTTTATTTTATTTTATATTAAATAACAGTGACAATTGGTTAACCAATCTAATGTGGATTGTCTGTTCTTAATATATAAAATGCTCCTTGCAAAACTTATTATTTCTAGAGATTTGTGTCCCATGAAATCAAACTTGTTTGATGATGCACATTTTTCATGTTCCAGTTAAATTGTGAGTGAGGCAATTTCCTCGGTTTTTTCACTGACCTGATACCACTACATATGTATTATGTGGTTACACTTGATTTTTATCTATTTAGATTGTACAATACACTTAACTGATTGTTTTAAATCCATAGAGAAGCTAAAGGCCTATCTGCCATGGATGGTTAATGGTTTAGTGTTTGATTGCATATTGGATTCTGTTTTTATATCTATGCTGCATATTAAATGCCAAGTATTCTCTTTCAGGTTTGTCAGAAGCTTTTAGGATGGGAACTTGAGCCCTGGGAAACAATTTTAGTTGGGGCTCTATCTGGTGGGCTAGCTTCAGTTACTACAACTCCTTTCGATGTGATAAAAACTAGAATGATGACTGCTCCCGGGGACATGTCTCAATGTCAGTTGCAGCCTTATCTATTCTCCGTCATGAGGGACCCTTGGATTATTTAAAGGAGCCGTGCCCAGGTTTTTCTGGATTGCTCCACTCGGTGCTATGAATTTTGCTGGGTATGAGCTTATTAGGAAAGCTATGGACTAAACTGAGGAGCAAACGGTCGCTACCTCTGGGTGAGTTTCTTTGCAGTAGTAAGACTTTTTGCTTGGTAGTCATAGCATTAGAATGCTGCTGAAAATTTTTGAGCTTTTTCCGAATCAAGTGGCAACACCTTGTTCAAATATATTTGTCGAAGTCTCTGCCTTTTGACATGGATACTGTAATTAAACTTCTGTGAAGTGCCATTGGTGGCCGTAACATGCTTACTTGCCGTTTGTTTTGCCTTGTAATCCATTTTATGCATTTATGTGCAGTTAACATCATCTTTTTCTTTCTCAGTTAACTTCTATGGTTGATACACACATATTTTGTAACATTGAATGAGTAATTTATTTCAATTTTGATGATGATAGAAAAAGTAGCCTACTTTAGGGGTGTCCACACCCGTCTTTCACCCCACTATACTATTCATAGTTGTGGGACACTGTGTACTTACAACCTCTACGATAAGCAAGTGAATGGGTCCGGTGCATGGCAAATGGAACGGTTCATCAAAAAATTGGTCACCTCAACTCTTTATCTAGACCTGACAATATAGTCGGTTAATTATTGGGTCAACCCATATTAACTAGAATCAAATGAGTTGGTTAACTATTTTTATTTAGGGTTCTTTACAGTAATATATAACAATTAGAAAGTAATTACAACATTAGTGCATCTACAAAATAATTACAAAAATAACGCAATAAATTAGTATGCCTTAATTTCACATTAATACGGAATTAAAATTAAGGAGAGCAATAACTGCCCTACACGTCAGTTATCGAATTTGTGATATTAGTAACCAACTAATCTCCTAAATTCAAAATAACGATAAAACAGGGAGACGAATTTTGTAGATCGAAGAAGACGGAATCAAAAGAACATTCAAGATCGGAGAAGACGAAATCAACAGACGACTCCAGAGTTTCCAAAAACGATTCCGAAATTTTCATATGAGCAGAACATTCAAGATCAATAGGAAATTTGAATTCGGCATTCAGGGATTACGTTATTACATATGTAAGTAAACAATGTGTTTATGATTTTGGTTTACAATCAGTAACCAGAGACAAAACTACTATAATGATTATTGGTTATTTATTGATTGGTTACATATTTGTATACTGAGGTATGTGACTTTCAAGATTATATGCATATATTTACCCGTAGTCACTACATAATCATATATTAGTTACCTTCATCCAATTTTTCGGTCTTTAATTGGACACAAAGTTAGTATACTGAGTGTTTTAATTGTAAAATGCATGAAAAAAATATGTTTTATGTTCTGGTTACTAAGTATATATATTGGTTACTGTCTAATATTGATTTGGTTACTGTATAATGTTGATTTGGTTGATGTATAATATTAGTGTGTTTTCTAGTGATGATTTTTATATTGATGGTTACTTACTAGATATATTAGTTAACTTCATACAATTGTTCGACCTTTAATTGGTCACAAAGTCATTATACTGAGTGTTTTTGTAAGCTGCATGGAAAAATGTGTTTTATGTTCTGGTTACTAAGTATATACATATTGGTTACTGTATAATTTTGATTCGGTTACTGTATAATGTTGATTTGGTTATTATATAATATTAATGTGTTTTATATCGATGTGTTTTATATTAAAGGTTACATATTAGCTACATTGGTTACTTTTATACAACTGATAGTCTTTAATTAGTAACAAAGTCATTACACTGAGTGATTTGATTGTAAAATGCATTGAAAATTGTGTTTTATGTTTTGATTACTAAGTAAATATATATTAGTTACTGTCTAACCTTGATATGGTTCTTTGTCAATGTTGATTCAAATTAATGAACGAAATGGAGATGATTCCAGTTGTATTTTATTTCAACGGAACGTGGACTGACAGTAACCAATACAACAAATTTGAAGTTACTGGCCTACTAGTTCCATCAACTAGTTCGTTCAAAGAAATGCAAAACTTGGTATGCAGTGTGTGAGCCCAAATATAAAATTAGGGCTCACTTGTGATCTAAAGAATTAAATGAACTGGGAGAAGTCTCCACGTATCCCGAGGCAGAAGGCTCGTGGAGACGACTCATTTTGGGAATTGATTGAGGGATTGGATTGATGGCTAGAAGGACATGATGATTTAGGAATTTCTTCTGAAATCACATGCCAAGCACAAGACCTAGACATGTGCACGACATGTGACCATTTTTTAGGACTCTATAAATACCCCCCTTTCATTTCAATAGAGAGGACTTTTTGGATTCTCTCTGAACTGAAGACTTTGAAGAAGGCTCTTGAATCTTACGAGTTCTGCCACGTGTTACTTAAGCAATCGATTACTTGTTCTTCTCACCTCTTCAATCAATCAATCAAGACCGTACTCTTTGTGGATTTCTCCCCTCCTCGGCCAACACAAAACCCTAACCCTAGTAAGGTACGATTTTCTTACCCACATTTATTTGGCGACTCTGTTGGGGAGACGTAGAATTCGTGAAGGGTATGCCCACGAATCAAAGCGGGAGAACTATAGGAAGAGTTTCACTGACACCCAACATTACTTCATCGGATCCGGTTCTAAGGCAAACAAATCAACATTTCCAAGGCACGAATCTGGATCTCGATTAACCCCTTGTAGAAGACGCTTTTGAAGGAAGTTCAATATCCCCACATATGGCTGATCAACAATAAACTAATGTCAGGCAGATGGGCATAGGAAGACAAGGTGAGGAAGCAAGTGGAGAACAAATAACCATGAATGCTTTGCAGTTGGAGATGCTTAGACCTGGCAATTTAGGCCCAGGCACGCCCATAGAAACATGGACCATGGGCCACAATATTTCAGCCTAGGAAAATGCGGGCCATTTTGGCCCAACCCATTTTTGGCCCGACCCGCGGGTGGCCCAACCCGTGGCCCGCGACTTATTTTTTTTAAAACAAAATGTTGCTACTTGTGGGTTATGAGGCTTGAACACAAGACTTGTAAGTAAATAAATATGAGTTCAAACCAACTGAGCTACAACAACTGTTTGTTTTTAATGCAATATTCAATATATTGTTTATTTACTTTTGTTCAAATTTTACTATTCTTAAAAAGTAAAACCTAAATCGTGCCTAATTTATAATATTTCTTAAATATATTTCTTTTTGCTGACCAGTGTTTAATTGGTTGTATGTATTATATATATATATATATATATATATATATATATATATATGGGAAAATGACTATACACAACCTTGTAAACTTTTTATTTACACAGTATATTAAAATGACGTCGTATTAAGCTATTTGTTCTAAATTCAAAACACGGATCCAGCTCTCCCCTCCCAAATCAAAACTCGCGCATAAGGGCTCTCTACTCTTCTCTCTTCCATATTCTCTGATTCTCTACTCTTCTCTCTTCCATTTTCTCTGATTCTCTCTCCTAGGGTTTGCCCAAGCTTTTGCTTCAATTCGCCCAGACTTTGCTTCAACTTTCGAGTGATTCGCGAAACACTAACTCGAAGTTATGGAGTGAGGAAGAAGTAGCGACGATGTGTAAGAGTTTGTGTAAATAATCATCAAGAAAAGATATTATAACAGTCCATTTGAGCTTTCAGTTTATCTTTCAATATATATGTTTCAAATGGGTTCATTTATTTGATTTTTAACGTATAACGTAATCTAGTGATATAGACGAGATCAGCATTGCAAGCCTTGATAGTGATAGGTAGAGATGTTACTGCTTGAGTAATTTGGCTACACATATAAGCTGTTTGAGGAATTTCTGCTGTGCTTCTTTGATCTTCTAAACATATAAAGTTTGTGTTAAATTTCGATTTTTTAATTTATTTATTGCCTTAAAACTTTAGGCTTTGTCATGCGTAAACTTTTTGTTTACGCTTTTCTCTTGCTCAAATTATTTATATGATGATTGATTAGATCTAAATATTTCCCCATTCATGATGATGGTAGAAGTAATTCAACTGGATTTGGTTACTAATTAGCAACAAAATAAGTATTTTTTCCATAATCATTATTTTTAAACAAACAAAATACAAGTGAAGATGATTTCAAGAAGACCTCAATGTTTATGGATTATCTGTACTTCTTATTTTTTTCTGTGGCATTTCATAAGATATCTAGGGACTGTACATGACGAGTAATGTGTTTGGTAAAGCAATATGGCCAGTTTACATATTTAGTGTCAATTCAGTATTGCTCATTATAGTAATGATACATATGGTGGCAATATGATGAGATTTTGGTCTTTTGAGAGTTGTTTGTAAATTCGCAAAAAAATCATGTCTTTTCAGCAGCCATCTCCTATTGTTTCTTCTCAAGCGGATAATGCTTTTTCACGACAATCTGAGACGACCTTACCATTACAACACTCAGAGTCGGCGTTAAACCTTCATGACACAAAGTAAAAAATTTGCCCTACATTTTGAATTATATTATCAATTGAATTATATGTAATTCTCTTTTTTGTTCTAGTGTTAATGTAGAGGATGACAATACAAAAACTTCGATAGAAGTTCCATATGTTGGGTTATCGTTTCCTAGTCAGGACGACGCATACGCAATGTATAATGTCATAAAGGATTTGGACTTCGTTTGTCGAATCTTGACAAATGATTCTTGACCTGTCTTTTCTATATACTCTTTTACAAGGTACCGAAGATGATGTAGTAAATTGGTTACATGGTGATGGACTATGGAAAATGGCTAGAGACCCATATGAGCCCTTGTGGATTAAAGGAGGTGGGCACTGCAACTTGGAGCTGTACCCAGATTACATCCGCCATCTTTGCAGGTTCATCCAAAAAATGGAAAACATAGTGGTATGAATGAGCAGGAAAACATAGTGGCATGAATGAGCAAGATTATGTTCGTGCTGGTGCATAAAATGTCCATGCTGGTGATAATTTAAGGTGGGTATACATAGTGGTATGAATGAGCAGGAAGACTACCACTTGTGTTTGTATAGATTGTTGAACTTATCCACACCCTCTAAAATCTGCAATGAGTGAGTAGCTTAACAAGAGGAAGTAGTAATTTAAAGTTAACACAATTTGATTTAATGTTTTCGAGTTAGTGTTTTATTATCGAGATCATTATATTTTAATTTGAATGAGGTCATTTTGTTAGTCAGTCCCAACTTGTGCACTTGTTATTTAACTTGTTACTTATTGTCGAAATCTATGTTCCTCACCTGGTCGCTTCATTCCATAATAATAGTTTTTTTAGTTTTATGCACATGGTCGCTTCATTCTCTCTAACTTTTCTCATTATTCAAGAATTTTTTTTTGTATTAATAGTTCTCAACTTCTCATAAATGGTAGCAACCTCACCAAAATTGTCCACAACATTCAAGACCCAAAGTAACGCACAACATTTTGACAACATCAACAAAATTGTCCACAACATTCAGGCCTTGCTTGTAGCCTCTGAATTTATTTGCATTTATATTGACATCACCCAAAGTGGGAGTTCCAAAATAAAAATAACATTTACAAGCAACTTACAAAATGTAAAGAAAATAAATTTTCAAAAAACTAGAATCCGCAAATCCAAATCCAAAAAAAATTACAATGTAAGTCTGATCCTGATGATCACAAGTTGTGCCTACCAAAATCAATAACTTTAATGACACTTGATTTGGGGATCCTCTTGCAATATAAACAAAGCTGTTGCAGCACATCAACTTCAATCATTGCTGCCTCACGATATTTCTTAATACCTCAAACTATTTTAATGCCAACCAATTCTTTAGAACTAGCATTCTAAAACCTGACCAAAGGTTCCTGTATAAAAAAGATGACAAGATTGTAAACAAAAATAAAATAAACTAATAATTACATGTTACTACATCAAGGGCGTTATATGAGAATATACCTTAGCCCATCTTGTTAGCGTGAATTTTATCCGTGCGAAAAAGAGAAACAGAGAACCAACAACAATCGAAAATGGGACGTAGAATAAATTAACATATGCTTCTATAGAAAACACAAAGATGAAATAACCCAAGAAAAAGCCAAGTTCAATCAACCTCAAGCATTAAAATTTCCTTCTTTTTTAAAAAAAAATGGAAAAAAAATTTGGAAGCAATATTAAGCTTTTGAACAACCTGTACATTTATCCTAGCAAACTTCTTGCTACATGTTGCTCATCCTCTTCCACATACGAACATGCAATAATTCTTGCTCTCACCACACCAACATATACCTAACACATGACATCTCAAGTAAGAGATATAACTGTTAATTATGCTATTTATGACATCCCAAGTATGACATCCCAAGTAAGAGATATACAGAAGATTTATGCTATTTATCTTTTCTTTGAAAAGTGAAGCTGGAAATAGATGAACAAGCATAAACTGAAGATGCACTACGTAACAACATCAAATTAACACTCACTTCATCTCTAGCATTAAATTTGAATTGGCAAAGATGGGTGCAATTGAGCATAAACTATTTCCACCCGATTAACACTCACTTCATCTCGAGCACATGCTTTATTATAAAAATTTCAAGAACATGAATGAAAAAACAAAGAAAAGATAAATAGCATAAACTACTTAATTAAGCAATTGAGTGTAAATGTCCCATCATCATTACTGCAATGAAAGCAATCTTGAATTGACACTAAATATGTAAACCCACCATATTGCTTTATATTTTTAACACCCACCCACTATAACCCAGAACAATATTCATAAATCAAAAAGTTGTCTATCAACACAAACAAATTTGCAGATTCTAGGGTTTGGCCCTCAAAAAATATTAGCCCTAAAAGGTCCAATTTTTCAAAATTGAAACACAAAATATAAAACAAAAGGCCTAATTCAGCACTAAAACAAGAAAATCCATCTACCCACATCTAATTTTTTTACCTTGCAATGAATCGAAGGATTTATAACGAAGAGATGGGAAACCTGAGCGAGGATATGGGCGACGATTGAGGAGATGGGCGGCGAGCGAGGAGATGGGCGAGCTAGGAGATGGGAAGAGCAAGAAAGAGGCAGCGGGGAGAGCAGGAGAGAGGCAGATGGGTTTTGTCTGAGTTGAGGAGAGAGAAGAAATAAGAGGCAGATGGGTTCTTTGCTATCACCGTGTTTTTTTTGTTTCAGTCAAAACGACGTCGTTTTTGACTATGTAAAAAAAATTTGCACAGCTGTGCATACCCATTTTCCCCATATATATATATATATATACACGGGGCAAGTTAATTGAACTGTTGAAGATACCAACTTCTTCACTGAACTATTTTCCACCGACTACTGAAGTATGAATTCTTGTGAATCTAACCATATACATTTGTTTATAAATCTCAAGTATTCAAGTATTCAAGTCTACCAGACTTCGATTTACAAATGCATCATTAAACTGGTATAGCAATGTAGGGTTTCGACAGAAACGCAGCGGAAATAAACCAATTTAAAGCAATTCTGAAACCCAAAACAGGATCCATGCAAAAACAATTAACTCAGTGGTTAGAAATTATACCGATTGTGATACTGAAATTGATGCGCTCGAATCTCCAACGCAATCTAAATGAATCGAGCCTCTACGGTATCCACACGAACGCTCCGAGAATCGTCCTACGATCTGCAGAAGAAGGAACCGTGGTATTAGCCACCAAGGATGAGGATTTTCAGAACTTGTTTCTCTCTAGTCTCTCTCTAAGAGCGGCTAGGGTTTTCAATTTTTGAATAATATCTAAAATGGCTGCTACATATCATATATATAGCCATTAAAAAATATTATTCAAAACCTAATTTAATAAAATCCGAATATATATATATATATATTAATTAAGTCTTACTTAATTAATATACCTATATATAAATTATCCTATTAATTTAAATTAAGTAATTTAAATACTATCAATCATATTGATATATTTAAATATTTACAATTTAAATTAATTCCCTTTAATTAAGTTCTATGTGTGTGACCCTATAGGTTATTATTATGTTGCAATAATAATTTTAAATCATATTATAAAATTATAAGCGGTTGAGCGCATCTAGTAATGCATCACCGCTACCCAAGTAATAATAAGATCGATGATTCGATGCAACCTTTTACGTGACCAATGTTTCAATGTAATTTAATCCTTTTAACCTTAATATCCTAGATTAAACTCGAGTCATGGAATGTGTCATACTCTTCATAATTTAATCTGAGTTTTCTTGATCAATGAGTAGACTATATGAAACAAATCACTATTTGAGCATGGCCATGCATTTCATAGTCCTACTCAATCAAGAGGCCTATGGATATCACCCCTAATATATAGGATGGTTAAATTTCATCTAGATCACTCATATTCCTCACACGATTCATGATGTACCCAATAATCACCTTATCCACCCTATTAAAGGTGACATTTGATGATATCAAAGTACATAAATTCTCGTGTAGTAATATAGTGATTTCAGGTCGGAGGACCATTACATCATTGTCACTATGAGAATTGCTAATGACACTTCGCATAATGCTCCATATAGAATTCTCATGGTGGAGTGCATTCAAAGACATCGTTCTCTAAATATGTACCTATGCGCATGACTTAATATCTCATATATTTATGACCAATGAGATTTGGTCATCAGTCAATCCACATACTAGTCTCAATGCATCACTATTGTCCCATCAATAATAATACTCGACTAGGGACATTTAAGAACAATAATACTAATTATAATTATATAATCTCATGTTCAAGTCACATACTTGAAACTATATAATTTGTATCACTATTCTAAGGAATTTTATCATGTTAACATTTATATAACGCAGTAAATAAAACCATAATAAAATCATTCATTTATTCAATCAAATATAATATCAAAATGTTAAGCAATTATATAAAATAATTGGCCTCTAGGGCATAAACTCTAACAAGCAAGATTTTGCAAAAAAAAATAAAGGAAGAAGCCCGCTGTAAGTAAACTAATTACTGCCCAACCGCCACTGACCTCACAATATCAGCCTATAAACCTGGGCCATTTTGGCCCAACCCTCTCTCGCCCCGGCCCGCCCGTTTGCCAGGTCTAGAGATGCTCAAGGCCTTAAAGGAGGTAAGAGAAGGACAAGGGATGATGATGGCCATGATGTCAAAAATCTGCATAACAGGAGGAAGAGATGGGAAATTTTAAATGTGAGCTAATGCACGATTCCAACCTTCAAAGCTATGTTTCCCGAAAGTTCGCAGTTAGAACGAGTAGAAGTGGATGTCGACATGAAAAATCAGAATGTACCTACAGCAACGGAGAGTCAACCGATTCTAATCATCCATTTAGAGCCCCAAAACAGTGGTGATGTACCACAACCTAGAGTGGAAACAAGCCAACCTGAACCAACCATCATTCCCACCACACTCCCAGCATTTTCACAAGTGCATATACCGACTATACCGAGCCACGCCCAACAAACAAGCCAACAAGTACAAGTAATGCAAGCTTTGCATGATACTAGTGTACACCAGTAGATTTCCTTACCATATACACCGCCAGCGTAACAATACATTACAACCCCTCAGAAAGCCCATACAACAAGTCAGTTTGTGACAAAGGATGATATGCTTGACGTAATCAATCAACTCCGAAGACAGACAACTAGACCCTCAGAATTGGACTTCACTCCACTATACCCGACACATATACGGAGATAGCCTTACCTAGTAGGGTATATTGAGCACCCACCACAATTTCTGAAGTACAATGGAGAGAAAGGGAAGGCGAGGGAACATATAGTGAGGTTTGTAGAGTCTATGTCTCCATGGTTGGGTTATGATGAAGTAATCAACCACAACCTCTTACTCTATGAATTCAATAAAACGTTGAAAGATAGTGCCTTCAGTTGGTACTACAATCTAGAGAAAGGGTCAGTCCAAGATTGGGATGATTTGAAGTTATAATTTTTTAAGAAGTTTTTCTATATGCAGAAACAGGTGACCATCGTGGAGTTAATGAGATTCAAACAAAAGCCAAATGAGGAACTGTCAGATTACGTAGACAGTTTCAAGGCTCAGGCGCAAAAATGTGTGGAACCGATTGAGGAAAAAAATCAAGTGAACATATGCAACAATGGTGCCCTAGATACCTTTAAGCCCCATTTGGTCACTAAAGCATGTGATTCCTTTGCAACACTCTCAACATTTGCACAAGACTTGGGAGGAATTATGACTTTGCCTGCAAGCCATGTGACTGTTACGTGGAAGGGCAAAAGAACTGCTACTGTGGCTTTAGCAGATTCTCAGCAAAAGCCACAAGGGGCTAAGAGGGAAAAGAGTGGAAAGAATGAAAGGAACCATGGAAAACCAGGAGATAAGTTTTCTAGATTGCCAATCCCAGGGGCTATTACATTCAGTGAGAAGGCATTCAAGAATTTGTATGAGCAATAGGTAGAACATGGAGTTGTAAATCCTCCAAGACTCAGATTTATTGTAACAAAAGAGATAAAGAGGAGACCAGACTTTTGTGTATACCACCAGTACGCCGGACATTCCACTATAGATTGTTACAGTCTACGAAGGATTTACCATGAGAAATTGGCGGCATGAGAAATCAAACTGGAAGGAGGAAACAACATACTAGACAAACCACTTCCTAACCACAAGGGAAAAGAAACGTGCAACACTATTACTCATAGTGAATCACCAGAGGGAATAGAAGTGGAGATGATGGAGAACACATAAATGATGAAGGACAATTCTGATTCAGGTCTGCAGGTGACCGCGTTGATGAACGGAGCTAAGTTCAGGAAATTTTTTGATTAGATCAGATTAACCAAGGAAACAAGGATAGAAGAAACCAAGGCAATCATCAAAGTTGTCGAAGCACAAGAGACTTGCATGGCAATCAACAAAGGGTTTGTGAAGACGGTGGAGGAGGAAGAGAACAAAATCACTTTCTCTAAGGCTGATAGAGAGGTGAGATATCCACATAATAGACCACTATACGTGACAACAATAATTAATGGCATAGAAGTACGGAGAGCATTCATCAATAATGGAGCATTTGTAAATATCATGCCCTACACCGTCTTTAAACAGTTAGGTATGCTAGAGAAGAAGATCGTGAATGAAAAGGCAAACATCACGGGGTTCGCTAATCAAAGCACGAGAACCCTCGGATACATCAAGGTGGATATGCAAGTTGGGATGATCCGAGTACCTGTGATGTTCCATGTAGCAGAGGTTGACACAACATATCATGTGTTGCTAGGAAGAGCTGGGCTGAATGATTATGGGGTGGTACCATTAGTTTTTCACCAGTGCATGAAGGCAATTTGGAAAGGCAAGGAGGTCAAGGTACCAGTAATAAGGAACCCTTTTGGGCCGGAGGAGGCACATATCACCAAAGCAACTTTCTTCGATGATGTCGCCGAAGAAGGAGAAAACTATATTTCCAAGTCTGATTCTCTGAAGCTAAGCAAGCTGGGAGGAGGTACAGGAGGACAAGTTTGTGTCTTTGAAAAGGAAAAGAATCAGACCTTATAACAAGGTGAATGTTTCAAAAATAAGAAAATTGTATTAGTAGATGTAGAGAAAGAAGAAAACGACCCAAGGAAGCGGGCATTAGACTCGAAGGATGCCCGAAATATAATCAATGCCAAACGGATAGCTTAATCGGAAGCTGACAAAGTAAATAAAAGAAAAGAAGAATAGAAGACAAAGTGAGAAAAAGTAATCAAACCCAATGGAAAGATAGTGTTTTGCCTGTGACGGTGCAAGGGGGAGGAGTTCGAAGGTACACTTAAACCTGAGGGCTCAGGAGGGGCCCCTCACTCCAGTAGCAACAAAAATAAATAAATTATGTAACATAAGGTGGAACCAGCTCCAGAATATTTTGAGGACCGGCTAAAACCTCAGCAAAATGAATTGGAGGAAGTTGATCTTGCAATAGGAGAAGGAACGCCAAAGCCGAATTACATTAACAAGGAGCTGAACTCCAACCAAAAGGAAGTGCTGGTGAAGCTACTACGAGAGTATGGGGATGTGTTTGCTTGGAAATATAATGAGATGCCTAAGATTGACAAGGAGTTGGTAGAGCATAATCTGAACTTAAGCCCCGAACTTAAGCCCGGGAGCTAAACTAGTGAAGCAAGCGCCTCACACCTATGCACCAGAAGTTGAAACACAAATAAAGTAAGAGATAAAAAAGTTGTTAGATGTAGGATTCATCAAACCAATTCAACATCCAGTATGGTTATCCAGCATAGTACCGGTAAAGAAATCTAATGGACAGTTGCGAATATGCGTGGATTTCAGACACTTGAACAAGGCGTGCCCAAAGGACATGTATCCGCTACCCAATATAGATACTTTGGTGGATGCAATAACTAATCATGAGGTGATGTCATTCATGGATGGGTTCTTAGGCTATAATCAGATAAAGATGTCTGTAGAGGATGCAGAGATGACAACCTTTCGTACCCCGTTTGGAAATTTCTACTATGTAGTAATGCCATTCGGGTTGAAGAACGCGAGAGCAACTTACCAAAGGGCAATGCACGCCATCTTTCACGACATGATTCATGACATTGTGGAAGACTACGTGGATGACATAATGGTGAAATCTAAAAAGGAGACAACCCACATAGAGGATTTAAGAAAGGTGTTTGAACGTTGTCGCAGGTATAAGTTAAAGATGAATCCGAAAAAGTGCGCCTTTGGGATGACAACTGTAAATTTTTTAGGTTTTTTGGTGCACAACAGAGGTTTGGAAGTAGACCCAAACAAGGCAAAGGCTATTACAGATATGCCCCCACCAAAAAATGCTGAAATAATTGAAGAGCTTTCTAGGGAAAGTTTTCTACCTGAGGAGATTCATGCCAGCATTAACAGAAGTCACAGAACCTTTCGGAAAGTTGCTAAAGGGAAAGATAAAATGGGACTGGGGGCAAGACCAATAACAAGCCTTTGAGAAAGTAAAGGAAATTTTGGCCTCGGCGAAAACGATGGTAGTACCACAGAGAGGGATACCATTGCAGTTGTATATCACATCTATCGTAAAGTCTGTAGGAGGATTGATTACACAAGAGGTAGATGGGGAAGAAAAGCCTATGTACTATATAAGTCGAATAATCAGGGGACCAGAAACCAGGTACTCGCAGTTAGATAGACATTGTCTTGCACTAATGTTTGTCGCACAAAAAATGCGCCATTATTTTTTGGCACACGAAGTGAAGCTCGCAATGAGAACTGAGCCAATCAGATACTTGCTAACTAGGCCAGCGTTGGTAGGAATGTGAGACCCTAAATTTTATGAATAAAGATTTAAACTTCTCGAAATATTTTTTTTGAATATTATGGTGTGGATTTGAGATAATGTTATAGTTGTGGGTAATATTTATAAATTTTGCAAAGTATGAAAGTTGTTATATAATATTCGATTGGTCAGGGAATATTCTTTTTGTCGGATAATATCCGTACGACGACACAATCATTGGTGGACCCCACAACTGAAGTATTGTCGTAGTTAGAAAATGACAGAATTATCTTTTTATAAAAATAATGGTGAAAGTGTTACATAATAACACACGGTATTGAACTACCCGGTACTAAAAGTACAGTAATACGCGTGGTTGCATAATAACACACGGTATTGATTATTGATGCTTACGTGAGAAGTCACTCAGTTATACTCAATTATTGCTACAGTAATTGCCGCATCATATCTCTTATATTATTGATTCGATTATTGTCACAGTATCATCTGCATAATATGTTATATTATTAAATCAATACTTGAGACGACAAAGTTATTCATATTATTATTTACAATATTGACAATGTCTAGAAGTTACACAAAGAGAGGTTTGGTCACCTAATTGCTAAGGCGCAATAAGGAGAAAAATCCTTATCGGAAAGCCCCTCTTCCCAGGAACGACCGTTGTTAAATATTGTGAGTTATAATATTAATGATGAATAAGTTCGTGTTGATTAATGATGAAATTGATAGTTCCATTGTGTTGGAATTATTAGTGTTAATGGCAATCAACATTTATTTCGATAATAATTGATGTATAGAGGTTATATTGACCAATCGGGTAATTAATCAGATAAATGAGGAATTAATTGCTATTAATTCACATGATTATAACTATTTGTTCACATGTGTGTACTATTGATTCACATTCTTTTACTATTAGGGGAGGTGGTGCAAGATTGATAATACTTGTATGACTAAGTTAAAAATGGAGGTATAGATGGAGGTACTATACTGTAATTCGTATTTTCACATGTCTAGAACTATTGATTCACATGATTTACTATTAATTCACATGATTTACTATTAGGGGAGGTGGTGCAAGTTTGATAATACTTGCAGGACTAAATTAAAAATAAAGGAAAAGAGGAAGGTATTATTCTGTAATATTTCGAGCCTCAAAACGTGCAATTATCGAAACTATATTTTCCTATAAATAGAAGCTCATTCTTCATTCATTTCTCACCAATTCACTAAAGCTTTAGAGCAATTATTATAGAGAGAAAGAAGAAGAGAAGTCTGCTACCTCACTATTCCAATATCCAGTTTCTTCTAAGGTAAAGGGTATTATTTCTTTCGTATTCATGAAGAGAGCTATTGTTATTCCATTCCTTATTATTATGTTGGAATAACCTGTCTATGAGAAGTACCGCATACATGGTGAAATTCTTCTATTATTCCATTCTTTATTATTATGTTGGAATAACTTTGCATACATGCCAAGTCTGCCGCATACATGGTAAAATTCTTCTATTATTCCATTATTTATTATTCTGTCGTAATATCCTCGTATGCAAGCGCTTACGCATGACACAGTTCCATTCTTTATTATTTTGTCGGAATATCCTGTCTGTGCATTTACGCATGACCTGGTTCCATTCTTTATTATTCTGTTGGAATATCCTGTCTGTGCGAATTACGCATGACCTAGTTCCATTATTTATTATTCTCGTTGAGAATAACTCATCGGTCTGATCTATCGCATGCATGGTGAATTCTTCTGTTATTCCATTCTTTATTATTCTGTTGGAATAACCTGTCTATGTGGATTACCACATGCATGGTGAATGATCCTTTGTATTCATTCCTTATTAAATTATGAAAATGATCTGTCTATGTGGATTACCGCATGGCAGATGAAAATCTATTTGCAGTTTCATAATTTTTCTGACCCTCAAAAATTCTAGAAATATTTGAAATGATAATTTGATGAGTTTTTTTATATTGTGTCCAAAGATGGCGATTTTTGGATGTATAGATTAAGAGTTATGGATTTTATGGGAAAAGACTATTTTAAAAGTAAACCCTTATAACTCTTTGTGGTTAACTCCAAAATTGGTGAAATTTTTATTGGGAGTACATGTATATAACAGGAGTATACCCTATAAATTTCAGAATTATTGGACAAAAGTACAATTTATGATAAGTGTCTAAATATTCGGCAATTTTGGCCATATGAAAAATAGTAAATGAATTTTAAAAATTCTGAGAAAAATATATGTTCAATATGGGACTATATTCTGTTAAATCCCAGAAAAAAATATTTTTGGGACTGATTTGGTATTTTTCATGAAAATGAACTAGTTATGAGTAAATGAATTAAATATGTTATGTGAAGTAACAAAATTGGAAAATAGGATTTTATGGCTTGGGAATCCTATATAGGGTATATCTGATTTTTTGATAAGGATTTGATCATTGGTGATGAAATCTTATGAGTATGACATTTTTAAATGATTAAAATGCATTATTTGGTAAAGTGTAAATAATTGAAATAAATTATTTATAAGTTTAAGAAGTGATTAAAATATTATTATAATATTAATAATATTAGATTATGAGTTTATTAAGTGATTGATAATATTTGGATAAATTTAAAGTCTTTAATATTTATCCTTGATTTCGTTTGATTATTGCTTATATCATTGTCATCATCCTCATGCTTATATTGTGATGAAAGTCATCTTTGGCTTACGTGCATAGATGGACTTGGTATGATTATGACTAGAGATTATTCGGTATAATCATGACCGTAATGTAACGAATGATGTGGTAAAAGTCCTCATTGGCCGGTAGTGCATTGATGGACAGTTTTTGGTATGATTATGACCAAGGATTATTCAGTATAGTCATGACCATTGATGATTTAATGAATACCCTTGGCCCGTAGTACATGGATGATTCGATGATGTGGTTTATTCATTAAGCTGAGTCTCATCGATAAAAATTGATGAAAACATTTTAAATCATAGAAGATAGTAGATATTATGCTCTACTTGACTCTTCTAATGGATTGCTTATTCCGCTGTAGTTAAACTTGATGTCTATTGTACTTTATTAGTTTAACATTATTGAAGACTAATGATAATTTATTCTGCATTATCTTAGTCATAATATTTCTTACTGGGCTAGTTGAGCTCACCCTTTCTTTCACTGTTCTCTTCAGGAAATGAGAACGTAGCCGGGACTAGTCGGGGAACGGAGTGACGGTCTAGATGATAGTATTAGTAGTCCTCACTATTCTGTTAAATAGTGTGACAATAAATGTAATGAGGACTCCATTGAGTGTGGATATTGTCTAGATGACAATATTCTTATTAAAACTCTTAGATTATGTTTTGTCGTATTTTACACGACTGTTGTATAATTAAGTTGTATTTGAATTTTGTACCATGTATTTGGCGACTCAAGATGGGTGATGTATACTTATTTTGGGGGCGTCACAGTTGGTATCAAAGCTTAGGAATATGATCCCTGGCTTAGATGTGAGACAAGAACTAGGAGGGGAGAGACGGGGAATTCCTTCGCTAGTATGACCTACTTAAGTTTATTTGATATTTAATTGGTCGGTTAGAGTATATGGATAATATGTGATAGGTTAATTAACCCTTGTTTTGTTACAGTGTTTGAAAATAGCATCTAAAAATGTTGAGATCAGCAATGAAGCACATGAGACCGTTAAGTCACCAACGATCAATACCCAGGATAATGTGCAACATGAAGACAATAATCCTCAGGTAAACAATAACACCGATGAAATGATGAACGATGGGATGTTCAGAGGCTTTATGCAATTCATGCAACATCAGGTAAGAGAGACTCCTGTTCAAAATATAGGTGGAAATAATGGCAACCCACGGCTGGTCACTGCTAAGCAGTTCTAGGAGCTGGGTCCGCTGGAGTTTTTGGGAAAGCCAGAACCACTTAAGGCGGAGACGTGGTTAAAGCAAATCACCAAGATATTTGATGTCTTGGGATGCTCCAAGGAGTAAAAAGGTTCCCTTTGCCACCTTTATGTTGCGTGAAGAGGCAGATTACTGGTGGGAATCTGTAAAACATACCCAGCCTGACGCACTCAAGATGTCTTGGGAGAAGTTCCAAGAGCTGTTCAACGATAAGTACTTTCCCAAAAGTATTCGTCACATGAAGGAGGTGGAGTTTATCAGGTTGGAACAAAACAATATGACCGTGTCGCAATACGATGCTAAATTTGCGGAGTTATCCCGGTTTGCATCCCATTTGGTTGATAATGAAGAGCGAATGACGCGAATGTTTCTAAGAGGTTTGAAATCCGATATACGTCAATACCTCATTTTTCAGAAACTTTGTTTATATTCAGATGTTGTGAATAGGGCTCAGTTATTGGAGTGCGATAATGAGTCAGCACAACCAAAATGCAACGACCAATAACACGATAATAATCGTACTGGTGGCAACGGCCATCGGAACAATGATAACCATCATGGAGGAAATTATCATGCCAGAAATGGTAACCACTTCGGTGGTAATCATGGCCAAGATAATAGAAGTGAAAGTTTCAAGAAGAGGAGATTTAATAATAATGGAAAGACGTCAGCACCAGCACCTGTTGTTAAGGAAGGAGAATGACCGTCGGTCGTATGTTACAAATGCGGAAGGGAGGGACACATCAGCCCAAACTGTACGCATCAGTCCAAAGCGTGTTTCTATTGTGGAAGAGAAGGTCATTTAGCTCGATTTTATCGTATAGTGAAGTCAAGTCCAGCTGGGACAGTGGCGCCAAAGGCGGATACGGATAAAACAAAGTCGGTGGTTTCAGGAAGAGCATTTTTCGTGACTTCTCAAAAAGCGAGTAACCCGAACGAAGTTAGCACAGGTTAGTTAATTATAAATTCTTGCGAAGTCTATACCTTCTTAGATACCTGTTCTACCCATTATTTTATCTCTCTTGCTTGCGCTCAATGTTTAAATTTGACCCCAAAGAAGTAAGACTTTGACTTATCGATTGAAACTTCGTTAGTAGAAATCTTCATTTCATGTGTTATCCAAGTCTTAGATGAGAGTCACAGTTTTGAATGATATTTCTATTGTTAAATAATTTCCTAACGTATTCCTGAAGAACTCCCTAGTCTACCCCTAGAGCGTGAAATCAAATTTTGTATTGACCCCAGTACAAAACCCATTTCTAAAACCCTCAAATATTTTTCTTCACCCAAAACGAACGTAACATACGCCAAAGACGTTGGCTCGAGCTATTGAAGATTGCGATCATACCATTTAATACCATCATGGAAGAACGAACGTGGTAGCTGACGCGTTGAGTAGAAGATCGTATCGTTTACGAGTGCGATGTTGTTAACACAAAAACCCATTTCGTATAACTTACAAATGATGAAGATAGAGTTAAAGACTCTAGGGACCCACGTGAAGATAACGAATATACGAGTAGAATCGACTTTAATCGATAAAGTTAAAGCTGCTCAAGCTACAGACCCGGAGCTGATGAATATGAAGAAGAAGGTTCAAGAGGGCATTATTCTAGAAACAAGAATCGATGAAGAGAGGAAATCTCAACTCTCGATTTTATTGGCCCATTTGAAATCCTTGATCGAGTAGGAACTGTGGCCTATAAACTCGTTTTACCGCCAAATATATCGCGTGTTCTTAACTTTTTTCACGTATCGATGTTACGTAAATATGTGGATGACCCGAACCACGTTATTAAATTAGAACTAGATGAGATATCAGAAGATTTAATGTATGAGGAGATACATGTTAAAATCTTGGATAAGAAGGATCGTATTCAACACTTAAAGGTTATACCTCAAGAGTTAGAATCTGAAATGAAGTCAAGGTATCCTCATCATACCAGGTACGTACGTAAATTTTGAGGGCGAAATTTCATAAGGAGGGGAGATTGTGAGACCCCAAATTTTATGAATAAAGAATTAAATTTCTCAAAATATTTTTTTTGAATATTAGGGTGTGGATTTGAGATAATGTTATAGTTGTGGGTAATATTTATAAATTTTACAAAGTATGCAAGTTGTTATATAATATTCGATTGGTCGGGGAATATTCTTTTTGTCAAGGAATATCTGTACGAAGGTACAATCATTGGTGGACCCCACAATAGAAGTATTGTCGTAGTAGAAAAAACGCATGTAATTATATTTTATAAAAAATAATGGCGAAAGTGTTACCATTAAAACCGCTGAACTACCCTTAGTAAAAAGTACGATGAATACGGCGTGGTTGCATAGTAGCACACTGCAGTATTGATTATTGATGCTTACGTGAGAAGTCACTCGCTTATACTCAATTATTGCTACAGTAATTGTCACATCATATCTCTCATATTATTGATTCGATTATTCTCACAGTATCATCTGCATAATATGTTATATTATTAAATCAATAATTGAGACGGCAAAGTTATTCATATTATTATTTGCAATATTGACAATGTCTAGAAGTTCTGTCAAGGAGAGGTTTGGTCACCTAATTGCGCGCCAATAAAGAGAAATCCTTATCGAAAAGCCCCTCTTTCTTGGGAATGACCTGGTTGTTAAATATTGTGAGTTATAATATTAATGATGAATAAGTTCGTGTTGATTAATGATGAAATTGATAGTTCCATTGTGTTGGAATTATTAGTGTTAGTGAAAATCGACATTTATTTCGATAATAATTGATGTATAGAGGTTATATTAACCAATCGAGTAATTAATTAGATAAATAAGGAATTAATTGCTATTAATTCACATAATTATAACTATTTGTTCACATGTGTGTACTATTGATTCACATTCTTGTACTATTAGGGGAGGTGGTGCAAGATTGATAATACTTGCACGACTAAGTTAAAAATAGAGGTATAGATGGAGTTACTATACTGTAATTCGTATTTTCACATGTCTAGAACTATTGATTCACATGATTTACTATTAATTCACATGATTTACTATTAGGGGAGGTGATGCAAGTTTGATAATACTTGCAGGACTAAATTAAAAAATAAAGGAAAAGAGGAAGGTATTATTCTGTAATATTTTGAGCCCCAAAACGTGCAATTATCGAAACTATATTTTCCTATAAATAGAAGCTCATTCTTCATTCATTTCTCACCAATTCACTAAAGCTTTAGAGTAATTATTATAGAGAGAAAGAAGAAGAGAAGTGTGCTACCTCACTATTCCAATATCCAGTTTCTTCTAAGGTAAGGGGTATTATTTCTTTCGTATTCATGAAAAAAGCTATTTTTATTCCATTCCTTATTATTATGTTGAATAACTTTGTACGTCTAAGTACCACATACATGGTGAAATTCTTCCATTATTCCATTCTTTATTATTATGTTGGAATAACTCATCATGCTGTCACCGCATACATGGTGAAATTCTTCTATTATTCCATTCTTTATTATTCGTTTAATATCTCTATGCGTGCGTTCACGCATGACACGGTTCCATTCTTTATTATTATTCGCTTGAATATCCTCGTCTGCATACGCGTTTTACGCATGACCTGGTTCCATTCTTAATTATTCTGTTGGAATATCCTATCTGTGCGGATTACGCATGACCTAGTTCCATTATTTATTATTCTGTTGGGAATAACATGTCTGTGTGGTCTATCGCATGCATGGTGAATTCTTCTGTTATTCTATTCTTTATTATTCTGTTGGAATAACCTGTGTATGTGGATTACCACATGCATGGTGAATGATCCTTTGTATTCATTCCTTATTAAATTGTGAAAATGATCTGTTTACGTGGATTACCGCATGGCGGGTGAAAATCCATTTGCAGTTTCATAATTTTTCTGACCCTCAAAAATTCTGGAAAAATTTGAAATGATAATATGATGAGTTTTCTATATTGTGTCCAAAGATGTCGATTTTTGGATGTATAGATTAAGAGTTATGGATTTTATGAGAAAAGACTATTTTAAAAGTAAACCCTTATAACTCTTTGTGGTTAACTCCAAAATTGGTGAAATTTTTATTGGGAGTACATGTATATAACAGGAGTATACCCTGTAAATTTCAGAATTTTTGGACAAAAGTACAATTTATGATAAATGTCTAAATATTCGACAGTTTTGGCCATATGAAAAATAGTAAATGAATTTTAAAAATTCCGAGAAAAATATATGTTCAATATGGGACTATATTGTGCTAAATCCCAAAAAAGAAATATTTTTGGGACTAATTGGTATTTTTCATGAAAATAAACTAGTTATGAGTAAATGAATTAAATATGTTTTGTGAAGTAACAAAATTGGAAAATAGGATTTTATGGCTTGGGAATCCTATATAGGGTATATGCAGATTTTTGATGAGAGATTTGATCATTGGTGAAAAAATCTTATGAGTATGGCATTTTTAAATGATTAGAATGTATTATTTGGTAAAGTGTAAACAATTGAAATAAATTGTTTATAAGATTAAGAAGTGATTAAAATATTATTATAATATGAATAATATTAGATTATGAGTTTTTTAAGTGATTGATAATATTTGGATAAATTTAAAGTCTTTAATATTTATCCTTGATTTCGTTTGATTATTGCTTATATCATTGTCTTCATCCTCATTGTGATGCCCCCAAAATAGGTATACATCACCCATTCTGAGTCGCCAGATATCACACTATAAAAATCAAATACTAACTTCATTTATACAACTATTGAACTGTCGTGCAGAGTACGACCACAGATAAGCTGTGAATTTCAATACAAAATCTATGTAACTCTCATAGTGCCTCGACCACAACACCTTACAAAGGTACTTTACATAAAAGTACAATCAATAACTATTTTAGAAATTAAAATCTTTTGGAAATGTTCAAGGAAACCTTCGTACATAGGAGGCCATGAATCTAAGTTATGATAGATATCATATGCCCAGAGAATTATCCTTGGTTGATCCAATAGACCCCAAAGGAAAACGAGAAGATTACTATCATGTTCCTTCCAATGATGAGTCTTCTCTTGATATATAATTATCTCAGTTGTCTCCAAGTGAGAATTATATTTCAAATAAACTCCAAGATCATATAGGTAGTGCTCGTAGATATACTCAGCAAGTGGATGTGCACAACCCTGTCTTATGATAACACGATATTGTATGTCATTAGACATCTTGTATGATAGTGGCAAAACACCCTTCCAAAGTTGGGTTCACATCAACCTATTGTTGTTCACCAAAATCAATTATTAAGTGACGTATAATATACGACACTCACATCTTAGGTCCTCTATGCAATTATATATTGCATGTTATGCCGTTTTATAATGTATTGAGAAACTTCAATAGTCTCGGACCATCTCACTATTTCCCTGTTATCCCCGCTCGACCCAGCTACACTCTTATTACCTGAAAGGAATTGTGAAGCAAAAGGGTGAGCACAACTAGCCCAGTAAAGAATATCATGACTAAAGATAATTAAATTATCAATAGCATTCATCAGTAATAAATTAAAGATTTAGAACATATGGTAGATGATAAAACTTTTCAACCACAGTTGCAGCGGAACGAGCAATCCATTAAAAGAGTCAAATAAACCATAAGGTCTATTATCTTCTCCATGTTAAAAGTCCACCAATAATGTTTTATCCCTATAACATCAATCAACAATTCTTGTCCACAATCATATGAATAACTCATAATCATAATTGTGGTTTCAAATTCCATTTCTCATCCAGGACGAAGATAATTTTCATCACCTGTATTTACCTGAAACATCAAAAATTATGGTTATACCTAATCACAATTTCTGCTCATAATCATACTAATAAACTCATCTTTGCACTACTGCCAAAGATATACAACTGTATAACCACTAACCAACAGTTCATCTTTGCACTACAAGCCAAAGATATATAACGATAAAACCAATAATGCTTAGACTTAGCTTAATAGTATCATGACCACGAATTATCCATGCACTACGGGCCAAGGATATTCGTGTTTTCAATTACGGTCATGATTATACCGAATAATCCCTAGTCATAATCATACCAAGTCCATCTATGCACTACGGGCCAAAGATGACTTTTACCACATCATTTGTAACATTACGGTCATAATTATACCGAATAATCCCTGGTCATAATCATACCAAGTCCATCTATGCACGTAAGCCACAGATGACTTTTAACACAATATAAGCATGAGGATCATGACAATGATATAAATAATCAATCAAATGAGATAAAGGATAAATATTAAACATTTATAATATAATTTATCCAGGGTTCAAGAATATTCCAATGTTATCAATCACTTAATAATCTCATAATCTAATATCATTAATATTATAACAATATTTTAATCACTTCTTAAACTTATAAACAATTCATTTCAATTGTTTACGCTTTACCACATAATGCATTTAATCATTTAAAAATGCCATACTCATAAGATATCATTGTTAGGTTTATAATATTCAAGAACACAATCAAATTGCAAAAATAAGCGGAAACGTGTAAAAATCAGAGTTTAAAATTTTATAAACCATATACCCGGATCATCCTTTATGCAGAATTATTAATTAAACGAAAAAGAAAGAACAAGAATCATACCCTTGAAGATCCGAGCTTCCTCAGGTATAAGTTCACCTCCAATCATTTTCGCGTTTAACTTGAACCCACCGGGTTTGGTTCCTTCCTTTGATCAACGTTAGCCACCCAAGTGTTTGGCCTCTAGAGGTGATCCACCAAGGAAGAAGAAAGATTCAAGAAGATGGGTGTTTGGCAAAACCCTAATTTTCTATCTCTATAGAAAAGAACGTACTCTCCCAACAATTGGAATCACGTATGTTGTATAAGTCAACAACCCTCTCACCCATAATAAGACTCCTTTTATTTATAGATGTGGGCAACCCTCCTTAACAATTAAGTAATTGGGTTTTATTTTAATTAATTAAATTCTTTTAATTAATTAAGCTCCCTAATCTTATTAGGGATAATTAATTAAACTCTTTTAATTAATTTGCCTCCTAATCCTATTAAGAATATGTGAGAGTACTTTTATTAATTAATTCCCAAACTCCTTTAGGAATTAAATAATAATAATAGTAATAATAATAATAAGACTCCTCTTATTAATTTATATTTAATATTTCCAAAATATTAAATAATAAATATTAAGCTATTTAATTTATTCTATCACTATATATTAAATTAAATATATTTAACTTATTATTACGATTATGCCATTTGCTTCTTAAATAATTATTCTTCCTTTTATGGTGTGACCCTTTAGGTTCTCCATATTAAACCTAGGTTATGAATAAATCAATTAGAACAATTCTAATCTTATTTAAATAAATAAATTAAAATATTAATTTATTTAAATAAATAATATTTATTCTACAATAGGGATAAGCCTTCCTAGCGATCAACGACTTTCCGAGATAATATAGATTTCAACATTAATCATAAAAGAACCTTTGAGTAAATAGTTACTGCAG
This sequence comes from Panax quinquefolius, assembly GCA_020205615.1. Taxonomy (NCBI): domain Eukaryota; kingdom Viridiplantae; phylum Streptophyta; class Magnoliopsida; order Apiales; family Araliaceae; genus Panax; species Panax quinquefolius. The sequence goes on from CM035154.1 coordinate 76,377,510, forward strand.
TACAATTCAATCCTTCTACCATACAATGTCCCAATTAAATATAAGACATGGAATTACCGTCAAGTCTTATTTTATTTAATTATATGTATTTCGACTCTTAAATGCACAACTCAAATAATGTAAATTAGAAACTCCTTTCTAATTTCATTACGCTTTGCCCAAGGACTACTTGAGTTGTCATTTATCGAATCACATAGGACATTTTTCTTCTTTACTAGAAGTGGTAGATTCTTTATCGATCATACATTATCTCCATGTACAACTTATTATACCCAAGCATACCTTTTTGATATACCCTAAGGGTCTTAAGGAATAAGTCAAAGTATAACTCATCATACACAAGATACTATGATGATCTCAAGTCCAAGGATCACTTGACTACTATCACTACAGAAATTCCTATTGATGCATAAGTAAAACTCCATTAGGTATTCCTTAGTGAGCCACGTTCGATGAACTTATTCTCTAATAAGCACCTACATACTTGCTTTAGTGTCCACACAAAATGATCATGAGATCAATCATCCTCATCCAATGAGCAAGAAGAAACGTATGTACCAATCTATCCCATTCACTAATCCCCAATTTAGTAATCCAACGATTGGGAACAATTTTAGTTTTAAGCTTTCTAAGAATTTAGATCTCATTAGAACGATCATCATCATTATTCTAAAAACATTGCTTAAAACTATGGGTTTATCACATATTATAAAAAAGCATCATATAGATAATTAAAAGCCTTTAATAAATGAATACTTTTTATTAATAAATGAATAAGATTTGTTACAAAGTATATGCTTTATCATCAAACATGATTGGCTTGTATGCATACTACTTTCAATCTCCCACTTGCACTAAAGCCAATCGTCATGGTATCTCATACTCTTCTTCTCTAAGTGACGATTATCCTGCTGTTGGATAAGCTTCAGTATATGGATATGTAATGTTGTTCTTGAGAGTCCACTATCTCTATAGTGATTTCTCATCTTTCAATGATTTTAATAATCAAATGAAAGTGCCACAACACATGTTTAGATCCAAGATGAGACTTAGGAACTATTCCTCGTTCTGTAATGAACTTTTCATCCAAACAATCAACTTGCAGCTTCATTTATAGCTATATACTTTGTCTTTATCACTAAACCAGCAACTCTTTGCTATTTGGAACCTTTCCAATTCACTGCACCACCATTCAAGGTAACACTTTACATTAAAGTGGATTTTTTTGTTGTCTTGGTATGTCTGAAAAACTTGAGTTTGTTAAGCCCTCTAGTTTTAATTCAGACCCACCATGTATGATCACATCCTTAGTGTCAGTTAAGTACTTTAAGATGTTTTTCACTGTCTTACAGTGAACTTCTCCAGAATATGACTGATCAACATCAAGTCCCGTACATTTCATTGCATACATGATAATTACAATTGCGATCTCTCTTTTGGAGTTTATGGAGAATATTAATGTTAATATTGTACCTTGTTGGATATAGATGCATCCATAATGATTTTCTGAGCATTCAATATCCTACAGGATCATCATCTAGAAATGGTGCATATCTATCTAAGAGAGTAACCTCAAAACCTTTGAAGACTCTCATAAAAAACTTATGGAATGAATATAATGGGAGGATTCTAATCATAAACTTTCTATCTATTAAGATAAATTTGTTGTCCCACTTAAGATAAGGTTTACCCAAATCATAAGCTTGGGACAAATATTTGACAACAACTTTATTTGTGGGACATCCAAATGTCATCCCTAAGTTTAGGGTATATCAACATAATCTACTTAGGAAAAGTCATTTGTTGTGAAACACGCTTCTTTGTAAGATAAACTTTATCATTTCTTATTTTTTTGGGAGGATAATAAATCTTAAAGATTGTTTTATCAAAAAACTAAAGTCGAATAAGAGGAACACATAGATAGATTGCCTCAATCCATTTCTCCGATATCTAAAACTCTTAGTCTCAAATATACATGAGGTATGGATTCATCATCTTCTGATGATGATGAGGTATCATCATCAAGATGATGATCCATACCTCCTGACGAGATTTGGTAGATACTCGAGGAGAATGGATTGAGGTACAATCTTCTCTATAATGGAACCTTCGTTTTTCGATAAATAGTTTTTGTGTTTCAATCAAAAAGATTTGATTATCAAAAAATAGAATGAACATAATGATAAACACTTTTATCTTAGAAGGAAGCGTTTTGACAACAAACACCTTTTATATGTTGATTATAGAACATATAGGGATGAATTACTAATCTTTATATCCCACAATGAAGATAAAGTTGTCTAAACATTCCTCCTTTGAAACCTTTGGGTACATCTTAAGTGGGGATACACCCTCTATATAACATAGATTTAAGATTAGGAATTCTCGGCCATAACTTTTTAGCGGAGTCTTCATTTGATTTTGAGGTTACCTTTTCAGTAGATATGCGTACTCATTTCTGTGTTGATGATCCGTGGGGATCTCTCGGAATGCTCTCCAAATCATTATGGACCGTACTATATCCAACAAGGTACAATTTTTTCTTTTAGATACATCAATCAATTATCACAGATCGAGGCGTCCATTATGGGAAAACCATTTGAGATGATCTAGAAACTTATTGCTCAAGTATTTATTCCTTGATCTAATCAAAGAATCTTAATACTTTGCCAATTTGTTTCACTTCTGAATTCTTTGAATCTTTCAAATAATTCACACTTGTATTTCAGTAAATACATACATTCAACTCTTTGAATGATCATCTCCTTTTCTTATACTAGTTTGTTCAATTTGCAAAATTATTTTCACGCTAAGTCAGTATACAAAATCCATTAAGTAATATTCCATTCTATACAAAAACATTATTATTATAAATAGAACACCAATTGTTCTTAATTATAATACCAAAGATTTCATTGTCCAACAATAAAATAGAAATAATGATTCTAACAAGAACTGGAATACAATAACTTATTGACTTAATAGATTTGCCCCTAGGCATTGCTAAATATAAGTTTCTATGGCTAATGTGGCAACCTTTGCTACTACATTTCATTTTATAGGATTACTTATATTTGTTTAACTTTCTACTTCTGCTTTGTCCCTTTATAAATCTATATTTATGATAACCAAAGTCGGTATCCAATACCAAAGTAAAACCTTGACTTAAAAAAAAAATATTTTAAATCAAGAACAAATTTGTATTTATGGCCAAACTTCACTAAGCTTCTTTGGTTAGCCTCTGCAAGATGCTTCTCGCAGATTTCTTTCCAGTGTCCGATCTTATTGCGATGGAAGCAAACTCCTTTTTATCCGTGTCGCTTTTGTTCTTATTATCCTTTGTTTTTGCCTTTCTATTTACCTTCTTTGAATCGTTCTTCTTTTCAGAAGATCCTTTGGCCCCTACCAGTAAGACATGATCTTTCTTGGTTGGAAAGTGACTCTCATCATTTTTTAACATATTAAGCATATCAGCGAAGCTGATATCTAGCTTGTTCATATGAAAAATTCACAACAATTGTGAAAGGAGTCCGGGAGTGAGTGCAAGATCAAATCTTGGTTCAACTCTCCATCCATGACAAAACCCATTGTCCATATTATTCAATCAAATTGATCATGTTTAGGACATGTGTCTGTACTGTAGTGTCGTTGGTCATTCTAGAGCGGAAGAACTCCTTAGATATCTGATATCTATCAGTCCTACTTTCCTCTCCATCAACTACTTGATGTGCAGAAATATAGTAGGAGCATTCATAGTTTCATGCTGACGCTGAAGCTCGTTACTCATGCATGCGAGCATGATGCATTGAGCCAACTATGCATCATCTTGCCACTTTCTAAAAGTAGCAATATCTTCCTCAGAGGTATTGTCTGCAACCATTGCAGGGATATGTGTATTAAGGACATAAGATAGCTTTTCAGCCATGAGAACTATTCTCAAATTCCTTAACCAATCCATTTAATCCGGTCTGGTTAATTTAGCATCTAATATGCTTTGCAGTGATAGTAATTTAGACATTGTAAAATTCTATAAATGAATTTGTAATTAACAACATTTTAACATACATTCTTTTATTAATTACCAAAATAAATTAAGTCTTATTTTAAATTTGTATCTCCCACTATTTTCTTCAAACTATATTACCCTCACTTATATAGTTCGGCAAAATCTAATTAAAGATTTGCTAGTGAGAATAAGGATCCCATTTCAAATGTATATAGCCTTGTGGTGACACAATAAACTATATATAAATAAATAGGTAGACAACTCTTGTCAATTACATCAACTATGCAACTCCTTGTATTTTGCCTCTTAGATTATTTTGATCAAGTGGTGGCACATCCGAATCAAAATTATCCAAGTTAAGTCCAACCTAGCACTCCATATATTCAAAAAAGAAAAATATCATCCTTGTGGTGACACAACAAAACAATATTGTTCAATTTTCTTTATAAGCATCGAATGTGATAAATTAACATCTTAAATACTTAATACTTGCCTTGTGGTGACACAACAAACTCATATTAAATATTTAATACTCTATTAATTTTATCATGCTAGAAGGCGACGTTTGATATTCTAAATATCTTTGAACGCTTAGGACTTAATATAAAATCTTTGAGGGGTTTGTTATTAATTTGTCTCATCTTGTTTAGCGCGCATGCACATATATATATAAAATATGCGTCATATTAATGAACATATGAAGCATGTTTGCATAATATATAATATATATAGTATAAGCATGCACATATAGAATACTATATTCTACCCGGATTGATTATGGACTTTTATTCTAGTTTGGTTCACTAGAGCCACCAAGTGAACCAAAAGGTCAAACCCTAGGGGTGCAAGAATTAATATTTAAATATAACTATTACATTTAAACCCGGGCTCCATTACAAACGGGTCTTCAAGCGTTCCTTGCTCCTTGCTCCTTGATCTCTAATTCTTCAAAATAATTCTAACTATTCCTATTACAAAACTATTTAAAATAAATAGAAACCTTGATCGTGATCGAGGAAAAAGTACATAGGAGGAGATAAAATTTACATTAAGAAAAATTAGAGAAGGCGAAGTCTGCAGAATCCCCATTTAATAAAACTCATACATTCACGCATCCAACTAAAATAAAATCCAATCACATTGGTCAATAGTCCATAATCAATCCCATTTATTATCATACACATCACTATATGCATCAATAAATAATATTCATCTCATGAATAATAAACATTCAATATATATATTGATATCATTTAATGGACAAATTTAGTTAGTATAAAATTTAATTTTGAATCAAAATAAACTCCTTTATTTTAATCCAAATTTAAATCAAAATAAAACCATTTTATTTTAATTTATCCAATTTTGAATAAAATAAACTATTTTATTTTAATCAAAATCTTTAATCAAAATAAACTCCTTTATTTTAATTAATTATGGAATCCAATTCCAAGTAAAAAAAAATCATTTATTAAAGGAAACACAGATTCTCTTTCCTATTCACAAATAAACTACTTTATTTTGAATAATATGAAATCTTATTTCATATCTAAATAAACTCCTTTATTTAAGAAATATGATTCTCTTTCCTATTCACAAATAAACTCATTTATTTTGAATAATATGAAATCTTATTTCATATCTAAATAAACTCATTTATTTAAGGAAATATGAAATCCAATTTCAACTCTAATTAGTTATCATGGAATCCAATTCCAACTCTAATTAGTTAGCATGAAATTCAATTTTAAAATTAAAATAAATTCTTATATTTTAATATTAAAATAAACCTTTTATTTTAAGATTAAAATAAATCATTATTTTAATTATAAAATTATTATATATATTCATATATATATATATATATCATCATCTTCTGTGATGGTTGCCACACAAATTTGATTCCAAAGACTAATTAATAAGAATAATGTTAATATATATATATATATATATATATATATATATATATATATAATAATAGAGGAAAAGATTTCATATATGTATATATAGATAACTTCATCCCATGAAATGGTAATGAAATCTTTTTACAAGCTCGCATCCCTTTTTAAATCTCACGTGACTGTTAAAAAAAAATATCACCAGAAACTTTTAATACCAATCACCGTGATTGAAAAAGATGCACCCGTAGATAATCCACGTGAATCGTGGGTGACGCAGGATCAATTTTTATTTTTTTTAATAAATTTTATACAATAAATTATGCCTAATTAAATTGTTCTAAACACATATCAATATACATATCAAATTAAAACAATTAATAATTCGCATAAAGGTTTGGCTCACGATACCATCATTAGGTTTATAATATTCAAGAACACAATCAAATTGCAAAAATAAGCGGAAGCGTGTAAAAATCGAGTTTAAAATTTTTATAAACCATATACCGGATCATCCCTTTAATGCACAATTATTAATTAAACGAAAAGAAAGAACAAGAATCATACCCTTGAAGATCCGAGCTTCCTCAGGTACAAGTTCACCTCCAATCATTTTCGCGTTCAACTTGAACCCACCGGGTTTGGTTCCTTCCTTTGATCAACATTAGCCACCCAAGTGTTTGGCCTCTAGAGGTGATCCACCAAGGAAGAAGAAAGATTCAAGAAGATGGGTGTTTGGCAAAACCCTAATTTTCTATCTCTATAGAAAAGAACGTCTTTCTCCCAACAATTGGAATCACGTATGTTGTAGATAAGTCAACAACCCTCTCACCCATAATAAGACTCCTCTTATTTATAGATGTAAGCAACCCTCCTTAACAATTAAGTAATTGGGTTTTATTTTAATTAATTAAATTCTTTTAATTAATTAAGCTCCCTAATCTTATTAGGGATAATTAATTAAACTCCTTTAACTAATTTTCCTTCCTAATCCAATTAGGAATAAATGAAATACTTATATTAAATTAATTCCTAAACTCTTTTAGAAATTAAATAATAATAATTGTAATAATATTAATAAGACTCTCTTATTAATTTATATTTAATATTTCTAAAATATTAAATAATAAATATTAAGCTATTTAATTTATTCTATCACCATAGATTAAATTAAATATACATAACATATTATTACAATCATGCCATTAACTTCTTAAATAATTATTCTTCCTTCTATGGTGTGACCCTTTAGGTTCTCCATATTAAACCCTAGGTTGTGAATAAATCAATTAAAATAATTCTAATCTTATTTAAATAAATAAATTAAAATATTAATTTATTTAAATAAATAATATTTATTCTACAATAGGGATATAAGCCTCCTAGCGATCAACGACTTTCCGGATAATATAGATTTCAACATTAATCATAAAAAGAACCTTTGAGTAAATAGTTACTGCAAATGCAATTCAATCCACCATACATCTGATGTCCCAATTAAATATAAGGCATGGAATTCTTTATCAAGTCTTATTTTATTTAATTATATGTATTTACGACTCTTAAATGCACAACTCAAATAGTGTAAATTAGAAACTCCTTTCTAATTTCATTCTCGCTTATAATGAGGACTACCGAGTTGTCATTTATCGAATCACATAGACATTTTTCTTCTTTTACTAGAAGTGGTAGATTCTTTATTGATCATACATTATCTCCATGTACAACTTATTATACCCAAGCATACCCTTTGATATACCCTAAGGGTCTTAAGGAATAAGTCAAAGTATAACTCATCATACACAAGATACTATGATGATCTCAAGTCCAAGGATCACTTGTACTACTATCACTACAGGAATTCCTATTGACGAGCAAAGTAAAACTCCATTAGGTATTTCTTAGTGAGCCACGTTCAGTGAACTTATTCTCTAATAAGCACCTACATACTTGCTTTAGTGTCTCCACACAAATGATCATGAGATCAATCATCCTCATCCAATGAGCAAGCAACGTATGTACCAATCTATCCGGATTCACTAATCCCCAATTTAGTAATCCAACGATTGGGAACAATTTTAGTTTTAAGCTTTCTAAGAATTTAGATCTCATTAGAACGATCATCATCATTATTCTAAAAACATTGCTTAAAACTATGGGTTTATCACATATTATAAAAAAGCATCATGTAGATAATTAAAAGCCTTTAATAAATGAATACTTTTTATTAATAAATGAATAAGATTTGTTACAAAGTATATGCTTTATCATCAAACATGATTGGCTTGTATGCATACTACTTTCAATCATCACCAATAATCAAATCCCTCATCAAAAAATATGCATATACCCTATATAGGATTCCCTAGCCATAAAATCTTATTTTCCAATTTTGTTACTTCACATAACATATTTAACTCATTTACTCATAACTAGATCATTTTCATGAAAAATACCAAATCAATTTCCAAAAATATTTCTTTTCTGGGATTTAGCATAATATAGTCCCATAATGAAAATATATTTTTCTCGGAATTTTTGAAATTCATTTACTATTTTTCAAAAATTAATTTCTAATTAATTCCTTAAGAAATTAGCTACCTCAAGATTAACTCTAAAAATTCCCAAATCTTGGCAGAATCTTCCACATGTTAACGTGAGCTTCCAGTTTAAATTTCATGGTCATCGGAGTTATAGAACTCCGGTTATAGCGTTTTTCGTCGAAAAAACCTAAATATTGAAATGGTCATAACTTGCTCATTTTAAGTCAGAATGAGCTCATTTTTGGACAGGAGGTACTTTATACCATATAATTTCATGTCCCAAAAGGCCAGAAGTTTTCTCATAAATTAAGTGGCCGAAACAGCCCCTTAAAGTTTTTTTTAGGCGATGGCGTTCTCGGTTTTGCTTGACTTTGCACTCCTTTGCTAAAATCAGTCCACACGAAAATCTACAACACCTTTTCCAGTATTTCCACTTTGATAAGCTACAAAACTTATAGATATAACTCTCGGACTTCCACACTCAAAAATTCAAAATATAATAGGAGATATGGTCAATTGAATTTAATGTTCCGTTTTTACCAAAATCTGATTTTCAACCCATTGTGATTTCTAAGAAACTTTCATGTTTTCACATAATAACCAACATAACTCATCATAACACTTACTAATACCACATATACCCATGATTTTCATTAGTCCAACGCTTTTATTATGACTCTCATTATAATCAACGTAACCAGATCATTTCCATAATTTAATAAGGAATGAATACAAAGGATCATTCACCATGCATGTGGCAATCCACATAGACAGGTTATTCCAACAGAATAATAAAGAATGGAATAACAGAAGGATTCACCATGCATGCGATAGAGACCGCACAGACAGGTTATTCCCAATAGAATAATAAATGCGGAATAATAAATAATGGAACCAGGTCAGGTGAAATTCACACTGCAAGCGAGGATATTAAACGAGAATAATAAAGAACGGAATAATAAAAGAATTTCACCAAGTATGCGGTACTTCGCATAAACAGGTTATTCCAACATAATAATAAAGAATGGAACAACATAGGGATTTCACCAAGTATAGGGTATGCCACTTATACAGGTTATGTATAGGGTATCTGGCGTATCTGAGTTATTCAAATGAATAATAAAGAATGAAATAACAGAAGGATTTCACCAAGTATAGGGTATGCCGCGTATATAGGTTATTCCAACAGAATAATAAAGAATGGAATAACATAAGGATTTCACCAAGTATAGGGTATACCACTTATATAGGTTATGTACAGGGTATGCCGCGTATACAGGTTATTCCAACAGAATAATAAAGAATGGAATAACATAAGTTCTCTTCATGAATAAGAAAGAATCACACCCCTTATCGTAAAAGAAACTGGATATAGAAGTAGTGAAGTAGCAGAATACTCTTCTTCTTTCTCTCTATAGATTTTCTCTCTATAGCTTCTCTCTATAATTTCTTTCTCTAGAGTTTCAATGAATTCGTAAGAAATAATGAAGGAATGAGCTTCTATTTATAGAAGAATGGAATGAATAGTAACTAATTCATGAACGGTCGGATCGATTTACTTTTAAACCAGACGGTCCAAATCGATTTACTATTAAAACTTAAAGCAACGGTCCATCTTGATTCACTATTCTAACTTTTAAACCGGTGATCCATATTGATTCACTATTATAACTTTCCACCAAATGGTCCATATTGATTCATTTAACCAACTATTCAAAAATTAGCACATCTCCTCATGGAATAATATTGTACCCCAAATACCCGAATGCACAATACTAGAGTGAATAATGCTTAGGGTGAATAGTAACTCGTGAATAGTGACTCGTGAATAGTAACTTGTGAATAGTAACTCATGAATAGTAATTCGTGAATAGTAATTCGTGAATAGTAACTCGTGAATAGTAACTCTAACACAAAAAGTGTCCCAAATACTCGAGTGAACAATACTAGAGTGAATAGTAATTTTGGTGAATAGTAACCCGTGAATAGTTACTTATGAATAGTAACTCCGACACAAAAAGTGTCCCAAATACTCGAGTGAACAATACTTCCTCCAGACATCAATTACTATCGAAATAAATGTTTAACACAAATAATTTCAACACAATGAAACTATCAATTCATCTTTAATCAACACAAACTTATCCATCATTAATATCATAACTCACAATATTTAACAACCAGGTTGTTCCCAAGAAAGAGGGGGCTTTACGATAAGGATTTCTCCCTATTGGCGCGCAATTAGATTATCTAACCTCTCATTGATAGAACTTCTAGACATTGTAAATATTGCAATTTAATAATATGAATAACTTTGTCGTCTCAATTATTGATTTAATAAAATAACATAAAATACAGATGATACTGAAAATAATCGAATCAATAATATGAGAGATATGATGCAACAATTACTGTGGCAATAATTGAGTATAACTGAGTGACTTATCACGTAAGCATCAATAATCGATACCGTGTGCTACTATGTAACCACGCGTATTTTACCACCGATTATTTTTTAACAACTTGCTTACTTTAAAAAATTTTCAAATATGACCCTTAACTTTAAACTTTTATCAATTTAACTATTTACCAAAATAGAAAAATTGAATACTTTTATTTCATAAAATTCGGGGTCTCACACTCATGCTTATATTGTGATGAAAGTCATCTTTGGCTTACGTGCATAGATGGACTTGGTATGATTATGACTAGGGATTATTTGGTATAATCATGACCGTAATGTAACGAATGATGTGGTAAAAGGCCTCATTGACCGGTAGTGCATTGATGGACAGTTTTTTGGTATGATTATGACCAAGGATTATTCGGTATAGTCATGACCATTGATGATTTAATGAATATCCTTGGCCCGTAGTGCAGGGATGATTCTATGATGTGGTTTATTCATTAAGCTGAGTCTCAACGATAAAAATTGATGAAAACATTCTAAATCATAGAAGATAGTAGATATTATGCTCTACTTGACTCTTCTAATGGATTGCTTATTGCGCTGCAGTTAAACTTGATGTCTATTATATTTTATCAGTTTAACATTGTTGAAGACTAATGATAATTTATTCTGCATTATCTTAGTCATAATATTTCTTACTGGGCTAGTTGAGCTCACCTTTTCTTTCATTGTTCTCTTGAAATGAGAACGTGGCCAAGGACTAGTCGGGGAACAGTGATCGGTCCGATGATAGCATTAGTAGTCCTCACTATTTTGTTAAATAGTGTGACAATAAATGTAATGAGGACTCCATTGAGTGTGGATATTGTCTTGATGACAATATTCTTATTAAAACTCTTAGATTATGTTTTGTCGTATTTTACATGACTGTTGTATAATTAAGTTGTATTTGAATTTTGTACCATGTATTTGGCGACTCAAGATGGGTGATGTATACCTATTTTGGGGGCGTCACAGTTGATATGTATTTGGCTTAGGGATTTGAACATATCACCGGTGGACCTTCAGAAATACCGCATCATTAAAGGAGTATTGTACCATAAAGAAGCAGATGGTGTTTTGATAAGATGCTTGGGGAGGGATGAAGCAAATAGGAATTTATATCAGGTACATGAAGAAAACTGCAGATTGGCAGATATTGGATTGTATCAAAGGTTGCAATGCCAAGGGTATTATTGGCTCGAAATGAAGAAAAAAGCAGATGCACTTCAACGACAATGTCTTTGGTGCCAAGAATACCTTGGGGAGGAGGAATGTGCCTTCATCAACGACATAGCAAACTGGCGAATCCCATATATGGAGTTTTTACAAAGTGGTATTCTTCCTGCCAAAAAGAAGGACGCATTCATGATAAAGAAGAAAGCACAACGATTCTTCTTACAAAACGGAGAGTTGTTTAGAATAGGGTTTAAAGGCAAGTCCTTACGGTGTTTGGAATTAGGAGACGCCAAGGATTTGGTCTACCAAATGCATAAAGATGAACTCCAAGGAGGAGCCAAGTTGTATAAACAGTTGATTGATCATGATTACTATTGGCCTAGAATGAAAGGGGATTGCTTAGAGTTTGCTAAGAAGTGTCACGTTTGCCAAATTCATGGAAACTTGATTCATGCTCCCACCATGGATTTGAGGACCTTAGCAACACCATGGCCCTTCCATACATGGGGAATGGATCTTATAGGTTCTATTCATCCCAATTTAAAGGGAAACATCTGGATCTTGACCACCACTAAGATGTACACAAAGTGGGTAGAAACAATACCCTTAAAGAAGGCTACAGGACCAACAGTGGAAAATTTCATCAAAGAGCATATTATTTGTCGTTTCGGGATCCCGAATGTCATCTTATCAGACAATGGAACTCCCTTCATCAATAGGGACGTCAAGAGCCTGATAGATAGATACAGGGTAAAATATTACAAATCATCTCATTACTACCCGAAAGGCAATGGACAAGCAGTGGCCATAAACAAAACTTTGATCAAGATTCTCTCGAAAACCCTGGACGATCACCCGAAAACATGGGCAGAACAGTTACCAATAGCACTATGGGCCTATCAGACTTCAAAAAGAAAGCCTACAAGTGAAACCCCATACGCTCTAGTATATGGTGAAGAAGCTGTCTTGCCTGCTGAAATAGAAATCCCTTCGGCAAGGATGAGACTTCAAAGCTTAGTCGAGGAAGAGAATCGACAGCTGCTCTAGAAACCTTAGCTGACTTTCGAAACAAAACTAAAGAAAAATTAGAACGATACCATGAAAAACTGTGACAACAATACAATACCGCAGTGGTACCTCGACAAATTTTGGTGGGGTACTTGGTGCTCAAGACAGCGAATCAAGTCATGAGGGGAACACCAACCACCAAATCTTTTCCCAAATGGGAAGGCCCGTATAGGGTGCGAGCGATCTCCGATAGCGAATATTGTAAAATATCTCGTGTGGGATCAGATGTTATCTCTGGCCCATTGAACCTAAAATGTGTAAAGAAATATTATACATGAGATAGTCATCACAGAAAAGTTATACTTTCAACTTTAAAAGTAATTAAGGCACCTGAGTTTAAGTCCTTTATGTCCAAAAAAGTTACACTTTATCTCTAAAAGTGGCAAGCGTTATTCTTTCTCCTATAAAAGCAAGATTTATTATTATAAAAGTCTGAAACTTTATGCTTTTTGTTAAAAGCAACATGATTATCAATAAAATGTCAAACTTCACTTATACTTGAATATTTTTCTGATTTTAACAGGATTCAAGTGTTGGTTTGCAAAAAAAAAAGTGTTTTTTTTTCAAAAAATTCATGTTTGCCTTTTTATTATTCAAATTGTTGTGTTAGAATATTAATTTGAATAACTTGAGATTCAATGTTAAACATTGAGTCTTAAAAAAGAAATTCAAATTTAAGGTAATTATAATAAGGCTAAAGAAACTCTATTCTGATAATGAAAATATATGTAAATGTGTTTTTTGATACAGGAATAGAAAAAAAAAGCTACAAAAGTCATGATCTAAGGGCTATGACATATCAAACTGAAGCGGGGGTAAAGCTAGGACCTCCAATTTAGCAATGGCAGCGTCGCGAGCCTTCACATTGGCGGCTTTTAGCTTCTGAAAAGTTTGGATATTTGACTTTAAATCCTGAAGTTGGGTCTCCAGTTCGTTTACAGTTTTCTCAAGATCCGAAAGTTGTTCTGAAAATGAGTTATTCTTATATTGATACATATTAACCTCCGACCGTAGTGCAACGATCTGAAAAAATGGAACTAAGAAGGTCCAATCGAGCACGAAAGGGAGACATATCAAAGCCAACAATGGAGAAGTCATTAAGCTCACTGCTAAATCTATCTATATTTTCGGCTCGCAAAGAATGAAAAGAAAGACTGTGCAACTCTAGAATAAGGCTAGGAAGTCGATCCAAAAAGAAAGTCTGGACATGAGCCGTGTAGATAGTCAGACGATCGAGTGTTTGTGGAAACCGGGTTAAGAGACGATCTAGAATTTCCTAGCTGGAAGAAGATATTTGAAAACCCCTCCAAGAAACAAGATCTCCACTTGGATTGAAGGAAGCTCTAGTAGGAGCCACTCTAGAAGCCACCATAAAATCACTCGGGACAAAGGATGAAGAAACAAGTGGCTGATGTGTTGCTGATGACTCCTTAACAGAGGATGAAGAAACAGGTGGCTGTTGTGTTGTTGATAAATCCTTTAAACCTTGGACAGTAGGAGGATAACCAAGGTCATCACTGGACAATAATGTGGCAACACCCAGATTGAGAGCATCAAATAAATCAAGTGACTCGACAGATAAAGGCAGATCTTTCATCTTCTTACTCTAAAAAAAGAGAAGAAAAATGATAAAACACAATATATTATAGAGGAAGAAAGAAAATATGTATATGTCAACTAAAGAAAATACTCCCACTGATGGATAAAGAGTCGTGAGATGCCACTGAAAGCGGAATGTCAGCAATAAACTCAGATGGATTCCCCCTCGAGAAAATAGGAGCCTCACCGGTACCCTCTGGACTCTCATGAGGAGGTGCTATAAGAGGACGTGAAGAGAGAGTTGTACAACCCATAACATGACCCAAACTCACATCAAATAAAGAATCCTTAGCATCAAGACTAACACGATCATCATACAGTGAAGAAGACTTGATAGCAACCGTTATAGGTTGAGGAGGCTCACAAGTAGTGGAAGCTGCGAGCGTCTCACTTACAACACCCGCATGAAACTCAATAGGAACATCATCATCTTCTTCATCAGCCTTGACAATTTGAAAAATAAAAAAAACTAATAACATAGGGACACGCGAAAATAACTATATGAATAGTTGAAAGACAAATGAAAATGCTACAAATTTTACCAAAAGTTTGCGTTGTTTCTTGACCGGATCCTCAGCTGCCGACATACTAGAGATAGCGTTATCAAGGGGACGCTTTGCTAAAGGCTTTAAGATAAGTGTTTTCCCATTTGGCATTCATCTGATGATAGAATGACTAGCAAGGACCACGGTAGAATCTGTAGGGGGCATCACCTCAGAGTTAGTAATAGCAGATGCTCTCATTTTAGAAGGAGTCACTTTGATTTCCTCGGCAGCAAAGGATCCCTGGGGAGGAACTGGAGGAGGTATCCGAGAAGAAACCTGTGATAGAAGATTTCAGGAAGTAGTAGGGACCTGTGCGGGAGGAACATCTGGGTCTGCTGACTGAGGAGGAAGAGACTCAGACATTAAAGGCTTACGCTCAAGAAGCTGACTACTAGTTGGCCAACGCTCTGAACTAGTATTAGTTCTAGGAGAACATAACATTCTGGCCCATTGAAGACGTTCAGGAGGAGAAGTTGGCGGTGAACAAATCATAGTATCATCCTACCATTTTTAAGGTTGATGAGCCAGAAGTTACGTTCAAAAGTAGTATATCGCCCTTGTCGAGAATCATCTGGTATGACGAAATGAAGAGGGTCATAAGGAGCAGTAGAAGGTTTTGGAAACTCCTATTCAAATGAGGAGGATGTTGGGACAAAATTTAGGAGAGCACTCTCGTAATCCCTCTGGCAAGAGCGGCCGAAAGGTCGATTCTGGTCAAATCCAAACTGTCTCATGACTCTATGAGGAGAGTAAAGTACGGTGCCAAAACCATCGTCCTCAACAAGATAGGGAAGTTTCGCAGCTCAGAGGAACATGAACCAAGAAAGTGAAGACCCATTCAATTCCCTGACATTTGAAAAACAACGGAAGTCCCTCCTATAGAAGTGAGGCAGAAAACCTCCCTCTGGAATAATGGTGTAAGGATGGGCAGTGAAACAGAAAAAGTCATCAATATAAAGTCACAAATCTAAAGTAATCCTATGATCAATCCAGCGAGCGTTGCGGGGAACAATGTTGGGCAATGAGAAAAGGGGTGGATATTTCCTTCATTTTTGGGAAAAGTGAACAGATGTAGAATGGCCCCAAAAGCGCTCAAAGAGGAAGATCTGAAGAAAGGAACATGGAATGAAGCAATTCACGTCATACCTGAATAAATGGAAGAAATATTGATAAGCAAATATATATATATATATATATATATATATATAATAAAAAATGAGTGAAACCAAAAAAGGGTACTTTCCGACAGATTCTCTTATGGCGAGGATAGTTTTATCCAAGCGACGATACAAGGTCCCCAAAAAGAGAGCAGCAAGAGGAACCTCCAGACCCCGAGATAACAAAGCCGCTAAGCTAAACATCCGGGTCGAGGGACCGTCCATAGGTAACCCAGGGAAGATAAAGTGGGGCAACCACATAGCCAGATAAGCAGCTAAAGGAAAAGGACAAGGTTCCTTATGAAGAGCAAGAACAGATTCTCTATAAACAAAACTATTCCAATAGCCGGGCTTGTAATCCTGAAAGAAATAACAGACCCAAGATATCCAAGAAGTCTCCGAATGGTTGGGGGTCTCAAAGTCTGAAAGGATTATATTGCCTTGGAACCTTGTGGTGTAATTAGAAGCTCGTTTGAAGGCTTCTGTCAAGTACGCAACACATTTGGTATCCCTAGGGGACAGACTGGATGAACCGTAAGAAGCTGAAGTAGCAGCAGGAAGGCTACAAGATATAGTTCAAAATAAATACATAACCCAAGAAAAATGAGGATGAATGTACAAAACAGAAGAAAGAATTATTGGTAAATGGCATAGACATCCTCTAGAGTAGGGGCGAACTCCCTCCAAGCAGTGACAAATGTACATGTAGAAGAGCACCAACATGAAATCAATAAGGTAAGGGCATCATAGTCCTGTTGGATATGAAGATCCCTACATAGTTGAACACAATGCAGAATCCCAGCTTTTCCCAGTAACTTCACATAATCAGAATTATCGAGGATCTCGTCGGTTCAAGGTTGCCATCCTTAAAGGCAACTAGATGAGTCAGACAGGAAGTGAACGAGACTGAAATGATACTCCTATTTTTTGATGCATAGGCGGAGAATGTGAGCAGAGCAGGGAAAACTATCCGCACTTTCGCCACCTGCAACATATAAAAATACGCCCCCTTTGTCAGGTGGAGGAAAAGTTGCACGATCAAAATTCTTCGTTTATTCCAGAAAACGTTAAAAGACCCAAAGAAGGGAGCTCTTCCCTACTCGCTAATGAAGGGGACTTCCTTAGTAGTTTTCGGGTCCGCAGAACGTTCGTCAGAGTTAGCCTACAACAAGGGGGATTTGATATAAGAATTTTATGAAACAAGAAAATGAAGTGGAAAGCATTCAAAATATAGTACTTACCATGGTAAAAGAGAAATTCTGAATACCGAACAAATGAGGTCGCCTTGAAAACAATCTTCTTTTGACAATGTCCGGTACGAAAAAGTATGAACTCGAATAAGACGATTTAGCCCGAAAAAGGAGAGATTAAGGACACCTGAAAAGAAGAAGGAACAAAATTATCAAACGATAGAAAACCCTCTACGGTTTAGTCACCTCGGGATTCGACCACATTGAGATTCGGCCTCCTAAGGTTCAGCCACCCTGGGATTCGGTCCCTACTAGGGTTCGCCCCCCCCCAGGATGGCCCACCTACGGTACCTTGCTTCATTTCTTGGTTCGTTGTTTAATTGATCGGAACGAAGTGCCGCTTGAAATTCCTTAAAAGCTTGCAAGATCGACCTCCGCGGATTGTTCAGAAAATTTGAAGCAGGATTCAAAGACTCAAAATATGTTTGCACGATCATCACTTCGAAGGTGTGACTCACGTGCAGGGGGCAAATGTAAGCCTAAATACAAAATTAGGGCTCACGTGTGATCTAAAGAATTAAATGAACTGGGAGAAGTTTCCACGTGTCTCGAGACAGAAGGCTCGTGGAGACGACTCATTTTGGAAATTAATTGAGGGATTGGATTGATGGCTAGAAGGACAGGATGATTTAGGCATTACTTAAGTAATTAAGGGTATTTTTGAAATTTCTTCTGAAATCACATGCTAAGCACAAGACCAAGACATGTGACCATTTTTTAGGAAAATCTATAAATACCCCCCTTTCATTTCAATAGAGGGAACTTTTTGGATTCTCTCTGAACTGAACTTTGAAGAAGGCTCTTGAATATTAAGAGTTCTGCCACATGTTACTTAAGCAATCGCTTACCTGTTCTTCTCCCCTCTTCAATCAATCAATCAAGACCGTACTCTTTGTGGATTTCTCTCCTCCTCAACCAACACGAAACCCTAACCCTAGTAAGGTACGATTTCCTTACCCACACATTGCAATAAGGCTAGACACAAACACAACAACCTTGTCAATCAAACTTCAGATTAGAAGCGACATTCCACCGATCACTATATCAGATGAATCAACCTTTAGATCCTTTATGGAAGTCAGTAGAAAATCTGATGAGCAAGGCAAGTTCCCACTGATTTTAGAGAATGTATACAGCAGGGGATGCACAACAATCTTACAGAACTTGATAAATATAGAAGAAAATAGGATTCACGATGTAACACCAATCAGATAAACACAATGGAATTCAGAACTTGTACCACTAACAACACAAGATTGCCATATTAGAATGCAGTATGCTGATCAGCTTTCCATGGAAGTTATCGAACAACAACAAGATAGACAGCATGACAAATCATACACAGAAGAACGATCTGATGATGTAATAACATATCCGAATTAACATGAAGTAAAATTACATCAAACTTATAAAGAGAAAAAAATCCTATCACAAGCAATAAGGCTGCATTCAATCAGGAAAAATAGATAACACAAAGTTGAACGAACAAGTTGTAGAGACTTTGTGCTAGTGTGCATATAGATAATGAAAATTGCAGATGGAAGTTGAGAGCATCAAGGTTTCGGAAAACCAGTATGTTCAAGGTGAGAGAATTCAATGATATCCACACATGTTCAATCAACGTACTACTTGGAGACCACAGATATGCAAATAGTGAGTTGTTTAGTGAATGCATAATGCACAGATTAACAAATCTGAAGAAAATATACACATCAACAGATATTGTGGAGGACATGATGACAGATTATAATGTGTCTATCTCTTACCAAAAAGCATGGAGACCAAAGGAGAAAGCATTGGAAAAAGTGAGAGGAAATTCACATGACTACTCACTAATCCCATCATGGTTGCACATGTTGAAGAAAAAAAATCCAGGTAACAGATTATTTATTTCTTATAATTAGTTGGTTACCCAACTTAAATGATTTGGTTACCTTAATATACAGGTTTATTTACCAAATATACTATAAAAAAATTATGTTAAAATAATTTTTTGTATATGATCAATATCTACACAAAAGGTTACAGTTTAATTATGTGACGCCCCCAAAATAGGTATACATCACCCATTCTGAGTTGTCAATACATGGTACAGAAACAACTACAACTTTATTATTACAACAGTAAAACTGTGAGTTTAAATACAAATATTATCTTCTAGACAATATCTATACTCAAATAAATCCTCATCACATTTATTGATACATTATTTTACAAAAATGGTGAGGACTACTAAACAACTCTCTCTAGAACCTTCATTCCATACCCCAGGCTGCACTCGCTATATTCTCGCCTCCCCGATAAAAATGGAACAAAAGGAAAAGGGTGAGCTCAACTAGCTCGATAAAGAAGAATATTATGACTAAGATAATATACAACAAATTACCGTTAGTCTTCAACGGGAAAAATCTAATAGAATACAATAGACAACAAATTTTAAATCAATATTCGCAATGAAATAATAATTCATTAGAAGAGTTAAGTAGAGAATGCAAACTACTATCTTCCATGTATGAATTTAAAAGTTCATCGCTCTATCTTTTATCCTGTAACATCAATCAATATATATCTCGAATCACATATTCATCTTTGCACTACTGGCCAAAAGATATTCATCGATTAATTCATGTTCATCAAAACACTGCTCATCTTTACACTACAGGGCCAAAGATATTCTTCGAAATCATTCATCTTTGCACTATAGGCCAAAGATATTCCATAATATCATCATTTAAGGTATCAAGATGATGAAAAATATTTTTAAAGAAACGAATCCAAAGTGAAACAAAATGACAAGGATTAAGGATTAAGGATTAGTACTTTGTTTTATTCACGTCCAAAAATACCTCAAAAATAATCGCGAGTGGTGTAAAATTCAAGAATGATCAAAACATGGATACAATCAAAGCTAGTATCCGTAATAGATATTTTGACGAAAAGAAAAATTTTCATTTTTCGATGAATAGTCTTGTGATAAGTGAATAATTAATCGTTATCGTGAATAGTCTTAGTATCGTGAATAGTAACTCAGACACCAAAAGTTCCAAATTTGATAAAACTTCAGATCAATATTTCAACATAATGATATTGAAGAAATAATATCATTACTGAAGAAAAAAAAAAATATCCTTACCTCGAAAGATCGGTACTTACTAAATTTGAAACACCTGGATATAAAGCTATGACTTGAACTTGCAAATTAGAATAGCAATACTCAAATTATACTCAAAATACTCACAAGAATACGCTTCGATAATATAGTGAGAGAAAACTTGAGTTTACGTGTGATTTTCAATTCTAACCTAAGCACCTATTTATAGAAATTGCTTAGAACACCAAAGCGAAAAAATTTAATATAATATTATTATATTATATATAAATTCCTACGCACACAATCTATGATCTGAATTCAGCCATGCTTGACAACAAATAAGTCTACCAAACAAATCAAAAACGTTTTTATTATTTAAAATAATAAAACTTTCCAAAAATCAATTATTCAGAATTTGAACATCAATAATTCATAATAAATAGCCCTTTTATCGAAAAATTCGAATCTCACGGGTTTTTATAGGAAATTCAATTCTCTACAACTTTGCGGAAGAAAGTTTTTCCAAATTCCAAATGAAATTGGCCAAAAATACATAAACGGCGATTTTACAAAGCTATAATCAAATTTCAATCGATAAATGGGGTCCACCAGACATGTTTAACATGTTTTAAATATTTATTGCAACAAAAATACTCTTCCTCCTCGTATACTCATATATCCCACATTCATTGTAAAAATATCACCATTATTATATTATTAAAATATAATAATACATTATCTTATCGAGAAAAAGATAAAATTTCAATTTTCAACAATTGTCACATTAAAATTTTTCTCCATCTATATCCACATAAAATCAATATTTTCCTCATCATATGAATCAATAATTAATTATTCATAAATAATATTACAGAATCACAATATTGACAACCTGCATAGGTTCCCAGAAGAGGGGCTTTCAATAAGAATTTCTCCTTCTTGGCGCCGCAATTAGGTGACCAAACCTCTCCTTAGACAGAACTTTCTAGACATTGCCAATAATGTTATCTAATAATATTATTCAGATAATATGAATTATTGCTTCGATAATGAAAAATATTGTGTAATGACAATTATTGAAACAACAAAGAATATAAAATATCAACGCAAAGAATTATCAATCAATAAAATAAAATCTTTGAGCGATAATTCTCAGTAACCATTATTGAGTAGTGCCTTCTTACGTAAGAATCAATAATTGGTGCAATACACGTAATATTCTTGTGTTTTAACCAATTTAGTATTTTAACAAGATTAATTGTAAATAACTACGTGTAGTTATTTTTAACCAACTTATATTTGTCGTTTTCTTCATCCAATCGCTTTCCATTATAGGGCCCACACACATGGTCGCTACCGATGCGAATATTACCCGACAAGATTTAATATTCCATGACCAAACGAATATTCCCCAAACAACAATGAATATTTTATAACCACTTGCTTATTTTAAAATATTTGCGTATTTTACCCTAACTATCCACATTAATCACATCAACCCTTACTATTTCAAAATAATAAATAGAAAAATTAAATTTCATTAATAATAAGTTGGGGTCTTACAACCTCCCTCCTTATGAGATTTCGTCCTCGAAATTGACGTGACGCATTACCTAGTGTTTGAAAAGGTGAGGATACCTCGCTTTCATTTCCGCTTCCAATTCCCGGTCATTTCCTCTATATAGCATGATTTCTCCACAAAACTTTAACTTGTGGTATGACCTTTCTTGGCGTGGGACATGCTCCTTCCTATCCAAGATCTTGACAGTACCTCCTCATACGTTAAGTCTTGGCTATTTCGTCCTGTTCTAATTCTATAACGTGGTTCGGGTCTTTCACATATTCTGAAGTACAGATATGTGAAACACATTATGAACACGAGACATACTTGGAGGTAACGCAAGTCTATAGGCTACATTTCTACTACTCGGTCAAGAATTTGAAATGGACCAATAAATCGTGGATTGAGCTTTCCTCTCTTCCCAAATCTTGTAACTCCTTCCATGGAGCAACTCATGACAATACATGATCCCCACACTAAATTCCACGTCCTTTTCGATGAAGATCCGCATAACTCTTTTGTCGATCTTGTGCCGCTTGTATCGTTGTCAAATTATTTGAATCTTTTTGGTAGTCATATACGTACTAACTTCGGGTCCCAACAATGTTGCTTCACCCACCTCATCCCAATATATTGGAGAACGACATTTTCGTCCATATAATGCTTGAATGGAGCCACACCTATACTTGCACGATAATCTTTGTTGTTGTAGGAGAATTCCACCAATGGTAAATACTTATCCCAACCGCCTTTGAAGTCTAGGACACGAGTCTTAATAAATCTTCAAGAGTTTGAATAGTCCTCTCTCGATTGTCCGTCCGTTTTTGGGATGGTATGCCGAACTAAATCGCAAATCTGCGCTCCATAGCTTTTTGCAAGCTAACCCAAAATCTTGAAGTGAATCTTGGGTCACGATCCAAAACTATGGATACAGCATGCCATACAACCTCACAATTTCATTCACGTACATACTAGCAAGACGTTTAAGGAATAAGTCTCCGTGACGGCAAGAAATGAGCGGAACTTGGTTAATCTATCAACAATAACCCAAATAGCATTGATGCCTTGAGAAACCGTAGGAAGACCAAATCTAAATCCATGGTAATGTGTTCCCACTTCCATTTCGAATCTCAAGTGGTTGCAACGGACCCTTAGGTACTAGATGCTCGCCTTTACACGTTAGCAAGTTAAACACATCGAGATAAACTTTGCAATCTCTCTCTTCATATTGTTCCACCAAAATGTATGTCGAAGATCACGATACATTTTAGTACTTCCGAGATGGATTGCAAATGGTGTATTGTGTGCCTCCATCATAATCTTGTACTTCAAATCGAGTCGTTAGGAACACAAAGTCTAGAGTGGACTCAAGTATTCCTTCTTCATCAATTCTCGCCTTAAATAGCTCCTTCTTGTACTTTCTTATTCATACGCATCGATTTCCAGATTGGGTGGCTTGAAGCAACCTTAACTTTTTCTATTAAAGTTGGCTCTATGTATACTTGACATCATCGCACTTTTCGTTCCTCGCAGATATGATCTTCTACTCAACGCCGCCTACCACGTTAAGCTTTTCCGGGATGGTATTGAATAGTGTGGTCGTAGTCTTTCAATAGCTCGAGCCAACGTCATTTGCCGCGTGTTGAGTTCTTTTTAGTGAAGAAATATTTAAGGCTTTTATGGTCCGAATATATCTCCACTTTCTCCCCATATAGATAGTGCCTCCATATCTTTAAGCGCGAACGATCGGCTTGCTAACTCTAGATCATGAGTAGGATAATTCCTCTCATACTCTTTAAGTTGTCGCGAGGCATAGGCTATGACTTTCCCACGTTGCATGAGAACACATCCTAACCCTTTGCACGGAAGCATCAGTAGATAACAAATCCATCCGAACCAGATGGTATTGTTAGAACAGTCTTAAAAATAAGTCTCCTCTTAAGCTCTTGGAAACTCTTCTCGCATTCTTCACTCCAAACGAATTTTGTATCCTTCCGAGTTAGGCTGGGTTAATGGAGTAGCGATTAGAAAAACCTTCAACGAATCTCCGATAATAACCAAATTAAGCCCAAAAACTACGTGCTTGATCCATCAAACTTCGTTGCTCCCAACTTTGTATTGCTTCAATCTTCGTCGGATCAACAGATACTCCATGTTTTGACACCACGTGCCCAAGAAATGCTACTTCCTCAAGCGAACTCGCATTTCTTCAATTTGGCATATAGTTGGTTTTCACGCGAAGCCTTTGGAGTACCAAATTCAAATGGTGCTCATGATCTTCACGGCTTTTGGAATATATGAGGATGTCATCAATAAAGACAACAACGAATTGATCCAAATATTCCTTGAATACTCGGTTCATCATATCCATGAAAGCCAGCAGGAGCATTAGTTAGTCCGAAAGACATGACTAAGAATTCATAATGCCCATACCGAAGTTACGAAGGTAGTCTTTGGAATATCCTCGGTTCTAATCTTCACCGATGATATCCGAACGAAGATCGATTTTTGAAAAGAATTGTGCCCCCTTGCAACCGGTCAAACAAGTCATTAATACGAGGTAGAGGATACCTATTCTTGATGGTGACATGGTTCAATTCCAGATAGTCAATACAAAGTCGCATACTCCCGCCTTTCTTCTTTACGAATAAAACAGAGCACCCCAAGGAGATGTACTAGGGACGAATGAAACCGATGTCCAACAATTCCTCGTAGTTGGACCTTTAACTCCTGAAGTTCAATAGAGCCATTCGATATGGGGTTTTAGAAATGGGCTTTGTACCGGGTTCAAGATCAATAAAGAATTCAACTTCACGTTACGGGGTAGACCGGGAAGTTCTTGAGAAATCGTCGGAAAGTCAATAACAACAGAATATTATTCAAATTTGGCGTGTCTTTATTCAAATCCATAACATGGGCTAAGAAAGCTTGACATCCGCTTTTCAATAAGCGAATAGCTTTATGATTAGATATGATAGTGATTGATTTTAATGGTTTAGTTGCTTGAATTAAATAACAACAGGTTGGTTAGGAATATGAAAACTAACAACCTTAAGAAAACAATCAATTTTGGCATGATGAGTAGTTAACCAATCAATCCTAAAATCACATCAAAAAGCAAGTATCTTTAAAGAGATAAGGTCAATGGTGTAAGGTGATGGTGCCAACTTGAATCAAACAAGATTTATAAGCGATTGGATGTGATGAAAGTTTCTCTAACGGAGTTTCCACAGATAGGTCAAAGTCTAATTTCTCCAGAGTCAAGTTTAAACGTTGAGCACATGCGGGGAGAGATAAATGAATGGGTATACCGTTATCAAGTAAGGTATAAACTTCGCAAGAATTTATAAATAGCTTACCCGTGATCACCTCGTTTGGGTTTCTCGCATTTTGACCAAATCACAACAAACGCTCTTCCGGAATCGTTGACTTTGACTTTTACGGGATAGTCTTTTTCGAGTCACCGTCCCATTTGAACTAGGTTTCGCTCACTGCATATCTCGAGCGATATGTCCTTCCTTTCCACAATTATAGCATACCTTGAGCTGTTGTGGGGCGGTTTGTCTTGATATGTCCCTCTTTTCCGCATTTGTAGCATATAATGGGTGGGTGGTCGTTCTCCTCCCTTAGAACCGATTCTTTCTTAAGACCTTTGTCGTCTTCACATGGTCGTTGTTAAATCTCCTCTTTTAAAATCTCCTCTGACTCGCTTCTTCTATTTTCATGGCCATGATTACCACCGAGTGGTTACCATTTTTGTCCGTCTGTTTCTTTCTCCGTTGGTTATCATTATTACGCTGATCGCTATCTCTACGTACGATCCTCGGTTATGGTCCTTGGTTGAATATACTCGTTATCTCGCTCTAACAATTGAGCCTCATTAACAACATCTCTGAATAGAGAAAAATTTATGAGAAATGAGATATTGTCGTATCTGGGTTTCAAACCTCTCGAAACATCCGCGTCATCGTTCCTCATTCTCCACCAAATGAGGTGCAAACTCGATAACTCTGCAAACTTTGCCTCGTCATCGAGACATCGTCATGTTGTTTTGTTCCAATCGATGAACTTCACTTCCTTCATATAGACGAACACTTTCGGAAAGTATTTGTCATTAAATAGCTTCAAAACGTCTCCCAAGACATGCCGAAAAGTGCGGGTGGATGGGTACGCTTCCTACGACTCCCCACCATGATAGTCGCTTCGCCACGGAACATAAAGGTGGCGAATGGAACCTTCTGTTCCTCCGTGCATCCCAAGACATCGAATATCTTGGTAATTTGCTTGACCCATGTTTCCGCCATGATCGGATCGGCTTTCCTTAAATTTCGTGGTCCCAACTCTTTGAATCTGTCTTGGTTGTGACAACCCGTGAATTGCTATCATTTCCTCCTCAGATTTTGAACACGAGTCTCCCTCGTCCGATTTTGCATGAATCGTGTAAAAACTTCTAAACATCCCCTCGTTCATCATCGCTCAATGGTGTTGTTCACAGGGAGGAACATTGCCCGACTGTTGCACGTTCTCTTCGTTGTTGAGTCTGAGCGTCTCCACGGTCTCATTTCCATTGTTAATATTCTCGATCGACATTCTCAAATCATCGCCATAAAACAAGGGTTAATTAAGGAAATCAATATATCACATAATATCCCTATATCTTGACCAACTAACAAATAAGCTTAGGTAGGACACACTAGCGAAGGATTTACTCGTCTCTCCCCTCCTAGTTCTATTCCCCGATCTCACTTGAGATCATATCCCTAAGCTCGATACCAACCGTGGCGCCCCAAAATAGGTATACATCATCCATTCCGAGTTGTCAATACATGGTATGCGAAACAACTACAACTTTATTATTACAACAAGAAAAGCTGTGAGTTTAAATACAAATATTATCTTCTGCAACAATATCTATACTCAAATAAATCCTCATCACATTTATTGATACATTATTTTACAAAAATGGTGAGGACTACTAAACAACTCTCTCTAGAACCTTCATTCCATACCCACAGGCTGCATACTCGCTATATTCTTGCCTCTTGATAAAAATGGAACAAAAGGAAAAGGGTGAGCTCAACTAGCTCAATAAAGAATATTATGACTAAGATAATATACAACAAATTACTCATTAGTCTTCAACAGGAAAAATCTAATATAATACAATAGACAACAAATTTTAAATCAATATTCGCAGTGAAATAATAATTTCATTAGAAGAGTTAAGTAGAGAATGAAAACTACTATCTTCCATGTATGAATTTAAAAGTTCATCGTCTATCTTTTATCCCCAGAACATCAATCAATATATATCTCGGAATCACATATTCATCTTTTTTTTCTGAGCGAAAGATATTCATCGATTAGTCATGTTCATCTAAACACTGTCCATCTTTTGCACTACTGAGGCCAAGATATTCTTGAAAATCATTCATCTTTGCACTACAAAGGCAAAGATATTCCATAATATCATCATTTAAGATGAAGATGATGAAAATATTTTAAAGAAACGAATCGGTGAAACAAAATGACAAGGATTAAGGATTAAGGATTTGTACTTTGTTTTATTCACGTCCAAAATACCTCAAAAATAATCGCGGTGGTGTAAAATTCAAGAATGATCAAAACATGGATACAATCAAAGCTAGTATCCGAATAGATATTTTGGACAAAAAAGAAAAATTTTCATTTTTCGATGAATAGTCTTAAATGATTCGTGAATAGTGTAAGTATACGTGAATAGTCTTGGCCGATTATCGTGAATAGTAACTCTAGACACCAAAAGTTCCAAATTTGATAAAAACTTGGATCAATATTTCAACATAATGATATTGAAGAAATAATATCATTCTGAAGAAAAACAAATATCCCTTACCTCGAAAGATCGGTACTTCTAAATTTGAAACAGGATATAAAGCTATGACTTGAACTTGCACCGAATAGCAATACTCAAATTATACTCAAAATACTCACAAGAATATGCTCGATAATATAGAGAGAAAACTTGATTTAAATTGTGATTTTCAATTCTAACCTAAGCACCTATTTATAGAAATTGCTTAGAACACAAAAGCGAAAAATTTAATATAATATTAATATATTATATATAAATTCCTCGCACACAATCTATGATCTGAATTCAGCCATGCTTGACAACAAATAAGTCTACTAAACAAATCAAAACGTTTTATTATTTAAAATAATAAAACTTCCAAAAATCAATTATTCAGAATTTGAACATCAATAATTCATAATAAATAGTCCTTTTATCGGAAAATTCGAATCTCGTGAGTTTTTATAGGAAATTCAATTCTCTACAACTTTGCGAGAAGAAAGTTTTCCAAATTCCAAATGTAAATTGGCCAAAAATACACAAACGAAGCGATTTTACGTTATAATCAAATTTCGATCCAATAAATGGGGTCCAATTTACATGTTTAACATGTTTTAAATATTTATTGCAACAAAAATACTCTTCCTCCTCGTATACTCATATATCCCACATTCATTGTAAAATATCACCATTATTATATTATTAAAATATAATAATACATTATCTTATCGAGAAAAGATAAAATTTCAATTTTCAACAATTGTCATATTAAAATTTTCTCCATCTATATCCACATAAAATCAATATTTTCCTCATCATATGAATCAATAATTAATTATTCACAAATAATATTACGAGAATCACAATATTGACAACCAGGCGGTTCCTGAAAGAGGGGCTTTCAATAAGAATTTCTCCTTCTTGGCCATGATTAGGTGACCAAACCTCTCCTTAGACGAACTTTCTAGACATTGCCAATAATGTTATCTAATAATATTATTCGGATAATATGAATTATTGCTTCGATAATGAAAAATATTGTGTAATGACAATTATTGAAACAACAAAGAATATAAAATATCAACGCAAAGAATTATTGAATCAATAAAATAAAATCTTTGAGCGATAATTACTGTAACCATTATTGAGTAGTGCCTTCTTACGTAAGAATCAAGAATTGGTGCAATACTGGTAATACTCTTGTGTTTTAACCACAGAGTATTTTAACAAGATAATCTGCAGTATAAACTCTGTTTATTATTTTTAACCAACTTATATTTGTCGTTTTCTTCATCCAATCGCTTTCCGTTATGGGGCCCACACATGGTCGCTTGGTAAATATTTAATATTCCCGACAGATCATTTAATATTCCACGACCAAACGAATATTCCCCGATAACAATGAATATTTTATAACCACTTGCTTATTTTGAAATATTTGCGTATTTTACCCCTAACTATCCACATTAATCACATCAACCCTTACTATTTCAAAATAATAAATAGAGAAAATTATATTTCATTAATAATAAGTTGGGGTCTTACAAATTACATTTTGGACACCATCTGCACCGTATTGAAAACATTAAGATGATAATTACTTGCATACCATTAACCATATATATGGTTATCCTGTACTACAAGTTTGGATACTGTCTGCTACTTGTAATTATATTTATAATGCTGAAATTTCATATCAGGTTCCATCACAGCCCTGGAGTTGGAAACCAATGGTCATTTTAAGTATCTATTCTTTGTCATTGGAGCATCGATTCAAGCATGGAATCATTGCTTCCCAATCATTGTAATTGATGGCACGTTCATACAATCAACCTACGGGGGGACACTCCTGATAGCAAGCACACATGATGCAAACAGAAACATTGTTCCGATTGCTTTTGCAGTGGTTGACAGTGAAAATGAATTATCTTGGAGATGATTTTTCGTAAATTTGAGAAATGCTTGTGGAGTTAGGGAAGGCCAATGCATTGTTTCAGATAGACATGAAGCTAATGTACAGGGATTGAATTTTGTGTTCCCCGATGTTATGAATGGTTCATGTACATACCATGTATTGAAAAATATAAAATACAAATTCAGAAAGAGAGGAAAAGAACTCAAAAAAGCATACAACGGGGCTTGTAGAGCTTACACTATTGAACAATTCAACAAACACATGGGTGAACTTGATGCAATTTATGCACGAAT
Organism: Panax quinquefolius; assembly: GCA_020205615.1. Taxonomy (NCBI): domain Eukaryota; kingdom Viridiplantae; phylum Streptophyta; class Magnoliopsida; order Apiales; family Araliaceae; genus Panax; species Panax quinquefolius. The sequence goes on from CM035154.1 coordinate 76,407,897, forward strand.
AAGGACATATTTGGAGGAAGATGTTAAGTTGGAGAAGTGCACAAGGCTCCATGGGACTGTAAATAGGTACTCGACAATGACTTCAAACACAACAGAATCTATCAACAATGCAATCAAGGGGATCAGGGAACTTCCAGTTACAACAATGATTGAATGCATCCGTTGTATGATTCAAAGATGGTATTTCACAAACAAGCAAGCAGCCTTATCAACATTCACTACCCTTTCCACAACAGCTGAGAGAAGATTGCAATCTAATATCACTGAATCAAAGAAACTTAAGGTAACTACTAAAACTTTTAAATTATTACATCAGAAGTTGCATTTGCATTTTATGGAAACCTCATTACTTATTATTGGTTACCTTTATATGATGAGAAGATTACCAATATTACATAAAACTGTCATTCTTTTAATATAAACAAACTAAATATTTATATATACTAACGACACACTTAAATTGTGTTGTAGGTTAAGACATCAAACCTAGTTATTTTCATTGTTTACGATATCACCAAACAATATATTGTGGACATTGGACAAAGGGCATGCTCATGAAGTAAATTTTAGTACCATGAGATGCCTTGTCCACACAATGCTGCTGTTATCAACAAGAAGTATTTGAGTTGTTATGAATTTTACTCAACAAAATACTCAAAAAAAACTTTGGTAGACACGTATTCAACTTTCATCCTATCGTTAGATGACAAAGAGAATTGGGATGTGCCAGAAGAAGTAAAAAACATATGTGTAAAACCACCAAGCACAAGAAGACCAGCGGGAAGACCAAAGATAGGGAGGTACAAGCACGAATCTGAAAATAGAATTCAAAACAAATGCAGCAAGTGCCAAGAAAAGGGACACAACAGGAAAAATTGCAATAATCCACCAGTTTTACGGCCAAAAAAGGCCTGATATAGTACATAAGCAAAAAGAGTGTAAATACATGAAATATTGTTGTTTACTATGAGTAACCATTAACCAGATATTTGGTAACCTTTTTGATGATGTAAAGTAACTAAAATTGTGTTACACAATATTGAATAATGTTTTGATTTTTGATTCCAATATGATTTATCAATATAAAGCAAACATATACATTGAACAATTGGTAACTGTTCTGAAACATTTTTATGTAAATTTGGTTACTCACAAAAAATAAAATGGTTACCTCTATATGCATATTTAGCTACCAACTGGACCATATCCAAATAATTTTTACAAGTATGTAATTTATAAGTATCCATCAGCTAGATAAATAGGCACTCTCACATGTACATTTAGCACTTGATAATTGTTCTGATATAAGTTTATAATTATTTGTTTACTAACAAAAAACTAAAATGGTTACCCTTATATGCAGGTTTGGATACCAACTGCACCTTTCAAACTATTTTTTTTTTGAAATATGTAATTTGTAAGTGACCATCATCTATATAAATGGGCACTCTTAATTGGAGTTTCTGATTCCATCCTGATGATAGAGCATAAATAAAACATATACATTTAACACTTGATAAAAGGTCTGATATAATCTTATAACTATCTGGTTACTAACAAAAACCTAAAATGGTTACCCTTATATGAAGATTTGGCTACCAACTGTACCTTTCAACTAAAATAGCTGATGGATACTGTTCTAAAACATTTTTATGTAAATTTGGTTACTCACAAAAAATAAAATGGTTACCTCTATATGCAGATTTAGCTACCAACTGGACCATTTCCAAATAATTTTTACAAGTATGTAATTTATAAGTATCCATCAACTAGATAAATGCGCACTCTCACATGTACATTAAATACTTGAAAAATGTTCTGATATAATCTTATAACTATCTAGTTACTAACAAAAACTAAAATAGTTACCTTTCTATGCATGTTTGGTCACCAACTGCACCTTCCAAACTATGTATCAAACACAAAATTATAAGTAACAAATATGAACCAACAAACAATGTCAAACAACTGGTTATATAATCAAATAAGTAATCTCATTTACAAAGGCTGTACTAAACATTAAATACTCACTAACCATAACAAATGTTATGGATATCCAAAATAAATCAATGTACGGAAAACAGTTTACAAGGAAAATACAATGACAACCAAACTAATAATAATCTGGGATAAATTTGCTTGGATATTCTGTATCAGACTCGTATCTCTCTAATTGCTTGGTCCTGGCATGCATGTAGAGGTTTACGCATAATTTCTTTCAGTACTGTGCAATAGGGAATGGTATAGGCATTTCAGCAAATTGTTGGTGAAAAACATGCTCAACAAAACAAATCGTGAACATCCCACAATCACTGCACAAACAAACAAAATAAAACTAAAATCAAAACTAAAATCATACTAGATGTAATAATTAAATAAATGTAAACAATGTAAACCTTACTCCCCAATTTTTTCAGGTACCCCCTCTACAAATTTAAGATCAATTATATATTGTTCCTTCTTATTACGATACGGTTAACTCTCGAAATCAATATCAGCCCTATCCCTCCAAAAACTACTCTTAGACAGTATTGTGGGTATGATGAAAATATAAGGCTCACAGATATCCATAATTTTTGTTCGCATTTGTGACCTGTTTGGTTGCAGAGAATTGTAAACTTTTAAAAGTCTGCGATGCACATCAAATGTTAATAAAAACCAGTGCTCCAGATGAAAGTAGTATGCACACAAGCCAATCATGTTTGATGATAAAGCATATACTTTGTAACAATCTTATTCATTTATTAATAAAAAGTATTAATTTATTAAAGGCTTTTAATTATCTACATGATGCTGTTTTATAATATGTGATAAACCCATAGTTTTAAGCAATGCTTTTAGAATAATGATGATGATCATTCTAATGAGATCTAAATTCTTAGAAAGCTTAAAACTAAAATAGTTCCCAATCGTTGGATTACTAAATTGGGATTAGTGAATCCTGGATAGATTGGTACATACGTTGCTTGCTTCATTGGATGAGGATGATTGATCTTATGATCATTTGTGTGGAGACACTAAAGCAAGTATGTAGGTGCTTATTAGAGAATAAGTTCATTGAGCGTGGCTCGCTAAGGAATACCTAATGGAGTTTTACTTGCATCGTCATAGGAATTCTGTAGTGATAGTAGTAGTCTGAGTGATCCTTGGACTTGAGATCATCATAGTATCTTGTGTATGATGAGTTATACTTTGACTTATTCCTTAAGACCCTAGGGGTATATCAAAGGGTATGCTTGGGTATAATAAGTTGTACATGGAGATAATGTATGATCAATAAAGAATCTACCACTTATTAAAAGAGAGAGAAATGTCTTATGTGATTCGATAAATGACAACCCAAAGAGTCCTTGGCGAAGCGTAATGAAATTAGAAAGGAGATTCTAATTTGCATTATTTGGAGTTGTGCATTTAAGGATCAAGTACATATAATTAAATAAAATAAGACTTGACAATAATTCCATATCTTATATTTAATTGGGACATTGTATGGTGGAAGGATTGAATTGTCATGCGGTAACTATTTACTCAAAGGTTCTTTAATGATTAATGTTGAAATCTATATTATCTCGGAAAGTCGTTGATCGCTAGGGAGGCTTATCCCTATTGTAGAATAAATATTATTTATTTAAATAAATTAATTATTTAATTTATTTATTTAAATAAGATTAGAATTGTTCTAATTGATTTATTCACAACCAGCTTTAATATGGAGAACCTAAAAGGGTCACACCATAGAAGGAAGAATAATTATTTAAGAAGTTAATGGCATAATCGTAATAATATATTATGTATATTTAATTTAATCTATGGTGATAGAATAAATTAAATAGCTTAATATTTATTATTTAATATTTTAGAAATATTAAATATAAATTAATAAGAGGAGTCTTATTAATATTATTACAATTATTATTATTTAATTTCTAAAAGAGTTTAGGAATTAATTTAATATAAGTACTCTCATTTATTCCTAATTGGATTAGGAAGAAAAATTAGTTAAAGGAGTTTAATTAATTATCCCTAATAAGATTAGGGAGCTTAATTAATTAAAAAATTTAATTAATTAAATAAAACCCATTTCCTTAATTGTTAAGGTGGGTTGCTTACATCTATAAATAAGAGGAGTCTTATTATGGGTAAGGGGTTGTTGACTTTTTACAACATACGTAATTCCAATAGTTGGGAGAAAGACGCTTTTTTTACTATAGAGATGGAAAAACTAGGGTTTAGCCAACCACCCATCTTCTTGAATCCTTCTTCTTCCTTGGTGGATCACCTCTGAGGCCAAACACTTGGGTGGCTAACGTTGATCAAAGGAAGGAACCAAACCCTATGAATTCAAGTTGAACGCGAAAGGATTTGGAGGTGAACTTGTACCTGAGGAAGCTCGATCTTCAAGGGTATGATTTTATTCTTTATCTTTTCGTTTAATTAATAATTGAGCATAAAGGGTGATCCGGATATATGGTTTGTAAAATTTTAAAACTCTGATTTTTACACGTTTCCGCTTATTTTTGCAATTTGATTGCGTTCATGAATATTACAAACCTAACACCAGAGATGACATGTGAATGGGAAATAACACGTAATCAACATTGACCCATAGTGTGCTCACATGCAGGAACAATCCACGGATGTAGTCAGCAACATCACCCTCCCCCGACAATATACTTTTATCTGCATTTTTTAGAGTGTATTCATCATACAAAGCAGTTATCTTTGCATGAAACTAGTAGTCTGTGGTCATTACCCTTATGTGAACATTTTCAAAGTGTTTGGCCAATTTTTGGAAGTAGTATAATGCAATGTTGATGTGCTGAACAAAAAAAAAACAAAATCCATAAGATATAAATAGGTGCTAAAAAATATAACTCTATGCTAAAAGTAACTAGCACTATTAAAACTAGTTACTAAACCAGTTAACTAAGGTAACAATAACTATCACAACAGAATTTGAAAAAAAAAAGAACTCATATCATCATCTAGCCACTATCCAAGAGTCTTCAACTTGTAGAACCACATTTTGGAAGATATTGGGACAGACCCAAACATAAATGCAGGTTCAATCTTATCATTGTCTCCCAGGAATTTTTCAATCCTTCAATATAAAATCATATCAATATACACACTAACATTAAAAATCACCATATTAGTATACACACTAACCAAATCAGAATTGAACAGTCGTTAATAACCAATTTAATCAACCTCTACATTGTAAATAGTTACATGGTAACTAACAAATAATAAAATAGTAACCAAAACTCCACTTTGAGATCACATTAACAGTAACCAAAACATAATAAAATAGTAACTAGGTTATAATATAAGAGTAACCATAATTTGATAGTAACCATAACATACTTTTTCCTGTTGTTTAGGACAATCTTAAACCATTGATCAAATAATGCATATTCGTATTTTGATGGCATGACCATGCATACTTTGGGGAATGCAAAAAGACCTGTACATATTTGAGTAGCACCCACGGCAGTAGAAGATGAATCAGTAGATCTAAACTTTATTGTCTATGGAGTCCTCAAAATGACACTCTTTGCATGTTCATGAACTGGTCTACGACCGGGTTTATAGGCGCTTCTCTCCACCTCAACACACTGAGCTATGTCCTGAGTGGTTAATACCATTTGATCAAGTGCTGACATGCTTTCTGTCTCGATTTTATACCCCTTTATCAATTGACAAAAAATGTAACAGATACAATTAGATTTTCAACCCAAACACATGCACATAACTAATATATGCAAAAACAAATCCAAAATATAATATAATGCAGTAACCAACCCAACAGATGCATGTAACTAGTATATGCAATAACCAATCCAAACAACAATATAGTAACCAATGTATGAAGTAACAAAGATAATATAATGCAGTAACAAAAATGCTGTAATGCAGTAACATAAACTATAATGCAGTAATATCTATACTATAATGCAGTAACCAATATATGCAGGTAACTATTATCACCAGAAACCAATACAAACCGTATTTGAATAAAGAATGAATCGACTATAATGAAGTAACCAACTCAACATATGCAGGTAACTAAATATTTTAAAAAACACTGACCTCATCAGGGGTAAAAACAAACTGCTCTTTCCCATATGATATAATAGTAACCAACACATAATATAATAGTAACCAAATCATAATATAATAGTAACCAAAACATATTATAACAGTAACCAAACATAAACAACATGTAATCAAAACCAACATATGCAGTAACAAATCCAACATATACAGGTAACTAATTCTTTAAAATAACACTAACCTCAACAGCAACATAAAAAACAAGCTCTTTCCCAATTGATTGGCTTAATATATCAAAAGATGGCATGTCATTGTTCTTGCCAACCTATGAAAAATAAAAAATAACTAATTAATCATTAAAACAAAACACATATAACACATAAAAAAAAATAAACAAATATGTCTAACCTTGACATTATCTTCATCATCATTATTTTTTATTTCAAACTGATTCGACACATCCGAGCCATGACCTACATCATGGAACTCTTCATCATCTTCATCAATTTGAACCCCACCAAAACCACTAACATCAGCATCAACTTTTCCATAAAACTATTTTGCATCATCAGAACCTTTGACTACAACATCATCCTCAACAGACGTAACATCATCATCTAAATCATTAACATTACCAGCATCATTATCCTCATCCAACTCAATACCATCATCATCATCATCAATTTTGTTTCTCCCTTCACTAGAACTAGGGCGGCCATGTATCTTCTTTCTCAAAATCTTCTTTATGTCTTTGGAAATCTCAATATGAAAAACATGCAATTCACCTTTCAATTCAACCCCCAGCTTCTGAATTTCTTTCTTAACCTCCATCACCTTCTCTTCCAAAGGCCTCACCCGTGCATCAATAATTTTTTTCACATCAGAAAGTGAGAATCCAAAATCTTTATCCTTCCTGGATTTTTCCACTTTAATATCAGCAATATTAGAGCCACCATCATTCCCACTAAAAAAAATGAAAACCACCCAAATCCAAACGCTCCTTCTCATCAGCCGTAGGAATGAGATTTTGAATCATCAACTGAAACATATTAATAACAATAAATATATAATGACAAAAACATTGAACATATAAAAGAAAAAAAAACGATACAAAAAAAACCAAAAATTTAAGTCAGTAACCATATATATAGATAAAGGTAACCAAACATACTGTAAATGGTAACCAGCATACCTGACCAGAATAAAATACTAAATCATTCAACTTCTCATTCTTAGGAGCCTTCCCTAATTCCCTCCATCTAAATAATCTAACTTCTGATACATGATCATCAATACAGAAACCCCTGACTTTCAGTGTAGGAATTGTTTCAAACAAAAAAACTTGAAAAACATAGGGCGATCCATTCAACTTGTAAGATTTACAATAACTCTCCTTGTAAAAATTGTATATCACACCCCCCATTCTTACCCTTCTTTACATGTCTCTTCATAGAAAGCGATAATGAATTTATCGTCTGTTCAAATGTAAATTTTCCCCACGTATAACTTTCAAGGTCACTATAAGATAAAAAGTTAAACAAAGTTTCATCAACATAATTATTCGAGACAGTAGCTAGTATGAAATTAAAAACCAAGAATATGATGGACATCATGACAGCCTCATCATCATCATCAAAAATAACACTCCTATATATCCTCCCGATACTAGAACGGTTCACAACCTCATTTCAAAAAAACTTTTCCACCAACATATTTTTCATTCCCTTAAATCCATCAATATCCTCATCTCCTTGCCAACTCAAACCAGAAATCAAACAAAATTCTGGCAATCTAAATCTTACCCTTTTCTCACCAAACAGAAATCACATCTTTCCATTATCCCTTTGATAAACTTCTCTCACCAAAGCATGATGGATTATCTGTGAAAATATTTGGGGCTGCCCAACATCTAAAAATTTCCCAAAACAAGATAATTTAAACTTTTTAAACTGAACTTCAGATAACTTATTCTTCATAACACTTGGCACTTCCATATCAGCCCAATAAATGATTTTTGCTGTAAAATTATGATGGTGCTCCTCATAAAATAGATCCCAAATATGAAAATACAATACATTACGTACACATTAACAAAATAAGAATGGAACATTCGTCAAACTTTAAAACCAAAACTATACAATCAACAGTATCCAAATATACTAGCATTAGTAACCAAACAACATCAGCAAGTTACCAAAACCAAAATAATTTGACTCTATAATGTAACAAAGTATCTAGTAACCAAATCAGAAAATAATAGTAACAAAACCTCCACTCGGAGAGAACATAACCATTTTAACAAATACAAGTTGAACTTTCATCAATCTACAACTCTAGGGTAACAAAATCCATTTTAATAACTATATAATCAACAATATCCAATAATATTAAAATTAGTAACCAAAACTCAATTAGCAGCTTACCAAAACCAACATAATCAACCTCTATAATGTAAAAAGGTATCTAGTAACCAAACCAGAATATACTAGTATCCAAACCTCCACTCGGAGTGAAAATAACCATTTTATCAAATACAAGTTGAATAGTTACGACATTACAACTCTATACTAATAAAACACATTTCATCATCTATACAAAGGTACATATCCAAATATATTAACATTAGTAACCTAAACACAATCAACGGGTTACCAAAACAAAATTAATCAACCTATGTAAATGTATAAAAGTATATAGTAACCAAATCAGAATATAATAGTAACCAAACCTCCACTTGGAGTGTACATAACCATTTTAACGAATAAACATTAAGCAGTAACCAAATTGAACAACACCAGACACCAAAACAAATACACAAGTAACCAAAAATAACTAATAATTCTAGATTCCTAAAAAAAAATTAAAATAACAAACCTTAAGATATTTTTGGCGGGGAATAATTTTCCGGCTATGAGCATCATTTTCATCCTCTTTCCCAACTTTTTTTGGCGAACCTTCAAAATCAGAATCCAAATACATAATTTTCTTAGCCTTCTTAGACACATGTCTCCCCAATTTCTTATCCTTAACAGGTGATTTGACCACTAACATCTTCCCCTACTTTGGAGACTTTACCACAATATCCTTCACCTTAACATATTTCTTCACATCCTTAACATAATCATCATCCCTAATTCTTTTTCTCTTCCCATCACTCTTCTTATCAACCATTCCCTCCATACTCTTCCTCGTAGAAACCATTCTATACAAAAACAGAAGAAATAACAAAGCACAAAAAATGTAGTAGTAATAGAGGAGAAACCACCACACAACTTACGAACCACCACGAACTAAAGAAGCATACAGCAATGACGAAGATCTACCGGAGGGAGCGACCGACTCAATTTAGAAGAAAATAAGTTTGCTTAGAAAGTTCCCAAAATATAAAATAAGGGTTTCCAATTGAAAGAGATACGACAAATAAGATATACACGAAATTTAAATTAAAACACGATGCCCACAAAAACCGTGAACAATTTATTTTTGAAAAACCGATTTGCCACATCATCATCTCATTAAAGCACACACCTAAATTAAAGGAAAAACAAATTCATAATTGTGTAAATAAAATATTTAGATATATTAATTGTGTAAATATATTAGGTATGCACTTTTGTTGTAATTTTTTTTTTTAAAATGTACTAGAAAGTGTAATTGTTCCTATAATAAATGTAAAATATCCTCTCCGGCAAAAATATAAAAGATAATTACTAAAATCTTAAGAGAGAGCTTATTCTTTTGAGAAAAAATTTAGTCACTTATATATTAATATATAAATTTTTTATTATTTTTATATTAGCAAAATTTTAAAATTTTTATTTTCTCATATTTTAGAATTTAAAATGGTGAAGGTAAGTGAGCAAACTCAATTATTCTTTAAAATAAATTAAATTAGCGAGTCCTCTCAAAAATTGAGTGTTGTGTTTGATAAAATTGAGTAATTAAGATCTCGAATGGTTAATATATCATAATAAATTAGATCATTCTAGTAAAATAACATTTGAACTTAAAAAAGCTGTTTGGTAATTAAAAATTGTAAAACATCTAAATGACTTTTAATTTTAAAAATATCAATTTAAAATTATCTCAAATTGATTTTTAAAATCAATAATGATCTTAAAATTTGAAATAAAAGAGAGTACAATATTTATAGAAGCTCCATATATTTAAAATTTTATTAGGAGACAACTCTTAATGATTTAGATTTATATCTCTATCTTACCGATTAATTAAGAGACGATAAGATGTAAATAAAATTTTACTTAACAACTTTATTCTTTTACCAAATTAAATACGAAATTGTTAAAAAGTATTAAAAAGTAAATAAACGCCACCTAAGTTGTATCTCTATCAGGTATGGCCCATTGGGGTATTTGGTCTCGAAATGAACATGCAATCCCAAAGTCAAATGTGCTCTCCTTTCTATCTCACTTTTTATTTTGTAGTGACAAACTTCCCAATTTACTCGGAATATTGATATGGACTCAGTGGCAGATATATTTTTTTATAGGTATAAAGAGAGAGTAAATATATAAATTAATATTAAGGTGGCAGATTAATAGAAGAGTTAAATTTGGAGGGGACAAAAAAATTACATAAAACAATTCTAAATTCAAGTACAAAATCTTCTTAGTTTTAAAGCTTGGTGAAATTTTAAAAGTATTTTTTGTACAGTTTTTGGTTTTGAATGTTCATCAGCGTGTGAATTATGAAAGATTGTTTGATTCGAGTTTGAATTTTTTTTTTTTTATTGATTTTGTTGACTGTGGTTATTGTTTGTTTGGTTTGATTGGGTCTTTTTTGGGGTGTTTGATCTTCAATTGAAAATGATATCATTTTTGGTTGAGTAATTTCTGTCTTTTATTGAGATAACTTACAAAAATTTTGCCTTATTTTATAATGGAAAATGACAATGAGCCTTTAACAACCCCTCATTTTTAGTTGTTATAATTTTTGGTGTTCAGAGTATAAATTTGAATGGTTTGTTTCTCTTATTTCAAGTAAAACTTATTTAAAACTTATAGAAAGATACTAAAATTAGTTTATGCATTGAAATTAATTCATGATTTTGTTTGAATATAGAAAGCAAATTTGGTTTGAGACTTTGAGAATTTGGAGAATCATTCAAATTGAACAATGACAATCAACCGAAATAAGTTTTTAAATTGTATCTAAATATTTTTTATTTGAAATTTATTTTTTAGTTTGAATTATGAATATTTATTGTAATTTGTAAATATTATAATGATTACTTAATATTATGATTAGTTCAAGTTTTTTAATTTAATTTCAACAAACAAATTAATTAAAATTCGCTATTGTTGTGAAAAATTCCTAAATCCTCCCCAGGTAATGGACTTGTGGAGTATCTAAATAAGAAGTCGTAAACTAATGAATGCATAAATAATATACGACTAGCTAGTTGGTCCTTACAAATGGCATGTGTAATTATGATTTCATTTTCTCCTTTTTTTTAAAAAAAAATGAAAAATAAATCTTTTTTTGTTAATGTCAAATTTTATACGCATGACGAAATCACCAAAATAATAGACCAAAATCACGCTAACAAGTTGATGGAGTAGTTGATTGTCTTGTTGTGCAATCAAACTCACGAAAATATACACAGATAAACATACACACACCATTGTAAGCGATAAAATATGAATACAAGAATTTACGTGAAAATCCAATTGAAAAAAAATCACGGAGAGAGAGAGAGAAGAAATCCACTATAATAGTATGGAAAGTACAAATTGTTTATTTGTGTCATATGTTATTATCCCCTCTAACTCTTGCTTGTTGCTGTATTTATAGAAGTCATGTCCACCCAAATCCAACTAGAAGTAGGAGTCCTTTTCAGAATCATCTTATAACTGCAATTAATGATTGATTGCTTCCTTCTTAAGTTAGATTTCCTTATCCCACCAAATAAGAAAACACAATTTTACTTTAATAAAACTCTCCCACTATTTGAGCAAATAGATAATAAACGTATATGAGCTAACACCAACTCTGATCCATTAAATAGATTGGGCTACACCTTGGCTAGACCAAAATAATTATATCCCAAAATTGCCCCCAGTCTCTTATTTATAACGAACTTAAAATAAGAGAGTATACAAATTTATACTAACAAAAGATTCGTATCTGCCGAAGAAGAATTGTCACACCTAAACACCATACGCTGGAGATAATTGAACCTCAACACTACCGAAGATAGATAAATAATCTCCCTTAACACTACCGAAGATAGATAAATATCCGACCTTATCACAACCGAAGATGCAGATAATCAACTTTATCACAACCGAAGATATAGATTACCAACCTTATCACAACCTAAGATATAAATAATCGACCTTATCACAACCGAACATGTAGATAACCAACCTTATCACAACCGAATATATAGATAATCAACTTTATCACAACTGAAACATGTTATCCGTTTGGGAGGACGATAATCCATCCTGAAGGATGTCATTCGTTCGGGAGGACACTGGTCCGTCCCGAAGGATGTTATCCGTCCGGGAGGACGTTAATCTGTCCCGAATGATGTTATCCATTCGGGAGAATGTTGGTCCGTCCCGAAGAATGTTATTCGTTCGGGAGGACGCTGGTCTATCCCGAAGGCTGTTATCCGTTCGGGAGGACGTTAATCCTTCTCGAAGGATGTTATTCGTTCGAGAGGACGTTGGTCCGTCCCAAAGGATGTTATCCGTTCGGGAGAATGTTGGTTCGTCTCGAAAGATGGTATTCATACCAGGCTTGTATATCTTGCCCCCCTAGGTGGTAAAAATATAATTGATGCCTGAAAATCTTTTTCTTCTTTTATTTATTCGGCAAAACCAAGGAGAGAATAAAACAAGACACGATCTGTTAGTGCTGGAAATTGTTGACAATGATCAAAGCAGATTAATGTTCCAGAAGCAGATCAATATGCCAAAGCGGGTTGATGTGCCGAAGCGTATTGACGAGCCAACGATGGCTGACAATAAATCTAAATCCATTAAGTTCTCTTACTTTCGGAACTCTAAAAAAATCCCTTACGTATTTTTTCTCTCCGCCTATTTAATTTGATCATGAGGACCTGTGCAAAAATATGGGTCTCTAAAGGATAAAAGTGTCATCACGTTAAACTACATGTAATCACATATATGAATATGATGTATTACTTTGAATAAAGAAAATTAGTAATGTAAGTAATGCATAACGTTACAGTAGGATTTATTAGTTAAAAGTATAACATCATATTATGAAATTTATATTGCAAGTGAAGCAGTATTGTTAATCATGATGGTTTTATAAATTAATAAAAGAGAACCACTTATCTTTTAGGCATAGGATCTGCCTCCTTATCTTAGTAAGTCAATACAGAGATAGATTAATTGTGTTGGTGATTTTTCGAACAAAATTTTGGTTTCCTACAGACGACGCCAATGTTAACGCTAAATTTTGTACGCTTAACGAAATCACCAAAATAACAGACCAAAATCGTGCTAACAAGTTAATGGAGTAGTTGATTGTATTATTGTGCAATCAAACTCACGAAAATACACACAGATAAACATACACACACACCATTGTAAGAGATAAAATATGAACACAAGAATTTACGTGGAAACCCAATTAGGAAAAAACCACAGAGAGAGAAGAAATCCATTATAATAATATGGAGAGTACAAATTATTTATTTATGTCATATGTTATTTTCCTCTCTAATCCTTGCTTGTTGCTGTATTTATAGAAGTCATGTCCACCCAAATTCAACTATGAGTAAGAGTCCTTTTCAGAATCACCTTATAATTGCAATTAATGATTGATTGCTTCCGTTACAAGTTAGATATCCTTATCCCACCAAATAAGAAAACACAATTTTACTTTAATAAAACTCTCCCACTATTTGAGCAAATAGATAATAAACATATATGGGCCAACACCAAATCCGGTCCATTAAATAGATTGGGCTACACCTTGACTAGAATCAAATAATTACATCCCAACAATTATTAAAGCTGATTATTTTATGTAAGCAATAATTATTGAGTATCCCAAGTCATGGAGATTTTAACTAAACGCTCACAAAAATAAATAAAGTTGAATTAGTTAGGTATGAATTCATACTATGAAATTTTCAACACAAATTTGGCAATTCCAATTAAACTATTTCTGATCATGTTCCTAGCTAGGGTAGTAATTGAATCATGACAAGGACTAATTAGAATGACCAAGAAGAGAGAATGAATTAAAGAAGCTAGTCAAGTTTCCAAAAGATGATTTGTGCTTCTTGATTGACTTATGGAGACCTCCATCCACGTGCCTATTAATTTTCCTCAATGCATCAAGACATTTCTTTGCAGTGTCCATAGGTCCATAGCTTAATAAAGTGTTAAATATACTTCTGTTACATCAAGTATCATTATATTTATAATTTAGTTCTAAAAAAATTTGGACTTACAATTTACTATATAAAGTATATAATTGCATACAATATAGCTCCCAAATTCAGATTCCGACCAAAATTGGCCGAAATAACTTAATTGTCAGCAAGACAAATAGTATTATATGGTTTGACCGTATTAAAATATAGTTTGACTTACAATTTACTACATAAAATGCCTAATTGCATACAATGTCGCCCCCAAATTATTTAAGAAATTATTTTGATAATAAATAATTTAAAGGCATAATAATGTAAAAAAAATTAAAAAAATCTCATTATTTCTTCCCTAAACTCCTCCAGCACCATTTTCTTCCCTAAACTTCAATCTTATCTCAAACTTCATAATCACAACACAATAGATATTATATATATTACTAAAATAGAAAATCAAAAGTAAAATTTAAACATATTTCTAAAGTTGAAACAAACAAATTTCAAATTTTAGCACTATTTCTCCATCATCGATTACTCCACCAATTAAGATATGGATCTGCTCACTATCATCGCAACTCCAATGAAAATCTTTTGCAGAGCGTTTCCCCTAATACACCACAATTGGGTACCAATCGTCCGATTCGATGCAACTCAGTTGGCTGATTATTTTTCCCCCAACTTCATGTCGCGAGGTTGTTGTGCTAGTGGGAAGAAATAAAAGTGGAAAATATTATTTTTAATTTTTATTTAGTAAAAATTGAAAGTTAATATTGGTGTTTATCATTTTGGTATAATTTCTAGATTAATATTTTCAAAGTCAATATTATTTGGGGTGAATTGACTTTAGAATTATTTTAATTTGGGGAGTTAATTATATTTAGAAGTATTTTAATTTGGGACTAATTGTACTTAACATATTTTAATTTTGATTTAATTGTATTTTTAATTTTTAATGAAGTCAACCCGTGTATGAATATGTTGGTCGTATTACCGATCAATATATGCGTGCAAGTATACACGATCAACAAGTAATAAAGAGTAAGTAAAGTATCGTTCGAACGGAGAATTAACTAATAAATTTCACCAAGCATTAGCCCATAACCATTTCAGTCTTATTTAAACGAATGATACTATATATTTTTATGTAAACTATGAAATAAAATAAACCTAACTATTCCTAGAGTGAGACTAGATAATGAAGACCTGAGTTCATAATTTCATCTATTGACTCATTCAAATCCATACAATTCATGTTAAGCCAAACTAATTGTACCGATTTGTTAGTCGAGAACACAAAAGTAAAGTATAGCCATCTCTCGATGTACCATACCCATATCACATATAATCCACAGTTGATAGAATACACATAAACCTCCACATTACCTAAACCACTATATGTCTATGTAATTTATGAATAATTAGGGTTTAATCCCAAGTAATCAATTGACTACGAATGGTGCGTCGGTATATGTCTATCCTAAGCACAAATCATACATCCCAACACAATGTAGAATATACAATCATAAGCAATTAAGATCAGATCCAAACCATACTTCATCTCTCAAGTCCATATGGATTATCACAATAATTGATGGCCAATCCAATAAGCAATTAAGCATGAATCTTAATAGACAAACCTATAGAAATTAATAAGGCTATCAATGAAACATATCAGAAATAATTAATCCATAGAATCCATTACAATCTCAGAATAGTGTTTAAATCATAACTGAATTAAAGCTATCATCCACATATTGAATAAACATCATAAGATACAATTAGGAATCAAAGAGAGAGTAAGAATAGAGAATGGTAGTGCAAATCTGTTCTCTTGATCCAAGGTTGAATCTCCAATGCTTTCCAAACGTTTCAAGTCTTCAATCTAATCAACTCTAGAAATCACTACTCTAATATATTCTAATCTAATTATTCCAAGTTGAAGGAAGAAAATAGCATTAGCTTGAGCCCCCAAGGGGTGAAATCCCCTTTTTACATAATGATAATACGTCTAATATATATGCCCTAATTGAACCCCCCACACTTACAATTTAAAAATTAAAATAAAATTAATTAGCAGCTGCAGATGTCGTGCGCGGGCGCGCGTGTCCCCTTTGTATTCGTTGCGCGGGCGCGCGTGTATAAAGTCTTCTCAGTTTGGTTGATCACAGGGCGCCATGAGTTTTTTTCGTGTGGTAGCACGCCACGCTGCCTTTCTGCAGCTTGGAATTCGTGCTTTCTGCTCACCGCTTCATTCTTGTTCGTTGCTCATCCTCGTGTGTCTTTGCTTTATTCATTTGTCCACCAATGCTTGGTTTCTTTTCTCCACTTGATCCTCATGTTGTGCCTTCATTAATCACATGCCATCTACCAATACCGAGCTCATGCCATTTCCTGCACTTTTACACCAAAAGAGTTCTTAGTACATGCAATGCAAAATATCATGAAATGCAACTAAAAACACACTAAAATGTACTTGAGATGGGCATAGTTCTCGTGAATTGATATCCAATAAGTAGGTATAAAACCCACTTATCAAATACCCCCAAACTTGAACTATTGCTTGCCCTCAAGCAATGCATATAACATAAAACACTGAAAATGCAACTACAATGCTATGCAACTAAATCATGATGCAAACGAGTCTCACATTGTTCCAGCTATAACAGAATTTCAGTCCAAAATACCTCAGCGAATTATCCAGATTCAAGAATACAAATTTAAACCAAACTATAGGCATAATATCATGCACTCAGATAATTCATATATGCTATAGAGATGTTGTGTGTATGTGTTGTGTTCACCAAAACTTGATTTAAGCAAAGAATACACATGCTAAACTGCTCAAACCAGAAAATAACAGTCTAAATCAAGACTCATGTATACTTATGCAACAAAGACTGTATCAACATATCAAAACAAACTAAGGTTCAACAATGGGCTTAACTGCTTTATTGCTACTCACGAGGGCGATTTTCGCACTTTCCCGCGGTGTTTATTGCTATTTTACTTTTCTTTTTCTTTTTTTCTTTTTTTTTTCACAAGACTGTGCAATGTCTCATTCCATTAGGCAAACACTGCTACCCCTTAGCGAGCTTTCAACCAACGACTCCCAGACCATGAAAGACCTTAGGGCGCTAGGTGTTAAGACACCTCTACGAGCGTACTTACTCAAGTAGCAAGGGCCCCAAAATAAGACTAGCCACGTTATTGCTATTATTATTATTTTTATTTTTTTATACATAGCATACCTATGTTTTCCCAAAATTTGAATATCAGTGTTTTGCACAGTCTGAATCCATGTTCCACATATTTCTCTTTTTAAAACCACATTTTCTATTAAGCAATGCAACACATCATTCTTATGCCTACAAGCAATTGTGAACACAGCAGTGTAAACCAAAAGCATTTAATTAGCATTATGAATTTCATCGTGTAAAATATTATATCTCAGTTCATGTTATCCAAAATACTGAACAATCCTTCAAAATTCACTTTCATCATAGGCTAGACAAAATTTTCATAAAGTTAGAACTTGTGAGACATGCACTAAACATAAAATGCAACTAAACATATACTAACACAAGTAATAATGACTAAAAACCAAAAATATTTTTGCAATTTTTTTTTTATCTAACCATAAACATGCAAAATATAAACTAAACATGCACATACTATATGAAAATTTAAACTAAACATGCTAAACTAAACATGCACATACTATATGCAATTACACTACTACCCCAATACCCCCAAACTTATAATATTCATTGCCCCAATGAATGAAGGTATAGGGTTAGAGAAAACTCCCCTAGTGCTCAGCTGCACCACCCTTTTCGAGTGGTGAATCAAAGGTGGATATGGCACTACCGTCGAGCTGTGTGGCCACTCAAGCATGGTCCCTTGTTGTGCAAATGCCTCCGCCAATGACCTCGTCAGACCCGTAGCAAATGCTACGAAGTGTGCACTTTCTACCCAATTAGCACCAGTCAGTGGTGTGTCACGTAGTCTGAAAATTTCTCTGATTGCAGGTGGTCGGTAATCTATTTCAAATCCTCGAACCACAGATAGACCACTCATTGTGTCTTTATCATTAGCATAGAATTCACGGACTATACTCATCGGAACCGGTATAGGGGTTGCAGTCAAGCCAAACCAGACCCTCTCTTGAATCATATTCCATAACTGACCATCTTGCCTCTCAGGTTTGAAACCCCTTTCCTTTACAAACGTTTTAGCCAGGATTCTGTAATACTCTGTTTGGGCTGCCAGACTCAGAAATTTGGTATGATCCGCCACATCATCCCCTTGACTGCTAGAGGAAGACGATGATGATGAAGAACTCGAACGTGCTCTCTTTGGACCCATTAGAAATTGATAGAGCAGATGAAGAGTACTTTCCTGATACTGATTGATAACCGGTTGGAATAACCCCTAAACTGATTTTTGCACAACCCAATCGGAAACCCTAACTTTATAATGCAGTGTAGAGATTGAATAGAGGTTGAACGTTGTGGGTAGAATCGTGTGTGATCATGCGGTGGAAGAGATTGTAACTGATGAGAGATTTAGGAGACGTGTGTTTGTGGGAGAACAAGTGAAAACGCCTTCTGTTAATTCAATTGAGAGACCAAATGAGCCACAACACGTTTTTAAAACTAAAAAAAAATTTCAATGTCGATTGTATCGTGCGCGCATGCGTTTCAAAAGTAGATGTGGCGCGGTAGCGTTTTGCTTTCTTAAGATGTCCATGCGTGCACATGAAGTCCGAATCTGTATTGCTAATTTTCATTCTCAATGTTGTAAGGCAGTCCTGCAGTCACTCCCAAAATACCTACATAGACATCAATAAACACTGTCAAGGCATGAATTACTGAGTAAGCATGAATATCTAACTTAATACCATAATTCCGATGCTATGCACAGACCTACTCATATCCAAATGCAACCACTAAGATATTCATGCAAAGCTAATCTACCATCACAATAAAAAAATGCAATTGAACTAACAAAAGCAACCTAAACTGAATAAGTTAAAAGTAGATATAGAAACAATGGGTTGCCTCCCATCAAACGCTAAGTTATAGTCAATTAGATTGACTCTTTTCTTGACACCGCTATCCAATTCCTCTACGATAAGCTAGGAATCCTCCATCCATTAGAATTGTAATGTACGTAGGTAGGTTCCCCGTCTTGCGTGTCTATGAATTGAAACAACCTAGCATATTTCCTGTACATGACGCCCCCAGTTCTATTGCATAGCTAGGTGCTTCGTCCGTTGTATGTGTGAATAGATTTTTGCATTGAGGCATGAAAGATTCAATGGGCTTTTCTTCTTCTATTATCTCTTCCTTTGCCCACCATGGTTTGTAAGAGGCCTCATAATCGCAGAAATTCTTGCTTTAGATGTGACTACCAAGGGGACATGGGTGTGCAAATTTCACTGAATTTTTCAACTCTAACTGAGAAGGCACTTGGGGTATAATACAAGTTGGCTCATGTTCTTCATTTTCCATACCCCCAGTTGTCTCCTCAATGTCCACTCCTTTCAGTTCATTTAGTGGCATGTACACTTCTGGCTCTCCATCAATTTCATCATCCATGTTATAGCACCAATTGTTTGGAGGGCGTTTATTCAAGGCTTCGAACATTTGATCCATCTGATTATGAAGATTTCGAATTGAAATCTCTTGCTCAATCATCTTCTCCTCAGTTGATGCTATAAATTTGAACCACAATTCCTCCAGTCTTGAATTATCTTTCTCAGTTTCGAAATCCATGTATTGAGGACCATTCATTGACGAATTAATGAGTTGTTCCATCTGTTTGTTAAGATTTTGGCTTGATAACTCCTGACTCATCATCATCTCTTCATGGTCTGCTATGATTTTTGACATGAATTCTGTAACACCCCAGTCCCACATTGGAAGATAGGGGAAAAATTTGTCTGCATATAAGGAAATAAGTTACTACCAATAGTACCTTCAAGTCATGACCTTTTGGGTGAGCCTATGGTGGGCTAAGTTGACCCAAGAAGATACTATTGGACCAATAGTTTGAGGTCTTATTTTGATGGATTTGATTCGATTCGGACTTGGGATTTGACCCGGGTTGTTACATATGGTATCAAATCCGACTCTCGAAAGCTCAGGTCGGGTTATCCAATCGGGTTGGCGGAGGTGGGGACACGAAGGCTGGTGGTATTATCCCACAATGGAGAGATGAAGGTCCGGAGGTGGGGACACGAAGCCAGCCGGTATTATCCCATAATGGCTAGAGAGACAAAGATCTTTGGGTCCTGTGTGCTCGATTCTGAAGGGGACGTCAAAAATTTAAGTGGGGGAGTTTGTAACACCCCAGTCCCACATCGGAAGATAGGGGAAAAATTTGTCTGCACATAAGGAAATAAGTTACTCCCAATAGTACCTTCAAGTCATGACCTTTTGGGTGAGCCTGTGGTGGGCTAAGTTGACCCAAGAAGATACTATTGGACCAATAGTTTGAGGCCTTATTTTGATCGATTTGATTCGATTCGGACTTGGGATTTGACCCGGGTTGTTACATGAATTCCTTCAACCTTGAATTTTCTTCTTGTTGCATTGGAGGTGGATATGAGAAATCTAATGGATATGTTGGACTTGAGATGTAGTATTGATCTTGATAGTTATAACCCCATTCATAATCTGGGTGATACCCCCAACCTTGTTAATAATAAGGATAAACATTGTTGTTGAAGTAATCACCCCCAAACTGCACTTGTCCAACCTTGATGTTGCACTGATAACTCGGATGCTCACCATCACAGTTTCCATATGTAACAACTATCTCTCGAGTGCGTTGGGCAATAATATCCAACCTCTCCGAAAGTGTTGTAATTTGTGCTGACAATGTAGACAATACATTGAGTCCCTCAGTGCTTGTGTCCCTTGGTTGAATCATATTTGCATAAGGCCAATGATAAGCAAAGTCACCCATGGTACCTGAAAAGAGAGAAATATAAAAAGATAATTAAAACAAACCCAAAAAAAATGTTTAAATTAAGACCAATTTGATTGAAATTAATGTTGGCAAAAATTTATTAAGCTTAATTCCCAAGAATGGCCTTAAAAACTTGTTGGTCGACATTAGATCAATATATGCGTGCAAGTATACACGGTCAACAAGTAATAAAGAGTAAGTAAAGTATCGTTCGCACGGAGAATTAACTAATAAATTTCACCAAGCATTAGCCCATAACCATTTCAGTCTTATTTAAACGAATGATACTATATATTTTTATGTAAACTATGAAATAAAATAAACCTAACTATTCCTAGAGTGAGACTAGATAATGAAGACTTGAGTTCATAATTTCATCTATTGACTCATTCAAATCCATACATTTCATGTTAAGCCAAACTAATTGTACCGGTTTGTTAGTCGAGAACAAAAAAGTAAAGTATAGCCATCTCTCGATGTACCATACCCATATCACATATAATCCACAGTTGATAGAATACACATAAACCTCCACATTACCTAAACCACTATATGTCTATGTGATTTATGAATAATTAGGGTTTAATCCCAAGTTCTCAATTGACTACGAATGGTGCGTCGATATATGTCTATCCTAAGCACAAATCATACATCCCAACACAATGTAGAATATACAATCATAAGCTATTAAGATTAGATCCAAACCATACTTCATCTCTCAAGTCCATATGGATTATCACAATAATTGATGGCCAATCCAATAAGCAATTAAGCATGAATCTTAATATACAAACCCATAGAAATTAATAAGGCTATCAATGAAACATATCAGAAATAATTAATCCATAGAATCCATTACAATCTCAGAATAGTGTTTAAATCATAACTGAATTAAAGCTATCATCCACATATTGAATAAACATCATAAGATATAATTAGGAATCAAAGAGAGAGTAAGAATAGAGAATGGTAGTGCAAATCTGTTCTCTTGATCCAAGGTTGAATCTCCAATGCTTTCCAAACGCTTCAAGTCTTCAATCTAATCAACTCTAGAAATCACTACTCTAATATATTCTAATCTAATTATTCCAAGTTGAAGAAAGAAAATAGCATTAGCTTGAGCCCCCAAGG
Source organism: Panax quinquefolius (assembly GCA_020205615.1). Lineage (NCBI taxonomy): Eukaryota > Viridiplantae > Streptophyta > Magnoliopsida > Apiales > Araliaceae > Panax > Panax quinquefolius. The sequence goes on from CM035154.1 coordinate 76,430,437, forward strand.
GGTGGAATCCCCTTTTTACACAATGATAATACGTCTAATATATATGCCCTAATTGAACCCCCCTCATTTACAATTTAAAAATTAAAATAAAATTAATTAGCATCTACAGATGTTGCGCGCGGGCGCGCGTGTCCCCTTTGTATTCGTTGCGCGGGCACGCGTGTATAAAGTCTTCTCAGTTCGGTTGATCATTTGGGCGCGCGAGTTTTTGCCTATGTAGCCGCGCGGCTTCTGCAGTTGGAATTCTGTGCTCTGCTGCTGTTTCATTCTTGTTTTGCTGCTCATCCTTGTCATGCTGCTCTTGTTCATTTGTCCACCAATGCTTGGTTTCTTTTCTCCACTCGATCCTCATGTTGTGCCTTCATTGATCACATGCCATCTTCCAATACTGAGCTCATGCCATTTCCTGCACTTTTACACCAAAAGAGTTCTTAGTACATGCAATGCAAAATATCATGAAATGCAACTAAAAATACACTAAAATGTACTTGAGATGGGCATAGTTCTCATGAATTGATATCCAATAAGTAGGTATAAAACCCACTTATCAGAATACGATCAAACCGTATTTTCAAAGTTAATATGAATACTTTGGGGGCATGATTGTGAATTTGATGGTACTTAGTGTAATAGAAGTGTATTTAATCCTATTAAATACTTAAGACCCAATTAGATTCTTAGACGGGTCGGGTATTCCGACTAATTTTGACCGAATTATGAAATTAGGGTCGAGATTGTATCAAATTAGATATTTTATGTAATTATAAGCCCAAATTGTTTGAGAGCCAAATTATAAATATGATGGTACTTGATGTAACGAAAGTGTATTTAGCCCCCCACCTAAAAGACTTGTTAAGCTTACTCAAACCAAACCCCATTCACAAATTAATATAGGTTGAATTACATATATTTCCTTTAAACTTGGATCCGGTTATGGTAAAATTGTCATATCACATATCATTATAAATTTTTATAGTTTTTTACTAGATTGGTTATAACAAAAGTTACATTTTTAACTTTAACATCCTGTTTGTGGGCCAACACACTACAACATTTGTTATAAACAAAAATATATAAAACTCCATGATAATATGCGGTGTGACAACTTTATTATTACCAGATCCCTTAAATTTGCATTAATTTCATATCATATTTGCACTTATAAAATGTAATTAATGTTATAAAATGAGCAAACAGTTCGGGCTCAATTCGTACTCGCTCGACTAAAAGTTCGTTTTTAGCTCGACTCGAAACATAAATGATTCAAATATGAGAAAAATCTAAAATTCGATAAATTACTCGAACCTCCACAAATTGAAATTTTTTATTAATACTCGGATCATATTCGTTTGAAAAGTTCAAATTGCTCGGGCTCGATTCGAGATCGTATTCGACTTAGTAGCTAAACGAGACTCAATCAAACCTTACTTTATACTCAATAAATTTTGTGAACCAAATTTGAACAACTTAAATACTCGGTTCGAATCGGTTCATTTACACTCTTAGTTGTAATGTTTAAATGTCTCTTGTTGGTACTTACACTTTCTGTTCGTCATGTGCTTGAGTAAGACAAGTTATTCTCTCATATTATGAATGTCGTGTATTAACGCCAAATTTTGTACGCATGACGAAATCACCAAAACAACGCTAACAGTTACTGGAACAGTTGATTGTATTGTTGTGAAATTAAACTCAAGAAATACACACAGATAAACATACACATATCATTGTAAGAGATATAAAATAGGGACACAAGAATTTACGTGGAAACCCAATTGGGAAAAAACCACGGAGAGAGATAGGAAATTAACTAAAATAATATAGAGAGTATAAATTATTTATTTGTGTCATATGTTATTGTGTTCTTCCCAAAACCATCGATTATTACTGTATTTATAGCTTTCATGTCCACCCGAATCTAATTAGGAGTAGGAGTCCTTTTTAGAATCACCTTATAACTAGGGGTGTGCCTTTATTTCGGTTTATTCAGTTTTTGACCTAACCGGACCGATGCCTCGAACCGTGGGTTCAGATCAATATATCTTAGGTTGATGCACTTATAAAAAAAATCGGTATGTCTTGCTATTAAATCAGATGTCGGTTTTGGTTCCTTGTTTTCTTGGTTTGGTATAAACTGGATCAGACCGGTCTGTACCGGTTTTCTAATTTTTTTTTTTTATTAATAAATAATTAATAACAATAATAATAAAATAATGATTATAATAATAAAAATAATAATAATAAAAAATAATAAAAATAATAATAAAAATAATAAAATAAAATAATAATAAAAATAATAATTATATTAATTTTTGGTAAAAATCTGTACTTAATCGGTATCACGGTGGGTTGATATCTCTAGGTCCAATCGATCTGCAAATAGCATTCAGATCAAGATTTGACGGTTTTAGTGATCTTGGTTTCTAAGATCTGGGTCCAGAAAAATCGGTTGAAAACCCCTACTTATAACTGCAATTAATGACTGATCGAATCCTTCCCAAATTAGATCTCCTTATCTCTTCCAAATAAAGAAACACAATCTTACTTTAATAAGAACCCTCCCACTATTTGAGCAAGCTAGCAAAATAAATGTATAAGAGCCAACATAAGATCCAGACCATTAAATAAATTGGGCTACTGTGACGCCCCAAAATAGGTATACATCACCCATTCTGAGTCGCCAAATACATGGTACAAAAAACAACTATAACTTCATTATTACAATTGTCATACAAAATACGACAACACATATACTGTGAGTTTAAATATAAATATTGTCTTCTAGACAATATTCACACTCAAATAAGTTCTCATTATAATTCTTGATACACTATTTTACAAAATAGCAAGGACTACTAAAATAACCGGCTTGAAACATCACTCCACACCCCGACTAGTTTCCTCTATATTCTCGCCTCCTGAGAAGAAAAATGGAACAAAAAGGAAAAGGGTGAGCTCAACTAGCCCAGTAAAGAATATTATGAGTAAGATAATGTAGAACAAATTATCGTTAGCCTTCAATAAATCAGATAAAATATAATGGACAACTAGTTTTAGATCAATATTCGCAGCGAAAATAACAACTCATTAGAAGAGTTAATTAGTAGAGAATGAAATCTATTATCATCTATGAATTTAAAAGTCCATCATCAATATTTTATCCCTGTAACATCAATCAATATACATCTTTGCACTACGGGCCAAAGATATTCATTTGTATCACCAGTTGGTCATGTTCATCTCAACACCTGTTCATCTTTGCACAACGGGCCAAAGATATTCATCAGGTAATCATTCATCTTTGCACTACAGGCCAAAGATATTCAGTTATATCACCATTTAGGACTGAAGATGATGAAAAATATCTTAAAGAAAATGAATCCAGTGAGATAACAAATCAAAGATTAGGGATTCATACTTTAGTTTATCCAAGTTCAAAAATACTCCATAATAATCAATTGTGGAGCAAAATTCAAGAACGAAGATCAAAACATGAATACAATTAAAGATAGTAACCATAATAGACAACTTCGACAAAAAAAAGAAAATTTTATTTTTTTTGTGAATAGTGTTGTATTCGTGAATAGTCTTGAGTATCGTGAATAAGTAACTCCCAAAGACGAAAAAAGGTAGAAATTTCACAAGAAAAATCATACTTTGTGAATAGTACCGTATTCGTGAATAGTGCCGTATACGTGAATAGTAACCTCAACATGAAAAGGTAAAAATTTCATAATAAAATTCATACAAATATTTCGGTATAATGATATTGAAAGAATATCATCATTTAAGAAGAAAATAACATCCCTTACCTCAAAAGAATAGTACTTCTGGCTGAAATATCGAATATAACGCTGAAGGAAACATGCACTGAATAGCAACTCTCAAAGTATCTAAATACTCACAAAATACGCTCGATATTATAGAGAGAGAAAACTTCAGATTCTGGTGTGATTTTTAATTCTAACTAAGCACCCGATTTATAGGAAAATGCCAGAACGTCAAAGCAGACTAAAATTTAATAAAATAATATTTTATAAAATTTCAAAGCACATCATCTTTGCCCAATTTTAGCACACCACTAGTGGGGTCCACCAATTCAACATTTTTCCACAACAACCAAAAGTGGGGCCCACCCATGTTTTTAATAAAAATATTTATTTTTGAAACTTCAATAATTCATAATAAATAGTCCTTTTATCAGAAAAATACGAATTTAATGTCCATTCCATAGGAAATTTAATTCTCAACAACTTTGTATAAGAAAGTTTTTTCAAATTCCAAACAGAATGACCGAAATTCACATACGGATGATTTTTAATACCTTTATTTTGACAAAATATTGATAAAATACCTCAGCATTAAATCCTTCATTTATATCCACATACAATAAATATTTCCTTGTCATATAAATTAATAATTAATTATTCACAAATAATATTTCAGAATCACAATAATGACAACCAGGTCGTTCCCAGGAAAGAAGAAGGCTTTCCGATAATGATTTCTCCTTACTGGCGCGCAATTAGGTGACCAAACCCCTTTCCTAGACAGAACTTCCTTAGACATTGCCAATAATGCTATCTAATAATATTATTCAAATAATATGAATTATTGATCTAATAATTGGAAATACTGTGCAGTGACAATTATTGAAACAACAATAATATAAAATATTAACGTAGCAATTATTGAATCAATAAAATAAAATATTGAACGATAATTCTTCAGATCAATTATTGAGTAGTGCCTTCTTACGTAAGAATCAATAATCCAAAAATACTTTGTAATACCGCGTGCTATCTTGTGCAACCACCAGACATTGTACTTTAACCACCGTGTATTCCAATGATGTTAATTGGTGACAACTACGCCGTTATTTATAAAAAAACTCATACTTGTCATTTTCTTCATTCGACAGTTATTCTATTATGGGGCCCACAAATGACTGCGCCGTCATACGAATATTCTTTGACAACAAGAATATTCCACAATCAAATGAATATTCTCCGACAAAAATGAATATTTTATAACCACTTGCTTATTTTGCAAAATTTGCACATTTTACCTATAACCAAAACATTATATCAAATTAACACCTTATAATTTCAAAATAATGAATAGAAGAAATTCAATTTTATTTATAAAAAAGTTGGGGTCTTACAACTACACCTTGGCTAGACACAAATAATTACATCCTAACATTGCCCCTAGTCCTTTATTTATAAGGAACTTAAAATAAGATAGTATACAAATTTATACTAACAAAAGATCCATATCTGCCGAAGACGAACTATCACACCCAAACGCCAAACGCCGAATAGAAACTTTCGGCTCTCAATATTGTCATCCCACTCCTCTATTTAATTCTAAGATAGATAAATAATCGCCCTTATCACTACCGAAGATATATAAATAATCGACCTTATCACAACCGAATATATAAATAACCAACTTTATCACAACCGAAGATAAAGATAACCAACCTTATCACAACCGAAGATATATAACCAACCTCATCATAATCGAAGACATTAAATAACCAACCTTATCACAACTGAAGATATAGATAACCAATCTTATTATAGTTGAAGATATATAACCAACCTCATTACAACCGAAGAAATAAATAACCAACCTTATTACAATCGAAGATATAGACAACCAACCTTATTACAACTGAAGACATAGATAACCAACCTTATTACAACCGAAGATATAAATAAGCAACCTTATTACAACCGAAGATATGGATAACCAACCATATTACAACCGGATATATGTAACCAACCTTATCACAACCGAAGACATAAATAACCAACCTTATATATCACACCCGAAGACATAAATAACCAACCTTATCACAATCGAAGATATACATAACCTACCTTATTACAACTGAAGATATATAACTAACCTCATCACAACCAAAGACATAAATAACCAACTTTATCACAACTGAAAATATAGATAACCAACCTTATTACAATCGAAGACATAGATAACCAACCTTAGTACAACCGAAGATATAAATAATCCACCTTATCACAATTGAAGATACAGATAACCAACATTATTACAACTGAAGATATATAATCAACCTCATCACAACTGAAGACATAAATAACCAACCTTATCACAACCGAAGATATAGATAACCAACCTTATACCGCCTTCATTGCCTTCCTGACCCCTGTGGGAAGTATCAGATAGAGGTTCCAGAGAACTGAATTTATTCGTTCTGAAGAACGTTATCCGTTTGGGAGAACGGTGGTCCTTCCCGAAGGATGTTATCTGTTCGGGAGGATGTTGATCCGTCCCGAAGGATGTTATCTGTTCGACAGGATGTTGATCCTTCCCGAAGGATGTTATCCGTTCGGGAGGAACAAAGCATCTCCCGAAGGATGGTTATCCGTTCGGTAGGAACAAAGCCTCTCCCGAAGGATATTTCCGTTCGGGAGAAACAAAGCCTCTCTCGAAGGATGTTTATCCATTCGGGAAGAACAAAGCCTCTCCCGAATAATGCTCTGTTCGGGAGGAACAAAGCCTCTCCCGATGGATGTTTATCCGTTTGGGAGGAACAAAGCCTCTCCCGAAGTATGTTTACCTGACCTTATACTGCCATCTGACTTTGTACTGTCATCCAACCTTATATCCCCATAATAGCCTTCTCAACCCGTTGGGAGGCTTTGATCCGACTTTATATTTTCCAATATAAATAGTCGAAGACATGATGAAGCCGATGTGATATAGTCTGAAGCAAACTGCAATTATTCGAAGAGGGTTGTTGTTGCCCGAAGTGAGTCGCCATTACCTGGAGCGTCATCTACTATCATATTAAACTTATATATTCTGCTCAGAGATTTTCTTCTTGCTAATTTTATCGTTGTTCTGAAGAGTGAGACAATAAGTGCTAACCGAAGTGTTAAGAGATGTCTGGATAAGTGTTTTGATTGCCGAAACATATATTTGTTGATGCATTACGGTTCTGATTTGGTTTCTAAAATCTCTGAATAAGTTTGCTCGCAATGGCCCTAACAAGCACCCGATCCGCCTAGGCATCTTTTGGCAGCCAGAACCTCCTCATAAACCTGTCGCTACTCCTCTCCATGTGGTGCCATTTTTGGCAATCAAATCTGTACCAATACCTTCAACAAATATATTAGGACCAACCACTTCCGCCGTTATCTCTCCTCGATCAAATTTTGTAATTTGATAAGAGAGAACCACTTATCTTTTATATGTAGATCAAACTGCCTCCTTATCTTAGCAAGTCGACACGGATCGAGATAATCAATTGGTGTTGGTGATTTTTCGAATAGAATTTTGATTTCCCACAGACGACGCCAATGTTAACGCTAAAGTTTGCACGCATGAAGAAATCACCAAAATAGTTGGCCAAAACAACGCTATCAGTTACTAGAATAATTGATTATATTGTTGTGAAATCAAACTTACGAAATACACACAGATAAACATACACACATCATTGTAAGAGATATAAAATATGAACACAAGAATTTAATTATGAAAACCCAATTGGGAAAAAACTACGGAGAGAGATATGAAATCCACTAAAATAATATTGAGAGTACAAATTATTTATTTGTGTAATATGTTATTGTCTTCTCCCCCAAACCCTTACTTATTGCTGTATTTATAGCTATCATGTCCACCCGTATCCAATTAGGAGTGCAAGTCCTTTTTAGAATCACCTTATAACTGCAATTAATAACTGATCGATTCCTTTTCAAATTAGATCTACTTATCTTCTCCAAATAAGAAAACACAATCTTACTTTAATAAGGACACTCCCACTATTTGAGAAAACTATCAAAATAAATATATATAGGCCAACACTAGATTTAGACCATTAAATAAATTGGGCTAAATCTTGGCTAGACCCAAATAATTACATCCCAAAATCTTGTTTGTTTAGATTGAAAAAAAAAATATAACTAGATACCAACGTTTAACCCACTGGCATACATCTTGAATATGGGACTTTGTTAGTGTAGAAGTTGCCTTGGGCTTAATACTCTTCCCATTGATGTCTCGTAACTCTAGTTCTGCATGCTTGCAATACACTTTTAGATCCTTCCTTATTCCTATTGTCCTTCATTTTACCTTTGATTTCAAATACATTTTTATTGCATGAATCACGTCAAGATTGTGACGAATTAAAAGTAAACGCCAATAAAATATTCCCACATGATGCAACTTTTACCCAGTTATGTTATTTGCCATAACTGTATTTTTTACCTTTATCACCAATCTTTTTAAATGTAGTAGATGATAATTTTGATACACGCTTGGAAAATTTCTTCACTAGGCAAAATCATAAATATACATTTAGGTTGATCTCCTACATAGAAAGCAAAATCTAGTCACATACTAAAGTAAGGAATATCATCTTCTTCATACTCCTAAAATTAAACATATTATGATAAGAAATTATTATTCGCTTCTACATCTTTTAACATTAAACGGTGAAAATTTTTTAAATAACAATTCGTTAAAATTTATTTAATAGTTTTTGCTTCATCTAATATGTTTTGATCTGAACCATCCTGTGGAATTCTAACCGTTATATTTGAACTATGAACTTTTCGACTGTGAACATCTTGGAATTTGAACCTTATAATTGGACTATGAACATTTTGACTTGAACTTTTCTATTTAAACTGTGAACATTTTAGACTGTTAAATATTCCTTGTACTATGAACCTTACCGTCGAACTTCCTATATATGAAGTTTGGACAATATCCTTGGACTTAAACTCATTCCAATATTTTGGACATCAGGTTGACAATTTGAACATTATTGAACTATAAACAAATTAAATTATTCCTTAAATATAAATAAATTGCAAATCTCCAATATTCAATCATTGTTTTATTATTCATATTATTTCTGTTTGTTCTTTATTTTTTGTACTAATCATTAGGACTCAAGTTGTTATGAATGTCTTTGGTCTGGGTGCAAAGATAATATATGGTTGTTGAGTTTTTAGCTTATGTGGCAAAGACACGTGGTGAAAGTTCTCTTTGGTCTTGGTGCAAAGAAGAATTGTTGTCTAACATGATCATGGCCATTGGTTTTACGGTTGATGGAATCTTTAGGATGCATTTTAAATTGGATAAAATAATAAACATTATTGTCTATTTGACTCTCTAAATAGATTTCTTATTCCGCTGAAAGTATTTGTTAAAAACTTATGTTATTTAACATTTTATAAATCTCTGATTTATAACTGTTGAAGGTTAAAAATAACTTTATTCTTCTGTTATGCTAGTCATGATATTCTTTACTATGTTATTTGAGTTCACCCTTTTGTTTTAATTCTTTCCAGGCTAAATGACATTAGTGTCCCTCCAAGTTACCCACCACTTTTAAAATCGTCCATAAAGTTTATTGTTCGCCAATTAAGTCCTTAAAATGACATTTTTTTGTTGATTTCATTTCTTTTACTCGATCAATTTGGCTGTAACCCGACCCATTTTGACCAAATTTTAACTTAACCCGGCTCAGTTTGACCTGACCTCAATTTCTGTAATTCAATTTGTTTTTTTTACAAAAATACAAAAAAAGTTTTAAAATTATTTTAAAAATAATATTTTATTTTTAAAAGATATATCTTTATTCTTTTCATATCCCGATGACTTAGGTTAAAAACAACCTTGGATGGTCGCACACCATGCAATGTGTGTTGTCTTCATTTTCACTTTCATTGTATTAGATAATTAAATACAACATATTGTAATATCCTTTTAATTAAGTGTAATCCCATAGTTCTTGCAATTAGTATCCTTGAAATTAATTGTAATCCCATAACTCTAGCAATTAGTATCCATGTAATTAATTGTAATCCCATAATTCTAGGATAGTTTCCTATTTAGGTACTTGGGCAACACTCAATCTTGTATATATATATATATATATATATATATATATATATATATATTCATTCTTAATCAATGAAAAAAATCAAGCCATTGTTTCTCAATATTTCTCTCTCTATTTTCTATATGGTATCAAAGCTCCCACGTTCCTGACCTGTTTCTTCCTCTCTTGTTTTTTTTTGCTCATAGTTCTTCTTCAACCATAATGGCTTTCGAAGAAACTTCTGCATCTTCCGCTACTTATACCACCATTCAAAATACCCAAGACCCAAATAATCCACTTGTTACCATCAACACTTCAAACATCACAAAATTGACCACCACCAATTACATCACGTGGAACCTCCAAATCCGAAGTCAATTAGAAGGATATGATCTCTATGGATTTCTTGACGGGTCTCATCCCAGTCCCCCAGCAACAGTCACTGCTAATGGTAAGTTTGCTCCAAATCCAACTTACACAACATGGAAGCGCCAGGATCGTCTTCTATTCAGTGCACTACTCGGTGCAGTTTCTCTACCTATTCAACCTCTTCTTGCCCGCACTACCACCTCTCAAGAAGCCTAGACAACCTTGGCTAACACCTATGCCAAACCATCCCGTGGTCACATCAAACAAATTAAGGACCAATTGAAACACTATGCCAAGGGTTCCAAGACGATCTCCGAATATATGCAATTTATAAAGAATAGGGCTGATGAACTTGCTCTTCTTGGCAAACCCGTTGATGAATAAGATCTTATTGATAAGATTCTTGATGGTCTTGGTGAAGAATACAAAGGAATTATTGACGCAGTTAATGCACGTGAGACACCCATCTCCTTTGCTGAAATTCATGAAAAACTCATTAACAAGGAGGCATCTCTCCAACAATCACATGCACCTCCGTCATTCCTTCCGGCGACCTCCAATCCTATCAACAAACGAAACAATCACTCTTGGCGACCTTCTCCCCTTCCTTGGCGTCCTTCCACAGCCACCTTTCACAATCAAGGACAACAATCTACTGTTCCCCGTAATGATCGACCTCCACTACGTCCATATCTTGGGTATTGCCAAGGTTGTGGTATTCAAGGACACATTGTTAAAAAATGCTCCCTTTTTCATCTTGTCAACGCCCAATCCTCGCTGGCTCCATCGGCATCACGTCCACTAGCTCCGCATCCTGCTACTCCATGGCAACCTCGGGCACACTTTACATCTCTTGAGAACACCGACACTCCCACATGGCTACTTGATAGTGGGGCGTCACACCATGTTACCATAGACTTGAATAATCTTTCACTTCACACTCCTTATGCAGGGTCTGATGACGTTATGATCGGCGATGGCTCGGTCTTCACATTACCCATCTGGGTTCCACCACACTTCCTACCCCTACTACGCACCTTCAATTTACATAATATCCTTTGCGTGCTAACATGAAAAAAGAACCTTATTTCTATATATCAATTTTGCAATACAAATCATGTTTCTATTGAATTCTTACCCACTATTTTTCATGTGAAGGACTTGAGCACGGGGGCAATTCTTTTAACGGGAAAGTCTAAAGATGGTGTATATGGTGGCCACCTCCTCTCCACAATTACTGCGTCTCCATTTCATTGCTTTTTCGGTCAAGACCACTTCCTCCTCGAGTGGCACTCTAGATTAGGTCATCCATCATCACATATTCTGCAGCATGCTATGTCAACATTTTCTTTACCTTACTCTATCTCACATAAGTCTCATTGTAATGCATGTTTAAGTAATAAAAGTCACAAGCTTCCATTTTCTACATCAACAATTGTTTCCTCTCATCCCTTGCAAGTCATATTCTCTGATGTTTGGACTTCTCCCATTTATTTTGTTGATGACTTCAAGTATTATGTTCTTTTCGTTGATCACTTTACTCGTTATGTTTGGTATTACCCCTTAAAGAAGAAATCTTATGTTTATGATGTTTTTATCCGCTTCAAAGCACTAGTAGAAAATTACTTCAAACACTCCATTGTCACTCTTTACTCCAATAATGGTGGAGAATATCGAGCATTAGATCAATTTTTGTCCCTTCATGGAATTTCTCATCTTACCTCTCCCCCACATACACCTGAACACAATGGTTTCTCCGAACGCTGACATCGACATATTATTGAAACTGGTCTTTCTCTACTTACTCATGCCTCACTCCCGCTCACATATTGGAACTATGCATTTGCCACCGCAGTGTATCTCATTAATCGTATGCCCACACCCACACTTTCCCTTTCCTCACCTTATGAGTCACTATTCTGCTCTCCACCAAACTACACAAAGCTCCGTATTTTTGGTTGTTTATGTTATCCATGGTTTCGTTCCTATTCTAGTCACAAACTTGAGTCTCGCTCCATCCCTTGTGTGTTTGTTGGGTACTCCCTCACCCAAAGTGTCTATCTCTGTCTTGATCCTTCTACTTCTACACTTTATACATCCCGTCATGTTCGATTCGTGGAATCTATTTTTTCATTCAAATCCATTCAAAGTCATCTAAGTCGTCCAAGCCCCAACATACTCCCAAATTGGTTTCCATCAGCGTCATTTCTTCCTACTACGGTTGGACCACTTAACACACCCTCCATAGCCTCTCCCTCGGACTCGAATTCCTCTCACGGATAATCTTCGGTCGACCACTCCTCATCCTCTCTACCAGAACATTCCCCCACCACCAATAATAACCCACACAACCAAGCCTCTTCTTCTTTACCCCTCTCTCCAGACCCTCCTCCTCTAATACCACCCACCAAAACCCACACCATGACCACTCGTGCTAAAAACAAAATCTATAAACCAATTCAGAAACTTAATCTTACTGCTACATTGAACCCTCAACTTGAGCCGCAAACATTGAACCAAGCACTTAAAGATGCTAAATGGCGGCAGGCTATGTCCGAGGAGTATGATGCTCTTGTGCGGAATGGCACATGGGAACTTATCCCACCTAATTCCACGAAAAATCTTGTTGGTTGTAAATGGATTTTTCGAATTAAACTTTTATATGATGGCTCCATTGATAGGTACAAAGTGCGACTAGTTGCTAAAGGGTTCCATCAACGTCCTGGTGTTGATTATCATGACACATTCAGTCTGGTTGTTAAACCTACCACTATTCGCTTGGTACTCACCTTCGCTTATTAGTCGTGGGTGGTCTCTTCGCCAACTTAATGTCAACAATGCCTTTTTACAAGGTCATCTCTCACGAAAGATGTTTTTATGGCGCATAACCATGAGTTTTCTTGATCGTGATACTCCCACATATGTGTGCAAGTTACACAAGGCTATATATGGTCTCAAACAAGCACCACGAGCATGGTACCATGAACTCCGACAATTTCTTGTAGCATCTGGATTTATAAACTCTCATGCAGACACATCCCTCTTTGTCTTCAACACCTGTGGTAATCTAGTCTATCTCCTTGTGTATGTTGATGACATAATTATTATGGGAAACAATACCATGACAGTTCAACATTTTATTATTGATCTTCTTAGCAAAAGATTTTCCATCAAAGATCTTGGGAATTTGACTTACTTTCTTGGTGTTGAAGTTGCAACTACTTCTACTGGTTTACTTCTCTCTCAACGGAAGTATATCACAGATCTTCTCGCTCGCACAAATATGACTGGCGCCAAATCTGTCACCACTCATCTTGCCACCGAGCCCACACTGCTTTGACCGATCCTTCTAAATACAGATCAGTTGTTGGAAGTCTCCAATATTTATGTCTCACTCGCCTTTATATTGCATATGCTGTTAATAAGTTGTCCCAATTCATGCATCGACCTACTGCTGATCATTGGAATCTTTGTTAAGCGCTTTACCTTCGCTATCTTTCTCGATACAATGATCATGGTCTTGCATTGCACCACAACACACCTTTATCTCTTCATGCCTTCTCAGATGCTGACTGGGCCGGTAATAAGGATGACTACACTTCCACTAGTGCTTATATTGTTTACCTCAGTCGCAATCCGATATCCTGGTCCTCCAAGAAACAACGCACAGTTGCACGCTCCTCCACTAAAGCCGAATATCGTTCTATTATTGCTTTCACAAATTCTTAGAATTACGTTGGTTTGTTCTCTTTTATTTGAGTTTGGTGTTTCTATTTACACATTCCGATTATATATTGTGACAATGTTGGGGCAACTCATCTCTGTTCCAATCCTGTCTTCCATTAACGAATGAAGCATGTTGCGATTGATTATCATTTTATTCGGGATCAAGTACAAACTGGAACTTTACGTGTCACCCATGTTTCCTCCGAAGATCAATTAGACGATATCTTGACCAAACCTCTCCCTCGCACTCGCTTTCAGTTCTTGAAGACCAAGATTGAACTCTCCACAGGAGCTCCATCTTGAGGGGGCATATTAGATAATTAAATACAACATATTGTAATATCCTTGTAATTAAGTGTAATCCCATAGTTCTTGCAATTAGTATCCTTGTAATTAATTGTAATCTCATAACTCTAGCAATTAGTATCCATGTAATTAATTGTAATCCCATAATTCTAGGATAGTTTCCTATTTAGGTACTTGGGCAACACTAAATCTTGTATATATATATATATATATATATATATATATATATATATATATTCATTCTTAATCAATGAAAAAAATCAAGCCATTGTTTCTCAATATTTCTCTCTCTATTTTCTACACATTGTAATACAAAATACAATCATTTCGCATGCATGTATCTTTTGGTAACCAAGCCCAAGCATCTTCACCATTTGCTTTGACTTGTAATAGTTATCAGGCAAATTGTTTTCTTTGGGCAATTGCTCTTCATTATAGAAATCGAGATCATACAATCAAAGTGAGCTTGACTCATCTTCGAGGTTTAACAATTGAGCAACGGCAGATAGTTTTTGTCGACGTCTCATAACTTGGCCGTAAAGGATTCAAAAGCTGAAAAAACTTGGCTGCATCGAAATTGTGCTCTTTTAAATAAAATCTTTCATCACTCCAGTCAAACAACATCATGTACAAATTTGTTATATCGAACGAATCTTCACCATGATGAGAGCTTTTCACTTAAAACATATTGTTCCCCATGCACATACAACCTTTTTAAACCCGGCCTTAACTGTAAAGGTGTACTTGGACATCATGTCGAAGTTGGAAGCATTTCAGTTTACATGTTGAGCATGGACACTTGATTTTTTGCTCACTCACATTCTCAGGGATGGAATTAATAAGCAAAGTTAAGAAATTCCTTCCCTCCCTCTCTGAATTCTTACGCCTATTATCATCTATTCGCCTATCCATTCGTTGCTAAACAGAACAAATATCTATCCAAATGAGATGAATTTAAGTAACTTATATAACATAACTGCTATCAGCAATCTATATTGAAAAAAAAATAGCATTTGTAATCATTTTTCAGTCATATAATGTTTCATGGGGCCATGGGGGTATATATATATATCAAATAACAAACACCATGACTCGTGAATAAATTATTCCTAGTATTACGCACCGATGTTATATGAATATTGAATAGGCTATTTTATTTACCCCTCCTTGATGTAGAAATTGATAAGAAGGAATGATTTTATACCGGTCGGGTATTTTTAATATTTTTTTTTTTTACATATTTGTCCATTAAATGTCATGACTCAACACATCAAAATTAATTAAAAAAAATTCAAATATAGGTAGTACTTAAGTATTTGTCTATCTTAAAGCTAAGAATAATAAAATAAAAAATATATAAAATAGCCAGCCGGTTCAAGCTATCAATTATTTCCAACTAAACAGATTCAAACTCACAACCTCCAACTTCAAACCCTCGTCATATGACCACCCGAGCACTACAGGCCTAGCTATTCATTTCTCGCAAGGATTTGTCTTTATATTAAAACTTTACATTCCCCAAAAAGACATTTTCTCTTGTATTACGATCTATTTTTATATTAATCTATATTATTAATTGGATTTGTTAAAATAGAAAAAAGTTAATTTTTATATTTATTATTATCCCTTTTAATATTTTTTCTTATTTTTGTAATAATATTAATAATATTATTATTAATATAAAAATAAATATTATTATTAATATAAAAATAAATATTAGTCTTTAATAAAATATATTATTATCATTATATTCCATCTTGCATTATTATTATTAAGCAATTCATATTCTTATTATTTTATAAATTATTAATATTGTTGTTGTTTCGATGATAGGAAATGAAAGCCATATCTATTTATGAAAGTTGTAGTAAATTGGTAGTGAAATTAAGTGATAGAAGATTATAATAATTTATTTAATTAATCTTAATATTTATTTTATATTAATATTAATAATTAAGCCATATTCTTTTATGAAGCCATGTTCCTTTATGAACTCTGTCCATTGAATATTATGAAATCAATTTTCTCTAAAGTTCTAACTTTGAAAATATATCAAGTTCAATAAGTTTAATAAGTAACGATGATAATTTTTCGGGACATTTCAGTGAAATTATTTTACTTATTTCAATTTATAAAAGTAGTTAAGTATAATAATAATAATACTAATTTTATTATTATTATTATTATTATTATTATTATTATTACTATTAATGTAATTATTATTATTATATAAATTATTATTATTATTTGAGTATGAGAGTATGATATTCATGTATTAATTTTATAAAATATAATATTAATATTAAAATTAATAATAATAATGTGATTATCAATATTAGAAGTACAGATTATACCAATACTACTACTGCATAACATTAACATGAATAGTACAGATTACATGTTCATTTTCATAAAATTAATAAAAAAAACATAGCATAAATAATACAACCAACGCTAATTTTTTTGAATCCCTAGCACTCGATAGTGATTTCGCTTATCGTGGTCGGTTTCAAAGCCACAAATTGCACATTTTTCGATGGGGCTTAGAATGAATGATTTTCTCGAGTGCACTCTTCAATCTAGATTATTTTTTGCGGCCCTTTGTCTGAGAAATAATAGGCGGCAAAAACTCTTTTTCTGCTTCCACCTCTACATCTTCATCGTCATTATCGTATCCCATATCATGATTTGGATCTCCAACCGTGCAATCAATGTCGTCATCTGCCAGTTCAGTAATATTCTCATCCGGATCATACTGGTCAACCAACGCTTTTCCTCGTGCATTCAGTTTAAGAACAATTTTGCAACCTCGAACTGAGCAAGCCGTTTTGCTCGCTAACTCCTGGTAATCACTCATCAAATGATTATAGCGCATTGCTTGATCTTGTTCGAAGTGGTCCTTGGAAGATGTCACGGTCTTTCGTTACCGCATCGCATGAGAGCTCTACAAGAAATCTGCAAGATTACTTCCGGCCTCTAAGATATAGAACTTATCCAACGTTATCTAATGTACATATTAATTAATAAGAATATCTATTTGGTTGAACTGTATTCGATTTTCAAATTCATAACTTAGTAATATTAATATTATTTAATCACATAAAACCACTTCATATTATTAATACGGAAAAAAATATCTATTTGGTTGAATCAGTATGGATATTATTATTCAGATTAATATTAATAATCACATTATTTATATTACTATTAAAATAATTATTAATATTATTTTTAATAATATTAATACATGAATATCATACTCTCATACTCAAATAATAATAATAATAATAATAATAATAATAATAATATAGTGTAATAATAAAATAAATTATTATAATCTAACTCCATTTAAATTCCACTATCAATTTACTACCACTTTCATAAATAGATAAACCTTAATTTCCTATCATCGAAACTTACTATAATAATAATAATAATAATAATAATAATAATAATAATAATAATAATAATAATCTAGAATTGCTGAATAATAAAAATAAATCTTAATATAATAATAATATATAGATTTTGGGGGAATGTAAAGTTTTAATATAAAGACAAATCCTTGCGAGAAATGAATAGCTAGGCCCGTGGTACTCGGGTGGTCATGTGACGAGGGTTTGAAGCTGGAGGTTGTGAATTCAAATATGTTTAGCAGCCAATAGTTGGAAACAATTCTTTTAAAGGCCAAGGGATTATTTTTCAATTTTTATTCCAAGCTGTGATTGTGACACCCCCAAAATAGGTCAAATCTATCCAACCCATTCTGAGTCGCCAAATACATGGTACAGAATACGACAACACATATACTGTGAGTTTAAATACCAACTGTGACTCTGGACATATACTCAACTTATATATGTATAACATATCCAAAAATCACAACGATCCAACTATTTAATTAAAATTATAACTCACCATAATAGAGCTTTAAGAACAATTTGATTTGATTTTAATACCCTCCCGGCAAAAAAAAATCGATAAAATACCTCAACATTAATTCTTTCATTTATATCCACACAAAATAAATATTTTCCTATCCATCATAAAATAAATATTTCCTTATCATATAAATCAGTAATTAATTATTCACAAATAATATGAGAATCACAATAATGACAACCAATGTCGCTCACGGGAAAGGGGGCTTTCAGATAAGGATTTCTCTCATTCTTGGCGCATGATTAGGTAACCAAACCTCTCATTGACAGAACTTTCTAGACATTGCCAATAATGCTATCTAATAATATTATTCAAATAATATGAATTATTGATCTGATAATGGGACATACTGCGCCATGACAATTATTGAAACAACAATAATATAAAATATCAACACAGTAATTATTGAACCGATAAAATAATATATTGAACAGTAATTACTGTAATAATTATTGAGTAGTGCATTCTTACGTAAGAATCAATAATCCAAAAATACTGTGCAATATCGTGTGCTACTGTGCAACAATGCGTATTACTGTATTTTAACCATCAGGTATTCCAACAGTGTTAACGATAACAATTACGTCGTTATTTTTATAAAAAGGTATTTCTGTCACTTTCTATACCCGACAGTTATTCTGCTATGGGGCCCACAAATGGTTGCGCTGTCGTACGAATATTCCTCGACAACAAGAATATTCTACGACCAAACGAATATTCCCCGATAGCAATGAGTATTTTATAACCACTTGTTTATTTTGAAAAATTTCATATACCACCCTTAACTTTAACTTTTTATCAATTTAATCATTTACTGAATAATAATTATAAGAAAAATTGAATAATTTTATTTCAAAAAATTCGGTCTTACAAAGAATAAATGAACTGATCGGCCATTTTAAATATTTTTTATTCTCAGTAAGTACGACTTATACTAAATTTACCAATCTATATTTGAATTTTTTAATTGATTTTGATGTGCTGAGTCATGACATTTAATGGATAAATACGTAAAAAAAAAAATTAAAAATACCTGACCGATACAAGCTGTGCCGGTTGGACTTTTTTAATATTAAAAATTAGTTTTGAATATTTTAATTGATTTTGAAGTGCTGAGTCATGTCATTTAATGGACAAATACGTAAAAAAATTTTAAAAATACCCGGCCAAGTCAAGTATCTTGTCTTACCGGACTTTTTAATATGAAAAATTAGTTTTGTTTAACTATACTGACAACATGTTAACTTTGTGGGGCCCTCATATTAAAATAAAAGACGGTAGAACTTGTGCCGGCTTGGTAATATTTATATTTCAATCTCAGCCTTCCAATAAGTTGATCAACTGTCCGAAAAGGGGTTAATGACACAGTGTCCATGGCAAATCAAATGCCATGGATGGATTCCCATATATATATATATATATATATATATATATATATATATATATATATATATATATATATATGCTGTCTACGTCTATGTGTGTGTCTGTCGCAAGATACCATTTTCAGGTGAATTAAATTAATAGGAAATAGAGCTTCGAAACTACCTTGATGGGGGCTTTGTGTTGGAAGATGAACAAATCAAAATAATGGAATGAATTTTGATGACTTTTCATATTTTGTGCTTATTGAAAGAAGAAAGATATGATGGCTAAGTTCATAGTATTTAATAAGAGTTTAGAAGTCTATGCACTAGTATAATTAGAGAGCTCTATGTGTCATTTTGTATAAGCCAAGAAAGAGAGGAGAGAAAAAGAGTAAGAGTTGTATTCTGTTGTGATTTCTAATGAGTAATAGAAAAGTTCTTGAGTGAAGTCCAAAAATGGTTTTGTAAAGCCAACATTTAGTGTCAGAGCCAGAATTTCATCTCTATATCTCTTGTTATTTTTTTCATATCAAAATGTCTAATAGCTTGGTCCATCCTCAAATTCCAAAATTATTGAAGGACAACTATGAAAGATGGAGTATTCAGATGAAAGCATTGTTTGGGTCTCAAGAACTAATGGAGATTGTAATAGATGGGTATACAGAGCCCACTGCTGAACAAGAAGCTGCGTATACAACATAACAACAACATGCTCTCAAAGATCAAAGGAATAAAGACAAGAAGACAAGGTTGATTCTGCACACTAGTAGAAAAAAGTAAATAGATAACTCTTAAAAAATGTTGTAATTGGCTCCCCAAAAATATCGTGGTTAGCTGTATCATCTATTAGACACAAATACATAACGTTTTTAAAACGTTGTAGTTTGACACATTACACAATATTTTTTTTTTCCTAAAAAACGTTGTGTATTTGCACATTACACAACATTTTTTTTCCTAAACTACGTTGTGTATTTGCACATTACACAATATTTGTTTTCTAAAAAACGTTTTGTATGTACATATTACAAAACGTTTTTTAGAGTGTATTTTCACATTACACAATATTTTTTTTTATATAAAAAACGTTGTGTATTGACTGGGGTTTGATGCTCCAACAATTGTATTGTTCTGTTAAAGTATCAAACATGACAAGGCAGCATAGGTTATTACAAAAACCATTGAACAATAATAACATAATAAGAAGCATTCTCATATTCACTTTGAAGTTTCATACATCAACATTAGAAACTGAACGACTAAAGGTCTACAACCTTAACTTACAAACGTACCTTTAAAATCTTCAAAAGGTTTACAAAAATAATTTACATTAGATAACTTAATAGTTAAATGTGCACACTAATCTACTCTTGTACTTATCCTTGCCTCTGTCTTTCTTCAGACATTCGTTTTAACTGAAAATATTATCATAATATAGCAAGAGTGAGCAACTACTTTGCTCATCAAGTTTAAGTACAAAAAGGATATATCATGATTGAAAAGGAATAAGCTTTCAAATTTCCAAACAATGTATAATAATTATGAAAGAACATGAATCAAATTTCAATAATTAAATAACTGAATCAATAATGATGAATGATCAACAATGACCATGAACAATTTAACTGAACCTTATGATAATCACGGTGATTAGCCTTTCATACCTGATGAATATATGCAACATGCACTAAGTGCGAATCAATAATCATCAATGTGGAATATTAATTGTCAATAATTAATCCACTAGTATATATGCTTGAAACATAATAACTCGAGTTTAAGTTAGAAAACTTTCCTTGACCATCGATTACCGCTAAGCAGTCTAATTTAATCTCTTATGAAAGACCTATCATTTATAAGATTGATCTTTCAATCAGTATAACATATCATTCCTTGTAATACTATTACTTCACTATAATTTAGCTAACATTTAGCCACATAATCAATAATTCATTATCTTATTATCATTACTATCACTCAATCATCATCTTAAAACTTCTATCTAATATTATTAATCACTTAATAATATTTCATTCACTTCTGAATAATCACTTCATAATATCTTAATCGTTTACAAATAGTATTAACTTTTTAATAATATTTTAATCACTTATCCACATCTTAATGATTTTTAAATATTATTAATCCTTTAATAATATTTTAATCACTTACTATTATTATTAATCATTTAATAATATTTTATTCATTTGTAGTTATTATTAACCTTTTAATAATAATCTTAATCATTTACAAATATTATTAATCCTTTAATAATATTTTAATCATCTAATATTATTAATCATTTAATAATGTTTCAATAATTATCTAATATTATTAATCACTTAATAACATTTTAATTTAATTTTAATCTAATATTATTAATCATTTAATAATATTTTAATTTAACTTTAATATAATCTTATTAATCATTTAATAATATTTTAATATAAATAATATTAATTACTTAATAATATTTTTAATCATTTATTATACTTATAAACAATTTAATTAATTGTTTATCCTTTACTATAACATTTATTTAACAAACCTAAAATGTCATAAATATAAAATTTTATTAAAAATGACCAAACTACCCTCTAAAAATCTGATTTCTACATGTCAAGGGTCTTTGGTCAGAAAAATTATGTTTTTACCCTTTTTAACACTACATTACTTATTATATATACACCTTTATCCATAACTCAACCATTTACTTGAAAAATATCAAAACAGTTCCAAAACTTTTAATTTTCTGGGATTTGATAGTTTATAGTTCCCTTATTAACACATATTTTTCTTAGAATTTTTAAAATTAATTTACTATTTTTTATTAGTCCAAAACTACCGGATATTGCAATATTTTTAATAAATCGAAAATTTGTCCAAAAATGCTGGAACTTTCAGGGGATGTTTTGGTTATGTATATATAATTCTGGTAAACATTTCACAATTTTTTAAGTTACACACTAAGAGTTATTCCTTTTTACTTTATTAGTAGTCCTTTCTCGCAAAATCCACAACTTTTATCCTACACATCCAAAAATCGTCATCTTTGGACATGATGCAGTTAAATCATCATGATATCATACCAAACTTTTTCAGAATTTTTAAGGCATAGAAAACTGACGAAAATACACTTGCAAAAATAGGCCAGAAACAGCTCTTTTCAAGCTTTTTATTTTTGCTGGACAGTTTTGATATAAACAGCTGCCAACGCTTGAAAAAACATCATTTTCGAGTGCTACCACTTGGGTTTACTAGTTAACTTACATATCTAGCACCTCTCTTTGACGGATTACAAAAAGGATGTGTAGATCTCAAATGGTAGATGATCAAAGTGGAGAAAGATTAGGGTTTTCTCAAACTTTTGAACATAGTTTTCTTTTCTTTCCTTTTGATCAACTTTTAAACACTCAAATAAGTAAGATCCATAAATGAAACAATAGAAAACATGTGGATCAAGGGTTTTGGACTTCAAGAACATAAGTCTTGTATTTTGTAAAACCATCAAAACAATTAAACAAAGCTTAGATTTAGTATTTATACCTTGTTTTATGAGCTATTTTTTTTGATCTTCCAAAATAGGAAAGGAACTTAGGGTGCATGAGCTTCAAAATCCCTTCCTCTCTTCTTTAAGGGGATGCCACTCTCTCTATTTGTTTTGTTTTGATAGCTTTTAGGAAGTAAGAAATAAAAATGAAATAAAAATGTTTTACCAAATATGAAGAGGTACAAGTGTTTGGTAAATATGTATAGATATAACATGAATATGTATCTAAATCTCCCAACATAATCTAGCTTTCTCTCTCTCACTTATCATCTTAAGTTACTTGTAAGTGTGGTGAAATAAGGTGGTCAAATAGGATGGTGATACACAAGGGTAGTAGGTCACCATCTTTGGAAGAAAAAATAAATAAAACACATGTGCTCTTATCCTCTCTTAGGACACATGAGCCATAAGCACTTTCTTTTGGCCAATATAGTCATTTCCTACATTTCTTACATTTAACTCAAGTATGATTAGTTCCTAACCATAGTTATTCTACTAGCACATATCCCATTATTTTGGGCTACTAAATTAAATCCTCATTGGGCTTCTCTAATTTGTAGGAATTCAAGACCAACGGCAAAATGATCTTTAACCATTACTAGGGAAGGACAAGATGGTCTTTAAGTCATCTCAAGGAAATTTCATACCCACTTCTAGGAAATTTCATAACCATCATCATCAATTATCACACCCTAGTGGGGCCCACCATCCTTGATTTCTCCCAATTTAAAATTTTTGGGTTCTATTAAATTATCATTTAAGGCATATTCTCGGAATATTCTTTATTCCTTAGCATAATTCTTTAAGATATTTTCTTAAGTTTCAAATCTTAGTTTTTCAACCCTAAGGTTTTTCTAACTCACACAATTCTCCCTTAACTATCATAATTCACTTCCATACTTTATTAAGTTAGCAAAATGTCTATTTGGCCCTTTCGTACAATTGATTATGGTTTAAATCCCGAGCTATGTCGGTAACCCGATTTATTTATTTTTCTTTTATATAATAAATATATATATATACACATATTTATAATATATGTATCTATTAAATCACATACATATTCTTCATAATCCTCAAAGTATTATGGATAAATAATTAATGTGACCTAATATTCTTATATGATTAATTTAATTAATCATTTATCTTGCTAAAATATATATAGCACATCACTAAATATATATGTACATATACATATACACATTCACTTTATCTTTATAATATATTTTCATTGAAATTTATTTCCTTAATAAAAATTTCCCATATACATAATCCCTTTCTTACTTTTCAAAATTTCTATCATTCTCATTTAATTTCTTTACATTACTTAATAATTCAAATCAAACCATATAGGTTCCTTAAAAAAATTTAATTAATCCTCTATTTTGGGTTGTCACTACTAGAAAATAAAGGCCCATCAAATTTAGTACAAGTTACTCCAATTTCTTCTCCTATACAAGCATCTCTAGCTTCAAGCCAAAGAAGTTTGATTGTGTAATCCCCATTGTCAGCAAAAAACACTAATGGGTCATCATCACTAAGCACACCAATTAGAATGAGGAACTTGAAGGTTATTTACAATTAAAGTGAGGAAATTAATCTTTTTTGTCTTTATGCAGAGCATGAACCACTTACATTTGAAGATGTTGTGAAAGACGAATGTTGGAGAATTTCCATAAAATAAGGAATCCAATCTATTGAGAAAAATAAAACATGGGAGTTAACTACTCTCCGTCAAGGACAAAAGGCCATTGAAGTCAAATGGGTGTACAAGATTAAGCGTATAGCTGAAGGGAAAATTGACCGCTACCAGGCAAGGCTTGTAGAAAAAGGCTACAAACAAAAATATGGTCGTGGATTATAAAGGTGTTTTTTCTCCAGTTGCTCGACTTTATACTGTAAGGATGCTAATCTCTCTTGTTGTTCATAATCATTGGAAACTCTATTAGTTAGATGTCAAATCCACATTTTTTAATGTTACTGAAGAAGTTTATATCGATCAGCCTGAAGGTTTCAAAGTAAAAAGAGTGGAGAAAAAAGTTTACCGCTTAAAGAAACCTCTTTATGGGCTAAAATAAGCTCCGCGAGCGTGGAATGCCCGTATTAACAATTATTTATAGGAAAATGGTTTGTTTAAATACCCGTATAAACATGTTGCCCATGTCAAAAAGAACGATCAATTAAGGAGGTATGCTTATTGCATGTCTTTATGTTGATGATATGTTATTCATAGGAAATAATCAGCAGATGTTTCATGATTTCAAGGTGTTCTGTTTAAGGAGTTCGAGATGACAGATTGCGGACTCGCATTCCTCTTCCTTGGAATTAAAATAAATCAGTAAGTTGATGGAATTTTCATTTCTCAGAAAAAAATATGCAAAAGAAATTCTTGAAAAATTCCAGATGAGCCTTGGCAAGGCAATAAACACTCCAGTTGCAACTAGCTTAAAGTTGACCAAAAGAGGTGAAGGGAGACCAATAAATCTGACTTTGTATAAAAGTTGAATTGGAAGCTTGCAATACTTAACAAATACGAGGCCGAATATTAATTTTGGTGTTGGTCTTTTAAGTAGATATTTGGAAGCATTGAAGGAGTCTCATTGGGTTGCAGCAATAGAATTTTAAGGTACATAAAAGGGACTCTAAAATTTAGTCTCTTTTATAAGAATGGAGAAGATATGAATTTGCATGGTTATTCGGATAGCGGCTGGGGAGGTGGCCAAGATGAAAGTAAAAGCACCTCAGGGTATGTATTCTATCTTGGTTCAATAATTTTTTCATGGGTTTCAAAGAAACAAAGCTAACCTTATCATCTTGTGAAGCTGAGTATATGGCAGCAGTTGGGGCTGTTTCTAAATTAATTAGGCTGCAAAATGTATTAAAAACACTATAATTAAAATGGACAAGAAGACTCTTCAGTTCTATATATGGACAATATTTCTGCTATAGAATTGATAAAAAATCTTATGAAATATGGAAGGAGCACGCATATCAATATGAGATATCATTTCTTTCAAGACCATATGAAGTATAAAACAGTTGAAGTTGGGTACTGCATATCTCAAGATCAAGTGGCAAATATTTTGACAAAACCTCTCTCTGCAAACACACATTAGAGACTTCGAACAATGTTTGAAATAAAGACAATTTTGGTTTGAGGGGGGTTTTGAAAGATGAGAAAACCAAAATAATGGAATGAATTTTGTTCACTCTTCGTATTTTATGCTCATTGGAGGGAGAAAGATATGATGGCTAAGTTCAAAGTATTAGTATGGTTCATGTTAGTACTTTGAATATGTTAGTTCTAGGAAGATTTAATAAGAGTCTAGAAGTCTATATGCACTAGTATAAATAAAGATCTCTATGTGTCATTTAGTATAAGCCAAGAAAGAGATAAGAGAGAAAAAGAATAAGGGAGAACCTTTAACGCCTATTAAATACGTCAAAGAAAGCCTCTACAACTATAGATGGAGCTAAAAAATAAAAGCGCAGTTGGTAAAAGTTTTCTTGAAAATTTAATTATGGTTGAGGCATTAGAGAGACAAAATAAAGTTAATAGAGTAATAACCAACGACCATGAACTTTTGATTTGCTCGGTTGAAGAAACAACAACCACCGAGGGATGGAGGGAGAAGTTGACGGACATGGTTCTTATGCTGTTGGCGCAATAAAAGAATACTACTGCAGAAAATTAAACCAAGCAAGCAAAAAATCTGCTACAGCCGAAACAGAGCAATAACAATGGAAAAGCCAAAGAATTTTATTGCGAAGAAGGAAATTAAATATATCAAACCCAGCTTGATTACAGTAATAAAGAAGCAACAACTACTTAAATAAGACACTAGCAAAGTAAAATGCTCAGTTATGTGAGCCTAAAGAAGTGGAAGTAGTTCTTTTATTATACTTGTTCCTAAAGAATAACAAGTCTAGTAATTGACCCCTAACCACTACTACTTAATTATTTACAAGACTAATAAAAAACCTCACGTGAATCATATTTAACATAAGTCACGTGCATCATATTTTACCATTCTCCCTTGATGTAAAAACTGGATACATCAAGAAGAGACCTGAACTTCACAAACTTAGAGTAAGGAAGAGCTTTAGAAAATACTTTAATTCCATTGCTCCTCCTGCAATTATATCTATGATAAAATGATGAAAAAGTTCGATATATGTTTGGCTATTCTGTGGAAGACTGGATTCTTTGTCATTGCAATTGTGGCCTTGTTGTCACAATAAATTTATGTGGAACCATGCTGAAATTGCCGC
Organism: Panax quinquefolius; assembly: GCA_020205615.1. Classification (NCBI taxonomy): domain Eukaryota; kingdom Viridiplantae; phylum Streptophyta; class Magnoliopsida; order Apiales; family Araliaceae; genus Panax; species Panax quinquefolius. Next base: position 76,457,855 of record CM035154.1, read on the forward strand.
AAATCTGCAAGAATTCTCCTCATCCAGATAACTTGATAAACAGTTGATGTTGCTGCAATGTACTCCGCTTCTGATGAAGATAATGAAGTGGTAGCTTGCTTCTTTGAACTCCATGAAACAACCCCTGAACCAAGGTTGAATATATAGCCACTCGTGCTTTTTCTATCATCTAAAAAACCTGCCCAATCACTGTTAGTAAAACCAATTAATTACATCGTGGAAGCTAGACTATACCAAATTCCATAGTTGCTAGTTGCTGGAATGTAGCGAAGAATTCATTTTGCTGCTCCAAGATGATGCATTGAAGGACAATGCATGAATCTTGACACCAAACTAACCAGAAAAATAATATCCGGGTGAGTGGGAGTTAAATACATCAGCCCACAAATACTACTTCTAAACCACTTTTCACTAGCCTTCGTTATTCCATCATTCATAGTCAATTTCTTACAGGTGCTCATGGGAGTAGACACAACTTTACAATTCAACATATTAGAAATCTTAAGTAAGTCTAGAGTATACTTTTCTTGTGAAACAAAAATACCCTCATTAGTTTGCTGAATTTGAAGATCGAGAAAAAAAATGTAAGAACCCCAAATCTGTCATATCAAACTCACTCATCATGCTTTCTTTAAATTCTCCAACAAGAACATTAGAGGAGCCTATATATATCATGCCATCCACATAAACACAAACAATAAGCACATCATTACCTTTTACCTTTACATATAATGTGAGTTCACTTTCACTTCGACGGAAATCATTTTGAAGGAAATAGGAGTCAAGTCTGCTGTACCAAGCTCTCGACGCTTGCTTTAGACCATAAAGAGCTTTTTTCAACTTGTAAATTGTAAGACCCCGAATTTTATGAAATAAAAGTATTTTATTTTTCTTATAAATATTATTCTAAATAGTAAGGTGATAATTTAATAAATTCTATAGTTATGGATGATATGTGCAAATTTTACAAAGTAAAGAAGTTGTCATAAAATATTCGTTGTGTAAGAGAATATTCGTTTGGTCAGGAAATATTCTTTTTGTTGGGGAATATTCGTACAACGACGCAATCCTTAGTGGATCCCACAACAGAATAATTTTCGGATATAGAAAGCGAAAAAATAACCTTTTTATAAAAATAACGGCAAGACTTTTAGCGTTAAATTGTTGAAATCCCAGTGATAAAAGTACAGTAATACTTGTTGTTACACAGTAGCACACGGTATTGCATAATATCTCTGATTATTGATGCTTACGTAAGAAGTCACTCAGTATTTCATTCAATAATTGCAACAGTAGTTACTACATAGTATCTCATATTATTGATTCAATTATTGTCACACCATTATCTGCATAATATTTTATATTATTAAATCAATAATTGTCACGACACGGTAACTCATATTATTGAAATGATATTATTAGATAAGCATTATTGGCAATGTCTAGAAAGTTCTGTCGAGGAAAGGGGTTAGGTTATCTAATTGCGCGCCACTAAGGAGAAATCCTTATCGCAAAGCCTCCTCTTTCCTGTGAACGATCTGATTGTCAATATTGTGAGTTATAATATTAATGGTGAATAATTATTCAAAAGATTAAAGATTTTGCTGATTAAAGATAAGTGAATTACAAAAGTTAAGGGGTAATAATGCGAACTTGGAAAACTTTAGGGGTACCAAAGTGTAATAAGTCGACCAATCCATCTGAACTTAATAAACCAATCAGAGAAGAGATGATGTAAGCACGATGTAAGCATGACATCATGCTTAAAGAAACACAAAGATGATGTCATCATGATGTCACCTGGACTAAGGTGCAATTAATGAGGTACTAAAGTGTAATTAACCTAGGTACCAAACTGTAATAATGAAGCCTAGCCCCTAACGTGAAATTATCGAAACTATATTTTTCTATAAATAGAGAGCTAAGTTCATTAGTTCGTCACCAATTTTTTTAAAAAATTTATAACCAAGAGTTAGAAAGAGAGAGTTCCTCAAGATAATCTCCACTATTCTAGTCATAACTATTCTCCTATTAAGGTAATAAAAGTGTAGCTGGGTCGAGCGGGGATAACAAGGGAATAGAGTGATGGTTTGTGAATGTTGAAGTTTCTCAATACATTATAAAACAACATGACAATATATGATTGTATTGAGTACTTAAAATGTATGTGTCGTATTTTATACGTCTTTAATAGTTAATTTTGGTGAAAAACAATAGGGTGGTGAGAACCCGACTTTAGAAGCATAAAAAATGCACCCCATTAGAATGAGGAAGACAGAATTGTACTGAGAGTTTAAAGCGTGTGTTGCCACTGACATATATGATGTCTAACCACATACAAATTTGTGTTATCATAAGATATGGTTATGCGCATCCACTTGATGACTATATCTATGAGCATCATCTATATAATCTTGGAGTATGGTTGGAATATAATCCCCAATTTGAGATAATGGAGATAATTATATGGCAAAAAGATATACACCATTGGAATGAACAGGATAGTAATCTTCTTGTTCTTCTTTGGGGTATATTCGGTCAACCAAGGTTAATTCTCAATTCCTATGATATCTATTATAACTTAAATGCATGACCTCCCGTGTATGAAGGCTTCCTTGAGCATTTTTCAAAGATCTTAATTCCTAAAACAGTTATCGACTGTACCTTTATGCGACGCCCCCAAAACAGGTATACATCACCCATCTTGAGTCGCCAGATACATTGTACCGAAATCAAATACAAACTTAATTATACAACATGAGCTGATAGTTTGTACACGAATATTGTATTCTAGATAATATCCACACTCAATGAAGTCCTCATTAAAATTATTATCACAATTTCACAAAATAGTGAGGATTACTAATGCAAACATCTGGACCGTCATTCTGTTCCCCAACTCATCCCAGCTATATTCTCATTTCCTAAAGAGAACAATGAAAGAAAAGGGTGAGCTCAATTAGCTCAGTAAGAAATATTATGACTAAGATAATGCATAATAAATTATCCTTAGCCTTCAACAGTATTAAACTGATAAAATACAATAAACATCAAGTTTAACTGCAGCGGAATAAGCAATCCATTAGAAGAGTCAAGTAGAACATAATGTTTACTATCTCCTCTAGATTAAAAGTTCATCATTAATATTTCATTCCTGTAATACCCATCAACAGTTCTTTGTTATACCCAAGACAAAATAAACTATCATCACCTGTCTTCACCTGAACCACCAAAGATTATAGTTAAATCCACAATTCATATGTATAATCATGTAAATCAACAGTTTCTCCTTGCCACAAAGGCTTAATAGAACGTTTACTCAATATCCTTACCCCAAAGGCTAAAGATATTTAAGTGTAAAAACAATGATCATACCAATCAGTGTCTACCTTTGAACTACGGGCCAAAGATATTCAACTATAAAACCAATGGTCATGATCATACCAATCAATTGTCTGTCAGTGCGCTACGACCAAAGACATTCAACTGTTAACTAATGGTCATGATTCTGCCAATCACATCATCAAATTATCCATGCACTACGGGCCAAAGATATTCGTTATTATCACCAGTGGTTATGATCATGTCATATACCTGTCCATCTTTGCATGTAAGCCAAAGATATTCAACTATAAAATCAATAATCAACAGTCCATCTTTGCACGTAAGGCAAAGATATACAACCAATAATCAACAGTCCATCTATGCACGTAAGCCAAAGATGACTTTCATCACAATATAAGCATGAGGATGATGACAATGATATAAGCATTAATCAAACGAAATCAAGGATAAATATTAAAGTCTTTAAATTTATCCAGAGTTTAAAAATATCCAAATTGTCAACATGATACTACTTTGTGGAGAAAAATTTAAAAATAATATTCATGTACCAAAAACAATTTGGATAGAAAAGAAATATATTTTTTGGGTGAATAGTACCCCATGAATAGTACCCTGTGAATAGTACTTCGAGAATAGTACCGAGTACCTCGTGAATAGTACCCCGACATAAAAAGTACCCCAAATACCCAAGTGAATAATATTTGGGTGAATAGTAATTGGGTGAATAGTAACTCGTGAATAGTACTTCGGCATAAAAAGTATCCCGAATACCCGAGTGAATAATATTTGAGTGAATAGTAACTGGGTGAATAGTAACCCGTGAATAGTAACTCATGAATAGTACTCCGTTATGAAAAGATCAATAATTATCAAGAAAGCTCAAAATAATATTTTCATGAAAAGATACTGGATGAAGCACAAATATCAAGGATATTCTACTAATTTCATGGAGTATAGAAGCCAAAACTTCAACAAAATGAGTATAAAATTCAAAATCTGAAACGAAATAATATTACTTACATACTACAGAGTATGGAAGAAAATATTATTTTAAGCGAATATTGAACAAAAATAACATCCCTTACAACTGTCGAACGAAAATAATATTCCAACGAATATTTAACGAAGATAATATTCATACGAATATTGAACGAAGATAATATTCTTTATGAATATTGAACGAAAATAATATTCATACGAATATGAAAAATAATATCTCTTCAGAATATGAAATAAATAATACCCCTTACGAATATGAAATAAATAACATCCCTTACCTTAGAAGAAGACTTGATACTGGAATAGTGAAGTAGTAGACTTCTTTTCTTCTTTGTTTCTATAGCTTCTCTCTCTATAATTGCTCTTGTGAGTCTTAGTGAATTGGTGAGAATGAAGGAAGAATGAACTTCTATTTATAGGAAAATATAGTTTTGATAATTGCACGTTTTGGGGCTCGAAATATTACAGTTTAATAATACCTTCATCTTTTACTTCATTTTTAATTTAGTCCTGCAAATATTTTCAAACTTGCACCACCTCCCCTAATAGTATATCATCTGAATTAATAGTACAATCATGTGAATCAATAGTTCTATACATGTGAAAATAATAATTACAGTATAGTACCTTCATCTATACCTCCATTTTTAATTTAGTTATGCAAGTATTATCAATCATGCACCACCTCCCCTAATATTACATACATGTGAATCAATAGTACACACATGTGAACACATAGTTATAAGCATGCGAATTAATAGCTTTAATTGCTCATTTACCCGATTAATTACCCGATTGGTCAATATAACTTCCAGACATCAATTAGTATCAAAATAAATGTCGATTTCCACTAACACTAATAATCCCAACACAATGGAACTATCAATTTCATCTTTAATCAACACAAACTTATTCATCATTAATATTATAACTCATAATATTTAACAACCAGGTCATTCCCAGGAAAGAGGGGGCTTTCTGATAAGGATCTCTCCCTATTGGCGCGCAATTAGATTACCTAACCTCTCCTTGACAGAACTTCTAGACATCGTCAATATTTCAAATAATAATATGAATAACTTTACCGTCTCAATTATTGATTTAATAATATAAAATATTGTGACAATAATTAAATAAAACTAAGTGACTTCTCACGTAAGCATCATTAATCAAAGATATTGTACAATACCATGTGCTACTATGCAACCATGCGTATTACTATACTTTTATCACCGATTATTTTATGATAACTTGCTTACTTTGAAAATTTTTCAAATATCACCCTTAACTTTAACCTTTTATCAATTTAACCATTTACTAAATAGAATAATTATAAGAAAATTGAATACTTTCATTTCATAAAATTCGGGGTCTCACAATATCCCTTCCTTATGAAATTTTGCCCTCAAAATTTACGTACGTAACTGGTAGTTCGAAGAGATGAGAATACCTTGCTTTCTTTTCTTATTGTACCTTCTCGGTTATTTCCTCTCTATTATGATTTTCCAATTTCTCATCTCCTGTATTTCAGATATCATTCTAGAATATAGTTTCAAAATAAGGGTTAATTGACATGCCACATATTATCCCTATATTTTAACTGACCAATTAAATAACAAGTAACTTAGGTAGGTCATACTAGTGAAGGAATTCCCCGTCTCTCCCCTCCTAGTTCTAGTCTCACATCTCAGCCAAGGATCATATCCCTAAGCTTTGATACCAAATGTGACGCCCCCAAAATAGGTATACATCACCCATCTTGAGTCGCCAGATACATGGTACAGAAATCAAATACAAACTTAATTATACAACATGAGCTGAGAGTTTGTACACGAATATTATCTTCTAGACAATATCCACACTCAATGAAGTCCTCATTACAATTATTATCACACTATTTCATAGAATAGTGAGGACTACTAATGCAAACATCTGGACCGTCACTCTGTTCCCCAACTCGTCCCAGCTATATTCTCATTTCTTGAAGAGATAAATGAAAGAAAAGGGTGAGCTCAACTAGCCCAATAAGAAATATTATTACTAAGATAATGCAGAGTAAATTATCCTTAGCCTTCAACATTATTAAACTGATAAAATACAATAAACATCAAGTTTAACTGGAGCAGAATAAGCAATCTATTAGAAGAGTCAAGTAGAACATAATGTTTACTATCTCCTCTAGATTAAAAGTCCATCGTTAATATTTCATTCCTATAATACCCATCAACAATTCTTTGTTATACTCAAGACAAAATAAACTATCATCACCTGTCTTCACCTGAACCACCAAAGATTATAGTTAAATCCACAATTCATATTTATAATCATGTAAATCAACAGTTTCTCCTTGCCACAAAGTCTTAATAGAACGTTTACTCAATATCCTTACCCCAAAGGCTAAAGATATTCAAGTGTAATAAAAATGATCATACCAATCCGTGTCTACCTTTGCACTATGGGCCAAAGATATTCAACTATAAAACCAATGATCATGATCATACCAATCAATTATCTGTCAGTGCGCTACGACCAAAGATATTCAACTATTAACTAATGGTCATGATCCTGCCAATCACATCATCAAATTATCCATGCACTACGGGCCAAAGATATTCGTTATTATCACTAGTGGTTATGATCATGTCATACACCTGTCCATCTTTGCATGTAAGCCAAAGATATACAACGATAAAATCAATAATCAATAAATCCACCTTTGCATCGTAAGGCAAAGATATACAACCAATAATCAATCCATCCATCTATGCACGTAAGCCAAAAATATATAATCAGTAAAACCAATAATCAATAAATTCATCTACGCACGTAAGCCAAAAGATGACTTTCATCACAATATAAGCATGAGGATGATGACAATGATATAAGCATTATTCAAACAAAATCAAGGATAAATATTAAAGACTTTAAATTTATCCAGAGTTTAAAAATATCCAAATTGTCAACATGATACTACTTTGTGGAGAAAAATTTAAGAATAATATTCATGTACCAAAAACAATTTGGATAGAAAAGAAATATATTTTTTGGGTGAATAGTACCCCATGAATAGTACCCTGTGAATAGTACTTCGAGAATAGTACCTCGTGAATAGTACCCCGACATGAAAAGTACCCCAAATACCCGAGTGAATAATATTTGGCTGAATAGTAACCCGTGAATAGTAACTCGTGAATAGTACTCGCAGAAAAGTATCTCAATAATAGGAAATGAATAATATTTGAGTGAATAGTAATCGGGTGAATAATAACCCGTGAATAGTAATCCATGAATAGTTATGAAAAGATCAATAATTATCAAGAAAGCTCTAATAATATTTCCATGAAAAGATATTTGGATGAAGCGCAAAATATCAAGGATATTCTACTAATTTCATGGAGTATAGAAGCTACAACTTCAACAAAATGAGTATAGAATTCAAAATCAAAGCGAAATAATATTACTTATATACTAGAATATAGAAGAAAGTATTATTTCAAGCGAATATTGAACCAAAATAACATCCCTTACAACTGTCGAACGAAAATAATATTCCAACGAATATTTAACGAAGATAATATTCCTACGAATATTGAACGAAGATAATATTCTTTATGAATATTGAACGAAAATAATATTCATACGAATATGAAAAATAATCTCTTCAGAATATGAAATAAATAATACCCCTTACGAATATGAAATAAATAACATCCCTTACCTCAGAAGAAGACTGGATACTGGAATAGTGAAGTAGTAGACTTCTTTTCTTCTTTGTTTCTATAGCTTCTCTCTCTATAATTGCTCTTGTGAGTCTTTGTGAATTAGTGAGAATGAAGGAAGAATGAGCTTCAATTTATAGAAAAATATAGTTTTGATAATTGCACGTTTTGGGGCTCGAAATATTACAGTATAATACCTTCATCTTTTCTTTCATTTTTAATTTAGTCCTGCAAGTATTATCAAACTTGCACCACCTCCCCTAATAGTATATCATGTGAATTAATAGTAAAATCATGTGAATCAATAGTTCTATACATGTGAAAATAATAATTACAGTATAGTACCTTCATCTATACCTCCATTTTTAATTTAGTCATGCAAGTATTATCAATCTTGCACCACCTCCCCTAATATTACATACATGTGAATCAATAGTACACACATGTGAACACATAGTTATAAGCATGTGAATTAATAGCAATTAATTGCTCATTTACCCGATTAATTACCCGATTGGTCAATATAACTTCCAGACATCAATTACTATCGAATTAAATATCGATTTCCACTAACACTAATAATCCCAACACAATGGAACTATCAATTTCATCTTTAATCAACACGAACTTATTCATTATTAATATTATAACTTATAATATTTAACAACCAGGTCATTCCCAGGAAAGAGGGGGCTTTCCGATAAGGATTTCTCCCTATTGGCGCGCAATTAGATTACCTAACCTCTCCTTGACAGAACTTCTAGACATCGTCAATATTTTAAATAATAATATGAATAACTTTGCCGTCTCAATTATTGATTTAATAATATAAAATATTGTGACAATAATTGAATAAAACTAAGTGACTTCTCACGTAAGCATCAATAATCAAAGATACTGTACAATGCCGTGTGCTACTATGCAACCATGCGTATTACTATACTTTTATCACCGATTATTTTATGACAACTTGCTTACTTTGAAATTTTTTTAAATATCACCCTTAACTTTAACCTTTTATCAATTTAACCATTTACTAAATAGAATAATTATAAGAAAATTAAATACTTTCATTTCATAAAATTCGGGGTCTCACAATCTCCCCTCCTTATGAAATTTTGCCCTCAAAATTTACGTACGTACCTAGTAGTTCGAAGAGATGAGAATATCTTGCTTTCTTTTCGTATTGTACCTTCTCGGTTATTTCCTCTCTATCATGATTTTCCAATTTCTCATCTCTTGTATTTCAGATATCATTCTAGAATATAGTTTCAAAATAAGGGTTAATTGACGTGCCACATATTATCCCTATATTTTAACCGACCAATTAAATAACAAGTAACTTAGGTAGGTCATACTAGTGAAGGAATTCCCCGTCTCTCCCCTCCTATTTCTAGTCTCACTTCTCAGCCAGGGATCATATCCCTAAGCTTTGATACCAACTGTGACGCCCCCAAAATAGGTATACATCACCCATCTTGAGTCGCCAGATACATGGTACATAAATCAAATACAAACTTAATTATACAACATGAATATGAGAGTTTGTTTACACAATAATATTATCTTCTGATAATATCCACACTCAATGAAGTCCTCATTACAATTATTATCACACTATTTCATAGAATAGTGAGGACTACTAATGCAAACATCTGGACCGTCACTCTGTTCCCCGACTCGTCCCAGCTATATTCTCATTTCCTGAAGAGAAAAATGAAAGAAAAGGGTGAGCTCAACTAGCCCAATAAAAATATTATGACTAAGATAATGTAGAATAAATTATCCTTAGCCTTCAACAGTATTAACAGTATTAAACTGATAAAATACAATAAACATCAAGTTTAACTAGAGCGGAATAAGCAATCCATTAGAAGAGTCAAGTAGAACATAATGTTTGCTATCTCCTCTAGATTAAAAGTCCATCGTTAATATTTCATTCCTATAATACCCATCAACAGTTCTTTGTTATAACCAAGACAAAATAAACTATCATCACCTGTCTTCACCTGAACCACCAAAGATTATAGTTAAATCCACAATTCATATTTATAATCATGTAAATCAACAGTTTCTCCTTGCCACAAAGGCTTAATAGAACGTTTACTCAATATCCTTACCCCAAAGGCTAAAGATATTCAAGTGTAATAACAATGATCATACCAATCCGTGTCTACCTTTGCACTATGGGCCAAAGATATTCAACTATAAAACCAATGGTCATGATCATACCAATCAATTGTCTCGTCAAATGCACTACTACCAAAGACATTCAACTCGTTAACTAATGGTCATGATCCTGCCAATCACATCATCAAATTATCCATGCACTACGGCCAAGGATATTCGTTATTATCACTAGTGGTTATGATCATGTCATACACCGTCCATCTTTGCATGTAAACCAAAGATATACAACGATAAAATCAATAATCAATACCCATCTTTGCACGTAAGCCAAAGATATACAACCAATAATCAACACCCATCTATGCACGTAAGCCAAAAATATATAATCGAAAACCAATAATCAATCATCCATCTATGCACGTAAGCCAAAGATGACTTTCATCACAATATAAAGCATGAGGATGATGACAATGATATAAGCATTAATCAAACAAAATCAAGGATAAATATTAAAGACTTTAAATTTATCCAGAGTTTAAAAATATCCAAATTGTCAACATGATACTACTTTGTGGAGAAAAATTTAAGAATAATATTCATGTACCAAAAACAATTTGGATAGAAAAGAAATATATTTTTTGGGTGAATAGTACCCCATGAATAGTACCCTGTGAATAGTACTTCGAATAGTACCTCGTGAATAGTACCCCGACATGAAAAGTACCCCAAATACCCGAGTGAATAATATTTGGCTGAATAGTAACCCGTGAATAGTAACTCGTGAATAGTACTCTGGTAGAAAAAGTATCTCGAATACCCGAGTGAATAATATTTAAGTGAATAGTAACAGGGTGAATAGTAACCCGTGAATAGTAACTCGTGAATAGTACTCCGTTATGAAAAGATCAATAATTATCAAGAAAGCTCGGAATAATATTTCCATGAAAAGATACTGGATGAAGCGCAAATATCAAGGATATTCTACTAATTTCATGGAGTATAGAAGCCAAAACTTCAACAAAATGAGTATAGAATTCAAAATCTAAAACGAAATAATATTACTTACATACTACAGAGTATGGAAGAAAGTATTATTTCAAGCGAATATTGAACAAAAATAACATCCCTTACAACTGTCGAACGAAAATAATATTCCAACGAATATTTAACGAAGATAATATTCCTACTAATATTGAATCGAAGATAATATTCTTTATGAATATTGAATCGAAAATAATATTCATACGAATATGAAAAAATAATCTCTTGAATATGAAATAAATAATACCTCTTACTTAATATTAAATAAATAACATCCCTTACCTCGTAAAGAAGACCGGATACTTGGAATAAAAGAAGTAGTCGACTTTTTTTTCTTCTTTCTTCTATACTCTCTCTCTATAGCTTCTCTCTCTATAATTGCTCTTGTGAGTCTTAGTTAATTAGTGAGAATGAAGGAAGAATGAGCTTCTATTTATAGAAAAATATAGTTTTGATAATTGCACGCTTTGGGGCTCAAATATTACAAAGATAATACCTTCATCTTTTCCTTCATTTTAATTTAGTCCTCCAAGTATTATCAAACTTGCACCACCTCCCCCCTAATAGTATATCATGTGAATTAATAGTAAAATCATGTGAATCAATAGTTCTATACATGTGAAAAAATAATTACAAGATATAGTACCTTCATCTATACCTTCATTTTTATTTAGTCATGCAAGTATTATCAATCTTGCACCACCTCCCCTAATATTACATACATGTGAATCAATAGTACACACATGTGAACACATAGTTATAAGCATGTGAATTAATAGCAATTAATTGCTCATTTACCCGATTAATTACCCGATTGGTCAATATAACTTCCAGACATCAATTACTATCGAAATAAATATTGATTTCCACTAACACTAATAATCCCAACACAATGAAACTATCAATTTCATCTTTAATCAACACGAACTTATTCATTATTAATATTATAACTCATAATATTTAACAACCAGGTCATTCTCAGGAAAGAGGGGGCTTTCCGATAAGGATTTCTCCCTATTGGCGCGCAATTAGATTACCTAACCTCTCCTTGATAGAACTTCTAGACATCGCCAATATTTCAAATAATAATATGAATAACTTTGCCGTCTCAATTATTGATTTAATAATATAAAATATTGTGACAATAATTGAATAAAACTAAGTGACTTCTCACGTAAGCATCAATAATCAAAGATACTGTACAATGCCGTGTGCTACTATGCAACCATGCGTATTACTATACTTTTATCACCGATTATTTTATGACAACTTGCTTACTTTGAAATTTTTTTAAATATCACCCTTAACTTTAACCTTTTATCAATTTAACCATTTACTAAATAGAATAATTATAAGAAAATTAAATACTTTCATTTCATAAAATTTGGGGTCTCACAATCTCCCCTCCTTATGAAATTTTGCCCTCAAAATTTACGTACGTACCTAGTAGTTCGAAGAGATGAGAATACCTTGCTTTCTTTTCGTATTGTACCTTCTCGGTTATTTCCACTCTATCATGATTTTCCAATTTCTCATCTCCTGTATTTCAGATATCATTCTAGAATATAGTTTCAAAATAAGGGTTAATTGACGTGCCACATATTATCCCTATATTTTAACCGGCCAATTAAATAACAAGTAACTTAGGTAGGTCATACTAGCGAAGGAATTCCCCGTCTCTCCCATCCTAGTTCTAGTCTCACATATCAGCCAGGGATCATATCCCTAAGCTTTGATACCAACTGTGACGCCCCCAAAATAGGTATACATCACCCATCTTGAGTCGCCAGATACATGGTACATAAATCAAATACAAACTTAATTATACAACATGAGCTGAGAGTTTGTACACGAATATTATCTTCTAGACAATATCCACACTCAATGAAGTCCTCATTACAATTATTATCACACTATTTCATAGAATAGTGAGGACTACTAATGCAAACATCTGGACCGTCACTCTGTTCCCCGACTCGACCCAGCTATATTCTCATTTCCTGAAGAGAAAAATGAAAGAAAAGGGTGAGCTCAACTAGCCCAATAAGAAATATTATGACTAAGATAATGCAGAATAAATTATCCTTAGCCTTCAACAGTATTAAACTGATAAAATACAATAAACATCAAGTTTAACTAGAGCGGAATAAGCAATCCATTAGAAGAGTCAAGTAGAACATAATGTTTGCTATCTCCTCTAGATTAAAAGTCCATCGTTAATATTTCATTCCTGTAATACCCATCAACAGTTCTTTGTTATAACCAAGACAAAATAAACTATCATCACCTGTCTTCACCTGAACCACCCAAGATTATTCAAGTGTAATAACAATGATCATACCAATCCGTGTCTACCTTTGTACTATGGTCCAAAGATATTCAACTATAAAACCAATGGTCATGATCATACCAATCAATTGTCTGTCAGTGCGCTACGGCCAAAGACATTCAACTGTTAACTAATGGTCATGTTCCTGCCAATAACATCATCAAATTATCCATGCACTACGGGCCAAAGATATTCGTTATTATCACTAGTGGTTATGATCATGTCATACACCTGTCCATCTTTGCATGTAAGCCAAAGATATACAACGATAAAATCAATAATCAACAGTCCATCTTTGCACGTAAGGCAAAGATATACAACCAATAATCAACAGTCCATCTATGCACGTAAGCCAAAAATATATAACTGTAAAACCAATAATCAACAGTCCATCTATGCACGTAAGCCAAAGATGACTTTCATCACAATATAAGCATGAGGATGATGACAATGACATAAGCATTAATCAAACGAAATCAAGGATAAATATTAAAGACTTTAAATTTATCCAGAGTTTAAAAATATCCAAATTGTCAACATGATAATGCTTTGTGGAGTAAAATTCAAGAATAATATTCATGTACCAAAAATAATTTGGACAGAAAAGAAATATATTTTTTGGGTGAATAGTATCCCATAAATAGTACCCTGTGAATAGTACTTCGGGAATAGTACCTCGTGAATAATACCCCGACATGAAAAGTACCCCAAATACCCGAGTGAATAATATTTGGGTGAATAGTAATGGGGTGAATAGTAACCCATGAATAGTAACTCGTGAATGGTACTCCAGCATAAAAAGTGCCTTGAATACCCGAGTGAATAATATTTGAGTGAGTAGTAACCGAGTGAATAGTAACCCATGAATAGTAACTCGTGAATAGTACTCCGTCATGAAAAAATCAATAATTATCAAGAAAGCTCAGAATAATATTTTCATGAAAAGATACTGGATGAAGCGCAAATATCAAGGATATTCTACTAATTTCATGGAGTATAGAAGCCAAAACTTCAACAAAATGAGTGTAGAATTCAAAATTTGAAACGAAATAATATTACTTACATACCACAGAGTATGGAAGAAAATATTATTTTAAGCGAATATTGAACAAAAATAACATCCCATACAACTGTCGAACGAAAATAATATTCCAACGAATATTTAACGAAGATAATATTCCTACGAATATTGAACGAAAATAATATTCTTTATGAATATTGAACGAAAATAATATTCATACGAATATGAAAAATAATATCTCTTCAGAATATGAAATAAATAATACCCCTTACAAATATGAAATAAATAACATCCCTTACCTCAGAAGAAGACTTGATACTGGAATAGTGAAGTAGCAGACTTCTTTTCTTCTTTATTTCTATAGCTTCTCTCTCTATAATTGCTCTTGTGAGTCTTAGTGAATTGGTGAGAATGAAGGAAGAATGGGCCTCTATTTATAGGAAAATATAGTTTTGATAATTGCACGTTTTCGGGCTCGAAATATTACAATATAATACCTTCATCTTTTCCTTCATTTTTAATTTAGTCCTGCAAGTATTATCAAACTTGCACCACCTCCCCTAATAGTGTATCATGTGAATTAATAGTACAATCATGTGAATCAATAGTTCTATACATGTGAAAATAATAATTACAGTATAGTAGCTTCATCTATACCTCCATTTTTAACTTAGTCATGCAAGTATTATCAATCTTACACCACCTCCCTTAATATTACATACATGTGAATCAATAGTACACACATGTGAACACATAGTTATAAGCATGTGAATTAATAGAAATTAATTGCTCATTTACCCGATTAATTACCCGATTGGTCAATATAACTTCCAGACATCAATTACTATCGAAATAAATGTCGATTTCCACTAACACTAATAATCCCAACACAATGGAACTATCAATTTCATCTTTAATCAACACGAACTTATTCATCATTAATATTATAACTCATAATATTTAACAACCAGGTCATTCCCAAGAAAGAGGGGGCTTTCCGATAAGGATTTCTCCCTATTAGCGCGCAATTAGATTACCTAGCCTCTCCTTGACAGAACTTCTAGACGTCGTCAATATTTCAAATAATAATATGAATAATTTTGCCGTCTCAATTATTGATTTAATATTATAAAATATGATGACAATAATTGAATAAAATTGAGTGACTTCTCACGTAAGCATCAATAATCAAAGATACTGTACAATGCCTTGTGCTACTATGCAACCATGCGTATTACTATACTTTTATCACCGATTATTTTATGACAACTTGCTTACTTTGAAAAATTTTCATATATCACCTTTAACTTTAACCTTTTATCAATTTAACCATTTACTAAATAGAATAATTATAATAAAATTGAATACTTTTATTTTATAAAATTCGGGGTCTCACACTTTATGTAAAGTATCATTGGTTTAAAGTGTGAGTATTTTTATTTGTATTGAAACTCACAGCTTATGTGTTGTCACATTTTGCATGACATTTTAATGGTTATAAATAGGAAAATTTGTATTTGGATTTAGTAGTGTGTATTTGGCGACTCAAAATGGGTTGTGTGGACCTATTTTGGGGGCATCACATAAACTTTCTCCTCTTGGCCATTGATAAAAAAATCCCTGTGGTTGTTCAACATACACATCCTCATCCAAAAAACCATTTAGGTATGTAGACTTTACTTCAAATTGAAAAACATTCCAATTTTTTTGAGCTGTTAAAGCCAAAATTATTCTAATAGTCCTAATTCTATCTACGGGTGAAAAAGTTTCAAAATAATCAACTTCATGCTTTTGTACATACCCTTTAGCAACTAGCCTCGCCTTATGCTTCTGCACACTTCCATCAGGTTGGTACTTTACTTTGTAGACCCATTTCATGCCAATAACTTTTTTCTTTGGTGGCAAATCTACAAGCTCCCATGTTTTGTTTCTTTCAATGGCGGACATCTCCTCCTTCATTGAATTCTCCCACTGTTCTTTCCCGCAAGCTTCATCATAACTTAAAGGTTCTGCAACCAAAAGAGCATAAGTAGAAGCATATATATAACTTAAAGACCACATCTTTATTGGCGGAGTTTCACTGTTTTGCGATGATTTATTGCTGCTAGATGGGCTACTAGTTGAGCTTATAGTTGGACTTTGCATAGGAGAAATATGGGGTGAACTTATATCCTCTTGAAGATTGCTACTAGATGTGCTACTAGTTGAGCTTCTAGCTGGACTGTGCATAGGAGAAATATGGGGTGAACTCACATCTTCTTGCAGCTAAACTGATTCTATCCCTTCTTCTAGAATGGATATATTTTGATCTTTATCACCATTTTTCTGTCAAACACTGTTCTCATCAATAATCACATCTCGTCGAATGATTAACTTCTTAGTAAGAGGATTATACTGACGATAACCTTTAGTTTCAACATTATACCCAACAAAAATGCACTTTTCTCTTTTCTTATCCAACTTAGTACGATCAGTAGAATCAATTAAGGCATATGCAATGGAATCAAAAGCTTTTAAATTACTTACATTGGGCTTAACTCCCCACCATGCTTTATAAGGTATTTGATTTATTACTGCCTTTGTTGGAGATATGTTGAGAAGATGGATTGCGGTAGCTACTACCTTGGCCCAAAAACTATTCAGAAGCTCTTTCTCATTTAGCATACTCCGTGCCATTTCTACAACCGTCTAATTTTTTTCGCTCAGCAACTCCATTCCGTTTTGGAGTCTTTCTTACTGTTAGTTGCCTCCGGATACTATTCTCATTGCAAAAGAGAGAGTAAATTCATCAGATAAGAACTCTTCCCTCTATTAGTTCTGAGAGTTTTGATTGCATAGCCACTTTATTTCTCTGCAAAGGCTTTGAACTCCTTATATTTTTCAAACACCTCAGATTTCTGAGCATGAAAAAACACACAACTCATACGGGAATAATCATCAATAAATAATAGAAAATATTTACTATTATTTAAAGATAAAGTATTTTTTGATCCACAAATATCTGCGTGAACCAATTCCAAATGCATCTTCGCTCTCCAAACTTTACCAACCGGAAAGGGCAGCTTGTGTTGCTTTCCGTAAACATAACCTTCACAAACACTGTCAACTAAACTAATAGATGGCAATCTAGTCACCATGTTTTTTTGACCCAATAATTTCAGCCCATTAAAATGAAAATGCCCATACCTTAAATGCCAAAGCCTAGACTCATCACGAACATTAGCAACCAGTGCACAATCATCCAAACAAGATAACTTAAGAGGAAACATTTTGTTTTCAGTCATGTGGACTTTAAAAATAGAATTTTCAGATTTTCTATTTTTAATTTCACACATTCCATCATGAAAATGAACTAAATATTCCTTTTTAATTAATTGACCCACACTAAGCAGGTTATGTGCCAAACCAGGAATATAGTAAACATCATGAATTAGATTTTTAATACCTAACTTGGTTTTAATTGCAATTGTTCCTTTTCCTTCAATCTTTACTTGTTTGCCATCACCAAGCCCGACTTTTAATTGAACTGATTCATCCATCGTTTGAAATAGTCCCTTTTCTTCTGTCATATGGTTGCTACATCTGCTGTCTAGAAACAAACATCATCCTTACTTATGTTAGGATTTAAATAAGTGAGAAAAAGACTACCTTCCTCTTCATTTTTCTCGACAAAATTGGCTTGTTGTTTTTCTTTCTCAATCTTCTCGGGATAATTTCGTGCTATATGACCATAGTTGAAGCAATTATAGCACTGCCTTCCTTTGTTATCTTGCCTGTCAAAATGCCCCATATCAGACCTTCCTCAACCTCTTCCACGACCATGGTAGCCACCTCTACCGTGGCCTCTACCAAATTACTTTTGTCGATAAGAGCCTTCGCTAAATTTTCCTTTATTTAAGAGCTCTACTTTGGTTTGAAAGGCATGCTCAAGATTCTTCTCCTTTGACTTGTTAATTCTCTCTTCATGTGCTAAAAGAGAACCTATTAGTTCATTAAGAGAAAATGTAGACAAGTCCTAAGACTCCTCAATGGATGTAACAACATGATCAAATTTATTCGGTAGACTCCTTAATATCTCCTTCACAATTTTCTAACTCCAAAAGCTCTCATTTGATTAACTATACCAGAAACTCTAGAGAAGAAATCTTGAACAGATTCATTACCTTTCATGAAGAGTGTCTCAAACTCTCTTCTAAAAGTCTACAGTTTAACCATTGTTATCTTCTTGTCCCCATGGAACTCTTGCTTCAAAATAGTCTATGCTTCCTTTGACTTCGTGGCACCAACAATTCAAGAAAATATAGGGTCTGCCATAGCCTGTTTCAAAACAAGCAGAGCCTTCGCATCCTTCTTACGAAGTTCTCAAACATCCGTTGCAGTCTTTACAAAACCATTCTCAACCAGCTCCCAAAGTTCTTGTGCATTAAAAAATGTTTTCATTTTGATGCTCCAAAACTCATAATTTTCTCCAGTAAATGGAGGAATAAAGGATTGAGAAAGATTTAGAACATTATCATTTCCCATAGTTGGGAAAAGATTACCCAAACCTTTTATCGAACACGTTATGTGCACAACAATAAGACCCATTGATGATGCTACAACAACAATCCAAAAAAAGCCAACACCCAACGTCAATCGAACTTGGCTCTGATACCAAAAATGTTGGCGCAAAAAAAGAATACTGATGTAGAAAATTAAACCAAGCAAGTAAAAAATCTGCTACAACAAAAAAAGAGCAAGAATAATGGAAAGGCCAAAGACTTTTATTGCGAAGAAGGAAACTAAATATCAAACCTAACTTGATTAAAGTAACAAAGAAGCAATAACTACTTAAATAAGACACTAGCAAAGTAAAATTCTCAGTTATGTGATCCTAAAGAAGTGGAAGTAGTTCTTCTATTATGCTTGTTCATAAAGAATAGCAAGTCTAGTAATTGGCCCCTAACCACTACTACTTTACTTATTCAACAGACTATAATAAAAAACCTCACGTGCATCATATTTAACATAAGTCACGTGCATCATATTTTATCAGTTGTGGTGAATGGAGGGAGGGAGGGTGATAGAGAACAAAGAATTAGTGGTTGAAATCGACGGAGAATTATAGAGGGAGAAAAGGGAGAAATTAAAAGAGAAACGAAAGAGAAGGGAGGGATATATGGAGAGAATGAGAGGTTTGTAGAATGAGGGAACTAAAATTTAAGACCTAAATGCAAGAGGAAAATTAGAGACTAATTAAGAGAGAATACTAAAATTTTTAATCCTTCTCAAATCCGTTTCGATCTTACAATTTCAAAAAATAAATTTTAAAATTATTTGAGTCGACTAACATTAGTCTCTAAAGTGTGTTAAAATATTTTTTTTATAAATTTGGTTAAGCATTTTAGGCGGCGAGTTTTGTTTCCAAATTGGTTTCTAATATTTGATATGAAATATATCTCGTCACAAATTCGGTCTCTACTGTTTGAAACAGAATTGTTGGTATCAAAATTAGTCTCTACTTCTACATATTTAATGTCCTCGATACGCACAAATATTCGGTTACAAACTCCGTCTCAAAATTGAATAATTTGACACAAAATATCTTTAAATTTTTATTTCAGATACTCAGTTTTCTGATAGTGACATTTCTTTGTAGTGTCCATAGGTCCATAGCTTAGTAAGTACCCCAACCTGAAAGGCTTGTTAAGCTTACTCCAACCACGCCCCTTTCACAAAATAATATAGATTGAATTACATTTGTATCCCATAAACTTGCATTGATGAACTTGTCAAATTTTATAGCTTTTTATTGTATTGGTTATAGCAAAAATTATATTTTAACTCTAGTGTTCTATTTGTGAACCAACACAAATACAACATTTTCTTTATGTCTATAACCAATATAAAAAATATATAAAGAACTTCATAGTATATGTGATCTAAAAATTTCACAATAACTGGATCTCTTAAACTAGCATGTTAATTTCAGTGCCATATTTGCAATTACAAATAGGAGTGAGAAAAAATCGAATAAAACTGAATTTTTTCGATTATTCGGATATTTTTTGTAATTTGCTTATATTCGATTTTATTTTTGATTTTTAGGTTCGGGTTTGGTTTTCAATTTTTGGTTATTCGGTTAACCGAATAACTGAATTAGAAAAAAATCATCAGACTCTCACTACTCAAAACTCAAGTTGATGTAATCAAACATAATTTTCATTATTCAATATATTTGTGAGGTTATTCTCTACTTTTGGTTCTTTGAAGAATTCCTAAGTAATTCTTAGTTATTTCTTTGATATTCAATTTAATTTATCATACAACAATTCATAATTGTGTGTGGCGTCTTCTACCGCATCAATCATCGATTATACCGAGATTGCCGCTTCAATATAAGCGAGGGGTCAAGGTGTCGTTGGTGTCTATTCAACGTAGATTTTTGAACACGAGCAATTGTACCAAGATTACCGTCTACATATAGACGAGGGGTTAATGTGTTGCAAGCAATTCACTCAATAACTGTGCTAAAAACAATATGGGCGACGACCACCTCACGCAAGCGTGCCATGGAGTCTATCATTTGGTATCAAAGCTAAGTCTTTTTAGCGAGTTACTTATCTTTAATTTTCTGTCGAAATATATACTGTAAAAAAAAAGAAAAAAAATCAGATTTTATTTCCATTGTGCTAACCAAACTTGTAGCACACCATCAAATCATCAAATTCCAACCAAGAGTTCATACCGTTCCATCATCATCAATTTTGAAATGGAGCTACAATTTACAAATTTGAAGCATACAAGAGGAGTATAGGGTAACCAATCGATGATTTTGTGGTATTCTGATAGTCACACCATCTATATTTTTGTTTCGTGATAAGTAATTTTTGAATTGATTAGTAAAACCAAGAATTTTGCTAAGGGAATTCAAGAAGAACATATTAGAGAGAATATTTTGAGGTAAAAGGCTTAGTGGTAAGATTAATCGAGGGTAAAAGCCAATTTATTGAGAGTATACAATAGTGAACCATTGATTCGAGCGAAACACATAAGGGAGTGGTGAGAAAACTGTTTTCTACTAACTCTTATTTTGTAGGAAAAATGTCTAACTCAGAGGATAAAGGAACTTATGAGGAACAACCCTAGACAGCTGAATTGAAATTATAGATGGAAGACATGCATAAAAATGGGATCGAAGATTGAGAAAGACTATAGATTAAATGCAAGAACAATTAAAAGAGATGAGGGTGTCTATGACTGAGTTATCCCAAAACACTCATGGGATACATAACAAGACGAGAGCACAACAAACTGACGCAAGAAAGGAAGTTCCTTATGGTGAGGAAAATAGTGTAGCGGAAGATCGTGAATCTAATTTCCTACATCAAAGACACGGAGGTGCTAGGGAATGAGGAGTTCGAGACAGAGAAGATGGCAATTTGGATAGCATAAAAATGAAAATTCTAGCTTTCCATGACACGGGTGATCTTGAGGTTTATTTAGATTGGGTAACCAAG
The DNA here is from genome assembly GCA_020205615.1 of Panax quinquefolius. Lineage (NCBI taxonomy): Eukaryota > Viridiplantae > Streptophyta > Magnoliopsida > Apiales > Araliaceae > Panax > Panax quinquefolius. The sequence goes on from CM035154.1 coordinate 76,479,938, forward strand.
ATGGAGCAAATCTTTGACTGTCACAACTATTCAGACCTTAAGAAAGTCAAACTAGCCGTTACGGAGTTTTCTGGATATGCATTGATATGGTGGGATCAGTTGACAGCTAATCAGAGAATGTGTGAAGAGTGGCCGATTACAACATGGGTGGAAATGAAAGTTATCATGAAAAAGAGGTTTTTCCCATCATACTATCAACGGGAGATCATTCGTAGTTTGCAAACTCTTAAATAAGGAATTCGGAGTGTGGATGAATATTACAGGGAGATGGAAATATTGAAGGATCAGGCTAATTTGATTGAGGATAATGAAACATATATCGATGTCTAGGTTCTCGGCAGGATTGAACTGGGAGATTGCACACTTGGTTGAACAACAACATTATTTAGAGTTAGAAGAACTGGTCCATATGGCGATCAGGATAGAGAAACAGCTCGAGGAGAGGTGGACAACGAGGACACCCTAATGCTAGTTCATCATGGAAACCTAATTTTGAAAAGCGGGAGGAAAAATTGGATGTGATCAAACCAAAGGTGGAGCCTAAGAAAAGGTCGACTAGCCAAGAAATACAAGGTAAAAATGAACAACCTTCGTTTGGGCGTAATCAGGATATTGTATACTTTAAGTGTCAAGGCTGGGGAAATATTTCTAGCCAATGTCCAAATCAGAGGAAAATATTATTGCTTGACAATGAGAGATGGAAACCGAGGGGGGAAGAGAGCGACACTGATTCTATACCACCATTAGAGGAGATAGGTGAGGATACGATACATGGTGAAATTCTGGTTATAGGAAGAGCACTTAGCACGCAGGTTAAGGAGGAGAGTAGTGAACAACAGGGAAATCTATTTCATACTCTATGTCTTCTGAATGGGAAAATCTGTTATGTAGTCTTAGATGGAAGCGGTTGTACAAATGTGGCAAGCACTATGATGGTGGAGAAATTGGGGTTACCTACTCCCAAACATCCACAGTCGTATCATTTGCAGTGGCTCAATGATAATGCAGACATTAAAGTAACCAAACAAGTGTTAGTTCCATTTGCTATTGGTCGGTACGTTGATGAGATATTGTGTGATGTGGTGCCTATGTAGGCAAGGCATATGTTATTGGGTAGACCATGGCAATTTGATAAGAGGGTTCAACATGATGGGTTTACCAATGTATATTCCTTTGTTCACGACAAGAAGAAGATCTCTTTGAGTCCTTTGTCACCACAACAAGTACATGAGGATCAAATTCATTTGCAGAAAGATCATGTACAAAGAAAAGAGAGTGAAGAAAAGAAAAATCAAGATGACAAAAGAGAGAAAAAGAAAGATGAGAGAAAAACAAATATATTGGCAAAAAAGAGCGATGTGAGAAGAGCTTTGATTTCTAAACAGCCTATGGTTTTACTTCAGTATAAAGAGGCATTTTTGAATACTAACGCTAATGAATCTTTGCCTAGTGTTGTTTTATCTCTCTTATAGGAGTTCAAAGATGTATTTCCCGAGGAGCTTCCTCATGAACTACTACCTTTTCGGGGAATTAAACATCAAATTGATTTTGTTCCCAATGCAACCATTCCAAACCGTCCGGCTTATCGGAGTAATCCTGAGGAGACGAAGGAGTTATAAAGGCAAGTTGTCGAGCTGATGAGGAAAGGATTCGTGAGAGAAAGTATGAGTCCATGTGCAGTTCCGGTGATCCTAGTGCCAAAAAAGGATGGAAAATAGAGGATGTGCATCGATTGTCGAGAAGTAAATAGCATTACGGTAAAATATCGACATCTCATTCCTCGTTTAGATGACATGTTAGATGAATTACATGGGTCTTGTATATTTTCAAAAATTGATTTAAAAAATGGTTATCATCAAATTAGAATGCAAGAGGGTGGTGAATGGAAAACAACGTTTAAAACTAAATATGGTCTTTATGAGATTACTGAACCATGTTTTGCATCCATTCATTGGAAAATTTATCGTAGTTTATTTTGATGATATCTTGATTTATAGCAAAAACTTGGAAGATCATGCATTGCATTTAAAATTTGTTTTAGATGTACTTAGGAAAGAGAAGTTATTTGCTAAAATGGAAAAAAACACATTTTGTTCGGATATAATTATTTTTCTTGGCTTTGTTGTGAGTTCACAAGGAGTCTAAGTTGATGAGGAGAAAATACGTGCAATCAGGGATTGGCCGAGTCCAACCAATGTGAGTCAAGTACGAAGATTTCATGGACTCGCAAGTTTCTACCGATGCTTTGTTTGAAATTTTAGTGAGATTACAACACCATTGACCGAGGTCATCAAAAAAAGTGTGGGCTTTAAGTGGGGTGGTGAACAGGAAAAAGCATTTAACTTGATAAAAGATAAATTAATAAATGCCCCTTTACTTATTTTGCCTAACTTTGCTAAAACTTTTGAGATTGAGTGTGATGCTTCACGTTTAGGGATTGGAGTTGTGTTGATGCAAGAAGGGAAACCAGTGGCGTATTTAAGCGAAAAAGTTGAGTGGGGAAGCTTTGAACTATCCTATGTATGACAAAGAGATGTACACTTTGGTTAGAGCTTTGGAGACATGGCAACATTACTTGTGGTCTAAGGAGTTTGTGATCCACACCGATCATAAATCATTGAAATATTTGAAGGGTAAACACAAGTTGAACAAAAGGCATACACGATGGATGGAATTTATCGAGATATTTTCATATGTTATTCAATATAAGCAATGTAAGGAGAACGTCGTTGCAGATGCTTTGTCTCGCAGGTATGTTTTGTAAATACTCTTGATACAAAATTGCTTGGGTTTGAACGAATTAAAGAGTTATATGATAATGACCTTGATTTCGGTGAAGAGTTTAAAACTTATGAAAACAATACTGTGGGTAAATACTTTAGAATTAATGGATTCTTATTTTATGAAAATAAACTATGTATTCCTGCATGTTCTTTGCGTGAGTTATTGGTTAGGGAATCACACAGGGGTGGTTTAATGGGACATTTGGTGTTGAAAAAACTTTTGTTGTTTTGAAAGAACATTTTTATTGGCCTCGTATGAAATGAGATGTGGAAAGAATATATGATAGATGTATTACTTATCGCCAAGCTAAATCTCATGTTCAACCCCATAGATTGTATACACCATTGCCTATTCCTAATGAACCTTGGATTGATTTGTCTATGGACTTTGTGTTGGGTTTACCTAGGTCTAAGCATGGTCATGATTTGATATTTGTGATCATGGATAGATTTTCAAAAATGGCACATTTTATTCCATGTCACAAAATTGATGATGCATCTCATGTAGCTAATTTGTTCTTTAGGAATATTGTACGTTTGCATGGTATTCCTAAAACTATTTTTTTTGATAGAGATACAAAGTTCTTAAGTTACTTTTGGAAGACTTTGTGGTGTAAATTGGGTACTAAAATGTTATTTTCAACTATTTGTCATCCACAAACTGATTGTCAAACTAAAGTAGTAAATAGAACTTTGTCGGCATTGTTAAGGGCTATCATTAAAAAGAATATGAAGTAATGGGAAGAATGTTTACCACATGTTAAGTTTGCGTATAACCGTTCTGTTCATTCTACTATTAATTTTTCTCCATTTGAAATTGTATATGGTTTTAATCCCTTGACACCGTTGGATTTATCACCATTACTTGTTTTTGAAGATACTAAAAGAAAAAGGTTGATCTTTTTAAGCAGGTTCATGAAAAATCCAGGCTCAACATTGAAAGGAGGACAGAACAGCACATTAAGCACGCGAACAAGGGAAGACATCAAATGATCTTTGAGCCCAGAGATTGGGTGTGGTTACATATACGTAAAGAAAGATTCCCAGTTCAAAAAAGTTAGAAATTGCTTCGAAGGGGATATGGTCCATTTCAAGTTCTCGAGCGTATCAATGGAAATGCCTATAAATTAGATTTTCCAGGTGAGTATAATGTTAGTGCCACATTTAACGTTACTAATCTATGTCCGTTTAATGTAGGTGACGATTTGAGGACAAATCCTTTTCAAGAGGAGAGGAATGATGAGGACATGGCATGCGTGGACTCAAACAAGACTAAAGGGACGTGGGGATCAAGCAAGGCTAGAACTAAGAGGTTTAAACAAGGTCTCAATGGATTGATCCAAGATGTTTGGGCTGAAGCTAATGTAAGAAAATCCAAAGAAAAGGATGAGACACAAATTTGGGTCAATTTGATACAAGCCCAATTCTGATCATTCTAGTAAAGCCATGAATTACATATTCAACAATGAATTTTCAAGATTACCATATTAGTTTATATGCACGTGGGCCTACATGCATCAACAATCATTACATTATTTTTGCAATTAGATTTAGCCTTCATACAAAATTTATTTCCCAATTGATTTTAGCATCTATACAAATCAACATTCGTGTTTTCTTTCCTTATCCTAAATTCGGTAATGTCCAATTCATGAAGGAATTTCAGTGGCTTCACGCGACAAGAAGAGTCAGAATGCAGCAATAATTTCAATTAGTTTTTTTTAATACTAATGTAATTAGAATTTTATTTAGTTAAAATTTCAATTCTAATTTTAAATTGGATTGTTATTCTTCTTATTTTTAGGATTTGGATGGATTTCTATTTCACATTAATTTGCAATTCTTATTAGGATTAGAATAATTTGTTCCTGTTGTTATTAGGATTTGGATTGTTTTGAGTAATATAAATAGAGGTTCAAGTTGATGTAATCAAACACATTATTCATTATTCAATATATTTATGAGGTTATTCTCTACTTTTGGTTCTTTGAAGAATTCCTAAGTAATTCTTAGTTATTTCTTTGAGATTCAATTTGACTTATCATACAACAATTCATAGTTGTGTGTGACATCTTCTATCGCATCAATCATCGATTGTACCGAGATTACCACTTCAATATAAGCGAGGGATCAAGGTGTCGTTGGTGTCCATTCAACGCAGATTTCCAAAAGCGAGCAATTGTACCAAGATTACCGTCTACATATAGACGAGGGGATAAGGTGTTACAAGTAATTCACCCAACAACTGTGCTGGAAAAGATCTGAGTGACGACCACCTCACGCAAGTGTGCTGTGAAGTCTATCAGGTTTAAATTGAAAGTTTGATTTTTGTTTTCAAAGGAATAAGGTTTTTGTTTGGTTGTGATTCATTAGTAATGGCGGCCGAAGGAGTATTATCGTTCTTGGTGGCATCTGTGGTGGAGGAAATGCAAAAGACCATGAAATGAAATAAAATTATTTATGCTTATACATCCATCATTATATGCATTAATTACATGATTAAAATGTGGATGATATGTTGATGTTTTTTTTTATTTATGATTCTTATAGGAAATTGGATGTTTTGGTGTGTTATTTGATTTTGACTGTGTTTCTGATTCTTTGTTTAATTTTTTGATAAAAATGGGATTCTAACATTTGATAGAACTTGGGTTGACTATTGTGAATAGAAAGTTATCATGACTATTTTTTTTCCAGGGGAACATATTGATTTTGTTTAGATTTGTTGCTAATAATTATCAATTATAGCTTCCTTGTATTTAACTGATTGCTTTGCAAATTTTGTATGGGGTCAAATTGTCCTCTGTTTATTTTTTTTGGTTTATAAATTCGGTTATTAACCGAATAACCAATTCGGTTATTTGGTTATCATATATTTTGGTTAGTATTTCAGATACTTAAAACAGTTTAATTTTGGTTTTCGGTTATAGCCAAAAAGCTTATTCGGTTCGAGTAATAACAAAATGCTCACTCCTACTTACAAAGTTGTTATGTTTGTCCCTTATACTTGCACTTTCATGTTAATCATGAGCTTGAGTAAGACAAGTTGTTCTCATATTGTGCAGGTTGTGTTTGTTTGGAATTAAAAAAAAATTATAATTAGATACTAATGTACAAGTACAAATGACAAATGACAAATGGCAAATGTGTCAATTTTATAAGTATGACATTGAAGTGATCTCGGGGTTGGTCTCTCAGGCAACTTGATGTCAACAATGTATTCCTCAGGGGCATTCTCACCGAGGATGTGTTCATGTCTCAATCCCAGAGCTTTCTTGATTAAGACCGTCCTTATCATGTCTATAAGCTACGTAAGACCATCTATGGCCTCAAACAAGCTCCTCGTTCTTAGTATCATAAGTTATGCCAGTTCCTCATTGTGACGCCTCCAAATCCGGGTTACCTGACCCCCGAGTTTGGTGTTCACGATCCACAATATAATAGCATCTAACTACCCATTCATATATGAATAGTAATACATACTACATTAACATACGTTGTTAATACATTAATCCCGGGTCCGCTAACCTTAACATTACAAACATAACCCTTAGATATACAAAAAGGGTTTACAATACAATATAATAAATCTACTAATCAAAACTAATTAATAACTATGCCTTTGCCTTTATCCTTCGCAGCACCTCCTGCCACTTCGTCCCTAGCTGAAAAGTTTTATTTAGGAAGGGTGAGTAACAAGTTTGCCCCGCAAGTTAAAACATACAATAAATGTATAAGAATTCAAAAAATAGACTATCTATTTTGATAGAATGAAACCAAAGTTCAGGGAACTTTGAAATAGCTGAACAAATCGTTATTCAATAACAAGTCTTCTCATATTCTATACAACACAATAATTCAATAATGAAAGAGTACAACGCTTTCAAAGTTTCTACGATATTCAAATGAATAATCAAGAATCAATTCTACGAAATAGCAAAGTGGAATGTTTTCTAGATTTATGTTGAGTGATCACACAAGATCTTAAACTTATCTTCTCGAGTAGATATCAAAGATTTACTTTGATATATACTCAGGTGTATCAGATAACCATAAAGATTAAATCATACCCCTCTGCAAGTACTTAGAGCCGGCCAACTCCTTATACCCTATATTATGCATAATACTTAAACATAGCGCGCAGTAGTCGAATTTACGACCAATAAAATATTCCCTTTATATAAAAGGTTATTCTTCTCAATCTCAAAATCAAGATTTTGATTTAACAACGAAATACTGTGATTTCACCTTCTAATTACTTCTCGATCTAGTGAAAATAATTGTGATCTGTTAATAATAATTGAATTCTTTTCTCGAATCTATCAAGTTCTAATAAATGTTTGTCTAGCAAGAATAATTAGCTAAGACATTTCTCAACATAATTTAAAAATAAACAAGAATTATCTGTACTGTCAATTCTAGCTTCTACGGATATGAATATCCAACAACAGTTATTCTACGAACGTATATTTTACGATTCAGTAATTTAATTTGAATTATTAAACATGCACTAACTACAAATAATCAACAATAAATCCCTGGACGTGGTATAATTAGCAATAATTAACCACCATAATAATTGAATGAATATAACTCAAGGTTGAGTTAGGAAACTTGCCTCTTCCGCTGATTACAGCTACACAATAAACTTATCTACTTTTGAAAGACCTATAACCAATAATATCGGTCTCACGATTAGCACAATATTTCATAACACACATCACTTTAATTCATAGTCAAACTTCTCCTAGACACATTACCACATAGCCACATTAGTGTTTATAACCTATATAAACACCTAATCAAGTCTAACTATTTCGGTCTGGTTGGGCTTCGGCCCATTCTCGGTGTTCTGGTCACCCTATCCAATAATTAACGCAGTTATTGCCAAGTAAATTCGGTTTCTAAGCTTCAATATTATTTTAGATATGTCAAATATCATTAATAATATTTTTCGGAAGATTTTAATAATTTATAAGCAATTATTATAATTTATAATAATTTTTTAAACATCGGAATCATTTTTAAATGATTTAATTGTCAAATAATCTTATCATCATTAATATTTAATAATATTAAAATATTAATGACATACTTGTCAAAATATTAAAGTTATTTTTAATAACTTAAAATATTTTAAATCATCAATATTCTACTTAAATGATTTTTAAAATAATTAAAATCATTTTTAAATCATCACCATTAATATCTAAATATTAATGAAATTATTATCAAATAATAAAAGTCATTAATTATAACTTAAAATATTTTTAAATCATTTTTCTCATTTTAAATCAATAAAATCATTTTTAATTCATTTATTTAATATAATAATTAAATAAATCTAATATCATTAATATTAATTTATTAATGAAAATTCTCCAAAAATATTGAAAATTGTATTTTATAATTCCAAATATTTTTAACATTTTATTCTTATTTAAAATGATTTTAATATATTAAAATCATTTTTCTCTAATTTATTTAATATATAAATTAAATAAATTAAATATCATTAATATCAATTTATTAATGAAAATTCTTCAAAAATATTAAAAGTTATATTTTATAACTCAAAATATTTTTAAATACTTTATTCTTATTTAAAATGATTTTTAATATATTAAAATCATTTTTCTCTAATTTATTTAATACACTAATTAAATAAATTAAATACCTTTAATATTTAAATAATTATAAATATTAAAGAAAAATATTCCAATTGGTTTAAAATTATTTTTCAAAATTTAAAATAATTTTTAAAACCATTTTTAGTAATTTTTATAATTTATTTCTATTTTTAAATAATTTTTAGAAATTCAGAAATTAGAAAATAATAAAACCGTCGCTAAAGACCTTTAGCGACACTAAGCGTCGATGTTGGTGTTCTTGAGCCTCAAGAACACTGACAACTCAGTGGTTAATTAAGGGGTCATGTTTGACCATCTTTAAATCTCTGATCAAGCTTGTTCTTGACAATCCAAGACTTTTATATTGTAGTGTTAATGTAACACTACAACATCCAACCATCACTTTGGTCAAATAACAAAACAAGAAAGAGATCTAAGTCTTCAAAGATGCTGTCAGGTGGGTTCTGGGTTTTCCAGAAACCCAGGTTGTTCTACCAGTCACCTTCATGCTCGATTTTATATAAGTTCTTATCATGTTTCTTGTGATCTAATTGTTCTAACTTATAGCCCTTATGTCAAGGAACAACACTAAAGCAACAAACAGTTTATCATCAACAGAATAAACATGAATCACATGGTCAAAGTATGTCAGACAATGATGTTCTTATTTTTTTCTAGGTTTTCCAGAAAGGTAAAATCAGCTCGGGTGGTCTACTTTGACCACCTTTCACGACCGATCTATTGACTTTTTTAATGTTATACAAACATGGATCTAGAGTCCATCTTACAGGCTACAACATGGTTACAAACACAACATCAAACAGCATAACACCTGTCAGATCCGAGCCTCACAAAATGTTGTCAGATGCTGGTTTAACATTTCTAGGTTACCCAGATTAAACTCGATCATGGTCGGTCAACCGACTTTGACCGAGTATAACTTGCAATCTAGCCATGTAATAACACTGATTCTACTTTCATGTTAAAGAACACATAACCAGCTAGAGATCCAAAACTTAAAACAACAGAAAACATAAACATATCAAGATCTACGGCCACTAACATTTCTTGTCAGACCACAGTTCAAACTAGAGACTAGTCTTTGAAAAATACCATTTTAAGGCACTTTAATGCTATGGATCCATCATGGATCAAGATAGATCATCTAACAACATCTTATAACACAAATTTAAACACTTAAACACGAAGATTTTCATAGCATACAAGATCTAGGTTGAGATAGGGTTTATACCTTTTTTAGTCCAAGCATTGATCTAGATCTCCAAATCTGATCTAAGTTATCAAGTGGGTGTTTATGGGACTGGTTCACTTAAAAATTTTGGATGCTAGGAGAGATAATGGGTTTGTGGAGAGTAAAATAGCAAAATGACTAAGTTTATGAACAATCTCTCTCTTTATCTCTTATAATTAGATACAATGTATCTATAATGGCTAGGTGTCAATGTTGGATCAGATTTGGCTGAGATGATTGTCAAAATGTCAACATAGTTGGTCACCTAATAAAGGTTTTACAATTTCTTACAAGTTAGCTTATTAAAGAAATGAAAAAGGGCATTTTGGTCTTTAGCGTTATGTTTTTAGTGGCATACTAGACAAATGCACAAACCCTCAGGGTTTAACCCTAAGGTTCTAACCCTTAGGTTTTAAATCACTAACTTTCTAGGATTTTCTAAATTAGGGTTTTAATTTAGAAAATTAAAATTTTGAAACTAAAATTAGGGTTTCCTAATTAAATTAGGTTTTCTTAATCATATCAGCGTTTAATAAACACATTATGCTCGCCAATTAGGATTAGGGTTTCTTAATTAGGGTTTAGGATTCCCGAATTTTAAATTACGATTTCCTAGCATACAATTAGGGTTTTTAATTGTACACTTATTTTTTTTTAAATCTGAGATTAGGGTTTCTAATCTCTTATTAGGGTTTAATAATATAGAACCCTCTCCAGTCAATTATGAGTCGTTAACTTTATACCGTACAAGAACATACTCACAGTTACTGATATTATAACTGCGATTTCTGTCGAATCTCTATCCAGAAATTAGGGTTAGGGTTTCTAAAGCTATTAAGCACAACTCTACTCTAATTTCTTAGTCAATACACAAATTAACCATATCTCGAGACTTGTATCACAGATACACAGTACAATATTAACAATCAATGTCAATATTAAATAAAAAAAAAATTATTCATGAACTTTGGATTATTCGAAATCCCGGGTTATCACATTCACCCCTCCTTAAAAGGATTCCGTCCTCGGAATCACCGCTTTCTTATTCTCTACAATCTTTTAAAGTTGTATCATCAATTCATTTTTATCAACACAATATTAATTTATGTTTTAAATTCTAACCTGTGAGTTGGATCCATAAAAGAAAATAATTCACCACAATATCTAACCAATATTACTCGCGTAATTAAATTTCTAAATGAAATTGTTACCTGCTGCCACCTCTTGAGTAGCCACTGCATCTTGCGCCGTCATGTTGAATGTGCGGGCAATTGAACTTCCTGGCTGTACAGGTCCTCGAACAGCCAAGGTTCCACCACTGGTTCCCTTGTTGACACTTTCCTTCTCAACATTCCTCTTGAGACAGTTCCGTACCAGATGATCCGTCGATCCACACGCAAAACAACCTTGTATCTTCTTCGAACCGGGACAATTGGGCGACATGTGCCCTTCTTGCCCGCAGTTATAGCAGACTCCTTTCTTCTTCAAACAAACACATGCATGGTTCTTCCTGCATGTTGCACATGGTTAACTCCCTTTCCTATTCTCTTCAGTTTTGCTACCTAATTGGGTATTTTCATTCCACTTCCTCTTATTAGGGTTACTACCACCACTGCTTCCACCATCAATGGTCTTCTTCTTCTTTTCCTAATGAACTCGAGATGTAGCCTCGCTCCTTCCTTCAGCAATTAATGCCTTCTCCAATAAAGTCGCGAACGTATTGATCTACAATACTGCCACCTTGTTGAATATCCCCGGTTTCAATCCATTCTCAAATCTTCTCGCTTTTCTTGCTTCTGTGTCCACCCGATGAGGTGCAAATCTCGCTAATTCGTTGAATTTAGCCGCGTATTCAGAAACAGACATATTCTCTTGCTTACGTTCTAGAAACTTGACTTCCATTCGAGCTTGCATACTTGTTAAAAAGTAATTCTCAAAGAATAATTCCTTGAATCTGGTCCAAGTCACTATGGCTATACCAGCTCGCGCTTGATTTATCTCCCACGAGTAATTGGTTTCTCCCTTCATCAGATATGTTGCAAAAGCTGTCTTCTGCTCTTCTGCCACTCGTGCAACGACAAATGCTTTCTCCATCTCCTTCACCCGAGTTTGGGCTTTAATCGAATCCGTGGTTCCCTTAAATTCCAGCGGTCCTACCGCCTTAAAGTCTTTGAAGTTTTCCAATCTATCAGTTGACTAATTTCTCGCTCTTCCTCTTGCTGGAGCTCTATTTTCCATAGCTTCAGCTATCATATTTGCAAAATTTTGCATCGGGTCAACTTGACCTCCTTCATTATTGTCCGACTGCTCTTCCCCTTTGATTGTGATTCTGTCGTCTAGGCGGCATGATCTGATTTAAATAAAAATCTTACATTAATTCTCTTTCTTTACACACATTCTTAACATAATAAGAATTTAACACATATTTTTCATATAATTGCATATTTATTCAAATAGCACATAGTACATTTAGTACTTAACACATATTACTATCCCATTTTAAATAAATTTTAGGATTAACAACACAACTTTACAGAAAGTTGCAATTCTCTAACTTTACACAAAAAGTTGCCATTTACCATATTCACATATCTAATTCCAGTTCATCAAACTTACCATGCTTATGAGTTCAGTAACTTGCCACAATTATATGAGTGTATGAACTTATCCTAGTCAGAATTTTGACGCCCATTCGCTGAGGGGTTCAGAACATTTCATATAATCATGAGTCATGAACTTACCATAAGTATGAGTTTTAAGAACTCACAAATTAATCTTAATCTTATATTCATAAAGAAAATAAATATTTTATTCATTCAAACATATATTTACATATGTTTACACATTGTTCTCGATATTACAACACTTAATATCATAATCTACTACCAAAAGGTACTACTGCTTAAACTTAAGCTATCTACTGACCACTCCTTTCACCAATCTTCTTCTTGTTGGGACACTTGTTGAATCCGTGACCCGATCTACCACATGAGAAACACTTCCTCAAATTCAGCTTAGGACAGTGTAAGGAAATATGTCCTTCCTGCTGACAGTTGAAGCACACATTCTTCCACATCATGCATTCCCCCGCGTGAGTCTTTCCACACTTGCTACAGGCTTGCCTCTTCTTTGGGTTTAAATTTTCAGAATTTTCACTGTCTTTTTCCCTCTTTCTCTTCTTCTTGTCCTTCTTGCTGGTTCCTTCTGACGATCCACCACATTTAGCCTTTATTCTCTCCACCTGCACCTTCAGCTCGTTCCGTTCTTCAGTCATTTTACGTAGTGCTCGCTCCGTCTTCCACAACTCCTCCAAGAGAAATACCTTACTCCGGAGTTCCTGGACTTTTGCAGATAGTTGATCTTCTTCTCCAACTTTGATCTTATTCTTTAACTCCACCTTAGCTTCTTCATACTCCGCCTCCTCATCACCACTTAGATACATCTCGAGATAATCATTATGATCACTCCCGAGATTAACCATAGGTTCATCCTTCCCCACTTCTTCCACTGACTCGCTTTGTCTTTGGCACCTCGACATCGGGCATCGTCGCGGTAAATGGCATCTCCGTACTCATCTTATCTTCTCCCGACATCCTACAATCACTTTAAACAACTTGATTAATACTTCACCAGTACAAACTTCTCTCACTATGTGTCCACATATCTTACTATCGATACACTTCGGTAATCCCTCACTTAGTAATCTATATCAGTATTCTTTATCTCGCTTATGGTTATAATCCTAGGGTTTTCCCCACCCCACTTAAGGTTTATAACCTATAGCTTTGATACCAACCTGTGACGCCCCCAAAGCTTGATGTCAACAATGTATTCCTCAGGGGCACTCTCATCGAGGATGTGTTCATGTCTCAACCCCAGAGCTTTCTTGATTAAGACCGTCCTTATCATGTCTATAAGCTACGTAGGACCATCTATGGCCTCAAACAAGCTCCTCGTTCTTAGTATCATAAGTTACGCCAGTTCCTCGTTGTGACGCCTCCAAATTCGGGTTACCTGACCCCCGAGTTTGGTGTTCACGATCCACAATATAATAGCATCTAACTACCCATTCATTTATGAATAGTAATACATACTACATTAACATACGTTGTTAATACATTAATCCCGGGTCCGCTAACCTTAACATTACAAACATACCCCTTAGATATACAAAAAGGGTTTACAATACAACATAATAAATATGCTAATCATAACTAATTAATAACTATGCCTTTGCCTTTATCCTTCGCAGCACCTCCTGTCACTTCGTCCCTAGCTAAAAAGTTTTATTTAGCAAGGGTGAGTAACAAGTTTTCCCCGCAAGTTAAAACATACAATAAATGTATAAGAATTCAAAAAAACAGACTATCTATTTTGATAGAATGAAACCAAAGTTCAGGGAACTTTGAAACAGCTGAACAAATCGTTATTCAATAACAAGTCTTCTCATATTCTATACAACACAATAATTCAATAATGAAAGAGTACAACGCTTTCAAAGTTTCTATGATATTCAAATGAATAATCAAGAATCAATTCTACGAAATAGCAAAGTGGAATGTTTTCCAGATTTATGTTGAGTGATCACACAAGATTTTAAGCTTATCTTCTCGGGTAGATATCAAAGATTTACTTTGATATATACTCAGGTGTATCAGATAACCATAAAGATTAAATCATACCCCTCTGCAAGTACTTAGAGCCGGCCAACTCCTTGTAACTTATATTATGCATAATACTTAAACATAGCACGCAGTAGTCGAATTTACGACCAATAAAATGTTCCCTTTATATAAAAGGTTGTTCTTTTCAGTCTCAGAATCAAGATTTTGATTTAACAACGAAATACTGTGATTTCAACTTCTAAATACTTCTCGATCTAGCCGAAATAATTTGCATTGATCTGTCAATAATAATTGAATTCTTTTCTCGAATCTATCAAGTTCTAACAAATATTCGTCTAGCCAGATTAATTAGCTAAGACATTTCTCAACATAATTTGACAATAAACAGGAATTATCTGTACTGTCAATTCTAGCTTCTATGGATATGAATATCCAACAACAGTTATTCTACTAATGTATATTTTATGAATCAGTAATTCAATTTGAATTATTAAACATGCACTAACTATGAATAATCAACAATAAATCCCTAGACGTGGTATAATTAGCAATAATTAACCACCATAATAATTGAATGAATATAACTCAAGGTTGAGTTAAGAAACTTGCCTCTTTCGCTGATTACAGCTACACAATAAACTTATCTACTTTCGAAAGACCTATAACAAATAATATCGGTCTCACGATTAGCACAATATTTCATAACACACAGCACTGTAATTTACAGTCAAATTTTTCCTAGACACATTACCGCATAGCCACATAAATGTTTATAACCTATATAAACACCTAATCAAGTCTAACTATTTTGATGCAGTTGGACTTCTATCCATTCTCGATTAATACGGTCACCTATCAAACAATTAACACCGTTATTTCCAAGTAAATTCGGTTTCTAAGCTTCAATATTATTTTAGATAAGTCAAATATCATTAATAATATTTTTCTTGAAGATTTTAATAATTTATAAGCAATTATTATAATTTATAATAATTTTTCAAACATCTAATCATTTTTAAATGATTTAATTATCAAATAATCTTATCATCATTAATATTTAATAATATTAAAATATTAATGACATACTTGTCAAAATATTAAAGTTATTTTAATAACTTAAAATATTTTAAATCATCAATATTCTACTTAAATGATTTTTAAAATAATTAAAATCATTTTTAAATCATCACCATTAATATCTAAATATTAATGAAATTATTATTCAAATATTAAAAGTCATTAATTATAACTTAAAATATTTTTAAATCATTTTTCTAATTTTTAAATGATTTTTAAATTAATAAATCATTTTAATTCATTTATTTAATATAATAATTAAGTAAATCTAATATCATTAATATTAATTTATTAATGAAGATTCTCCAAAATATTGAAAATTGTATTTTATAATTCCAAATATTTTTAACACTTTATTCTTATTTAAAATGATTTTAATATATTAAAATCATTTTTCTCTAATTTATTTAATATACAAATTAAATAAATTAAATATCATTAATATCAATTTATTAATAAAAATTCTTCAAAAATATTAAAAGTTACATTTTATAACTCAAAATATTTTTAAATACTTTATTCTTATTTTAAATAATTTTTAATATATTAAAATTATTTTTCTCTAATTTATTTAATACACTAATTAAATAAATTAAATACCTTTAATATTTAAATAATTATAAATATTAAAGAAAATATTTTCAATTAATCAAAAATTATTTTTATAATTTAAAATTATTTTAACACCATTTTTAATAATTTTTATAATTTATTTCTATTTTTAAATAATTTCTGAAAATTCAAAAATTAGAAAATAATAAAACCGTCGCTAAAGACCTTTAAGCGACACTAAGTTGTCATTGTTGGTGTTCTTGAGCCTCGAGAAACGGCAGCACTTCGATGAGTTAAGGGTCATGTGTTTGACCATCTTTAAATCTCTGATCAAGCTTGTTCTGGACAATCCAAGACTTTTATATTGTAGTGTTAATGTAACACTACAACATCCAACCATCACTTTGGTCAAATAACATAACAACAAAAAGATCTAAGTCTTCAAAGATGTTGTCAGGTGGGTTCTGGGTTTTCTAGAAACCCAGGTTGTTCTACCAGTCACCTTCATGCTCGATTTTATATAAGTTCTTATCATGTTTCTTGTGATCTAATTGTTCTACGTTATAACCCTTATGTCAAGGAACAACACTAAAGTAACAAATCAGTTTATCATCAACAGAATCAACATGAATCACACGGTCAAAGTATGTCATACAATGATGTTCTTATTTTTTTCTAGGTTTTCTAGAAAGGTAAAATCAGCTCGGGTGGTCTACTTTGACCACCTTTCACGATCGATCTATTAACTTTTTTAAAGTAATACAAGCATGGATCTAGACTCCATCTTACAGGCTACAACATGGTTATAAACACAACATCAAACAGCATAACACCTGTCAGATCCGAGCCTCGCAAAATGTTGTCAGATGTTGGTTTAGCATTTCTGAGTTACCCAGATTATACTCGGTCATGGTCGGTCAACCGACTTTAACCGAGTATAACTTGCAATCTAGCCATGTAATGACACTGATTCTACTTTCATATTAAAGAACACATAACCAGCTAGAGATCCAAAACTTAAAACAACAGAAAACATAAACATATCAAGATCTACGGCCACTGACATTTCTTGTCAGACCATAGTTCAAACTCAAGAACAGTATTTGAAAAACACCATTTTAAGGCACTTTAATGATAAGTGATCAAGTGGGTGTTTATGGGACTGGTTCACTTAAAAATTTCGGATGCTAGGAGAGATAATGGATTTGTGGAGAGTAAGATAGCAAAATGACTAAGTATATGAACAATCTCTCTATATCTTATAATTAGATACAATGTATCTATAATGACTAGGTGTCAATGTTGGATCGGATTTGGCTGAGATGATTGTCAAAATTTCAACATAGTTGGTCACCTAATAAAGGTTTTGCAATTTCTTACAAGTTATCTTATTAAAGAAATGAAAAAGGGCATTTTGGTCTTTAGCATTATGTTTTAATGGCATACTAGACAAATGCACAAACCCTTAGGGTTTAACCCTAAGGTTCTAACCCTTAGGTTTTAAATCACTAACTTTCTAGAATTTTCTATGTGACGCCCCCAAAATATGTCCACACGACCCATTCTGAGTCGCCAGATATCACATTACAAAAATCAAATACAAACTTTATTTGTTGAACTGTCGTGCAGAGTACGACAACACATAAGCTGTGAGTTTTAATACAATTATATATAACTTTCATGGTGCCTCGACCATAATACCATACAATGGTACTTAAATAAAAGTACAGTGAATAACTGTCTTAGAAATTAAAATCTTTGGATAATGCTCAAGAAAACCTTCGTACATGGGAGGCCATGCATCTAAGTTATGATAGATATCATATGACTTGATAATTATCCTTGGTTGACCCAATAGACCCCAAAGAAAAACGAGAAGATTGTTATCATGTTCTTTCCTATGGTGAGTCTTCTCTTGACATATAATTATCTTCATTGTCTCCAATTGAGAATTATATTTCAACCAAACTCCAAGATTATATAGTTAGTGCTCGTAGATATACTCAGCAAGTGTATGCGCACAACCCTGTCTTATGATAGCACGAAGTCGTATGTCATTAGACATCTTGTATGATAGTGGCAAAACACCCTTCCAAAGTTGGGTTCGCCTCAACCTATTTGATTCACCAAATATAACTATTAAATGATGTATAAAATACAATACACTTATCTAAATTTCTTAATAAAATTATTTGCATCTTTGTTTTAGGGAGAACCTCAATGACTATATATTCTTAGTTCTATTCCCTCACATTACCCCAGCTCGACCCAAATACTCTTTATTACACCGAAAGGAATTGTGAAGCAAAAGGGTGAGCACAACTTGCCCAGTAATGAATATCATGACTAAAGATAATTAAATTATCAATAGCCTTTGTCAGTAATAAATCAGAGATTTAGAACATATGGTAGATGATAAAACTTTTCAACCATAGTTACAGCAAAACAGGAAATCCATTAGAAGAGTCAAATAGACTATAAAGTCTATTATCTTCTCCATGTTAAAAGTCCACCAACACTATTTTATCCCTGTAACATCAATCAACAGTTCATGTCCACAATCATGTGAATAACTCATAATTATGGTTCTAAATTTCTCTTCGCACCCAGGACGAAGATAATTTTCATCACCTGTTTTTACCTGAAACTTTAAAGATCATGGTTATACCAAATCACAGTTCCTGTTCATAAACATACTAATAACATCATCTTTGCACTACGGGTCAAAGATATTCATTAACAATTCATCTTTACACTACAGGCCAAAGACATACAACTGTATTTTTAGAAAAGTCAAGTAGAGCATGATAATTATTATCTTTTACGAATTAAAAGTATATTATCAATATTTTATTGCTGAGACTCAGCTTAATAAATAATCCACATCATCGAATCATCCTTGCACTACGGCTAAGGATATTCATTAGTATCACGACCACGAATTATCCATGCACTACGGGCCAAGGATATTCGTGTTTTCACCAATGGTCACGATTATACTGAATAATTCCTGGTCATAATCATACCAACAACTATCCATTAATGCACTACGGCCAATGAGGACTTTTACCACATCATTTGTAATATTACGGGTCATGATTATACCGAATGATCCCTGGTCATAATCATACCAATCAACAGTCCATCTATGCACGTAAGCTAAAGATGACTTTCATCACAATATAAGCATGAGGATGACGACAATGATATAAAAATTCAATCAAACGAGATCAAGGATAAATATTAAAGACTTTAACAACTTAATTTATCCAGAATTTAAAAATGTCCAAATTATCAACACGTTACTACTTTGTGGAGTAAAACTCAAGAATAATATCCATGTATCAAAAATAATTTGTACAGAAAAGAAATAAATTTTTCGGTGAATTGTACCCCGTGAATAGTACTTTGGGAATAGTACCCCGTGAATAGTACCATGGCATGAAAAGTGCCCCAAATACTAGAGTGAATAATACTAGAGTGAATAGTAATTGGGTGAATAGTAACCCGACATGAAAAGTGTCCCAAATACCCGAGTGAATAATACAAGAGTGAATAGTAATCGGGTGAATAGTAACCCCTGAATAGTAACTCGTGAATATTAACCCGACATGAAAAGTTCTCCAAATACCCGAGTGAATAATACTAGAGTAAATAGTAATCGGGTGAATAGTAACTCGTGAATTGTAACTCGTGAATAGTAACCCGGCATGAAAAGTGCCCCAAATACCTGAGTGAATAATACTAGAGTGAATAGTAATTAGGTGATTAGTAACTCGTGAATAGTACCCTGGCATAAAAAGTGTCCCGAATACCCGAGTGAATAATATTATAGTGAATAGTAACTGGGTGAATAGTAACCCGTGAATAGTAACTTGTGAATAGTACTTCGGGTGAAAATATTTATATTTAATAAAAAAGTTCATATCAATATTCCAATAAAATGATACTGGATGAAGCGCAAAACTCACGGATATTCCACTAATTTCAAGGATTATAGAAGCAATATTTAGATTTCAAAATAAGAAAAGAATTAACATACGAAAACTGCAAATGAATTTTCACCTGTCATACGGTACGTAATCCGCGTAGACAGGTTATTCCGACATACTAAAGGATGAATACGAAAAATAGTATTCCTTATGAATACGAAAGAAATAATACCCCTTACGAATATAACAAATAATATCCCTTACGAATATAAAAGAAATAACGTCCCTTACCTTAGTAGAAGACCGGATACTGCAATAGTGAAGTAGCAGAATACTCTTCTTCTTTATTTCTATAGTTTCTCTCTCTATAGCTTCTCTTAGGAATCTCAGTGAATTGGTGAGAATGAAAGAAGAATTAAGCTTCTATTTATAGGAGAATGGACTAAATAGTAACTAATTCATGAACGGTCCATATTGATTTACTATTAGAACGGACGGTCCATATTGATTACTATTAAAACCACAACCGACGGTCCAGATTGATTTATTTTTAAAAACACCACCGACGGTCCAGATTGATTACTTTTAAAACCACCACCGACGGTCCAGATTGATTACTTTTAAAACCACCATCAACGGTCCAGATTGATTACTTTTAAAACCACCATCAATGGTCCAAATTGATTTACTATTAAAACCACCATCGACGGTCTAGATTGATTTACTATTAAAACCACCATCGACGGTCCAAATTGATTTACTATTAAAACCACCATCAATGGTCTAGATTGATTTAACTTATTACACTTTGGTACCCCTAAAGTTTTCCAAGTTTGTATTATTCCCCTCTAACTTTTGTAATTCACTTATCTTCAATAAACACATTCTTAATACTTCAATAATTATTCATCATTAATATTATAAATCACAATATTTAACAACCAGGTCGTTCCCAGGAAAGAGGGGGCTTTCTGATAAGGATTTCTCCTTATTGGCGCGCAATTAGGTGACCAAACCTCTCCTTGACAGAACTTCTAGACATTGTCAATTAAACATGATTTTCATCTATGCACGTAAGCCAAATATGACTTTCATCACAATTAAACATGAGGATGATGACAATGACATAATAATTCAATAAAACAAGTTCAAAAATAAATTTTAAAGATTTATAAGTTAATTTCTCCTGAAATCAATTACATCCAAATTGTCAACATGATACTGCTTTGTGGAGTAAAATTCAAGAATGCTCAAAAGAATATTTACATGAAAAGATACTGGATGAAGCGCAAATATCCAAGATATTCTACTAATATCATGGAGTGTAGAAGCTACAACTTTAACCAACCGAGTATAATAGAATATATGAAACTGCAAATGGATTTTCGCCCGCCATGCGGTAATCCATGTAGACAGATCTTTTCCACAATTTAATAGGGAATGAATACGAAGGATCATTCACCATGCATGCGGTAATCCACATAGATAGGTTATTCTAACATAATAATAAAGAATGGAATAACAGAAGAATTCACCATGCATGCGATAGACCGTATGCATGAGTTATTCCCAATGAATAATAAAGAATGGAACCAGGTCATGGGTAATCCGCATGCATGTGATATTCCAAATGTAATAATAAAGAATAGAACCAGGTCATGCGTAATCCGCACAGATAAGATGTTCCAACAGAATAATAAAGAATAGAACCAGGTCATGCGTAATCCGCACAGACAGGATGTTCCAACAGAATAATAAAGAATAGAATAACAACAAAATTCACCGTGCATGTGATAGATCATGAAAGACAAAGTTATTCCAATGTAATAATAAAGAATGGAATAATAGAAGAATTTCACCATGTATGCGATACATCGCGATGAGGCAGTTATTCCAACATAATAATAAAGAATGGAATAACAACTCATACAAGTATTGAAAGAAAATAACTCTCTTCATGAATACTGAAAGAATAATACCCTTACCTTAGAAGAAAGACCGGATAATTTGGAATAAGTGAGGTAAATGAGACTTCTTTCTTCTTTCTCTCTATAATAATTGCTCTATAGCTTTTGTGAATTGGTGAGAAATGAAGGAAGAATGAGCTTCTATTTATAGAAAAATATAGTTTCGATAATTGCACGTTTTGGGGCTTAAAATATTACAGTATAATACCTTCCTCTTTTTCTTCATTTTTAATTTAGTCCTACAACTATTATCAAACTTGCACCACCTCCCCTAATTGTAAATAATGTGAATCAATAGTTCAATCATGTGAATCAATAGTTATGATCATGTAAAAATACGAATTACAGTATAATACCTCCATCTATACCTCCATTTTTAACTTAGTCATTCAAGTATTATCAATCTTGCACCAACTCCCATAATAGTACAAGAATGTGAATCAATAGTACACACATGTGAACAAATAGTTATATCATGTGAATTAATAGCAATTAATTGCTCATTTATCCGATTAATTACCCGACTGGTTAGTAAAACTTCCAGACATCAGTTAATATCGAAATAAATGTCGATTTCCACTGACACTAATAATTCCAACACAATGGAACTATCAATTTCATCTTTAATCAACACAAACTTATTCATCATTAATATTATAACTCACAATATTTAACAACCGTGTCGCTCCTGTGAAAGAGGGGCTTCCGATAAGGATTTTTCCTTATTAGCGCAAATTAGATGACCAAACCTCTCCTTGTGATGAACTTCTGCAGACATTGTAAATATTGCAATTTAATAATATAAATAACTTTGCCTTCTCAATTATTGATTTAATAATATAACATATTATGCGAGATGATATTGTGACAATAAGTGAATCAATAATATGAGATATATGATGCAAAGAATTACTATAGCAATAATCGAATATAACCGAGTGACTTCTCACGTAAGCATCAATAATCAATACCGTAAGTGCTACTATGCAACCACGCCAGTATTATTATCTTATTACTACCGGGTAGTTCAATAGTTTAACAAAAAACTTCCGCCATTATTTTTATAAAAGATAATTACGCCGCTTTCTAACTACGCAATACTTCCGTTAGGGGTCCACCAATGATTGTGTTGGTTGTATCAATATTCCCGTTAAAACGAATATTCCCCAGACCAATCGAATATTATATAACCACTTGCTTACTTTGCAAAATTTGTAAATATTACCCACAACTAGAACATTATATTATATCCACACCATAATATTCAAAAATATATTTCGAGAGAAAATAATCTTTATTCATAAAAGTTGGGGTCTTACACCAAGTCCATCTATGCACGTAGGCCAAAAATGACTTTAATCACAATATAAGCATGAGGATGATGACAATGACATAATAATTCAATAAAACAAGTTCAAGGATAAATTTTAAAGATTTATAATTTAATTTTTCCAGAAATCAATAACGTCCAAATTGTCAACATGATACTGCTTTGTAGAGTAAAATTCAAGAATAATATTCATGTACCAAAAATAATTTGGACAGAAAAGAATCAATTTTTCATCGTGAATAGTACTTTGGGAATAGTACTTCGTGAATAGTACCGCCGACATGAAAAGTACTCCAAATACTCGAGTGAATAATATTCGAGTGAATAGTAATTTGGGTGAATAGTAACCCGTGAATAGTAACTCATGAATAGCACTCCGATACGAAAAGTGCCCCGAATACCCGAGTGAATAATACTAGAGTGAATAGTAACCGGGTGAATAGTAACCCGTGAATAGTAACTCGTAAAAAAATACCAAAGAAAATGATATTCCATGACGAGTACAAAAGAAATGATATCTCATACGAGTATAATAGAATATATAAAACTGCAAATGAGTTTTCACCCGCCATGCGGTAATCCACGTAGACAGGTCATTTCCACAATTTAATAAAGAATGAATACAAAGTGTCATTCACCATGCATGCGTAATCCATATGTATGCATTATTCCAATGTAATAATAAATAATGGAACCAGTCATACGTAATTCGCATGAGACATGTGATATTTCAATGTAATAATAAAGAATGGAATAATGTAATAATTTCACCGTGTATGCGGTACTTAGCGATCAAAGTGTTATTCCAACATAATAATAAAGAATGGAATAATGTAAGAATTCACCAGTACATGTGATAGACCGCATGCATTGAGTTATTCCAATAAAATAATAAATAATGGAACCAGTCATGCGTAATATGCACGAGACGGTGATATTCCAAAGAATAATAATAAAGAATAGAATAACGTAAGAATTTCACCATGTATGTGGTACTTGGCATGAGCGGAGTTATTCCAACATAATAATAAAGAATGGAATAATGTAAGAATTTCACCATGTATGTGGTACTTCGCATGATGTGTTTATTCCAACATAATAGTAAAGAATGGAGTAATGAGCTCTCTTCATGAATACGAAAGAAATAATACCCCTTACCTCAAAAGAAGAAGACAGGATACTGGAATAGTGAGGTAGCAGACTTCTCTTCTTCTTTCTCTCTATAATTTCTCTCTATAATAATTGCTCTATAGCTTTAGTGAATTGGTGAGAAATGAAGGAAGAATGAGCTTCTATTTATAGGAAAATATAGTTTCGATAATTGCAATTTTTGGGGCTCGAAATATTACAGTATAATACCTTCCTCTTTTTCTTCATTTTTAATTTAATCCTGCAAGTATTATCAAACTTGCACCACCTCCCCTAATAGTAAATAATGTGAATCAATAGTTCAATCATGTGAATCAATAGTTATAATCATGTAAAAATACGAATTACAGTATAGTACTTCCATCTATACCTCTATTTTTAACTTAGTCATGCAAGTATTATCAATCTTGCACCACCTCCCCTAATAGTACAAGAATGTGAATCAATAGTACACACATATGAACAAATAGTTATAATCATGTGAATTAATAGTAATTAATTACTCATTTATCCAGTTAAATACCCGATTGGTCAATATAACCTCCAGACATCAATTATTATCGAAATAAATGTCGATTTTTACTAACACTAATAATTCCAACACAATGGAACTATCAATTTCATCTTTAATCAAACCGAACTTATTCATCATTAATATTATAATTCACAATATTTAACAACCAGGTCGTTCCCAGGAAAGAGGGCTTTTCGATAAACATTTCTCCTTATTGGCGCGCAATTAGGTGACCAAACCTTGTTAGGTTTGTAATATTCATAACGCAATCAAATTGCATAAATTTAGCGGAAGCGAGATAAAAATCAGAGTTTAAAAATTTACAAACCATATACCCGGATCATCCTTTATGCATAATTATTAATTAAACGAAAAGATAAAGAATAAATCATACCCTTGAAGATCGAGCTTCCTCGGTACAAGTTCACCTCCAAATCTTTTCGCTTCAATCTTGAATCCACCGGGTTTGGTTCCTTCCTTTGATCAACGTTAGCCACCCAAATGTTTGGCCTCTGAGGGTGATCCACCAAGGAAGAATAAAATTCAAGAAGATGGGTTGTTATGGCTCAAACCCTAGTTTTTCCTATCTCTATAGAAAAAGGGTACTCTCCCAACAAATTGGAATTATTACGTATGTTGAAAAATCAACAACCCATACCCACCCATAATAAGACTCCTCTTATTTATAGATGTGGGCAACCCACCTTAACAATTAAGGAATTGGGTTTTATTTAATTAATTAAATTCTTTTAATTTATTAAGCTCCCTAATCTTATTAGGGATAATTAATTAAACTCCTTTAATTAATTTTCCTTCCTAATCCAATTAGGAATAAATGAGAGTACTTATATTAAATTAATTCCTAAACTCTTTTAGAAATTAAAATAATAATAATTGTAATAATATTAATAAGACTCCTCTTATTAATTTATATTTAATATTTCTAAAATATTAAATAATAAATATTAAGCTATTTAATTTATTCTATCACCATAGATTAAATTAAATATACTTAACATATTATTATTACGATTATGCCATTAACTTCTTAAATAATTATTCTTCCTTTTATGGTGTGACCCTTTAGGTTCTCCATATTAAACCTATTGTGAATAAATCAATTAGAACAATTCTAATCTTATTTAAATAAATAAATTAAATAATTAATTTATTTAAATAAATAATATTTATTCTACAATAGGGATAAGCCTCCCTAGCGATCAACGACTTTCCGGATAATATAGATTTCAACATTAATCATTAAAGAACCTTTGAGTAAATAGTTACTGACAATTCAATCCTTCCACCATACAATGTCCCAATTAAATATAAGACATGGAATTCTTGTCAAGTCTTATTTTATTTAATTATATGTATTTTCGATCCTTAAATGCACAACTCCAAACAATGCAAATTAGAAACTCCTTTCTAATTTCATTCTCGCCTTAACCCAAGGACTCTTTGGGTTGTCATTTATCGAATCACATAGGACATTTCTCTTCTTTTTATTAGAAGTGGTAGATTCTTTATTGATCATACATTATCTCCATGTACAACTTATTATACCCAAGCATACCTTTGATATACCCTAAGGGTCTTAAGGAATAAGTCAAAGTATAACTCATCATACACAAGATACTATGATGATCTCAAGTCCAAGGATCACTTGTACTACTATTACTACGAGAATTCCTATTGACAGCAAATAAAACTCCATTAGGTATTCCTTAGCGAGCCACGTTCAATGAACTTATTCTCTAATAAGCACCTACATACTTGCTTTAGTGTCTCCACACAAATGATCATGAGATCAATCATCCTCATCCAATGAAAGCAAGCAACGTATGTACCAATCTATCCGGATTCACTAATCCCCAATTTAGTAATCCAACGATTGGGAACTATTTTAGTTTTAAGCTTTCTAAGAATTTAGATCTCATTAGAACGATCATCATCATTATTCTAAAAGCATTGCTTAAAACTATGGGTTTATCACATATTATAAAAACAAAGATCATGTAGATAATTAAAAGCCTTTAATAAATTAATACTTTTTATTAATAAATGAATAAGATTGTTACAAAGTATATGCTTTATCATCAAACATGATTGGCTTGTATGCATATTACTTTCAATCTCCCACTTGCACTAAAGCCAATCGTCATGGTATCTTATACTCTTCTTCTCTAAGTGACGATTATCCTGCTGTTGGATAAGCTTTAGTTAATGGATATGTAATGTTGTTCATGAGATTTCACTATCTCTATAGTGATTTCCCATCTTTCAATGATTCTAATAATCAAATGAAAGTGCCACAACACATGTTTAGATCCAAGATGAGACTTAGGAACTATTCCTAGTTCTGTAATGAACTTTTAATCCAAACAATCAACTTGCAGCTTCATTTATAGCTATATACTTTGTCTTTATCACTAAACCAAAGAACTCTTTTGCTTGTTTGGAACCTTTCCAATTCACTACACCACTTATTGCAAGGTAACACTTTACCTTAAAGTGGATTTTCTATCGTCTTGGTCTCATCTGCGAAAAACTTGAGTCTATAAAGCCCTCTAGTTTTAATTCGATCCACCATGTTTGCTCACATCCTTAGTGCTTGCTTAAGAACTTTAAGATGTTTTCACTTTGCCTTACGGTGATCTTCTCCGAATATATGACCGATCAACATCAGGTCTCGTACATTTCATTGCATACATGATTGTCACTCATGCAATCTCTCTTCTTTGGAGTCTATGGGGACTATTAAGAGAGATACACTCCATGGCTCATCAACATGAGACATCTCTTGGAGTTTGCCATGCTAAACAACTTTAGCATCAAATGAATATACGTTCCTCGGGTTAAGTCGAGCATCCTTTTAAATCTATCTATATAGATTTGTATCCCCAATAATGATACTCTTCCCAAATCATTCATGGAGGATTGTTTAGACAACTTTATCTTTACTGATTGTAGCATTGGTATGTCATTCCTTATCCGTAATATATCAACATATAATATTAGGAATGTCACGGCGCTCCCACTGTCCCTTTTGTACACACTAGAACTCTTACCTCATCGTATGTAACTCTGGATCATCATCTTCTATGAGGTGTACCTCATCATCATCATCCATGATGAATCTATATCTCCTAGGTATCTTTGGTACTATTCCAGATTTACGATTCGGTTGTGGTACAATTGGTCTATCTACAGGTTCCTCTTATTTGACTTATAGTGTTTTGTGGTTCTTGAACTCTTCAAGATCTATTATTCTCCCACTAGCCCCTTCAATGATAAACACCTTTATCTTAGAAGGCAACGTGTTTCGTAACAAACACCTTTTGCTAAGTAGAATTATAGAACATATACCCTAAACTTACTTTAGGATGTCCCACAAATCTGTACATGTCAAATCTTGTCCCAAGCTTATCCTTTGAAACCTTTTCACATAAGTTGGACAACCCTTATCTTAACATACTTAAGATTAGGAATCCTCCCTGTCCATAACTTTTATGGAGTCTTGGGGCTGGATTTTGAGGTTACCATTTTCGTAAATATGCAGCCATTTCTAGGACATTGACCCTAGAGGGATACTGGAATGTCGGTAAAATCATTATGGACCGTACCATGTCCAACAAGGTACGATTTTTCCTTTCAAATACATCAATCAATTATTGCGTATCAGGATGTGTCCATTATGAGAAAACCATTTGAGATGATCTAGAAACTTATTGCACAAGTATTTATTCCTTGATCTAATTAAAGAATCTTAATACTTTGCCAATTTGTTTCACTTCTGAATTCTTTGAACCTTTCAAATAATTCACACTTGTATTTCAACAAATACATACATTCAACTCTTTGAATGATCATCTCCTTTTCTTATACTAATTTGTTCAATATGCAAAATTATTTTCATGTAAGTCAAGTATACTAAATCCATTAAGTAATATTTCATTTATACAAAAACATTATTATTATAAATAGAACAACAATTGTTCTTAATTATAATACCAAAAATTTCATTGTCCAACAATAAAATGGAAATAATATTTTTAACAAGAACTGGAATACAATAACAACTTATTGACTTAATAGATTTTCCCGTAGGCATTGCTAAACTATAAGTTTCTATGGCTAATGTTGCAACCTTTGCTTCATTTTCCACATATAGGATTACTTATATTTGTTTAGCTTTCTACTTCTGCTTGGTCCCTTCACAAATCTATATTTATGATAACCAAAGTCGGTATCCAATACCCAAGTAGAACTTTGACTTAAAGAAAAATTTATTTCAATCATGAACAAAAACTGTATTGTAACTGAAACTTCACTAAGCTTCTTTAGTTAGCCTCTGCAAGATGCTTCTCGCAGTTTCTTTCCAGTGTCCAGGCTTATTACAGTGGAAGCAAACTCCTTTGCTATCCGTATCAGTTTTGTTCTTATTATCCTTTGTTTTTGCCTTTTCATTTACCTTCTTTGAATCGTTCTTCTTTTCAGAAGATCCTTTGGCCCCTACCAGTAAGACTTGGTTTTTCTTGGTTGGAAAGTGACTCTCAACATTTTTCAACATGTTAAGCAAATCGGGGAGGTGATATCTAGCTTGTCCATATGAAAAATTCACAACAATTGTGAAAGGAGTCCGGGAGTGAGTGCAAGATCAAATCTTGACTCAACTCTCCATCCATGACAAAACCAGTTGTCCTAATTGATCAATCAAATTGATAATGTTAAGGACTTTTATCTGTACTGTAGTGCCATTGGTCATTCTAGATCGGAAGAGCTCCTTAGATATCTGATATCTATCAGTCCTACTTTCCTCACCATCAACTACTTGATGTGCAGGAATATAGTAGAAGCATCCATAGTTTCATCTTGACGCCAAGCTCGTTACTCATATAGATGCGAGCATGATGCATTGAGCCAATCTGCATCATCTTGCCACTTTCTAAAAGTACCAATGTCTTCCTCGAGGCATTATGCGCAACCATTGCGTGGGATAGGCGTATTAAGGACATAAGATAGCTTTTCAAATGGCAGAACTATTCTCAAATTCCTTAACCAATCCGCTTAATTCCGATTCCGATTAATTTAGCATCTAATATGCTTCGCAATGATAGTAATTTTAGACATTGTAAAATTACAGAAATGAATTTGTAATTAACAACATTTTAACATACATTCTTTTATTAATTACCAAAATAATTTAGGTCTTGTTTTAAATTGGTATCTCTCACTATTTTCTTCAAACTATATTACCTCACTTATATAGTTCGGCAAAATCTAATTAAAGATTTGCTAGTGAGAATAAGGATCCCATTTCAAATGTATATAGCCTTGTGGTGACACAACAAACTATATATAAATAAATAGGTAGACAACTCTTGTCAATTACATCAACTATGCAACTCCTTGTATTTTGCCTCTTAGATTATTTTGATCAAGTGGTGGCACATCCGAATCAAAATTATCCAAGTTAAGTCCAACCTAGCACTCCATATATTCAAAAAGAAAAATATCATCCTTGTGGTGACACAACAAAACAATATTGTTCAATTTTCTTTATAAGCATCAAATGTGATAAATTAACATCTTAAATACTTAATACTTGCCTTGTGGTGACACAACAAACTCATATTAAATATTTAATACTCTATTAATTTTATCATGCTAGAAGGCGACGTTCGATATTCCAAATATCTTTGAACGCTTAGGACTTAATATATAAAAAAATTGAGGGTTTGTTATTAATTTGTCTCATCTTGTTTAAGCATTTACATGCATATATATATAAAATACGCCATCGTATTAATGAACATGCGAAGCATGTTTGCATAATATATATATATATATATATAGTATAAAGATGCACATATAGAATACTATATTCTACCCGGATTGATTATGGACTTTTATTCTAGTTTGGTTCACTAGAGCCACCAAGTGAACCAAAAAATTCAAACCCCCAGGGGTGCAAGAATTAATATTTAAATATAACTATTACATTTAAATCCGGGCTCCATTACAAATGGGTCTTCAAGCGCTTTCTTGCTCCTTGATCTCTAATTCTTCAAAATTAATTCTAACTATTCCTATTACAAAACTATTTAAAATAAATAGAAACCTTGATCGTGATCGAGGGAAGTACATAGGAGGAGATAGAATTTACATTAAGAAAAATTAGAGAAGACGAGTCTGCAGACCCCATTTAATAAAACCCATACATTCATGCATCCAACTAAAATAAATCCAATCGCATTGGTCAATAGTCCATAATCAATCCCATTTATTATCATACACATCACCATATGCATCAATAAATAACATTCATCTCATGAATAATAAATATTTAATATATATATTGATATCATTTAATGGACAAATTTAGTTAGTATAAAATCTATTTTGAATCAAAATAAACTCCTTTATTTTAATCCAAATTTAAATCAAAATAAAACTATTTTATTTTAATTTATCCTATTTTGAATAAAATAAACTATTTTATTTTAATCAAAATCTTTAATCAAAATAAACTCCTTTATTTTAATTAATTATGGAATCCAATTCCATATATATATATAAAAAAAATCTTTAATTAAAATAAACTCTTTATTTTAATTAATTATGGAATCCAATTCCATGTAAAAAAAAAAAACTTTATTCAAGGAAACACGGATATTCTTTTCCTATTCACAAATAAACTCCTTTATTTTGAATAATATGAAATCTTATTTCATATTTAAATAAACTCCTTTATTTAAGGAAATTAGGATTCTCTTTCTATTCACAAATAAACTCTTTTATTTTGAATAATATGAAATCTATTTCATATCTAAATAAACTCCTTTATTTAAGGAAAGATGGAATACAATTTCAACTCCAATTAGTTATCATGGAATCCAATTCCAACTCTAATTAGTTAGCATGAAATTTAATTTTAAAATTAAAATAAACCTTTTATTTTTAAGATTAAAATAAACCTTTTATTTTAAAATTAAAATTAAATTTTATTTTAATTATAAAATTATTAAGAATAATATATATATATATATATATAACTATTATATATATATATATATATAATAACCGTACCTATTAGATTATATAATATATATATCATATATATATATAATATAAACTTCCGGTTGCCTTTTGAAATTTTGCTGCCGGAATTTTTTTTTGTTGCAATGATTTGCGTGCCAGCTGGTTAAACCGTGTAACCAGCAGCTGATGAATAATAAACCGTGCCTCTTTTAAAAATTAAAACCGTGCACATTATTTCCAACGGATGGCAGCCATGTATCTTATATAAATATAGTATATATATATATATAAACCGCTGCCTTTTTAACATCAAAAAACAAACGGAAATCAGCAGGTCACGGTTTTTGAAAAAAACAATTTGCATGTTGCGTTTTTTTTTTTTTTTATTTTCCGGCCGAACTCTTTTATTCCGTGAAGCATCAATTTCCGTGCATGGCTTTTAGTTAACAGTCTCCTTGGACATAACAGCAGGCGTTTTTTTTTTTTTTTTTTTTTAATTTTATACAATAAAATTATGCCCAATTAAATTGTTCTAAACACATATCAATATATAAATTAAAACAATTAATAATTCGCATAAAGGTTTGGCTCTGATGCCACTGTTAGGTTTGTAATATTCATAACGCAATCAAATTGCATAAATTTAGCGGAAGCGAGATAAAAATCAGAGTTTAAAAATTTACAAACCATATACCCGGATCATCCTTTATGCATAATTATTAATTAAACGAAAAGATAAAGAATAAATCATACCCTTGAAGATCGAGCTTCCTCAGGTACAAGTTTACCTCCAAATCTTTTCGCGTTCAATCTTGAATCCACCGGGTTTGGTTCCTTCCTTTGATCAACGTTAGCCACCCAAATGTTTGGCCTCTAGAGGTGATCCACCAAGGAAGAATAAAATTCAAGAAGATGGGTGTTATGGCTCAAACCCTAGTTTTTCCTATCTCTATAGAAAAAGGGTACTCTCCCAACAAATTGGAATTATTACGTATGTTGAAAAATCAACAACCCATACCCACCCATAATAAGACTCCTCTTATTTATAGATGTGGGCAACCCACCTTAACAATTAAGGAATTGGGTTTTATTTAATTAATTAAATTCTTTTAATTTATTAAGCTCCCTAATCTTATTAGGGATAATTAATTAAACTCCTTTAATTAATTTTCCTTCCTAATCCAATTAGGAATAAATGAGAGTACTTATATTAAATTAATTCCTAAACTCTTTTAGAAATTAAAATAATAATAATTGTAATAATATTAATAAGACTCCTCTTATTAATTTATATTTAATATTTCTAAAATATTAAATAATAATATTAAGCTATTTAATTTATTCTATCACCATAGATTAAATTAAATATACTTAACATATTATTACGATTATGCCATTAACTTCTTAAATAATTATTCTTCCTTTTATGGTGTGACCCTTTAGGTTCTCCATATTAAACCTATTGTGAATAAATCAATTAGAACAATTCTAATCTTATTTAAATAAATAAATTAAATAATTAATTTATTTAAATAAATAATATTTATTCTACAATAGGGATAAGCCTCCTAAATGATCAACGACTTTCCGGATAATATAGATTTCAACATTAATCATTAAAGAACCTTTGAGTAAATAGTTACTGTCAATTCAATCCTTCCACCATACAATGTCCCAATTAAATATAAGACATGGAATTACTGTGTCAAGTCTTATTTTATTTAATTATATGTATTTCGATCCTTAAATGCACAACTCAAACAATGCAAATTAGAAACTCCTTTCTAATTTCATTCTCGCCGCCAAGGACTACTTTGGGTTGTCATTTATCGAATCACATAGACATTTCTCTTCTTTTATTAGAAGTGGTAGATTCTTTATTGATCATACATTATCTCCATGTACAACTTATTATACCCAAGCATACCTTTGATATACCCTAAGGGTCTTAAGGAATAAGTCAAAGTATAACTCATCATACACAAGATACTATGATGATCTCAAGTCCAAGGATCACTTGTACTACTATTACTACAGAAATTCCTATCGACAAGCAAATAAAACTCCATTAGGTATTCCTTAGCGAGCCACGCTCAAAGTGAACTTATTCTCTAATAAGCACCTACATACTTGCTTTAGTGTCTCCACACAAATGATCATGAGATCAATCATCCTCATCCAACGAGCAAGTTAACGATGTACCAATCTATCCGGATTCACTAATCCCCAATTTAGTAATCCAACGATTGGGAACTATTTTAGTTTTAAGCTTTCTAAGAATTTAGATCTCATTAGAACGATCATCATCATTATTCTAAAAGCATTGCTTAAAACTATGGGTTTATCACATATTATAAAACAAAGATCATGTAGATAATTAAAAGCCTTTAATAAATTAATACTTTTTATTAATAAATGAATAAGATTATTACAAAGTATATGCTTTATCATCAAACATGATTGGCTTGTATGCATATTACTTTCAAACCTCTCCTCGATGTAACTTCTAGACATTGTCAATATTGTAAATAATAATATGAATAACTTTGTCGTCTCAATTATTGATTTAATAATATAACATATTATATGTATGATACTCGTGACAATAATTGAATCAATAATATAAGAGATATGATGCAAAGAATTACTATAGCAATAATTGAGTATAACCGAGTGACTTCTTACGTAAGCATCAATAATCAATACCGTAGCTACTACTACGCAACCAGACATCGACATTTACTTTTACTACCGGTAGTTCAACAGCTTTAAATTAGAACACTTTCGCCGTTATTTTTATAAAATGATAATTCTGTCGTTTTCTAACTACGACAATACTTCCGTTGTGGGGTCCACCAATGATTGTATTGTCATACGAATATTCCCCGACCAATCGAATATTATATACCAACTTGCTTACTTTGCAAAATTTATAAATATTACCCACAACTATAACATTATATTAAATCCACACCATAATATTCAAAAAAATATTTCGAGAAATTTAAATCTTTATTCATAAAATTTGTTGTTTCACAATCTCCCCTCCTAATGATATTTTGCCCTCGAAATTTACGTACGTGCCTGGTATGCCGAAGAGGTGAGGATACCTTGACTTCATTTCAGATTCTAACTCTTAAGATATAACCTTTGAGTGTCGAATAAGATCCTTCTTATCCAAGATTTTAACATGTATCTCCTCATACATTAAATCTTCTTCTATCTCGTCTAGTTCCAATTCAATAATGTGGTTCGGGTTGTCCACATATTTATGTAACATCGATACGTAAAAAAAACGTTATGAACACGCGACATACTTGGCGATAAAATGAGTCTATAGGCCACAGTTCCTACTCGATCGAGGATTTCAAATGGGCCAAATAAATCGAGGGTTGAGATTTTCTCTCTTTATCGACTCTTGCTTCTAGAATAACGCCTTCTTGAACCTTAAATTTTGTTTTCATCAGCTCCGGGTCTGAAGCTTGAGCGGCTTTAACATTATCGATTAAAGTTGATTCTAATCGTATATTTGTTATCTTCACATGGGTTCTTAGAGTCTTTAACTCTATCTTCATCATTTATAAGTTATACGAAATGGGTTTTTATGTTAACAGCATCGCACTCATAAACGCATACAATCTTCTACTCAATGCTTCAGCTACCACGTTCTCTCTTCCACAATGATATTGAATGGTATGATCGTAATCTTCAATAGCTCGAGCCAACGTCTTTGGCGCATTATACGTTTGTTTTGGTTGAAGAAATATTTAAGGGTTTTAGAAATGGATTTTGTACTGGGGTCAATACAAAATTCAATTTCACGCTCTGGGGTAGGCTAAGAAGTTCTTCAGGAATACGTCAGGAGATTTATTAACAATAGAAATATCATTCAAAACTGTGACCCTCATCCAAGACTTGGATAACACGTCACATTGATATCTATCAACTTGCCACCGTTATTCACGGCTTCCCCTATAGAAAGTTTGGCTTCGGTGCATTCCACACAAGGAAGTCACCAGCGAAAGGCTCGGGGCTCTTTACTTATGGCTTGATATGACAATGATTGACTTTAGTGGTTTGGTTGCTTAAATTTGCATAATAGGTTGGTTATGAATATGAAAGCTAACAACATTACGAAAAGCTTGATGAGTAGTTAACCAATTAATCCCTAAAATCACATCAAATGCAAGTATTTTCAAAGAAATAAGATCGACAGGTAATGTGAAAGTGTCAATTTGAATCAACAAAATTTATAAACAGTGGAGGTAACGACAGTTTCTACTAACGAAGTTTCAACCAATAAGTCAAAGTCTAACTTCTTTGGGGTTAAATTTAAACGTTGAGCGCAAGCAACAGAGATAAAAGAATGGGTAGAACCGGTATCTAATAAGGTATAGACTTCGCAAGAATTTATAATTAACTAACCCGTGCTAACTTCGTTCGGGTCACTCGCATTTTGAGAAGTCGCAAAAAATGCTCTTCTTGAAACTACTGATTTTGTTTTGTCCGTATCCTCCTTTGGTGCCACCGTCCCAGCTGGACTTGACTTTGGTGCATGACAAAATCGGGCTAGGTGACCTTCTTTTCCACAATTGTAACATTCTTTGATCGCATCACGCAGCTTTGACCGATATCCCTCCCTCCGCATTTGAAGCATACAATTGGTGGTCGTTCTCCTTCCTTGAAAACGAGTGTTGGTGCTGCTGTCTTTCCATCGTTGTTGAACCTTCTCTTCTTGAAATTTTCACTCCTATTATCTTGGCCATGATTACCACCGAAGTGGTTACTATTCTTGGCATGATAATTTCCCCCACGATGGTTATCATTGTTCCGATAGTCGTTGCCACCGATACGATTATTATCGTGTTGTTGGTCGTTGCCTTTTGGTTGTGCTGACTCATTATCGCACTCCAATAACTGAGCCTTATTCACAACATCTGAATATAAATAAAGTTTGTGAGAAATGAGGTATTGACGTATTTCGGGTTTCAAACCTCTTAGAAACATTCGCGTCATTCGGTCCTCATTATTGACCAAATGGGATGAAAACGGGGATAAATCCACAAATTTAGCCTCGTATTGCGACACGGTCATATTGTTTTGCTCCAACTTGATGAATCCACCTCCTTCATGTAACAAATACTTTCGGGAAAGTACTTGTCGTTGAACAGCTCTTGGAACTTCTCCCAAGACATCTTGAGTGCGTTAGGCTGGGTACGTTTTACGGATTCCGACCAGTAATCTGCCTCTTCACACAACATAAAGGTGGCAAAGGGAACCTTTTGTTCCTCGGAGCATCCCAAGACATCAAACATCTTGGTGATCTACTTTAACCACATCTCCGCCTTAAGTGGTTCTGGCTTTCCCAAAAACTCTAGTGGTCCCAGCTCCTTGAACTGCTTAGCGGTGACCGACCGTGGGTTACTAGTGTTTCCACCTGCATTTTGAACAGGAGTCTCTCTCGCCTGATGTTGCAAGAATTGCATAAAGCCTCTGAACATCTCATCGTTCATCATATGATCGGTGTTGTTATTTACCTGAGGATTATTGTCTTCCTGTTGCACATTATCCTGGGTATTGATCGTTGGTGACTTAATGGTCTCATATGCTTCATTGCTGATCTCAACATTTTCAGATGCCATTTTTAAATACTGTCACAAAACAAGGGTTAATTGACATATCACATATTATCCCTATACTCTGACCGACCAATTAAATACCAAATAAACTTAGGTAGATCATACTAGCGAAAGAATTCCTCGTTTCTCCCCTCCTAGTTCTTGTCTCACATCTCAGCCAGGGATCATATCCCTAAGCTCTGATACCAACTGTGATGCCCCCAAAACAGGTATACATCACCCATCTTGAGTCGCCAGATACATGGTACAAAATTCAAATACAACTTAATAATACAACTGTCGTGTAAAATACGACAAAATATAAACTGAGAGTTTTTTAAAAATATTATCATCTAGACAATATCCACACTCAATGGAGTCCTCATTACATTTATTGTCACACTATTTAACAGAATAGTGAGGACTACTAATGCTATCATCCGACCGCACTCCGCTCCCCGACTAATCCCAAATTATATTCTCATTTCAAGAAGAGAACAAAGAAAGAAAGGGTGATCTCAACTAGCCCAAAGAAAAAATATTATGACAAAGATAATGCGTAATAAATTATCCTTAGCCTTCAACAAAGATAACAACCGATAGAATATAATAGATAACAAGTTTTAGATCAACAACTGTAGCGGAAATAATCATTCCTTTAGAAGAGTCAAGTAGAGCATAAAATCTACTATCTTCTATGATTTAAAAGTTTTTCATCAACTTTATCACCGAGACTCAAACTTAATAAATAAAATTGAATCATCAACGCACCACGCACCAAGGATATTCATGTAATCATCAATGGTCATGATTATACCGAATAATCCTCGGTCATAATCATACCAACAACTCGTCCCATCAATGAACTACAGTGCCAATGAGGACTTTTACCACATCATTCGTCACATTACTACTCCATGATTATACCGAATAATCCTCGGTCATAATCATACCAAGTCCATCTATGCACGTAAGCCAAAGATAACTTTAATCACAATATAAGCATGAGGATGATGACAATGACATAATAATTCAATAAAACAAGTTCAAGGATAAATTTTAAAGATTTATAATTTAATTTATCCACAAATCAATAACGTCCAAATTGTCAACATGATACTGCTTTGTAGAGTAAAATTCAAGAAAAATATTCATGTACCAAAAATAATTTGGACAGAAAAGAATCAATTTTTTGGCGTGAATAGTTCCCCGTGAATAGTACCCCGACATGAAAAGTACTCCAAATACTTGAGTGAATAATATTCGGGTGAATAGTAACTCGTGAATAGTACTCTGACACGAAAAGTGCCCCGAATACTAGAGTGAATAGTAACCGGGTGAATAGTAACTCATAAAAAAATACTAAAAGAAAATTATATTCCATGACGAGTACAAAAGAAATGATATCGCATAAGAGTATAATAGAATACACGAAATTGCAAATGAATTTTCACCCGCTATGCGGTAATCCACGTAGACATATCATTTCCACAATTTAATAAAGAATGAATACAAAGGGTCATTTACCATGCATGAAGTAATCCACATAGAATGAATACAAAGAATTTCACCATGTATGTGGTACTTCGCATAGACAGGTTATTCCAACATAATAATAAAGAATGGAATAATGTAATAATTTCACCATGTATCCCAGATTTCACATAGATGAAAGTTATTCAAACATAATAATAAAGAATGGAATAATGTAAGAATTCACCGTGCATGTGATAGATCGCATGCATATGTTATTCCAACAAAATAATAAATAATGGAACCAGTCATGTATAATACGCATGCATGTGATATTCCAAATGTAATAATAAAGAATGGACTAACGTAAGAATTTCACCATGTATGCGGATTTGATGTATGTGTTATTCCAAAGATAATAATAAAGAATGGAATAATGTAAGAATTTCACCACGTATGTGGTACTTCGCGTAGATGTGTTATTCCAACATAATAATAAAGAATGGAATAATGTAAGCTCTCTTCATGAATACGAAAGAAATAATACCCTTACCTCAAAAGAAGACCGGATACTAGAATAGTGAGGTAGCGAGATTTCTTCTTCTTTCTCTCTATAATTTCTCTCTATAATAATTGCTCTACAGCTTTAGTGAATTGGTGAGAAATGAAGGAAGAATGAGCTTCTATTTATAGGAAAATATAGTTTTGATAATTACATGTTTTGGGGCTCAAAATATTACAATATAATACCTTCCTCTTTTTCTTCATGTTTAATTTAGTCCTGCAAGTATTATCAAACTTGCACCACCTCCCCTAATAGTAAATAATGTGAATCAATAGTTCAATCATGTGAATCAATAGTTATAATCATGTGAAAATACGAATTACAGTATAGTATATCCATCTATACCTCCATTTTTAACTTAGTTATGCAAGTATTATCAATCTTGCACCACCTCCCTTAATAGTATAAGAATGTGAATCAATAGTACACACATGTGAACAAATAGTTATAATCATGTGAATTAATAGCAATTAATTGCTCATTTATCCAGTTAAATACCCGATTGGTCAATATAACCTCCAGACATCAATTATTATCGAAATAAATGTCGGTTTTCACTAACACTAATAATTCCAACACAATGGAACTATCAATTTTATCTTTAATCAACACGAACTTATTCATCATTAATATTATAATTCACAATATTAAACAACCAGGTCGTTCCCAGGAAAGAGGGGGATTTTCGATAAGGATTTCTCCTTATCATGCGCGCGCAATTAGGTGACCAAACCTCTCCTCGATGTAACTTCTAGACATTGTCAATATTGCAAATAATAATATGAATAACTTTGTCGCCTCAATTATTGATTTAATAATATAACATATTATACGATGATAATCTTGACAATAATTGAATCAATAATATGAGAGATATGATGCAAAATTTATCGTAGCAATAATTGAGTATAACCGAGTGACTTCTTACGTAAGCATCAATAATCAATACCGTGAGCTACTATGCAACCACGCCAGACATCGTACTTTTTACTACCGTAGTAGTTCAACAGCTTTAACGGTAACACTTTCGCCGTTATTTTTATAAAATGATAATTCATCTGCTTTTTAACTACGACAATACTTCCGTTATGGGTCCACTTAATGATTATGCCGTCGCATTTAATATTCCCCGTTAAAACGAATATTCCCCACCAATCGAATATTATATAACAACTTGCTTACTTTGCAAAATTTATAAATATTACCCACAGCTATAACATTATATCAAATCCACACCATAATATTCAAAAAAATATTTCGAGAAATTTAATTCTTTATTCATAAAATTTGGGGTCTCACACCATGCATCTAAGTTATGATAGATATCATATGACTCAAGAATTATCCTTGGTTGTCCCAATAGACCACAAAGAAAAATGAAAAGATTGCTATCATGTTCTTTCCAATGGTGAGTCTTCTTTTAACATATAATTATCTCCATTGTCTCCAATTGAGAATTATATTTCAACCAAACTCCAAGATTATATTGGTAGTAC
Source organism: Panax quinquefolius (assembly GCA_020205615.1). NCBI lineage: Eukaryota > Viridiplantae > Streptophyta > Magnoliopsida > Apiales > Araliaceae > Panax > Panax quinquefolius. The sequence goes on from CM035154.1 coordinate 76,520,945, forward strand.
TCGTAGATATACTCAGCAAGTGTATGTGCACAACCCTGTCTTATGATAGCACGAAGTCATATGTCATTAGACATCTTGTATGATAGTGGCAAAATACCCTTCCAAAGTTGGGTTCGCCTCAACCTATTTGATTCACCAAATATAACTATTAAATGACATATAAAATACAATACACTTATCTAAAGTTCTCAATAAAATTATTTCCATACTGTTTAGGTAGAACCTCAATAGCTATAGACTACCGTTCTATTCCCCTGTTACCCCCGCTCGACCCAGCTACACTCTTATTACCTGAAAGGAATTGTGAAGCAAAAGGGTGAGTACAACTAGCCCAGTAATGAATATCACGACTAAAGATAATTAAATTATCAATAGCCTTCATCAGTAATAAATCAGAGATTTAGAACATATGGTAGATGATAAAACTTTTCAACCATAGTTGCAGCGGAACGAGCAATTCATTAGAAGTGTCAAATAGACTATAAAGTCTATTATCTTCTCTATATTAAAAGTCCACCAACACTATTTTATCCCTGTAACATTAATCAACAGTTCCTGTCCACAATCATGTGAATAACTCATAATTATGGTTCTAAATTCCTCTTCGCACCTAAGACAAAATTAATTTTCATCACCTGTTTTTACCTGAAACATCAAAGATCATGGTTATACCAAATCACAGTTCCTGTTCATAATCATACTAATAACTTCATCTTTGCACTACGGGCCAAAGATATTCATTAACAATTCATCTTTGCACTACAGGCCAAAGACATGCAACTGTATTTTTAGAAAAGTCAAGTAGAGCATGATATATATTATCTTTTACAAATTAAATGTGTATTATCAATATTTTATCGTTGAGACTCAGCTTAATAAATAATTCACATCATTGAATCATCCTTGCACTACGGCTAAGGATATTCATTAGTATCACGACCAAGAATTATATATGCACTACGGACCAAGGATATTCGTGTTTTCACCAATGGTCACGATTATACCGAATAATTCCTGGTCATAATCATACCAACAACTATCCATCAATGCACTACAGCCAATGAGGACTTTTACCACATCATTTGTAACATTACGGTTCATGATTATACCGAATGATTCCTGGTCATAATCATACCAATCAACAGTCCATCTATGCACGTAAGCTAAAGATGACTTTCATCACAATATAAGCATGATGATGATGACAATAATATAAAAATTCAATCAAACGAGATCAAGGATAAATATTAAAGACTTTAACAACTTAATTTATCCAGATTTTAAAAATGCCCAAATTATCAACACGTTACTACTTTGTGGAGTGAAACTCAAGAATAATATCCATGTATCAAAAATAATTTGTACAGAAAAGAAATAAATTTTTCGGTGAATAGTACCCTGTGAATAGTACTTCGGGAATAGTACACCGTGAATAGTACCCCAACATGAAAAGTGCCCCAAATACCCGAGTGAATAATACTAGAGTGGATAGTAATCGGGTGAATAGTAACCCATGAATAGTAACCCGGCATGAAAAGTGTCCCAAATACCCGAGTGAATAATACTAGAGTGAATAGTAATCGGGTGAATAATAACCCGTTAATAGTAACCCGACATGAAAAGTTTCCCAAATACCCGAGTGAATAATACTATAGTGAATAGTAATCAGGTGAATAGTAACCCATGAATAGTAACCCGACATAAAAAGTGTCCCAAATACCCGAGTGAATAATACTAGAGTGAATAGTAATTGGGTGAATAGTAACTCGTGAATAGTACCCCAGCATAAAAGTACCCCGAATACCCGAGTGAATAATATTATAGTGAATAGTAACTGGGTGAATAGTAACCCATGAATAGTAACTTATGAATAGTACTTCGGGTGAAAATATTGATATTTAATAAGAAATTTCATATCAATATTCCAATAAAATGATACAGGATGAAGTGCAAAACTCACGGATATTCCACTAATTTCAAGGATTATAGAAGCAATACTTACTATAGTAAGTTTAGATTTCAGAATATGAAAAGAATTTACATACGAAAACTGCAAATGGATTTTCACCTGTCATACGATACGTAATCCGTGTAGACAGGTTATTCTGACATACTAAAGGATGAATACGAGAAATAGTATTCCTTATGAATACGAAAGAAATAATACCCCTTACAAATATAACAAATAATATCCCTTACGAATATAAAAGAAATAACGTCCCTTACCTTAGTAGAAGACCGGATACTGCAATAGTGAAGTAGCAGAATACTCTTCTTCTTTCTCTCTATAGTTTCTCTCTCTATAGCTTATCTTAGGAATCTCAGTGAATTGGTGAGAATGAAAGAAGAATTAAGCTTCTATTTATAGGAGAATAGACTAAATAGTAACTAATTCATGAACGGTCTAGATTGATTTACTATTAGAATGGACGGTCCATATTGATTACTATTAAAACCACAACAGACGGTCCAAATTGATTTACTTTTAAAACCACCACCGACGGTCCAGATTGATTACTTTCAAAACCACCACCGACGGTCCAGATTGATTACTTTTAAAACCACCATCAACGGTCCAGATTAATTAATTTTAAAACCACCATCAATGGTCCAGATTAATTTACTATTAAAACCACCATCGACGGTCTAGATTGATTTACTATTAAAACCACCATCGACGGTACAAATTGATTTACTATTAAAACCACCATCAATGGTCCAGATTGATTTAACTTATTACACTTTGGTACCCCTAAAGTTTTCCAAGTTTGAATTATTCCCCTCTAACTTTTGTAATTCACTTATCTTCAATAAACACATTCTTAATACTTCAACAATTATTCATCATTAATATTATAACTCACAATATTTAACAACCAGTGTCGCTCCTGTGAAAGAGGGGCTTTCTGATAAGGATTTCTCCTTATTGGCACGCAATTAGGTGACCAAACCTCTCCTTGACAGAACTTCTAGACATTGTCAATATTGCAAATAATAGTATGTGTGACGCCCCCAAAATAGGTATACATCACATATTCTGAGTCGCCAAATACATGGTACAGAATACAAATACAACTTTAAATATACAACATGAGCTGTGAGTTTTAATACAAATATTATCTTTTAGACACTATTCAAACTCAAAATAAGTCCTCAATACATTTATTATCACACTATTTCATAGAATAGTGAGGACTACTAATGCTATCATCTGGACCGTCACTCTGTTCCCCGACTAGTCCCTGCTACATTCTCATTTCCTGAAGAGAACAATGAAAGCGAAAGGGTGAGCTCAATTAGCCCAGTAAGAAATATTATGACTATAATAATGCAGAATAATTTATCATTAGTCTTCAACAGTGTTAAACTGATAAAATATAACAAACATCAAGTTTAACTGCAGCGGAACAAGCAATCCATTAGAAGAGTCAAGTAAAGAATAAAATCTACTATCTTCTATGATTTAAAAAGGTTTTTCATCACTTTTATCGCTGAGACTTAGCTTAATAAATAATCCACAACATCCCTGCACCACGGCCAAGGATATTCATTAGTATCACGACCATAATTTATCCATGCACTACGGGTCAAGGATATTCTTGTTTTCATCAATGGTCATGATCATGCCAACAACTGTCCAACAATGCACTACGGGCCAATGAAGACTTTTACCATATCATTTATAACATTACGGTCATGATTATACCGAATAATCCCTAGTCATAATCATACCAAGTCCATCTATGCACTACAAGCCACAGATGACTTTCAACATAATATAAACATGAGGGTGATGACAATGACATAATAATTCAATAAAACAAGTTCAAGAATAAATTTTAAAGATTTATAAGTTAATTTATCCTGAACTCAATAATGTCCAAATTGTCAACATGATACTGCTTTGTGGAGTAAAATTCAAGAATGTTCGGAAGAATATTTCCATGAAAAGATACTGGATGAAGCGCAAATATCCAGGATATTCTACTAATTTCATAGAGTATAGAAGCCAAAACTTTAACCAACTGAGTATAATAGAATATATGAAACTGCAAATGGATTTTTGCCCACCATACAGTAATCCATGTAGATAGATCATTTCCATAATTTAATAAGGAATGAATACAAAGGATCATTCACCATGCATGTGGTAATCCACACGCATGTGTTATTCCAATGTAATAATAAAGAATGGAACCAAAGTCATACACGTAATCCGCATGCATGTGATATATTAAACGTAATAATAAAGAATGGAACCAGTCACGATAATCCCGCATGCATGTGATATTCAAATGTAATAATAAAGAATGGAATAACAACAGAATTCACCACTGCATGCGATAGAATCAAGCATGAGATAGGTTATTCCAATGTAATAATAAAGAATAGAATAACATAAGAATTTCACCATATATGCGGTATTTAGACAGATGTAAAAGTTATTCCAACATAATAATAAAGAATGGAATAACAACTCTTACGAGTATTTGAAAAAAATAATTCTCTTCATGAATACGAAAGAAATAATACACCTTACCTTAGAAAAGAAGAGTATTCCGACTGGTAGGGCGAGGATATTCTTGAAGAAAACTTATACTATTTTCTACGCTCAAAGCTTCTTAAAACTCTAAAGAAATACGCCAAGATTATAGAAGAAGAATTCTCCTAATTTCCGTGTGTTTTTCATTCTAACTAAGCATCCTATTTATAAGAGAATGGAAAGGATACTATGTAATAAAATATAATATATTCTATTTATAATATATATATATATATATATATATATATATATATATTTATTTAAAATCTAATAAAACAAATAACTTTATAAAAGTATTCTGCTTATATAAAAATTTTACTATGCAAATACTATGCAAAACACTATGCATAATAAAATATATTATATTCTATTTATAATCAAATAAAACAAAACTTTATATAAAAGTATTCTGCTTTTATTACATTTATAATAATAATAAAACAAACTTCATCATCATTATTATAATTCACACTATTAATTGACTGTGTCGCTCCTCAGAAAGAGGGGCTTTCCAATAAGGATTTCTCCTATCAAGCAGCAATTAGGTGACCAAACCTCTCCTCGATGTAACTTCTGCAGACATCGTTAATATTGCAAATAATAATATTAATAACTTTGTTATCTCAATTATTGATTTAATAATATATAAAATATCGACAATAATTGAATCAAATAACGTGAGATACTATACAACAATTCATCAGCAATAATTGAACAAAACCGAGTGACTTCTCACATAAGCATCAATAATCAATACTGGTGCTACTATGCAACCACGCCAGACATCGTATTTTTAACACCGGGTGTTTCAACAGCTAAATCTGTAAAACTTCCGTCGTTATTTTCATAAAAATATTTTTGTCGCTTTCAATCCGACAATAATTCCGTTGGGGTCCACTTAATGATTGTGCGATCGCATTTAATATTCCCTGTTATAACGAATATTCCCCGACCAATCGAATATTATATAACAACTTGCATACTTTGCAAAATTATAAATATTACCCACAACTATAACATTATATCAAATTCACTCCATAATATTTTAAAAAAATGATATTTATAGAAAATTCATTTTTATTCCTAAAAGTTGGGGTCATACAACCTCCCCTTCTTATGAAATTTCGCCCTCGAAATTAGGGTACGTACCTGGTATGTCGAAGAGGTAAGGATACCTTGATTTCATTTCAAATTCTAACTCCCAGGTCATTTCCTCAACATCGTGGTTTCTCCACAAAACTTTGACTTGAGGTATAACCTTGGAGCGTAGAATATGTTCCTTCTTATCCAAGATTTGAACAGAACCTCTTCATACGTTAAATCTTCCGTTATTTCGTCTCTGCTTTCTAACTTAATAATGTGGTTCGGTCTTCCACATATTTACGTAACATGGATATATGAAAAACGTTATGAACACGAGACATACTTGGCGGTAAAGCAAGTCTATAGGCCACAGTTCCTACTCGATCGAGGATTAAAAATGGGCCAATGAATCGAGGATTGAGCTTTCCTCTCTTTCCAAATTTCGTAACTCCTTTCAATGGAGCAACACGTAACAACACATGATCTCCAATATCGAATTCCACGTTCTTTCAATGAAGATCAGCATAACTCTTTTGTCGATCTTGTGAGGTTTTTATATGTTGCCGGATCGTTTGAATCTTTTCCGTAGTCATACGTACCAACTCTGGTCCCAACAACGTTTCTTCACCCCCCCTCATCCCAGCATACTGGAGAACGACACTTTCTTCCATACAACGCTTCGAATGGAGCTATGCCAATACTTGCCTGATAGCTGTTGTTGTAGGAAAACTCCATCAACGGTAAGAACTTGTCCCAACTTCCCTTGAAGTCAAGGACACAGAGTCTTAATAAATCTTCAAGAGTTTGAATAGTCCTCTCTGATTTTCCGTCCGTTTGAGAATGATATGTCAAACTAAATCGTAAATCCGTGCCCATAGCTTTTTGAAAACTAACCCAAAATCTTGAAGTGAATCTTGGGTCTCGATCAAAAACTATGGATACTGGCATACCATGCAATCTTACAACCTCGTTTATGTACATAAGAGCAAGATGTTCAAGTGTATAATTTTCTCGTATAGGTAAGAAGTGAGCAGACTTGGTCAATCTATCAACAATGACCCAAATTTCATCTATGCCTTGAGAAACCTCGGGAAGACCAGTAACGAAATCCAAGGTAATGTGCTCCCACTTCCATTCTGGAATTTCAAGTGGTTGCAATGGACCCTTAGGTACTTGATGCTCCACCTTGACTCGTTGACAAGTTAAACACCTTGAGATGAATTCTGTTATCTCTCTCTTCATATTGTTCCACCAAAATGTATGTCGAAGATCATGATACATTTTGGTACTCCCAGGATGGATTGCAAATGGTGTGTTGTGCGCCTCCATCAGGATTTTATACTTTAAATCAGGGTCGTTAGGAACACAAAGTCTGGAGTTGACTCAAAGTATTCCTTCTTCATCGATTCTTTCTTCCGGTATAGCACCTTCTTGCACTTTCTTCCTCATAGCATCAGCTCCAGGTCTGTAGGTTGAGCAACTTTAACTTTATCAATTAAAGTCGGTTCTACTCGTATATTCGTCATCATCACATGGGTTCCTGGAATCTTTAACTCTATCTCCATCCTTTGTAAGTCATACAAAATTGGCCTTTGTGTTAACAATATTGCACTCGTACCCGCATATAATCTTCTGCTCAATGCGTCTGCTACCACGTTCGCTTTTCTTGGGTGGTATTGGATGGTATGATCATAATGTTTCAACAGTTCAAGCCAACGTCGTTGTCGCATGTTGAGTTCCTTTTGAGTGAATAAATATTTGAGGCTTTTATGATCCGTAAAGATCTCCACTTTCTCCTCATACAAGTAATGCCTCCAAATCTTTAGTGCAAAAACGACTGCTGCCAACTCTAGATCATGAGTGGGATAATTCCTCTCATATTCTTTGAGTTATCATGAGGCATAGGCTATGACTTTCCCATGTTGCATGAGAACACATCCTAACTCTTTTCCCGAAGCATCACTGTAGATGACAAATCCCTCCAAGCCAGATGGTATTGTCAGAACAGGTGCTGAAATGAGTCTCCTCTTGAGTTCATGAAAACTCTTCTCACATTCTTTGCTCCAACCGAACTTTGTATCTTTCCGAGTCAGCTGAGTTAACGAAGTAGTGATTTGAGAAAACCCTTCTACGAATCTCTGATAATAACCAAATGGCCGAGAAAGCTACGATTTCTGGCCATCGATTTAGGTTGCTCCTAGCTTTGAATAGCTTCAATCTTTGCTGGGTCAACAGATATTCCATGACTTAATACTACATGCCCAAGGAATGCTACTTCCTCCAGCTAGAACTCGCATTTCTTTAATTTGGCATAAAGCTTATTTTCACGAAGCTTTTGGAGTATCAGCCTCAAGTGTTGATCATGATCTTCACGGCTTTTGGAATAAATAAGGATGTCATTAATAAAGACGACCACAAAGTGATCCAAATATTCCTTGAATACTTGGTTCATCATATCCATAAAGGCAGCAGGAGCATTAGTCAATCCAAAGAATATGACTAGGAATTCATAATGCCCGTACCGAGTTCTGAAAGCCGTCTTTGGAATGTCATCGGATCTAATCGTCAATTGGTGATATCCGGAACGAAGATTAATCTTTGAAAAGAATTTGGCACCTTGCAACTAGTCAAACAGGTCATCAATATGAGGCAATGGATATCTATTTTTGATAGTAACATGGTTCAACCCCCAATAATCAATACAAAGTCGCATACTCCCATCTTTCTTCTTCACGAATAGAACAGGAGCACCCCAAGGAGAAGTACTAGGACAAATTAAATCAATGTCTAACAATTCCTGTATTTGGGTCTTTAACTCCTGAAGTTCAATAGGAGCCATTCGCTCTGGAAATGGGTTTTGTACTGGGTTCAAGGTCGATACAAAATTCAATTTCACGCTCTGAGGGTAAGCCAGGAAGTTCTTCAGGGAATACGTTAGGAAATCTATTAACAATAGAAATATCACTCAAAACTGACGTATTTTTGTTTAGATCCGTGACATGAGCTAAGAAAGCTTGACATCCGTTTTTCAATAAACGAATAGCTTTATGGCTTAAGATGATAGTGATTGATTTTAATGGTTTGGTTTCTTGAATTCGCATAATAGGTTGGTTAGGAATATGAAAGCTAACAACCTTACGAAAATAATCAATTTTTGCATGATGAGTAGTTAACCAATCAATCCCTAGAATCACATCAAATGCAAGTATTTTTAAAGAAATAAGATCGACAGGTAATGTGTGGGTGCCGATTTGAACTAAACAAGACTTATAAACAGTGGATGTAATGAAGGTTTCTCCCAACGGAGTTTCAACAGATAACTCAAAGTCTAATTTCTCCGGAGTCAAATTTAAACGTTGAGCGCAAGTAGGGGAAATAAAAGAATGGATAGAACCGGTATCAAATAAAGTATAGACTTTGCTAGATTTTATGATAAGCTTACCTGTGATGACCTTGTTTGGGTTCCTTGCTTTTTGGGAGGTCACAACAAACGCTCTCCCTTGAACTACCGACTTTGACTTTTCTGGATGGCCTTTGGTGCCTCCATCCCAGCTAAACTTTCCTTCCCTGAATGACAAAATCGAGCTAGGTGACCTTCTCTTCCATAATTGTAACACGTTTTGGACTATTGCGTACAGTTTGGACTGATATGTCCCTCCCCTCCGCATTTGAAGCATATGATAGGTGGTCGTTCTCCTTCCTTAACAACGGGTGCTGATGCTGACATCTTTCCATCATTGTTGAATCTCCTCTTCTTGAAATGTCCATTCTTATTGTTTTGGCCATGATTCCCACCGAAGTGGTTACCATTTCTGGCATGTTGATTCCTCCACGCTTATTATTGTCACCGCTTCACGACCGCTATCACCGGTATTATCATTTTACGTACCTCTCTCTTTTGGTTGGGTTGACTCATTATCGCGCTCCAATAACTGAGCCATGTTAACAACATCTGAATACAAACACAGTTTATGAGAGATAAGATATTGACATATCTCGGGTTTTAAACCTCTTAGAAACATTCGCGTCATTTTATCCTCATTATCAACCAAATGGGACGTAAATTGGGACAACTCGGCAAACTTAGCATTGTACTGCGACACAGTCATATTGTTTTGCTCAAGCTTGATGAACTCTATCTCTTTCATGTGATGAATACTTTCGGGAAAGTACTTGTCGTTGAACAATTCTTGGAACTTCTCCCAAGTCATCTTCAGTGCGGCAGGTTGAGTACGCTTTATAGATTTCCACCAGTAATCTGCCTCTGCTCGCAACATAAAGGTGGCAAAGGGAACCTTTTTATCCTCTGAGCATCCCAAGACATCAAATATCTTACAGATCTGTTTTAACCACGTCTCCGCCTTAAGTGGTTTTGGCTTTCCAAAAAACTCCGGTGGTCCCAGTTCCTTGAACTGCTTAACGGTGACCGTCCGAGAGTTGCCAGTGTTTCCACCTGCATTTTGGACAGGAGCCGCTCTTGCCTGATGTTGCATGAATTGCATAAAGCCTTTAAACATTTCATCGTTCATCATTTGGTCAGTGTTGTTGTTTGCATGAGGATTGTCGCCTTCCTGATGCACATTATCTGATTATTGATCTGTGGAGACTCAATGGTCTCCTGTGCTCCATTGCTATTCTCAACATTCTCGAATGTCATTTTCAAATACTGTCACAAAACAAGGGTTAATTAACATATGACATATTATCCCTAAACTCTGACCGAACAATTAAATACCAAATAAACTTAGGTAGGTCATACTAGCGAAGGAATTCTCCGTCTCTCCCCTCCTAGTTCTTGTCTCACATCTCAGCCAGGGATCATATCCCTAAGCTTTGATACCAATCGTTGACGCTTCCAAAATAGGTATACATCACCTATTCTCGAAGTCATTGATCGATTTCATAATCAATGAATACGCAAAAAGTATACACGGTCAACAAGTAATAAAGTGAAAGTAGAGTATCGTTCGTTCGAGGAATTATTTAATAAAAATCACCAAGTACTAATTCTTAACCAAACTAATTTTATTTAAACAATCTAAAATCGTGATTTTTCTAATTAATAAAACTAAATTAATCAATTAAAACTAGGTTACTTTATAAATGAATTCAAATAAATAAAGGCTAAGACTCCAATATCCCCAATTATGAACTATAAACCAATTATCCAATTATCCCAATTATTATGTCTACTGAATTGTTAACAGGAATTCTCAAATGCCAAAAGCCCTCTCTCGAGTGATCAATTGCCTTCTAACTATATGCAGTACGACACTAAAATGCCCCCAAACTTAAACTAGACATTGTCCTCAATGGCTACAATAGAAAAAATTAAAGCAGAGGACTTCCTTGAAAATATAGCAATCTTCCTCCTTGTCCGCTAATTTTGGTGAATAGGCTAAGTACATGGAACAAATTGGGCACCACACTTGAATTTGACTTGAATAACTCAGAAAAAACCATGATAGAAGAAATTTTATTAAATCCTAAATAAATGCAAATTCAAAACTACTAATATAAAACTTAATAAAAACTAAAATAAAATTGAACTTGGGTTTGCTCCCAATAAGCGCTTGTTTTATAGTCTCAGTCTGACTTCTTCAATTCTCAATCCAATTCCCCTACGAAATTTGAGGAACCCTCCATCCATCAGAAGCAATGTCTCTTTTGGGAGGTTCCCATTAGCAAAAACCCTTGAATTGAAGTCACCTAGCATGCTCTTTGTAGATAGGATCCCCATTAAGAACGGAAAACCACTGGGTGTTTCCTCCATTATGTCGATGATCAGATTAGAGCATTAAAGCTTAATAAACATAATGGAATCTTCCTCTATCTTCTCCTTTTCATCCCACCATGACTCCACAACTGTACTAGCTCTTACGTTACCAAGAGCTTTGCCGACGACATGACTTCCAATTGGGCATGGTTTTACAAAATTGCCCGGATTCTTGAACTTTGGTGGAGGAGGCACATGGGATACTAATGAAATTGGCTCATCTTCGTTGGTACTCAGAGTTAGATCTTTGCTGATCTCTTTTTCTTGGTCCCCAAATCTTTCCTCTCTTTCAACGTCTCTATCATTTGGCACATCCGGTTGCAGATTTGGTCCGGGCTCACCATCAGTCTCAGAATTCATGTCATAGAGCCAAGTGTATTGAGGATTTATTGTTCAACGCGTGTCTTTATCTCGCCCCAATTGATTTTCCAGATTCTTGATCGATGCATTCTGACTTTATATACTCAGCTCCATTTGATTAAGTTTCTTTTTATGTTCCTCGTGTTTCTTTTCAGAAGCTTTAATAACTTTTTCCAAGGCTTCCTCCCAATTTGAATGTTCTTCCTATTGTAATGGAGATGGACACGAGAAATTTGGTGGGTATGTTGGACTTGGAGCATAAAATTGATCTTGATTGATAATACTCCATGAAAAATTCGGGTGATACCCCCAATCCTGATGATAGTTGTTGGGAAAGACATAATTATTGGGGTAATCACCACCATACTGTACCGGCTCAAAACTGATGGCGCATTGATGACTCATATGATTTCCAGCACAATAATCACAAGTAACCGCCACACTTTGATGACGTTGAGCTTCAAAAGCTTTAAACATCCTCGAAAGTGTCTCCATCTGTCTTGATAATGCGAGAAAGTTTCTCGTCTGTCAATCTCCGCCCCCCCTTGTTGACTTCATGTTCGTATGGCCATTGATATGAAAGTCATCCATGGTACCTAAAAAGAGAGAAATATAGGAAGAGAATGAAAATAAAAATAAAAATAAAAAGTTTAAATTAAGACTAATTTGATTGAAATTAATATTGGTAAATAATTATTAAATTAATTCCCCAACAATCGCAAGCGCCAAAAACTTGTTGATCGATTTCATGATCAATGAATACGCAAGTATACACGGTTGACAAGTAATAAAGTGAAAGTAGAGTATCGTTCCCACGAGGAATTATTTAATAAAAATCACCAAGTACTAATTCTTAACCAAACTAATTTTATTTAAACAATCTCAAATCGTGATTTTTCTAATTAATAAAACTAAATTAATCAATTAAAACTAGGTTACTTTATTAATGAATTCAAATAAATAAAGGCTAAGACTCCAATATCCCCAATTATGAACTATAAACCAATTATCCCAATTATTATGTCTACTGAATTGTTAACAGGAATTCTCAAATGCCAAAAGCCCTCTCTCGAGTAATCAATTGCCTTCTATTTAACCCAGATTAATTTTGCTATATCTCTATGCAAAACAATTGAATTAAACTCATTCTAATCCCAATTCCTTATGTGTTACATGCGTGAAATAGATATTCTCATTCTATTCACAAACCTAATTATTCATTTGTGCAAATAACTAAGTCACATGTCACCACCCCCGATTCTAACACTAGAATTCCTCTATCGATTCCTCCTAGAGTAACACGGTAATTATTGGCCAGATAATTAATCAATAAATACAAGGCATGATGAACAATTCACTTCAACATAAATAATTGGAATAAATTAAATAATCAATTCATAATCATAAAAGGTTCCATTGGAATCTTAATAAAAAGAATTAGTTCATAATTAATGAATTAAAACCAAAGAATCCACAATTGAATAGACATTAAAAGATAAAAGTAAGAGAAGAGAAGAGAATATAATCTGTTGTCAGCAAATTTGATGCTCCCCTCTTGCTCCTGCTTTGAATCATCAATGGTCTCCAAGTTGCTTCAATCTCCAATGGCTAATTAAGAATTAGGGTTTAGATTCTAATCTAATGGAGTGTTTAATCTAGTCTAATCTATGTAATCTCCCTTTATTTTATGTCTTACATCATGTATTTATAGGTTACAAATCCAATTTTGAGCTTAGGAACAAACCCAATCCAATTTGAAGTCAAAATGTGTCAAAATTCGCCCAAAACGCATCCAGGCCGCACCAACCTCTTCCCCAAAGCCCCTCAGCGCTGAGCACGACGCTCGAGACACTGCTTTATAGCGCCCCTGCTGGAATTAAGCCTAAAATTAGCGCCCGGGCGCTACCACTTTTTCTGACATTTTCTGCTCCGACGTCCTTTGGTAAAATGGTCATAACGTCTTCGTCCAAACTCCGATTTTGATGATTCAAGATGTTCTGGAAAGAAGAGAAGTAGATCTACAACTTTCATTCTTTGAAATTTTCAAAATAATGTCCGGAGCTATAGTCAAATTGGATCTGAAGTGACTGTTGTGTAAATGGCAAGCCAAAAACGCGAATCTAGCCACCCCGAACGTCGATCCAAGTAACTTTTGTCCCAATTCCTACAAAACAATATAAAACATGCTTGAATAGACATAAACACTTAAAAACTAATCTAAAAGACTTGAGAACAACAATAAATTAAGCTCGAATGTATCCAATTCATGTGTATAAAACTCACTCATCAAATACCCCCAAACTTAAACCTTTGCTTGTCCTCAAGCAAAAACACAAAAGAACTAAAAATAAAAAAAAATAACTCAACTAAATGAATGCATATGAATAATCTACTTCCTAATATACCTATGAACCCAGTAATAAATCAGTATGATTTATAGCAACAGGCCTCAAAGATACCATTGGTACTCAAACAATATATCCAATCAATTCAAAATCCATAACTCTAACCAATTAGTCAACCCAAACCTGTCATCACCCATGTTGTGTGTGTGTGTTTGTTAACCATTCTAACCAACCACAGTTCAAGATAATCACATAACAAACTTCTTATAAGGAAAATTTCATTTCCAATTCAATTACTTTTGTGAACATGACAACTCCGGTTAAAACTAAGCAATTACCAAATCTAAGGGTAAATACAGGATTTATTTATACTTATATTCAACCACGAGGGCATTTTTTCTCTTTCTCGTGTTTTTTTTTCATGGCTGTGCAATGTCTCATTCCATTAGGCTAACAGTGTCACCCCTTAGCGAGCTTTCAACCAATGACGCCTAGACCATATAAGACCTTAGGGCACTAGGTATTAAAACACCCCTTCGGGCGTACTTGCTCAAGTAACAAAGGCCCCGAAACAAAACTAACCACGGTTTTTCTCTTCTTCTTTTTTTTCATCATCTCTTTTCTTTTTTTTTCTTTTTTCTGGATTTCCTATTTTTTTTTCTTCATCAATTTTTTTTAGTATATATATCCCATAGATTCCCCCAAACTCAAGCTTTTACGTCATTCCAACCTTTACCGCCAATTTACTAATTTCCTTAAATTTTAACAAAGATTTATCCTCAGAAACAAATTATGAAACCCTTGAACCAAGTGAATTAAAACAGTTAAACTTTAAGTGCTAACCGGTTACATAAGTTTCAGACAGGCTCAGATTATCATCATGATTAAAATTTGAACTCATCATCAATTATCAACACTGTTCAAGTTAACATGCAAAACCAATCTTACCATAGGCCGAGCTAAGACCACACCAACTTATCACACAGATTCATGTAAAAATAAGAAAAAATGCAATTATACTACATGAACACATATATGAAGATGCAAAAAAAAATACCATGTATTATATGCAACCTAAAAAAAACATAATGCTAACACATAAAAAAAAAATAAACTACTATGCAGATAACTAACTATATGCAGTACGACACTAAAATGCCCCCAAACTTAAACTAGACATTGTCCTCAATGGCTACAATAGAAAAAATTAAAGCAGAGGACTTCCTTGAAAATATAGCAATCTTCCTCCTTGTCCGCTAATTTTGGTGAATAGGCTAAGTACATGGAACAAATTGGGCACCACACTTGAATTTGACTTGAATAACCTGTAAAACCATGATAGAAGAAATTTTATTAAATCCTAAATAAATGCAAATTCAAAACTACTAATATAAAACTTAATAAAAACTAAAAATAAAAATTGAACTTGGGTTGCCTCCCAATAAGCGCTTGTTTTATAGTCTCAGTCTGACTTCTTCAATTCTCTATCCAATTCCCCTACGAAAATTGAGGAACCCTCCATCCATCAGAAGCAATGTCTCTTTTGGGAGGTTCCCATTAGCAAAAACCCTTGAATTGAAGTCACCTAGCATGCTCTTTGTAGATAGGATCCCCATTAAGAACGGAAAACCACTGGGTGTTTCCTCCATTATGTCGATGATCAGATTAGAGCATTAAAGCTTAATAAACATAATGGAATCTTCCTCTATCTTCTCCTTTTCATCCCACCATGACTCCACAACCGTATTTCAGCTTCTTACGTTACCAAGAGCTTTGCTTAGGCGACATGACTTCCAATTGGGCATGGTTTTACAAAATTGCCTTGGATTCTTGAACTTTGGTGGAGGAGGCACATGGGATACTAATGAAATTGGCTCATCTTCGTTGGTACTCGAGTTAGATCTTTCTTCGATCTCTTTTCTTGGTCCCCAAATCTTTCCTCTCTTTCAACGTCTCTATTATTTGGCACATCCGGGTTTGAGATTTGGTCCTGCTCACCATCGATCTCGAATTCATTCATGTCATAGAGCCAAGTGTATTGAGGATTTATTGTTCAACGATGTGCTATCTCTGCCCCAATTGATTTTCCAGATTCTTGATCGATGCATTCTGACTTTATATACTCAGCTCCATTTGATTAAGTTTCTTTTCATGTTCCTCGTGTTTCTTTTCAGAAGCTTTAATAACTTTTTCCAAGGCTTCCTCCCAATTTGAATGTTCTTCCTATTGTAATGGAGATGGACACGAGAAATTTGGTGGGTATGTTGGACTTGGAGCATAAAATTGATCTTGATTGATAATACTCCATGAAAAATCCGGGTGATACCCCCAATCCTGATGATAGTTGTTGGGAAAGACATAATTATTGGGGTAATCACCACCATACTGTACCGGCTCAAAACTGATGGCGCATTGATGACTCATATGATTTCCAGCACAATAATCACAAGTAACCGCCACACTTTTGATGACGTTGAGCTTCAAAAGCTTTAAACATCCTCGAAAGTGTCTCCATCTCGTATGATAATGCGAAAAGTTTCTCGAGTCATGATCTCAATCTCCGCTCCCCTTGGTTGACTCATGTTCGTGTGTATGGCCATTGATACGCAAAGTCATCCATGGTACCTAAAAAGAGAGAAATATAGGAAGAGAATGAAAAATAAAAAAGTTTAAATTAAGACTAATTTGATTGAAATTAATATTGGTAAATAATTATTAAATTAATTCCCCAACAATGGCGCAAAAACTTGTTGATCGATTTATTTGAATCAATGAATACGTCAAGTATACACGGATTGACAAGTAATAAAGTGAAAGTAGAGTATCGTTCCCACGAGGAATTATTTAATAAAAATCACCAAGTACTAATTCTTAACCAAACTAATTTTATTTAAACAATCTCAAATCGTGATTTTTCTAATTAATAAAACTAAATTAATCAATTAAAACTAGGTTACTTTATTAATGAATTCAAATAAATAAAGGCTAAGACTCCAATATCCCCAATTATGAACTATAAACCAATTATCCCAATTATTATGTCTACTGAATTGTTAACAGGAATTCTCAAATGCCAAAAGCCCTCTCTCGAGTAATCAATTGCCTTCTATTTAACCCAGATTAATTTTGCTATATCTCTATGCAAAACAATTGAATTAAACTCACATTCTGATCCCAATTCCTTATGTGTTACATGCGGCAAATAGATATTCTCATTCTATTCACAAACCTAATTATTCACTGTGCAAATAACTAAGTCACATGTCACCCTGCCCAGTTCTAACACTAGAATTCCTCTATCGATTCCTCCTAGAGTAACACGGTAATTATTGGCCAGATAATTAATCAATAAATACAAGGCATGATGAACAATTCACTTCAACATAAATAATTGGAATAAATTAAATAATCAATTCATAATCATAAAAGGTTCCATTGGAATCTTAATAAAAAGAATTAGTTCATAATTAATGAATTAAAACCAAAGAATCCACAATTGAATAGACATTAAAAGATAAAAGTAAGAGAAGAGAAGAGAATATAATCTGTGTCGTGAAATTTGATGCTCCCTCTTGCTCCTGCTTTGAATCATCAATGGTCTCCAAGTTGCTTCAATCTCCAATGGCTAATTAAGAATTAGGGTTTAGATTCTAATCTAATGGAGTGTTTAATCTAGTCTAATCTATGTAATCTCCCTTTATTTTATGTCTTACATCATGTATTTATAGGTTACAAATCCAATTTTGAGCTTAGGAACAAACCCAATCCAATTTGAAGTCAAAAATGTGTCAAAATTCGCCCAAAACGCATCCAGGCCGCACCCAACCTCTTCCCCAATGCCCCAGCGCTGGGCACGACGCTCAGACACTGCTTTATAGCGCCCCGGTGCTGGAATTAAGCCTAAAATTAGCGCCCGGGCGCTACCACTTTTTCTGACATTTTCTGCTCCGACGTCCTTTGGTAAAATGGTCATAACGTCTTCGTCCAAACTCCGATTTTGATGATTCAAGATGTTCTGGAAAGAAGAGAAGTAGATCTACAACTTTCATTCTTTGAAATTTTCAAAATAATGTCCGGAGCTATAGTCAAATTGGCTCTGAAGTGACTGTTGTGTAAATGGCAAGCCGAAAACGCGAATCTAGCCACACCAAACGTCGATCCAAGTAAATTTTGTCCCAATTCCTACAAAATAATATAAAACATGCTTGAATAGACATAAACACTTAAAAACTAATCTAAAAGACTTGAGAACAACAATAAATTAAGCCCGAATGTATCCAATTCATGTGTATAAAACTCACTCATCAAATACCCCCAAACTTAAACATTTGCTTGTCCTCAAGCAAAAACACAAAAGAACTAAAAATAAACAAAATAACTCAACTAAATGAATGCATATGCATAATCTACTTCCTAATATACCTATGAACCCAAAGAATAAATCAAGATGATATATATAAGCACAGCCTCAAAGATACCATTGGTACCCAAACAATATATCCAATCAATTCAAAATCCATAACTCTAACCAATTAGTCAACCCAAACCTGCTATCACCCATGTTGTGTGTGTGTGTGCTTGTTAACCATTCTAACCAACCACGCTTCAAGATAATCACATAACAAACTTCTTATAAGGAAAATTTCAGTTCCAATTCAATTACTTTTGTGAACATGACAACTCCGGTTAAAACTAAGCCATTACCAAATCTAAGGGTAAATACAGGATTTATTTATACTTTTATTCAACCACGAGGGCATTTTTGCTCTTTCTAGTGTTTTTTTTTTAATGGCTGTGCAATGTCTCATTCCATTAGGCTAACAGTGTCACCCCTTAGCGAGCTTTCAACCAACGACTCTCAGACCATATATGACCTTAGGGCGCTAGGTGTTAAGACACCAATTCGGGCGTACTTGCTCAAGTAACAAAGGCCCCGAAACAAAACTAACCACGGTTTTTCTCTTCTTCTTTTTTTCATCATCTCTTTTCTTTTTTTTTCTTTTTTCTGGATTTTCTATTTTTTTTTCATCAATTTTTTTTAGTATATATATCCCATAGATTCCCCCAAACTCAAGCTTTTACGTCATTCCAACCTTTACCGCCAGTTCACTAATTTCCTTAAATTTTAACAAAGATTTTCCCTCAGAAACAAATTATGAAACCCTTGAACCATGTGGATTAAAACAGTTAAACTGTAAGTGCTAACCTGGTTACATAAGTTTCGAGACAGCTCGATTATCATCATGATTGAAATTAGAACTCATCATCAATTATCAACACTTATTCAAGTTAACATGCAAAACCAATCTTATCATAGTAGCTAAGACCACACCAACCTATCACACGATTCATGCAAAAATAAGAAAAAATACAATTATACTACATGAACACATATATGAAGATGCAAAAAAAAATACCATGTATTATATGCAACCTAAAAAAACATAATGCTAACACATAAAAAAAAATAAACTACTATGCAGATAACTAACTATATGCAGTACGACACTAAAATGCCCCCAAACTTAAACTAGACATTGTCCTCAATGGCTACAATAAAAAAAATTAAAGCAGAGGACTTCCTTGAAAATATAGCAATCTTCCTCCTTGTCCGCTAAGTTTGGAGAATAGGCTAAGCACATGGAACAAATTGGGCACCACACTTGAATTTGACTTTAATAACTTTTGTAAAACCATGATAGAAGCAATTTTATTAAATCCTAAATAAATGCAAATTCAAAACTACTAATATAAAACTTAATAAAAACTAAAAATAAAATTGAACTTGGGTTGCCTCCCAATAAGCGCTTGTTTTATAGTCTCGGCCGACTTCTTCAATTCTCTATCCAATTCCCTACTTAAAATTGAGGAACCCTCCATCCATCGAAGCAATGTCTCTTTTGGGAGGTTCCCATTAGCAAAACCCTTGAATTGAAGTCACCTAGCATGCTCTTTTTGTAGATAGGATCCCCATTAAGAACAAAAACCACTAGGTGTTTCCTCCATTATGTCGATGATCGATTAGGGCATTGAAGCTTAATAAACATAATGGAATCTTCCTCTATCTTCTCCTTTTCATCCCACCATGACTCCACAAACCTGTATTAGCTCTTACGTTACCAAGAGCTTTGCTTAAGCGACATGACTTCCAATTGGGCATGGTTTTGCAAAATTGCCCGGATTCTTGAACTTTGGTTGAGGAGGCACATGGGATACTAATGAAATTGGCTCATCTTCGTTGGTACTCAAAGTTAGATCTTTGCCGATCTCTTTTTCTTGGTCCCCAAGTCTTTCCTCTCTTTCAACATCTCTATCATTTGGCACATCCGGTTGCAGATTTGGTTCGGGCTCACCATCAGTCTCAGAATTCATGTCATAGAGCCAAGTGTATTGAGGACGATTGTTCAACGCATGTGCTATCTGCCCCAATTGATTTTCCAGATTCTTGATCGATGCATTCTGACTTTGTATACTCAGCTCCATTTGATTAAGTTTCTTTTCATGTTCCTCGTGTTTCTTTTCAGAAGCTTTAATAACTTTTTCCAAGGCTTCCTCCCAATTTGAATGTTCTTTCTGTTGTAGTGGAGATGGACACGAGAAATCCGGTGGGTATGCTGGACTTGGAGCATAAAATTGATCTTGATTGATACTCCATGAAAAATCTGGGTGATACCCGCAATCCTGATGATAGTTGTTGGGATAGACATAGTTATTGGGGTAATCACCACCATCTTGTCTGCTACTCAAAAATCGATGGCGCATTGATGACTCATATGATTTCCAACCTGAATAATCACAAGTAACCGCCACACTTTGATGACGTTGAGCTTCAAAAGCTTCAAACATCCTCGAAAGTGTCTCCATCTCTCCTTTGATAATGCGAAAAGTTTCTCGAGTCTCATCAATCTCCGCTCCCCTTGGTTGACTCATGTTAGTGTATGGCCATTGATACATAAAAGTCATCCATGGTACCTAAAAAGAGAGAAATATAGGAAGAGAATGAAAATAAAATAAAAATAAAAATGTTTAAATTAAGACTAATTTGATTGAAATTAATATTGGTAAATAATTATTAAATTAATTCTCCCAGAATCTGGCGCCAAAAAACTTGTTGATCGATTTCGCTATCAATGAATACGTGCAAGTATACACGGTCAACAAGTAATAAAGTGAAAGTAGAGTATCGTTACCACGAGGAATTATTTAATAAAAATCACCAAGTACTAATTCTTAACCAAACTAATTTTATTTAAACAATCTCAAATCGTGATTTTTCTAATTAATAAAACTAAATTAATCAATTAAAACTAGGTTACTTTATTAATGAATTCAAATAAATAAAGGCTAAGACTCCAATATCCCCAATTATGAACTATAAACCAATTATCCCAATTATTATGTCTACTGAATTGTTAACAGGAATTCTCAAATGCCAAAAGCCCTCTCTCGAGTGATCAATTGTCTTCTATTTAACCCAGATTAATTTTGCTATATCTCTATGCAAAACAATTGAATTAAACTCACATTCTGATCCCAATTCCTTATGTGTTACATGCGGCAAATAGATATTCTCATTCTATTCACAAACCTAATTATTCACTGTGCAAATAACTAAGTCACATGTCACCCTGCCCAGTTCTAACACTAGAATTCCTCTCTCGATTCCTCCTAGAGTAACACGGTAATTATTGGCCAGATAATTAATCAATAAATACAAGGCATGATGAACAATTCACTTCAACATAAATAATTGGAATAAATTAAATAATCAATTCATAATCATAAAAGGTTCCATTGGAATCTTAATAAAAAGAATTAGTTCATAATTAATGAATTAAAACCAAGAATCAACAATTGAATAGACATTAAAAGATAAAAGTAAGAGAAGAGAAGAGAATATAATCTGTTGTCAGCAAATTTGATGCTCCCCTCTTGCTCCTGCTTTGAATCTTCAATGGTTTCCAAGTTGCTTCAATCTCCAATGGCTAATTAAGAATTAGGGTTTAGATTCTAATCTAATGGAGTGTTTAATCTAGTCTAATCTATGTAATCTCCCTTTATTTTATGTCTTACATCATGTATTTATAGGTTACAAATCCAATTTTGAGCTTAGGAACAAACCCAATCCAATTTGGAGTCAAAAAGGTGTCAAAATTCGCCCAAAACGCGACCAGGCCACACCCAACCTCTTCCCTAGTGCCCCAGATTGTTTGAGCTGGCAAGGTGACGCCGACTTCGAACATTTGCCTTATAGCGCCCGGCGCTGGAATTAAACCTAAAATTAGAGCCCTGCTACCCACTTTTTCGACATTTTCTCACTCCACGTCCTTTGGGAAAATGGCCATAACTTCTTCGTCCGAACTCCAATTTTGATGATTCAAGATGTTCCGGAAAGAGGAGAAGTAGATCTACAACTTTTATTCTTTGAGTATTTCGAAATAATGTATGGAGATATAGTCAAATGGGCTCTGAAGTGAATGCTGTGTAAATGGCAAGCCGAAAAAGCGAATCTAGCCACCCCGAACGTCGATCCAAGTAACTTTTGTCCCAATTCCTACAAAACAATATAAAACATGCTTGAATAGACATAAACACTTAAAAACTAATCTAAAAGACTTGAGAACAACAATAAATTAAGCCCGAATGTATCCAATTCATGTGTATAAAACTCACTCATCAGTCGCCAAATACATGGTACAGAATACAAATACAACCTTAAATATACAACATGAGCTGTGAGTTTTAATACAAATATTATCTTCTAGACAGTATTCAAACTCAAAATAAATCCTCAATACATTTATTATCACACTATTTCATAGAATAGTGAGGACTACTAATGCTATCACCTGGACCGTCACTCTATTCCCCGACTAGTCTCTGCTACGTTCTCATTTTCTGAAGAGAACAATGAAAGCGAAAGGGTGAGCTCAACTAGCCCAGTAAGAAATATTATGACTAAGATAATGCAGAATAATTTATCATTAGTCTTCAACAGTGTTAAACTGATAAAATATAACAAACATCAAGTTTAACTGCAACGAAACAAGCAATCCATTAGAAGAGTCAAGTAGAGAATAAAATCTACAATCTTTTATGATTTAAAAAGGTTTTTCATCACTTTTATCGCTGAGACTCAGCTTAATAAATAATTCACATCATCTCTGCACCACGGCCAAGGATATTCATTAGTATCACGACAATAATTTATCCATGCACTACGGGCCAAGGATATTCGTGGTTTCATCAATGGTCATGATCATGCCAACAACTGTCCATCAATGCACTACGGGCCAATGAGGACTTTTACCACATCATTTATAACATTACGGTCATGATTATACCGAATAATCTCTGGTCATAATCATACCAAGTCCATCTATGCACTACAGGCCACAGATGACTTTCAACATAATATAAACATGAAGATGATGACAATGACATAATAATTCAAAAAAACAAGTTCAAGAATAAATTTTAAAGATTTATAAGTTAATTTATCCTGAACTCAATAATGTCCAAATTGTCAACATGATACTGCTTTGTGGAGTAAAATTCAAGAATGCTCGGAAGAATATTTCCATGAAAAGATACTAGATGAAGCGCAAATATCCGTGATATTCTACTAATTTCATGGAGTATAGAAGCCAAAACTTTAACCAACTGAGTATAATAGAATATATGAAACCGCAAATGGATTTTCGCTTCATTGTGCGGTAATCCACGTAGACGCATCATTTCCACAATTTAATAAGGAATGAATACAAAGGATCATTCACCACGCATGCAGAATCCACATGTATGCAGTTATTCCAACATAATAATAAAGAATGGAACCAGTCAATGCGTAATCCGCATGCGCATGTGATATTCCAAATGTAATAATAAAGAATAGAACCAGTCATTAGTAATCCGCATGCATGGATATTCCGGCGAATAATAAAGAATGGAACCAGTCAATGCGTAATCCGCATGCATGTGATATTCCAAATGTATAATAAAGAATGGAATAACAACGTAATTCACCGAGCATGCGATAGACCTCACAGACAAAGTTATTCATTCCAATGTAATAATAAAGAATGGAATAATGTAAGAATTTCACCATGTATACGGTACTTGGCGTGATGATATGTTATTCCAACATAATAATAAAGAATGGAATAACAGCTCTTATGAGTATTTGAAAGAAAATAATTCTCTTCATGAATACGAAATAAATAATACCCCTTACCTTAGAAAGAAGAGTATTCCGACTGGTAGGGCGAGGATATTCTTGAAGAAAACTTATACTATTTTCTACGCTCAAAACTTTTTAAAACTCTAAAGAAATACGCTCAAGATTATAGAAGAAGAATTCTCTGAATTTCTAGTGTGTTTTCAATTCTAACTAAGCATACTATTTATAGGAGAATGGAAATGATACTATGCAATAAAATATAATATATTCTATTTATAAAAATATATATATATATATATATATATATTTAAAAATCTAATAAAATAAATAACTTTATAAAAGTATTATGTTTTATATAAAAGATTTTACTATGCAAACACTATGCAAGTTTCTATGCATAATAAAATATAATATATTTTATTTATAATCTAATAAAACAAATAACTTTATAAAAGTATTACATTTTTTATATAAAAAAGATTTTACTATCTGAAACACTATCTGAACACTATGCATAATAAAATATATTATATTCTATTTATAATCAAATAAAACAAAAACTTTATAAAAAGTATTCTGTTTTATTACATTTATAATAATAATATAACAAACTTCATCATCATTATTATAATTCACACTCTTAATTGACCAGGTCGTTCCCAGGAAAGAGGGGGGTTTTCAATAAGGATTTCTCCCTATTGGCCCGCAATTAGGACATCTCCTTGACAGAACTTCTAGACATCGTTAATATTGCAAATAATAATATTAATAACTTTGTTATCTCAATTATTGATTTAATAATATATAAAATATCGACAATAATTGAATCAAATAACGTGAGATACTATCTGACAATTCTTCGTAGTAATAATTGAACAAAACTAAGTGACTTCTCACATAAGCATCAATAATCAATACCGTATGCTACTATGCAACCACGCCAGATTCTCGTATTTTTAACACCGGGTGTTTCAACAGCTTAACGGTAAAACTTCCGCCGTTATTTTTTTTAAAAATATTTTGTCGTTTTTCTCAATCGACAATAATTACATTGTAGGGTCCACCAATGATTGTGTCGTAAATATTTAATATTCCTCATTATAACGAATATTCTCCGACCAATCGAATATTATATAACAACTTACGTTTTTTGCAAAATTTATAAATATTACCCACAACTATAACATTATATCAAATTCACTCCATAATATTAAAAAAATGATATTTATAGAAAATTCATTTTTATTCCTAAAAGTTGGGGTCTTACAATATGAATAACTTTGTCGTCTCAATTATTGATTTAATAATATAAAATATTATGCAGATGATATTGTGACAATAATTTGAATCAAATAACGTGAAATACTATACAACAATTACTGCAGTAATAATTGAGTAAACTGAGTGGCTTCTTACGTAAGCATCAATACTCAATATTGTGTGCTACTATGCAACCACGCGTATTACTGTATTTTTTACCACCAGGTATCTCAATAATTTAACGGTAAAACTTTCGCAGTTATTTTTATAAAAAGATATTTCTGTCGTTTTCTAACTACGACAATACCTCCGTTGTGGAGTCCACCAATGATTGTGCCACCGTACGAATATTCCATGTTAAAACAAATATTTCCCGACCAATCAAATATTCCCCGACACAACGAATATTTTATATCAACTTGCTTACTTTGCAAAATTTTCAAATATCACCCTTTCTTTAACCTTTTATCAATTTAACCATTTACTAAGTAGAATAATAATTATAAGAAAATTGAATACTTTCATTTCATAAAATTCGTGGTCTTACATTATAAATTAGGGTTTTAATTTAGAAAATTAAAATTTTGAAACTAAAATTAGGGTTTCCTAATTAAATTAGGTTTTCTTAATCATATTAGTGTTTAATAAACACATTATGCTTGCCAATTAGGATTAGGTTTTTTTAATTAGGGTTTAGGATTCTCGGATTTTAAATTAGGGTTTCTCGACGTACAATTAGGGTTTTTAATTGTACACTTATTTTTTTTCTAAATCTGAGATTAGGGTTTCTAATCTCTTATTAGGGTTTAATAATATAGAACCCTCTCCAGTCAATTATGAGTCATTAACTTTATACCGTACAAGCACATACTCACAGTTACTGATATTATAACTGTGATTTCTATCGAATCTCTATCCAGAAATTAGGGTTAGGGTTTCTAAAGCTGTTAAGCACAACTCTACTCTAATTTCTCAGTCAATACACAAATTGACCATACCTCGAGACTCGTATCACAGATACACAGTACAATATTAACAATCAATGTCAATATTAAAAAAAAAAAATATTCGTGAACTTTAGATTATTCGAAATCCCGAATTATCACACTCGTCACATCTGGTTTCTCCAACTCCATTGCCGACACCTCTATTTTTATTTTCAACAAATATGGATCCACAATTTATCTCCTTGTCTATGTTGATGTTATCATTATAACTGGTGACAATACCAGTCGTTCAGAATTTCATTCAACTTCTTGCCAAATGTTTCTCTTTTAAGGACCTTGGATCCTTATCATACTTTCTAGGTGTTGAAGTTACTTCACACAACAATGGTATTTTCTTCAGTCAACGCAAATACATCGCTGATATGTTCACTAGAGCTCACATGACTGAAGCCAAGCATGTTCCCACACCCTTTGCTCCCAGTCCAACCCTCACCGTACACTCTGGAAACCCGTTATCTGATCCTTCTGAGTTCCGTACAATTGTTGGCAGTCTTCGATATCAACACAACATTTTTAAATTACTGAAAGTTTGATCCATGCCCTATCGTAAACAAAATATGTGCGATGGCTTCTAGTTCAAGCAGGGGCGAATCTAGCCACTTGTTCAGTGGGGTTATTTTTTTAAAACAAAATGCTCATAAAAACTTAAAAATCAAATAAATTTCAAAATTAAATAATACTTAAATATTA
Organism: Panax quinquefolius; assembly: GCA_020205615.1. Lineage (NCBI taxonomy): Eukaryota > Viridiplantae > Streptophyta > Magnoliopsida > Apiales > Araliaceae > Panax > Panax quinquefolius. The sequence goes on from CM035154.1 coordinate 76,548,189, forward strand.
CTTGCAACAACATTTTTGAGAAATTATTTCATGATAGCCTCATTTTCAATAACTGCAAAAATATCATGTTTAATGTACATTAGTATAGAATCATTCATCCACTCAGCTCTGAATAATTTTTCATTAATGGGTCAATGTTCTTACAAAAATATCAAGTTAGCCTCATTTTTAATAGTTGTAAAAATCCACAAGTAACTACATAATTTGTGAAATTACAAAAAAAAAATTATGATAAAGAATATTTCTTTGATGGGTTATGATTGAAGACCGAAAGATTAGAAGAGAGAACAGAATGGGTACAAGTTTAAGACATTCAATAATTTTTTAATTTAATTTTTTATATTTTTACTAAACACTATAAAAAAAATATTAAAAAATAAAATAAAATTTGACCCCTTAAAAATTCACTCGGGTTAAATACCTCCATTGCCCTTACTCTAGATTCGCGCATGGGTGTGGGTCCTCACCCATGAGAATTAGAATCCAAAGTAGAATTGAAATAATTTCTTTGTGAGTAAAGTAAGTGAGTTTACTCTCTTTTTTTTTGGTTTTTCAAAGTATCTCTCGGCTCACACTTTCGAGATAAGGTCAGAAGCCGGAGCGGGGATCTCTTCCAAGAAAGTTTGTTATATCTACAAGGGTTCGAAATCGAGACCACTTGTTTAAGCGATCATATCCCCTTCCATTCAAGCCGACCTTTGTTGGTAGTGAGTTTAATTGATATTAATCCAATTGATAATTGGATTGTTGGAAATTAATTGGCAATTCATGCAACGTGTTGCCTGATATATCATGAATTCTAGGTGAACTTGGAAAGTTGATTAATTAGTTAGAGAATTCATTAGTATATGAATTATAGATGGACTTGCAAAGATGAATTGCTAAGGATGTCAGTTCAAGACTTTCCTTTAGAAATTATGCATGGATCACTAATTTTATATATATGGATCACACGACAGTGACATTGGTGTATGACAGAAATCTTGGCAGACAACGGGCAGGGGCGGATCCACCCCTTGATTTAGTGGGGTCAAATTTAAAGAAATTTTTTAATAAAAATTAAAAATATAATACAATAAATCACAAAATTAAATAATATTCATATATTATTTACAATTACATTATTCAAAACTCCATAACTTGAAATTGTTGCATGATAGCCTCATTTTCGATAGTTGTAAAAATATCATGCTCAATAATGAAAGTTACTAAAAAATCATTCATCCATTCATCTTTGATTTTTTTTTTATGGGTTGACGTTATTGTAAAAATATCATGATAGCCTCATTTTAAACAATTGTAAAAATTCACAAACAAATACTAAATTTGTAAAATTATAAAAAAGAAAAATTACAATATGTTTTAAATAATTTTTCTTTGATGGGTTAACATTGTAGCTAGATAACTGAAAAAGAAATAGGAGAGTGGGTAAAAGTTTGAGATATTCTTTAATTTTTTAGGTAAATTATATAGGGGGGAGGGGAAGGGACGACCATTATTTGATTTCTTCTCATAGCCCCGTACAAGTGTGTGCCTACTACACTCTTATCCTAATTAATCTTCATAATCTCTACATCGTCCAAGGCTAGCAACCACCATACTTCAAAGCGAGTTGTTCTGGGGATAAAATTCACTTATTTGATAGTGTTCATGAATAAATGACTGTGATCCGACATAAAAATTTGTTGTATTTTATGTAAAATAAAATATTACAAAGTTAAATAAAAATATATATATATATTAATTTATGGAGATTTTGCAACTGTTCAAAATATATTAAAAGAGATTTTGTAACTGTTCCATATATATTAAAAGACCTATTACCGTGCTATTCACTGATTATTATATATATAAAACAGTGATTGTCATATAAATAATTTTATTGTATATACATGGTTTATTTTTGAGTTCGAGTAAGGAAAATTAGAAGTTGTTCATAAGTCATTCAACTATTTGAGTGTTGATTAGTTGGGTGAAGAGCCGTTGAATCCTGGAGTAGAATTTCGTCAGTGACCTTAGCACCGAGAAAAGTTCTTCGAGGGGTGAAATTTCTACTTAAGGATAATGCACTGCACACCTCTGCTCAACATAATTCGTTATAAATCGATAAGTTCTATTTTTGCCCTTCTTTTATTTAATAGTTGAATCCTATATATTATTCGTGTTTCACCAACAATCTTAAGTAGAAAATTATGGATTCTGCTATGCTTAGCGCCACTAAATCTGTCCATGATTTGACCAAAGTTGAACCTTTTGATGGATCCAATTTTAAACGATGGCAAACCAAATTACTTTTGATTATGGACATTACTAAAGTTGACCATGTTTTAACCAAACTAAAACCAGTTGAACCCCCTTATGATGCTACCAATGAACAAAAGAAAGAATATGAATCTTCTGTTAGTACTTGGTCTTCTGCTGATAAAATTTGCAAGGCTATCATTCTCTAATCATTGTCGAATGAATTTTTTGATATCTATTGTCTATATAAACATGCTGTTGAAATTTGGGATGCTTTAGTTTTGAAATATGTTGTGGAAGATGCTGGTGTCAAGAAGTATGTAATTGGAAATTTTCTTAATTTTTACATGACCGGTGAAAAAGATGTCTTTTCCCAAATTCATGTCTTTCATCTTGTCGTAGCTGAACTGAATAATAAAGGCATGATTTTACCTGCTCCTTTTATTGTTGGCTCCCTTATAGAGAAATTGCCTGATTCTTGGAAAGATTACAAGAATACTATGAAACATAAAAGGAAAGACATGACCTTAGAGGAGTTAATTGTTCATATTCGTATTGAGGAAAAGAACAAAAATTTAGATAAAACTGCCAAAGCCAAAGAGATGTCTTCTAAAGCAAATTTGGTTGATGATCGTAAACCTCGTCACCTATTCAATAAACATCCTAAACATGGTATTAGTTCCCAGTAGGCACACAATAAAATCTTTTTAAGCACAGCGGAATAAGTAAAAGATCCCATTCATTGATATATTCATGAACATACATACATTGTTCATAGAGTTAATTTAGTTGTAAGCAGTTAATACATGCATAGCATTTATAGCAGTTAGATACATAATGTAAATGAAAGAAAGTAAATAACTAAATGTAAATGACACAAGGGATTTTAAGTGGTTCAGAGACTCAAGCTCCTAATCCACTCTTCTACTTCAACGAGCAGGGATTCCACTAAGGAAAGGCAGCACCCTGAATCACTAAGATTCCTTCAAGGCCAACAGCCTTGGAACTTTAGTTCACTAAGAACTCTTCAAGCCCAGCAGGCTTGGAACTTCATTTAGTCCCTCTGGACAAGGACTCCTTAGGCCCTGGCTACTTGTTGTTGTTGTAGTTGTTGTTATAGTTGTTGTTGGTGCTTTGCTGCTAAGATATCTTAAAGCTTGAACATCTTTTGTACTTAGCAGCTTGAAGTGGTCCCCTTTGCATTCTGGGTAGAGTCTAGACCACTTCTTCTCTGGTGCAGCTGATCTTCATACTTTTCATCTTATCTTCATTCGATGTCAGTTGTGTACCATCGCCATTTAGGTTTGCTAAGTCTCTGAGCTTTTGGTAGACTTTGTCTGGTACTTAGCATTCCCTTAACCCTTCTTGAATGATCTGCAGACATGGTTCTACATCTTTTCTATTTCAGCTTTTGATTCATGGTGATTCGTTGAGTGGCTCTCTGGATCTTCTTTGTGCTCTTCCACTTTTCTGAATGCTATCGTCTTGGCCTTCTCAGCTCTCAACTTAGCTGCTATCTTTAGTGGCTTTCTCATCCTTGTTAAGTGAAGCTTTAGTCTGTTCAAGTCCTTCTTTAAATCTGCTTCACTTCCACCTTCGTAGTCTCACTTTCATTGAGACTTGTTCTGTTCAGCTCTAGTGGAACTCGTAGAGTCAACAAAATAGCATTCCAACAACTCAATGATCCTTCAACTCAGCTCAACACATTTGATCTTTGAAGTTCTAGCTGATATATACTCCTTCACAATCTTCTCGTTGGAATATAGCCATTGAAAGCTATTTAAATTGCTTTGCAGATCTCGAGTTATTTGGTGCGTCATTTGATGTGACATGACAGGCTCCTTTACGACTTTGATCGACACAAAGCTGCCGCTACCTTACCTACCGCCTTAGAGTTGTCAACTTTCCATGTCAAGCAGATAGTTATCTTTATTTCTTCTTTCTGACTTCTCGATTAGAACATCAAAAATTATCCTTTTGCATTGATGCTCTCAAATAGCAATGTTCAAATATCAGTCTTCAAATTGAACCGTTGCCACTGCTTCAATCCTCAGATGACCAAACTTTACGATTCTGATGCAGATGTTCTTGGACTTGATCGTAGTGTGGCTTCTTGAATGTTGTTCCTTGACTGGTTGAGACAACACTATGATTCTAAAGAGTGTTCATTGGATCTTCAATGTAGAACACCTCTTCCTTCTCTTGTGCAGTGCTTCAACACTTCTGTTTGCCTTGACTAACCTCAGGAACTGATAGCTTAACTTCTTATTTTGGCCTATTCTGAATAGCAAGACACATCAGATTTGTGGCATGCCCAGTTCTCTTTCTCCTTGTGATCTCCCGTTCACTTATCATCAATGGTCTGACCCATGCTTAATCACTTTCGCCTTGTTCTTCATAAGATGACCAGTATCTCTGTATAAACTGCATCAGTTCTTGCTTTGTTTGGCAAACACTATGATCCTGGTTGATCCCAAGATCATTTTCTTCTGTTCTTTTAACAGCTACTGCACTTGCTGACATTCCTTAGTCAGACACTTTTATAGAAGTCTTCTTCTGATCGACTTGTGGAAGACTTCATCTTGAATGGATTTTCAACTCAATCTGGATGTTGATTGGGTTGGTGCTTAAATCTTCTGTTAGCTTGCATGCCATTCGTTGAGTGCTCTCTGGTTTCCTTCAGGTGGAATGTATCTTTGCAACTCAGACCAGAGGCTTCATTATTTGGATATTGTGGGAGTGCTCATTTGTTGAGAATCGTGTTGACTTTATGATTCTGCATTGGCGTTGTGAGCACCTCTGTTGAAGCCTTAGTTCTGCACACTACGATTTAGCTTTGATTCTAAAGACACTACGACTCTGAGATCATATCTTGAAACATTATGATTTATGTCTTTATGCTTGCTGTCCTCATCTGATCTTCCTCGATTATGATTTCTGCCTTTGATATGATCAGTAGACTCCACTACTTCAAGTATGGTCTACGATTTTTGACTTGGCTCTAACAGATGCTTGGTCAGCTCTTAGATAAGTTGTCTCTACTATTCTGAACATAACTTCCTCAGCAGACTACGGCTCTTAGAAAGTTCTTCTTGACACACTACGATCCTTCCTCGTTTCTCTTGACAGACTACGAACTCTGAGATCTACTATCTTGCAAACTACGATTTCGCTTTGATAGTTCTCAAGTTTTCCTCGACTCGCCTGGCAGACTACGATGCTGGTGCAGTGTTCGACGATCAGACATGCCTATCTATTGCATTATAAGATCAACCTAACAAGTTTGATCTTTCTATATTTATAGTTCTTGTACATTATTTCTTTTTAAGGACTTTACAAAGCTATTTTGCTTATGTAGGATCAACCTAACATATTTGATCAATTCATTATAAGTCCTTGTACATATATTCCTATTATCTATCAAAGGACTTTATTGCTTTCCTTAATGTAAGCATACTTGCATATTCATTCATTTATATCATAATCAAATCATATATGTGAGACCCCAAATTTTATGAATAAAGATTTAATTTTCTCAAAATATTTTTTTTAATATTATGGTGTGGATTTGATATAATGTTATAGTTGTAGGTAGTATTTATAAATTTTACAAAGTATGCAAGTTGTTATAAAATATTCGTTTGGTCGGGGAATATTCTTTTTGTCGAGAATATCCGTACGACGGCACAATCATTGGCGAACCCACAACAGAAGTATTGTCGTATTTAGAAAACAACAGAATTATCTTTTTATAAAAATAACGGCGAAAGTATTACCGTTAAAACTGTTGAACTACTAGGTAGTAAAAGTACAGTATTAAGCGTGGTTGCATAGTAGCACACGGTATTGGTTATTGATGCTTACGTGAGAAGTCACTCAGTTATACTCAATTATTGCTACAGTAATTACTACATCATATCTCTCATATTATTGATTCGATTATTGCCACAGTATCATCTGCATAATATGATATATTATTAAATCAATAATTGAGACGACAAAGTTATTCATATTATTAAATTGCAATATTTACAATGTCTAGAAGTTCTGTCAAGGAGAGGTTTGGTCACTTAATTGCGCGCTAATAGGGAGAAATCCTTATTGGAAAGCCCCCTCTTTCCTGGAAACGACCTGGTTGTTAAATATTGTGAATTATAATATTAATGATGAATAAGTTCGTGTTGATTAAAGATGAATTTGATAGTTCCATTGTGTTGGGATTATTCGTATTAGTGGAAATCGACATCTATTCTGATGATAATTGATGTCTGGGGGTTATATTGATAAATCGGGTAATTAATCGGATAAATGAGCAATTAATTGCTACTAATTCACATGCTTATATAACTATTTGTTCACATGTGTGTACTATTGAATCACATTCTTATACTATTAGGGGAGTTGATGCAAGATTGATAATACTTGCATGACTAAGTTAAAGATGGAGGTATAGATGGAGGTACTATACCGTAATTCGTATTTTCACATGATTATAACTATTGAATCACATGATTGAACTATTGATTCACATGATTTACTATTAGGGGAGGTGGTGCGAGTTTGATAATACTTGCAGGACTAAATTAAAAATGAAAGAAAAGTTGGAGGTATTGTACTATAATTTTTCGAGCCCCAAAATATGCAATTATCGAAACTATATTTTTCTATAAATAGAAGCTCATTCTTCCTTCATTTCTCACCAATTCACTAAAGCTTTAGAGCCATTATTATAGAGAGAAATTATAGAGAGAAAGAAGAAGAGAAGTCTGCTACCTCACTATTCCAATATCTAGTCTTCTTTTGAGGTAAGGAGTATTATTTCTTTCGTATTCATGAAGAGAGCTATTGTTATTCCATCCCTTATTATTCTGTTGGAATAACCTGTTTATGCGAAGTACCGCATACATGGTGAAATTCTTCTGTTATTCCATTTTTCATTATTATGTTGGAATAACCTGTTTATGCGAAGTACCGTATACATGGTGAAATTCTTCTATTATTCTCGTTTCTTTATTATTATATCGAATATCACTCCTATAGCGTTTACGGACTTCGATTCCATTATTTATTATTCTCGTAAAATATCACATGTAAGGCTTATCGCCTTCTGACCGGTTCCATTATTTATTATTTTGTTGAAATATCCTGTCAGGCGTTATTTACCGACCGGTTCCATTATTTATTATTCTATTGGGAATAACCTGTCTGTGCAGTCTATCGCACGCATGGTGAATTCTTATGTTATTCTATTCTTTATTATTATGTTGGAATAACCTATCTATGTGGATTATCACATGCATGGTGAATAATCCTTTGTATTCATTCCTTATTAAATTGTGGAAATGATCTGTTTACGTGGATTATGATGAAAGTCATAATATAAGCATTGGACTGTTGATTATGATGAAAGTCATAATAACATTATTGGACTGATGAAAATCATGGGTATATGTAGTATTAATAAGTGTTATGATGAGTTATGTTGGTTATTATGTGAAAACATGAAAGTTTCTTAGAAATCACAAAGGGTTGAAAATCAGATTTTGGTGAAAATAGAACATGAAATTCAATTGACCATATCTCCTATTATATTTTGAATTTTTGGGTGTGGTCAAATTCTAGAGTTAGATCTATGAGTCTTCTAACTTATCCAAGTGAAATCACTGAAAAAGGTGTTGTAGATTTTCATGTGGACTGTTTTTAGCAAAGGAGTCAAAAGCTGTAAAATAGCAAAAAGCTACTGCCCAGAAATTTAAAAGGGCTGTTTTGGCCACTTAATTTATGAGAAAATTTCCGGCCTTTTGGGACATGAAAGTATATGGTATAAAGAACATCCTGTCCAAAAATGAGCTCATTCCGACTTAAAATGAGCAAGTTATGACCATTACATTATTTAGGTTTTTTAGACAAAAAACGCTATAACTGAAGTTCTATAACTCCGATGACCATGAAATTTAAACTGGAAGCTCATGTTAACATGTGTAAGATCCTGCCAAGATTTGGGAATTTCTGGAGTTAAACTTAAGGTAGCTAATTTCTTAAGGAATTAATTAGAAATTGATTTTTGAAAAATAGTAAATGAATTTTAAAAACTCCGAGAAAAATATATATTCATTATGCGACTATATTCAGCTAAATCCCAGAAAAGAAATATTTTTGGGACTGATTTGGTATTTTTCATGAAAATAGTTTAGTTACGAACATATGAGTTAAATATATTATGTGAAATTGAAAAATTGGTAAATATGATTTTATGGCTTGAAAATCCTATATAGGGTATATCAGATTTTGATGAGGATTTGATCATTGGTGATGAAATCTTATGAGTATGGCATTTTTTGAATGATTAAATGCATTATGTGGTAAAGTGTAAACAATTGAAATAAATTGTTTATAAGTTTAAGAAGTGATTAAAATATTGTTATAATATTAATAATATTAGATTATGAGTTTATTAGGTGGTTGATAATATTTGGATAAATTTAAAGTCTTTAATATTTATCCTTGCTTTCGTTTGATAAATGCTTATATCATTGTCATCATCCTCATGTTTATATGGTGATGAAAGTTATCTTTAAACTACGTGCAAAGATGGACTGTTGATTATTGAATTGTATATTTTTGGCTTATGTGCAAAGATGGACTGTTGATTATTGGTTTTATAGTTGTATATCTTTGGCTTACGTGCAGAGATGGACTTGGTATGATTATGACTAGGGATCATTCGGTATAATCATGACCTGTAATGTTATAAACGATGTGGTAAAAGTCCTCGATGGCTTCAGAGTGCATTGATGGACAGTTTTTGGTATGATTATGACCAGGGGTTATTCGGTATAGTCATGACCATTGATGATTTAATGAATATCCTTGGCCCGTAGTGCAGGGATGATTTGATGCTGTGGCTTATTTATTAAGCTGAGTCTCAGCGATTAAGTTGATGAAAAACTTTTTAAATCATAGAAGATAGTAGATTTTATTCTCTACTTGACTCTTTTAATGGATTGCTTGTTCATTGCAGCTTAAACTTGATGTCTATTATATTTTATCGGTTTAACATTGTTGAAGACTAATGATAATTTATTCTGCATTATCTTAGTCATAATATTTCTTACTGGGCTAGTTGAGCTCACCCTTTCTTTTATTGTTCTCTTCAGAAAATGAGAATATAGTTGGGACTAGTCGGGGAATGGAGTGACGGTCCAGATGATAGCATTAGTAGTCCTCACTATGGCATGACATGCAATATATAATTGTATTGAGGACCTAAGATGTCTGTTTCGTATTTGATATGTCACTTAATAATTGATTTTGGTGAACAACAATAGGAAAATGAGAACCCGACCTTGAAAGCGTCAAAAGTGCACCGCAGTAAAATGAAGAGAACAGAAATCTTCTTGTGTCCCTTTGGAGACTTGAAATATTTGATGATGTGCTTTATATGGCATGTATTAATTTGAGTATGAATATTGTCGTATTATATACATTACAATATTTGTATTGAAACTCACAGTATATATGACTTCGTATTTTGCATGACTGTTGTATAATTAAGTTGTATTTGAATTTATGTACCATGTATCTAGTGACTCAAGATGGGTGATGTATACCTATTTTGGGGGCATCACAGTTGGTATCAAAGCTTAAGGATATGATCCCTGGCTGAGATGTGAGACAAGAACTAAAGGAGAGAGACGGGGAATTCCTTTGCTAATATGACCTACCTAAGTTTATTTGGTATTTAAATTGGTCGGTCAAAGTATAGGGATAATATGTGATATGTTAATTAACCATTATTTTGTGACAGTGTTTGTATTCAGATGTTGTGAATAGGGCTCAATTATTGGAGTGTGATAATGAGTCAGCACAATTATAGCATACCTTACTTGGTTTCGCTACCGTACAATCTCGAGCGATATGTCCTTCTTTTCCACCATTATAACATACCTTGAACTGTTGTGGGCAGTTTGGGCTGATATGTCCCTCTTTTCCACATTTATAGCATACGACCGGTGTTCGTTCTCCTCCCTTAGAACCATTTCTTCTTTGATGCGACGTCCTGCGTGGTCATTATTGAATCTCCTCTTTTAAAATCTCCCCAGACTCGCTTCTTCTATTTTTATGGCCATGATTACCACCGTAGGTGGTTTCCATTTTGTCCGTATTTTTCTTTCTCCATTTGGTTATCGTTATTCGATGATCATTTGTCACCCCAGTGATAATCCTCGGTTGTGGTCCTTTGGTTGAACGTACTCTCATTATCTCGCTTCTAACAATTGAGCCACATTGACAACATCCGAATAGAGAAAATTTATGAGAAATGAGATATTGACGTATCTTAGGGTTTCAAACCTCTCGAAACATTCGCGTCATACGTTCCTCATTCTCCACCAAATGAGGTGCAAACCTGGATAACTCTGCAAACTTTTCCTCGTACTGGGACACCGTCATATTGTTTTGTTCCAATCTAATAAACTCCACTTCCTTAATATGACGAATACTTTCAGGAAAGTACTTGTCATTGAACAGCTTCAAACGTCTCCCAAGACATGCTGAGAGTCTAATTTGGATGGATACGCTTCACGATTCCCACCATGTCTGCCTCATTACGGAACATAAAGGTGGCGAATGGAACCTTCTGTTCCTCCGTGCATCCCAAGACATCGAATATCTTGGTGATTTGTTTGACCCACGTTTCTGCCTTAATCGAATCTGGCTTTCCCCAGAATTCTGGTGGTCCCAACTCTTTGAACTATTTGGCTATGACAAACCGTGCGTTGTTATCATTTCCACCTATATTTTGTGCACGAGTCTCCCTCGTCTGATTTTGCATGAACTGCAAAAAGCTTCTAAACATTCCGCGTTCATCGCCCCGCTTTCGGTGGTGTTTTTCACAGAGGAACATTGCCACTGTTGACGTTCTCCTCGTTAGTGAGTAAAGGTGTCTCCACGGTCTCATTTACTCCACTGTTAACATTCTCAGTCGACATTCTCAAATACTGCCATAAAACAAGGGTTAATTAAAGAAATCAACATATCACATAATATCCCTATATACTGACCAACCAACAAATAAGCTTAGGTAAAACACACTAGCAAAGGTTTTACTCGTCTCTCCCCTCCTAGTTCTATTCCCCGATCTCTGCCAGAGATCATATCCCTAAGCTCTGATACCAACTGTGACGCCCCTAAAATAGGTATACATCACCCATTTTGAGTCGTCAATAACATGGTACAGAAACAACTACAACTTTATTAATACAATTGTCGTGCAAAATATGACAACACATAAACTGTAAGTTTAAAAACAAATATTGTCTTCTAGACAATATCAACACTCAAATAAGTCCTCATTACAATTATTGATACACTATTTTACAAAAATGGTGAGGACTACTAAAACAACTTTCTAGAACCATCATTCCACACCCCGACTAGAACTCGCTACATTCTCGCCTCCTGAGAAGAAAAATGGAACAAAAAGGAAAAGGGTGAGCTCAACTAGCCCAGTAAAGAATATTATGACTAAGATAATATAAAATAAATTATCGTTAGTCTTCAACAGGGAAAAATCTGATAAAATATAATAGATAACAAATTTCGGATCAATATTCATAATGAAATAATAATTCATAGATGAGTTACGTAGAGAATGAAATCTACTATAATCTATGAATTTAAAAGTCCATCGTCATTATTTTATCCTCAGAACATCAATCAATATTCATCATGAATCGATATTCATCTTTGCACTACAGCCCAAAGATATTCATCAATTAGTCATGTTCATCTCAACACTGCTCATCTTTGCACTACTGGGCCAAAGATATTCATCGAAAAATCATTAATCTTTGCACTACAGGCCAAAGATATTCAAGAATGTCATCATTTAGACCGAGGATGATGAAAATATTTTAAAAAAAGCGAATTCAAAGAAAGCGGAAGAACAAATATTAAGAATTAATACTTTAAATAATCCGAGTTCAAAAATACTTCATAAATAATCACAGTGGAGTAACATTCAAGAATGATCAAAACATGGATACAATCAAAGCTAGTATCCATAATAGATATTTTGGATAAAAAACGAAAATTTAATTTTTTTGTGAATAGTCAGTATTCAGTGAATAGTATGTAGATATCGTGAATAATGTCGAGTATCGTGAATAGTAACCCAGACACTAAAAAGACAAGAATTTCATAAGAAAAATACTATCAATATTCCTAGATAATGATATTGAAAGAAATAATATCATTTTTTAAAAAATAATATCCCTTACCTCGAAAAGAATGGTACTTACATTTGGAATATCGATATAACGTCAAGGAACTTGCAATCAGATATAGCAACACTTAAAGTATCAAAATACTCACAAGAATATGCTCGATAATATAGAGAGAGAAAGAGATAAAATTTTAGTTTCTGGTGTGATTTTCAATTCTAACCTAAGCACCCTATTTATAGGAAATTACTTAGAACACCAAAACAGAAAATTTAATAAAATAATATTATTAATAATAAAATTCATACGCCACCTTTGAAATCAGATTCTAGCATTTCCCACATGCCCACTTTCTAGAAAAACATGTTTTAAATGTTTTTGTAATAAAATTTAATTCATACCCAATATTCCGGAACTTCAATAATTCATAATAAATAGCCCTTTTATCAGAAAAATTCGAATCTTATGTCCATTCCATAGGAAATTCAATTCTCTACAACTTTGGAAGTTTAAGTTTTTCTAAATTCCAAGCAGAAATTGACCGAAATCCACATACGGGCGATTTTACAGGCTATAATCAAATTTTAGTCAAGAAATGGGGTCCACAAACATGAAAAACGTGTTTCAAATATTTTTAGTAACAAAAATACTCCTCTTCCTCATGTACTCATATATCCCACATTCATTGTAAAAATATCACCATTATTATATTATTAAAATATAATAATATATTTAAATGAATTATTTTTATCAGAAAAAGATAAAATATTAATTTTCAACAATTGTCACATTAAAAATTTTCTCCATCTATATCCACATAAAATGAATATTTTCCTCATCATATAAATCAATAATTAATTATTCATAAATAATATTACAGAATCACAATATCGACAACCAGGCCGTTCCCAAGAAAGAGGGGGCTTTCCAATAAGGATTTCTCCTTACTGGCGCGCAATTAAGTGACCAAACCTCTCCTTAGACAGAACTTTCTAGACATTGCTAATAATGCTATCTAATAATATTATTCAAATAATATGAATTATTGCTCCGATAATGGAAAATACTGTATAGTGACAATTATTGAAACAACAATAATATAAAATATCAACGTAGCAATTATTGAATCAATAAAATAAAATATTGAACAAGAATTCTCGTAACAATTATTGAGTAGTGCCTTCTTACGTAAGAATCAATAATTGGTGTAATAATTTGTGTACTTGTGTTTTAACCACCGAGTATTTCAACAGTATTAACGGTAACAACTACGTCGTTATTTATAAACAACTTATACTTGTCGTTTTCTTCATCCAATCATTTTTCGTTATGGGACCCACACAAGGATGCGCCGTCGTACGAATATTCCCCGATAGTATGAATATTCCACGACCAAACGAATATTCCCCGATAACAATGAATATTTTATAACCACTTGCTTATTTGAAATATTTACGCATTTATCCATAATTAACCACATTAATCAAATCAACCCTTACTATTTCAAAATAATAAATAGAGGAAATTTAATTTCATTTATAATAAGTTGGGGTCTTATAATCATGATGCCCAATTTAAGTTTAAAAGGGGAAACAACAGTCTGTTCCTCCGAGAACTAACTTAGCTGAGGCAGACAATACTATTGTGGCGGTTGTCTTCGAGGTGAACATGGTGACTGACAAAGAAGCATGGGTAATGGATTCTGGTGCTACCAAACACATTTGTGTGAATCGTGGTGCATTCATCTCTTACACTCCCCTTGAGGAAAAAGATGAACTTGTGTGCATGGGCGATTCGAGGCCTGAACCAGTGTTGGGTAGGGAAAGTAAATTTAAAATTGACTTCTGGGAATATCCTTTCTCTTAACGATGTTCTTCATATTCCTGAGATTCGCTACAATCTCGTATCTGTTGGGATACTTGGGAAAGTTGGGGTTAAGGTTATGTTTGAATCTGATAAGGTCGTGTTAACCAAAAATGGGGTGTTTGTGGGAAAAAGGTATCTTAATGCTGGTTTATTTCATTTGAATGTACTTGAAATCATAAATAATAATGCAAGTACTTCTTTTGCTTACTTGGTTAAATGTGATGATATTTGGCATGCTAGATTAGGCCATGTGAATTATTCTTATATAAAAATGATGAAAATTTTGAGAATTTTAAAAGATGTTAAAAATTCAAATATCAAGAAATGTCAAGTTTGTGTGGAAGCCAAAACTACTAAAAGGACATGAAAATCGGTACTAGTTAGAGAATCTGAAACTCTCAGTTTAATTCATTCAGACTTAGGTGATATGTCTAGAAATACTTCTAGAGGTGGAAAAAATTATTATGTGACCTTTAGATGATTATTCTAGATATGCTAAAGTTTACCTTCTTAGAAATAAAAATGATACTGAAGATAAATTTCTAATTTATAAGGCCAAAGTTGAAAATAAATTAGAAAAGAAGATTAAAAGACTCAGGTCCGATAGAGGTGGAGAGTATGACTCCGGACCTCTTAGTAAATATTGCGAAGAACAAGGAATTATACATGAGGTAACACCTTCCTATTCTCCAGAATCTAATGGGGTTGCTGAAAAAAGAATAGAACACTAAAAGAAATGATGAATGCTATGTTAGTAAGTTCTGGGGCTCCACCGAATTTGTGGAGGGAAGCTCTTTTTTCTACTTGTCACCTGCAAAATAGAATCATTTATAAGAAAACTGGAAAAATACCTTATGAGATTTGGGAAAATCATTTACCTAACTTGAAATACCTTAAACTGTGGGGGTGTCTTGCTAAGGTAATGTTACCCGACCCTAAAAAAAGGAAAATTGGTTCTAAAACTGCTAATTGTTTGTTTATTGGTTATGCTGAACATAGTGTTGCTTATAGATTTCTTGTTTTAAAAAGTGATGTATTAGATCATAATACAATCATTGAGTTAAAAAATGCTAATTTCTTTGAAATTATTTTTCCTTTGAAATCTAAAGTGGATCGACCAGTAGCAAAGCTTCCAACGAGCTCTTATATAGTTCCAATTGAGGAATCTGAAATTGAACCAAGAAGGAGTAAGCGTACTAGAAAACCCACTAATCTAGGAGATGACTTTTTTACGTTTTTGTTAGATAATGACCCATTAAACTTTAGAGATGCAGTTTCTTCTCCTGATGCTCCTTTTTGGAAAGAAGCCATAAATAGTGAGATTGAGTCTATTATGGCTAATCACACTTGGGAATTAGTGGACCTTCCTCCTGGTTCTATAACTATTGGTTGTAAATGTATTTTTAAAAGGAAATTAAAACCTGACGAATCAATTGATAAATTTAAGGTTGGGCTTGTTGCTAAAGGTTATAAACAAAAGCAAGACCTAAATTTTTTTTTAGACTTTTTCACCGGTTGCAAGAACATCATCCATTAGAATTTTAATTTCTCTAACTGCTATTAAAAATTTAATAATTCATCAAATGGATGTTAAAACTGCGTTTCTTAATGGAGATTTAGAAGAGGAGATTTATATGGACCAACCTAAGGGATTTATTTTCTTAGGCAATGAGCATAAAGTTTATAAATTAGTTAAATCTTTATATGATCTTAAACAAGCTCCTAAATAATGGAATGATAAATTTGATAGTGTGATGACTTCTAATGGATATATAATAAATGATGGAGATAGATGTATATATACCAAATTTAATAAAGAGAATTGTGGTGTTATTGTATGTCTTTATGTTGATGACTTGCTTATTTTTGGAACTAATATTGATGTTATATATGAGACTAAAAACATGTTATCCACTAAATTTGATATGAAAGACTTGGGAGAAGTAAATGTTATTCTCAAAATTAATTTGAGAAAAGTTTGTAATGGGTATATGATTTCTCAAGATCATTTTGTGGAGAAAATGCTTAAGAGATTTAGACATTATAATGTTAATCCTGTTAGTACTTCGTATGATTCTTGTTTGCATTTAAAAAAAATATGAGGGACTAAGTGTATCTCAATCTAAGTATGCCCAAATCATAGGTTGCTTAATGTATCTTACAAATTGTACAAGACCTGATATATCATATGCAGTTAATAGACTCAGCAAATACACTCATAATCCTAATAAGGATCATCGGACTGCTTTATGTAGAATACTCAAGTATCTGCGAGGTACTATTGGATTTGATTTGTATTACTGCGGTAATCCTGCAGTTCTTGAGGGCTATAGTGATGCCAACTGGATCTCTGATTCAGATGAAATTAAATCCACGAGTGGCTACATATTTACCTTAGGAGGATGAGCAGTTTCTTGGAAGTCTACTAAACAGACTTGTATAGCTCGCTCTACTATGGAGTCTGAGTTTATTGCCTTAGAGAAGGCAGGTTCTGAAGCAGAGTAGCTCAGAAATCTTTTGAGAAATATTCCTTTGTGGACGAGACCAGTTCCATCTATGTCTCTACATTGTGATTGCCAAGCTGCTATAGGCAGAGCTAAGAATAAGAGCTATAATGGCAAGAGTACGCATATACGCCTAAGACATAATATTGTGAAACAGTTGTTATGTGATGGGATTATATCCCTTAACTTTGTAAGATCAGAGTTAAATCTTGTGGGTCTTCTGACAAAGCCACTAAGCAAGAGGCTAGTGAGCAATATATCGAGGGGGATGGGACTATTGTCTATTACAAAAATCAATAGTGATGGTAACCCAACTTATATGAATGGTAATCCCAGGAAGTAGGTTCGTATGGGTAACAACAAGTCATTGGTTAATTGGTTGAGACACTATCCATTTTATGCATATTTGAGTTTATTTTCTGAGAAGGAGGATAAATTGACCCCCTGAAAATTTAATGGAGTCAATTACCCCCACTGCCCCCTCAAGTGGATCTGCCCCTGAGTTCAAGTTTAGCTTACAGAAGATTTCTTGAACTAACCGCACGTACCTACAAATTAAATTTGAACTACTTATCTTTGACGAATTTAAACTCATGAGATATCAAGGTATGCATATTGTAATAAGTTCCATACGGAGGTTGTAGAGATCAATCAGAATGTAGTATTATTTCAAATATTCAATGACATTTTGTAGTTTCTTTTATTTATTTATTTAATTATAGTTGAAGGAGTTGCTGGAATGGTTTTGATAAAAGTTTGATTTTTCAAGTTTAATTATAAATGCAATCATAATTAGGGCTAAAACTGATTCAAATGGTTTGAAATCCTGTTCGAGGTTGACTCGAAAAATTTGAACCAGACTTGGATTAATTTAATATTTAAACGAGTTGAATTCGAATCCATTTTGATATTCAGACAGCTATACAAGTCAAATATGAGCTACCCACTGTTCGCTCATTTAGAGTAGTAAACTTTCCTTACCTCACTGATACATACTCGGTACAAGTTTGTTGATCCTTACTCGTATACAGTATTGAGTATACTCAATTTATTTAATATATATTATTTAACAATTAAATTCTCCACATACTTTTAGAATTGGAAGTAGTGCATTAATTGTTTCAAGAATGATAATATCATCTCATTAATTTTTTGTAAGACTATCTAATTTGAAGTGTTCAAATTATAATTATTTTAACTACTTGATTGATCCAGTTCTAATTCGTTTATGTCTCAAATGCTCGTGAGTAGTTCAATTAAAAAACGAATCGAGTCGAACTCGGGTATAATAAAACGAGTCGAATTCAATATGAGCAAAGACTGCATAATTTTATTCAAAAATAATTAAGTACGAATTTGAGAACCTTAAAAAAGTTTCAAATAGAATCTAAGTAAGGTACTCTTCGACTCGATTCAGAATCATTTTTATCTCTGATCATAATTTGACTTCTAAGAAGGTTGTCATGGTATAATATTGATTTCAACTTGATGTGTATTAATTATGTCTAATATATTTTTAACTAATTATTCTATAATCTTCTTATTTAGGGTTTTGTTCTTTATACTACCATTAATGGTGTAGGAGAATTCATGCAATGCTCATATACCATTGTCTTGCGACAAAAACAGCTGGTTCAATTCAGGTTTGGCACCAAGTACGTTAATAATTTTCCCATGCTAATTTTATATATAATGTATTCTACCGAAGTCAGTCTATTTCTGTTATGAAACTGAATGAAAACTATACATGTATATATATATTAACTTAGCTCAATTAAACCAAATTGCAGAAGAAGAATTTGTCAAGACTAGTATTTGGTACTATATCTTTAAGACAATTAAGTCCTCCGTATATAGTCTTCGAGTTAATAACATTTATATAGGGATCTGATAACAACATATACTATAAAGAAGACTACAAATAGTATATTCAACGAACCAAAAATAAATGCTCTGGCTCTTTCTCAAAAGTAACTATGAAAAACTGAAAAAAGAAATGAAGACTAGAATGCTCTATAATGCTTGAATGATTATGAATTGAATGAATGAAATGACTGCCACCTCCTATCTATTTATAGGAAGAATCAGTGACTCTTCGGAATGGACATAACTCCTTGAAAAAGTACTATTTAGCCAAAACGACGTAGTATTAAGGCTTAACAGAAAGGGCGCGTCCATTCGGACTACTAAATAACGTAGTTTTAGTCTTATCAGAACCAAAACGGCGTATTTTTAGTCTTTAGCAGAAAAAACGTGTCCGTTCAGACAAAAAACTGTTTAAATAAAATAAATTTTAATTAAAAGTTTAAATAAATTTTGTTTAAAAAATTATAGACCTAGAGCCCAACCTGACCAATCGACAACACACGTGTGAGTTTGAATTAAGCCTTGACTAGATCCTCTCCCTTCCACAAAAGTGGGGTGCCCCTTGGGGCCCAAACCCAATGACAACTTTAACGTATATAAACATATTATTCTTTGGTTCTTAACTAATGTGGGACTTAGCTTCCCACATGTATTTATTATCATTTATTATTTTCAAGGGTGATACAGTAAAACCCATATTTAGGAATACTCTATATAAAAATAACCTCTACAATATTATAAAAAAAAAATTGGTCCCAATTTGGGCCAGTTATAAATAGGAATAACCTCTAAATTGTAATATGTTATATACTTTTTAAGTCCCGTATTAAGAAACTATACCTCTATATAGTAATAATTTCATATATATATACATATGAGAGAGACTATTAATTTTAAAATATTAAAGAACTACATTTTCTTATAAAAGAATACATTTCCTATAAAGGACTACATTTTCCTATAAAAGACTATATTTCCTATAAAAGACCACATTTTCTTATAAAACACTACATTTTCTATAAAAGACTACATTTTTCTAGTTTGAAAATCTAAATAATTTATGTTTTCTTTAATTTTTGTTATAAAATCTATATTTTTGTTAAAGTGGATATTTTTAGGTGTTCGAAAAATATTTTGTACCAATACCTCTATTTAGTAATAACCTCTCAATTAGAATACAAATAGTTTAGTCCCAAGTCTATTTCTAAATAGAGGCTTTACTGTATTTGGAAGTTAATACCTCATTCATTACTCCATGGATTTGAACTTTTAAATACTTAATTTAATCTACTCATGGAGTAGAACACATTGATATATGAAATTATTACAAATAATTAATGACACTCATATTAATTTATACCCTAATCTTAAAGACACTTGATTCAATATATGCAATATAGAATTTGTGATGTATTTAGGAGCAGGATCCGAGTTTTCATTACTCATTAGATGTTTATTTTCACTAAAATTTTGTGTAAATATTGTCTAGCATTTGATATCAAACTCGCATCATTTCATTATAAAATTTTAAATTCTTTGAAAACCCATGTAAGAGAACTTATGTTGCGTTTGTAGTGAATGAATGGAATGGAGGGCGCGGAATAGAATGATTTTAATATATTTTAAGTGTATGCTTGTTGTTGGTGGTGGTGGGTGTTGTCATATAATGTCAAAATTATCACATATATTCATTCCATAAAATAAATTTTATTCCATATTCTCCACATAGAATAAAAAAATAAAGGGAGTATTGGAATGATTTATTCTCCAAAATGATCATTAAATACACTATTTTTATTTCTTTTCTTCCTCTATTCCATTCTCTGAATCTAAACGTAGCATTAGAGGTGAAAATTATTGCTAGGTTCATGCTGATAAACGGAGACATTATCCTTTGAAGCAGGTTATTCTGCATTCCGTGATCCGGGCACTATATATTAAACCAGATGATTTGTAGCATTACGTGTACCTACTTCATTTCTGGGTACCCACTCAATAGGCGTTCTGTTTTTTGGCTAACCAAGCTTTAAAAGCCTTCGAATATTCAGAATTCTCTAGGCTATGTTTATTTATAAATATTATAATTTCGGGATTATAATCTTATAATTCTAAGACTATTAATTTTAGAATTATAATTCTAAAATTATAATTATAATTTAAAGACTATTAAGTCATTTTATAATCTCAGTACTAATAGTCCTAAACTCAAATTAAAAAACAAACAACACACTTGAAATTAATAATCTTATTCAAGTGTAATTCTTGCAAACAAACATAACCTTAGTGTCTAGTTTCAAAATCCATTAAAATAAATGCATGGGCGGAACCAGGGAAGGGCGAGAGGGTCATATGACCCCCACCAAAATTCTACACAGACTATATATATTAATACATATATTAATAGTCAATAGCATACATATATTAATAGTCTATATATATATATATATATATATATACACACACACACATGTATATATGTATAATAATAGTAGTTTATAATAGCAGTCCAAAATTTTCTACATGCACTCCATAAATTAAAAAATAGAATAAATTTTATTTTACAATGAAAGAACTTAAAACACAATCAAATTTAGATTTCTACTTGAGGTCGAAGAATGATCACAAAAACAAAGTTCTTTATTTATCAAATTATTTTCTACAAACATTTTATAATTTTAAACATCATGAATTTAGTTCAGAGACTCCCTTTTGTTGATTTCTTTCTGGATTAATTTTCTTTGTTCTATATAGAAAATTGATATTTTCATATAAAAAAAATAATATTTCTACATGAATCCCTCTCACGTATTTCTACATGAAATAAAAATTAATATTTCTACATAAATTTTGATATTTACCAAAATTTTGAGACGTTTTCAAATTATGCAGAGTCGCAGGATATAGTTGTCTCCTCTCAATCGTACAGCCAAAAGAAGCACTCCAAATATTAATAAATAATTTTTTTTACTGATTTATTTTGACCCCTATAAAAACGTTTTGATTTCATCACTGGATAAATGGGTTTCTAAGGTAGGAAAGTCATCGAAATTCCATGCATGCATATATCTATAGCTGACATGCACTAGAGAATATTAGGCACCCCATTTTTCAAGTACAAAACCGTGTGAGAGAAACCTTACAAATGAAGTCCAACCGTTCATATATGGCCTTATTCTTGTTAAATCAAATATGGAAACCAGGCAGCAAAAACTGCGGCAACGTAGGTGACAAGTGGCTGCCTTTTCTTAATACAATAATAAATATTATATATAATTTAAATAATTATTGATTACAAGATTTATATTTCATAATTTTAAAACAAACATCTTATTTTAATTTGAGTTAAGAACATCTTAAATTTATTTTTAAAAATTAATAATTTAGAACGAAGAGTATATAACAAATAAATCACATGTGTATTTAGTATTTAAATCTCGTGTTTTTATTGTAATATCATTGTTTTTCTTTTATATCATTTTCTTCCCTCACTCAACCAATATAAAACACATTTTGTGTAATAGAAGTGTTTCTGAGTTTTAGACGAAAAAGAAAAGAATAGAAAATTTAAATTAGAATAGAAAAGAAAAGAATAGAAAATTTGAAGTTTTCTTTGAATTATTTCTGAGTTTTTAATAAAAAATAATAGAAAATTTAAAAAATTCATTTTCTTGCGTTTTTGAGTTCGACTGAAAAGAAAAGAAAAATATCACTTTTACAAATTTACCCTTCTATTAATTATAATCATTGAACAATGAATAAAAATATGCAAGATAAATTTAATCAAAGAAAAAATATTCCATAATCAAATACAAATATCCAAATAAATGTTAAACAAAAACTACTTCTACAAAGTCATTGTCATACCATACCAAAAGTCATCAAACATAATTTGTATTATTAATACTAACAGAGAGTATTCATCAAATTCTTCAAGAAATTCAATCTTCTCTTTAATGCTAACTAAAACACTGCTCGTGCATTGTCTTGATTTTCTAAAAGTCATAAATAGGCCTCATCGATTATTCTTCAAGAAATTCAATCTCCTCTCTAACGCTAACCCAAACACTATTCGCGCCTTGTCTTGATTTTCTAAAAGTCATAAATAGGCCTCATCGATTTTTTCCTCGTCGAAATTCATTTCAGTTAGTCCTTTAAGATATCATTTGCAGGGGTAAAATGCACATGTGACCCTTGAACTTTAGGTATTTTTGGGTATTGAGCCTCTTTTTATTCGAAAATTTGGATATTGAGTCCCCATGTACTACATGGGCGTTGACCTACTGACGTTGCACAAGTCGCTAACGTGTACTTTTCCAAAATTAATTCCCAAAAATATGTTACTCCAAAGAAAATTGAACTCAAGACCTCCAATTTAAAATTTTGGTCAAAAGACCACTGAAACAAAACAAGTTTAGCTACAAGATTATCCCAAGAAATAAATCAATTCATTATTATTATTATTATAACCAAAATAATAATAATGACCAAAATAATAATAATAATAATAATAATAATAATAATAAATAATAATAACAATAATAATAACAATAGCAATAATAATAATAATTTATTGTTATTATTTATTCATTATTATTATTATTTTCGTAAGTGTAATAATAATAATAAATAATAATTATAATAATAATAAATAATGATAATAAAAATAGCAATAATAATAATAAATTATTATTATTATTTATTCTTTATTATTATTATTTTTTAAATAAATGTAATAATAATAATAATAAATAATTATAATAATAATAATAATAATAATAATAATAATAAAAACAATAATAATAATAATAATTTATAATAATAATAATAAAAGTTTAAAATTTATTATTATTATTATTATTTATTTATTCTTTATTATAACAATAATAATAATAATAAAGAATAAAGAATAATAAATTATTATTATTATTATTTTTATTATTATTGTTAGTATTATTATTATTTATTTATTATTAGTATTATTATTATTACAAAGTAATTTTGTAATAATAATAATAATAATAATAATAATAGTAATTATAATTAATTAATTTAGCACAAAACTTATTTCTTAGGCTAATCTAATAAATATACATGTGGTGCTTTGGTGGTCTTTTGATCAAAATTTTCAAATTGGAGGTCTTGGGTCAATTCTTTGGAGTAACATATTTTTGAAAATTAATTTTGAAAAAGTACATGTCAGTGTTGCCACATGTGCCACATCAACAGGTCAACGCTCATATGGCACCTAGGGGCTCAATATCCAAAATTTCGAATAAAAATGGCTCAATTTGCGTTGACCAAAAGAAAGGGGCTCAATACTCAAAAACAATTAAAATTTAGGGGCCACATTTGCATTTTATCCTCATTTGCAGAATAGACTCGCATCGCATAGATGAATTGATAAATGCTTCTCCCTGTTTTTTAAATGTCTCTCCTTACTTTTCCAATATGGTAGATAATCTATCCATCACACTAGTTAATTTAGCTTCATCATCAGAATGTTTTGCCTTTTTTTTTCTTTTGAAATACTTACTGTAAGACTCCAATTTTTTATAAATAAAAATTTAATTTTTTCTAAATATTATTCTAAATATTAAGATGATAATTTAATAAATGTTATAGTTATGGATGCTATGTATAAATTTTACAAAGTAAGCAAGTTGTCATAAAATATTCGTTTTGTCGGGAAATATTTATTTGGACGGGAAATATTCGTACGACGACTCAATTATTGGTGGAACCCACAACGGAATTAACTGTCGGATATAGAGAGCGATAGAAATAATTTTTTTATAAAAATAACGGCAAAATTTTTATCGTTAAACTGTTGAAATAATCGGTGATAAAAGTATAATAATACGCGTTGTTGCACAGTATCTCTGATTATTGATGCTTACGTAAGAAATCACTCAATATTTCATTCAATAATTACCACAGTAGTTGTTGCATAATATCTCATATTATTGATTCAATAATTATTACAGTTATATCTGCACAATAAGAAGGCTTGATGGAAGATTATCTTGATCTATCTATGATTGATAATTTGAATTTGGAGACTCTTCGCTATCAATTTGGACTTTGGACTTGAATAACTTATGGCCTTAGAGACAGAGGACAATTTGGGTGCGCCATATAGCAGATAATTGTTATCTCAAAATTTGTTAGTACTGAGGTTATGTTGTGTTTGAGTGAAAGAGTAGGAAGAAGATGGTATAATAAAAGCTGAAGAAGAAGAGGCGGCTGACTTGGAGGCATTTGCTATAGAGCTCTGATACCAAGATAAACCACAATATTTCCAAAACACTCAGACAACATAATAAGTGATAATAAGTGGTGTTATCTTATATTTATATAAGGAGTATTACACTGATATTATTACAACCGATACTTACAACAATACAAGATAAATACTAGTAACAGATTATATGTGTATGATGAGATCATATATGGCCTACTATATATACTTTCATTAAGAAGAAAGACTATATTTATAAAAAAATGGCAGATAAAACTCTATTATTTAAACACATGGAATAATTGTGTTATTTGTGTAGCATAATACTGATACAACTATATATATATATATATATATATATATATATTTATCATCATATATTTTTTATAATGTTATAATTACAAAACTAAAAACTTATGATTTGGTAAGTTCATAAAACAAAAACTAGTAATTACAAAACTATAATACTATAATTACAAAACTAGTAATTTATCATTTGCTAATCGAATAATGGTTTAATTTTATAAACTAAGATTTATAGTTTATTAATCAAAATTTAGGGTTTATTAATCGAGATTAAGGGTTTATTAACTCCTTTTTTAACTGGGTTAATAAACTCTAAACCCTAGTTAATAAAGCCTAAATCTTAGTTAATAAATCTAAACCTTACTTAATAAAGTCGAACCATTATTCTGATTAGAATCCGCTACTATTAGTAGTGCTTGATATGTGTGTTTTTTACCGTCTGCTACTAATAGTAGCGGACAGCCATTTTCAGTTTCTAATCATGGTTATTCCTTCTTGTTTTCAATGGTATAGATGATGTATGTCTTATAAGAATTTATAGCAAATACATAATATAGATTATATATATATATATATATGCATTAAAGAAATGGGTTAATTGTATATTAAATTCCGAAGTATACACCCTTTTACCATTCTTACCTTAATCTTTAAACGCTCTCATCCCGCTACCCTAAGTACCGTTAGGTAAGCCCTTTTGTAATTTTTGGTAATTTAAATTGTGACACGTGGGCATTTTTTGATGAACAAATTGATTAAAGGGGTCAGTTATGCTTAACGGTACTTGGGGTAGCGGGATGAGATCGTTTAAACATCGGAGTACGAATAGTAAAATGGTGTATATTTCGGGATATAATATGCAATTAACCCTAAAGAAACAGTCCTTCTACACTGACCGACCATTCTGACCGATCTAGCTAGACCGGACCAAATTATTTATTTATTTTTTGTTTTTGTTTTGACTCCCAAGAAATATATAGTATTTTTTTCAATTGGGATTTTTACAGAATTCAATTATTTAAGTGTAATTTGGATACATATAAAAAGCAGTATTGCAAAGACTGTACACCACTGTTTTTTATATGTATCCAAATTATACCAAAATTACTGAATTTTATAAAAATTTCAGTTGAAAAAATTACTTCCTCCATCCCATTATATCTGACGTTTTAGAGTGTGTGTTTTTTTCCAAAATATTTGACGTTCTACAAAACTAAGACTATTTTACCATTTGTTTTCCTTCTTTACCCTTCCTTCTCAATCACCATTAATGCTATTTTCTCTATTTTCAAAAAACAACAGACAGTAGAGCAACCATTAATGCTATTTTCTCTATCCTTCAAAGGCTTATATTTAATTCTGCTATCTCTCCGCGTCTGGGTATACAGCCGTAATCAAAGAGGAGGCCTTCTCATATTTTCCCGGCGACCCCGTATTTTCCCATCTGCAACTCAAAATACAGGCAATCTGAATCCACCAATCAAAAAAATTTGTGACTCAACTGATTACCCTAATCTTTGCCTGTCCACCATGGCACCATCTCATCCCAAGTGAAAGGTTCCGGAGACGGAGACGTTCATTTGGTGCTTAATATTGCAATCAAGGCCGGATTGAATTTCGCCAAAACGGCTCTATCAGTTGCTAAAAAAATGGCTACCAAGCCCGGAGTTCCGCCTAATTTGGCCTCCATGTACAAAGACTGCAAAGATAATTATGATGATGCTCTGTACAATTTCCAGAACGCAATGGATACCGGTAGTGGTGACCTTGGCACCACGAATACGATGCTTAGTGCGGTTATAACGGACATTGGGGATTGTGAGAAACGTTAGGAGAGAAGTTTAGTGTTAATAGAGAATTAAATGAGATCAAAGTATTAATTAAGGGTAAAATAGTAAAATTATAACTATTCTTAATCTTTGTGAAACTCTCTAGAACGTCTATTATTTTGGGATGGAGGGAGTAGTATGCATTTTTTTGGGAGTCGAAGCAAAAAAAAATAAAAAAAATTTGGAGCCGTCGGAATGGCCGGTCCCCCTAAGATAATTGTAAAGAAATCGCCAAATCACTAGTATGTAGTTGCCAAAGGGTGGTTAGAAGAATATTATGGTGATGCTACAATAACAATAGTGAGAGACTAGCAATTGTGCTAATAAGTCATACCCCTAGGTAAACAGTCGGCAGCAGAGTGAGTTTATTTGTCGGTGGCGAGATTTAATTTCCAGGTGGCATTATTCCTTGACGGAAAGATACATCTCCGGCGGCTCATGAGAGAGATAAGTCCAGCAAGTTTGGTTGGACGGAAACTGGTTGACTGGTTGTAAAATACTAACATTAATTTGACCAGAAGAAAATGGGAGTATAATTATATCAATAGTATGTAATTATATGTATATGTATATACATATAATTACATACTAATTGTATATGTATATGTATATAGATTTTAAAACATCTAAGATTTGTAAATGAGAAGTAAAAAAGAGAAGTTAAGACATACAATTTTATCTTATTCACACTGATAATACTACACCAACAAAAACTGTTATCTCCTCCTTCGGCTTTATAATATAAATAGACAGATATAAACTCAAATTTGGTCAAACCAAATTTGTATAGGACACAGGTCGGACAGATATTAAAAAAAGGTTTTTCTTTTTTTTCATCCAACTACCATAAAATTATAAATAAACTGGAATTTTCGGCTAAGTATCAGAGTCAAAGTTGCTTGAAGTTGCTTAAAAACGTGAAGTGGCTTAATTGTACTACAACAAAATCTAGCAAGAAAAAGGTTGCCGCAGCCACGTCATCCAAAATTTTTATAGTGATGACGTCATCTAGTGTGTGTATTATACGCAGATATTCCATATAACCATCCAATTTCCCGGCCTCTCCCTCTCTATATATAGTCTCTTCTTTCGTCTAACTAAACCAACTCCATAAGAATTCTCTCTCTCTCTCTCTCTCTCTCTCTCTATATATATATATATATATATATATATATATATATGGAATGCTGTGACACGATGAATACAACTACAAATAATTATTTATCATATTCTTCATCTTCAACAATAATATATTCACCATCACCACCACAAATGAAGTCTCATGTTAATAATCCACCTGTAGTAATTAAGAGTCCTTGTGCTGCATGCAAAATCCTGCGGCGGAGATGCGTTGAGAAATGCGTGTTAGCGCCCTATTTTCCGCCCACAGAACCAATCAAGTTCACCATTGCACATAGAGTCTTCGGAGCTAGCAATATCATCAAATTGTTGCTGGTACTAATTGATTTAACCCCATTAGTGTGCTGCTTAATTGGTTTCACATGCAGTTGGGTTTTTCTTAATTTAGAATATATATATATATCCTAGTACATACGTACTTAATTACTTGTATTATATATATATATTACATTCTCTCACAATTCCTTTATTTATTAATGACGGTTTTGTTATTTTGATACAGAACTAGTTGTGACAATCAGTTTTTTCCATGCATATATATATAATATTTGTATATATATGAGAGTTATGCTATCCCTTAAAACCTTTTTAAGCAATCGTTATATTTATCTTAATATAATTTAAATGTACGTATATGCCAATTCTAATAGATGAAATTAATGTTTTGTAACTATTATTTAAGAAATAATCACTATAAATATTGTCTACAAATTTTTCTTTAAGCACCTGTGTAGCTCCTATATATTTTCTCTTATACACATAAAAATTTGTATGTATGTGTACACGTATGGCAGTACTTGGGATTTCCTAGAAAATTATTACTATTAATGAATATAATTTAGTTTTTCAACTATTATGAAAATTAATGTTTATACTGCTAATTAATCTACATTGTTTCTTTGATAGTGGTCCATGATTGACTTTAGCACGATTGTGAAAAGCTAGTTGCCAGTAAATAGGGGTCCATCTAATGAAAATACATATTAACTAGAAGAGTTGACTCTGCCCTTCACTAGATGAAAATATATATTAACTACAAGCAGTCCTTCTACGCAGACAGACGATGGACAGGAAAATGGGATAGGAAAATATCCAAATTACACCTAAAACACTGTATTTTGTAAAAATTCTTGTTAGAATAAATACTATACATTTTTTAAGTCACAAAAAAAAAAAAAATTGCACCGGTCCAATTTTCCGGTCCAATTCACCTGTCTGCCTAGACTTATTCTAACTACAAGAGTTGACACTGCCCTTCACTAGTATAGAAAATAGATTATACTTGGAAGATTTATTCAATACCAGTAGGCACAAAGCTAAAAGGTCCAAGTTTGATTCACATCTTATCAATTTTTATTAATACTCAATTACAATTAAGTCATTATTTTCTGCTGATCAAAACTTTCAAAAAAAGAAAAAGAAAAAAGAAGTCATTCTTGTATTTATTATGATAAGAATACAATAAACTGTCTTCATTCAATAATAGAAACTGTCTTCATACACAATCTTATATCTCCTATTTTCTCTTAGAATAATTATTTCAAATTTGCTACATATATTTATGTGAACTCATCATAATTAATTATAGGAATAATTAAGTTTATTTTTGCCTAATTTTAATTTATAAATAATTTTGTTGACTAATTAATACATATATTATCAGGAACTTCCGGAGTCTCAAAGGGCAGATGCAGTAAGTAGCATGGTTTATGAAGCAAATGCAAGACTAAGAAACCCTGTTTATGGATGTGCTGGTACAATTTGTCACCTTCAAAATCAAATTAGTGAGCTGCAAGCAGAATTGGCCAAGGCACAAGCTGAGATTGTAAACATGCAAAGCAAACAAGCCAATTTACTAACTCTAATTTGCATGGACTTGCCACATCCTCATCGAGATCAATCCTTAATCTCACAACAACCATATGAAAACCTAAATTTCTTTTCAGATGATGTCAATCTAAGCGCGATTTTTGAGCCACTTTGGACATGATAATTAAGAAATTAATTTTAATTAGTTTCACAAGAATAATCTAAAGTTTAATTAATTACGCATATCCGCATTAATGTTTATTTGGTTGTAACAATAAAAATGGATTTAAACCCTAATAAATGTATTTATATTAGAGAAGAGATTAGTTTTAATACAGTTAGT
Source organism: Panax quinquefolius (assembly GCA_020205615.1). NCBI lineage: Eukaryota > Viridiplantae > Streptophyta > Magnoliopsida > Apiales > Araliaceae > Panax > Panax quinquefolius. Next base: position 76,578,554 of record CM035154.1, read on the forward strand.
TGTATGTTCATATGAATTATGATTTTTCTCCAAGTTGCTTATTATTTTCTTAACATTAAGTAGTGACAAAAAAGGAGATTAGTGCTATCTTTATACTGTATTTTTTTTATTCCAATATTCTTGCAGTAAAAACAACTTTTGGGTGACCAAGAATTTTGATCTTGTCATGTGGTTTAGATTTACATTGTTTGCTTGTCAAAGTTGGTGATTACCAAATTCTATGTTTGTTGAGATATTATATTCTGAACTACTACTAGTACTGTAAGTGTGTCCTTTGGCGGTGGATAAATGCTTTCTTGTTTTTCTTTTTGAAACACGAGGAGCTTCCTTGGGCCCTCGAGTGCTAAGTCACATCATGAGTTCATGACTATATAGTAAATAAGGGCCTAAACTTACTGTAAAAATGATTAGTCTGTACATTTTCCTGGCAGATTAATTTGAGTCCTCATTTGTGCAGATACAAAATTACAAATGACAAAGAAAGACACTAGTATATTGCACCATGCATAAAAGATTTCCAAATTAAATTGTTACTTAAAGAAAAATGATATTTTTACAATAAAAGGGTTATAAATGTATAACGACGGTGAAAACTGTTAATATAGATGTATAACGACGGAAAAATCGTTGCTATAGCGACGATTTTATTGTGAAAATATCATTTCATGTTGAGGATATATCAATTTCCTTAATATAAAGTAGATTAACTTTAGACCAAAGTTATAGATGATATTCTAACTAGTGGCATATAAAGTTTTTCTGTTTACCTATATGATCATAAATTCGAGTATAGCCATTGACAGAATTTAATAGCAATGAAAGGGTTTTGGATCCCTTACTTCTTGATCTTCTTCCCAAATTTCCCTAAATCCCTGGGATTGATATGTAATAATACAAATTTCTTAGGATTACTTAACTTTTAAAAAGCCTCGAGGATAGTAAATGATATACTTTGACACAACTTTTTGATAATAAATTAGTTTGAACTTTTTTAACAATATAAAAAAAAGTTAATCTAAAACCAAATTAGGTATAAGCATGTCTTATGGGAAAACTTATTTATATGAGTAAGAAATTATTAAAAAGTCCAAGAAATATAAAGAAGAAGCTAGCAATAAAACGCGCTTTGTATTTTACTCATATGATCAGTCCATGCGCGGGCAACCCACGATCCATCCATGTCAACCCCAAGAGGTAAAAACATGTGGGCAAACCATTAGATTGGGAATGGAATGTGTTGGGTCATATGATTATTTGGGTCCGGTTTGTATGGTGGGTTGCATTCCACATGAGGATGTTTAAATTTATGTAGGATTCTGTTTTGGTAGTTGGAGTATTTTAAGGAATCAACGATTCTTAATTATATTTGGCTTCTAAATACAGAGGGAGGTGTTGAGATTTGAACCAACTTCCTTATTTTGAGGGGATCTTATACAATCCCATTAAGAAATTCTACCTAATGAGAAACCTTAATCCAATACGGGGAAGGACTTTGCGAATGTGGTGAGATCATTATAAATACAAATGATTTCCTCCATTATTAACCTTATTCAGCCGATATTTATTCTAACACCGGAGCTATCCTCCGGCAGCCCAAGCTGTCAAGCTTTCCGTGTTTACCCGTTTCTGTACAGGATTGCACGCGCGATTAGAGCGCGTGGACAAATCTTGACGTTATTGGCGCTAAAAGGAGGGCTTCTCACTACAAGAAATCACACAAAAAATGACGCTAAAATTTATCACATAAAATTCATTTTTTGTCACTAAAATATTTAGTGATGAGTGTTAATCGTCAAAGAGACCGTCACCGTATGAGCGTGGTAAAAGTTTTATTTGATGTCGTCACTAAATATTTTAACTTATTGTGACGATCAACATCAATGTCATTATAATTAATTACTTTTAGTAACGTTAATAGCGTCACTATTTGAATGGAACTTTCGTCACTCTATATTATGTTTCGTCATCAAAACATAGTGCATTAAATGACAAAAAAAAAATTTCGTCATTAAATGATATTATTTTAGTGACGAAAATATGTTACTCTATTTAAATCATCTAATTTTAATGACGACAATATTGTCATATTTATGATTATTCTTTAGTCATGTTATTGTGTTTATCGTCACCAAAAATAAGAACATAAATGACAACAGAACAATTCGTCACCTAATAATATATTTAGCATGACAATTATGTCGTCATCATTTCATATTTTAAATAATATTACTAAATAATTTATCATCAAAGAGTTACTTTTTGGGACACATTTTTCAATGTCACTAATTGAATACTTATGGTGACAATACATCTCGTCACAAAAAGAGTTATTAATAGTGACAAAATTAGTTGTGACTAAATGAGTATATAATATTGACGAGTTAGTGTCACCAAAGAGTTACTTTCTATGACATATTTTTCTCTGTCACTAATTGAATACTTATGGTAACGATAAAACTCATCACATAAAGAGCTATTAATAGTTACAAAATTAAAGGTCATCACTAAATCAATATATAATAGTGACGGCATAACTTGTCATCAAATAGTTAATATTAGTGACAAGACAATACTATTACTTCTAAAGAGTTAATATTATTCGTTATTAAATTTTAATTTTCATTGACCAAATATTATTTGTCAATAAATGATTATAAATCGTGATGATGTAGTGGTCATATTAAGTTGTTTGACATTCAAACTGTATTGTTACATTAACAATTTTCAATAAAAAATATAATACATTTAGTGAGCTTTTTTAAATCAACTTTACACTGTATATAATATAAGAGACAAAAGAATAAACATTTAAAATAAAAAGTAATTATCTTATAAAAAAATAGTAGATTTACTGATTCAACAAAATACCCAATTAACTAGACAATAAACAGTTGCTTAAATAATCTAAGTACCACAAAACCAAATTATATAATCCAAAAAGCTAAAATTCTGAAATTCATATCCTAAAAAAATGCTTAATTAAAACCTTCAACCTTGTCGTTATTGACCTTTCAAAAGAACTTTATCTGCAAATCAAAAAATATATAGACATAAATCAGTCAAATAATTAAAAAAGAAATGTATATAAAAAAAGAAATGGAGGATGGAGAGGGAGGCGGACATACTCAGGCAAAGCTTGCAAATCATGAGCCACCACAAGAAGGGCAAGCACAATGGCAAGTCTTTCAGGAAGACACTAGCAAAATAGATATGAAAAGTTCAACATTAATTATCACTGCATTTAATTCAAGTGCTACTCAGAGCTTGCTCAAAAATATTTTGCAATAAATTTAAAAATGAAAATCTACTAGTCTGACAGTCCAAAAATAGTATAGCTGTTGGCACAAAACTTTTGTAAGTTCTATATTTATCTATGTTGTTCAAAACTGAGTATATACAAGAAAATCTATTGTAAAATAACTTGTGAGAAAAAGGAGAAGAAAAATCCCTCAAGTGAAGTAAGAGAATAACTACATTATTTTTATTCAATCTCAAACTTCACCTTTGAATTGGTGGTTAGGTTAATGACTTGTGTTTATGACATGAAGACTTAAAAGTAAAAAAAATCTCCAAGCAGTCCCATTTCTAAAGACTTATGAATGAAAGTTAGCCAGCCATAGGTGTCGATGATGCAAACACAGAATGTTCAAGCATGATAATTTAGCTGAGTTTTGAAACATAGATGTGACATAATTCCAGTTCATGATTATAAGATTTTAGTTCATATTTCTTTTCTAAGTTATGGCAAGATAGCTCTTTTGTAGTATTAGTAACTCTTTGTGATACTAACAGCTTAAACTTGGTTTAGTAGTTCCAAATTTAAGGTTTAATTATGTCAACCGCTATTATAATTCATTTTTTAGTGAATTACATGTTTTGGGTGTATTCACAACTTGGTTGAGAAATTTGTAGCTCTCATAACGCTTTGTAACTTTGTTCTAGTATACAAAAGTGTTAAATACTCTTGTTTTCTCCTTTATAACAAAACAGTCCCAAATTGCCCCATTGTGTGACAATCAAGTTTTGTTTAGCCATGTGGGGGCTTAGCCAAGCTTGGAATGGCCATACAAAGCCCCGTGGCCCCATATATATAGCCTAACAGCCCCCTTGGCTCTAGACCATCATTTCATTAATTTCAGCATACAAATTACTAGTTCGCTTACCTTGAGTTGCAATTTACGCTATTGATTTGATTTATTCAAAACAACTCTCTATTATAGCTTTGTTTAGTTTTTATAACTTCCAATTGATTACTCCAAACATGCTAGATAGTAGATTTGTTATGGATTCTAATTACTTTATTACAAAATGAATTATAATCATTCTTGATGATTAGTTTTATTATTGTCTAACCATAATAGCTTCCCAAAACTACTTTAGCAGTCATTTTCATGCCAACTGCTGCTGCCCAAAGGCAGCAGCCCCCTGCCAATTCTACTTTTTATTTTAATCATCTAGCTGAACCAAGGATTTGTTATATAAATACTATGCACTTGGTCACTTAGAAGTCAAAGACTGGGCTAAAGGGTAAGCTTTTAAACTATGCCAATAAACCGACATGGCTAGCATCTGTTGCACACAACAGCTCCCACTTCTTGCTAACTGCTGCTGCCATTAGGCAGCAGCTGCACCCTCACCTTTCTTGAAAATGATGCTCCTTGTGGCTGACTGCTGCTGTTAATGGGCAGCAGTCCATTTTTATTTATTTTTTAATATGTTAGCTTTTCATTTCTCGCGGCTTTGATTTATTCATGTTGAACTTTAGCTACTAAATAGGTGATATATCCACCCTTAATATTTCAAGTGTTTTGATTGAGCGCCCAAGGGAGGCCCCAGCCCTTGCCAAGCATCACCACTGCTGCTGCCATAGGCAGCAGCCCTGCTCCAACATGCCTAATTTGTGGCCTTATAACTTTAAACTCATCTACCAAATTAAAACAAACCTTAAGTATGTTATACATACCATATGAGAATGCGTTTTAGAGGTCATAACCTTTCCATTTCAGATTTGATACGCAGCTCAAAACAGTGTTCATACATGGCCTATCACACTAAGTTTTTCTTACTTTCATTTTGGCTTAAACTGCTTTTCGCTCTAATTTAGTACCTTCAAATACCCTAATTAGCATCATATATGTTGTATAATTCAAGCCCGAGCTTTACTTCTAACAAATTTTTGGTTTTAGACAAAAACAGTCCATTAAGGACTTTTGTCAAGCACTTGGAGTGCATAGTTTTAAAATTCTCTTTTCATGGCCATTGATTTGCATTCTAGCCTCATATTTCCCACCTTATTGCTCCTCACAGTCAACCTATCTCCTCTATTCAAAATTCCAGCCACATAACAGTCAAACACATAATCAAATTTAAACACAATAAAGTAATTAGTAAACTAACTAGTTTACTTCCTTTTTTATTCAATTCCATTGATAAACACATAACTATACTAAATAGAAAAACCCCACTGCTAAGCATACTATCCTCAAGTATTTACACTGCATCATATAATCCGTAGCACATATTCTTAATCAAACCCATAGCAAATCCCATAACCACTATTTACTTCATGTTTAACATTTTAGAGTAAATACTAGCAAAGATGCATTACCTTTCTATTGCTTAGTTCAATCTGCTAAGTTTTCTTCTTCTTTTTTTCAGTCTTCTTTTTTTCAGCTCTTCACAGCTACTCTTCCATATCTAATCAGTCACAATCCAGCTCTTACCCGAGTGTAAACCCAACTCCTTAAATCTTCAGAGTTGCTAAATTATAAGTGATTTATTTATCATAAATTACTTTAATACTCACAAAAATACATCAAATGTATTTTTAATTAACTTTCCCACACATTCACGTAACAAATATAATTAAATATATTTATCACGTCTTGTTACCATATTTTGTTTACCGCAAATAATTTTGTATAAGCGATTCAATAAATCAAATCAAATATTTTAATAATTTGATTTCTTTTTCATCATAAATTGCTTCTCACAATTTATTAAGTATGATAAATATTAATCATTATACTTATCATAACACCATATCACATATTATACTGCTCATGATAATATATGCAATATAATAACACATACTTAAGTAAAAATAAAAATTTATTCCAGTAAATTCTTATTTTATTTACTCAAGAAAATGTGATTCTCTACAAGAGAGCTGAGATTTGTTCTATAAATACAGAAAGCCAAAAGTATTAAAAGAAAAAAAATCATAAAACTCTTTTAAGCATACAAATTCACCAACTGCACATAATCTTGCTTTTCCAGAAGAACAATGTGATTCATTATAATGAAGTACATAAAATTTAAAGCATACTTTTGTGAAACTAGTCCTACGGTAATGAAAATAAAAGAATAGAAATCCTAAATCAACTATTGCAATAAGACAAAGAAAAGGGTGCCTTAACTTGGGCACAGTTATGAACACATAACTTCAACACCAGGACATAATCGTAGACCTTTGATAAAAGTATAGATTAATTAATTATTCTGGACACCACCAGAGTCTCAATTTAAAAGCAATTTAATGTGTAACAGTAAGAAGAGAATATTGGCAAGTAACTCTGGAAGTGCTATTATGAGAAACATGCAAGAAAGTTTAAATCAAAATAATGAATTTGCTGACAAGTTGAAGATTTATCATGTAGAACTTGCATAAAGTAATTTCCCAACCCCCAACCAGATGATTCCTATGTAGAATAAGAATTAAATAGTGTGTGATGTTTACAAATACCTTAAAAAGGGAATTCTAAAGAAAAATGTAAGAAGTACCTCAGAGTACCACTCTCCAAAATTTTCATCCTTCTTGTAGGAAAGACCAAGTCCAGTCTCTTTCTTCACTTCTTTCTTTTTACCCCCTGAAACATTTCAAAATTTCAAACCATGAAAGCAAAACAATAGACAAAAGACCTGAACTGCATAAGAAACAAAATCCAAGTATTTAGATCAGAGAATGTTAAAAGTTTGAAATGCATACTAACCACTCTTGGCATTTGGTTTCTTCTTAGCCTCATTAGAAGCCATATCCTCCAAATTCAGTTACAATTCCTGAACACCAAATTACCCACTACATAAATTTTTGAACGTGAATTACTCGTCAAAAACATAACTTTAAGATGAATTAACATCGAGAGAGTTTTCATAACAACAATGATTTCTCATACACAACCCTAGAAAGCGAATTATTGTGCAACATCAAACAAAGAGAGAAATTCGAGCAAATAAAATGAAATCAAATACTCAAACAGATAATAAATGAGAGATTTCCTACAGATAATGATAACAATTCAAATATAGAACTTATAATAGTCCATTAAATCTGAAAACTCATTAATAAATACTCAACAGGTAAGTCGAGAATAATACCAATCGAATTCCCATCAACATAAATTAATCATGAAAAAGATATAAAGTGAAAGCAATAATGCGATTCGATATGCATCAAAGATTTGATAATTAAGTGTAAAAACAAAGCAATCGATACTTGATTACAAAGGCAAAAATGGGAATAGAGAAATCGTTTAGCTCTGCCGATAGTCAACTCTTCGTAGGGTGGAGGCCTAAACCTTTAGCACTTCGATCGATTGGTCAATATACCTAATGAAAGGCCAAAACCGGGAAATCACACATCTGTCTATTGGGAATCAATTTAATTAGTCAAATACAGTCTATAATTTTGCTCAAATATTCGTTTTGTCCTAATTGGACTCCTTTTTTCTTCTAAAATGTATGACAATTAAATCTCAATGTCTAATTAGACCTTATTTTGGATCTCTTTGTTATGAATTTAATTGTAAACAACTTAAACCATTAATATATATAAATCAAACATTAATAACTCAACTGTGTGTCAAAAAAAAAATCAAATTCTGTCAATTCTATCTCCATGTTCCACTAAAATTTGATGGGAGAAATTTAAGTAATTTAAATAATTCTAATTGTAACAAAGTTACAACATCACATGCCACTGTTAAATCTAGCTACAAGCAGTATATACTAAAAGCACATAAGTATCTACACGATAGAAGCTTACATTAAATTGCAGCAACTTTGTTGCCACAAATTAATATCAATAGCCTAATTAAGAAGAATGACGACGAAGAATGACGACTTGGTTTTGAGATACCCAAGGCTTACCAACAAAAAGCTTGAGTTAAAAACACAACCCAAATTAAATCTAAACCCCTAAATAGGATATACATTTACTATTAGAAATACAATGCTACAGCATGGGCTCAGTTATGGATCATACAAACCACTTCAACTCTTTTCAACGAACTGAATATTATTTCCCCAAAGAGTATATGAGCTCAATAGAGGAAAGCTACTTGAAGTTCGCTACATCCTGTATCTTATTGATTAGTCAACCTTTCACCCAGTATTGGAGGTCATCCAAATTCATGGCGGGTCCTTCCTAGTGGATGCCAAACCACATCTTTTTATATAATGAAAGAACTGTTCTGATTCAACAGAAGGCCAGACGGAACCTGGCATTCAGCTCAAGCTGCCTTTTAGCCCATAGATCATCTCTACAGGTAATACCTCAAAAATTAGAATCTCTAGTTAACCAACTGAACAAAATCTAATCAAACAAATAACACTGAGCAACGATGCAATCCAACTGTAACAAAAGCTCCTCAAAAAATCCATCTAATGCATTTCAGAGCTCATACCAGCAATCCAGAAAAGGCAACAAACAAGAGGGGGAATTAATACGGAAAAGACAGAACAATAACAAAAGAGAAAATTTCCACATATACTAAACTGAACAAATTATATGCAAAAAAGTGTATTTATCATATAATCATTGAGAATAATGGCAAAAGCAAACACACACATATTTTAAACTGAACAAAATATATTCATAAAGCGTATTCATCAAATAGTCATTTTTGTACAAATCCTGTAAATTTAATGACACTAAATAAGATAATTATGTCACACACATGGATTGGTTACTGAGAAAGTCAAGGTAAGAAAAGGAAAAGAAAGAAGCCCAAATCTTACAATTATAAACAGCATTAGCCTGACTTAACCAAGGGCAGAGTAAAGTTTTCCAGTTTTTAACAAAAGAATAGAAACACAAGTGAGGACATTTCAGGTTGTGTTTCTCTTCCAAAATCTCAGCAACCAAATACAAAAGTGAAAAAAATTAAACTTTTGAGTTAACCAATACAAAAAGCACCCCAAATTTTGTGTTAAGACAAGGACTAAATATCTGTCGGATTGAAATAATAAGTATGAAAACAGAGAACCAAATTCAATAATGTGTTTTTTACAGCAACCAACCATTAAAAAAAGTACAATAAGCATCCAAGATAGAAAATCTTATAATCCAAAACACTGAAGAAAATAGAGGACCTGAGCGTCGATAATTTTCCCGAATCGGGCAAAGGCATCTTCGAGCTGACGCTCAGTGACTTCCCACGACAACCCTCCTACGAATATACGGTAATCATCCTTCCCAGCCATTTGAATTTAAGTAATCACAACCTAAACTGAATAATTTACAGAAACCTGATCAGCTAAAAATCAATCAAAATCCAAACCATAACAAAAACAATTTTCATGAAAACCATTAGCAATTAATTACAAGAGCAAATGTGTGTATATTCACATATTGAAATAGAGAGATGAATAGCCTATTAGCATACCGTTTGTTGGTTGTTTGAAGCTGTGACGTTCATGTGCTTTTGTGGGTTTGGTTTGAGAGCAAAACCCTAGGATTAGAAATTTAGAATGAACATGAAAATGGAAACTGTAAGTGCCCTAAGCACAACTAGATGATTGCCGACTTCAAAGGATTAATTACATACCTTACTACATTTTTAGAAATAATTACAATAGTGCATAGATAAAATAATTATACACTTTTTCATATTTATTTACAATATTAATATAATTAAGATTTTTTAATTTAAGAGATCATTATTGGTGGGCTATCATTGCAAATTTGATGATTTTTTATTTAAAACGCGTGAATCTCTATTGTTAATCCTTCTTTTTCTCCCAACTCCCATAACTTTTGTATTGTATTTCTCTCTTTAAAATCTTCTTCTTCTTCATCACAGTTGTTAGACTAATTAACTAATTGGTGGCGTAAATTGATTATTTTTTAATTTACTTTTGCTGCACTTATTAATTCACAGGTTGTTCAATTTAGTGAAAAGAAGGTTTTGAATCAGAAAGCATTCATGTTGTTCTATTATCGAGATAATAGAAATTTTGCTTCAAACAAATTTGTTGATGTTGCTCGGAAAGAGATCGTGGCGACAGATTTAATGGGAAGAAATAAACCTTATTTAAATTTCAATCAAGAATTAAAAGGATTGTGTTTCGTACTTTGATTTTTGTTGGATATCCATAACCATTTGTTATGGTTAGTGAGTCTGTAATGTTTATTGGAACTTATGTAAAAGGGATTTCATATTTGATTATATTACCAGTGATTTGACATTGTTTGTTGGTTCGTATTTGCTACTTCTAAATTGTGTCTGATACATTATTTGAAAGGTGCAGTTGGTAACCAAACATTCATAAAAAGGTAATCATTTTATTTTTTGGTTGTAACCGAGATAATTCTGATCTTGTATCGGAGACATATATCAAGTGTTAAATGTACGTGTGAGAGTATACATGAGTTACCTAAATCGGGTTGGATATCTGAGTTGTTTCTTTTGGTTAACATTAAAACTTTTGCTTACGGTTACTTTCATATAACTATTTTGTTACTTCTTTATTATATTTTAATTCTTCATTATCTTATTGTTTGGCTACTATTATTGTGCCCTCAATGTGGGATTTTGGTTACTTTTATTTTTATTACGGTTAATATGTAATTGTTTAGTATATATGGATTGCCTAAATTAGGTTTCATTACATGATGTTTCATTTTGGTTACTATTAAAACTCATTACTCGTTACCATTAAAACACATTACTCGTTACTTATCATATAATTATGTGGTTACTGTTTTATTATGTTACATTATGGTTAATGTTATTAGTAACCAGATAGTTACAAGCTTGTATCAGGACAAACATCAAGTGTTAAATGTACATGTGAGAGTGTCCTATTTATATAGTTAATGTATACTTATAAATTACATACTCATAAAAATTATCTGGAAATTATATAATTGGTATTTAAATCTGCATATAGAGGTAACCATTTTATTTTTTGTGAGTAACCAAATTTACATAAAATTGGTTCAGAATAGTATCCATCAGCTATTTCAGTTAAAATATATGGTAACCATTTTTATTAGGTTGGTATCCAAACCTATATATATGGTAACCATTTTTGTTTTTATTAGTAACTACATAATTTTAAGTTTGTATCAGGATTATTATAAAGTGTTAAATGTATATGTTTGTTTTTATTTATACCATGTCATCATGATGAAATAAGAAACTCCAATTAAGAGTTCCCATTTATATATATGATGGTCACTTATATGTAAGACCCCAACTTATTATTAATGAAATTTAATTTTCTCTATTTATTATTTTAAGGGTTGATTTGATTAATATTGATAGTTAGGGGTAAAATACGCAAATACTTCAAAATAAGCAGGTGGTTATAAAATATTCATTGTTGTCGGGGAATATTCGTTTGGTCGTGGAATATTAAATGCTTGTCGGGGAATATTAAATGCGACGACGTAGCAAGCGACCATGTATGGGCCCATATAACTGAAGCGATTGGATGAAGAAAACGACAAATATAAGTTGTTTAAAATAATAACGGTAGTTGTTATTCACAGATTATCTTGTTAAAATACCGGTGGTTAAAACACGATAGCCACGGTATTGCACCAATTATTGATTCTTACGTAAGAAGACACTACTCAATAATGGTTACGATAATTCTTGCTCGAGATTTTATTGAGTTAATAATTGTTTATATTTGATATTTTATATTCTTTTTGTTTCAATAATTGTCATTACATAGTATTTTTCATTATCGAAGCAATAATTCATATTATCCTAATAATATTATTAGATAACATTATTGGCAATGTCTAGAAAATTACATCTAACGAGAGGTTTGGTCACCTAATTGCGCCAAAGAAGAAGAAATTCTTATTGGAAAGCCCCTCTTTCTGAACCCAAGCTGCACAGTTTGTCGATATTGTGATTACGTAATATTATTTGTGAATAATTAATTATTGATTCATATGATGAGGAAAATATTGATTTTTGTGGATATAGATGGAGAAAATTTTAATGTGACAATTGTTGAAAATTGAAATTTTATCTTTTCCGATAAAATAATTCATTTAAATATATTATTATATTTTAATAATATAATAATGGTGATATTTTTACAACGAATGTGGGATATATGAGTATACGAGGAGGAAGAGTATTTTTTGTTGCAATAAATATTTAAAACATGTTAAACATGTCTGCATGACCCCATTTATTAGTGAAATTTGATTATAACTTTAAAATCGCCTGTTTGTGGATTTGATCCAATTTCTATTTGGAATTTGGAAAAACTTTCTTTTGCAAAGTTGTAGAGAATTGAATTTCCTATAAAAACTCGTAAGATTCGAATTTTACGATGAAATGGCTATTTATTATGAATTATTGAAGTTCAAAACTCAAAATAATTGATTTTGGAAGTTTAAAATATTTAAAATTAGAAAAACGTTTTTCTTACTTTTTCTAGAATGTGGCATGTGTTTGATGGTGAAATCAGATTCTAGGCATGCGTAGGAAATTTATATAATTATATTATTAATTTATTAAATTTTCTGCTTTGGTGTTCTAAGCGATTTCCTATAAATAGGGTGCTTAGGTTAGAATTGAAAATCACACCGTAAATCGAAGTTTTTCTCTCTATATTATCGAAATGTATTCTTGTGAGTATTTTGAGTATACTTTGAGTATTGTTAGACGGTCTGCAAGTTCCTTCAAAGACTATATCCCAGATTCCAAATTTAAAGTACTAATCTTTCGAGGTAAGGGATATTATTTTTTTGTAATGATATTATTTCTTCAATATCATTATGTTGAAATATTGATCTGAAGTTTTTATCAAATTTGGAACTTTTGGTGTTTGAGTTACTATTCACGATACTTGGCACTATTCACGATACGACACTTATTCACGAATAATCGGCACTATTCATCGAAAATGAAAAATTTTCTTTTAATTCCAAAATATCTATTCGGATACTAGCTTTGATTGTATCTATGTTTGGATCATTCTTGAATTTTACACCACCGTAATTATTTTGAGGTATTTTTTGACGTGGATAAAACAAAATCACGAATCCTTAATCCTTAATCCTTGTCATTTTGTTTCACTTTGGATTCGTTTCTTTAAAAATATTTTCATCATCCTCGATCTTAAATGATGATATTATTGAATATCTTTGGCCTATAGTGTAAAGATGAATGATTTACAAGAATATCTTTGGTAGTAGTCTTGAAAGATGAGCAGTGTTTAGATGAACATGACCAATTAATCGATGAATATCTTTGGCACATGTAGTGCAAAGATGAATATTTGATTCGGATGTATATTGATTGATGTTACGGGGATAAAAGATGAGCGATGAACTTTTAAATTCATACATAGAAGATAGTAGTTTGCATTCTCTACTTAACTCTTCTAATGAATTATTATTTCCACTGCGAATATTGATTTAAAATTTGTTGTCTATTGTATTCTATTAGATTTTTCCTGTTGAAGACTAACGGTAATTTGTTGTATATTATCTTAGTCATAATATTCTTTCTTGGGCTAGTTGAGCTCACCCTTTTCCTTTTTTGTTCCATTTTTCTTCTCGGGGAGGCGAGAATATAGCGAAAGTACGAGTCGGGTATGGAATGAAGGTTTTAGAAAGAATTGTTTAGTAGTCCTCACCATTTTGTAAAATAATGTATCAATAAATGTGATGAGGATTTATTTGAGTATAAATATTGTCTAGAAGATATATTTGTATTCAAACTCACGATTTCTGATTGTAATAATAAAGTTGTAGTTGTTTACATACCATGTATTGACAACTCGGAATAGGTGATGTATACCTATTTTGGGGGCGTCACATTATAGATCTCATATTAAAATAAAAATAGTTTGAGAGGTGTAGTTGGTATTCAAACATGCATATAAGGGTAACCATTTTAGTTGTTGTTAGTAACCAAATAATTAAAAACTTATATTAGAACAGTTATCAAGTGCTTAATGTACATGTGATGGTTCTCATTTATCTAGCTGATGAATACTTTTAAATTACATAGTTATAAAAGTAATTTAGAAATGGTCCAGTTGGTAATTAAATATGAATATAGATGTAACCATTTTATTTTAAATGGATAACCAAACTTACATAAAAATATTTCAGAACAGTTACCAATTGTTCAATGTATATGTTTACTTTAAATTGACAACTCGTAATGGAATCAAAAATCAAAATATTAATCAATAACAATTTTAGTTACTGTACACCATCAAAAATGTTACCAACAATGTGGTTAATGGTTACTAATAGTAAACAATTATATATTCCTGTATTTACACTCTTTTTGTTTATGTTACATTGAAGTAAAGCACAATTTGGAATCATCTCCATAGTCTAACAACCTAATAAACATTATAAAGTAACCAAATCAATATTAGACAGTAACCAAACTACATAATCTTAGTAACTAGAACATAAACAACATTTTTACATGCCATTTTGAAGGCCTAAATGATGGAATTTGACCAAAAAACTATTCAGTTCACGAGCAAAGCTGGTGACTTTTGATCGTTGACCCGTTTCCAATAAAATTAGGCTCCAAAAATGTCAAAATCTGACACTTCAAACTTGGCAAAAATTACCAAATTGCCACTGAATCAAATCTTTCTATAATCTATCAAATCTTTCCATAATCTATCAAATCTTTTCATAAACTAAATCAAATCTTTCCATAAACTGACACGCCTGCTCTTCAACCGCATCAGTTTGTTACCAACTAAAGACTAACAGTTGTATGAAGTTAACCAATGTAGTCAATAAGTAACCACCAATATAAAATAAACCAGTATAAAACACACTAATATTATACAGTAATCATAACAACATTATACAGTAACCAAATTTAGATTAGACAGGCACCAACATATATCTATTTAGTAACCAGAACATAAACATATTTTTCATTGCATTTTACAGTAAAAAACAACCAGTATAATGTGTTTGTTACCAATTAAAGATTAACAGTTGTATGAAGGTAACCAATGTAGCTAATAAGTAACCACGAATATAAAAACATCAATCTAAGTGTACATTAATATTATTCAAAGAACCCAATAAATATTATACGATAACTAATTAAATAGTATACAACAACCAATATATATAATCGATTAACGATTGTATGAATGTAACCAATGTAGTCGATAAGTAACCACCAATATAAAAGAAAATTATAAAACACAATAACATTATATAGTAACCAAATAAATACCTTATAGTATCTAAATACATATTAGATAGAAACCATATAAGACCCCAACTTTTATGAATAAAGAATAATTTTCTCAAAATATATTTTTGAATATTATGGTGTGGGTTTGATATAATGTTATAGTTGTGGGGTAATATTTACAAATTTTACAAAGTAAGCAAGTGGTTATATAATATTCGATTGGTGGGAGAATATTCTTTTTAACGAGAAAATATTAAATGACGACAGACAATCATTGGTGGACCCCACAACTAAGTATTATCGTAGTTAGAAAATGATGTAATTATCTTTTATAAAAATAACTACTGCGGAAGTTTTACCGTTAAACCGTTGAACTACCCTAGTAAAGTAAAAGTACAATGTCTGGCGTTAGTTGCGTAGTATCACACGGTATTGATTATTGATGCTTACGTGAGAAGTCACTCGGTTATACTCAATTATTGCTACGATAATTCTTTTATCATATCTCTCGTATTATTGATTCGATTATTGTCACAGTATCATCTGCATAATATGTTATATTATTAAATTAATAATTAAGACGACAAAGTTATTCATATTATTAAATTGCAATATTTACAATGTCTAAAAGTTACATCGAGGAGAGATTTGGTCATCTAATCAAGGCTACCAATAAGGAGAAATCCTTATCGGAAAGCCCCCTCTTTCTTGGGAATGACCTGGTTGTTAAATATTGTGAGTTATAATATTAATGATGAATAAGTTCGTGTTGATTAACGATGAAATTGATAGTTCTATTGTGTTGGAATTATTAGTGTTTGTGGAAATCGACATTTATTTCGATATTAATTGATGTCTGGAAGTTATACTGACCAGTCGGGTAATTAATCGGATAAATGAGCAATTAATTGCTATTAATTGACATGTTTATAACTATTTGTTCACATGTGTGTACTATTGATTCACATTCTTGTACTATTAGGGGAGTTGGTGCAAGATTGATAATACTTGCATGACTAAGTTAAAAATGGAGGTATAGATGGAGGTACTATACTGTAATTGGTATTTTCACATGATTATAACTATTGATTCACATGATTGAACTATTGATTCACATGATTGACTATTAGGGGAGGTGGTGCAAGTTTGATAATACTTGCAGGACTAAATTAAAAATGAAAGAAAAGTTGAAGGTATTGTCTTCAGAATATTTTTCGAGCCCTAAAACGTGCAATTATCGAAACTATATTTTCCTATAAATAGAAAGCTCATTCTTCCTTCATTTCTCACCAATTTACTAAAGCTATAGAGCAATTATTATAGAGAGAAATTATATAGAGAAAGAAGAAGAGAAGTTTGCTACCTCTCTACTCCAGTATCCAGTTTCTTTCTAAGGTAAGGGGTATTATTTCTTTCGTATTCATGAAGAGAGTTTCTGTTATTCTATTCTTTATTATTATGTTGGAATAACCTGCTCATGCAAAGTAATCTTTGCATACATGGTGAAATTCTTCTCATTATTCCATTCTTTATTATTATGTTGAATAACTTTGTCTATCGCCAAGTACCACATACACGGTGAAATTCTTCATTATTCCATTCTTTATTATTACGTTGAATATCCTCATGCATGCGAATTACGCTAGACTGGTTCCATTTTTATTATTATGTTGGAATAACTCATGCTCATGCGAAGCACCGCATACTTGGTAAAATTCTTCATTTATTCCATTCTTTATTATTTTGTTGGAATATCACATCATGCATGCGGATTACGCTGAGACTCGGTTCCATTCTTTATTATTCTCGCTGGAATAACTCATGCGTGTGGTCTATCGCATGCATGGTGAATTCTTCATTATTCCATTCTTATTATTCTTTTGGAATATCCTGTCTGTGCGGATTACGCATGACCTGGTTCCATTCTTTATTATTCTGTTGGAATAACTCGCCATGTGGATTATCACATGCGTGGTGAATGATCATTCGTATTCATTCCTTATTAAATTGTGGAAATGATCTCGTCTACGTGGATTACCGTCATGTGAAAAAATCCATTTGCGAGCTTCATATATTCTATGATACTCATTTGGTTAAAGTTTTGGCTTCTATACTCCATGAAATTAGTAGAATATCCTAGATATTTGCGCTTTATCCGGTATATTTTCATGGAAATATTCTTCTGAGCATTCTTGAATTTTACTCCACAAAGCAAAGATATCATGTCGACAATTTGACGTAATTGATTTCAAGATAAATTAACTTATAAATCTTTAAAATTTATTCTTGAACATATTTTATTGAATTATTATGTCATTGTCATCATCCTCATGCTTATATTGTGATGAAAGTCATCTTTGGCTTACGTGCATAGATGGACTTGGTATGATTATGACTGTGGATTATTCGGTATAATCATGAATTCTGTAATGTTATAAATGATGTGGTAAAAGTCCTCGATGAGTCTGTAGTGCATTGATGGACGCTTTTGGTATGATTATGACCGAGAGATTATTCAGCATACATATCATTGCCAATTGACCATTGATGATTTAAGGAATATTGTATTTTATCAGTTTAACATTGTTGAAGACTAATGATAATTTATTCTGCATTATCTTAGTCATAATATTTCTTACTGGGTTAGTTGAGCTCACCCTTTCTTTCACTGTTCTCTTCAGGAAATGAGAACGTAGCCGGGACTAGTCGGGGAACGGAGTGATGGTCCAGATGATAGCATTAGTAGTCCTAACTATTCTGTTAAATAGTGTGACAATAAATGTAATGAGGACTCCATTGAGTGTGGATATTGTCTAGATGACAATATTCTTATTAAAACTCTTAGATTATGTTTTGTCGTATTTTACACGACTGTTGTATAATTAAGTTGTATTTGAATTTTGTACCATGTATTTGGCGACTCAAGATGGGTGATATATACCTGTTTTGGGGGCGTAACAGTTGGTATCAAAGCTTAGAGATATGATCCCTGTCTCAGATGTGAGACAAGAACTAGGAGGGGAGAGACGGGGAATTTCTTCGCTAGTATGACCTACCTAAGTTTATTTGGTATTTAATTGGTCGGTCAGAGTATAGGGATAATATGTGATATGTTAATTAACCCTTGTTTTATGGCAGTATTTGAAAAGTGCATCCGAAAATATTGAGATAAACAATAAAGCACATGAGACCGTTGAGTCACCACAGATTAATGCCCAGGATAATGTGCAACAGGAAGACAATAATCCTCATGTAAATAATAACACCAATGAAATGGTGAACGATGGGATGTTCGGAGGCTTTATGCAATTCATGCAACATCGGTAAAAGCGGCTCCTATCCAAAATGCGGTGGAAACACCGACAACTCTCGAACAGTCACCGCTAAGCGCTTCAAGGAGCTGGGACCACCGGAGTTTTTTTTGAGAGCCAAACCACTTAAGGCGAGACGTGGATAAAGCGAGATCAATAAGATATTTGATGTCTTGGGATGCTCCGAGGAGCAAAAGGTTCCTTTGCCACCTTCATGTTGCATGAGCAGGAGGCGATTCTTGGTGGGAATCAGTAAGCGTACTCAACTTCGCCGCACTCAAAAAATGTCTTGGGAGAAGTTATTCTGAGTCATTTAATGACAAGTACTTTCCTGAAAGTATTCGTCACATGAAGGAGGTAGAGTTCATCAAGCTTGAGCAAAACAATATGACCATGGCGCAGTACGAAGCTAAGTTTGTTGAGTTGTCTCGGTTTGCATCCTAATTGGTTGATAATGAGGAGAGAATGACGCTGATGTTTCTAAGAGGTTTGAAACCCGAGATACGTCAATACCTAATTTCTCACAAACTGTGTTTGTATTCAGATGTTGTGAATAGAGCTCAGTTATTGGAGTGCGATAATGAGTCAACCCAACCAAGAGAGAGCAGTCGACAAGTCGATAATACCAGTGGTAGCAATCATCGAAGCGGTAAAAAAAAGCGTGGAGGGAATCAATATGCCAGAAATGGTAATCACTTCGGTGGTAATCATGGCCATGACAATAAGAGTGGACATTTCAAGAAGAGGAGATTCAACAATGATGGAAAGATGTCAGCACCAACACCTGTTGTTAAAGAAGGAGAACGACTGCCGGTCGTATATTACAAATGTGGATGGGAAGGACACATCAGTCCAAACTGCGCGATGCAGTCCAAAGCATGTTACAATTGTGGAAAAGAAGGTCACCTAGCCCGATTTTATCATGCACCAAAGTCAAGTCCAGCTGGGATGGAGGCATCAAAGGGTGTCCCAGACAAGATAAAATCGGGAGTTCAAGGGAGAGCGTTTGTCGTAACCTCCTAAAAAGCGAGGAATCTGAACGAGGTGATCACGGGTAAGCTAATCATAAACTCTAGTGAAGTTTATACTTTATTTGATACCGGTTCTACCCATTCCTTTATTTCTCCTACTTGCGCTCAACGTTTAAATTTGACTCCGGAGAAATTAGACTTTGACTTATCTGTTGAAACTCTGTTGGGAGAAACCTTCATTACATCCACAGTTTATAAGTCTTGTTTGATTCAAATCCAGAATCGCAGCGTTACTTCGTCGATCTTATTTCTTTGAAAATACTTGCATTTGATGTGATTTTAGGGGTTGATTGGTTAACTACTCATTATGCTAAAATTGATTGTTTTCGTAAGGTTGTTAGCTTTCATATTCCTAACCAACCTATTATGCGAATTCAAGCAACCAAACCACTAAAATCAATCACTGTCATATCAAGTCATAAAGCTATTCGTTTATTGAAAAACGGATGTCAAGCTTTCTTAGCCCATGTCACGGATTTAAATAAAGATACGTCAGATTTGAATGATATTTCTATTGTTAATAAATTTCCTGACGTATTCCCTGAAGAACTTCCCGGACTACCCCAGAGCGTGAAATTGAATTTTGTATCGACCTTGAATCCCATGACAAAACCCATTTCCAAAGCCCCATATCGAATGGCTCTATTGAACTTCGTGAGTTAAAACCCAACTACAGAAATTCTTAGACATCCGTTTCATTCGTCCCTAAGACGTCTCATTGGGGTGCTCCTGTTCTATTCGTAAAGAAGAAAGATGGAAGTATGCGACTTTGTATTGATTATCGGGAGTTGAATCATGTCACCATGAAAAATAGGTACCCGTTGCCTCGTATTGATGACCTGTTTGATCAGTTGCAAGGAGCCAAATTCTTTTCAAAGATTGATCTTCGTTCCGGATGTCATCAGTTGAAGATTAAAACTGATGACATTCCAAAGACTGCTTTCAGAACTCGGTACGGGCATTATGAATTCCTAGTCATGTCTTTTAGATTGACTAATGCTCCTGCTACCTTCATGGATATGATGAACCGAGTATTCAAGGAATATTTGGATCACTTTGTGGTCGTCTTTATTGATGACATCCTCATATACTCCAAAACTCGCGAAGACCATGATAACCACTTGAGGCTGATACTCCAAAAGCTTCGTGAAAACAAGCTTTATGCCAAGTTGAAGAAATGCGAGTTCTGGTTTGAGGAATTTGCATTCCTTGGGCACGTGATATCAAATCATGGAATATCTGTTGACCCAGCAAAGATTGAAGTAATTCAAAGCTGGGAGCAACCTAAGTCGAAGGATCAAGTCGTACGATTTCTACTTTTAATTGGTTATTATCGAAGATTCGTAGAAGGGTTTTCTCGAATCGCTACTCCATTAACTCAGCTGACTCGAAAAGATACAAAATTTGGTTAGAGAGAGGAATGTGAAAAGAGTTTTCAAGAACTCAAGAGGAGACTCATTTCAGCACCTGTTCTGACAATACCATCCGGCTCAGAGGGATTTGTCATCTACGATGATGCTTCGTGCAAAGGGTTAGGATGTGTTCTCATGCAACATGGGAAAGTCATAGCCTATATGCTCTCGACAACTCAAAGAATATGAGAGGAATTATCCTACTCATGATCTAGAGTTAGCGGCGATGATCATTTTTGCGCTTAAGATTTGGAGGCATTACCTGTATGGAGAGAAGGTGGAGATCTATACGGATCATAAATACCTCAAATATTTCTTCACTCAAAAGGAACTCAACATGCGGCAACGACGATGACTTGAGTTGTTGAAAGATTATGATCATACCATCCAATACCATCCCGGAAAAGCGAACGTAGTAGTCGGCGCGTTGAGTAGAAAGATCATATGCGGTGCAGAAAGTGCAATATTGTCAACGCAAAGACCCATTTTGTATGACTTGGAAAGGATGGAAATAAAGTTAAAGACTCCAGGGACCCATGTGATGATGACGAATATACGAGTGGAACCGACTTTAATCGATAAAGTTAAAGCTGCTCAAACTACAGACCTGTAGCTGATGCGTATGAAGAAGAAAGTGCAAGAAAGTGCTATTCCAGAAGCAAGAATCGATGAAGAAGGAATACTTTGAGTTAACTCCAGACTTTGTGTTTCTAACGATTCTGACTTGAAGTATAAAATCATGATGGAGGCGCATAACACACCGTTTGCAATCCATCCTGGGAGTACCGAAATTTATTGTGATCTTCGACATACATTTTGGTGGAGCAATATGAAGAGAGAGATAGCGGGGTTTATCTTAAGGTGTCTAACTTGTCAACAAGTCAAGGCGGAGCATCAAGTACCAAAAGGTCCATTGCAACCACTTGAAATTCCAGAATGGAAGTGGGAACACATTACCATGGATTTCAATTCATCGGTCTTCCCAAGGTTTCTCAAGGCATAGATGCGATTTGGGTCATTGTTGATAGATTGACCAAGTCTGCTCATTTTTTATCGATACGAGAAACTTTTATACTTGAACGTCTTGCTAGTACGTACATAAACGAGATCGTAAGATTGCATGGTATGCCAGTATCCATAGTTTCTGATCAAGACCCAAGATTCACTTCAAGATTTTGGGTTAGTTTGCAAAAAGCTATGGGCACGGATTTACGATTTAGTTCGGCATATCATCCTCAAACGGATGGGCAGTCAAAAAGGACTATTCAAACTCTTGAAGATTTATTAAGACTCTTTGTCCTTGACTTCAAGGGAAGTTGGGAAAAGTTCTTACCATTGATAGAGTTTTCCTACAACAATAGTTATCAAGGAAGTATTGGCATGGCTCCATTTGAGGCGTTGTATGGAAGAAAGTGTCGTTCTCCAGTATGCTGGGATGAGGTGGGTGAAGTAACGTTGTTGGGACCAGATTTGGTACGTATGACTACAGAAAAGATTCAAATGATCCGACAACGTATAAAAACCTCACAAGATTGACAAAAGAGTTATGCTGATCTTCATCGAAAAGACGTGGAATTCAATATTGGAGATTATGTGTTGTTACGTGTTGCTCTATGGAAAGGAGTTACAAGATTTGGAAAGAGAGGAAAACTCAATCCTCGATTCATTAGCCCATTTTTAATCTTCGATCGAGTAGGAACTGTGGCCTATAGACCCGCCTTACCGCCAAGTATGTCTCATGTTCATAACGTTTTTCACATATCTATGTTACGTAAATATGTGAAAGACCCGAACCATATTATTGAATTAGAACCAGATGAGATAGAGGAAGATTTAACGTATGAAGAGTTACCTATTAAAATCTTGGATAAGAAGGATCATATTCTACGCTCTAAAGTTATACCTCAAGTCAAAGTTTTGTGGAGAAACCACGATGTGGAGGAAATGATCTGGGAGTTAGAATCTGAGATGAAATCAAGGTATCCTCACCTCTTCGATATACCAGGTATGCACCCTAATTCTGAGGATGAAATTTCATAAGAAGGGGAGGTTGTAAGACCCCGACTTTTATGAATAAAGAATAATTTTCTCGAAATATATTTTTGAATATTATGGTGTGGATTTGATATAATGTTATAGTTGTGGGTAATATTTACAAATTTTGCAAAGTAAGCAAGTGGTTATATAATATTCGATTGGTGGGGAATATTCATTTTAACAGGGGAATATTCAGATGATTTAACACAATTATTAGTGGACCCCATTAACGAAAGTATTGTCGTAGTTAGAAAACGACAGAATTATCTTTTTATAAAAATAACGGCGGAAGTTTTATCGTTAAACTGTTGAACTACCCGGTAGTAAAAGTATAGTAATACACGTGGTTGCATAGTAGCACACGATATTGATTATTGATGCTTACGTGAGAAGTCACTCTGTTATACTCAATTATTGCTACATAGAATCACGCATCATATCTCTCATATTATTGATTCGATTATTATCACAGTATCATCTGCATAATATGTTATATTATTAAATCAATACTTGAGACGACAAAGTTATTCATATTATTAAATTGCAATATTTATAATGTCTAGAAGTTCTGTCAAGGAGAGGTTTGGTCATCTAATCAATTACGCTAATAAGGAGAAATCCTTATCTAAAGCCCCTCTTTCTTGGGAACGACCTGGTTATTAAATATTATGAGTTATAATATTAATGATGAATAAGTTCGTGTTGATTAAAAATGAAATTGATAGTTCCATTGTGTATGAATTATTAGTGTTAGTGGAAATTGACATTTATTTCGATAATAATTGATGTCTGGAAGTTATACTGACCAGTCGGGTAATTAACCGGATAAATGAGCAATTAATTGCTTTTAATTCACATGATTATAACTATTTGTTCACATGTGTGTACTATTGATTCACATTCTTGTACTATTAGGGGAGTTGGTGCAAGATTGATAATACTTGCATGACTAAGTTAAAAATGGAGGTACTATACTGTAATTCATATTTTCACATGATTATAACTATTGATTCACATGATTGAACTATTGATTCACATGATTGACTATTAGGGGAGGTGGTGAAAGTTTGATAATACTTGCAAGACTAAATTAAAAATGAAAGAAAAGTTGAAGGTATTGTACTATAATATTTCGAGCCCCAAAACGTGCAATTATCGAAACTATATTTTCCTATAAATAGAAGCTCATGCTTCCTTCATTTCTCACCAATTCACTAAAGCTATAGAACAATTATTATAGAGAAATTATAGAGAGAAAGAAGAGAAGTCTGCTACCTCTACTCCAAAGATCCGCTTTTTTCTAAGGTAAGGGTATTATTTCTTTCATATTCATGAAGAGAGCTACATTATTCTATTCTTTATTATTATGTTGGAATAACTTTGTCATGCCAAGTAATCGCATACATGGTGAAATTCTTCGTTATTCCATTCTTTATTATTCGATGGAATAACTCATACATATGTGAAGTACCCCATACACGGGTGAAATTCTTTTGTTATTCCATTCTTTATTATTCTGTTGGAATATCCTCGTGTCTGATTCATTACGCTAGACCTGGTTCCATTATTTATTATTCTGTTGGAATAACCTGTCTGTGCGGTCTATCGCATGTGATGAGTGAGTTTTATACCCATAATTGAGTGCGTTTGAAATTAATCTTTTGGATGTGTTTATGTGTTTGTGTCTATTTATGCATGTTTTACATTGTTTTATAGGAATTGTTACAAAAGTTACTTGGATCGACGTTTGGGGTTGCTAGATTCGCGTTTTCGGCTTGCCATTTACACAACAGTCAGTTCAGAGCCAATTTGAGTATTGCTTCAGACCTTATTTCGAAAACTCAAAGAACTAAAGTTGTAGATCTACGTCTCCTCTTTCTAGAACATCTTAAATCATCAAAATCTGAGTTCGGACGAAGAAGTTATGACCATTTTCCCAAAGGACGTCGGAGCAGAAAATTTCCAAAAATGTTCCAGCGCCGAGGTGCCCATTTTAAGCCTATGCTCAACCTTTGGGGCGCCTGGGGGAGCAGCGATGTTGAAGACTGCGTGCCCAAATCTTTGGGATATTTGAGGAAGAGTTTGGTCAAGCTTGGACGCGTTTTGGGACTAATTTTGACACCTTTTTGACTCCAAATTGGATTGGGTTTGTTCCTAAGCTAAAAATTGGACTTGTAACCTATAAATACATTATGTAAGGCATAAAATAAAGGGAGATTACATAGATTAGACTAGATAAAACACTCCATTAGATTAGAATATAAACCCTAGTTCTTAATTAGCCATTGGAGATTGAAGCAAATTGAAGAACATTGAAGATCGAGAAGCAAGAAGCAAGAGGGCATCATTTCTTGACAACAGATTCTATTCTCTTCTCTTATCATACTTTTATCTTTTAATGTCTATTCAGTTGTGGATTCTTGGTTTTAATTCATTAATTATGAACTAACTCTTTTATTAAGATTTCAATTGAACCTTTTATGTCTATAAATTAGTTATTCAATGTATTCCAATTATTTGTGTCAAATTGAATTGTTTATCTTGTCTTGAGCCTATTGATTAATTATCTGATCAGTAATTACCTTGTTACTCTAGAAGGAATTGAAAGAGGAATTCTAGGGTTAGAACTGGGTATGATAACATGTGACTTAGTTATTTGCACGGCGGATAATTAGGTTCGTGAATTGAATGGAAATATCTTTTCACCGCATGTAACACATAAGGAATTGGAATTGAAGGAGTTTAATTCAATTATTTTGCATAGGAATATAACAAGATTAATCTGGATTAAATAGAAGTCAATTGATCACTTGGAAAAGGACTTTTGACATTTGAGAATTCCTGTTAACAATTCAGTAGGCATAATAATTGGGATAATTGGATAATTGATTTATAGTTCATAATTTAGGATATTGAAGTCTTAATCTTTATTTATCTGAATTCATTCGCTGAGTCTTAATCTTTATTTATTTGAGTCTTAATCTTTATTTATTTGAATTAATTGTCTTAATCACAATTTGCGATTGTTTAAATAAAATTAATTTGGTTAAGAGTTAGTAATTGGTAATTTTTATTAAATAATTCCTCGTGGGAACGATACTTTTCTTATCACTTTATTACTTATTGACCGTGTATACTTGCACGTATTCATTGATTGTGAAATCGACCAACAAGTTTTTGGCGCCATTCTTTCTTGAATTAATTTAATAATTATTTACCAATATTAATTTCAATCAAATTAGTCTTAATTTAAACATTTTATTTTTATTTTAATTCTCTTCCTATATTTCTCTCTTTTTTTAGGTACCATGGATGACTTTATGTCAATGGCCATACACGAACATGACTCGACCAAGGGAAACAGGGATTGATGGACTTAATACATTTTTTGTAGAGCCAATACAAATTGAGGCAAATTCGAAGACGTTGGAGGTTATCGCAGCCCAACAGAGTCGAAGGATGGCAAAAATGACTTAGTTAAGGGGAGCAGAGATTGATAGACTCGCGACACTTTCGGCATTGTCAGCACAGATTGAGACACTTTCGAGGAGGTTAGACGCTTTTGAAGCACAACGTCGTGAAAGTGTGGCGATTACTTGTGATTATTGTCTTTGAAATCATATGAGTCATCAATGCACCATCGGTTTTGAGTAGATGCAGATATGGTGGTGATTACCCCAATAATTATGTCTATCCCAACAACTATCATCGAGTTTGGGGTATCACCCGGATTTTCATGGAGTAACAATCAAGCTCAAGCACCTGAGACAACAAAACACATTCGGATTTCAAAATCGGACTCAACAACAACCGGAGAAGAAATTAGGTTGGGAGGAAGCCTTGGAAAAATTCATTAGAGACTCTTGACAAAAGAGAACGAGGAACAAGACAAGCTATTGAATTAAGTAGATATGAATGTGAAAAGCCAAGGTGCGTCGATAAAGAATCTGGAAAATCAATTGGGGCAGATAGCACATGCATTAAACAACAGTTCACATGGAACACTCCCTAGTGATACAGAGATAAATCCGGGCAGAGATGAGCATTGCAAAGCTGTGATTTTACGCAGTGGAAAGGATTTGTAAGAGACTCTCAAGGACACTGAAAAAAGGGACAACGCAACAAAGGAAAAAGAGGAAATTGTGGAAACCGAAAAACGTCAAGATAAGCCACAAGATGTTGAAAAAGAGGAAACAACTGGGAACCAAAAAAGGAGATCGACGAAGATTTAACTCTAAGATTTAACGAAGATGAGCCAATTTCATTAGTATCCCATGTGCCTCCTCCACCAAAGTTCAAGAATTCGGACAGTTTTACAAAACCATGCCCAATTAAGCGATCATGTAAATCGGCAAAAAGCTCTTTGTGACATAAGAGCTAGTATAGTTTTGGAGTCATGGTGGGATGAAAAGGAGAAGATAGAGGAAGATCCCATTATGTTTATTAAGCTTCAATGCCCCAATCTGATCATAGACATAATGGAGAAAACACCTAGTTGTTGGACGTTCTTAATAGGGAACCTATCTACAAAGAGGATGCTAGGTGACTTTAATTCAAGGGCTTTTGCTAATGGGAACCTCCCAAAAGAGACATTACTACTGATGGATGGAGGATTCCTCAATTTTCGAAGGGGAATTGGATAGAGAATTGAAGAAGTCAGGCTGAGACTATAAAACAAACGCTTATTGGGAGACAACCCAAGTTTAATTTTTATTTAGTTTTATATTAGTAGTTTTAAATTTGCATTTATTTAGGATTTAATAAAATTGCATCTATCATGGTCTACAGGTTATTCAAGTCAAATTCAAGTGAGATGCCCAATTTGTTCCATGTGCTTAGCATATTCTCCAAACTTAGTGGACAAGGAGGAAGATTGTTATATTTTCAGGGAAGTCCTCTGCTCTACTTTTTTCTATTTCAGCCATTGAGGACAATGTCTAGTTTAAGTTTGGGGGCACTTTAGTGTCATATTGCATATAGTTAGTTATCTGCATGGTAGTTCGTTTTTTTTATGTGTTAACATTGTATTTTTTTAGGTTGCATATAATACATGGTAGTTATTTGCATATTCATATATGTGTTGCATTATTATGTGTTCATGTAGTATAATTGCATTTTTTTATTTTTATTTTTTTGCATAAATCTGTGTGATAGGTTGGTGTGGTCTTAGCTCGGCCTATGATAAGATTGGTTTTGCATGTTAACTTGAACAGTGTTGATAATTGATGATGAGTTCTAATTTTAATCATGATAATAATCTGAGCCTGTCTTAAACTTATGTAACCGGTTAGCACTTAAAGTTTAACTGTTTTAATCCACTTGGTTCAAGGGTTTCATAATTTGTTTCTGAGGGAAAATCTTGGTTAAAATTTAAGGAAATTAGTGATCTGGCGGTAAAGGTTGGAATGACATAAAAGCTTGAGTTTGGGGGAATCTATGGGATATATATATTACAAAAAAAAAAAAAAAAAAAAAAGAAATGATGAAAAAAAAAAAGAATAAAAATCCGAAAAAAAAAAAAAAGAATAAACACCGTGGCATACTTGTCTAGTTTTGTGGCCTTTGTTACTTGAGTAAGTAAGTAAGCGGGGGATTGTCTTTACACCTAGCGCCTAAGGTCTTAATGGCTTGGGAGTCGTTGGTCGAAAAGCTCGTTAAGGTAGCACCTGAAAAAAGCTAAGGGAATAAGACATTGCACAACCATGAGAAAAAAAAATATGAATAAAATACGAGAAAGAGCAAAAATGCCCTCGTGGTTGAATAAAAGTATAAATAAATCTTGTATTTACCCTAAGACTTGGTAATTGCTTAGTTTTAACCGGAGTTGTCATGTTCACAAAAGTAATTGAATTGGAACTGAAATTTTCCTTCTATGAAGTTTGTTTTGTGATTATCTTGAACTGTGGTTGGTTAGAATGGTTAACAAGCACACACACACAACATGGGTGATGACTGGTTTGGATTGACTAATTGGTTAGAGTTATGGATTTTGACTTGATTGGATATATTGTTTGAGTATCAATGGTATCTTTGAGGCCTATTGCTATATATCATACTGATTTATTACTAGGTTCGTAGGTATATTAGGAAGTAGATCATGCATATGCATTCATGTAGTTGAGTTCGATTGTTTATTTTTAGTTCTTTTGTGTTTTTGCTTGAGGACAAACAAAGGTTTAAATTTGGGGGTATTTGATGAGTGAGTTTTATACCCATAATTGAGTGCGTTTGAGCTTAATCTTTTGGATGTTTTTATGTGTTTGTGTCTATTTATGCATGTTTTACATTTTTTTTGTAGGAATTGGGACAAAAGTTACTTGGATCGACGTTTGGGGTTGTTAGATTCGCGTTTTTGGCTTGCCGTTTACACAATAGTCACTTTAGAGCCAATTTGAGTATTGTTACGGACCTTATTTTGAAAAACTCAAAGAATGAAATTTGTAGATCTACGTCTCCTCTTTCCGGAACATCTTGAATCATCAAAATCTGAGTTCGGACGAAGAAGTTATGGCCATTTTCCCAAAGGACGTCGGAGTAGAAAATTTCCAAAAATTTTCCAGCGCCGGGGCACCCATTTTAAGCCTATACTCGTAGCAGGGCAATGGGGAGCAGATGTTCTTGTAGTAGTGCCCGTCTTTGGGAGCAATCGGGGAAGAGTTTGGTCAAGCTTGGACGCGTTTTGGGGCAAATTTTGACACCTTTTTGACTCCAAATTGGATTGGGTTTGTTCCTAAGCTAAAAATTGAATTTTTAACCTATAAATACATTATGTAAGGCATAAAATAAAGGGAGATTACATAGATTAGACTAGATAAAACACTCCATTAGATTAGAATATAAACCCTAGTTCTTAATTAGCCATTGGAGATTGAAGCAAATTGAAGAACAACGAAGATCGAGAGCGAAGCGAAGCAAGGGGGCATCGATTTGCTTGACAATGATTCTATTCTCTTCTCTTATCATAATTTTATCTTTTAATGTCTATTTGGTTGTGGTTTCTTGGTTTTAATTCATTAATTATGAACTAACTCTTTTATTAAGATTTTAATTGAACCTTTTATGTCTATAAATTAGTTATTCAATGTATTCTAATTATTTGTGTCAAATTGAATTATTTATCTTGTCTTGAGCCTATTGATTAATTATCTGATCAGTAATTACCTTGTTACTTTAGAAGGAATTGAAATAGGAATTCTAGGGTTAGAACTGGGCATGATAACATGTGACTTAGTTATTTGCACGGCGGATAATTAGGTTTGTGAATTGAATGGAAATATCTGTTCACCGCATGTAACACATAAGGAATTGGAATTGAAGGAGTTTAATTCAATTATTTTCAATAGGAATATAGCAAGATTAATCTGGATTAAATAGAAGTCAATTGATCACTTGGAAAAGGACTTTTGACATTTGAGAATTCCTGTTAACAATTCAGTAGGCATAATAATTGGGATAATTGGATAATTGATTTATAGTTCATAATTTGGGATATTGAAGTCTTAATCTTTATTTATCTGAATTCATTCGTCGATTCTTAATCTTTATTTATTTAAATTAATTAATCTTTAATCACAATTTAATTTGTTTAAATAAAATTGATTTTGTTTAAATTAAAATTGTAATTTTATTAAATAATTCCTCGTGGTTGAATATCCCTGTCTTTGTGGATTACGCGTTAATTCGGTTTCATTCTTTATTATTATTCCGTTGAATAACTTCGTCACATGTGGATTATCATACGTAGTGAATGATCCTTCGTATTCATTCCTTATTAAATTGTGGAAATGATCTCGCATCACGTGATTATTGCATGGCGGTGAAAATCCATTTGCGCTTTCATATATTCTATGATACTCATTTGGTTAAAGTTTTGGCTTCTATACTCCATGAAATTAGTAGAATATCCTCGGATATTTGTGCTTCATCCAAAGATCTTTTCATGAAAATATTCTTACGAGCATTCTTGAATTTTACTCCACAAAGCAATTATTGTTGACAATTTATATCGTAATTGATTTCAAGATAAATTAACTTATAAATCTTTAAAATTTATTCTTGAACTTGTTTTATTGAATTATTATGTCATTGTCATCATCCTCATGCTTATATTGTGATGAAAGTCATCTTTGGCTTACGTGCATAGATGGACTTGGTATGATTATGACCAAGGATTATTCGTATAATCATCACCGTAATGTTATAAATGATGTGGTAAAAGTCCTCGGTGAGCACCTAGTGTGCATTGATGGGCGGATTTTTTTGGTATGATTATGACCGAGATTATTCGATGATTTACCATTGATGATTTAAGGAATATCCTTGGCCCGTAGAAGTGCGAGGGATGACTCGATGATGTGGTTTATTTATTAAGCTGAGTCTCAGCGATAAAAATTGATGAAAACATTTTAAATCATAGAAGATAGTAAATATCATGCCCTACTTGACTCTTCTAATAGATTACTTATTCCGCTGCAGTTAAACTTGATGTCTATTGTATTTTATCAGTTTAACATTGTTGAAGACTAATGATAATTTATTCTGCATTATCTTAGTCATAATATTTCTTACTGGGCTAGTTGAGCTCACCCTTTCTTTCACTGTTCTCTTCAGGAAATGAGAACGTAGCCGGGACTAGTCGGGGAATGGAGTGACAGTCCAGATGATAACATTAGTAGTCCTCACTATTCTGTTAAATAGTGTGACAATAAATATAATGAGGACTCTATTGAGTATGGATATTGTCCAGATGACAATATTCTTATTAAAACTCTTAGATTATATTTTGTCGTATTTTAGACGACTGTTGTATAATTAAGTTGTATTTGAATTTTGTACCATGTATTTGGCGACTCAAGATGGGTGATGTATACCTGTTTTAGGGGCGTCACAAACCAAGATTATAAAAAAAAATTTACATTCATTTTATAACCAAAACAATCAGTAATGACTTTGTTACAAATTAAAGACTAATAGATGTATGAAGGTAACCAATGTAGTTAATCGGTAACCATCTATATAAAAAAATCAGTATAAAACACAGTAATATAATGCAGTAACCATGGTAATATTACACAGTAACCAAGTCAACATTATATACTAACCAAATCCAAGTTAGACAGTAACCAACATATATTTACTTAGTATCAATAACATAAAACATATTTTTCCATGCATTTTACAACAAAAACAAACAATATAAAAAACATCAATATGTACTTAAAGATCCAACATTTACAAGAAGGTAACCAATGTATTTAATAAGTAACCATCAATATAAAAAATATTAGTAGAATATACATTTAAAGTATACAGCAAGCAAATAAACATTATACAGTAACCAAATAAATAATAAACAGTAACCAATTTATATGTACTTAGTAACCAGAATATAAAACATATTCTTACATGCATTACGAATCAAAACAATCAAGATAATCGACTTTGTGGCCAATTAAAGAGCAAAAAACTTAAGAAAGGTAACCAATATACGAGTATATAGTAACCACGGGGTAACTATATGCATATAAACTTTAAACTCAAATACCTCAGTGTACAAATCTGTAACGAATCAATCAACAATCAAAGTTGTTACATAGGCTGGTTACTGATCTTGAAGTTGCTATTGATCTTGAAGTTGCTGTTGATCTTGAAGTTGTTGTTAATCTTGAAGTTGCTGTTGATCTTGAAGTTGTTGTTGATCTTCTCCTATATTATCCGATCTCAGAGTTGCATCTCGTCTTCTCCGATATGTCGCTGCTATTTTTTTTCTGATCTCAAAGTTTCCTGTTTTCTTCATTAGCGTGAATTTAGGACCAGTTAGAAATAGGGAGTCAATGTTCCGTAACTTTAGCAACGTATTATTGTGTTGTGTTATTTTTATAATTATTTTGTGGATGTTTTATTTTTGTAAATACTATATAATTGTTGTATATTAGTGTTAAGGACCCGACTTCAAATAGGGCTATCAACTGGCCCAGGCCCAATTCGATTACAACAATTTATATGTGACCCGACAAATAAAATTTTAAAGAGTATTCGTATATATTGTGTAAATTTTAATTATGATCGTGACGTATATTTATACACAAATCTTGTTTATATATTGTGAAAATTTTAATTATGATTGTGATGTATCTTAATACACGGGATTAGATAAGATTATAAAATTAGCTAATTATATCAAATACATAAAAATATTATCAATTATACTTATCTATCCAACTCACAATAAAAAAATTGTCATAATATATATTATTTTTAATTTTAAAAAATCCTTTTAAAATGAATTAAATGAATAGTAAGTAAGTTCAATGTGAGAAAAATTTAAAAAATTGTTTGTAAAAATAATACATTCATAAAATTCTCAAAATAAACTATTTTTTTATATTATATTCTTTTATTGTAACTTGTCTCAACTTTACAACTCTCTTTCTCTCTCTCTCTATATATATATATATATATAATAACACAAAATCATTTTATATATATATATATATATATATATATATATATATAATAGCACAAAATCATTTCTCAACCCTAAAATTTAGGAATAATCCTACAACCATAAAAATTTAAGAATAGAAATTAAAATTTAGGAAAAGAAACTATTTTTTTCATCTTCTATTTGATTTCAAAAAAAAAATCATATACATTCTTACTATCATAATTATTTACTTATCACTATCTCTTATTCTCATACTTTTTTAACTTAATTAGTTTCTTTAAAATTCATATTTATGATAGTAATAATAATAATAATTACTTATATAACATTTTTTTATTAAATTATATAAGTATACTTATTTGAGTTTAAGTAAGATTTTACAATTACATAAATAAATGAATACTTGAATATATAAACAAATAAATTATTACTTTAAAGATGAATACTATCATTTATATTATATAAATAATGAACTATTATCCTAGATTTTTAACTTATTTAAATTTTCATCAATAATTAGTTATGCATTATTAGTCAAATAATATATTTATAAATAAATAAATTATTTTTATAAAAATCATCGTACACAACTAATTAGGTCTGCAAATGAATCAAACCATTCGCTTCGAGTTCAAGTTCGAGTTTGATGCCTTGCCGAGTCGAGTTCGCACATAGTTTCACATTCGATTGCTTGATCGAACATATTCGCGAACTATGTGGTTCGGTTCGTCTATGTTCGCGAATAGTTCGGGTTCGGTTCGAAAAGTTCGAGTAGTTCGATTTCTAACATGGGTTCGAGTGGTTCGATTTCTTACATGTGAAATTTATTAATTAACTTAAATGTTGGAAATATAATCAACCAATGTGGTTCATCAAAATGTTCGCGAACTTGATCACCTTCGCGAACGAGCATGTTTTCGTGAACGTTCGCGAATTGTTCATGTTCGCGAACTCGATCATGTTAGCGAAAAACTAACGATCGAACTCGCAAATGAGTGTTGGTTCGATCATGTTACTCGTACATGTTCGAGTTCGACTAATAGTGTTCAAGTTCGACAAAGTTCTTATCGATTCAGTTCATTTGTAGGCCTTCAACAATATTGGATGAGGAGTAAATTGAAAGGCTTACGTTCTTAGTTTGGGGGATTTTGAGCTCCTCTCTATCTTTATTGTAGTTGAGAGGGGGAAGGAGTCTAAATCAATGTAAATTAATAAACCATCATTGATGGACGTTGCACATGACACGTTCAATTTAACTCAACGTGTGGCGCTAGTAGAAGTAGTTTAGTCTCCTAGTAGCGAAGGAAAAGGGGACAATATTTTTTTTCGTAGTAATAGTGGGCAGGTCTCATGAGATCTATAACGCTCGTCGGAATCAAATGAAAGTCAAAGGACTATTCAATTCATTAAGGAACACCGATTTAGGTATGTACCTAAGGAACTTTCTTGATCAGAGGCCAAAAGTACACTTTGTTGGATTCAGCTAAATGTTATAATATCGAGCAGTTCGAAAGCAATCTTCCAGATCATCCAGATATTCCCTAACTAACAAGCTCTTAACAATCATATCATCTGCAAACACATTCATGGTTCGGCCTAACTACTTTTGAAATACATAATTCACCATCCTTTGATAAGTTGCACCGACATTTAGCAACCCGAAAGTTATCTTTTTGTAAGCATAGTGTAGGCATTCAAAATTTCATTTTCTTGTAAATAACCATGCAGAAGGGCAAAAACATCTTTTTACACCCCGGAGACAGCCCTAGAGGATTATAATAACAATCAAATCCCGAAGACAATCCCATGGGACATCAAATCAAACCTCGGAGACAACCCTGAAGAAAGATAAAATCAACAACAGTCAAACCTTGGAGACAACCCTGAGGGACTACCAAAAGCCACATCAACCCCGGAGACAACCCCGAGAGGGTAAAGATGAAATGTTAACAACACAACATAAATAACAGTCTTCTAGCTGCTGATAAGGTCACAAAAAGTCATCGCAGTAATCCCGAGTGCAAACTGCGTAAGACAGCTCAACGGACTGCCTACGAAGACTTAAAGATACTATTATGGTCATAGACCCATCTTCCTGAATTCGGAAAAGTTCAAGCCTTATGTCATGGCGTAACTCTCAGAAAGAGCTTTCCGAAATGGTATGGTACGCCTGCATAGAATTCTCGGATTGTAAGATATAAAGATTTTAGCAGACTGTACGTCAATCGTGGGAACAAACTTCGAGACGGCATGGCCTACCAGGCGCAGTCGCAGGTACACTTACGGCTGCTGCTGGTCTACCTGCGGCTAGCTAGGTCTATATATATATATCATAGCCCCCATCTGATTTTTATCAGATCTAAAGAGAGAAAGGAGGCTCAGGAGAGAGAAATTCGAGTCTTAGAGAGGAAGGGAGCGTTTCTTCATCTCAAATCCTGTAAATCTTTATTACAAACACTTATATACATATATAATTCAACATATCCACTTTTAACCGGTTGCAATCAAGTTTTCAAGCACAAAAAGTCATTCGTTTGCAAATCTCGTGCTAGACTGTAAGATTCCTCCAGATATGTGCTCATATCTTACTTTACTATATATATAAGTGTTATATATATATATATATCTTGCTTGATTGTGGTTAAATCTAGCTTTTTGACCGTTTATTTTGTGTAAAGAGTCAATATTTGAAGCATATTGACTAGATCTAGGCAGATCTAGCATTTAACTAGTTCCCTTTACATTTCTCGCGCTGCAACGCCACTGGCGTCGCAGCGTTACCCTCTGTGCTTTTGCTCGCGCTGCATTGCGAGTTTGTAGTGTTGAACTCCTTGGTCTGGCAGTGCAGTGCCACCTTATAAGGCATGGTTGGTGCTGCGGCGCCAAACCCTATTTCTTGAAAAAATTTTGAAGTCTTTAAATTGCTCTGAGACGCTTACTTCCTGATCTCATAACTTCTTCATTATAACTCAGAACGAGGTCGTTCTAAAGCCATTCTCTTCCTTATCTTACGTACTTCGATTACCCTTGGACAGAACTTCGTTCTGAATCCGTTAACATGCCATTCGACTGGCTTAATCTTCATTCTTTATTCGTTTTACGTTTTTAACGTTCTTCGTTCGTTTGTCCGTAATTCGGTCATCTGAACTCGGAATTCGTTTGTTCTTGAGTCTACGACTCACGCTTTCTACGTTCTCTTACATTCTTATGAAACCCCACATGCTCGGGTTCATTTACACATTTTCTAATTCTCGTTCATCTTTTACGAATTTTTCGTCATAACTTCGTTATAACTACGTTTTAATCCATTCTTTATGAACGTTTCTACCATTCCTAACCAAATAATAAGTATCTAACTTATACGAGATGGTTTTAAACTTATCCATCAACAACAATTACACTACGATGGTTTTAAATTTGTCCATCAACAAAGTTCTTCGCGTGTTCTTCGTTTTAATTGATATTTTGATTACGATTTCACTTTTTCTTGGCATTCGGTGTTATAAAACATCATTCCTTACTTATTTCACCGAATCATTCATATGATACATTCGGATCGCTCTAATTCATTACGAATTGTACACTTCTTTAAGAAATTTTTAACAAAAACTTTAAATTCTTATTTCTTCTTTTATCAATGATTTCAACTATATGAAATCATTCATAACATCATTTACTTCTTATTCTCATTAAGGTGTATTTTTGAACATAGAAACTTAAACTAAAACTAACTTAGAAGTTAGGTTTTAATACATTCCCTCTTTATTCTTCTTCCTTTAGACAATGCCGGTGATTCGCTAGCTTTTCTATTTCACGAACCCTTCGATCCGATCATTCATGCTCAATCTCTTCCTTCTTCTTCTTCTCCAAGCTCTCAAACTCTCTCTTTCTTCCAAAGTGTTGGTTGATTTTGAAAAAAAATCAACTAACACTTTCATTATATAGATTTTCAAAGCTAGGGGTAAAATAGTCATTTTGCCCCTAAATTCACTATTCACACCTCCTTACCTCCACCTCCTTACTATTCACAAAATTTCCCTTAGAAGTTTCGTGGTTCCGTCCTTCGGGTTTCGTCCGATAGTTTTAAAAACTGCGATTCTCAGAATCCAAATATTTTTGGATATTTCGTCTTTCCTTTACCGATTAACTTTTACGCATTCTTCGGATCTCTGAAAAACTAAAAAATACTTTTTCACAATAAGCGTTTTCCCCTAACGTAGCTAAACGAATGAAAAGTACATAGCAAGATTACTTTTAAATCATTTTTATTTCGTCTCCATTTTCTCAGACGCTTTTCGAGAAAAACTTTTATCGGCTTACTTAACTTTTCATGATATATTATCATCAAATCTTTTGACTGAATGTCATTTCGACATACTGAACTCTCGAAAAGGCTTAGGTTATTCAAACCCTAACCCTTAGGGTTTCGTTTGGGTGAATAGTGCATATTTCGTCTTTTTCCCCAGAAATATTTTGTTCCGGGAAAAAAATTATTTTTGTCTTAAAAATTCTTACTCGTGCAGTCTAGCTCGTAGCCAGAATCCTCCCAATTAATAATCATCCTAGGTTCTAGAACGATTAATAAACACATAGCACAGA
Organism: Panax quinquefolius; assembly: GCA_020205615.1. Classification (NCBI taxonomy): domain Eukaryota; kingdom Viridiplantae; phylum Streptophyta; class Magnoliopsida; order Apiales; family Araliaceae; genus Panax; species Panax quinquefolius. The sequence continues at coordinate 76,616,831 of CM035154.1, forward strand.
ATAGTATTAATAAAAATTCATTTTATTAATAACTAATTCTTTAAATATTAAATTCTGGATAATCCGATTTTTCGGGTTGTCACATTCTTTCTCCCTTATAACAATTCCATCCTCGAAATTTCTAAAATCACACCCATTCCTTGGTCATCACATTCACCCATTCTTCACAGAATTTCGTCCTCGAAATTTTAATCTACCTTTCTTCTCAACTTCTCTTCAAAGAAGTTCTTATCTTTCAAACATTCTCTCACCTTCATAACTTATCAAGAATTAAGAAGTAGAATGAATAACGAGGAATATAAGAATTCCTTTAAAACATTTTATACTTTTGCTGAGGGGTCAAATTGACCATGAACTCTTACTAGGTTTAATAGCATGACGCCGTAAACCTTCTTACACGGTCAGTTTATAATCACACAGAAGGTAAACTACCTCTTTCATACTTTGGCGATCAACCCATTGTATAACCCCATTTTGGAGTATGTTCACCTCAGACTTAATCATTAGATTCCGCACCAAAGTAATTTAGTTTGGCACAACTTCTTCAAAGAAAGCTCGATTTTCTTTTAATCATGACATACCATTCGTCTTAGCTAAATCAAGTAGCTTAGACCACACCAATAAATTGGATATCAACTTGAAACATTCGTCTAGTCAAATCAATTGACATCGACTACTTCTTTAAATTCCTTTCGCAATACATCAAAACATTTCACGACGTCATGATACCGTACTTTTCACAGTACATTGGGGACTTCGTCAGTTTATAACTTCGTCATTATATATCATACCATAGTGGGTTGTTGATCCTAAGATCACATCCAACACCAGGTTCAATTTCATTAACAACTCCATCCTTTTACCATCTTTGCATCAAATGCACTGATGATATAAAATTCATTTTGATATTTCAAATCAATTTCAGTGTAGCTGAAATAATTAGCATAGACATACTAAGAATAGTTCTTTTTAAAATCCGTTGGTTCCAAAAGTTGAACCAATTCTTTCCTTTTTCAATCGCACACATAAGCACGATTTTAAGAAACTTCGAAATCTAGCATAGCTAGATGACTTGGAATATCCTATTCTCCATCTTCCTTCATTGTCTTACTTGCGACAATACTTAATCTTCTCTAATACCTTCAATGCTAATTCTACTGAAAATAACTCATTTTCAGTCTAAACATCCCTATACCTTAGTACAGTCCATTAACTTACCACACATTATGAGTTCAAGAACTTTCCACAATAATATGAGTTTAAGAACTATCCCAGTGAGACCATAGGCGTCCATTAGCTGAGAAGTTCAAAAACATACCATATGATTATGAGTCACGAACCTACCATAAGTATGAGTTTCAAGAACTCGCACCTACCTTATCGTTCTCTACCTATCAAGTATATACATGAGAAAAGATTTACCTTCTTGTCATATACATATTGATTGCGTGACCAATTCCAATGATTATCACTGTAATAACTAAGTAATCACAAACCCTTTCCCATTCAAAGGTTCGTACCACTCCGCTATCACATGAGTCCTCAATTAAATTTTTACAACTTCTAACTTTCTTTTTCCTTAATATAAATTTTCTTTAATTCGTATGCTATCCTTTACAACTCATTCCGAGTTCTTCTTCCCGTACTACTTCGTAGTACCATTCATTCATAGCATTAGCTATAAATCATTCATCGTTTAACAGATCATCTGTTACTATGATTCACTATGATCACGTGGTGATCTTCTTCCTTAATCGTTTAACTCAACGATCTTCTTAACTTTCTCTCTACGATTATAGCCTTAGGTACTCATACCTAAGGTTTATAATCTATCAGCTCTGATACCACTCTGTAACGCCCCAAAATCTGGTCTATCTTCATACCCGAATTCCTTACGTCATGGTCCCATGCACTTCTTTCCAAACATACATCATTATATACTGAAATATAACAACATACATTCTCAATTCCCAGGTTCTAAAACCTTATAACCTCTTTCATTACAAATAATGATAATTACATTATTCTTTACATCTTACACAAGTGACTTTCATCTGCCACCAAGGATACATAACCGTTCAATAAACTAGTCTATAGTTTAATCTTATCATTCTACATTACAAGTCTTCACTTGATCTTCACGCACATTCATACCCTGAATGGCAATTCTTCTGGATATCGGTCAGCTTGATCTTTACGGAATCCTTAAGTTCTTCTAACATCGCACGCTGAAAATGTTTTTCATTTAAAGCAAGTGTAAGCATTCAATTGCCCCAGCAAGTCATAGCAGTTGAATAAACAACTTCAAGAATTTAAACATTCTTTTAAGACTTCAATAACCGAACAAAGGTTATGAAGCAGCTTGAATAATAGGAATAATCTCGATTCCTATCATTTTAAAACATTAGTCACATTCACTTTGAAATACTTTCATTCTTTTACCTTTCCCATACACATTCTGCCTGGCTAGAACATTAGCACATACTTAACAATAACGGATCATGTATAAATAGAACATTCTCATATTGAACAGTTCAATCACAGAACAGTTTCATCTCACAAAAACACCGAAGTGTTCAAATTGTGGCACAAGGCCTCATACGTTCTACCACCTTGTACAAATATCACACATTTGCACATAGACAGAACTTCTCAAGTTCAACATCTGAGAAGTTTTAGAAACTAGCATTCATTTAAAATATGAATGAAGTTAGAAAACTTGCCTTACGCACAGCTACAGCTTATGCTAAACTGCTTATTCCAATCCCTATAACACATAAGGAACACATACACCAATTAGTCATGTATATTTGATTCATGTATTGGTTTACTTAACTTTACTTCTTAGGGTTCGCGTTCTTTCAACCTAAGTTTACGCGATAACTTCCTTTACCGATTTACGGCTTCATGACATACGAAGATGTCTTACTCATACTTTCATCGTCTTTGATGATTTACATTCTTATTTTCTTCTTATAACTTTTCTAGGACTCAGCACACATCGCTTCTCTGCTAGTAGTCCATATGGTACTCTGAGTGGTTTCCCACAAACAACCAACAAACAAGTTCCCGTTTCGTCTACACTGCCAGCACAGTGAGTTAGATCGGTTGCCAGTTTTGTATATACCTTCGCTCTCTGAAGGAATTGTTTAGTCCAGTTCCCATATGTCAACCATCAAAGGTTACGATCGTACCACAACCTAACTTATCTCAACTTATCCAAACTATTAAACTATAATATTCGTTAAGTTAATTTCTTATTCCTTATGGCTTTTGGCAACTAAATGCCATACCCCAAGATTCATTCTTTATCGTCTAAGTCATGTAGTCTTTTGTATACTCAGAACGATCATTCAAGTTAATCATTAACTCGGATTCGTTACGTTATGCGTACTTGTCTTTAATTTAGCTTCTTCACCATTCACGGTTTAATCATTGGTCTTTATTACCCTATAGTCAAACCATACACGGGGTGTAAGTTCTGCCCGTTTAATATCTGTGTACACTAAACCTTCACGTCGGTTAAAGTGTTCAACGCTTACATTTTATTCTAACATTCTCCATCCGACCCACATTCGGCTTCCATTAATCTTCTTACCGTTTGCTACGACTTTCTTAATATCATTCATTATTCTTCCTTAATGTCAAAGCCATATAGTTCGTTGTATGCTAAGACCGACCATTCAACGCAACTGCGTTACATTCACAACGTCTATACGCTATACACTTAACTCTCATTACCACAACATAACATCGAAATGTTATTCATTACCCTTGTCACTCAACATCTAAGGAATCACAACCATATCAATCCCCCACGTTTGTTTATCGCGACTACGGTCCCCGTATATTGGTTCCGTAACCTGCGTTTACATTCTTTATCTTTTAATCTCGTTTAATCTTTTCGTTTAACCTTTACTAAAGGTTTAAAACACTTGATTAAGTGTTACATTCGATGAACTATATGTTCATTAGCTTTCGGTACACTTCCCACAGGATTTGAGCAGTTAAAGCTCATTCTTTGGGCTTTTCGCTACTCTGCCGTGCCTATTTGCATTCTACCTTTTACATTTCTCGCGACTTGGCGTCCTTTGGCGTCATAACGTCATCCTCTGTGCTTTTTTGCCACGCTGCAACGGCGTGAGTTTGCGATCAAAGAACTCCCTGATGCGGCTGGCTGCGGCTGAAGCCCTATTTCTTGAAAAAATTTCTAAGTCTTTAAATTGCTCTAAGACGCTTACTTCCCGATCTCATAACTTCTTCATTATAACTCGGAACGAGGTCATTCCAAAGCCATTCTATTCCTTATCTTACGTACTTCGATTACCCTCGGACAGAACTTTGTTCTAAATCTGTTAATATGCCATTCTATTGGCTTAATTTTTGTCCTTCATTCGTTTTACGTTTTTAACGTTCTTTGTTTGTTCGTCCGTAATTCGGTCATTCGAACTTGAAATTCATTCGTTCTTGAGTCTACGACTCATGTTTCCTATGTTCTCTTACATTCTTATAAAACCCCACACTCTCGGGTTTATTTACATACTTTTTAATTCTCGTTCATCTTTTACGAATTTTTGCCATAACTTCGTTATAGCTACGTTTTAATCCATTCTTCATGAACGTTTCTACCATTCCTAACTAAGCAATAATTATCTAACTTATATGCGATGGTTTTAAACTTGTCCATCAACAACAATTACACTACGATGGTTTTAAATTTGTCCATCAACAACGTTCTTCGCGTGTTCTTCGTTTTTAATTGATATTTTGATTACGATTTCACTTTTTCTTGGCATTCGGTGTTATAAAACACCATTCCTTACTAATTTCACCAAATCGTTCATATGATACATTCGGATCGCTCTAATTCATTACGAATCGTACACTTCCTTAAGAAATTTTTAACAAAAACTTCAAATTCTTATTTCTTCTTTTATCAATGATTTCAACCATATGAAATCATTCCTAACATCATTTACTTCTTATTCTCATTAAGCTATGTTTTTGAACATAGAAATTTAAAGAAAAACTAACTTAGAAGTTAGGTTTTAATACATTCTCTCTTTATTCTTCCTTTTTTAGACAAAGCCGGCAATTCGCTAGCTTTTTTATTCCACGAACCCTTCAATCCGATCATTCATTCTCAATCTCTTCCTTCTTCTTCTTCTCCAAGCTCTCAAACTCTCTCTTTCTTCCAAAGTGTTGGTTGATTTTGAAAAAAATCAACTAACACTTTCATTATATAGATTTTCAAAGCTAGGGGCAAAATAGTCATTTCGCCCCTAGATTCACTATTCACACCTCCTTACTTCCACCTCCTTACTATTCACAAAACTTCCCTTGGAACTTTCGTGGTTCCATCCGACAGTTTTAAAAACTGTGAATCTAGGAATCCAAATATTTTTGGATATTTCGTCTTTCCTTTACCGATTGACTTTTACGCATTCTTCGGATATTCGAAAAACTGAAAAACACTTTTCCACAATAAGCGTTTTCCTTCACGTTTTCCCCTAACGTAGCTAAATGAATAAAAAGTACAGAGCAATACTTTTCGTCGTTTTTATTTCGTCTAATTTCTTCACGTTTTTTGAGAAAAAATTTTATCGGCTTACTTAACTTTTCATAATATATTATCGTCAAATCTTTCGATGGAATATCATTTCGACATACCGAACTCTCGAAAAGGCTTAGGTTATTCAAACCCTAACCCTTAGGGTTTCGTCGGGTGAATAGTACCTATTTCGTCTTTTTACCCAGAAATATTTTATTCCCGGAAAATTTTTATTTTTGTCTTGAAAATTCTTACTCATTCAGTCTAGCTCGTAGCCAGAATCCTCCTGATTAATAATCATCCTAGGTTCTAGAACGATTAATAAACACATAACACATAATAGTATTAATAAAAATTCATTTTATTAATAACTAATTTTTTAAATCTTAAATTCTGGACAATCCGATTTTCCGGGTTGTCACAGGCACAACACTACTTTTTAAGCATGTAAGCACCTTTTCAAACCAAAAATCACACACACACACACACACACACTTCACATGTTTAGGGAATGAAAAAGCCGTGGTAATTGTGTTTCACGAAAGTCGGAGGGTGCCTAACACTTTCCCCTCACTTAATCAAGCTCTCGAACTCTATGAATCTCAGGTTCTAGACCAATTAAACGGAGTCACATATTGGGCCATATTGTGAAAACCTTTCTAAAATCCGGTTTGGTTGGTGCAAACATTTAAACTCATAATAACTAGCGGCTCTGTCTAATTCGGCCCAATCATTAAAATCTGTTTTTTCAAAATTATCGACATATATGTCGGTCCTTTTCTAAAACACCCTATAAATAAATAAAATAACATAACAAAAGACAATGGGTAAAAACACATAGGAAAAGCAAAAATTTTAGGCGTCGACAGGTGGCGACTCTGCTGGGGACAGTAGAGGGCTTAATCGGCATTTCAATCTTTTCAATTCCCTGTTATATGTATGTGTGTGAATGCTTTCTTTATAATGTATGCTTTTAAATGAATTCTTCTTTACAATGCTTTATATTAGTGCTTCGCACAATGTCATCATATTGCATGAGGTGAGGCGCGATGAATGTATGTAAATATATGTTGTGTGATTCTTCCACCAGGAGACAAACTCGTCGGTGGCTGATTACTGGACTCAAGAGGAGCATAATCTAGTAAGGCTCAAGAAATGCACCACTCAGATCTGCTCCAATTGAAAGATTAGACTCATTCCCATCTAGTAGATTGCGATGATCTGGTAACCTTCATGCCAAAAATCCCGTGAGAGTAAACCTAAGATAGGTCAGCCTCTGATAAACCAAATGCGAAAGGAAGTCTCTTCATATCTTTTATATTTTAATTCAAATGTCAAATTCTAATTCTTGTCAAATATCAAATGTCATACCAGTTATTTTATCATGTCATCAAAACAACTAACCCTGGGTTTTGCAGGAAGCGAAAAAAAATCAAAAAATAAATAAATCAGAAACTCAATCAAGTTTTGTCAGCTTGGGCCTGAACTACGAAAGATCTGATCTCCCTCCAGCCACGGGAGTACGTAGGTAGCCATCTATGGTACGATCTAACCCTCAAAAGAAACATCTAAACCTAAACACCAATCCCAAGACACCAATGTCAGCTCAATGTCATTCCATCAAATCCGGCACAAGTCCCAGAAAGGAAGAGACAATGATAAATTAAGACAACCAGTCACAGGGATGAAATAGCAATCATCCTAAGACGCAACCATTCAATAAGTCATCACTACTGAAGTGAAAGAAGACTTGATCTCCTTTGACCTATAGAAGTACATAGACGAACATCGTGGCAAAGTCTATCTTATACTCAACCACCTGTTCCCCAAGATAAGGCCCACAAATCAAACCTTACAGATCAAACTAACCTGGTTGAATACATCACATCACAAACCTAGCTGAGCTCTTAGGTCCAAATTCAGTGGAGTCCGAAGGCCTCTCAACATCAATCATCAAAATTGAAACATAATCATTAGCGAGAACAGATATAATCCAAGGCGATCACAACATATATTGACTCAACAATGTAAGATGGCACCTTCGGTCACAAGTTTTTATCAAATCAGAAGAAAATCATCAAAGTTAAGTGCACCTACAAGTCTGAAACAAGGATTGGGGCACCTCGAATGTCAAAGCTCTGTTTATCTGTTCACCATGGGGTTAGGAGGTAAAAGACTTTTGGAATCTCGGCATCTTATCAGCCCATCTGTCAAACATACAACAAAGCAATTACCCTAGATGACAAGCAAGATTGAGGGCAATTTTAGAATTGGTGACAACCCAATATTGAGACCCTTACAACAAACAAAATTGGGTCAATGTCAAAGATCACGACAACTCAACACTAGGGCATTTATCTGCCATCCTAAAAAAGAAAATGCATCAGTCAACTCTATCAGCATCGGAGTTTCTCTCATATTATTTCACTAGCAATTCGGTACAATCATTTTTATTTTTTCCAATCATAATTTTCTTAGAATACAACGATCCACATATGAGGTACAACTCTTTCAACTCTTTATCTATTTTCTGTCTCCATACATTAGCGATAATAGACATATTAAGTATAGATAAATCTTGCATTAGAATCTTAGAAAAAGGTTTTAAAAGAGAAGATTTTGTTTAACGTGTTATGAATGGATGAATTCCAATAAGCGTTCGTGGAGCAAAAAATCACGGGAATGATTAGAGAATTAAGATTATTCAACCTTTTGATTAGGCATGACATCCTAGTTTAAAGCACTTTTTGGAGCAAACTTAACATCATATGCATGTCTGCACTTTGCGGTTGCCCTGACTCTTAGTTGTGGGGTATAAAACTATGGCGGTAGTGATGACAATTAATGAAAAGATAAAAGATAAGTAGCCAGCCTAATGTCTCGAATTGTGGCCTTGGTTACTCAAGTTATTAAGCCTGGGGGTGTCTTTACACCTGGTGCTTTAAAGCCATCTGGTTTAGGAGTCATCGGCCCAACGCTCGCTATCTGGGTAACTTAGCGCCTAAGAAAATGAGCATAACAAGGGGAAAAAAAGATGAGACCTTAGCAGATCCGAATCGTGGTCTAGGTTACTCGAGTAATTAAGCCTGAAGGGTGTCTTTAAACTTGGTGCCTTAAAGCCATCTGGTTTGAGAGTCACCAAACCAACGCTTGCTACATGGGTAATTTAAGCCTAAGAAAACAAATCTTGCACAAGCTCAAGCAAGAAGCAAATAGAGTAGAGTACTTGACTTGTCTCGAAGTGTGGCCTTTGTTACTCGAGCAAGTAAACTCGAAGGGGTATCTTTACACTTAGTGCCCTAAAGTCATTTGGTTTGGGAGTCATTGGTCCAAAACTTGTTAAATGGGTAACCCTGAGTAGCCTAAGAAAACGAGAAAAGTTAAGCGAGAAAAAGAAAAAGAAAAATTTGGAATCCAAAAAAATTTGCAAGATGGAAATGAGATCATTTACAGTCACAGAAAAGAAACTCGTACTAAGGGTTGCTTCAATTATAGTGCATGTGACATATGATGTTAATACTGTGAAAAGCATTGTCTAAAGCAAAGAAGAAGTTTATTCAGGGAGATATGTCCTTCGAATTTGATCTTACTCATGAACAATGACCATGGATGCTTAAAAGTTTTATTGCAATTTCATGACTTGTTAAATAAAAATTTCGGTAAAATGGAAATATAAAAAATAATTAAATCTTGAAGATAGCAACACACAAATTGCTTAGAAAGATTCATTTTTCGTATTCAATTTCAAGATCTTTAGCGATAAGATAAAAAACTTAGTGAATGTAAACATTCAATTTCATAAACTTTAACTTCATATGCCTCATTGCCAAGATTATACTAATCCCGACAGCCCAAGCAGTCAAGTTTTTGCAACATTTTATTATTCGTCTGATGTGAAGGATATTGCTCACTCTGGACGTGGTCAACAAAAAAAGTTTCTTATATGAATCCCTGATAACAGCATGCGAAAGGGCTGGGGCATTTTGCAAATTCAATGAAATGGAAGGAGTTTAAGGCGGGATCAAGCTTCCCATCAAAAGAAATGAGCGAACTTCTAAAAGAAATTACAACGACATAAGATTACAACGATAAAAGAAGGGAAAAATTCCCAAAGGAACCCTTAACTCAAAAATAGGCGCCTAACAAGTAACAAAAGGTCTAGCCAATAAAATCTACATCACCAAACTTGTCAACCTATTCTAAGTCCTCATAAGGAGAGGCATATGCACCGAAGTTCAAAGCTTGGCAGTGAAAGAATGGCCCGCATCCCCACGAGCAGCGTCATGGTGCAATAGAAAAGAAAGCCTCGAAACTCCAAGAATGCACAAGGGCCTGATACTCTGGATAAAGAGTCATTTACAAGGAATGGATCTTTGAACCCGGTTCCCCTCGGTTTGTAAATCCAGAACTCACGCATTACATTCAAATCAAGGTTCAACCATTGCCAAAAATGGAAGAAGAAGCAATTCAATATAAAAATCCCCAGTACCTCGTTCGTATGTAGATGAATTGATGGATGATGGCTCAAATCACCCAAAAGGTCAGAAACAGTCACATGTATACCGGGAAGATCTTGGCGCGAGATAGTGGAAGAAAGAGCTAGATCCGCAATAGGAACATCCCCTTCCTCATTTGGAACCCATGTCCTATCTACTCTGATAAGATGAATCACAAACTCTGTCAACCGACGCACATGACGGGTCGAGCATGGAAAGGGAATGTCCGAAGCTATCCTACTAACCCCGAAGAAGCCCTACGTGAGGTAAATCTTCTAAGCCTATCAAAATTCATGCTTGAAAAGAAACTCCAAATCGCCTCAAAAAGGGTGAGGTATGTTTCTACATCTAGTCAATTCAATTAACATTTGCATCAACTTATGACAAAAGACTCCTAAGGCTAAAATTAGAATATCCCATCATGCATGGTTTCTACTTGAAAACCAACACTATTTCAGCATGCATCCCCAATAGATTTAAATATGGAGGTTCATTAAAAAGCCTTACCTCACAATTTTTTTTTTTTTGCCAGAGTCTCCCCTATAAAAGGGACTATCCACATGCACATAAGTATGACCATGTGGCCTTTCATAGGCACACCATCACAACCTAAGAACAATATATAAATGTTAACATTAAATCCAACCCACAATGGTAGCCAAATTATCCACAACAATTAAAAGTATATAGTCATGACAACATCATGCTCATTTATCCTAAAATAGGATGGTTAACTAGCTAAAATGAGTTGAAAATTATCTTTGAAAAAATGAAATTCACATCAAAATGTTCAACATGATAAAATACAAAAATTTACTAAGCCGTTCATTTTTATTAAGTCATCTATGCATACATATTTGATACATTGCATGTAAACTTATTAAACATGAAATCTAGCAATCTAACGGTCAAAACGCGAAAGAAAAGTGTGACGCCCCCAAAATAGGTTCAATCCACCCAACCCATTCTGAGTCGCCAAATACATGGTACAGAAAACAACTACAACTTTATTAATACAATTGTCGTGCAAAATACGACAGCACAAATACTGTGAGTTTAAATACAAATATTATCTTCTAGACAATATCCACACTTAAATAAGTCCTCATTACACTTATTGATACACTATTTAACAAAATAGTGAGGACTACTATAACAACTACCTTGGACCATCACTCTATACCCCGGCTAGTTCCTGCTAAATTCTCACCTCCTGAGAAGAAAAATGGAACAAAAAGGAAAAGGGTGAGCTCAACTAGCCCAGTAAAGAATATTATGACTAAGATAATATACAACAAATTATCCTTCGTCTTCAACAGGGAAAAATATGATAGAATATAATAGACAACAAATTTTAGATCAACAACTGCAGCGGAAACAACAATTCATTAGAAGAGTTAAGTAGAGAATGAAATCTACTATCATCTATGAATTTAAAAGTCCATCATCAATATTTTATCCTTGTAACATCAATCAATATACATCTTGAATCAAATATTCAACTTTGTACTACGGGCCAAAGATATTCATTTGTATCACCAGTTGGTCATATTCATCTCAACAACTGTTCATCTTTGCACTACGGGCCAAAGATATTCATTAGGTAATCATACATCTTTGTACTACAGGCCAAAGCTGTAAGACCCCAACTTTTATGAATAAAGAATAATTTTCTCGAAATATATTTTTGAATATTATGGTGTGGATTTGATATAATGTTATAGTTGTGGGTAATATTTACAAATTTTGCAAAGTAAGCAAGTGGTTATATAATATTCGATTGGTCGGGGAATATTTGTTTTAACAGGGGAATATTTGTACGATGGCACAATCATTCATCAGACCCCACAACTAAGTATTGTCGTAGTTAGAAAATGATAGAATTATCTTTTATAAAAATAACGGCGGAAGTTTTACCATTAAACCTGTTGAACTACCCAGTAGTAAAAGTACAAGAATACGCTGTGGTCAGATAAGTAGCACACTAGATTGATTATTGATGCTTACGTGAGAAGTCACCATTTATACTCAATTATTGCTACAAAGAATTGTTGCATCATATCTCTCATATTATTGATTCGATTATTGTTATAAGATCATCTCGCATAATATGTTATATTATTAAATCAATAATTGAGACGAAAAAGTTATTCATATTATTAAATTGCAATATTTACAATGTCTAGAAGTTCTGCAAGGAGAGGTTTGGTTATCTAATCAAGCTACCAATAAGGAGAAATCTTATCTGAAAGCCCCTCTTTCCTCCCGAGAACGACCTGTTGTTAAATATCGTGAGTTATAATATTAATGATGAATAAGTTCATGTTGATTAAAGATGAAATTGATAGTTCCATTGTGTTGGAATTATTAGTGTTAGTGTAAATCGACATTTATTTTGATATTAATTGATGTCTGGAAGTTATAATTGACCAATCGGTAATTAATCGGATAAATGAGCAATTAATTGCTATTAATTCACATGATTATAACTATTTGTTCACATGTGTACTATTGATTCACATTCTTGTACTATTAGGAGAGTTGGTGCAAGATTGATAATACTTGCATGACTAAGTTAGAAATGGAGGTATAGATGGAGGTACTATACTGTAATTCGTATTTTCACATGATTATAACTATTGATTCACATGATTGAACTATTGATTCACATTATTTACTATTAGGGGAGGTGGTGCAAGTTTGATAATACTTGCAGGATTAAATTAAAAATGAAAGAAAAGTTGAAGGTATTGTACTGTAATATTTCGAGCCCCAAAACGTGTAATTATTAAAACTATATTTTCCTATAAATAGAAGCTCATTCTTCCTTCATTTCTCACCAATTCACTAAAGCTATAGAGCAATTATTATAAAGAGAAATTATAAAGAGAAAGAAGTAGAGAAGTCTGCTACCTCACTATTCCAGTATCCAGTCTTCTTTTGAGGTAAGGGGTATTATTCTTTCGTATTCATGAAGAGAGTTATTTTCTTTCAATACTCGTAAGGGTTGTTATTCCATTCTTTATTATTATGTTGAATAACTCGCTCATGCGGGCACCGCATACATTATGAAATTCTTTTGATATTCCACTTTTATTATTCTCATTGAATATCCTCGTCTCGCAAGCGATTACGTTAGACCTAGTTCCATTCTTTATTATTCTGTTGAAATAACCTGTCTGTGCGGTCTATCACATGCATGGTGAATTCTTTGTTATTCCATTCTTTATTATTCTGTTAGAATATCCTGTCTATACGGATTACGCTAGACCTGGTTCCATTCTTTATTATTCTGTTGGAATAACCTGTCTGTGCGGTTTATCGCATGCATGGTGAATTCTTTTATTATTCCATTCTTTATTATTCTGTTGGAATATCCTGTCTGTGAGGATTACGCATGACCTGGTTCCATTCTTTATTATTATGTTGGAATAACTCGCCTATGTGGATTATCACATGCATGGTGAATGATCCTTCATATTCATTCCTTATTAAATTTTGGAAATGATCATGTTTACGCGATTACCGCATGTATGTGGTGAAAATCCATTTGCGCTTTTATATATTCTATGATACTCATTTGTTAAAGTTTTGGCTTCTATACTCCATGAAATTAGTAGAATATCCTCGGATATTTGCGCTTTATCCAAGTAGTTTTTCATGGAAATATTCTTCTCGAGCATTCTCAATTTTACTCCACAAAGCAAAAGATTATCTTCGACAATTTGAACGTAATTGATTTCAAGATAAATTAACTTATAAATCTTTAAAATTTATTCTTGAATTTATTTTATTGAATTATTTTGTCATTGTCATCATCCTCATGCTTATATTGTGATGAAAGTCACAATATTTTTTCATTGTCATAGATGGACTTGGTATGATTATGACCAAGGATTATTCGGATAATCATCACTGTAATGTTATAAATGATGTGGTAAAAGTCCTCGATGAGCTCGTAGTGCATCGATGGACGCTTTTTGGTATGATTATGACCAGTGATTATTCTAAGATAGTCATGACCATTGATGATTTAATGAATATCCTCGGCCGTAGTTTAGGGATGACTCGATGATGTGGTTTATTTATTGTCGAGTCTTAGCGATAAAAAATGATGAAAACATTTTAAATCATAAAATAGTAGAAATATCATGCTCTACTTGACTCTTCTAATGGATTGCTTATTTCGCTCACAGCTTAAACTTGATGTCTATTGTATTTTATCGCTTTTAACATTGTTGAAGACTAATGATAATTTATTCTGCATTATCTTAGTCATAATATTTCTTCGGGCTTGTTGAGCTCACCTTTCTTTCACCACCGTTCTCTTTAGAAATGAGAACGAGCCGGACTAGTCGAGGAATGGAGTGATAAATCCGATGATAGCATTAGTAGTCCTCACTATTCTCATTAAATAGTGTTACAATAAATGTAATGAGGACTCCATTGAGTGTGGATATTGTCTAGATGACAATATTCTTATTAAAACCCTTAGATTATGTTTTGTCGTATTTTACACGACCATTGTATAATTAAGTTGTATTTGAATTTTGTACCATGTATTTGGCGACTCAAGATGGGTGATGTATACCTGTTTTGGGGGCGTCACAGTTGGTATCAAAGCTTAGAGATATGATCCCTGGCTGAGATGCGAGACAAGAACTAGGAGGGGAGAGATGGGTAATTCCTTCGCTAGTATGACCTACCTAAGTTTCTTTGGTATTTAATTGGTCAGTCAGAGTATAGGGATAATATGTGATATGATAATTAACCCTTATTTTGTGACAGTATTTGAAAATGGCATCCGAAAATGTTGAGATAAGAAATGAAGCACATGAGACCGCTGAGTCACCATGATTATCACGCAGGATAATGTGCAACAAGAAGACAATAATCCTCATGTAAACAACAACACGATCAAATGATGAACGATGGGATGTTTAGAGGTTTTATGCAATTCATGTAACATCAAAGCGTAAGGCGGCTCTCATCCAAAATGCGTGGAAACACCGATAACTCTCTGACGGTCCACCGCTAAGCGCTTCAAGGAGTGCTTGGACCACCGGAGTTTTTTGGAAAGCTAAAACCACTTATGGCGAGACGTGATAAAGCGATCAACAAGATATTTGATGTCTTGGGATGCTCCGAGGAGCAAAGGTTTCCTTTGCCACCTTCATGTTATGCGAGCATAGGCAGACATCGGTGGGAATCAGAAAGCGTACTCAACCTCGCCGCACTCAAAATGTCTTGGGAGAAATTCCAAGAGCTATTCAATGACAAGTACTTTCCCGAAAGTATTCGCTACATGAAGGAGGTAGAGTTCATCAAGCTTGAGCAAAATAATATGACCGTATGCAAAGACGGGTTAAGTTTTCCGAGTTGTCTCTTGCCACGTCCCACTTGGTTGATAATGAGGAGATAATGACGCGATGTTTCTAAGAGGTTTGAAACCCGAGATACGTCAATACCTAATTTCTCACAAACTATGTTTGTATTCGATGTTGTGAATAGGGCTCGCTTATTGAGCGCGATAATGAGTCAACCCAACCAAGAGAGAGAAACCGACAAGTCGATAATACCAAAGGTAGCGAACATCGGCGGACAACAAACGTGGAGGAATCAACATGCCGTAAATGATAATCACTTTGGGTAATCATGGCCATGACAATAAGAGTGGACATTTCAAGAAGAGGAGATTCAATAATGATGGAAAGACGCCAAAGACCAAAGACCGTTGTTAAGGAAGGAGAACGACCGCCGGTTATATGTTACAAATATGGAGGGGAAGGACACATAAGTCCAAATTGCACGATGCAGTCCAAAGCATGTTACAATTGTGGAAAAGAAGGTCACCTAGCCCGATTTTGTCGTGCACCAAAGTCAAGTCCAGCTGGGATGGAGGCATCCAAGGGTGTCCCATACAAGACAAAATCGATAGTTCAAGGGAGAGCATTTGTCGTAACTTCCCAAAAAGCGAGGAATCTGAACAATGTGATCACGGGTAAGCTAATCATAAACTCTAGCGAAGTTTATACTTTATTTGATACCAGTTCTACCCATTCCTTTATTTCTCCTACTTGCGCTCAACGTTTGAATTTGACTCCGGAGAAATTAGACTTTGACTTATCTGTTGAAGCTCCGTTGGGAGAAACCTTCATTACATCCACGGTTTATAAGTCTTGTTTGATTCAAATCAGTAATCGCACGTTACCTGTCGATCTTATTTCCTTGAAAATACTTGCATTTGATGTGATTTTAGGGATTGATTGGTTAATAACTCATCATGCTAAAATTGATTATTTTCGTAAGGTTGTTAGCTTTCATATTCCTAACCAACCTATTATGCGAATTCAAGCAACCAAACCACTAAAATCAATCACTGTCATATCAAGTTATAAAGCTATTCGTTTATTGAAAAACGGATGTCAAGCTTTCTTAGCTCATGTCACGGATTTAAATAAAGATACGCCGATTTGAATGATATTTCTATTGTTAATAAATTTCCGACGATTCCCTCAAGAACTTCCCCTGCCTACCCCAGTGAGAGCGTGAAATTGAATTTTGTATCGACCTTGAATCCCAGACAAAACCCATTTCCAAAGCCCCATATCGAATGGCTCTATTGAACTTCGTGAGTTAAAAACCCAACTACAGAATTGTTAGACATCGGTTTCATTCGTCCTTAGTACATCTCCTCGGGGTGCTCCTCGCTCTATTCATAAAAAGAAAGATGGAAGTATGCGACTTTGTATTGATTATTGGGAGTCAATCATGTCACCATAAAAAATAGGTACCCGTTGCCTCGCATTGATGACCTGTTTGATCAGTTGCAAGGAGCCAAATTCTTTTCAAAGATTGATCTTCATTCTGGATATCATCAGTTGAAGATTAAAACTGATGACATTCCAAAGACTACTTTCAGAACTCGGTACGGGTATTATGAATTTCTAGTCATGCCTTTTGGATTGACTAATGCTCCTGCTGCCTTCATGGATATGATAAACCGAGTATTCAAGGAATATTTGGATCACTTTGTGATCGTCTTTATTGATGACATCCTCATATACTCCAAAATCCGCGAAGACCATGAGCAACACTTGAGGCTGATACTCCAAAAGCTTCGTGAAAACAAGATTTATGCCAAGTTGAAGAAATGCAAGTTCTGGCTTGAGAAAGTTGTATTCTTTAGGCACGTGATATCAAATCATGGAATATCTGTTGACCCGACATAGATTGAAGCAATTTAAAGCTAGGAGCAACCTAAGTCAGTGACCAAAGAACGTAGCTTTCTCGGCTTAGCTGGTTATTATCGGAGATTCGTAGAAGGGTTTTCTCGAATCGCTAGTCCATTAACTCAGCTGAATCGAAAAGATACAAAATTCGGTTGGAGTGAGGAATGTGAAAAGAATTTTCAAAAACTAAAGAGGAGACTAATTTCAGAACCTGTTCTGACAATACCATCTGGCTCGGAGGGATTTATCATCTACTACGATGCTTCGTGCAAAGGTTAGGATGTAATCTCATGCAACATGGGAAATTCATAGCTTATGCCTCTATTAACAACTCAAAGAATATGAGAGGAATTATCCTACTCATGATCTAGAGTTGCAAAGCTATCATTTTTATGCTTAAGATTTGGAGGCATTACCGATGGAGAGAAGGTAGAGATCTATACGGATCATAAAAGCCTCAAATATTTCTTCACTCAAAAGGAACTCAACTTGCGCAAGAACGATTTATGGCTTGAGTTGTTGAAAGATTATGATCATACCATCCAATACCATCTTGGAAAAGTGAACGTAGTAGGCGACGATTGAGTAGAAGATCATATGCGGTACGAGTGTGCATATTGTCAACGCAAAGACCCATTTTGTATGACTTGGAAAGGATTGAAATAGAGTTAAAGACTCCAGGGACCCATGTGATGATGGCGAATATACGAGTGGAACCGACTTTAATCGATAAAGTTAAAGTTGCTCAAGCTACTGAGACACAAGAAGTGTGTATATGAAGAAGAAAGTGCAAGAAGGTGCTATTTCAGAAGCAAGAATCGATGAAGAAGGAATACTTTGAGTCAACTCCAGACTTTGTGTTCCTAACGATTCTGACTTAAGATTCAGAATAGTTTTTGATTGAGACCTAAGATTCACTTTAAGATTTTGGTTAGTTTGCAAAAAGCTATGGGCACGGATTTACGATTTAGTTCGGCATATCATCCTCAAACGGATGGGAAGTCGGAAAGGACTATTCAAAATCTTGAAGATTTATTAAGACTCTGTGTCCTTGACTTCAAGGGAAGTTGGGACAAGTTCTTACCATTTGTGGAGTTTTCCTACATTAATTGTTATCAAACAAGTATTGGCATGGCTCCATTTGAGGCGTTGTATGGAAGAAAGTGTCATTCTCCAGTATGCTGTGATGAGGTGGGTGAAGCAATGTTGTTGGGATTGGATTTGGTACATATGACTAAGGAAAAGATTCTAATCATCCGACAACGTATAAAAACCTCACAAGATCGACAAAAGAGTTATGTTGATCTTCATCGAAAAGATGTGGAATTCAATATTGGAGATCATGTATTGTTATGTGTTGCTCCATGGAAAGGAGTTACAAGATTTGAAAAGAGAGGAAAGCTCAATCCTCGATTCATTGGCCCATTTTTAATCCTCGATCGAGGAGGAACTGTGGCCTATAGACTCGCCTTACCACCAAGTATGTCTCGTGTTCATAACGTTTTTCACATATCTATGTTATGTAAATATGTGAAAGACCCGAACCATATTAATGAATTAGAACCAGACGAGATAGAGGAAGATTTAACGTATGAAGAGTTACCTGTTAAAATCATGGAGAAGAAGGATCATATTCTACGCTCTAAAGTTATACCTCAAGTCAAAGATTTGTGGAGAAACCACGATATGGAAGAAATGACCTGGGAGTTAGAATCTGAGATGAAATCAAGGTATCCTCACCTCTTCGACATATCAGGTACGCACCCTAATTTTGAGGACGAAATTTCATAAGAAGGGGAGGTTGTAAGACCCCAACTTTTATGAATAAAGAATAATTTTCTCGAAATATATTTTTGAATATTATGGTGTGGATTTGATATAATGTTATAGTTGTGGGTAATATTTACAAATTTTGCAAAAGTAAGCAAGTGGTTATATAATATTCGATTGGTCAGGGGAATATTCGCTTTTAACAGGAATATTCGTGACGACGACAATCATCATCGGTGGACCCCACAACTAAGTATATTGTCGTAGTTAGAAAAAACGATAAATTATCTTTTTATAAAAATAATGGCGGAAGTTTTACCGTTAAACCGTTGAACTACCCGGTAGTAAAAGTACAAAGAATACGCGGGTTGTATAGTAGCACACCAGTATTGATTATTGATGCTTACGTGAGAAGTCACTCGCTTATACTTAATTATTGCTACAAGAAATTATCGCATCATATCTCTCATATTATTGATTCGATTATTGTCACAGTATCATCTGCATAATATGTTATATTATTAAATCAATAGTTGAGACAACAAAATTATTCATATTATTAAATTGCAATATTTACAATGTCTAAAGTTCTGCTCAAGGAGAGGTTTGTCATCTAATCAAGGCTACCAATAAGGAGAAATCCTTATCGGAAAGCCCCTCTTTCCCGGGAACGACCGTTGTTGTTAAATATTGTGAGTTATAATATTAATGATGAATAAGTTCATGTTTATTAAAGATGAAATTGATAGTTCCATTGTGTTGGAATTATTAGTGTTAGTGTAAATTGACATTTATTTCTATATTAATTGATGTCTGAAGTTATAATTTGACCAATAGGGGTAATTAATCGGATAAATGAGCAATTAATTGCTATTAATTCACATGATTATAACTATTTGTTCACATGTGTGTACTATTGATTCACATTCTTGTACTATTAGGGGAGTTGGTGCAAGATTGATAATACTTGCATGACTAAGTTAAAATGGAGGTATAGATGGAGGTACTATATCAGAATTAGTATTTTCACATGATTATAACTATTGATTCACATGATTGAACTATTGATTCACATGATTGACTATTAGGGGAGGTGGTGCAAGTTTGATAATACTTGCGCAGACTAAATTAAAAATGAAAGAAAAGTCAAGGTATTGTACTCAGAATATTTCAAGCCCCAAAATGTGCAATTATTGAAACTATATTTTCCTATAAATAGAAGCTCATTCTTCCTTCATTTCTCACCAATTCACTAAAGCTATAGAGCAATTATTATAGAGAGAAATTATAGAGAGAAAAGAAGAAGAGAAGTCCGCTACCTCTCTACTCCAAAGATCCAGCTTCTTTCTAAGGTAAAGGGTATTATTTCTTTCGTATTCATGAAGAGAGCTTCTGTTATTCCATTCTTTATTATTATGTTGGAATAACCTGTCTATGGGAAGTACCGCATACATAGTGAAATTCTTCTATTATTCCATTCTTTATTATTCTGTTGGAATATCCTATCTGTGCGGATTACGCTAGACCTGGTTCCATTCTTTATTATTCTATTGGAATAACCTGTCTATGCGGTCTATCACATGCATGGTGAATTCATTGTTATTCTATTCTTTATTATTCTGTTAGAATATCCTGTCTATGCGGATTACGCTAGACCTGGTTCCATTCTTTATTATTTTGTTGGAATAACCTGTCTATGCGGTCTATCGCATGTATGGTGAATTCTTCTGTTATTCCATTCTTTATTATTCTGTTGGAATATCCTGTCTGTGCGGATTACGAATGACCTAGTTCCATTCTTTATTATTCTATGAGAATAACCTGTCTATGCGGATTATCACATGCATGGTGAATGATTCTTCATATTCATTCCTTATTAAATTGTGGAAATGATCTGTCTACGTGGATTATTGCATGGCGGGTGAAAATCTATTTGCAGTTTCATATATTCTATGATACTCATTTGGTTAAAGTTTTGGCTTTTATACTCCATGAAATTAGTAGAATATCCTGAATATTTGCGCTTCATCCGGTATTTTTTCATGGAAATACTCTTCTGAGCATTCTTGAATTTTACTCCACAAAGCAGTATCATCTTGACAATTTGGACGTAATTGATTCAAGATAAATTAACTTATAAATCTTTAAAATTTATTCTTGAACTTGTTTTATTGAATTATTATGTCATTGTCATCATCCACATGCTTATATTATAATGAAAGTCATCTTTGGCTTACGTGCATAGATGGACTTGGTATGATTATGAGCAGGGATTATTCGATATAATCATGACCCTTAATGTTATAAATGATGTGGTAAAAGTTCTCGAGAGTTGTAGTAGTGCATCGATGGACAATTTTGGTATGATTATGACCGTGGATTATTCTTGTGATAGTCATGACCATTGATGATTTAATGAATATCCTTGGCCCGTAGTGCAAGGATGACTCGATGATGTGGTTTATTTATTAAGCTGAGTTTCAGCGATAAAAATTGATGAAAATATTTTAAATCATAGAATATAGTAGATATCATGCTCTACTTGACTCTTCTAATGGATTTCTTATTCTGCTAAAGTTAAACTTGATGTCTATTATATTTTATCAGTTTAACATTGTTGAAGACTAATGATAATTTATTCTGCATTATCTTAGTCATAATATTTCTTACTGGGCTAGTTGAGCTCACCCTTTCTTTCACTGTTCTCTTCAGGAAATGAGAACATAGCCGGGACTAGTCGGGGAACGGAGTGACGGTCCAGATGATAGCATTAGTAGTTCTCACTATTCTGTTAAATAGTGTGACAATAAATGTAATGAGGACTCCATTGAGTGTGAATATTTTCTAGATGACAATATTCTTATTAAAACTCTTAGATTATGTTTTGTTGTATTTTACACGACTGTTGTATAATTAAGTTGTATTTAAATTTTGTACCATGTATTTGGCGACTCAAGATGGGTGATGTATACCTGTTTTGGGGGCGTCACAAAAGATATTCATCAAGTATCACCATTAAGAACTGAGGATGATGAAAAACATTTTAGAGAAAACGAATCTAGTGAGACAGAAGGACAAATATCAGGGATTCGTATTTCGGTTTATCCAAATTCAATAATACTCCATAATAACCAATTGTGAAGTAGAATTCAAAAATAAAGATCAAAACATGGATACAATCAAAGATAGTAACCATAAAAGACATCTGGGACGAAAAAGAGAAAATTTCATTTTTTAAATGAATAAAGGCCAGATTCGTTAATAAAGGTCGTGATACGTTAATAGTTCCAGATACGTGAATAAAGAACCCCGACACAAAAAGGTAAAAATCCACAATCAAACTCATATCAATATTTCTAAGATAATGATATTGAAGAAAATAATATCATTTAAGAAGAAAATAACATCCCTTACCTCAAAAGAACAAGACTCAAAATCAAATTTCTGATATAGTCTTTGAAGAAACTTGTCAGATGAATAAAGAACTTTTAAAGTATCTAAATACTCACAAAATACACTCGATAATTTATATATATATATATATATATATATATATAGAAAGCTTATGTTTCTAGTGTGATTTTCAATTCTAACTAAGCACCCTATTTATAGGAAAATGTTAGAACAAGGCAAGGCATTTGACCAAGCACCGATGGCTTTACCTGCTACTATTCCCACTCACCACTTTTGAAATAAATTTTCATCACATTTCTCACCAACTAAAGTGGGGCCCACCAATTCTAGAAATTTCCAAAATATTTTATTATTTAAACAATAATAAAAAACTTCAATAATTCATAATAAATAGCCTTTTTATCAGAAAAATACAAAATTTAGGTCCATTCCATAGGAAATTAAATTCTCTACAACTTTGTAGCTTTAAGTTTTTTCAAATTCCAAATAAAAAATTCCCGAAATCCACATACGTACGATTTTTAATACCTCCATTCCGAAAAAATACTGATAAAACACCTCAGCATTAATTCCTTCATTTATAACCATGTAAAATAAATAAATCCATCATTTATATCCACATAAAATAAATATTTCCTTATCATATAAATCAACGAATAATTATTCACAAATAATATTATAGAATCACAATAATGACAACCAGGCCGTTTCCAGGAAAGAGGGGGCTTTCCGATAAGGATTTCTCCTTACTGACGCGCAATTAGGTGACCAAACCTCTACTTGACAGAACTTTCTAGACTTTACCAATAATGCTATCTAATAATATTATTCAAATAAATGAATTATTGATCTGATAATGGGAAATACTATGAAGTGACAATTATTGAAACAACAATAATATAAAATATCAACGCAGCAATTATTGAATCAATAAAATAAAAATATTGAATAGTAATTACTGTAACAATTATTGAGTAGTGCCTTCTTACGTAAGAATTAATAATTCAAAAATACTCGTAATACCGCAAAGCTTCTTTGTGTAACCACGCCAGACATCATATTTTAACCAATTTATATTCCAACAAGTTAATTGTAATAACTACGCCTTTATTTATAAAAACTCAAACTTGTCGCTTTTCTTCATCCGACGCTTATTCCATTATGGGGCCACAAATGGTGGTCAAGCGCGATTATAATTTAATATTCCCTGACAACAAGAATATTCCACGACCAAACGAATATTCCCCGACAACAATGAATATTTTATAACCACTTGCTTATTTTGCAAAATTTGCACATTTCACCCATAACCAAAGCATTATATCAAATTAATTCCTTATTATTTCACGATAATGAATATAGGAAATTTAATTTTATTTATAATAAGTTGGAGTCTTACAACCTCCCCTCCTTATGAAATTTTGTCCTCGAAATTGACGTACGTACCTGGTGTTTCAAAAAGGTGAGGGTACCTCGCTTTCATTTTCTATTCCAACTCCTAGGTCATTTCTTCAATAACATGGTTCCTCCACAAAACCTTGACTTGTGGTATAACCTTTGTTCGTAGGACATGCTCTTTCATATCCAATATCTTGACAGGTACCTCCTCGTACGTTAAATCTTCGGCTATCTCGTATGGTTCTAACGTAATAATGTGGTTTGGGTCTTTCACATATTTACGAAGCATAGATATATAAAAAACATTATGAACACGAGACATGCTTGGAGGTAATGCGAGTCTATAGGCCACATTTCCTATTCGGTCAAGAATCTCAAATGGACCAACAAATCGTGGATTGAGCTTTCCTCTCTTCCTTAATCTTGTAACTCCCTTCCATGGAGCAATACGTAATAGTACATGAATTCCAATATTAAACTCCACGTCCTTTCGATGAAGATCATCATAACTCTTTTGTCGATCTTGTGAGGTCTTTATACGTTGCCAGATCATTTAAATCTTTTCTGTAGTCATGCATACTAATTCTTGTCCCAACATCGTTGCTTCACCCACCTCATCCCAGCATACTGGAGAACGACACTTTCCTCCATATAACGCCTCGAATGGAGCCATGCCTATACTTGCTTGATAACTGTTGTTGTAGGAGGATTCCAACAGTGGCAAGTACTTATCCCAACTTCCTTTGAAATCTAGGACACAGAGTCTTAATATATCTTCAAGGGTTTAAATAGTCCTTTTCGATTGCCCGTCCGTTTGAGGATGATATGCCAAACCTAATCGTAACTGCGCTCATAGCTTTCATAAGCTAACCCAAAATCGTGAAGTGAATCTTAGGCCACGATCCGAAACTATGGATACTGGCATGCCATGCAATCTCACAATCTCATTCACGTACATACAAGCAAGATGTTCTAGGGAATAAGTCTCACGTATAGGCAAGAAATGAGCAGACTTGGTTAATCTATCAACAATAACCTAAATTGCATTTATGCCTTGAGAAACCTTAGGAAGACCCGTAACGAAATCCATAGTAATGTGTTCCCACTTCCATCTTGGAATCTCAAGTGGTTGTAATGGACCCTTTGGTACTTGATGCTCCGCCTTTACACGTTGACAGGTTAAACACCTCGAGATAAACTCCGCGATCTCTCTCTTTATATTGCTCCACCAAAATGTATGTCGAATATCATGATACATTTTGGTACTTCCAGGATGGATTGCAAATAGTGTGTTGTGTGCCTCCATCATGATTCTATGCTTCAAGTCAGAATCGTTAGGAACGCAAAGTCTGGAGTTGACTCTAAGTATTCCTTCTTCATCAATTCTTGCTTCTGGAATAACACCTTCTTGCACTTTCTTCTTCATACGCATTAGCTCCATGTCTGTAGTTTGAGCAGTTTTAACTTTATCAATTAAAGTCGATTCTACTCATGTATTTGACATCATAACGTGGGTCCCTAGAGTCTTTAACTCTATCTTTATCCTTTGTAAGTCGTACAAAATGGGTCTTTGTGTTAACAACATCGCACTTGTACCCGCATACGGTCTTCTACTCAATGCGTCACCTACAACGTTTGCTTTTCTAGGATGATATTGAATGCTATGGTCGTAATCTTTCAACAACTCGAGCCAACATCGTTGCCGCATGTTGAGTTTCTTTTGTGTGAAGAAATATTTGAGGCTTTTATGATCCGTATAAATCTCCACTTTCTCCCCATACAGGTAGTGTCTCCAGATTTTCAACTCAAAAACGACTCCTGCCAACTCCAGATCATGAGTAGGATAATTCCTCTCATATTCTTTGAGTTGTCGCGATGCATAGGCTATGACTTTCCCATGTTGCATGAGAACACATCCTAACCCTTTGCCTGAAGCATCGCTGTAGATAACAAATCCATCTGAACCAGATGGTATTGTTAGAATAGGTGCCGAAATAAGTCGCCTCTTGAGCTCTTAGAAAATCTTCTCGCATTCCTCGCTCTTACGAATTTTGTATCTTTCTGGGTTAGCTAAGTTAACGGAGTAGCGATTCAAAAAAATCCTTCCATGAATCTCCGATAATAACCAGCTAAGCCCAGAAAGCTAGGTACTTCGGTCACCGACTTCGGTTGCCATTAACTGTAATTCATATCCCAATTTTGGATAGCACGTCACAATGGTACCTATCGTTTTACCACCACAAAAATATTGAGTCCCCTACGGAGAGTTTGGCTTTGGTACATTCCACAAAGGAAGTCACCAGATAGAGGCTTGGGTACCAACTCTTGTACTTGGGTTTTTAACTCCTGAAGTTCAATAGGAGCTATTCGATATGAGATTTTAGAAATGGGTTTTGTACCGAGTTCAAAGTCGATACAAAATTCAATATCACACTCTGGGGGTAGGCCAGAAAATTCTTTAGGAAATACGTCAGGAAATTTACTAACAACAGAAATATCATTCAAATCTGACGTATTTTTGTAAAGTCCATGACATGGGCTAAGAAAGCTTGACATCCATTTTTCAATAAACGAATGACTTTATGGCTTAATATGAAAGTGTTTGAATTTCGTGGTTTGGTTGCTTAAATTTCCATAATAGGTTGGTTAGGAATATAAAAACTAACAACCTTACGAAAACAATCAATTTTACCATGATGAGTGGTTAACCAATCAATCCCTAAAATCACATCAAATGAAAGTATCTTTAAAGAGCTAAGATCAACAGGTAATGTGATTGTGCCCACTTGGATCAAGCAAGATTTATAAATAGTGGATGTGATAAAGGTTTCTCCTAACGGAGTCTCCACAGATAAGTCAATGTCTAATTTCTCCGGAGTCAAGTTTAAACGTTTAGCACAAGCAAGAGAAATAAAAGAATGGGTAGAACCGGTATCTAACAGGGTATAGACTTCGCAAAAATTTATGATTAACTAACCCATGATAACTTCATTTGGGTTCCTCACTTGTTGGGAAGTCATGACAACCGCTCTCCCCTGAACTACTCGGATTTGACTTTTTTGGGGCAGCATTTGGTGTTATCCATACCGTTGAAATTGACTTTTCTATATGGCATATTCCACCCTCAACTGCTTCATCATACTTCTGTTTCATGATCTGAATCATTAATCTTCGATCCATATCGAATTGGGGTTGACCACAATGTACAGGGTAATTCAAAACTCGATGTTGGGTTCTCTCAATTGCTGTCCAAAAAGAGAAATACATATCATCTATTTTAGACTTCTTAGATCGAACATCTCTTTCCACAATATCAATGCGTCGTGCGGCTTTTACCCATGCATCACTCATTCTCACTCGTTCAGTTGTTTCTTCTTTCCGCTTAGATTCCAGCTTTATCATCTTATACTCTGCCAAAGAGTACTTCTGTTCAAGCATCACATATTAGGTAACACAAGCTTGAATTGTTGCATCCTTCTGCTCCACGACCGCCTGTCGTTCTTCAACCTACTCTTCTAACTCATGAATACGATTTTGCAATTCTAAATTTCGATCATAAAATTCTTCTAATAAATTATCCTCAGGTTCCTCTTCTTCCTCACTCTCAACTATTACCTCTGCGACTATCTCGGGTGCAACTATCAATTCTTCACTCACCACATGGATATCTCTAATTCCTTCTTTGCCTGACAACACATTATCCTGGTTGGTGATTAGAGGTGTCTCCACGATCTCATTCACTCCATTGTTAACATTTTCAGCTGCCATTCTCAAATAATGCCACAAAATAAGGGTTAATTAAACAAATTAACATATCACATAATATCCCTATATTATGACCGACCAACAAATAAGCTTAGGTAGGACACACTAGCGAAGGATTTACTCGTCTCTCCCCTCCTAGTTCTATTCCCCGATCTCCGCCAAAGACCATATCCCTAAGCTCTGATACCAACTGTGACTCCCCCAAAATAGGTTCAATCCACCCAACCCATTCTGAGTCGCCAAATACACGGTACAAAAAACAACTACAACTTTATTAATACAATTGTCGTGCAAAATACGACAACACAAATACTGTGAATTTAAATACAAATATTTTCTTCTAGACAATATCCACACTCAAATAAGTCCTCATTACACTTATTGATACACTATTTTACAAAATAGTGAGGACTACTATAACAACTGCCTTGGACCATCACTCCATACCCCGGCTAGTTCCTGCTAAATTCTCACCTCCTGAGAAGAAAAATAGAACAAAAAGGAAAAGGGTGAGCTCAACTAGCCCAGTAAAGAATATTATGACTAAGATAATATACAACAAATTATCCTTAGTCTTGAACAGGGAAAAATCTGATAGAATATAATAGACAACAAATTTTAGATCAACAACTACAATAGAAACAACAATTCATTAGAAGAGTTAAGTAGAGAATGAAATCTACTATCATATATGAATTTAAAAGTCCATCATTAATATTTTATCCTTGTAACATCAATCAATATACATCTTGAATCAAATATTCATCTTTGCACTACGGGCCAAAGATAATCATTTGTATCACCAGTTGGTCATGTTCATCTCAACAACTGTTCATCTTTGCACTACGGGCCAAAGATATTCATCAGGTAATCATACATCTTTGCACTACAGGCCAAAGATATTCATCAAGTGTCACCATTAAGGACTGAGGATGATGAAAAACATTTTAGAGAAAACGAATCCAGTGAGATAGAAGGACAAATATTAGGGATTCGTATTTCGGTTTATCCAAATTCAATAATACTCCATAATAACCAATTATGAAGTAGAATTCAAAAATAAAGATCAAAACATGGATACAATCAAAGATAGTAACCATAAAGACATCTGGGACGAAAAAGAAAAAATTTCATTTTTCTAATGAATAAGGTCAGATATGTGAATAATGTCGATATGTGAATAGTAACCCCACACACAAAAGGTAAAAATTCCACACTCAAACTCATATCAATATTTCGGCATAATGATATTGAAGAAAATAATATCATTTAAGAAGAAAATAACATCCCTTACCTCAAAAGAACAATACTCCCGGCTGAAATTTCGGATATAGTGCCGAAAGAAACTTGTACTGAATAGCAACTCTGAAAGTATCTAAATACTCACAAAATACGTTCGATAATATATATATATATATATATATATATAGAGAGAGAGAGAGAGAGAGAAAGCTTATGTTTCTGGTGTGATTTTCAATTCTAACTAAGCACCCTATTTATAGGAAAATGTTAGAACGCCGAAGCAGACTTGACCTGCTACCTGATGGCTTTACCTGCTACTACTCCCACCCACCACTTTTGAAATAAAATTTCAGCACATTTCTCACCAACCAAAGTGGCGCCCACCAATTCTAGAAATTTTCAAAATATTTTATTATTTAAATAATAATCAGAAACTTCAATAATTCATAATAAATAGTCCTTTTATTAAAAACAATACAAATTTTAGGTCCATTCCATAGGAAATTAAATTCTCTACAACTTTGTAGTTTTAAGTTTTTCCAAATTCTAAATAAAAAATGCCCGAAATCCACATACGGATGATTTTTAATACCTCCATTCCGTCAAAATATTGATAAAACACCTCAGCATTAATTCCTTCATTTATAACCACATAAAATAAATAAATCCATCATTTATATCCATATAAAATAAATATTTCCTTATCATATAAATCAATAAATAATTATTCACAAATAATATTACGTAATCACAATAATGACAACCAGCCGCTCCTGTGAAAGAGGGGCTTTTCGATAAGGATTTCTCCTTCATCGCGCGCAATTAGGTGACCAAACCTCTCCTTGATGTAACTTTCTAGACATTGCCAATAATGCTATCTAATAATATTGTTCAAATAATATGAATTATCGATCCGATAATGGGAAATATCAGTAGTGACAATTATTGAAACAACAATAATATAAAATATCAACGCAAAGAATTATTGAATCAATAAAATAAAATATTGAATAAGAATTACCGTAACAATTATTGAGTAAAGCCTTCACGTAAGAATTAATAATTCAAAATACCGTAATACCGCGCTACATCGTGCAACCACGCCAGACATCGTATTTTAACCACCGGTATTCCAACAAAGTTGTTAATTGTAATAACTACGCCGTTATTTATAAAAACTCAAACTTGTCATTTTCTTCATTCGACAGCTATTCTCATTATGGGCCCACAAATGGTGCGCACTGTCAGCATAAATATTCCCCGACAACAAGAATATTCCACGACCAAACTAATATTCCCTAATGACAATGAATATTTTATAACCACTTGCCTATTTTGCAAAATTTGCACATTTCACCCATAACCAAAGCATTATATCAAATTAATTCCTTATTATTTCAAGATAATGAATATAGAAAATTTAATTTTATTTATAATAAGTTGGGGTCTTACAAAAAGGATGTAAACGTTACCTGAGATGTGCAAAAAGATTATACAGTGACAGATTTTGTGAAAAAGTCCAAAATGAGTAGATCTGAGCAAGAAGGCTTGGATTTTAGTTCATAACAGGTTCCCTTGAAGCTGAAAAGTCATGTTGGAAAAAATAGGTTTACGGGATTAAGCTTAAAACACCTGAAATCGTGAAATATGATACCAAACTTCTGGAATATGAAAATCCCCAGCTAAAACATTGGAGTCAACCATAGCGTAAGCATCAGCCTCAATCCCCGATGGAAATCAAACCGTTGGAGTCAACCCCATCATAAGCATCGGTGTCAGCCCTTGATGGAATTTAAACCGTTGGAGTCAACCGCAGCATAAGCATCAGCGTCAACCCTGATAGAAACCAAACTGTTGGAGTCAACCCCAGTATAAGCATCGACATCAACCCCTGATGGAAAACAAATCGTTGGAGTCAATCTCATCGTAGGCATCGACATCGGCATTGGCATCAATCCCCTATGGAAATTAAGCTGTTGAAAATTACCTTCAGGGTAGGCATTGAAATTATCCGATGATGTAAACCATAGTAAACTACCGTCAGGGTAGGCATCGAGGTCATCCGATAATGTAAACCATTGTAAAATACCGTTAGGGTAGGCATCGAGATTGTGCGATGATGTAAACCATTGTAAACTACCGTCAGGGTAGGCATCGAGATTGTTCGATGATGTAAACTGCTGTAAACTACCGTTATGGTAGTCATCAAGATATTCCTATGACGTAAGCCATTGTAAACTATCTTCAGGGTAGGCATCAAGATTATTTGATGATTTAAACCGTTGTAAACTACCGTCAGGGTAGGCATCGAAATTGTCTAATGATGTACCATTGTAAACTAGTGTCAAGGTAGGAATCGAGATAGTCCGATGATGTAAATCATTGTAAACTACCTTTAGGGTAGGCATCGAGATAGTCCAATGATGTAAGCCGTTGTAAACTACCGTCAAGGTAGGCATCAAGATTATTCGATGATGTCAACTACCGTCAAGGTAGGCATCGAGATTGTTCGATGATGTAAACCGTTGTAAACTACCGTTAGAGTAGGCATCAAGATCATCCAATGATGTAAACCATTAAAAGCTACCGTCAAGGTAGACATCCATTGAAAACTACCATCGAGGTAGGCATCAAGAAGATCTGATGACCCCCGGGGAATGGTATCAAGAACATCTGATATATTATCAATCAATGAAAGCGTCGGAAATGTCCGCTAATGTAAGCTATTATCTTCAGTGAAAACATCGGGACCAGCGGGTGGGGAAAGCTGTTGAAAACTACTTTTAGGGTAGGCCTCAAGATTGTCCAATGATGCAAGTCCTGTAAAACTATCTTCAACGAAGACATCGGGAATGTTTGGTGGTGTAAGCCATTGATGTTAGCCCCCAACGAAGGCATCGATAATGTATAATGGCATATGATACATGACTTGATATGTGATTTGAAATTTGTGAAGTGTGAAGTGCAATTTGCGATGTGCAATTTGCAAAGTACGATATGCGAAGTGTGATTTGTAGTATGTGAGGTGATGTGAGATGATATGCAATTTGTGATGCAATCAGCGAAACCATTAGCTACGCCTGGTGACATTAGTATAATAATCATCCTCCCTAGCAGACGACAGAAATCCTTTAAAATTTTAGCACTTATATATCACTGCATACTTTACACATGACATTGCATCATTGCATCTACCATTGTCATATTTCGAGTACCTAGTAGTCTTTGTCATATTCATTTTATTACATTACATAAACATAATAGAGAGGGGAATTTGTAGGCACTAGAAATTTTTTTTTCCTGTAAATAACCATGCATGAGGGAAAAAGTGTGTTTTCACGCTCTAGAGACAGCCCTAGAGGATTATAATAATAATTAAATCTTAGAGACATCCCTATGGGATATCATATCAAATCCTAGAGACAGCCCCGTGGGACATCAAATCAAATCTCGGAGACAACCCCGAGGAAAGAAAAAAATCAACAACAGGCAAACCCCGGAGATAACCCTAAGGGACAACTAAAAGCCACATCAACCCCAGAGACAACCCTTTGAGTGAAAAGATCTAATGTTAATAAAAAATCATAAACAATATTTATCTAGCTGGAGATAAGGTCACAAAGAGCCACCGCAGCAATCCCGAGTGAAAACTGTGCAAGATATCTCAACGGACTACCTATGAAGACTTGAAGATGTTATTCTAGTCATGGATCCATCTTCCTATATTCAGAAAAGGTCAAGCGCTATGTCATGGCGTAGCTCTCAAAAAGAGATTTCTAGAATGGTATGACACACCTTCATAAGATTCTCGGATAGCAAGATATGAAGATTTTAATAACTTGTACGTCGATTGTGGGAATGAACTTCGAGATGGCAGGTCTATCAGGCCCAAATTGACAGTACACCCTGGCTACCACGGGTCTACTCATGACCGGGGTTGATCTATATATATCGGACCCCAAATTTCATTTTCAAAGAGATCTAAAGAGATAAAGGAGGCTTAAGAGAGAGAAATTAGAGCGCTAGAGAGAGAAAGGGAACATTTCTTCATCTCAAATCCCGTAAATCTCTATTGCAAACACTTATATACATATATAATTTAACATATCCACTTTTAACCAGTTGAAATCAAGTTTTCAAGCACAAAAAGTTGTTCATTTGCAAATCTCATGCTAGAATGTAAGATCTCTCCAGATCTATGCTCACATCTTACTTTACTATAACTATATATATGTGTTATATATATATATATATATATATATCTTGCTTGATTGTGGTTAGATCTAGCTTTTTAATCATTCATTTTGTGTAAATAGTCAATATTTGAATCATATTGACTAGATCTATACTAGATCTGGCTAGATCTAGCATTTAACCGGTTTAAAAGTTACAAAGCTTAATCCTTTAAGCTATATTGGCTAGAATTTAGATAGATCTAGTTTACTTTCTAGGTTTTGGTAAATATTTAACAACCATGTGACCCTAGATCTGAAAGTAGTATGCACACAAGACAATCATGTTTGATGATAAAGCATATACTTTGTAACAATCTCATTCATTTATTAATAAAAAGTATTAATTTGTTAAAGGCTTTTAATTATCTACATGACCCAACAATGCATTTAGAATAATGATGATCATTCTAATGAGATCTAAATTCTTAGAAAGCTTAAAACTAAAATAGTTCCCAATCGATGGATTACTAAAAAGGGGATTAGTGAATCAAGATAGATTGGTACATACGTTGCTTGCTCATTGGATGAGGATGATTGATCTCATTATCATTTGTGTGGAGACACTAAAGCAAGTATGTAGGTGTTTATTGGATAATAAGTTCACTGAACGTGGCTCGTTAAGGAATATCTAATAGGGTTTTTGTGACACCCCCAAATTCAGACCACACTTGTCTCAAATTTGGTTGTCACGTACTAACTCTAACAATAAATCAACATCTCACACAGCGAAATAATAGAATAAATTACATTGTTATAATATAATTATTCTCGTCCCAAGGGTTCGTAACTTAAACATCTCTTGCAATCCTTAATCATAGTTAAACACCATTTAGACATAATTAATACATAATCCAATACAACTTAAACTAAACATAGCTTAATATAAATAAGTTCTTTTACAACCAAATATTAGTACATTCTAGCATTATGGAAATAACTACTCCAAAGCCTTCTCTTTACCCTTGTTCTTGCCAGAGGGTTCACCACGTTCTGCCTTAACTAAAAGTTTTATGGAAAGGAAGGATGAGTAATAATTTTTCCCAGCAAGTAATATAGCAAAGGGGTAATCAATATACTTTTAAATTTCTTAAGGGTATATCAATAATGATAATTCAAGATAGCAAGAAGTATCGATGATTATTAACAATAGTCATTATGGACAGAAAATATCAATAATATTCAACGATTAATCAATTTCAGGATTTCAAAGTAATGAATACTGAGCAGTCACTAAGGACTATGGACTTCTCCTAGAATTAACAGTGATATTACTGATAATTCTATAAAACGAGTACAACAGGTGATCAGCCTAAAGCACCCTATGTCATGCATAACATTTAGTCTTTCTCATGTGCGCACATCGGTTCCCCGATAATATATAATTCCCCTACCAAGAGGGTTGTTCATCTCAGTTATAAGAGTCCGCACCAAGTTAATTTGGTTTGGATAACTTTTGGTTAAATATCAATAATCTAGCCGAAGCAATGACTTAGACAGTTTTCTTTCATAGTATATATATGAACATTTTTTGTTCGAATCAAGGTTTGTAAACCATTTTATTTCTAGATTACGAAGTATTTAAACTTTCAAAGTTCTACTTATACGATCAATAATAATACAAGTTCAAATAATGCTCAATAAGGAGTACGGTTCGAGTACTTGCCTCAAGCGTAGTTTACCAAAATATAGCTTATCAACACTCTTTTGAATCCTAACATAATATAGTTACGCGTATAGGATATTCATTAGTTATATAAGCTCACATATGTAAGTTTAAACGTACACATAAACGTCTAACTTAGTTGTATAATCTAGACATACTACATAACATATCCTACATCCTCATAGCACAAAATCAGTTTATAAGACACCACAAGGTCAGACAACTTGGTTTCAAATCGTTGTTTTATAGTTTGCAAATATTTCCTTGAATTTCACATTTGAAAGTTATAATCACTCGTTAAATATTCAACTCTATTATCTAGCATGCTTCTTAACACATTACATAGCATATTAGTTATATAATACAAGTTAAAGTAGCCATATAAGCATGCTTTGATCATCAAATTACAAAATGTAATCCAGAATCGATCGCGAGGATAACAAGATTCTCGCACTCTCACTAGCTTAGGACGACACAAACGGTCAGTCTTTCCCCCAGCACTGCGAGTTAAGCTTTGCTTTTCCTGGATCATTCTTATGATAACAACACTTAGTATACTAGCATGTTAAAGGGTCTTGCATGCTTTTACAGTGATCCTACACTTATCCTTGGTATGTTATGGTTTTCGCTTAGGATTTCAAATAAGTTAGGCCAATCACGATCATGAAATTACAAAGGCTATAATGTCCACCATGCATGCATGTGAGGTAGTCATGAAACCAGTTAATATGTATGTTTACAAAGGTTCTCATCCTATATGCATAACTAGTATCAATATTTTTGCAAACATCTCTAACTCATGCTTGTATAACTTTCAATGTGTTTAACCAAAATGAACATAGGTATGTAGTATGTGTGGCCACATAAGAAATATAAATTATACATATTCTAAGTTCAGAATGTATATCATCTCATGTTTATTATAGCACATCCAAGTTTATTTTGAAAAGTTATTTTAAACCAACTAAGAGTTACATCTTAGTATACGTATACAACTTTGAATTACATATCATGTGTAGCTATAACATATATACATGTTCACCAAATCCGAACTTAAAGTTCATTAGTTTCATCAAGGTCTATTTTTAAAACTATAATTTTCTTTATTACATGCATACTAACCTCAATCAACTCATACATGTTATGCCAAGGAACCTAAATCTTCATGTTAAACTTATTTCCATGCATGTTTAATTCTCATCAGTATGCTAAAATTAACCAGATTGAAAACAGAAAGCAGAATCACATTTTGGGGTCCAAAGTCTAAGGCCATTGCTTCGAATCGCAGGGAGCGCCAATCATCGCCTACTACCCCGATAGCCTCGTAATACCTCTGTTTCGGTAGAGCACCCAACCATACTTAAAATTTCTTACGAAAAAGGTACAACATCACCAACATTGCTACCATGGATACATGTAAGCTCATACAACTCAATTACTTTCCATATTCGGATCAATTAACAAGTATCCAAGAAATTTTGGTATCCTTAGAAATTAAAATAAAAAACATAGCGCTAAGGATTATGCCTCAGTGAAGTTTGATTGAACTCCTTACTTCTCTAATTATACTCCTTCAATTGTTTAGCAACTCAACTCAACTCAACTCAACTCAACTCTATATCCTTGAACTCCTTTTATTTTTGCTGAACTTTACACAACAGTAGGGGATAGGCCATTGGCCTAATACGCGGCTAATAATTGAGACTTTTAATTTGGGACAAGGCTAAAATCTCAGCAACTGTATTTGATAATGCTTAATTTGTTTTCTTATACTCTCAAAATGTAATTTTAATGTGTTAATGTTATTACGTGATGGGAAGTTAGTAATTATTTATGTATCCACATCATATAATCCATGTACATTAATTCAGTCTAATTAATATTTATAGCATGTATGGACTTCATTAAATTGGTCACTAACAATTTAATATCTCCTTTTTACTATTAATAATATTTTAATAATACATAATTATTTACTCCCATACTTAAGAGTACACATTTAATTGTCTCATCACATAGGATGAGATAACAAAACTTATTTAAATCAACTTTATGTTTTAATTACTTTTACCATATGATTTTTGGTATATCATTAATCCTAATTGAATATCACATCTCATTTAATCTTGAGCAGTGGGGAATTATATGATATTACTACTCATATTTTCCCATTTTACACATAGTAACATGAAATAATATTTAATAATAATGTTCACATTATTAATAATGGTAATTGCTCCATTATCCCACTCATTTATGTTAAAATACCATCCTTATCACTCATGCACTTTGTGGAAATATTTTTCGAAGTCATACTTGTCGACGTCGGGATTTTTAGTGTCCCTTCTCGTTACTTGTTCTTTGGTGTTCTCATGTTAATGTGAGATTTGTTTGAAAAAACAAATGAAAAAGGTACGTCATATATAATGTCGACGATTTGACTTTAAGAGTCGCCAGTTGGTGTATTTAACTGGTTGCACCAACGCAACCGAAAAGGTTTGCACATTGACCCAGTGATATGACACTGCTAAACGGGTCAATGAAACCGAGATTCATTTAGGTCCGGGGGCTTGATTATGCGGAGGGAAGGTGTTAGGCACCCCCAGACATCCGTGTTGCCACGGTGACCGCCACTTTTTAAAGAAACTGTTATATGAATATGTGTGTGTGTGTGGATCAATGTACAATTATTTGGA
Organism: Panax quinquefolius; assembly: GCA_020205615.1. Classification (NCBI taxonomy): domain Eukaryota; kingdom Viridiplantae; phylum Streptophyta; class Magnoliopsida; order Apiales; family Araliaceae; genus Panax; species Panax quinquefolius. Next base: position 76,654,293 of record CM035154.1, read on the forward strand.
AGTAGTGTTGTACCTCGCTCGCACCTATATACATAGGGTTTGAATTTATAGAAAAATTCAATTTTAAACAAGATATAGTAATTAAGTTTTGTAAAAAAAGGTTTTTCAAACCCTGTGCTCAATAGTAATTGAGGCCTTTGATACTTCTATTTTATTATTAAATGTTCGGCTTGTTTGCTTTTATTTTTGAGATGGGAAGCATCTTCGAGAAAATAATATACAGCAGTGCCGAACTCCTAATGGGCATGACAACCATCCAAGGAAATTCAGACACTGTAAATAATATACAAGCTGCTCACAGCTAAAAAATGTCCATCATGGGAACCGAATCTAGATTCAGTAGACTGAATCTGTGATCACATGATTCCTAGGCTCACATGATACTGCAGTTTGTATGGAAAGTAGTAAGCAGTTATATATATAACTTCAATCCGAGCATCCGAACGAGGTATATGTGACCTTCTTCAGACCGCTTGTGTCAAGAGTTACGCACTGACATGGATTAGAGGTTGTACGAAGTCAGGAAGAGGGGTCTATGCCCATGGTCTTCAAGCTTCAAATTCTATCCAAGGTATTGCCATGCGTAATAGTCACTCGGCATTGTAACTCCTCGGTTCTTGTGGGACATTATTGGATGTATGTATGTATGAAGCGTTGAGACAACGCGCAGGTGTTGAAGGGGCAAGATGATGTTTGACTCTTCGTCGGGGTTATCGCCGATTTAAGTTGAAAGCAGACGTTGCTCAGGGTTATATCTGAGATTGAACTACTTGTTGGTATGCTGCGATATCATCTTGTGAGAGAAAACGTTGAGGTGGTAAGATGACGTTTGACTCCTCACCAGGGTTATCGCTGGTTTGAGCTGAAAATAGACGTTGCTCAGGGTTACATCTGAGATTGGACTACTGCAAGTGTTCGAATGCTGCAAGGTCATCTGTGGGAGAACCTGTCTGCCCGGTGTTAGCTCTGGGTCTGAGGTATGAGTGCCTCGGCAGGATGTATGAGCTTGAAGCTGATAACATGTATTTGAAATAAGCATTTCTGGAGTTATCGTCGGAACTGCAACAGCACTCCTTGGGGTTATCACCAAGGACGAAACTCGGGGTTATCTCTGAGGTTGGAAATGATCCTTCTGGTGTGTGTTCCAGGTTTGGAAATGATGTTCCCAGTATGTGTCCCGGGTTTTGAACTTGAACTTCTGGTAGTATCCAGAATGGATGTAAGCTGTCTTCCAGGGTTATCTCCGAAAGACGAATCTGCCCTCCTGCAATGTTAGTAATAGGCGTGCAGAAAATTTCGAGTGTCTACATATGCCCCTCTTTATCATATTCATGTAATGCAAGGCATGGATAGGATAAAGAATCCTAGACATTTGAAATGCAAGTAATATAAACATGATGCTATATGCAGCAACATGATGCAAATGTATGATGCATGATTGTCAGGTAATCCTGTTGGGATGACAATCAGTGATGGCTCGGACATGCGATCCAAGTCTTGAAGGATGTTGACGTTGGGGCTATCACCAAAGTCTTGAATCCTAGACACTGGCTTATATTCCATAGAGGTACCTCTTGTGTATAAGAGATCTATGGGGATAAAGCTTTGTCTATTTGAGAATGTGTATAACATATTCCCTCATTCTTCCGTGAGAGCATCGCCAACAGCTTTGTCGCCGTTAGGGTCATTTCGACCTTCGCTGATGTGTGTATCACCGGATAGATCCCTCATTGGTGTGCATTGTCAAGGTTGTTTGACCTTCATTGATGGATGTGTGAATGGTCGATTATTGTCAGAACTCCCCATCGGGATACTTGTATAAGTTGCTTCGATGGGTTTACTTGCCATCGGCTGACATGACGTCAAGGTTGCTTGACCTTCATTGATGTGTATCAACGGTTGCATTGCGTTGTAACCCCCGTCGGAGATACTTGGATGGTTGAAAGATGTATGTTGTGACCCCCGCCGGGGATACTTGAATGCTTGAAAGATGTACGTTGTGACCCTCGCCGGGGATACACAATCATTTGATAACTTTGGCGTTGTAACCCCTGCCGGGGAGGTTTAACATCTCGTAGCTTTGGCATTGTAACCCCTGACGGCATCGGAACTTTGTGAGGTATTGCCAAGCATGATCTGTGAAAGCTGAGCTCATCGGTATAGTATACCCTGCATTCAGGCGAATACCAATGAGATGGAGGGAATTCAATTTTGACCCGTACGAAACTAGGATTTCAGGCTATTCCGCTCAATCGCGTAGCATTTTTATTCCTGATTTGGCCTTTTCAGCTTATGAAACCTCCTTTGTAACTCTAATTGGAGCGAACCGCAGGTAGGCCTGCAGTAGCCGCAGGTAGGCCTGCGGCCAACCGTGGCTATGTAAAGCCCAAAGGTTGTTTTCATATGTCATTTTCAAGTCATACCAAGGAAATCAGAGCTCTTCTTCAGATCTGGCATTGAAGTTCGGGCAACTTTCTCATATATTCTCGCCACCGCATAAGCATTCTTCATCATCCCCGGTAACATATGCATGTATTTTTTCCAATTTCTATCCGCTTGAAAATGACTTATCATATGAAATGCATTTAGACACATAGTAGTGAATATGCATGCTAACATGACTTGATAAAAATATTCAACATAGCAAATGTTAGTATTAAACCATGCTGAACATAATGATGTGAAAAAATTTGACTTTTAAAACAGTCAAATTGGCACCTTTTACTGTCATTTCTTATCATATTTGAGGACAAATGAGTAAAGGTAGAGAAGCAAAACAATCCTGGTAATTAGACTACACTTACTGATTTTTTACTATGATGATAATGCATGTAGGATGTATATGACTGTGTATAGGTGTGCTACTGAATGGCCACCTAGTCATGCCTATGTGCATGTGGATAGTCCCATTTACAACGGGGGCTATGGCAAAATTTTCCAAAATATAGGTATTGGATAGTCATGCATTTTTAACTCTACTGTTGACGTATGTTAAAACAATGCATGGATGCATGTAATCATAAAATGCATTTTGAAAAGCTCTAGGTAAGAATTTACCACACCCTTTCTGAGGTGATTTGGAGATTTGTTGTCCAGATATTATGGATCCGGATCAGCCGAGTAGTTCCCGTAGGACTACTTCTGGTGTACGGAGGAGGGCTTCTGAAGAGCCCCCCGATCTGTCAGATAGTCTCGTCGTCTAAATGGAGGCGGTGATACGTCCTATTCAGGTTGAAGTGCCGAATGTCGAGGACGAGGAGGAGGATGTACCGATCGAGGTCCCTGCTCCTATTGTACGTGTTCCCCGTAGGGAATTGCCAGGTATTCAAGTGATGAACCCAGATGTTCTGGGCGACTTGAGTAGACATCCTTTAGTATACCTGCATGCAAACGAGGTATGAAGTTAGATCTTTAATCTTCCTTATTTCCTATTGATGAGGAGTCAAGGATTCTGATGTTGATCTGCATTTGATGTAGGTTCCCGACTTCACATAGCCTCGAGGGAACTGGTTTAGCATCCACTCTATGTATCAAGCTTTGCATGATGACTACAGAGCGATTGTACATGGCTGGGGATTTGGGATGTTCTTCTCTATTCTTCCCGCCGTCGTCTTGTCCTCGGGTTACCTTAGGCATTGTTCGAGCAAAGGTTTCACTGCACTCACCACCCATTTACTGGACTGTGAGGTGATGATGACGCCGATGGATTGGCAATTTATTACAGGTATGGAGTTTGAGGGATTCAAAGGTTTGCACGGCGGATATTACCCCATCTATCGCCAGTTAGATCCTTGTTGGGAGTTCCAACGGAGCGCCAAGGGCGTGGACTGCTCAGACGGGTCCTTTGAGCGTAGATGCTATGAAAATCGGGTCATTAAGTGAGCCCATACCCGATGATGTGAGAGTCGTGGATCTCATTTTTCTAACAATTGTTCCCGATGATCATTAGGGGTCGCTTTATAGCAGATAATTCCTCTACTGTCCTTCGCTTTTGATCGCCACACTCGACACGTGGACCGTATAGGAGAGTATGATTGGGGTTCCTATACCTTTGCCTACTTCCTCAGGGGAATGTGCATATGATCGGAGGGCTTGACTGAGGCGTGGTTAGGATTCTACCTATTTCTGCTGGTGAGTGTTTCTCTTATCTTTTCCCGTGTACAGGTTAAGAGTGTTGATTGACAGCAGATGTTTCCTTTGTGTTGGCAGTTTTGGGCCTATGAGAGGCTTCCCTATTTGCGTCCTATGAGCGTGCTAGGCTTAGATACCTATCCACGAGGATGGAGATGGCTTCATTCCATACTGGCAGAGGTCCCTGTTGCTGAGGGTTTCACTCATTGTCGCCTACCGCTGGAGTTGTTGACAACGGATGTCATCACATGGATTACCTACTCTGGAGAGCATTTGGGATTTGGATTTGAGGATGGGTACCCGACTGGAGTAGAGTACGTCATTTCCACCCGCATGATTCCTCTCTTTACAGATGGAGGATGGGAGCTCTATTTAGGAGAGCGTGCTATCAGGAGCACTACAGGAGAGATCCGTATGCCGATCTTGCCTCCTGCCAGGCGTTATTAGCCTGTTTCCCAGTCACCCGTCATTGACATCCCATTGATAGGGATTGACGATTTTACATTGTCAGAGGGGCCCTGGTCTCAAGAGATGTTCCAGCATTGGTGGATCCATCGTACTATTGGAGCTCAGACCCGCGCCACACAATTTATGGGGGATATGGTTCCAGGATCCGTGATGATGACGGATTGGCTAGCCTGTGTCAGAGATCCGACTCATGTGACACAGATTACATGATTGACCCTTGTAGAATGACCGACACCTTTTCATTCGGCATTTGGGCGTAGATCCTTCGTAGGTAGATACTTTTGATCCTTCTAGCTCGGCTACCGCCCCTCAGTGACCCATATGGCTTTTGCCACGGCAGATCCTCCCATGTATCGGCCTGACATTCCTATAGATAGAGATCCAGTGACTCAGGAAGAGTTACATCAGGTGGACAGTATCGATGATGTAGACATTGACACCATTAAATTTTTCTGATGTATTTCTTGTTATCTCTTTTGATAGGACTCTATTAGCTGCTGGGTAGCTTCGCCCATTTCTTGCTATATCTTTTGATAAGCCTCTGTTAGATGTTGGGTAGCTTCGCTCCATTTACCTATATTTTAGCTGTACAGAGATGTATTAGATGATGATATACTTAGGAATGTATGTACTGTTTTCCATTCCCTATATCATATTGCCATCTATTATATCATGCATGTTATTGTTATGCATATGTATGTATGTCCAGAGATATTCAGCATTGACCCCTGGATGGTCTTATGACATGACCCATACAGATGTCTTCTTCGACAGTTAGACGTATTGATCATACCCCACCATTTTTGGTGGTATCTGGTATGCGCTCATGGTATGATAGTATATCACCATCGATACGGTGATCGTAGATGATTTGTCATGCAAAGATACTATGACCCTGTTGATGTTTCAGGTTCCCACAGGATTTGTAGAGGGTATGCTAGAGCATTGGGTATCAGAGAGGCAGGTTTTCTGATTTGGGACCCAAGAGTTGACTCCTACTTTGGAGGAGTATGCACGGTTGATGATGTTGTTCACCGGATGATTCCTTGCGTGCGTATACGGCTATCGGAGACATGAGCGGCGCATGTGTCATGACCCTCATCGATTGAGACGTAGAGTGGTACAAGACGAGATTACATCCTACCACGTGATATCCCAAAGATTTTCGCTTGATGATTTGGCTCGAGGATAGTTATACACCAGCATTCCGTGGATTTCACCACACGGAGGATCATCATGCGTCACCAGAGTGGATGTACTGCTTTTGTGCGTATTGTCATATGTCTTCATGCCGCGGTACATGGATGAGTTGGATATCGACGTTATTATGGCAGTGAGAGCTCTCAGGGAGGGTCATACCATTGTACCGATGATCATTGTAGAGACTCTGAGGTTAGCTACATACTGCTGCACTTATCCGACATGAGTGTTTACAGGTAGCTCGGTCATGCTGTATGTGTGGTTTATGTCACACTTGAGACCGATTGGCACACTTAGACGGCAGGGGTTTTATTTCACCCATGATATAGCCTTGTCGACTCTTTCAAAGACGCGGAGTGAGTGTATGATGTCGATCGTGGGTCACCTTTTTCCGGCGAGGATTAGAGATCCGTTTTCCATATTGCCGTGTTCAGGGCTTAGTTCACCCAACAGCTTCATTACTCATCTGGCTGGATTGAGGGGCATGATTACTTACCACCCACTGGCCGTGATGTGTCAGTTTGACCAGTTTCAGGATTTTCACCCTTATGAGGGGGCAGTGAGTTAGCGCTTCGCTTCACACCATTTATCAGCGGAGGACAGATCCAGGTTGTATGCCTGTTGGGATAAGCGAGAGCTGGCTGAGTTTTCTGTCAGTCATCTGGGTTGTTCTGCAGAGTATTCCACATGGATGGAGACAGAGACTGTGTCGACTGCGGTAGTATCCACAGTGCAGGATGTCGATTCTGACGATGAGGAGCCTATAGAGGAGGCTGACATTCCCACCGATGGTTTGACTGCTGGGCTGCCAGTATTTGTGATGGATTCTCCCACCCTAAGTGCCACTGTTACTCAGTATTTGGCATAATATTTGGAGCAGAGCTTACATCTGATAACCTATGATAGAGATCAGGCTAGGGCCGCGATGTTAACAGCTCTTGATGGGAGAGATGCCGCTCTGTTAGAGATGGATGAGGCTAGATCAGCTAGGGATGCATTGATTGTGGAGCGGGATGTCGCCCTATCTGCTAGGGATGTGGCCAGTCTACCTCGTGTAGATACCTTAGGCAGTAGCTTACAGTGCTACCTCCGTCTTCAGAGAGGGATACCGTGTTAGATCTGATAGTCCGCATACACACAGATTTGTAGATAGCTTTGTATTTTCCTCCACAGACTAGCTTAGCCATTTTGTCATGTACAACATAGATGTATATATCAAACAGTATTATGTATGGCAGGGAAATATATTTTTATTCACTTCTCTTTTAGTTATGCCTTGATACTTGCTTGATATTTACCTGTTTCTTCAGGGCCTTGTGATCTTGATGCATTCTGAACTTATCCTTGATAGGTGGACATTGAGACGTCGCAAGATCTCTCAGAATGGATCATTGATTTCTGTATATCCCTACCATCTTTGGTGTCTTGGGACCGGTATCTCGTATGTAAAAGTGGAGAGGAGGTGGTTTTCCTCTCTCGAGATTGGACCGCATTCATAGATGGTCGCCAAGATTTCTATTTGTGAGAAGCCTAGTTAACTCCATCTCTTAGTATTGCTCTTTGAGGCACGATCGCAGCTTTAGATGGTCACCAAATCTTCTATTTGTGAGAAGAGGTTGGGTAATTCCATCCCTTTGATCTCAAAACCATGATGAAATGTGGTGAATCAAGGTTGATCCCAAAGATCGTGTGAAAAGTATTTTGTTCTGGTAGGGGTTAGACTGAACTATGAAGGCTGCCTACGTACTCCTATTGAAGAGGAGATCAAGTCTGCATAGTTCGAACCAGGTGTAAGAGGTTCAACGCTGAAAGTGAAAGGCAGATAGGTGTAGAAATGTTTTTGTTATTTTTGTGAAGAAAGGGTATAAATATTTTTGTTGTTTTTTTTATTGTGATCGGGCCATATAGAATATGGTTGCCTATGTACCCCCGGGTATCAGGGAGATCAGGTCGACATAGTTCGCCCCTCAGGACGAATTACAGCCAAAGAGAAGTGTAAATCCCATGTGCAGGCTATACTGCGGGGAGAAGAAAGTTTGATCCCATAATGGGGATAAACTATAGGTGTGGAAAAAGTTTAATCCCGTCTTCAGGACAAACTGCAAGCGTAGAAAAGTTTAATCCCGTCTTCAGGATCAACTGCAAGTGTGAAAGGTTCATTCCCGTCTTCAGGATAATCGAAATTGTATGAAAGGTTTGAATGAAGTGAAACCAGTCAGCCGTTTGAAGTGTATGTTTCCACAGGGCGTAAGAGTTTGTAAAAAGGAGAGGGTTCAAAACCGGAATGACTGGTGATTTGATGATCAACACCAGGATGTTTGTTTGATGGTAACCTCAGACATAGTACCGTTTCACGGTGTCCGAGTTGATAAGCTGTGGAAATTCATCGCCATCCATTTTACAAATCGAGAGCACCTCCCGCCGCACTCCTCCTTGACAACAAAATGGGCCTTCCCAGCTTAGGGAGTGAATTTTCCTTAGAATGATCTTGGTTGTCAATGATCTTCTTCAAAACCAAGTAATGTTGTTTGAACTACCGTAGTCGGACTTTTTTGTTGTAGGATCGTGCGATCCTTTGCTGATATAACTGACCATAAAAGATAGCCGCGGTTCGCCTTTCGTCTATTAGAGACAATTGGTGATGCTTATCTTGTACCAACTGGTCTTCATCCAACTGAGCATCCATCAACACTCGGAGGGATTCCATTTCCACCTCTATGGGGAGCACTGCTTCCATCCCATAAGCTAATGAGTAGGGGGTTGCCCCAGTGGAAGTACGCATAGAAGTTCTATAGGCTAATAAAGTCAGAGGCAAGAGGTCAGGCCATCCTTTGTGATTGGCGGACATTTTCTGCATGATCTTTTTTATGTTTTTATTAGCCGCTTCAACAACACCATTCATCTTTGGATAGTAGATGACGGAGTTAAGATGTTTGATGTGGAATTTTCTGCATAACTCCTCCATCATTTTGTTGTTGAGGTTCTTAGCATTGTCTGACACAATTACCTCTGGTTGTCCATATCGATGCATTTACATTGTTTACGATGAAAGCAATGATAACTTCTTTAGTAACCCCGGGAAGGATGTCGCTTCTACCTATTTGGTGAAGTAATCGATCACGGTGAATATAAATCGATGTCCATTCATCGGCTTTGGGCTCAATGGGCCCGATCACGCCCATTCCCCACATTGAGAAGGGCCATGGCGAACTCATATCAGGAGTTCCTTGAGGGGCGTGGATAACATTCCCATGAATCTGGCATTGATAGCACCTCTTGACGTGATCATCATAGTCAGCTTTGAGTATAAGCCAATAATGCCCTGTTCTAAGGATCTTCTTGACAAGTAAGGGTCCGCTCATGTGAGGGCCACAGACTCGACCATGGATTTCATCCATGAGTCTCTAAGCTTGGTCTTTATCCAGACATCTGAGGAGACCTATTCCTCCATCTCTTTTATAGAGTGCATCTCCACTCAGGTAGAATTTCATAGCAAGTCGATGAATCCGCCTCTTCTCAGTTATGTGACGCCCTCAAAATAGGTATACATCACCCATCTTGAGTCGCCAAATACATGGTACAAAAATACAAATAGAACTTAATAATACAACTGTCGTGTAAAATACGACATAACATAAATTGAGAGTTTTAATAAGAATATTATCATCTAGACAATATCCACACTCAAAGGAGTCCTCATTACATTTATTGTCACACTATTTAACAGAATAGTGACGACTACTAATACTATCATCTGACCGTCACTCCGCTTCCTCGACTAGTCCCGCCACGTTCTCATTTCCTCAAGAGAACGAAGGAAAGAAAGGGTGAGCTCAACTAGCCCAATAAGAAATATTATGACTAAGATAATGTAGAATAAATTATTATTAGTCTTCAACAATGTTAAACTGATAAAATATAACAAAAATCAAGTTTAACTGCAGCGGAACAAGCAATCCATTTAAAGAGTCAAGTAGAGAATAAAATCTACTATCTTTTATGATTTAAAAGGTTTTTCATCACTTTTATCGCTGAGACTCAGCTTAATAAATAATTCACATCATCCTTGCACTACGGCCAAGGATATTCATTAGTATCACAACCATAAATTATCCATGCATTACGGGCCAAGGATATTCGTGTATTCATCAATGGTCATGATCATGCCAACAACTGTCCATCAATGCACTACGGGCTAACGAGGACTTTTACCGCATCATTTGTAACATTACGGTCATGATTATACCGATTAATCCCTGGTCATAATCATACCAAGTCCATCTATGCACTACAGGCCACAGATGACTTTCAACATAATATAAACATAAGGATGATGACAATGATATAAGAATCCAATAAAACAAGTTCAAGAATTAATTTATCCAGAATTCAATAACGTCCAAATTGTCAACATGATACTACTTTGTAGAGTAAAATTCAAGAATGCTTAGAAGAATATTTCCATGAAAAGATACTGGATGAAACATAAATATCAAGGATATTCCACTAATTTCATGGAGTATAGAAGTCAAAACTTTAACCAACTGAGTATAATAGAATATATGAAACTGCAAATGAATTTTACGCTTCGCCATGCGAATCCACGATATCTGATCATTTCCATAATTTAATAAGTAATGAATATAAAGGATCATTCACCATGCATGTGGTAATCCACATAGACAGAGTTATTCCAATGAGAATAATAAAGAATGGAATAACGAATGATTCACCATGCGATGCGATAGATCGCATGACAGATAGGTTATTCCCAATGTAATAATAAAGAATGGAACCAGTCATGCGTAAATGCACGCATATGATATTCTCGACGTAATAATAAAGAACGGAACCAGTCGGACAAAATTAAGATCGACGGATATTCCAATGAATAATAAAGAATGGAATAACAACGAAATCACCATGCATGCAATAGAATCGCATAGATAAAAGTTATTCCAACAAAATAATAATTAATGGAACTGTGTCAAAGTAATGTACGCAAGCGAGGATATTCCAACAGAATAATAAAGAATGGAATAATGTAAGAATTTCACCATGTATGCGGTATTTCTTGACATACAAAGTTATTCCAACATAATAATAAAGAATGGAATAACAGAAGAATTTCACCAAGTATAGGGTAGCCCACGTATACAGGTTATTCCAACAGAATAATAAAGAATTAATGGAATAATTGAAGTTCTTTTCATGAATACGAAAGAAATAATACCCCTTACCTTAGAAGAACTGGATATTAGAAAAGTGGGTAGCAGAATACTTTTCTTCTTTCTCTCTATAGTTTCTCTCTCTAGAGTTTCAGTGAATTCGTAAGAAATAATGAAGGAATGAGCTTCTATTTATAGGAGAAAGGACTGAATAGTAACTAATTCATGAACGGTCCAGATTGATTTACTTTTGAACGGACGGTCCATATTGACTTACTATATAGTATAAATAAAATATTCTAATAAAACAAAATCTTTTAAATAAAAATATAATATATTCTATTTATAATCTAATAAAACAAATAACTTTATAAAAGTATTCATTTTTTATATAAAAAGATTTTACTATGCAAAAACACTCTGCAGCACTATGCAAACACTATGCATAATAAAATATAATATATTCTAATTATTGTCTAATAAAATAAATAACTTTATAAAAGTATTCTATTTTATATAAAAATATTTTACTATGCAAAACACTATGCATAATAAAATATAATATATTCTAATTATTGTCTAATAAAATAAATAACTTTATAAAAGTATTCTGTTTTATATAAAAAGCTTTTCTATTTTATTACATTAATAATACTAATAAAACAAAATTTATATATATAATAAATATATATATATAAACTTCCGTTACTTCATAAAAAGACACCTCAATATATTTAACAACATTTATCATCATTATTATAATTCACAATATTAATCGACTAGGTCGTTCCTAGGAAAGAGGGGGCTTTCCAATAAGGATTTCTCCCTATTATGCGGCATGATTAGGTGACCAAACCTCTCCTCAAGGCGTAACTTCTGACATCGTTAATATTGCAAATAATAATATTAATAACGCCGTCATCTCAATTATTGATTTAATAATATATAAAATATCGATAATAATTGAATCAAATAACGTGAGATACTATGCAATAATTATCGTAGGAATAATTGAACAAAACGAGTGACTTCTCACGTAAGCATCAATAATCAATACCGTGTGCTACTTTGCAAGCACGCCAGACATCGCATTTTTTTACTACCGAGTAGTTCAACAGGTTTTAACGGTAAAACATCCGCCAGAATTTTCATAAAAATATTTTGTCGTTTTCTTAATCCGAAATGATAATTCCGTTATGGGGTCCACCAATGATTGTGCCATCGCATTTGATATTCCCCGACAAAAAGAATATTCCCCGACCAAACGAATATTATATAACAACTTGCATACTTTGCAAAATTTATAAATATTACCCACAACTATAATATTATATCAAATCCACACCATAATTTTAAAAAAATATTTCGAGAAATTTAAATCTTTATTCATAAAATATGGGGTCTCACAAGTTAGGCTCGCCTCTGCGGGTGTAGATCCATCTCGCAGATACTCCTTGATGTGCTGATACCAAGGGTTGTGGATGGGAGGTAGTTCATCCGATACTTCTCCAACATAATTCCCATAGACTGGGGCTTTTTACAGAGCAAACGTGATGCTTGGCATGTTTTCCTTGTCAGATACATGAACCAAGGAGGCCAACGTTGCCAATGCATCCGCAAAATCATTCCTATTGTGAGGAATGTGTAGAAAGGAGATTTCTTTGAACTTTAAAGCCATCTGTAGAACTTGTCGATGGTAAGGCAGTAAATGTAATTCTTTGGTTTTATAAATTCCCGTGGATTGTCTGATTACCAATTTGGAATCCCCAAAGACAGTTAACCGCCTGATGCCCATTGAACGGGCAAGTTTTAGCCCCATAATATAGCCTTCATACTCAGTTGTGTTGTTGGTGCTTGATAAACCGCAATTTGGCCACGGCGACGGATATCGCTTCCTCCAGTATTAGATATTAGAACTCGCTCCGGATCCGAGCCTTCTCGCGTAATGCTCCATCAAAATACATTTTCCACGTGCGGTATGTATCGTCTCGATGTTGTTGTTGAATCATCATTACCCCTTCATCGGGGAAGTATGTTTCAAGGTTTGTAGTCCCTCAGCGGTGCGGCGGCATTGATCCGCAATTCCTTGACCTCGATGACTTTTTTACATCACGTGACGCGATGTCAAATTGCTGTAGGATCAACTGCCATCTGGACAATCGACAATTCAGTATGGTCTTACTGAACACATACTTAAGAGGATCCACGCGGGATATGAGATGGGTTGTGTAACCATGGAGGTAATGTTGTAACCTCATGGAAGCCTATGCTAAAACACAACAAGTCTTCTCAATCAGAGTGTACTTGTGTTCACCGATCTTTGAATCTTTTCTTTGAGGTAATAGATAGCTCGTTCTTGGCCTCTATCATCTTTTTGCCCCAAAGATACGTGACCCATGTCATCATTGTCATTTATGGACAGGTACATGAACAGGGAACATCATCCCTGGGAGGTACCAAAACAGGAGCGTTAATCAGCTGCTCTTTAATGGTAAGGAAGGCTTTCTAACACTCATCATTCCATTTCATAGAGGAGTTCTTCCTTAATAGTTTGAGGATTGGCTCACAAGTTACTGTGAGTTGAGAAGTGAACCTGCTAATGAAGTTGATTCTTCCCAAAAATCCCCGTATTTCCTTTTCTGTCTGAGGAATGGGCATTTCCTTGATGGCCTGGATTTTGGTAGGATCTAGTTCAATCCCTTTGTGGCTGACTAGGAAACCTAGCAACTTGCCTGACTTAACACCAAAGGCACACTTGGCTGGATTCAACTTCAAGTTGTACTTACGCAACCTATTAAAAAGTTTTCTCAGATGGTCTAAGTGGTCATCCTCCATTTGGGATTTGACGATGATGTCATCCATGTAGATCTCTATCTCTTTGTGCATTAAATCATTGAAAAGAGCCATCATAGCTCACTGATAGGTTGCCCTGGCATTGATGAGATTGAATGACAACCGTCTGTAGCAAAAGGTTCCCCAAGGCGTGATGAAAACAGTTTTCTCACGGTCCTCCTCAGCAACCATAGTTTGATGGTACCCCGTAAAGCAATCAGCAAAGGAGTACATACCGTATTGAGCAGTATTGTCAATAAGAATGTGGATAAATGGCACGGAAAAGCTATCTTTAAGGCAAGCTTTGTTCAAATCCCGGTAATCCACGCAGACTCGCACCTTTCCTCCCCTCTGTTTAGGCACGGAACAATGTTGGATATCCACTCCGGATATGTAGACACCATGATGATGCTACTTGAAATTGTTTCACAATTTATTCTTTAACTTTTAAACTCCATTCGTGTTTCAATCGCTTTGAGTTTTTTGCTTCTTCGCTTGAATCCTTCTTTGATGGGAAGGCGATGAAGAACAATGTCCGTGGACAAACCCACCATGTCTTCATGAGACCATGCAAACACATCCTGGAATTGGGTTAATAGTGCAACCATGTCATTCCGCTGATTTGTGGTAAGGTCTGAACCAATTTGGATAAGCTTAGGGTTGTCTAAGGTTCCAAGATTGAAAGAAGTGGTTTGATCAAGATTGGGTTTAGGTTTGTTTGCGACCCATTCCTTAATCTCCTGAGGTGTCTCAGTGTCCTCTTAGATGTCCATCAAGTCTGAGTCCAACTTTGCATCAAAGTTACAACCCTTGTGGAGAGAAGGCACCTTATCGCTAAAGTACAGTACATCTAAATTCGTAGTCCTGAAACAAAATATGCTTTCACTTAATATATGCAACTGTTCGATCATACAAAAGTGTTAACATGTATTTGATAAAATAACTGCTAGTACTATAAAGGAAAGCATGCAATTAAAGTTATCTACAGGGCAGAGGGATTTTTCTGCCCATTTTACCCTCGTCGACCAATGCATGGAGTTCTGCTCCAATTGTCGAGGGCAAAGTCCTGATGGACTGCAGTGATGGAAGGATCGTCATTGTCCTCCTTCTCCCGAATGATAACCATGACATCTGGGCAATCATCGTCTGAGGTGTATCTGTTTGTATGTTCATCATGAAAAATGACGCGTATGCCTGCCATCATCAAGGCAATGTCATGTTTACGTTTTCGTTCCTTTTCTTCCACTTTGGGATCAGGAATCAGCACCTCTTTAGCTTTGATTGGCACTGGTTTAGGAAACAGTATGGCCACAACATGGGCTGGCACCTTTACTGGAGACTGTATTAGCTCATGGGATAAAGGTATAGAAAAACGCCATGAGGCGGAAACTTGAGGAATCTGCTTATGCTTATGAGGATTCCTGTGACTGGAACTGGCAGAATAGCCTAGTCCGACTGTTCTAATTTGGCTGAACACTTGGATAGGGTGCTTAATACCCTGCTTATCTTTACCAAGCCCTTGTCCAGGTTGATAACCCAATGACATCATTTCTTGAATGGCCAACATAACCTTGACAGAAATCCTGGGTATGGGAAGTGGCGCTCCAATAGAATGGTATTGCGTGGTACTCACTTCTAGAGTATGAAAATCGGTCTGCTTCAACTTCCAATTGAAGTCGATGATTGGTAGAGTTCCTTGTTCGTGACATTCCTACCAAAGTTGATGAAAGTGACTAGATCGTTGTTGATAATGTATTTGAGTTTATTGATGTAAGCGTGGAGGGAACGGCTCCAGCCATGTGTATCCATGGTCTCCCCAATAGCAGGTTGTATCCTGAATCTATCTTGAGGACATGGAAGGAAACATTGAATGTATTTGGACCAATCTCAATTGGCAACTCAATCTTTCCGACGGCATTTTGTCGGGATCCATCAAAAGCTCTGATAACCGTATGGTTGTTTTGGATCCGCTTGAGATTGACATTCATCTACATCAAAGTGGCATAAGGATAGATATTTAGAGATGAGACTCCATCTATCAAAACTCTAGCTAGAATGTACCCAGAAGACAAAACCGCAATGTGCAATGGCTTGCAATGACCGGTCCCTTCGGGCGGTATGTCGTCATCAGTGAAGGATATCACATTGTTGTTGAAAATGTGATCAACCAGATGTTGAAATTTTTCCACATCCACTAATTTTGGTAAATAGGCTTCTTCCAAAACCTTCAGTAAAATCTTCCGATGATCCTCGCAAGTGAAAACCAAGTCCAGTATAGATATCTAGTGTAGAGCTTCTCGCAAGATTAAAACCACTTTGGCTTCATTGTGGCCCGTAGTGCGGAGGAATTTTTCAATCTTCTCCATGGGAACCTTCCCCTTTGCTTCGCAAGTAGGTTTTATAACCCGTTGAGGAAGATACAATGGATTTTCCCTCGACATTGTAGCAGTAGTATGAGACATGGATCCTTTAGCTTCTCTATAATTCCATGGAACTTTGTGTAAGCTGACAACAAGATGTTGTGGCCTGAAAGGTAAAGAAATTGGCTCTGGTGCGGCCACTTTCAAAGGATTGTCAGCTTCTTTCAGTTGAATTGGTTGTATGGGAAATACTTTGACAGTCTCATCATCCACTTCAGATATAACTGCTACTGATCCCTTCCATTTGGTAGGACATGCATTCCTGCCCTTGAGTTGCATAGTGTAATCATCTGCTATTTGCAGAACACTGCTATCAATAAGATTTTGAATGAGATGGCGGAGTGCCCATCATTCTTCTGTGCTGTGACCGCGAGAATGTGAATGATATTGACACACTTCATTAGAATTCTAAGCGGGGATTGATTGGAGGCAGAAGGAAGGTAATTCTTCCTTCATTGATCAACATTTGCAATATCTCCTCCATAGATTGGCCAAGATAGGTAAATTCCCTTTAATTGGCAAAATCCCAACGGGCTTTAGCATTGGCTCTCTTTGCAACCTTATCCTCTATAGCTTCGCTTTCTGAAGGTGGTTCACCATTAGAATTGGAACTCTGTCCAGTGCTCCAACTGATCATGTTGACCTCTTCTTCTTTGTGTTGAAGAAGGGGGTTGTCTTGCGTGTGAGGTTGACCTAGTTTGGTGACCACGATCTCACTATTGTCTATTAAATCTTGAATCTTATATTTCAAGGCCCAACAATCTTGAGTATCATGTCCAGGTGCTCCGGCATGATAAGCACATTTCTGAGTAGCATTAAAACCCCTCCCATTAGGGTTGGCTGGCGAAAGAAGATGTGTAATTTTCTTTTAAGTAGTTAGAAGAGCAAGAATATTCTCGAGCGAGTCCCCTAAGGGTATGAACGTTCGAGGATGCTTTACTTCTCCACCTTTAGGCAATGGAGGGTTTGAAGGTTGTGCTTGAAGAGGGGGGTAGTTTCTCCTCTATATAGGAACGCTTTGATTGCCTTTTTGACCTTGTAGTATCAAGAAAACATCCTCCTCTTTCTTTTTATGGACCCTTTGGGGGTTGTTTCCATAAGATCTGGACTGGATGTGCTCAGTAACAGCTTTAAGAGTGGCTAGGTCTTGAATTTTACCAGACTTCAATCCCATTTCAGCCATCTCTCTGTGCTTAATCATTTCAGAGAATGGTTTGCCAATACCAGCTAAGACTCTCTCATAGAAAGGAGCTTCTTGTACATCTATGAACGTCATGACCATTTCTGATTCCGTTATGGAAGGAATAACTTGAGCAGCAAGGCGCCTCCACCTTTGAGCATACTCTCTGAAAGACTCATTAGACTGTTTCTTGACCTTGGTAATTTGGTACCGATCAGGAGCCATCTGAGATTGAAAACTGTATTGAGTGAGGAAGGCGTGAGCCAGCTCTTCCCAGCTATGGATATTTGAGTTGTCTAATCTGGTATACCATGAACGGGTTTCTCTAGTCAGACTTTTCTGAAATAGCTGCATTCTGAGCTTTTCATTATCTGCGTAAGACCCAAGTTCTCCAATGAACACTTTCAAATGAGTATAAGGATCCCTAATCCGTCATACTTTTCAAAATCAAGGGTTTTGAATTTCTCTAGATAATGAACACCAGGGAAGATACAAAGGTCAGCATGTGATATACTTCCATGTGTTCTAATCCCTTTGAGAACATGGATAGTTTCCTCCATTTGGAGTATTTTCTTCCTGATATCACCGGTGTCTGGATCTCCTTTGAGATGGGTGTTGTCAGGGTCTTTGTTGGTCGTATCCAACGGAGGTTCTAGATTTGTTTTATCTAGACCTTGTGTTCCTCCTTGTGTAGAGGATTCTGCATGTGGAGGGATTTTTGTACCCTGAGTGGACTGATGCAATTCTTTAAGCAGAACAACCAAATTTGTAATTTTCTGACTTAATCCGTCAAATTCTTCTCGAGAAATGAGATTAGGCCCGTCGAGCGAAGACATGATTGGTCAGAAGCTCGTGGCCTTTTTGGATTTTGAGCGGGTAACAGGTCCAATGATTTCCCTATAAAAGAATTATGTAGTTTAGTCTTAGGGTAATGTAAATGTTATCATAACATGTCTGTTTTAGGAATATGGTCTTGCAAAACTGGGTGTTAATTGATAACATGCATGCACAGATAATCTTCATATTTTCATAAAGATGAACATGGAATAAAATTACAAGTAAATGCTTTTACAAGTAATTAAAAATGGAAAGCATGAAGAGACTTTCCTCCGCGTTTGGTTTATCAGAGGTTGACTTATCTTAGGGTTTCTCTCGTGGCTTTTTGGCATGAAGGTTCCCAGATCATCGCAATCTACTTGACGGGAGGTTAATCCGGTCTTTCAACTGGAGCGAATCTGGGTGGTGCCTTTCCTAAGCCTCGTTGGAATTATTCTTCCTACGAGTCCAGTAATCAAACACCGACAGGATAGCCTCCTGATGGAGGAACCACATAACATACATTCACATACAACGTGTCTCACCGTTTATGCAAAATGATGACATGTCTGGAAGCACTAATATCGCAGAATAGATATAGTATAGTGCGAAGAAATAAAAATGCATTCATACACATTCATCATAAATGTAAATGCAACATTCGAGACACAAGCATATAACAATTTTGAAAAGCTTGTAATAGCGGCTTAAGCCCTCTTCTTTGGTTCCCCCAATGAGTCGCCACCGTCGACGTCGGGATTTTTAGTGTCCTTTTCATTACTTGTTCTTTTGTGTTCTCATGTTAATGTGAGATTTGTTTGAAAAACAAGTGAAAAAGGTCCGATATGTATAATGTCGACGATTTGACTTTAAGAGTCGCCATTGGTGTATTTAATTTGGTTGCACTAACGTAAATCGAAAAGGTTTGCACATTAACCCGATGATATGACATCGCTAAACCATTACGTGAAACCGAGATTCATTTAGGTTCGGGGCTTGATTATGCGAGAGGGAAGGTGTTAGGCACCCCACATCCAAGCGTTACTACGGTGACCGCCACTTTTCAAAGAAACTGTTATATGAATGTGTGTGTGTGTGTGGATCAATGTGCAATTATTTGGAAGTAGTGTTGTACCTGTCCGCTTTTTATATACATAGGGTTTGAATTTATAGAAAATTCAATTTTAAACAAGATATAACAATGAAGTTTTGTAAAAGAGGTTTTTCAAACCACATGCTCAATAGTAATTGAGGCTTTTGATACTTCCATTTTATTATTAAATGTTCTATTTGTTTGCTTTTATTTTTGAGATCGAAGCATCTTCAAGAAAATAATATCTCAGCAGTGTCGAACTCCTCATGGGCATGATGACCATCCAAGGAAATTCGAGACATCAGAATAATATACAAGTCGCTCACAATTTGAAAAATGTCCATCATGGAAACCGAATCTAGATTTAGTAGACTTAATCTGTGATCACATGATTCCTAGGCTCACATGATACTGCAATTTGTATGGAAAGTAGTAAGCAGTTATATATATAAAAGCTATAAATATATATATATACAGACATGATGAACCACCACGAAGCAACTCCATGGGGATCGAAATGTAAATATATAAAAGCGGTAAATATATATATGGACAATATTCAACCACCACGAAAGTAAACTCGAGTGGGACAAAATGTAAATAAAGTGTAAAAAGCGATCAATTGCCACGAAGTGAACTCCAGCAGGACGAAATATAAATAAAGTTTATAAAAGCAATCAACTGCCATGAAGTAAACTCTAGGTAGGACAAAATGTAAATATATATATATATATATATATATATAAAAGTAGGTAAATGCTCCGGATGTATATCCAAGCTCATTTAGATATGTCTGACAATAATTATATATATATATATATATATATATATATAAAAGCAGAGAAACGATCCAGACATAAGTCTAGGCTCATCAGACAGAGTCTGACCACAATATATATATATATATATATATATATATATATACAAAAGCAAGTAAACGCTCCAGACCTAAGTCTAGGCTCAATCGAGGCATAACTCGATAATGTTAGTCCATATATAAAATATATACATATATATACGTGTATATATATAGACAGAAATGAAAACCACGGACCAAAGTCCGGGCAAACGCACACTACACGACTCTCAATGTGTATGACAGTGTGTGCTAATATGGAAAGAAGGCTTTATAGAATATAAGAAGGCTTACAGCGGGCTGCCAAAGTAGACTTCTATGACCTTATGTGGATAAATACTCAGCTCCCACCGGATAAAAGAGTAGTTATATGTGAGCTAACAGGTGTTTATACTAAGGAAACACTCAATATGGGTGTATATAGAGTAAATTGGATAGGGCTTCCTCGCCTTTTCTCTCTCTTTTCTTTTTCTCAAATGGCTGACCCTAATGTCTATATTTATAGATAGATGGCCGTAGGTACACCTGCGGCAGCCGCGATTATTCCTGCGGTTGGTCGTGGTGCATCCGGGCCTCGCGGGTCTCGTTATCTCGAAGTACATGCACTCGTGCACTGTAATGTCTGCTTGAACTTACAAAACTTCAATCCGAGCATCCGAACGAGGTATATGTGACCTTCTTTGGACCGCTTGTGTCGAGAGTTACACAATGACATGGATTAGAGGTTGTACGAAGTCGGGAAGAGGGGTCTATGCCCATGGTCTTCAAGCTTCAAATTTTATCCAAGGTATTGTCATGCGTAATAGTCACTCGGGATTGTAACTCCTCAGTTCTTGTGGGACATTGTTAGATATATGTATGTATGAAGTATTGAGACGAAGCGTAGGTATTGAAGGGGCAAGATGACGTTTGACTCTTCACCGGGGTTATCGCCGATTTGAGTTGAAAGCAGACGTTGCTCAGGGTTACATCTGAGATTAGACTGCTTGTTGGTATGCTGTGATATCATCTTGTGAGAGAGAACGTTGAGGTGGTAAGATGACGTTTGACTCCTCATCGGGGTTATCACCGGTTTGAGCTGAAAGTAGACGTTGCTCAGGGTTACATCTGAGATTGGACTACTGCAAGTGTTTGAATGCCGCAAGGTCATCTGTGGGAGAACCTGTCTGCTCGGTGTTAGCTCCGGGTCTGAGGTATGAGTGCCTCGGCGGGATTTCTAAGCTTGAAGCTGATAGCATGTATTTGAAATAAGCATTTCTGGAGTTATCGTCGGAACTGTAACAACACTCCTTGGGGTTATCGCCAAGGATAAAACTCGGGGTTATCTCCGAGGTTGGAAATGATCCTTCCGGTGTGTGTTCTGGGTTTGGAAATGATGTTCTCGGTATGTGTCCCGGGTTTTGAACTTGAACTTCTGGTAGTATCCGGAATGGATGTAAGCTGTCTTCCAGGGTTATCTCTGAAAGACGAATCTGCCCTCCTGCAATGTTAGTAATAGGCGTGCAGAAAATTTCGAGTGTCTACAATACTACTGGCTCAGCTGCGCTGGTTTATAGTACAAGAGTGGCGTAACTGCGCCACTCTGGAAATTTTTCTAACTTAGTTATTGTTACAAAATTCCTATTAATCTCTTTTACTTAATAGATAATGCCCTCATTTATTATCTTGCCATACTAGAAAATTAAATAATATCCTATTACTCACAATAATAATTAATTAATAATACAATATTAACTAATTTATTCTCTTCACTTTAATTTCCATCCTCATGACATGCAAGGCACTTCACATTTGTCATCATAATTCCACACTTCTCAATTCTTATATAAATTCAATTTACACTAATTGAAATACTCATCACACTACACATCATTATTTATATTTAAAGAAATATTCATTTTCTTATATATAAAAATAATTATTTATTCATGAATTTCTTGGTTCTTACAGTTTTACTTGCCGCTAAATAGGAATTCCTGTAGTGATAGTAGTACAAGTGATCCTTAGACTTGAGATCATCATAGTATCTTGTGTATGATGAGTTATACTTTGACTTATTCCTTAAGACCCTTAGGGAATATCAAAGGGTATGCTTGGGTATAATAAGTTGTACATGAAGATAATATATGATCAATAAAGAATCTACCACTTCTAGTAAAAGAAGAGAAATGTCCTATGTGATTCGATAAATGACAACCCAATAGTCTTTGGCCAAGACATAATGAAATTAGAAAGGAGTTTCTAATTTGCATTATTTGGAGTTGTGTATTTAATAATCAAAATACATATAATTAAATAAAATAAGACTTGATAGTAGTTTCATGTCTTACATTTAATTGGGACATTGTATGGTGGAAGGATTGAATTGTACGGTAACTATTTACTCAAAGGTTCTTTTATGATTAATGTTAAAATCTATATTATCTGAAAAGTCATTAATCACTAGGGAGACTTATCCCTATTGTAGAATAAATATTATTTGTTTAAATAAATTAATAGGTTAATTTATTTATTTAAATAAAATTAGAATTGTTCTAATTGATTTATTCATAACCGCTTTAATATAGAGAACCTAAAGGGTCACACCATAAAAGGAAGAATAATTATTTAAGAAGTTAATGACATATTAGTAATAATATGTTGAGTGTATTTAATTTAATCTATGGTGATAGAATAAATTAAATAGCTTAATATTTATTATTTAATATTTTTAAAATATTAAATATTAATTAATAAAAGGAGACTTATTAATATTATTATAATTATTATTATTTTAATTTCTAAAGGATTTTGGGAATTAATTTAATATAAGTACTCTCATTTATTCCTAATAAGATTAGGAGGCAAATTAATTAAAAGAGTTTAATTAATTATCCCTAATAAGATTAGGGAACCTAATTAATTAAAAGATTTTAATTAATTAAATAATACCCTAATTTCTAATTAGATTAAAAGGGTTAACTGATATCTTTATAAGAGGGGTCTTATATTAGATATCAATATATGTGATTCCAATTGTTGGAGAGTACGCTCTTTTTTTACAGAGATAGAAAACTAGGGTTTAGCCAACCACCCTCCTTCTTGAATCTTTGTTCTTTCTTGGTGGATCACCTCTAAAGGCCAAACACTTGGGTGGCTAACGTTGATCAAAGGAAGGAATCAAACCCGGTGGATTCAAGTTAAACGTGAAAAGAATTGGAGGTGAAATTGTACCTGAGGAAGCTAGTTTCTACAAGGGTATGAATCTGTTCTCCATCTCTTTTCTATTGATTGATAATTATGCACAAAGTATGATCATGGTGATGGGTTTGTATGAAAATTTTAAATTCTTATTTTATCGTGCTTCCGCGACTTTTGTATAATTTGATTGCATGATTGCGCTATATACAAACCCAACAGTGGTATCAAAGCCTAACTTTGTGCTATTTATCGATCTTGTTGATTCCATGTATGTATGATATGCGATTGGATAGAATTTTATGGGCAAAATTTTTCTGTCTTTGTCTCATGATGCTTGACAATTGCATCTGCCTCTAGTTCATTCTAGAGACAATTTGCTATTGTGATGCCCCAAAATAGGTATACATCACCCATCTTGAATCTCCAAATATATGGTACAAAATTCAAATACAACTTAATAATACAGCTGTCGTGTAAAATTCGACAAAACATAAACTGAGAGTTTAAATAGGAATATTGCCTTATAGACAATATCCATTCTCAAGTAGAGTTCATTCTCAAATAGAGTTCTCGTTACATTTATTGTCACACTATTTAACAGAATAGTGATGACTACTAATGCTATCATCTAGACCATCACTCCGTTCCCCGACTTGTCCCAGCTATATTCTCATTTCCTGAATAGAACAGTGAAAGAAAGGGTGAGCTCAACTAGCCGAGTAAGAAATATTATGACTATGATAATGCAGAATAAATTATCAATAGTCTTCAACAATGTTAAACTGATAAAATACAATAGACATCAAGTTTAACTGCAGCGGAACAAGCAATCCATTAGAAAAGTCAAGTAGAGAATAAAATCTACTATCTTCTATGATTTAAAATGTTTTCTTCATTTTTTATCGGTGAGACTCAGTTTAATAAATAAACCACATCATCGAATCGTCCCTGCACTACGGGCCAAGGATATTCTTTAAATCTTCAATGGTCATGACTATACCAAATAATCCCTGGTCATAATCATACCAAGTCCATCTCTGCACGTAAGCCAAAGATATACAACAATAAAATCAATAATCAACAATCCATCTTTGTACGTAAGCCAAAGATATATAATTCAATAAACAACAGTCCATCTTCGCACGTAAGCCAAAGATAACTTTCATCACCATATAAGCATGAGGATGATGACAATGATATAAGCATTAATCAAACGAAAATAAGGATAAATATTAAAGACTTTAAATTTATCCAAATATTATCAATCACATAATAAATTCATAATCTAATATTGTTAATATCATAACAATATTTTAATCACTTCTTAAACTTATAAACAATTTATTTCAATTGTTTACACTTTACCAAATAATGCATTTAACCATTCAAAAATGTCATACTCATAAGATTTCATCACCAATGATCAAATCCCTCATCAAAAATATGCATATACCTTATATAGGATTTCCAAGCCATAAAATTCTATTTTCCAACTTTGTTACTTCAAATAACATATTTAACTCGTATGTTTGTAACTAAACTATTTTCATGAAAAATAGCAATTCAGTCCCAAAAATATTTTTTTTCTGGGATTTAGTACAATATAGTCCCATAAAGAACATATATTTTTCTCGAAATTTTTAAAATTCATTTACTATTTTTCAAAAATCAATTTCCAATTAATTCCTTAAGAATTTATCTACCTCAAGTTTAGCTCCAAAAATTCCCAAATCTTGGCAGGATCTTA
The DNA here is from genome assembly GCA_020205615.1 of Panax quinquefolius. Lineage (NCBI taxonomy): Eukaryota > Viridiplantae > Streptophyta > Magnoliopsida > Apiales > Araliaceae > Panax > Panax quinquefolius. Next base: position 76,679,384 of record CM035154.1, read on the forward strand.
CACATCTTAACGTGAGCCTCCAGTTTAAATTTCATGGTCATCGAAGTTATAGAACTCTGGTTATAGCATTTTTTGTCAAAAAAATCTAAATATTGAAATGGTTATAACTTGCTCATTTTAAGCCGGAATGAACTCATTTTTGGACAGGAGGTAAATTATACCATATACTTTCATGTCCCAAAAGGCCAGAATTTTTCCCACAAATTAAGTAGCCGAAACAACCCTTCTAAAAATCTGGACAGTAGCATTTCGGTAATTTCCAGCTTTTGACTCATTTACTAAAATCAGTCCACACGAAAATCTACAACACCTTTTCCAGTGATTCCACTTGGAGATGCTATAAAACTCATAGATCTAACGCTAGAACTTGAACACACTCAAAAATTCAAAATATAATAGGAGATATGGTTAATTGAATTTCATGTTCCATTTTCACCAAAATTTGATTTTCAACCCTTTGTGATTTCTAAGAAACTTTCATGTTTTCACATAATAACCAACATAACTCATCATAACACTTACTAATACTTCATATACCCATGATTTTCATCAGTCCAATACTTTTATTATGACTCTCATCATAATCAACGTAACCAGATCATTTTCACAATTTAATAAGGAATGAATATAAAGGATCATTCACCATGCATGTGGTAATCCACATGTACATGTTATTCCAACGTATAATAAAGAATGGAATAACGTAAGGATTCACCATGCATACGATAGAGACCGCATGCACGTGTTATTCCCAATGAAATAATAAATAATGGAACCAGTCCCAACGTAAAATGCATGCATGTGATATTCCGATAGAATAATAAATAATAGAACCCGAGTCCAAGCCAGAAAGCATGCATGTGATATATTAGATAGAATAATAAATAATGGAACCAGTCCCATGTAAAATGAATGTAGATGATATTACGGCGATGAATAATAAATAATGGAATAACAACGAAATTTCACCATGTATGCGGTATTGGCGTAAAACAGGTTATTCAATGTAATAATAAAGAACGGAACCAGTCGAAGTAATTCGCGACCGATGTGATATTCCAAATGTAATAATAAAGAATGGAATAATAGAAGAATTTCACCATGTATGCTGTACTTCACATAAACAGGTTATTCCAACATAATAATAAGGAATGGAATAATAGAAGAATTTCACCATGTATACAGTACTTCACATAGACAGGTTATTCTAACAAAATAATAAGAAATGGAATAATAGAAGAATTTCACCATGTATTGATAAGTGGATTTTATATACACTTATCCACTATCTTTTACTTGAATTAGTTGCTTATATTCATGTGTCTTAGTTACTTTTCATGCATTTTGTGTTCATTTTGTAGGTTATACGTTTGGGAGCGGTGTGAGCGATTATTGGTAAGGAAAAGTAAAGAAAATGCATGGAAAAGCAAATCGAACATCATTTGGGCTTTAATGTTTTTGGCTTGGAATTTGGCTTACATTGTAGAGCATCTTCTTAGCTTTCTGGAACATCTTGAATCATTCTAATCGGAGTGTGGATGCAAGTGTTATGATCGTTGTACCAACGGACGTCGAACGTCATGGTTTTGGGTGGTCATTTGCATAACAGTAACTTCCAGCCAAATTTCAACCTTCATTCGACTAGAATTTCTTAATCCTCAAAGAATAAAAGTTGTAGATCTCGTCGATATCTTCGATTTGATAGGTGGCAGTCCCCGTAACTCATCTTGGATAAAATATTATGGCCATTTTACCAGAGGTTACTGTGACAGAAAATATAGCCCACCCAGGGCGGGGTACCAATTATGAAGCATTACTTAGCCCATTTGGTGGGGCCCTTGACAACCTAGACCCACTTATTTGGGGCAGTGTGTAAGCGTAAAAGTGGTTTTGGGCCAAATTTGAGTTCGGGAAGGATTGTTTTTGATCCAATTGACTTAAGGACTTCCAAGAGGACTTAAAGACATGTAAAAAGGTTTATAAAAGGAGGGGAATAACAAGGATTAGAGGGCATATTAAGAGATTGGAGAGATTGGGAGAGAGCATTCCATTAGATTAAATTAGAGTAAATTAGATCAAAACACTAGTTCTAAACAGTTTTGGAGATTGAAGCAATTTAAAGACCATTGAAGATCAAGAGCAGGAGCGTGAGGAAGATGGAGATTTGCTGACAACAGATTCAATTCTTTACTCTACTCTTATTTTTATCTTTTAATGTTATTTCAAGTGTGGATTCTTAGTTTTAATTCAATGAACTAATTCTTTGTTTGAGATTACAATGGATCTTATTGTGTAGTTTATTTTAATATGCTTCGCTATCAATTATTATGTTCTATCGTGAGAATTGTCTATTGTGGTTTGGACTTAATTGTTTAATTGATTGGCCATCAATTACCGTGATAATCTATATGAACTCGAGAGATGAAGTATAGATTTAGATCTGATCATGATAGCATGTGTTCAGGATTTTGTTAGAGATGAACTTGTTCTTAAACCTTCTTCAATTGTAATTCACATAGAGATATAGTGGGTTAGTTGATTAAGGTGTTTAACGGATTTCTATCTTAATTGTGGATTGACGTTAATATGGTATTAGTGCATCGAGAGGTGTTTAATACTACTTTAGTGTTCTTGATTAACAATTCGGGATAGAGAATAATTGATGAGAAGTTTGTTAACTTAAATGAAGCAATAAGTGAAGTTGTGATCTTAAATCTCCATAGTCTTAATTTAATTAGTGGAATTTAATAGTAGTTTAATTTATATAATTTAAAATTCATTTGTTTAAATAAGATTGAGTTGGTTACGGGTTAGTACTTGGTGATTTTTATTAACTAATTCTCCGTGGGAACGATACTCAACTTATCACTTTATTACTTGTTGACCACGTATACTTGCGTGTTGTGCGTAATTAGATTTTACCGAACAAGTTTTTGGCGCCGTTGTCGGGGAATTAGTTTAATATTTTTTACCAATATTAATTTCAATCAAATTAGTCTAAATTTAATCATTTTTATTTTTATTTTTAATTCTCTTGTTATATTTCTCTTTTTTCAGGTACCATGGATGACTTTGCATATCAATGGCCATACACGAACATGACTCAGCCAAGGGGAATGGAGATTGACAGACTCGCGACACTTTCTGCAATGTCATCACAGATTGAAGAACTTTCGAGGAAGTTGGACGTTATTGTAGCCCAACATAATCGAAGGATAGCAGTTACTTGCAATTATTGTGCTGGTAATCACCCGAGTAATCAATGCACCATCAATCTTAGGCCGGTACAATATGGTGGTAACTACCTCAATCGGTATGCATATGATAATTATGATCAAGCTTGGGGGTATCACCTGGATTCTTCATGGAGCTACAACTATCACGACCAATACTCTACTCCAAATTCAACATTCACGCCGGAATTCTCATATCAACCTCCATTAAAAGAAGAAAATTCAAGGTTGGAGGAATTGTGGTCCAAGTTCGAGGAGAGAGGGATTAATCAAGTGAGGTCAATTCAAAATCTTACAGATCAGATGAGTAATCAAGCGAGGTCAATTCAAAATCTTACGGATCAGCTAGAGCAAATGACCAAAGTCGTAAACAACCTTCCTCCAAACACTTGGCTTTATGACATGGATGACGAAATTGACGGAGAACCCGAACCAAATCTACAACTGGATGAGCCACGAGATGTTGAAAAAGAGGAGACAAGTGGGTATAATGAAAATAAGGTCGGTGAAGAACTAACTATGAGTACCGACGAGGATGAGCCGATGTTATTAGTGACCCAGGTTCCTTCTCCGCCAAAGATCAAGGGTCCAGTTAAATTTGCAAAACCTTGTCCGCTAGGTAGTCATGTTATCGGTGAAGCTCTTTATGATATAAGAGCAAATACAATTTTGAATCTATGGTGGGACAAGAAAGAGAAGATAGACGAAGAGCTCATTGTGTGTGACAAGCTTCTATGCCCCAAAGTGATCACATACACAATGGAGAAAACACCTAGCTGTGGGATGTTCTTGATTGAGATCATACCAAAACAAAGTATGCTAGGTGACTTTAACTCGATGACCATCGCAAATGGGAACCTACCAAAAGCTATATTATTTTTGATGGATGGAGGGTTCCTCAACTTTCGAAGAGGAATTGGATAGCATTGACCAGACAAAGTCAGGCTGAAAGACTGTAAATCAAGCGTTGACTGGGAGGCAACCCAGGAATTTTTATATTTATATGTTTTACTAGTTTATTTAGTAGATAGGAATTAATTTGCTTATTAAGTTCTCTTATAATATAATCCATGTTGTCTCTCTTCATTGCAGGTATTGGAGGTTTAATGGATAGGAAAATGATCGTCGCCGCCATCGCCACCATTACTTCATGCTTAGTTGATTACATGGAAGTTCTCTTCTACTTACCGCTATATTCTTACAATGAGGACATTGTAATTGCTAAGTTTGGGGGAGTTTAGTTTAGTTCGTTATTGCATTTTTAGTTTCATGTTTATGTTATGTTATTTTGCATATGTTGTTAATTTAGTTTAGGTTCATTATTAAAAAAAATAAAAATCAAAAAAATCAAAAAATCAAAAATAATAGTTAGTTACTATGTTCACCTTGCATGATTCTAGCTTTTTGATATTTACAGTTTATTTTGGCCAATGATGAGATTGGGATTGAGTAGACAAGTATAGCACTGAATATTAGAGCTTTGATGTGATTTCTTGTTATGAATTGAATCTTTTTTCTGTTTAAAACTGGTATAATAAGGATAGCACAGTAAAAACAACTTGTGATTGATTGAGTTTAAATTGATACATAATGGGACTCTAAAGGATAATGCTAGTTTGAATGAAAGAATGATAAGAATAAGTAGTGATTGCTAAAGTTAGACAAGAACCTAAGTTTGGGGGAATATGTGAGATATATAAGCTATAAAAAAGGGGAAAAAAGAAAAAAAGAAAATAAAGTATGAATAAACACCGTGGCGTGCTTGTCTAGTTTTGTGGCCTATGTTACTTGAGTAAGTAAGCCGAGGGGATTGTCTTTACACCTAGCACCCTAAGGTCTTAATGGTCTGGGAGTCGTTGGTCAAAAGCTCGTTAAGGTAGCATTGAAAAGCCTAAGGGAATAAGACATCGCATAGCTATGTGTATATAAACCAAAAAAAAAATGAATAAAACGGGAAAAGAGCAAAAAGCCCCCGTAGATGAAAAATAAAGCATAAGTATCCCATGTTGACCCTCAATATTGGTAATTGTTTGATTTTAGTTGAATCTATCTTATTTTTGGATTTCTTGAGTTTACACTGTATGATGCCTTCAAAGAGACTTGTTATGTATTAAATTTGATTTTATATCAATTAGCATGGTTGTTGAGCACACACACACTATACCAGTAATAACAGTTTAAGACTTGATGATTGACTAGGAAATTGTTGATTGGTTTTGATATGAAGTATTGTCATGTTTGCTTGATTGCTCTAAGGCCGATTGAATAGAGTTGTTTCTGTCATTACTGCTGGATTCGTAGGCATATAGATTAGTGTATTTCATTGCATTGCATTGCATTATGTTGTGTTGCTTGGGGACAAGCAACGGTTTAAGTTTGGGGGTATTTGATAAGTGGATTTTATATACAATTATCCACTATCTTTTACTTTAATTAGTTGCTTATATTCATGTGTCTTAGTTACTTTTCATGCATTTTGTGTTCATTTTGTAGGTTATACGTTTGGGAGCGGTGTGAGCGATTATTGGTAAGGAAAAGCAAAGAAAATGCAAAGAAAAGAAAATGGACATAAGTTGGGCTTTAATGTTTTTGTAGAGCGTCTTCTTAGCTTTCCGGAACATCTTGAATCATTCTAATCGGAGTTCGGATGCAAGAGTTATGATCGTTGTACCAACGGACGTCGAACGTCATGGTTTTGGGTGGTCATTTGCATAACAGTAACTTCCAACCAAATTTCAACCTTCATACAGCCAGAATTTCTTACTCCTCAAAGAATAAAAGTTGTAGATCTTGTCGATATCTTCGATTTGATGGGTGGCATGCCCCGTAACTCCTCCCGGATTAAAAGTTATGGCCGTTTTACCAGAGCATGCTGTGACAAAAAATATAGCCCACCGGGGCGGGATTTTCCTTAGTAAAACCCCCGCCGGGGCAGGGGTACCAGCTGCAAAATAGTACTATAGCCCACCGGGGCGGGCCCTTGACAAGCCTAGACCCCGTAGGAAATGGGTATCGCGTAAAAAAGTGGTTTTTAGGCCAAATTTGAGTTCGGAAGGATTATTTTCGATCCAATTGACTCAAGGACTTCCAAGAGGACTTAAAGACATGTAAAAAGGTTTATAAAAGGAGGGGAATAACAAGGATTAGAGGGAATATTGAGAGATTGGAGAGATTGGGAGAGAGCATTCCATTAGATTAGATTAGAGTAAATTAGATCAAAACACTAGTTCTAAATAGTTTTGGAGATTGAAGCAATTTAAAGACCATTGAAGATCAAGAGCAGGAGCTTGAGGAAGATGGAGATTTGTTGACAACAGATTCAATTCTTTACTCTACTCTTATTTTTATCTTTTAATGTTATTTCAAGTGTGGATTCTTAGTTTTAATTCAATGAACTAATTCTTTGTTTGAGATTACAATGGATCTTATTGTGTAGTTTATTTTAATATGCTTCGCTATCAATTATTATGTTCTATCGTGAGAATTGTTTGTTGTGGTTTGGACTTAATTGTTTAATTGATTGGCCATCAATTACCGTGATAATCTATATGAACTCGAGAGATGAAGTATTGATTTAGATCTGATTATGATAGCATGTGTTCAGGATTTGTTAGTAGTTTAAACTTGATGAGTGTTAAGGTAGAGATATGCTTGACACCGCATGTAATCGGATAGAGAACTTGTTCTTAAACCTTCTTCAATTGTAATTCACATAGAGATATAGTGGGTTAGTTGATTAAGGTGTTTAACGGATTTCTATCTTAATTGTGGATTGACGTTAATATGGTATTAGTGCATCGAGAGGTGTTTAATACTACTTTAGTGTTCTTGATTAACAATTCGGGATAGAGAATAATTGATGAGAAGTTTGTTAACTTAAATGAAGCAATAAGTGAAGTTGTGATCTTAAATCTCCATAGTCTTAATTTAATTAGTGGAATTTAATAGTAGTTTAATTTATATAATTTAAAATTCATTCGTTTAAATAAGATTGAGTTGGTTACGGGTTAGTACTTGGTGATTTTTATTAACTAATTTTCTGTGGGAACGATACTCAACTTATCACTTTATTACTTGTTGACCACGTATACTTGCGTGTTGTGCGTAATTAGATTTTACCCAACATGTATGCAATACTTCACATAGATAGGTTATTCCAACATAATAATAAGGAATGGAATAATAGAAGAATTTCACCATATATGCAGTACTTTGCATAAACAGGTTATTCCAACATAATAATAAGGAATGGAATAACAATAGCTCTCTTCATGAATATGAAAGAATAATATCCCTTACCTTAGAAGAAACTGGATATTGGAATAGAAAGGTAGCAGACTTCTCTTCTTCTTTCTCTCTATAGATTTTCTCTCTATAGCTTCTCTCTATAATTTCTCTCTCTAGAGTTTCAGTGAATTCGTAAGAAATAATGAAGGAATGAGCTTCTATTTATAGAAGAATGGACTGAATAGTAACTAATTCATGAACGGTCCAGATTGATTTACTTTTAAATGGACGGTCCATATTAAAACTTAAAGCAACGGTCCATACTGATTCACTATTAAAACTTTAAACCAACGGTCTATACTGATTCACTATTAAAACTTTAAACCAATGATCCATATTGATTTACTATTATAATTTCAACCAACTGTCTGTAAAATTAGCACATCTCCTCATGGAATAATATTGTACCCAAAAATGATTTGGACCGAAAAGAAACATATTTTGTTCAGGTGAATAGTATCCCGTGAATAGTAACTTGTGAATAGTAACTCATGAATAGTAACTCGTGAATAGTAACTTATGAATATTAACTCATGAATAGTAACTCGTGAATAGTACTCTGACACGAAAAGTGCCCTGAATACCCGATTGAATAATATAACCTCCAGACATAAATTATTATCGAAATAAATGTCGACTTCCACTAACACCAATAATCCCAACACAATGTAACTATCCAATTTATCTTTAATTAACACGAACTTATTCATCATTAATATTATAACTCAGAATATTTAACAACCAGGTTGTTCCCAGGAAAGAGGGGGCTTTCCAATAAGGATTTCTCCCTATTGGCGCGCAATTAAGTGACCAAACCTCTCCTTAACAGAACTTCTAGACATTATAAATATTGCAATTTAATAATATGAACAACCTTGTCTTCTCAATTATTGATTTAATAGTATATCATATAACGCAGATGATACTGTGACAATAATCGAATCAATAATATGAGAGATATGATGCAGTAATTACTGTAGCAATAATTGAATATAACTGAGTGACTTATCACGTAAGCATCAATAAACAATACCGTGTGCTACTATGCAACCACGCGTATTACTATACTTTTACTACAGAGTAGTTCAACAGTTTTAACTGTAAAACTTCCACCGTTATTTTCATAAAAATATTTTTGTCGTTTTCTCAATCCGGCAATAATTTCGTTGTGGGGTCCACCAATGATTGTGCCGTCATACGAATATTCCCTGTTAAAATGAATATTCCCCGACCAATCGAATATTATATAACAACATGCGTACTTTATAAAATTTATAAATATTACCCACAACTATAACGTTATCTCAATCCCACACCAAAATTTTGAAAAAAATATTTTGAGAAAATTAAATCTTTATTCGTAAAATCTGGGGTCTCACAATCTCCCCTCCTTATGAAATTTCGCCCTCGAAATTTACGTACGTACCTGGTATGACGAAGAGGTAAGGATACCTTGAATACCTTTATCGTCAAAAACATTAAAATCATCTTTGCAATACGGCCAAAGATATTCATTAACAATTCATCTTTACACTACAGGCCAACTGTATAACCAATAATCAACAGTTCATCTTTGCACTACAGGCCAAAGATATACAACTGTAAAACCAATAATATTGAAACTCAGCTTAATAGTATCACGACCACGAATTATCCATGCACTACGAGCCAAGGATATTCGTGTTTTCAATTACGGTCATGATTATACCGAATAATCCCTGGTCATAATCATACCAAGTCCATCTATGCACTACGGGCCAAAGATGACTTTTACCACATCATTTGTAACATTACGGTCATGATTATACCGAATAATCCCTGGTCATAATCATACCAAGTCCATCTATGCACTACAGGCCACATATGACTTTCAACAAAATATAAATATGATGAGTAGTTAATCAATCGATTCCTAAAATCACATCAAAGGCAAGTATTTTCGAAGAGATAAGATCGACAGGTAACGTGAAAGTGTCGATTTGAAATAAGATTTATAAACAGTGGAGGTGACGAAAGTTTCTCCTAACGAAGTTTAAACCAATAAGTCAAAGTCTAACTTCTCAGGAGTCAAATTTAAACGTTGAACACAACTAGGTGAAATACAAGAGTGGGTAGAACTAGTATTGAATAAGATATAGACTTCGCAAGAGTTTATAATTAACTTACCCATAATAACTTCGTTTGCATTTCTTGACAAATGCTCTCACTTAAACTATCGGATTTGACTTTGCTATAGGGTACATTCCACCCTTAAGTGCTTCATCACATTCCTGATCCATGATTTGAATCATTATTCTTCGATCCATATCGAATTGGGGTTGACCGCTCTACACAGGGTAATTTCGAATTCGATGTTGGATTCTCCCAATTGTTGTCCAAAAAGCAAAATCCATTTCATCTATTTTAACTTTATTGGATCGGACGTCTTTTTCGACAATATCAACGCGTCGTGTGGCTTTTACCCACGCATCATCTATTCTCCTTCGTTCAGTTGTTTCTGCTTTCATCAGATCTTTGATCAAAGCATTCTCAGATTCCAGCTCTAATATCTTATACTCAGCCAAAGAGTGCTTCTGTTCAAGCATCGCACATCGGGTAACACAATTTTGAATTGTTGCATTTCTTTGCTCTACAACCGCCTGTCGTTCTTTCGCCTGCTCTTCTAACCCATGAATACGATTTTGCAATTCTAAATTTTGATCATAAAATTCTTCTAATAAATTTTCCTCAGGTTCATCTTCTTCCTCACTCTCAGTTGCTACCTCTGCGACTAGCTCAGGTGCAACTATTAGTTCTTCACTCACCACGTAGATATCTCTAATTTCTTCTTCGTCTAACATCACATTAACCTGGTTAGTGATTAAAGGTGTCTCAATGGTCTCATTCACTCCATTGCTAACATTTTCAGCTGCTATTTTCAAACACTACCACAAAACAAGAGTTAATTGACATCTCACATATTATCCCTATACTCTGACCGACCAATTAAATACCAAATAAACTTAGGTAGGTCATACTAGCGAAGGAATTCCCCGTCTCTCCCCTCCTAGTTTTTATCTCATATCTCAGCCAGGGATCATATCCCTGAGCTTTGATACCAACTATGACGCCCCCAAAATAGGTATACATCACCCATCTTGAGTCGCCAAATATATGGTACAAAATTCAAATACAACTTAATAATACAGCTGTCGTGTAAAATACGACAAAACATAAACTGAGAGTTTAAATAGGAATATTGCCTTATAGACAATATCCATTCTCAAATAGAATTCATTCTCAAATAGAGTTCTCGTTACATTTATTGTCACACTATTTAACAGAATAGTGAGGACTACTAATGTTATCATCTAGACCATCACTCCGCTCCCTCGACTCGTCCCCCGGCTATATTCTCATTTCACAAGAGAACAAAGAAAAAGAAAGGGTGAGCTCAACTAGCCTAGTAAGAAATATTATGACTATGATAATGCAGAATAAATTATCAATAGTCTTCAATAATATTAAACTGATAAAATACAATAGACATCAAGTTTAACTGCAGCGGAACAAACAATCCATTAGAAAAGTCAAGTAGAGAATAAAATCTACTATCTTCTATGATTTAAAATGTTTTCATCAATTTTTATCGCTGAGACTCAGCTTAATAAATAAACCACATCATCGAATCATCCTTGCACTACGGGCCAAGGATATTCTTTAAATCATCAATGGTCATGACTATACCGAATAATCCCTGGTCATAATCATACCAAGTCCATCTTTGCACGTAAGCCAAAGATATACAACAATAAAACCAATAATCAACAATCCATCTTTGCACATAAGCCAAAGATATATAATTCAATAAACAACAGTCCATCTTCGCACGTAAGCCAAAGATAACTTTCATCACCATATAAGCATAAGGATGATGACAATGATATAAACATTAATCAAACGAAAATAAGGATAAATATTAAAGACTTTAAATTTATCCAAATATTATCAATCACATAATAAATTCATAATCTAATATTGTTAATATCATAACAATATTTTAATCACTTCTTAAACTTATAAACAATTTATTTCAATTGTTTACACTTTACCAAATAATGCATTTAATCATTCAAAAATGTCATACTCATAAGATTTCATCACCAATGATCAAATCCCTCATCAAAAATATGCATATACCTTATATAGGATTTTCAAGCCATAAAATCCTATTTTCTAACTTTGTTACTTCACATAACATATTTAACTCGTATGTTCGTAACTAAACCATTTTCATGAAAAATACCAAATCAGTCCCAAAAATATTTCTTTTCTGGGATTTAGTATAATATAGTCCCATAAAGAACATATATTTTTCTCGGAATTTTTAAAATTCATTTACTATTTTTCAAAAATCAATTTTCAATTAATTCCTTAAGAATTTAACTACCTCAAGTTTAACTCCAAAGATTCCCAAATCTTGGCATGATCTTACATATGTTAACGTGAGCCACCAGTTTAAATTTCATGGTCATCGGAGTTATAGAACTCTGGTTATAGCATTTTTCGTCAGAAAAACCTAAATATTGAAATGGTTATAACTTGCTCATTTTAAGTCGGAATTCATTTTTGGACAGGAGGTACCTTATACCATATACTTTCATGCCCCAAAAGGCCGAAATTTTTCTCACAAATTAAGTGGTCAAATTGCCCTTCTAAAAATCAGACAAGAGCATTTTGGTAATTTCCAGCTTTTGACTCTTTTGCTAAAATCAGTCCACACGAAAATCTACAACACCTTTTCCAGTGATTCCACTTGGAGATGCTACAAACTTATAGATCTAACTCTAGAACTTGACCACACTCAAAAATTCAAAATATAATAGGAGATATGGTCAATTGAATTTCATGTTCCATTTTCACCAAAATCTGATTTTCAACCTTTTGTGATTTCTAAGAAACTTTCATGTTTTCATATAATAACCAACATAACTCATCATAACACTTACTAATACTTCATATACCCATGAATTTCATCAGTCCAATACTTTTATTATGACTCTCATCATAATCAACGTAACCAGATCATTTTCACAATTTAATAAAGAATGAATATAAAGGATCATTCACCATGCATGTGGTAATCCACATAGACAGGTTATTCCAACAGAATAATAAAGAATGGATTAACAGAAGGATTCACCATGCATGCGATAGAGACCGCACAGACAGGTTATTCCCAACAGAATAATAAATAATGAAACCAGGTCCCGCCAGAAAGCACGCAGCGTGATATTAAACGAGAATAATAAATGCGGAATAATAAATAATGGAACCAGGTCCGGCGTAAAACGCACAGACAGGATATTCCGACAGAATAATAAATAATGGAACCAGGTCCGCCGTAAAATGAACAGAAAGGATATTCCGACAGAATAATAAATAATGGAATAACAACAGAATTTTACCATGTATGTGGTACTTCGCATAAACAGGTTATTCCAACAGAATAATAAAGAATGGAACCAGGTCAAGCAATATTCGCACCGATAGGATATTCCAACAGAATAATAAAGAATGGAATAATAAAAGAATTTCACCATGTATGCGGTACTTCGCATAAACATGTTATTCCAACATAATAATAAGGAATGGAATAATAGAAGAATTTCACCATGTATACAGTACTTCGCATAGACAGGTTATTCCAACATAATAATAAGGAATGGTATAATAAAAGAATTTCATCATGCATGCAGTACTTCGCATAGACAGGTTATTCCAACATAATAATAAGGAATGGAATAATAGAAGAATTTCACCATGTATGCAGTACTTCGCATAGACAAGTTATTCCAACATAATAATGAGGAATGGAATAATAGAAGAATTTCACCATGTATACGGTACTTTGCATAAACAGGTTATTCCAACATAATAATAAGGAATAGAATAACAATAGCTCTCTTCATGAATATGAAAGAATAATATCCCTTACCTTAGAAGAAACTGGATATTGGAATAGTAAGGTAGCAGACTTCTCTTCTTCTTTCTCTCTATAGCTTCTCTCTATAATTTCTCTCTATTATTTCTCTCTCTAGAGTTTCAATGAATTCGTAAGAAATAATGAAGGAATGAGCTTCTATTTATAGGAGAATGGACTGAATAGTAACTAATTCATGAACGGTCCAGATTGATTTACTTTTAAATGGACGGTCCATATTAAAACTTAAAGCAACGGTCCATACTGATTCACTATTAAAACTTTAAACCAACGGTCTATATTGATTCACTATTAAAACATTACACCAACGATCCATATTGATTTACTATTATAATTTCAACCAACAGTCTAAAAAATTAGCACATCTCCTCATGGAATAATATTGTACCCAAAAATGATTTGGACCGAAAAGAAATATATTTTGTACAGGTGAATAGTATCCCATGAATAGTAACTCGTGAATAGTAACTCATGAATAGTAACTCATGAATAGTAACTCGTGAATAGTAACTCATGAATAGTAACTCGTGAATAGTACTCTGACACAAAAAGTGCCCTAAATACCCGATTGAATAATATAACCTCCAGACATAAATTATTATCGAAATAAATATCGACTTCCACCAACACCAATAATCCCAACACAATGGAACTATCAAATTCATCTTTAATCAACACGAACTTATTCATCATTAATATTATAACTCACAATATTTAACAACCAAGTTGTTCCTAGGAAAGAGAGGGATTTCCAATAAGGATTTCTCCCTATTGGCGAGCAATTAGGTGACCAAATCTCTCCTTGACAGAACTTCTAGACATTATAAATATTGCAATTTAATAATATAAACAACTTTATCGTCTCAATTATTGATTTAATAGTATATCATATAACGCAGATGATACTGTGACAATAATCGAATCAATAATATGAGAGATATGATGCAGTAATTACTGTAGCAATAATTGAATATAATTGAGTGACTTAGCATGTAAGCATCAATAACCAATACCGTGTGCTACTATGCAACCACACGTATTACTGTACTTTTACTACAGAGTAGTTCAACAATTTTAACTGTAAAACTTCCGCCGTTATTTTCATAAAAATATTTTTGTCATTTTCTCAATCCGACAATAATTCCGTTGTGGGGTCCACTAATGATTGTGCCATCGTACGAATATTCCCTGTTAAAACGAATATTCCCTGTTAAAACGAATATTCCCCGACCAATCGAATATAATATAACTGAAAGTAATATGCACACAAGCCAATCATGTTTGATGATAAAGCATATACTTTGTAACAATCTTATTCATTTATTAATAAAAGTATTAATTTATTAAAGGCTTTTAATTATCTACATGATGCTGTTTTATAATATGTGATAAACCCATAGTTTTAAGCAATGCTTTTAGAATAATGATGATGATCATTCTAATGAGATCTAAATTCTTAGAAAGCTTAAAACTAAAATAGTTCCCAATCATTGGATTACTAAATTGGGGATTAGTGAATCCGGATAGATTGGTACATACGTTGCTTGCTCATTGGATGAGGATCATTGATCTCATGATCATTTGTGTGGAGACACTAAAGCAAGTATGTAGGTTCTTATTAGAGAATAAGTTCACTGAACGTGGCTCGCAAAGGAATACCTAATGGAGTTTTACTTGCACATCAATAGGAATTCTGTAGTGATAGTAGACTAAGTGATCCTTGGACTTGAGATCATCATAGTATCTTGTGTATGATGAGTTATACTTTGACTTATTCCTTAAGACCCTTAGGGTATATCAAAGGGTATGCTTGGGTATAATAAGTTGTACATGGAGATAATGTATGATCAATAAAGAATCTACCACTTCTATTAAAAGAATAGAAATGTCCTATATGATTCGATAAATGACAACCCAATAGTCCTTGGCCAAGGCAGAATGAAATTAGAAAGGAGTTTCTAATTTGCATTATTTGGAGTTGTGCATTTAAGAGTCGAAATACATATAATTAAATAAAATAAGACTTGTGATAATTCCATGTCTTATATTTAATTGGGACATTGTATGGTGGAAGGATTGAATTATACTGGTAACTATTTACTCAAAGGTTCTTTTATGATTAATGTTGAAATCTATATTATCTGGAAAGTCGTTGATCGCTAGGAGGGCTTATCCTATTGTAGAATAAATATTATTTATTTAAATAAATTAATTATTTAATTTATTTATTTAAATAAGATTAGAATTGTTCTAATTAATTTATTCACAATCGGTTTAATATGGAGAACCTAAAGGGTCACACCATAAAAGGAAGAATAATTATTTAAGAAGTTAATGGCATAATCATAATAATATATTAAGTATATTTAATTTAATCTATGGTGATAGAATAAATTAAATAGCTTAATATTTATTATTTAATATTTTAGAAATATTAAATATAAATTAATAAGAGGAGTCTTATTAATATTATTATAATTTTTATTATTATTTTAATTTCTAAAAGAGTTTAGGAATTAATTTAATATAAGTACTCTCATTTATTCCTAATAAGATTAGGAGGAAAATTAATTAAAGGAGTTTAATTAATTATCCCTAATAAGATTAGGGAGCCCATTTAATTAGAAGGGTTTAATTAAATAATACCTTATTTTAAATAGGGTTACTTGATATCTTTATAAGAGGAGTCTTATATCAGATATCAATACTACGACATAATTCCAATAGTTGGAGAGAGACGCCTTTTTCTATGTAGAGATAGAAAACTAGGGTTTAGCCAACCACTCATTTTCTTGAATCTTTTCTTCCTTGGTGGATCACCTCTGAGGCCAAACACTTGGGTGGCTAACGTTGATCAAAGGAAGGAACCAAACCCGGTGGATTCAAGTTGAACGCAAAAAGGATTGGAGGTGAACTTGTACCTGAGGAAGCTCGATCTTCAAGGGTATGATTCTTATTCGTTATCTTTTTCGTTTAATTAATAATTGTGCATAAAGGGTGATCCGGGTATATGGTTTGTAAAATTTTAAACTCTGATTTTTACACGTTTCCGCACTTTTTATGCAATTTGATTGCGTTCTTGAATATTACAAACCTAACAGTGGCATCAGAGCCAAACCTTTATGCGAATTATTAATTGTTCAGATTTGATATGTATATTGATATGTGTTTAGAACAATTTAATTGGGCATAATTTTGTTATATAAAAAAAAAAAAAAAAAAAATTGGCGAAACTGTTCGCCATTTTTTTTTAAATTCCGTGTATCACTTTTTGTTTTGCGATTTTTTTTTTCTTATACCGGAAATCAAAGTTGCAAAGTGTTGCCGAATCAAGCTTTTAAAAAAAAAAGTGTTGCTGAATCAATAGCATGGCATGTCAACGTGATTCACATAAAAGGCAACAGGAAATCACAGAAAGCTTTATAAATAAAAAAAACGTGGAACATTTTGTCATCTAGATTATTAATCTAGTGGCACGGCTATCAAGGATGGCTTATATATATATATAATAATTTTAATTATTTTATTATTAAAATAAAAATTTATTTTAATTTTAAAATAAAAAGGTTTATTTTAATCTTAAAATAAAAAAAAATTTATTTTAATATTAAAATTAAATTTCATGCTAACTAATTAGAGTTGGAATTGGATTCCATGATAACTAATTGGAGTTGAAATTTGATTTTATTTTTCTAAAATAAAGGAGTTTATTTGTGAATAGGGAAGTAAATCCATCTTTCCTTAAATAAAGGAGTTTATTTAGATATAAAATAAGATTTCATATTATTCAAAATAAAAGAGTTTATTTGTGAATAGGAAAGAGAATCCATGTTTCCTTAAATAAAGGAGTTTATTTAAATATGAAATAAGATTTCATATTATTCAAAATAAAGGAGTTTATTTGTGAATAGGAAAAGAATTCGTGTTTTCTTTAATAATTTTTTTTTACAT
Source organism: Panax quinquefolius (assembly GCA_020205615.1). Taxonomy (NCBI): domain Eukaryota; kingdom Viridiplantae; phylum Streptophyta; class Magnoliopsida; order Apiales; family Araliaceae; genus Panax; species Panax quinquefolius. Next base: position 76,696,838 of record CM035154.1, read on the forward strand.
GGAATTGGATTCCATAATTAATTAAAATAAAGGAGTTTATTTTGATTAATGTTTTTGATTAAAATAAAATAGTTTATTTTATTCAAAATTAGATAAATTAAAATAAAATAGTTTTATTATAATTTAAATTTGGATTAAAATAAAGGAGTTTATTTTAATTCAAAATTAGATTTTATACTAACTAAATTTGCCCATTAAATGATATCAATATATATATTAAATGTTTATTATTCATAAGATGAATTTTATTTATTGATGCATATGGTGATGTGTATGATAATAAATGGGATTGATTATGGACTATTGACCAATATGATTGGATTTTATTTTAGTTGGATGCATGAATGTATGGGTTTTATTAAATGGGGTCTCACAGATTGCCTTCTTCTCTAATTTTTCTTAATGTAAATTCTATTCCCCTCCTATGTACTTCCCTTATCACGATCAAGGTTTCTATTTATTTTAAATAGTTTTGTAATAGGAATAGTTAGAATTAATTTTGAAAAATTGGAGATCAAGGAGCAAGGAGGCGCTTGAAGACCCGGTTGTAATGGAGCCCGGTTTAAATGTAATAGTTATATTTAAATATTATTTCTTGCACCCCTAGGGTTTGACCTTTTGGTTCACTTGGTGGCTCTAGTGAACCAAACTAGAATAAAGTCCATAATCAATCCGGGTAAAATATAGTATTCTATATGTGCATGCTTATACTATATATATTATATATTATGCAAACATGTTTCGCATGTTCATTAATATGACGCGTATTTTATATATATATGTGCATGCGCGCTAAACAAGATGAGACAAATTAATAACAAACCCCTCAATTTTTTATATTAAGTCCTAAGTGTTCAAAGATATTTGGAATATCGAACGTCCCCTTCTAGCATGATAAAATTAATAGAGTATTAAATATTTAATATGAGTTTGTTGTGTCACCACAAGGCAAGTATTGAGTATTTAAGATGTTAATTTATCACATTTGATGCTTATAAAGAAAATTGAACAATATTATTTTGTTGTGTCACCACAAGGATGATATTTTTCTTTTTTGAATATATGGAGTGCTAGGTCGGACTTAACTTGGATAATTTTGATTCGGATGTGCCACCACTTGATCAAAATGATCTAAGAGGCAAAATACAAGGAGTTGCATAGTTGATGTAATTGACAAAAGTTGTCTACCTATTTATTTATATATAGTTTGTTGTGTCACCACAAGGCTATATACATTTGAAATGGGATCCTTATTTTCACTAGCAAATCTTTAATTAGATTTTGCCGAACTATATAAGTGAGGGTAATATAGTTTGAAGAAAATAGTGGGAGATACCAATTTAAAACAAGACCTAATTTATTTGGGTAATTAATAAAAGAATGTATGTTAAAATGTTGTTAATTACAAATTCATTTACAGAATTTTACAATGTCTAAAATTACTATCACTGCGAAGCATATTGGATGCTAAATTAACCGTAAAGAATTAAACGAATTGGTTAAGGAATTTGAGAATAGTTCTCATAAATGAAAAGTTATCTTATGTCCTTAATCGCCTATCCTCCTAGCAATGGTTGCGCATAATGCCTCTGAGGAAGAGATTGCTACTTTTAGAAAGTGACAAGATGATGCACAGTTGGCTCAATGCATCATGCTCGCATCCATGAGTAACGAGCTTCAGCGTTAGCATGAAACTATGGATGATCTTACTATATTCCTGCACATCAAGTAGTTGATGGTGAGGAAAATAGGACTGATAGATATCAGATATCTAAGGAGCTCTTCCGATCTAGAATGGCCAATGGCACTATAAATATGCATAAAAAAGTTCTTAAAATAATCAATTTGATTGATCAATTAGACAACCGGTTTTGTCATGGATGGAGAGTTGAGCCAAGATTTGATCTTGCACTCACTCCGGACTCCTTTCACAAATGTTGTGAATTTTCATATGAACAAGCTAGATATCGACTTCGCGATTTGCTTAACATGTTGAAAAATGTTGAGAGTCACTTTCCAACCAAGAAAGACCATGTCTTACTGGTAGGGGCCAAAGGATATTCTGAAAAGAAGAACGATTCAAAAAAGGTATATAGAAAGGCAAAATAAAGGATAATAAGAACAAAACTGATACGGATAGCAAAGGAGTTTGCTTCCACTACGCATAAGCTTTGGACAATCGAAAAGAAACCATGAAGTATCTTACAGAGGCTAACCAAAGAAGCTTAGTGAAGTTTCGGTTACAAATACAAATTTGTTTATGATTTAAAACAATTTTTCTTTAAGTCAAGGTTCTACTTGGGTATTTGATACTGGCTTTAGTTATCATAAATATAGATTTATGAAGGGACCAAGCAGAAGTAGAAAGCTAAACAAAGATAAGCTATCCTATGTGTGGAAAATGAAGCAAAGGTTGTTGCATTAGCCATAGGAACTTATAGTTTAGCAATCCCTACGAGCAAATCTATTAAGTCAATAAGTTGTTATTGTATTCCAATTCTTGTTAGAAACATTATTTCCATTTTATTGTTGGACAATGAAATTTTGGTATTATAATTAAGAACAATTATTGTTCTATTTATAATAATAATGTTTTATAGAACTGAAATATTACTTAATAGATTTTGTATACTTGACTTACGTGAAAATAATTTTACAAATTGAACAAACTAGTATAAGAAAAGGAGATGATCATTCAAAGAGTTGAATGTATGTATTTGTTGAAATACAAGTGTGAATTATTTGAAAGGTTCAAAGAATTCAGAAGTGAAACAAATTGACAAAGTATTAAGATTCTTTGATTAGATCAAGGAATAAATACTTGTGAAATAAGTTTCTAGATCATCTCAAATGTTTTTTTTTTCATAATGGACACCTCATGATATGTAATAATTGATTGATGTATCTGAAAGGAAAAGTCGTACCTTGTTGGACATGGTGCGGTCCATAATGATTTTACCGACATTCTAGTATTCTTCTAGGGTCATGTCCTAGAAAAGGCTGCTTATCTACGGAAAAGGTAACCTCAAAATCCAGCCCCAAGACTCCATAAAAGTTATGGATAGGGAGGATTCCTAATCTTAAGTATGTTAAGATAAGGGGTTGTCCAACTTATGTGAAAAGGTTTCAAAGGATAAGCTTGGGACAAGATTTTATAAGTGTCGATTTGTGGGACATCCTAAAGTAAGTTTAGGGTATATGTTCTATAATCTTACTTAGCAAAAGGTGTTTGTTGTGAAACACGCTGCCTTCTAAGATAAATGTGTTTATTATTAAAAGGGGCTAGTGGGAGGATAATAGATCTTGAAGAGTTCAAGAACCACAAAATACTATAAGTCAAATAAGAGGAACTCAGTAGATAGACCTATTATACCACAACCAATCGTAAATCGGAATAGTACCAAGAAGATACACAGGAGGTATGGATTCATCATAGATGATGATGATGAGGTACATCATCATGTAAGATGATGATCCAGAGTTACATACTGATGAGGTAAGAGTTCTAGTGTGTACAAAAGGGTCGATTAGGAGTGTCGTGAAATTTCTAGTATTATATGTTGATATACTACGGATGAGGAATTACATACCAATGCTACAATCAGTAAAGATAAAGTTATCTAAACAATCCTCCATGAATGATTTGGGAAGAGTATCAAGATTGGGGATGCAAATCTATATAGATAGATTTAAAAGGATGCTCAACTTAACCCAAGGAACGTATATTCATTTGATGCTAAAGTCGTTTAGCATGGCAAACTCAAGAGATGTCTCATATTGATGAGTTATGGAGTGTATCTCTTAATAGTCCCCAAAGACTCATAAAAGAGAGATCGCATGAGTAATTATCATATGCAATGAAATGTACGAGACCTGATGTTGATCGGTCATATTGGAGAAGATCAACATGAAGATGTTGAAAAACATCTTAAAGTACTTTATTGGCACTAAGGATGTGATCATATTCATGGTGGGTCTAAATTAAAACTAGAGGGCTTAATGAGACTCAAGTTTTTCAAATGACACAAGATGATGAGAAAAATCCACTTTAAGGTAAAGGGTTACCTTGAAACAGTGGTGCGATGAATTGAAAGGTTCTAAACAATAAATAGTTCTTTGGTTTAGTGATAAAGACAAAGTATATAACTATAAATGAAGTCGCAAGTTGATTGTTTGGATTAAAAGTTCATTACAGAACTAGAAATAGTTCCTAAGTCTCATCTTGGATCTAAACATGTGTTGTAGCACTTTCATTTGATTATAAGAATCATTGAAAGATGGGAAATCACTATAGAGATGGTGGACTCTCAAGAACAACATTACATATCCATTAACTAAAGCTTATCCAACAAACAGGGATAATCGCCACTTTTAGAGAAGAAGAGTATAAGATACAATGGCGATTGGCTTTAGTGCAAGTGGGAGATTGAAAGTAATATGCACACAAGCCAATCATGTTTGATGATAAAGCATATACTTTGTAACAATCTTATTCATTTATTAATAAAAGTATTAATTTATTAAAGGCTTTTAATTATCTACATGATCTTTGTTTTATAATATGTGATAAACCCATAGTTTTAAGCAATGCTTTTAGAATAATGATGATGATCATTCTAATGAGATCTAAATTCTTAGAAAGCTTAAAACTAAAATAGTTCCCAATCATTGGATTACTAAATTTGGGATTAGTGAATCCGGATAGATTGGTACATACGTTAACTTCTGCTCATTGGATGAGGATGATTGATCTCATGATCATTTGTGTGGAGACACTAAAACAAATATGTAGGTGCTTATTAGAGAATAAGTTCATTTGAACGTGGCTCGCTAAGGAATACCTAATGGAGTTTTACTTGCTGTCGTCAATAGAATTCTGTAGTGATAGTAGTCAAGTGATCCTTGGACTTGAGATCATCATAGTATCTTGTGTATGATGAGTTATACTTTGACTTATTCCTTAAGACCCTTAGGGTATATCAAAGGGTATGCTTGGGTATAATAAGTTGTATATGGAGATAATGTATGATCAATAAAGAATCTACCACTTCTATTAAAAGAAGAGAAATGTCCTATGTGATTCGATAAATGACAACCCAAAGTAGTCCTTGGCGAAGATGAATGAAATTAGAAAGGAGTTTCTAATTTGCATTATTTGAGTTGTGCATTTAAGAGTCAAAATACATATAATTAAATAAAATAAGACTTGACAAGAATTCCATGTCTTATATTTAATTGGGACATTATATGGTGGAAGGATTGAATTGTGCGGTAACTATTTACTCAAAGGTTCTTTTATGATTAATGTTGAAATCTATATTATTTGGAAAGTCGTTGATCGCTGAGGAGGCTTATCCTCATTGTAGAATAAATATTATTTATTTAAATAAATTAATTATTTAATTTATTTATTTAAATAAGATTAGAATTGTTCTAATTGATTTATTCACAACCGGTTTAATATGGAGAACCTAAAGGTCACACCATAAAAGGAAGAATAATTATTTAAGAAGTTAATGGCATAATCGTAATAATATAGTTAAGTATATTTAATTTAATCTATGGTGATAGAATAAATTAAATAGCTTAATATTTATTATTTAATATTTTAGAAATATTAAATATAAATTAATAAGAGGAGTCTTATTAATATTATTACAATTATTATTATTATTTTAATTTCTAAAAGAGTTTAGGAATTAATTTAATATAAGTACTCTCATTTATTCCTAATAAGATTAGGAGAGAAAATTAATTAAAGGAGTTTAATTAATTATCCCTAATAAGATTAGGGAGCCCATTTAATTAAAAGGGTTTAATTAAATAATACCTTATTTTAAATAGGGTTACTTGATATCTTTATAAGAGGAGTCTTATATCAGATATCAATACTACGACATAATTCCAATAGTTGGGAGAATACGCCTTTCTCTATAGAGATAGAAAAATTAGGGTTTAGCCAACCACCCATCTTCTTGAATCTTTTTCTTCCTTGGTGGATCACCTCTAGAGGCCAAACACTTGGGTGGCTAACGTTGATCAAAGGAAGGAACCAAACCCGGTGGATTCAAGTTGAACGCGAAAAGGATTGGAGGTGAACTTGTACCTGAGGAAGCTCGATCTACAAGGGTATGATTCTTATTCGTTATCTTTTTCGTTTAATTAATAATTATGCATAAAGGGTGATCCAGGTATATGGTTTGTAAAATTTTAAACTCTGATTTTTACACGTTTCCACACTTTTTATGCAATTTGATTGCGTTCTTAAATATTACAAACCTAACAATAACAACTTGCATACTTTATAAAATTTATAAATATTATCCACAATTATAACGTTATCTCAAACCTACACCAAAATTTTGAAAAAAATATTTCGAGAAAATTAAATCTTTTTTCGTAAAATCTGGGGTCTCACATGTGCCATAATGTGGAAATAGTTTTACAGGCTAGCGTGTATTGAACTGGCGAATCTCTAGTTCATTTTGGGGCAAAATTGCTTATAACCGGAAAAAAGCTTTCTAGGCTAAATTAGCGAAATAAAATTAAGACTTGATCTTAGTGTATTCGAGCGCAATGCTACCGACAATTGATTCTCGAAAATGTTTATTTTAATATTTTTTTCAATTAAGATAAATTTTTTATTTTGAATTGGAATATTTTAAAATAAAAGTTTTGTATTAACTTGGAATTAGATTTCACGTTCGTTTAAATAAAAGATTTTATTCAAGAGTTTTATATTATTTAGAATTGGATGTCACATACGCTTGAATAAAAGAGTTTATTCACATATAGAATAGGATTAAATGTTTTCTAAAATTAAAGATGTTTAATTTTGATAAGGAATAGGATTCCATGTTTCCTAGAATAAAGGAGTTTATTCACATATGAAATAGGATTCCATGTTTAATTTTAATAAGGAATATGATTCAACATATTTTATTTTTTCAACAATTTTAAGTTAAAATAAAGGAGTTTATTTTGCACTTAAAATAGATTCTTTGTTAATTAAAATAAAGGAGTTTATTTTGATATAGAATTTGATTAAAAATAAATGAGTTTATTTTTATTCAAAATTGGATAAAATAAAATAAAGAAATTTATTATGATTTAAATTTTGATTAAAATAAAGGAGTTTATTTTTATTTCAAAATTGATTTTTTTAATAAATTTAAAATTGCCCATTAAATTGATATCGATGCATATATGGAATAAATTTATTATTCATGAGATGAATTTATTTATTGATGTATAGGTTGATGTGTATGATAATAAATGAGATTGATTATGGACTATTGACCAATGTGATTGGATTTTATTTTAGTTGGATGCATGAATGTATGGGTTTAATTAAATGGGGTCTGCGTAACTCGTCTTCTCTTATTATTTTTTTCTTAATGTAAATTCTATCTCCTTCCTATGTACTTCCCCTTGACTGTTGATCAAGGTTTTTATTTATTTTAAATAGTTTTGTAATAAGAATAGTTAGAATTAATTTTGAAGAATTGGAGATAAAGGAATAAGGAGCGCTTGAAGACCCGTTTGGAGCCCGGGTTTAAATGTAATAGTTATATTTAAATTTAATTCTTGCACCCTATGTTTGACCTCTTAGTTTACTTGGTGGCTTTAGTGAACCAAACTAGAATAAAGTCCCTAATCAATCCGGATAGAATATAGTATTCTATATGTGCATGCTTATATATATATATATATATATATATATATATATATATATATGCAAACATGCTTCGCATGTCAATTAATATGACGCGTATTTTATATATATGTGTGCATGCACGCTAAACAAGATGAGACAAAATAATAACAAACCCCTCAAATATTTTATATTAAGTCCTAAGCGTTCAAAGATATTTAGAATATAGAACGTCGCCTTTGCTGATAAAAATAATAGAATATTAATTAATTATTATAAGTTTGATGTGTCACCACAAGACTTATCTTAATTCTTTGGGATGTTAATTTTATCACATTTGATGCTTATAAAGAAAATTGAACAATATTTTTTTTGTGTCACCACGAGGACAATGTTTTTTCTTTTTTGAATAAATGGAAGTGCTAGGTTGGACTTAACTTAGATAATTTTGATTCGGATGTGCCACCACTTGATCAAAATAATCTAAATGGCAAAATAAAAAGAAGTTACATAATGATGTAATTGACAAGAGTTTTCTACCTATTTATTTATATATAGTTTGTTGTGTCACCACAAGACTATATACATTTGAAATGAGATCCTTAATCTCACTAGCAAATCATTAATTAGATTTTGCCGAACTATATAAGTGAGGGTAATATAGTTTGAAAAAAATAGTGAGAGATACCAATTTAAAAATAAGACCTAATTTATTTTGTTAATTAATAAAAGAATGTATGCTAAAATATTATTAATTATAAAATTATTTACATAATTTTATAATGTCTAAAATTACTATCACTGCGTAGTATATTAGATGCTAAATTAATCAGGCCAAATTAAACGGATTGGTAAGGAATTTGAGAATAGTTCTCACGACTGAAAAGCTATCTTATGTCCTTAATACGCCTATCCCTGCAATGGTTGCAGACAATGCCTCTGAGAAAGAGATTGCTACTTTTAAAAAGTGGCAAAATGATGCACAGTTGGCTCAATGCATCATGCTCGCATCCATGAGTAACGAACTTCAACGTCAGCATGAAACTATGGATGATCTTACTATATTCCTGCACATCAACTAGTTGATGGTGAGAAAAGTATGACTGATAGATATCATATATCTAAGGAGCTCTTCCAATCTAGAATAACCGATGACACTATAGTACAGACAAAAGTCCTTAACATAATCAATTTGATTGAATAATTAGGACAACATGTTTTTTCATGGATGGAGAGTTGAGCCAAGATTTAATCTTGCACTCATTCCTGGACTCCTTTCATAATTGTTGTGAATTTTTCATATAAACAAGCTAGATATCAGCCTCGCTGATTTGCTTAATATGTTGAAATGATGTGAGTCACTTTCCAACCAAGAAAGACCAAGTCTTACTGGTAGGGGCCAAAGGATCTTTCGAATAGAAGAACGATTCTAAGAAGGTAAATAGAAAGGCAAAAACAAAGGATAATAAGAACAAACTGATATGGATAACAAAGGAGTTTGTTTCTACTGCAATAAGCTTGGACACTGAAAAAGAAACTGCGAAAAGCATCTTGCAGAGGCTAACCAGAAGAAGCTTAGTGAAGTTTTGGTTATAAATATAGTTTTGTTCATGATTGAAATAAATTTTTCTTTAAGTCAAAGTTCTACTTGGGTATTTATAATAATAATGTTTTATATCGAATTGGAATATTACTTAATGAACTTTATAATCTTGACTTACATAAAAAAAAATTATTTTGAAAATTGAACAAACTAGTATAAGAAAAGGAGATGATCGTTCAAAGAGTTGAATGTGCGTGTATTTGCTGAAATACAAATGTAAATTATTTGAAAGATTCAAAGAATTCAGAAGTGAAACAAATTGGCAAAGTATTAGGATTCTTTGATCGGATCAAGGAAAAAAAAATACTTGTGCAATGAGCTTCTAGATCATATCAAATGGTTTTCTCACAATGGATGCCTCCTGATATGCAATAATTGATTGATGTATCTGAAAAGAAAAACTGTACCTTATTGGACATGGTGCGGTCCATAATGATTTTACCGACATTCCAGTATCCTTCTGGGGTCATGTCCTAGAAATGGCTGAATATCTACGAAAAGGTAACCTCCAAATCGGGCCCCAAGACTCCATAAAAGTTATGGACGGGGAGGATTCCTAATCTTAAGAATCTTAAGATAAGGGGTTGTCCAACTTATGTGAAAAGGTTTCAAAGGGATAAGTTTGGGACAAGTGTTGGTCGTTTTACCGAACAATATATGTGTGCAAGTATACACGATCAACAAGTAATAAAGAGTAAGTAAAGTATCGTTCCCACGGAGAATTAACTAATAAAGTTCACCAAGCACTAGCCCATAACCATTTTAGTCTTATTTAAACAAATGATATTATATTTTATATTTAAACTATGAAATTAAAAAAACATAACTATTCCTAGAGTGAGACTAGATAATGAAGACCTGAGATCACAATTTCATCTATTGACTCATTCAAATCCACACATTTCATGTTAAGCCAAACTAATTGTACCGGATTGTTAGCCAAGAACACGAAAGTAAAGTATAGTCATCTCTCAATGTACCATACACATATCACATGTAATCCACAATTGATAGAATACACATGAACACCCACATTACCTAAACCACTATATGTCTATATGATTTACAAATAATTAGGGTTTAGGCCCAAGTTCTCAATTAACTATGAGTGGTACTTCGGTATATGTCTATCCTAAGCACGGATCATACATCCCAATGCATTGTAGAACATACAATCACATGCTAATAAGATCATATCTAAACCCATACTTCTTCTCTCAAGTCCATATGGATTATCACAATAATTAATGGCCAATCAACTAAGCAAATAGCATGAATCTAATTAGACAAGCCCATAGCAATCAATAAGGCTAACAATGAAATATATCAGAAATAATTAATCCATAGAATCCTTTGCAATCTCATAATAGAGTTTAAATCATATCTGAATCAAATCTATCATCCACATATTGCATAAACATCATAAGATTACAAATAAGAATCAAAGAGAGGATAAGAGTAAAGAATTGAAATGCAAATCTGTTATCTTGCTCCAAGATGGAATCTCTGATGTTTTCTAATTGCTTCAAATCTTCATATCTAATCAAATCTAGATATTAATTATTCTAATCTACTATATTCTAATATTGAAATTGAAGAGAGAAAGTAACGATAGCTCCTTGATCTCCCAAGGGGTGGAATCCCTTACATAATGAAAATACGTATCTTTTTTAAGCCTTTCTTTTACCCTCCTCCAAGTTACGCTTCAATTGTACTGTTTTTTGAAAAGGTCAGCTTTGGTCAACATCAAAAGTGGCGCGGCCATGCTGGGAATGGCCTGGAGTTAGGCGCGCCTGCGCTCAAGTAGTAGATCGCATTTTTTTGGTCCAGGGACTTGCACAGCCGCGCAGGAAATGCACTACAAATTCGCGCGCCCGCGCCATTGGTTTTCTACTGCAGTGTCCTCTGGTAAAACGGTCATAACCTTTGATCCGGGAGGAGTTACGGGACCTGCCACCTATCAAATCGAAGCTCTCAACAAGCTCTACAACTTTCATTCTTTAATAATTGAGAAATAATGGACGGACGAAGGCTGAAATTTGGTTGGAAGTGACAGCTAAGCAAATAGCCACCCAAAATAGTCACGTTCAACGTTCGTTCATAACTCTTGCATCCGAACTCCGATTGAAATGATTCAAGATGTTCCGAAAAGATAAGAAGAAGCTCTACAACATAATTCAAGTTCCAAGCCAAGAACATGAAATGAACATGAAAGCCCAAACGATCCCCGGATTGCTTTTCCTTGCGTTTTCATACCAATAGTCACTCACATCGTTCCCAAGCATAAGATCTACAAAATGAACACAAAATGCATGAAAAGTAACTATGAAACATGAGTATAAGCAACTAATTCAAGTAATAGATACCGGATAAATATGTATAAAACCTACTTATCAAATACCCCCAAACTTAAACCGTTGCTTGTCCCCAAGCAAGACAATATAATGCAATCTACATGCTATGCAAGCTACGCTACTATAACAATGAATCCCCAGATTTCCAGTCATGTTAAGAATTCCAATAAGATATGCCTCAGAGAAATATCAAGATCCAAGAACAAAGCATCAAACTAAGCTAAAGGCATAATGACATACAATCAGATAATCCTAACCTGTTATAAAGATGTTGTGTGTGTGTGATGTGTTCAGAGATAAGCTTGACAAAGGTGAAGATACCACATGCTATATTGCTTAAGACATAAAATTGAAGTTTAAATCAAGAAATGCATATACTAATGAGACATCAACTACTCCAACACATCAATACAAACTAAGGTTCAACAATGGGTTTATTCTTCATTATTTTTACTCACGGTGGCGATTTTTGCACTTTTCCGCGGTGTTTATTGATTATTAATTTATTTTTTTTAAAATTTTTTTATTTATATATATAGCGAGTGCGTTTTACGTTCCATCTCACTTTCCATTCCCATTTAAATGAGTGCATTTTAAGCTCCATCTCGTCCCAATAGCAAGCATACCCATGTGTTCTCAAAGTTCGAGTATCTGTGTTTTCATAGTCTATGTCTACTTGATACACAATTCCATCTTTAAAAACAACATTTTCTACTCAGCAAACAAACAAATTATTCTTAAACCAACAAGCAAATATGAACACCTATGTGCTAACCGATAGCATCTAAACAACAAACATGAATTAAATCATGTATACCATTATAACTAAGCTCATGTTATCCACTAAATTAAAAAATCTATTAAATTTCTATATCATTATGGCCAAATTAGAATTCAATCGACTAAAAACCGGGGATTGTGCAATGTTACACAACCAATCAGATATTAAGCAAACAAAAAGAAAAAAAAATTATTGCACATTAAACTAATAACTACTAACATGCAATTAACTATATGTAACATGAAATTAGTCTATATGATGCAATTACACTACATGCTCTAAACTACTGACTAAACCCAATACCCCCAAACTTAAAACGAACAATGCCCTCATTGTAATTAAAAGTTAAAGAATACTCCCCTAAGTGGCAATGTCATCTCCGTTTGCCTCCTCAAGATCCGATGGCATATCAGGCGATGGATAAGTTTGAGATAATCTAAAGTTGGAAACTGAGTATGGACTTCTAACCGTCTGAATGCTTGATTCAGAAATTCTAAAAATTGAGCAGTGTTTATTTTCTATGACTGAGATATGGCGCGGCCACGCTGTGTTTGGCTTGTAGTTGGGCGCGGTCGCGCTACCCTGTACCCTGGCAGCTTCAATATTTTTGACTTCTATTTGATCTTAAATACTTGTAGTAATTGGATTGAACCTGAGAGGAGAAACAATAAAACTATTATTAAGACTTACAACTATCAAACAACTACGAAATATGGAAATTATGAAGAATTAAACATAGCAGAAGAAGTAAATGGAAATGTAAAAAAGAATTAAACAAGAAGGGAGAAAGATTAGATGGGGTGCCTCCCATTGAGCGCTCAGTTTATAGTCGTTCAGCCGGACTCTTTTCTTGACACCGCTATCCGATTCCTCTACGATAATCTAGGAACCCTCCATTCATTAGAACCGCTATGTGCTTTGGTAGGTTCCCCATCATGAGAGTCTTCGGATTGAAGCCACCTAGCATATTTCCTGTACATGATGTCCCCAGTTCCATTGCATAGCTAGGTGCTTCGTCCGTTATATTTGTGAATAAATTGTTGCATTGAGGCATGAAAAATACAACGGACTTTTCCTCTTTTATTTTCTCTTCCTCAGCCCACCATGGTGTATAAGAGGCCTCATTATCATACTGATTATTACTTTGAATGTGGCTACAAAGGGGACATGGGTGTACAAAGTTCACTGAATTTTTCAACTCCGACTAAAAAGGCAATTGGGGTATTATACAAGTCAGTTCATGTTCTACATTATCCAATCCCCTAGTTGTGTCCTCAATGAAAACTTCATTGAGCTCATCCAGTGGTATGTACACTTCTGGTTCTCCATCAATTTCATCATCCATGACATAGCACCAATTATTTTGAGGGCGATTGTTCAAGGCTTCGAACATTTGATCCATCTGGTTCTGAAGATTCTGAATTGACTTCTCTTGCTCAATCATCTTTTCCTCAGTTGATGCTATAAATTTGAACCACAATTCCTCCAGTCTTGAATTATCTTTCTCAGTTTTGAAATCCATGTATTGAGGACCATTCATTGAAGAATTAATGAGTTGTTCCATATGTCTGTTAAGATTTTGGCTTAATAACTCCTGACTCATCATCATCTCTTCATGGTCTGCTATGCTTTTTGACATGAATTCCTTCAACCTTGAATTTTCTTATTGTTGTATTGGTGTTGGATATGAGAAATCTGATGGATGTGTTGGACTTGGGATGTAGTATTGGTCTTGATAGTTATAACTCCATTCATAATCTGGGTGATACCCCAAACCTTGATGATAATTGGGATGAGCATAGTTGTTGGAGTAATCACCCCCATACTGTACTTGTCCAAAACTAATGTTGCACTGATAACTTGGATGCTCGCCAGCACAATATTCACATGTAACTACTATCTCTCGAGTATGTTGGGCTGCAAGAACATCCAACCTCTCCGAAAGTGTTGTAATTTGTGCTGACAATGTAGAAAATACATTGAGTCTTTCAGTTCTTGTGTCCCTTGGTTGAGTCATGTTCGCATAACGCCATTGATAAACAAAGTCATCCATGGTACCTGAAAAGAGAAAAATATAGGAAGATTATTAAAATAAAACAAAATGTTTAAATTAAGACTAATTTGATTGAAATTAATGTTGGCAAAAATTATTAAAATAATTCCACGACAACGGCGCCAAAAACTTGTTGGTCGTTTTACCGATCAATATATGCGTGCAAGTATACACGGTTAACAAGTAATAAAGAGTAAGTAAAGTATCGTTCCCATGGAGAATTAAGTAATAAAGTTCACCAAGCACTAGCCCATAACCATTTCAGTCTTATTTAAACGAATGATATTATATTTTATATTTAAACTATGAAATTAAATAAACCTAACTATTCCTAGAGTGAGACTAGATAATGAAGACCTGAGATCACAATTTCATCTATTGACTCATTCAAATCCACACATTTCATAATAAGCCAAACTAATTGTACCGGATTGTTAGCCAAGAACACGAAAGTAAAGTATAGCCATCTCTCAATGTACCATACACATATCACATGTAATCCACAGTTGATAGAATACAATGAACACCCACATTACCTAAACCACTATATGTCTATGTGATTTACAAATAATTAGGGTTTAGGCCCAAGTTCTCAATTGACTACGAGTGGTACTTCGATATATGTCTATCCTAAGCACGAATTATACATCCCAATGCATTGTCGAACATACAATCACACGCTAATAAGATCATATCTAAACTCATACTTCTTCTCTCAAGTCCATATGGATTATCACAATAATTAATGGCCAATCAACTAAGCAAATAGCATGAATCTAATTAGACAAGCCCATAGCAATCAATAAGGCTAACAATGAAATATATCAGAAATAACTAATCCATAGAATCCTTTGCAATCTCATAATAGAATTTAAATCATATCTGAATCAAATCTATCATCCACATATTGCATAAACATCATAAGATTACAAATAAGAATCAAAGAGAGGATAAGAGTAAAGAATTGAAATGTAAATCTGTTATCCTGCTCCAAGATGGAATCTCTGATGTTTTCCAATTGCTTCAAATCTTCATATCTAATCAAATCTAGAAATCAATTATTCTAATCTACTCTATTCTAATATTGAAATTGAAGAGAGAAAGTAACGATAGCTCCTTGATCTCCCAAGAGGTGGAATCCCTTACATAATGAAAATACGTCTCTTTTTTAAGCCCTTCTTTTACCCTCCTCCAAGTTATGCTTCAATCGTACTATTTTTTGAAAAAGTCAGCTTTGGTCAACATCAAAAGTGGCGCGGCCATGCTGGGAATGGCCTGGAGTTAGGCAAGCCAGCGCTCAAGTAGTAGATCGCATTTTTTTGGTCTAGGGACTTGCGCGCGTCCGCAAGAAATGCACTACAAATTCGCGCGCCCGCGCCATTGGTTTTCTGCTGCAGTATCCTCTGGTAAAACGGCCATAACTTTTGATTCAGGAGGGGTTGTGGGGCTTGTAACCTATCAAATCGAAGATCTCGATGATCTCTACAACTTTCATTCATTGATAATTGAGAAATAATGGACGGGTGAAGGCTGAAATTTGGTTGGAAGTGACAGCTATGCAAATGGCCACCCAAAACAGTGACGTTCAACGTTCGTTGGTACAAAGGTCATAACTCTTGCATCCGAACTCTGATTGGAATGATTCAATATGTTTCAGAAAGCTAAGAAGAAGCTCTACAACATAATCCTAGTTCCAAGTCAAGAATATGAAATGAACATGAAAGCCCAAACGATCCCCGGATTGCTTTTCCTTGCGTTTTCATACCAATAGTCACTCACATCGTTCCCAAGCATAAGATCTACAAAATGAACACAAAATGCATGAAAAGTAACTATGAAACATGAGTATAAGCAACTAATTCAAGTAATGATATCGGATAAATATGTATAAAACCTACTTATCAAATACCCCCAAACTTAAACCCGTCATCATGTCCCCAAGCAAGACAATATAATGCAATCTACATGCTATGCAAGCTACGCTACTATAACAATGAATCCCCAGATTTCCAGTCATGTTAAGAATTCCAATAAGATATGCCTCAGAGAAATATCAAGATCCAAGAACAAAGCATCAAACTAAGCTAAAGGCATAATGACATACAATCAGATAATCCTAACCTGTTATAAAGATGTTGTGTGTGTGTGATGTGTTCAGAGATAAGCTTGACAAAGGTGAAGATACCACATGCTATATTGCTTAAGACATAAAATTGAAGTTTAAATCAAGAAATGCATATACTAATGAGACATCAACTACTCCAACACATCAATACAAACTAAGGTTCAACAATGGGTTTATTCTTCTTTATTTTTACTCACGGTGGCGATTTTTGCACTTTTCCGCGGTGTTTATTGATTATTAATTTATTTTTTTTAAAATTTTTTTATTTATATATATAGCGAGTGCGTTTTACGCTCCATCTCACTTTCCATTCCCATTTAAATGAGTGCATTTTAAGCTCCATCTCGTCCCAATAGCAAGCATACCCATGTGTTCTCAAAGTTCGAGTATCTGTGTTTTCATAGTCTATGTCTACTTGATACACAATTCCATCTTTAAAAACAACATTTTCTACTCAGCAAACAAACAAATTATTCTTAAACCAACAAGCAAATATGAACACCTATGTGCTAACCGATAGCATCTAAACAACAAACATGAATTAAATCATGTATAACATTATAACTAAGCTCATGTTATCCACTAAATTAAAAAATCTATTAAATTTCTATATCATTATGGCCAAATTAGAATTCAATCGACTAAAAACCGGGGATTGTGCAATGTTACACAACCAATCAGATATTAAGCAAACAAAAGAAAAAAATTATTGCACATTAAACTAATAACTACTAACATGCAATTAACTATATGTAACATGAAATTAGTCTATATGATGCAATTACACTACATGCTCTAAACTACCGACTAAACCCAATACCCCAAACTTAAAACGAACAATGCCCTCATTGTAATTAAAAGTTAAAGAATACTCCCCTAAGTGGCAATGTCATCTCCGTTTGCCTCCTCAAGATCCGATGGCATATCAGGCGATGGATAAGTTTGAGATAATCTAAAGTTGGAAACTGAGTATGGACTTCTAACCGTCTGAATGCTTGATTCAGAAATTCTAAAAATTGAGCAGTGTTTATTTTCTATGACTGAGATATGGCGTGCAGTACCGCTGTGTTTTTAACTTATAGTTAGGCGGCATCGCTACTACATACTACTGGCGACTTCATATTTTTTGACTTACATTTGATCTTAAATACTTGTAGTAATTGGATTGAACCTGAGAGGAGAAACAATAAAACTATTATTAAGACTTACAACTATCAAACAACTACGAAATATGGAAATTATGAAGAATTAAACATAGCAGAAGAAGTAAATGGAAATGTAAAAAAGAATTAAACAAGAAGGGAGAAAGATTAGATGGGGTGCCTCCCATTGAGCGCTTTCGATTTATAGTCGTTCAAATAGGACTCTTTTCTTGACACCGCTTATCCCATTTCTCTACGATAATCTAGGAACCCTCCATTCATTAGAACCGCTATGTGCTTTGGTAGGTTCCCCATCATGAGAGTCTTCGGATTGAAGCCACCTAACATATTTCCTGTACATGATGTCCCCAGTTCCATTGCATAGCTAGGTTGTAAGACCCCAGCTTTTATAAATAAAGATGAATTTTTCTATAAATATTATTTTTGAATATTATGGAATAAATTTGATATAATGTTATAGTTGTGGGTAATATTTATAAATTTTGCAAAGTATGCAAGTTGTTATAAAATATTAGTTTGGTGGGGAATATTCTTTTTGTTAGGAATATTCGTATACAATGGCTCAATCATTGGTGGACCCCACAGCAAATTATTGTCGGATTGAGAAAACGACAAAAATATTTTATAAAAATAACTTACGGAGGTGTTACTGTTAAAACTGTTGAACTACCCGGTGGTAAAAAAATACGATGTCTGGCGTAGTTGCATAGTAGCACACGGTATTGATTATTGATGCTTACGTGAGAAGTCACTCACTATACGCTCAATTATTACTACAAATAATTCTTTGCATCATATCTCTTATATTATTGATTCAATTATTGTCACAAAGATTATCATCTATATAATATGTTATAGTATTAAATCAATAATTGAGACGACAAGTTATAAATGATTAATAATTGTTGAAAGATTAAATATGTGTTGATGGAAAAAAAAAAAATGATTTGTGGTAAGTTTGATTATTTTATGGGGGCTCATATGTCATCATCTAAGAGTCTCTTCGTTAATAGTATTTACCTTCCGTCGATAGTAATTACCTTCGTCGATAGTAATTACCCTTGTGAATAGTATTTACCTTCGTCGATAGTAATTACCTTCATCGATAGTAATTACCCTTGTGAATAGTATTTACCTTCGTCGATAGTAATTACCTTCGTCGATAGTAATTACCCTTGTGAATAGTATTTACCTTCGTCGATAGTATTTACCTTCGTTAATAGTAATTACCTTTACCGACGTCCGAACCACTTGTCGTTTCACATTACAGAGCGTCGAACCACTTGTCGTTTCACATTACAAAGCGTCAAACCAATTAAATCAAGCCACTTGCCTTTTCACAGCAGCGGTGCTAAGCTAGAAATCTTCTATAAATAGAGGCCTGAGGGCTTCATTATTTTCAAGAATTCATTCAAGCTATAGAGAGAGAAAGTATAGAGAGAATAAGAGAGAAGAAGAAGAGTATTTTGTTACTACACCGCTGCTTTGATTCAATCTCCTACCAAATGTAAGGGGTGTTATTCTTTCTTATTCATGAAGAGAATCATTGTTATTCCATTGCTTATTATTACATTGGAATAACTTTTGTATAAGTGGTTTACCCTATACTTGGTGACATTCTTCTATTATTACATTGGAACATCATATACATGTGTTTTACAGGACACAGTTCCGTCTTTATTATTATTACATTGGAACATCACATGCATGTGTTTTACACCGGACTGGTTCCGTCTTTATTATTATTCCGCTGGAACATCACATGCATGTGTTTTTTACAGGACTGGTTTCCGTCTTTATTATTACATTGGAATATCCTATCATGTGTTTTACACCGGATGCAGTTCCATCTTTATTATTACATTGGAACATCCTGCCGATGTGAATTTCACGACACTTCGTTCCGTTATTTATTATTACATTGGAATAACTTTATGCGTCTTGCGGTCTTCTATCGCATGCATGGTGATTTCTTTTGTTATTCCATTCTTTATTATACCCAATTTAGTTAAAACTTTGACTTCTATACTCCATGAAATTAGTAGAATATCCTTGATATTTGCGTTTCATCCAATATCTTTTCATGGAAATATTCTTACGATCATTCTTGAATTTTACTCTACAAAAGCGAGATCATGTTGATAATTTGGGCGTTAATAATTCTTGAACTTGTTTTATTGAATTCTTATATCATTGTCATCATCCTCATGTTTATATTTTTTTTGAAAGTCATCTACGTGGCTGTAGTGCGTAGATGGACTTGGTATGATTATGACCGAGAGACTATTGATGTAATCATGACCATTAATGAATACACAAATATTCTTGGCGTAGTGCATGAATAATTGTGGTCGTGATACTAAAGAATATCCTTGGTAGTAGTGCGGGGTGATTCGATGATGTGAAATATTTATTAAAGTTGAGTCTCACTATAAACGATGATGAAAAACCTTTTAAAACCTAAAAGATAGTAGACTTTATTTTCTACTTGACTCTTTTAAATGGATTGCATATTCATTTGCAGATTAAACTGGTTGTCTATTGTATTTTATCGGTTTAACATTATTGAAGACTATTGATAATTTATTCGCATTATCTTAGTCATAATATTTCTTCTTCGGGCTAGTTGAGCTCACCCTTTCTTTCACCGTTCTCTTGAAAAATGATAATATAGGCCGGGGCGAGGCAGGAAAGCGAGTGATGGTCTGAAGATAGCATTAGTAGTCCTCACTATTACGTAAAATAGTGTGATAATAAGCTGTAATGAGGACTTTTGTTTGAGTTTGTATAATATCTAGTAGACGATATTTGTATTTAAACTCACGATTTATATCGTATTATTATACCACAGCAGTTATGTTAATAAGTTGTATTTAAATTACATACCATGTAAGTGTCGACCCAAGATGGGTGATGTATACCTAATTTTGGGGGCGTCACGGTTGGTATCGAGCTTAGGGATATGATCCTGGCTAAGATGTGAGAATAGTACTAGGAGGGAGAGGGGAATACCTTAGCTAGTATGACCTACCTAAGTTTATGTGATATTTTATTGGTTGGTCAGAAGATAGGGATAATTTGTTACATGTCAATTAACCTTTTGTTTTGTGGCAGTATCTGAAAATGACATCTGAGAATGTTGAGAATAGCAATGGAGCGCAGGCGATTGTTGATTCACCACATATCAATAATCAGGATAATGTGCATCAGGAAGGCGACAATCCTCATGCAAACATGGGTGTACTTTGATTATCATACTGATTATTACTGATTATTACTGATTATACTGATTATCATACTGATTATTACTTTGAATGTGGCTACAAAGGGGACATGGGTGTACAAAGTTCACTGAATTTTTCAACTCCGACTAAAAAGGCAATTGGGGTATTATACAAGTCAGTTCATGTTCTACATTATCCAATCCCCTAGTTGTGTCCTCAATGAAAACTTCATTGAGCTCATCCAGTGGTATGTACACTTCTGGTTCTCCATCAATTTCATCATCCATGACATAGCACCAATTATTTTGAGGGCGATTGTTCAAGGCTTGAACATTTGATCCATCCGGTTACGAAGATTACGAATTGACTTCTCTTGCTCAATCATCTTTTCCTCGATTGATCTTATAAATTTGAACCACAATTCCTCCAGTCTTGAATTATCTTTCTCAGTTTTGAAATCCATGTATTGAGGACCATTCATTGAAGAATTAATGAGTTGTTCCATATGTCTGTTAAGATTTTGGCTTAATAACTCCTGACTCATCATCATCTTCTTCATGGTCTCGCTATGCTTTTTGACATGAATTCCTTGACCTTGAATTTTCTTATTGTTGTATTGGTGTTGGATATGAGAAATCTGATGGATGTGTTGGACTTGGGATGTAGTATTGGTCTTGATAGTTATAACTCCATTCATAATCTGGGTGATACCCCAAACCTTGATGATAATTGGGATGAGCATAGTTGTTGGAGTAATCACCCCATCTTTGTATTTGTCCAAAACTAATGTTGCCTTGATAACTTGGATGCTCGTCGACCTGATATTCACATGTAACTACTATCTCTCGAGTATGTTGGGCTGCAAGAACATCCAACCTCTCCGAAAGTGTTGTAATTTGTGCTAACAATGTAGAAAATACATTGAGTCATTCAGTTCTTGTGTCCCTTGGTTGAGTCATGTTCGCATAAGGCCATTGATAAGCAAAGTCATCCATGGTACCTGAAAAGAGAAAAATATAGGAAGATTATTAAAATAAAACAAAATGTTTAAATTAAGACTAATTTGATTGAAATTAATGTTGGCAAAAATTATTAAAATAATTCCACGACAACGGCGCCAAAAACTTGTTGGTCATTTTACCGATCAATATATGCGTGCAAGTATACACGGTTAACAAGTAATAAAGAGTAAGTAAAGTATCGTTCCCACGGAGAATTAAGTAATAAAGTTCACCAAGCACTAGCCCATAACCATTTCAGTCTTATTTAAACGAATGATATTATATTTTATATTTAAACTATGAAATTAAATAAACCTAACTATTCCTAGAGTGAGACTAGATAATGAAGACCTGAGATCACAATTTCATCTATTGACTCATTCAAATCCACACATTTCATAATAAGCCAAACTAATTGTCTTAGGATTGTTAGCGAAGAACACGAAAGTAAAGTATAGCCATCTCTCGATGTACCATACACATATCACATGTAATCCATAATTGATAGAATACACATGAACACCCACATTACCTAAACCACTATATATGTACATGTGATTTACAAATAATTAGGGTTTAGGCCCAAGTTCTCAATTGACTACTGTGGTACTTGATATATGTCTATCCTAAGCACGAATTATACATCCCAATGCATTGTCGAACATACAATCACACGCTAATAAGATCATATCTAAACTCATACTTCTTCTCTCAAGTCCATATGGATTATCACAATAATTAATGGCCAATCAACTAAGCAAATAGCATGAATCTAATTAGACAAGCCCATAGCAATCAATAAGGCTAACAATGAAATATATCAGAAATAACTAATCCATAGAATCCTTTGCAATCTCATAATAGAATTTAAATCATATCTGAATCAAATCTATCCTCCACATATTGCATAAACATCATAAGATTACAAATAAGAATCAAAGAGAGGATAAGAATAAAGAATTGAAATGCAAATCTGTTATCCTGCTCCAAGATGGAATCTCTGATGTTTTCCAATTGCTTCAAATCTTCATATCTAATCAAATCTAGAAATCAATTATTCTAATCTACTCTATTCTAATATTGAAATTGAAGAGAGAAAGTAACGATAGCTCCTTGATCTCCCAAGAGGTGGAATCCCTTACATAATGAAAATACGTCTCTTTTTTAAGCCCTTCTTTTACCCTCCTCCAAGTTATGCTTCAATCGTACTTTGTTTTTGAAAAAAATCAGCTTTGGTCAACATCAAAAGTGGCGCGCCATCTTTGAGAATGGCACGGAGTTAGGCAAGCCAGCGCTCAAGTAGTAGATCGCATTTTTTGGTCTAGGGACTTGCGCGCCGCAGCAAGAAAAATGCACTACAAATTCAGCGCCCGCGCCATTGGTTTTTCTCTTTGCAGTGTCCTCTGGTAAAACGGCCATAACTTTTGATTCAGGGAGGGTTGTGGGGCTTGTAACCTATCAAATCGAAGATCTCGATGATCTCTACAACTTTCATTCATTGATAATTGAGAAATAATGGACGGGTGAAGGCTGAAATTTGGTTGGAAGTGACAGCTATGCAAATGGCCACCCAAAACAGTGACGTTCAACGTTCGTTGGTACAAAGGTCATAACTCTTGCATCCGAACTCTGATTGGAATGATTCAATATGTTTCAGAAAGCTAAGAAGAAGCTCTACAACATAATCCTAGTTCCAAGCCAAGAATATGAAATGAACATGAAAGCCCAAATGATCCCCGGATTGCTTTTCCTTGCGTTTTCATACCAATAGTCACTCACATCGTTCCCAAGCATAAGATCTACAAAATGAACACAAAATGCATGAAAAGTAACTAAGAAACATGAGTATAAGCAACTAATTCAAGTAACAGATACCAGATAAGTAGGTATAAAACCTACTTATCAAATACCCCCAAACTTAAACCGTTGTTTGTCCCCAAGCAAGACAATATAATGCAATCTACATGCTATGCAAGCTACGCTACTATAACAATGAATCCCCAGATTTCCAGTCATGTTAAGAATTCCAATAAGATATGCCTCAGAGAAATATCAAGATCCAAGAACAAAGCATCAAACTAAGCTAAAGGCATAATGACATACAATCGAGATAATCCTAACTTTTATAAAAAGATGTTGTGTGTGTGTGATGTGTTCGAGATAAACTTGACAAAGGTGAAGATACCACATGCTATATATTTAAGACATAAAATTGAAGTTTAAATCAAGAAATGCATATACTAATGAGACATCAACTACTCCAACACATCAATACAAACTAAGGTTCAACAATGGGTTTATTCTTCTTTATTTTTTACTCACGGTGGCGATTTTTTTTTTTTCTTTTCCGCTGATGTTTATTGATTATTAATTTATTTTTTTAAAATTTTTTTATTTATATATATAGCGAGTCGTTTTTTTACGCTCCATCTCACTTTCCATTCCCATTTAAATGAGTGCATTTTAAGCTCCATCTCGTCCCAATAAAGAAGCATACCCATGTGTTCTCAAAGTTCGAGTATCATGTTTTCATAGTCTATGTCTACTTGATACACAATTCCATCTTTAAAAACAACATTTTCTACTCAAAGAAACAAACAAATTATTCTTAAACCAACAAGCAAATATGAACACCTATGTGCTTAGCAAGATAGCATCTAAACAACAAACATGAATTAAATCATGTATAACATTATAACTAAGCTCATATTATCCACTAAATTAAAAAATCTATTAAATTTCTATATCATTATGGCCAAATTAGAATTCAATCGACTAAAAACCGGGGATTGTGCAATGTTACACAACCAATCAGATATTAAGCAAACAAAAAAAAAAAAATTATTGCACATTAAACTAATAACTACTAACATGCAATTAACTATATGTAACATGAAATTAGTACATATGATGCAATTACACTACATGCTCTAAACTACTTGACTAAACCCAATACCCCAAACTTAAAACGCGAACAATGCCCTCATTGTAATTAAAAGTTAAAGAATACTCCCTAAGTGGCAATGTCATCTCCGTTTGCCTCCTCGAGATCCGATGGCATATCGGTGATGGATAAGTTTGAGATAATCTAAAGTTGAAACCGAGTATGGACTTCTAACCGTCTGAATGCTTATTCGAAAATTCTAAAAATTGAGCGGTGTTTATTTTCTATGATGAGATATATGCGGCACACAGTTTGTGTTTAGCTTATAGTTAGCGTGCGTCAAGCGCTACCACATACTCTGGCGACTTGAATATTTTTGACTTCTATTTGATCTTAAATACTTGTAGTAATTGGATTGAACACGAGAGGAGAAACAATAAAACTATTATTAAGACTTACAACTATCAAACAACTACGAAATATGGAAATTATGAAGAATTAAACATAGCAGAAGAAGTAAATGGAAATGTAAAAAAGAATTAAACAAGAAGGGAGAAAGATTAGATGGGGTGCCTCCCATTGGCGCTCAGTTTATAGTCGTTCAGCCGGACTCTTTTCTTGACACCGCTATCCGATTCCTCTACGATAATCTAGGAACCCTCCATTCATTAGAACCGCTATGTGCTTTGGTAGGTTCCCCATCATGAGAGTCTTCGGATTGAAGCCACCTAGCATATTTCCTGTACATGATGTCCCCAGTTCCATTGCATAGCTAGGTGCTTCGTCCGTTATATTTGTGAATAAATTGTTGCATTGAGGCATGAAAAATACAACGGACTTTTCCTCTTTTATTTGCTCTTCCTCATTACCATGGTGTATAAGAGGCCTCATTATCATCTTGATTATTACTTTGAATGTAGCTACTAAAGGGGGGACATGGGTGTACAAAGTTCACTGAATTTTTCAACTCCGACTAAAAAGGCAATTGGGGTATTATACAAGTCAGTTCATGTTCTACATTATCCAATCCCCTAGTTGTCTCCTCAATGAAAACTTCATTGAGCTCATCCAGTGGTATGTACACTTTTGGTTCTCCATCAATTTCATCATCCATGACATAGCACCAATTATTTTGAGGGCGATTGTTCAAGGCTTCGAACATTTGATCCATCTGGTTCTGAAGATTCTGAATTGACTTCTCTTGCTCAATCATCTTTTCCTCAGTTGATGCTATAAATTTGAACCACAATTCCTCCAGTCTTGAATTATCTTTCTCAGTTTTGAAATCCATGTATTGAGGACCATTCATTGAAGAATTAATGAGTTGTTCCATATGTCTGTTAAGATTTTGGCTTAATAACTCCTCGACTCATCATCATCTCTTCATGATGCGCTATGCTGCTTTTTGACATGAATTCCTTCAACCTTGAATTTTCTTATTGTTGTATTGGTGTTGGATATGAGAAATCTGATGGATGTGTTGGACTTGGGATGTAGTATTGGTCTTGATAGTTATAACTCCATTCATAATCTAGGTGATACCCCAAACCTTGATGATAATTGGGATGAGCATAGTTGTTGGAGTAATCACCCCATCTTTGTACTTGTCCAAAACTAATGTTGCAACGATAACTTGGATGCTCGCCAAAGACCTGATATTCACATGTAACTACTATCTCTCGAGTATGTTGAAATGCGAAGAACATCCAACCTCTCCGAAGTGTTGTAATTTGTGCTAACAATGTAGAAAATACATTGAGTCCTTCAGTTCTTGTGTCCCTTGGTTGAGTCATGTTCGCATAAGGCCATTGATAAGCAAAGTCATCCATGGTACCTGAAAAGAGAAAAATATAGGAAGATTATTAAAATAAAACAAAATGTTTAAATTAAGACTAATTTGATTGAAATTAATGTTGGCAAAAATTATTAAAATAATTCCACGACAACGGCGCCAAAAACTTGTTGGTCGTTTTACCGATCAATATATGCGTGCAAGTATACACGGTTAACAAGTAATAAAGAGTAAGTAAAGTATCGTTCCCACGGAGAATTAAGTAATAAAGTTCACCAAGCACTAGCCATAAACCATTTTAGGTCTTATTTAAGCGAATGATATTATATTTTATATTTAAACTATGAAATTAAATAAACCTAACTATTCCTAGAGTGAGACTAGATAATGAAGACACGAGATCACAATTTCATCTATTGACTCATTCAAATCCACACATTTTATAATAAGCCAAACTAATTATGCTAGGATTGTTAGCGAAGAACACGAAAGTAAAGTATAGCCATCTCTCAATGTACCATACACATATCACATGTAATCCACAGTTGATAGAATACACATGAACACCCACATTACCTAAACCACTATATGTCTATGTGATTTACAAATAATTAGGGTTTAGGCCCAAGTTCTCAATTGACTACGAGTGGTACTTCGATATATGTCTATCCTAAGCACGAATTATACATCCCAATGCATTGTCGAACATACAATCACACGCTAATAAGATCATATCTAAACTCATACTTCTTCTCTCAAGTCCATATGGATTATCACAATAATTAATGGCCAATCAACTAAGCAAATAGCATGAATCTAATTAGACAAGCCCATAGCAATCAATAAGGCTAACAATGAAATATATCAGAAATAACTAATCCATAGAATCCTTTGCAATCTCATAATAGAATTTAAATCATATCTGAATCAAATCTATCCTCCACATATTGCATAAACATCATAAGATTAAAAATAAGAATCAAAGAGAGGATAAGAGTAAAGAATTGAAATGCAAATCTGTTATCCTGCTCCAAGATGGAATCTCTGATGTTTTCCAATTGCTTCAAATCTTCATATCTAATCAAATCTAGAAATCAATTATTCTAATCTACTCTATTCTAATATTGAAATTGAAGAGAGAAAGTAACGATAGCTCATTGATCTCCCAAGGGGTGGAATCCCTTAAATAATGAAAATACATCTCTTTTTTAAGCCCTTCTTACCCTTCTCCAAGTTAAGCTTCAATTGTACTGTTTTTTGAAAAAGTCAGCTCTGGTCAACATCAAAAGTGGCGCGGCCGCGTTGGGAATGGCCTGGAGTTAGGCGCGCCCGCACTCAAGTATTAGATCACATTTTTTTGGTCCAGGAACTTGCGCGGCCGCGCAGGAAATGCACTACAAATTCGCCCACCGGCGCCATTGGTTTTCTGCTGCAGTGTCCTCTGGTAAAACGACCATAACTTTTGATCCAAGAGGAGTTACGGGGCCTGCCACCTATCAAATCGAAGATCTCGATGATCTCTACAACTTTCATTCATTGATAATTGAGAAATAATGGACGGATGAAGGCTGAAATTGGGTTGGAAGTGACAGCTATGCAAATGGCCACCCAAAATAGTGACGTTCAACGTTCGTTGGTACAAAGGTCATAACTCTTGCATCCGAACTCCGATTGGAATGATTCAAGATGTTCCGGAAAGCTAAGAAGAAGCTATACAATATAATCCAAGTTCCAAGCCAAGAACATGAAATGAACATGAAAGCCCAAACGATCCCCGGATTGCTTTTCCTTGCGTTTTCATACCAATAGTCACTCACATCGTTCCCAAGCATAAGATCTACAAAATGAACACAAAATGCATGAAAAGTAACTAAGAAACATGAGTATAAGCAACTAATTCAAGTAACAGATACCGGATAAGTAGGTATAAAACCTACTTATCAACAAGACTTGACAAGTGTAGATTTGTGGGACATTCTAAAGAATGTTTAGGGTTTATGTTCTATAATCCTTCTTAGTAAAAGGTGTTTGTTGTGAAACACGCTTCCTTTTAAGATAAAGGTGTTTATCATTGAAGGGACTAGTGGGAGGATAATAAATCTTGAAGTGTTCAGGAACCACAAAACACTATAAGTCAAATAAGAGGAACCTGTAGATAGACTTATTGTACCATAACCGAATCATAAATCTGGAAAAGTACTGAACATACCTAGGAGGTATGGATTCAATATAGATGATGATGATGATGAGGTACGCATCATAGAAGATGATGATCCAGTTACACACAATGAGGCAAGAGTTGTAAACACTCAGAGAAATGGATTAAAACAAGCTTCTCAAAAATGGAACATTCGTTTTGATGAGATAATCAAAAGAGTTTGATTTTATCAAAAATAAGAATGAACCTAGTGTATATAAAAGGGTCAGTGGGAGCGTCGTGACATTCCTAATATAATATGTTGATATACTATGGATAAGTAATGACATACAAATGCTACAATCAGTAAAGATAAAATTATCTAAACATTCCTCCATGAATGATTTGGGAAGAGTATCTTAATTGGGGATACAAATCTATATAGATTGATTTAAAAGGATGCTCTACTTAACCCAATGAACATATATTCATTTGATGCTAAAGTCGTTTAGCATGGCAAACTCCAAGAAATATCTCATGTTGATGAGCCATGGAGTGAATCTCTCTTAATAGTCCCTATAGACTCGTAAAAGAGAGATCGCATGAGTAATTATCATGTATGAAATGAAATGTACGAGACCTAATGTTGATCAGTCATATTCTGGAGAAAATCACTTTAAAATAATGAAAAGCATCTTAAAGTACTTAACCGACACAAAGGATGTGATCATATTCATGGTGAGTCTGAATTAAAACTAGAGGGCTTAACAGAGTCAAGTTTTTTCAGACTGACCAAGATAACAACAAATCCACTTTAGGGCAAGGTGTTACCTTGAACGGTGGTGCAGTGAATTAGAAAGGTTTTAAACAACAAAGAGTTGCTGGTTTAGTAATAAAGACAAAGTATATAGTTGTAAATGAAGCTACAAGTTGATTGTTTGGATGGAAAGTTCATTACAGAACTAGGAATAGTTCCTAGGTCTCATCTTGGATCCAAACATGTGTTGCGGCACTTTCATTTCATTATAGGAATCATTGAAAGATGGGAAATCATTAGGGATATTGGACTCTCAAGAAAAACATTACATATCCATTTAATGAAGTTTATCCAACAGCAGGATAATCGTCACTTAGAGAAGAAGGGTATGAGATACCATAGCGTTTGGCTTTAGTGCAAGTGAGAGATTGAAAGTAGTATGCACACAAGCCAATCATGTTTGATGATAAAGCATATACTTTGTAACAATCTTATTCATTTATTAATAAAAAGTATGAATTTTTTAAAGGCTTTTAATTATCTACATGATGTTGCTTTATAATATATGATAAACCCATAGTTTTAAGCAATGCATTTAGAATAATGATGATGATCATTCTAATGATATCTAAATTCTTAGAAAGCTTAAAACTAAAATAGTTTCCAATCGATGGATTACTAAAAAGGGTATTAGTGAATCAAGATAGATTGGTATATACATTGCTTGCTCATTGGATGAGGATGATTGATCTCATGATCATTTGTGTGGAGACACTAAAGCAAGTATGTAGGTGCTTATTGGAGAATAAGTTCACTGAACGTGACTCGCTAAGGAATACTTAATGGAGTTTTACTTTCCTGTCAATAGGAATTCCTGTAGTAATAGTAGTACAAGTGATCCTTGGACTTGAGATCATCATAATATCTTGTGTATGATGAGTTATACTTTGACTTATTCCTTAAGACCCTTAGGGTGTATCAAAGGGTATGCTTGGGTATAATAAGTTATACATGAAGATAATGTATGATCAATAAAGAATCTAAAGCTTCTAGTAAAAGAGAGAATGTCTATGTGATTCGATAAATGACAACCCAATGAGTCCTTGGCGGCGAATGAAATTAGAAAGGAGTTTCTAATTTGCATTATTTGGAGTTGTGCATTTAAGAATCGAAATACATATAATTAAATAAAATAAGATTTGACAGTAATTCTATGTCTTATATTTAATTGGGACATTGTATGGTGGAATGATTGAATTATACGGTAACTATTTACTCAAATGTTCTTTTATGATTAATGTTGAAATCTATATTATCTGGAAAGTCATTAATCGCTAGAGAGACTTATCCCTATTGTAGAATAAATATTATTTATTTAAATAAATTAATAGGTTAATTTATTTATTTAAATAAGATTAAATTGTTCTAATTGATTTATTCACAACCAGTTTAATATAGAGAACCTAAAGGGTCACACAAAAAAGGAAGAATAATTATTTAAGAAGTTAATGGCATAATAGTAATAATATGTTGAGTGTATTTAATTTAATCTATGGTTATAGAATAAATTAAATAGCTTAATATTATTATTTAATATTTTGAAAATATTAAATATTAATTAATAAGAGAGTCTTATTAATATTATTATAATTATTATTATTTTAGTTTACTAAAGGAGTTTGGGAATTAATTTAATATAAGTACTCTCATTTATTCCTAATAAGATTAGGATGTAAATTAATTAAAAGAGTTTAATTAATTATCCCTAATAAGATTAGGGAGCCTAATTAATTAAAAGAGTTTAATTAATTAAATAATACACTAATTTCTAATTAGATTAGAAGGGTTAACCGATATCTTTATAATAGGAGTCTTATATCAGATATCAATATATGTGATTCCAATTGTTGGAGAGTATGTTCTTTTTCTACAGAGATAGAAAACTAGGGTTTAGCCAACCACCCTCTTTCTTGAATCTTTGTTCTTTCTTGGTGGATCACCTCTAGAGGCCAAACACTTGGGTGGCTAACATTGATCAAAGGAAGGAATCAAACCCGGAGGATTCAAGTTGAACGTGAAAAAAAATGGAGGTGAACTCGTACCTGAGGAAGCTAGTTTCTACAAGGGTATAAATCTGTTCTTCATCTCTTTTCTATTGATTGATAATTATGCACAAAGTATGATCATGGTGATGGGTTTGTATGAAAATTTTGTATTCCTATTTTATCGTGCTTCCGCACCTTTTGTGTAATTTGATTGCATAATTGCGCTATATACAAACCCAACAAGATCTGTATTTAGAGGGAGCGGGAAGCTTATTCACTCGCATACAAGGATTTAATTGATTAATCACTTGTTCGAGTAAAGTTTGTAAGTTATATTTGTTTTGTTGAAATATATATTTCATGCAAACTTTTAAATG
Source organism: Panax quinquefolius (assembly GCA_020205615.1). Lineage (NCBI taxonomy): Eukaryota > Viridiplantae > Streptophyta > Magnoliopsida > Apiales > Araliaceae > Panax > Panax quinquefolius. The sequence continues at coordinate 76,728,788 of CM035154.1, forward strand.
ATGTGATGTGAGCCTAGGAACCATTTGGGTAAAGATTCAATCAATGAATCTGAAACTCGGTTCCCGTGATGGACTTGTTTAAGTTGTACATCCAGCTTGCAATCTATTGTATATGTAATCTAGGGCCTTAAAATGACTATCCAGATTTAAGGCCCCATAATAGTGAAATCATGGTTTGTGGGTGCTCGGGCTCACTTCGATGGCTTTCATGCCCACAAGGAGTTCAACCCTTGTAGTTTATAATTTCCATTTCGTCACTCAACATGATTTTCAAATCAAATTAACAAAGATCTTATAAAAATATAGATTGTGTTGGGATGGATAGACTTAAGGAAAAATCAAGCAATTAGAACGTCGAGTTCTAAACCACCCCCCAAAGATGCTTCACATCTAATAAAAATTAAAGAAATCCGCTTCTAGGATTAAAAGAAGGCTTAATCTAAGTTAAAATTGGAAGTATCAAATGGCCTCAATTCCTATTCGTCGAAGGCTTTGAAAACCATCTTTTCAACACTTTCATATATTATCTAAAAAAATTAACTTTTCTGTAAATCAAACCCTTTGTACATAGGTTCAAAGAGGCACAACACTATTTTCTAAGCACCTTTTCAAAGCTAAAATCACACACACACACACACTTCACATGCTTAAGGAATGAAAAATTCGCGATAACCGTGTTTCACAAAAGTCGGGGGGTGCCTAACACCTTACCCTCGCTTAAGCAAGCCCCCGAACTCTATGAATCTCAGATTCCAGACCAACTAAATGGAGTCATATATTAGGCCATATTGCGAAAACCTTTCTAAAATCTGGTTGATTTGGAAAACCATTTTAACTCATACCAGTTGACGGCTCTGTCTAATTCGACCCAATCAATATAATTAATCTTTTCAAAATTGTTGATATTTATGTCTGTCCTTTCCTAAATCACCCTTTAAATAAATAAAATAACAAAAAAAAAGACAAAGGGTAGAAACACATAGGAAGAACAAAAATTCCCGGTGTCGACACACAGATTGCCCAATGCGTAATAAAGGTCGTATTCGGGATATCCTCCTTATGCATAGAAATCTGATGGCATAACCCGATGCGGCGTCAATCAATTGATTTATGTGTGGATGTGGCTAAAAATCCTTCAGACACGCCTTATTCAAATCTGTATAATTATGCACATTCTTCACTTTCCAATATGCTTCTGAACTAACACCACGTTCGTTAACCATTCGGAGTAGTGAATCTCAAATATAAAGTCGATTGCTAACAAATTAGCCATCTCATCATCAATAATCCTCTGCCATTCAGGGGCAAAGATCCTCATCTTCTACTGGATAGGTTTTCTGACAAGGTCTACATTCAATCGGTGCACAACAACTGATTCGTCTATCCCCGACGTATCACTGGGCACCCATGCAAAAATGTGTGCATAAACCCAAAGTAACTCGATTAATCCCATTTGAAAGGGTTCTTGAATGCCCGAATCAATTTTAATTTTTTTCTCTTTGTTCCCCAGGATTAACTTGATATCTTCGGTCTCTTCAACCAGCAAAGCGAGGCGTTTTGTGCTTCCATCGGTAAATGGTTCCACCACGATTGTCATAGTCTGCCTCTACTTACTGACACTAATTCCTAAAAATATCAGAGAATTTCTATATCACCTTCAAGCCATGTCCAGATCTCCCTTGACTTCGCCAACCTCGTTCGGCGTAGGAAACTTTAACTTAAAGTGGGAGATGGAAGTCACATCAAAAAATCAACGTCGATCGTCCCAAGATGGAATTATACACCAAATCCACATCCACTACAAATAATTTGACATTTACTTCTACTTCCTGTGGAGCTATTCCAAAGACAACCGATAGTTTGATAGTTCCTTCAACCCACACTGGATCATTACTGAACCCATAAAAAGGGGGTTCTTGCCAGAACTCCATCCTTTTACCTTCTAGATCCAGCCTCTAGTATGCATGGGCATATAATATATCAACAAAAGAGCCATTGTCAATCATAATTCGCTTCATGTCTACCGATCTGACCTACGTTGTGATAGCCAAGGCCCCTTCATGAGGCTCGATAAGCTACGATGGGTAATTCCTATCGGTAAAAGAAATAACTATAACAGGTTATTGTCGATCCCTCCTATCAGGCTGTTTGAACATAGTTAAAACAAATTCCAAGATCCCACACCTTTTCTTCCCGATCACCTTTCTAACTGAGCCACCTGTTATAACATCAACCACTCGTCGAGTTATTTGAACTTGTTCGGGTTGTGGTTACGGTTGAGGCTTCAGGTTTTACTCCTAGTTTGTATTGGTAGGCCTCCTACTCGAACACTCTCGCCTAACGATGTATTAAACCAATTCCCCACTCTGGACATTCTTCTCAATCAAATTCTTTAAGTTCCGACAGTCTTTTCTAGAGTGTCCAGAGGTCTGGTGGTAATTGCAGTGTCTGTTATCGTTTCCTCTCTCCGGTCTATTATTTATTGGGCAAGACTCAAAATAGGGCTTATCTCTCATCTCCTCTAATATTTTTGCCCAATCCGTATTAAGTGGGGTATAGACTTTGTTGACACCAGAGTTCGGGAAGGGTGGTCGACCTCCTCTCGAACCCCCATTGTTGAAGTTCTTCTTTATCTGGTTAACTGACCTGTTGTTATCTTACCTGTGATGGTTATTCCTATCCCAATTTATGAGCTTTTCCGAAGATGGTGTGTTCGGTCTCACACTCCCCATGGATTCTTCGATCGCAATGAAACCCTCTGCTCTGTTATACGCTTTATCCAGGTCCTTCGTGGTATTAAATATAATGTCATTCACCAATTTCTTTGATCTCACCACATCCAACCCCGTGCTAAAGTATCTGAGGTCCAGAGGACCATTCAAGTCCGCCACTGCTCCGACCTCCTCTCGAAATCTCTTCACGTACTGGCTTAGGGTTTCATTAGAGTATTGCCATATCTGCAACATGGAAGCAATCTACTTCCCCCTCCTTTTATTGATCTCAAACTGGCTATGAGACTTTTAACAAAGCTTTTTCCACGATGAGATCGATTTTGGGGCTAGCAACGTCATCCATCGTCGAGCCTCTTTCTTAAAGGTGGTGATAAACATCTGGCACTTGGCAGCGTCCGAATAGTCATAGAACATTATAACCCAGTCATATGCTTGGGTATGGTCATATGGATTTCTAGTTCCATCGTAACTCTCCAAGTGCGGGACTTTCTTAATGGGATCGAACCGAACCCAATCTATCTCTAGAGTGAAAGGTGATGTCGGGTCAACTGGTATTTCCTTTTCTTGGTTGATTGATGCCAATTTCTACTCCAACTCTGTTACTCTCTTCTCGAAGGAGTCGTAATCCTTTCTTTGGGGGGATGACCTGTGCCTATCCCACTCATGGTCCAGAGAAGTAACCCGCTGCCTTCGTCCTGACCTTCCTCATCCTTCGCTGTTACCCTCCCTAGAATAGATCCTTCACCTTCTCTTTTTATGTCGAGAACCATCTGAACAATATATCCTAGATCGACTCCCTGGCGATGTTTCACGACAGAGGTGATGACTGAACGAAACTTCTTCTTCCCCCAACAGTGTCGTCATCTGGTCATCCAGTTCTTCTGCTGAAGGCGTAGGGCCTCCATAGCATCTTTATTCTCTTACATCTTCTTATCTCAACTCCCTTTTTTCCTGATCGTCCCACTTCGAGTTCTAATCTTCCTGGGTGCGTTATCAAGATGGAATATCCTTTACACGACTATTGGGGCATGTCGCCTTCTTTGTAGTCGAGAATAATTGTTGTTTGACAAGAGTCATTTGAGCTTTCCTTGGGCCCACCGAGTGACTATTATCCCCAAGCTTGTCTAAGACATGATCGGATAGTCCCAACCTATCTTTGGTTGAACCCCTAGGTTGAGTCGATGGGTTGGCCATTGATTTCCCTCGTCCAAAAACTATATTGCTTGTTTCCATAACTCCGATTAAGAATCTGGGTGATTGAAAAGAATTATCTAGCACTAAATAACCCTCCTTCTAGCGCCAATGTTAAGGTCAAGATACATCCACACACCCAATCACCAATAGCTCGTCCAATCCTATATAGAAACAAAATCACACAGAGCTTGATGACTTAGACCGTGAGGGGATAGCTCTTCTGTGAGATTAAGTGCAGGCTGAAAGCAGGTTAACAATGAAGGCTTATTGCTCTAGTGCTGAAAAGTAATGAGATATCTGTAAATTAGGATGTAGCCTTGTATTTATAGCGATCACGCCTCCTTAAACACCCCTTTCTGAATCGAAATAAGATTCCTCATTATGGTAGATACCATAATGGGTTAAAAGTGAATCTCCTTAAAGAAAGAAGTCAAATATTATCTTGAATCTTTTCTTAAGAGTTGAAAATTAAATACAGCTAAGAATCTTAGATTCCTTACCCTTTCTGAATCGAAATAGGATTCCTCATTATGGTAGATACCATAATGGGTTAAAAGTGAATTTCCTTAAAGAAAGGAAGTCAAATATTATCCTAACTCTTTCCTTCAAAGTTGAAAATTAAATGCAGTTAAGAATCTTAGATTTCTTAAAGTTCTCCAAAAACCCAAAAATATACTATTACGTGGAGTAAATTCCTCCATGTGGACTATGGCCCACCAAATTATCTAGGTCCAACTAATCATGCCCTAGCACCTTCCTTGTCATTACCCTCACCTGCCTTACATCCCATCTCACCATAATAACCTTCCATGATTTTATCCATCATAGCAATCTCATCTTCATTAATGAAATTTTCATCTTTATCATAATCCTCATCCTCAGAATAGCCACCATATTTACTACTATCTTTATAACTCACATCACTACTAATTTCACCATTTTTTCCACCATTGTCTTCAACATTAACTACAATAATGCCTTTATCCTTTTTTCTTCTTAGAGGGCAAACCATCAACTCAAAAAAGTTTCAATTGTTTCACATAAATTTCTACTTGACTACTTGGAAGCAATAGCACACACATTGTCATCAACTCATCATCCGAATCTATCTCCCATAGCCCTCTCTCCATGTCTGTACCTGTTAATTTGTATTGAAAGTGTAGGTGGCCCCTCTAATACCCAATTTCATTCATTATGTCTTTTAGCTCTAACATTGAAATAGAGTCACGATGGCACAAATCAAAATATGGGATACTACCACCCATATATAGTTTAAGTTACTCAAAATGTTCACCTTAAAAAATTTTATACAAAAAAAATCTCTATTTATCGCAAATTTTCAATAAATGAAAGACATATACCATTTCCAATATATAAAGAAAGCAAACAAAGAGCTAAAGTTACTGCACAAGAGCTATTAAAAAAAAGCTGCTGAAATAAATAAAACAAAAGTAATATATAAAGTTGTAATACCCAGAAAAAAAATAAAAAAAATGGCATTTAAATTATATTTTAAACATTTTAATTGGGCTTTTCTTATATTTGGGTCAAATTATATTTAATTGTGTGAACAATAATAAGTAAGTGATTTTATTAATTTGGGCCTTTAAACTAATTGAGTCTAATTTATATTATTTAATTTTAAATCCTATTAAATTTAAGAGAACTAATAAAACATATTAATAAATAAATAACCAAAACTTAACCCTCCTCCCGATGTATCTTAGGGTGAACTGGAGAAAAAAAAAGAAAAAAAAAGAGGAACGATGTTGTTTCGGAGGAAGAAAAAGTAGATTGAATTGTACTTTGTATGAGATGAAGGAACAATGAATTGATATCTAATTTCTGATACAAGTAAGTTACATGTATATATATGTGTGTGTTTGTTGCAATCCCTATGAATGAAACATTAGATTCAATCATCAGATTTCGTAAAACGTGTAATATTTTATACTAACATTTATATTCATAATTTATAAGATATAAAGTAAAGGGATGAGGTATAATATTATTATCAATATAGTAGTTGTGTATATATATTATCATTATATATATATATATATATATAAATATATATAATGTATGTATGGTTGCTTGTTACTGTAGTTTCTTTTCAAATTAATTGGCTAATGGAAGGGAATGTGAACTGTTGCCCATGTCCAATAATAAGTGACCTACTTTATATTGTAAGAAATAAAGTATAATAATTAGGAAATAAAATTGGTTAATTGACATATATCATAGTACAAAATTATAAAAGATAATGCTTATTAAATTTAATGATATAATTATCATTATGTTTATAAGTTAATTAATTATTAATTATTTTGATTAGCTCGAGCAGAAGAAGTTTAACGAATAATATTTGGAATTATAATCTAGGTATTACATTGCATAATCTAAGTACAGATTCCGTACTCTTTCGGCGAAACTCTTTTAATTTTAATTTGTTCGTTTTGCTATTAGTTTAAAATTTTGGTGTTGCCTCTCATGATTATTCCTTGACAAATTTATTGTGATAGTTTCGTTTTGGCGTTCATATTTGGAACTTATATTTGTACTTTTTGGACTAGTACAATATGTCTAAATTTATTTTGATATTTGAAGTAATGTACATGTTAGTATTTTTTTTGGAGACTTTGTATTGATGATTCCTTTCGATTTAACATGTATGTATTAGAACCCATTTGTGTTGATATTTTGTCGCATGTGTTGGGACATTATATCTTTGTTAGAATATACCGTAGGGTATACTTGAGTTATAACCACCTGTGGGGTACCACAGGCATGTCCTCTTGGCACCGAAGCACGACACCTTCCGTGGTGGTGTGATCAGTCCACAGCGTCTCCATTTTGTGCTCCAATAGAAGTTGGCCATTTGGTGTTTTGTTGTGGGAGGTGTATGGTTCGACCTTAGTTTTTTGTTCTGTTATGTTCTGCGGATTGTTGATTTTTGTGCCAAACACGCCTTTTAATTTTGCATACATCTAAATTGCGCAGTCCGATGTGTGATTGTTTATGTGGCATTATTTGACTTGACTATGTGGCAATGTATATTTCTGTTTATTTTGAGCTCGGTATGAAATAACACTCAACCATTTGATTCAGCAAATTATTTCGTTGTGTTAGTTTTGTTCATTTCAGTTCAATTTAGTTCAGTTCATTTAGTTGAGTTTTTATTTCATTTCATTATTCTTGTATTCCATATCCATATTGGGAATTTGGCTCAATTTGTGTTTTTCTTCCAGCAGGTAATCAGGGATATTAAGGGCAAGTGTGATGAGAGCTCCCTTCTTTCTAATGGTTTAGATATTTTGTATAGGATTTGATATATCAATTTATTTGGAGTTGTAATAATTATTTTATATTGTGGTTTGAGCTAGTTTGACATTTATTAAGCTTTGACTTGTGGTATTTATCATTTTGGAGATATTCTTTTTGTGGAATAGAGTTCTCTATTTATTTTGTAATTTGTTATGTTTTTTGAGTAACCTCTCTTTCTATTTCGGAAAGGGGTGTTACAAAGTTGGTATTAGAGCTAGGTTCTTTCTTGTAGAAACTATTTAGGTTTGACCTGTGAGTTATGGGTAGACTTCTGGGTTAGGTTTTCTTTCATTTAATTTTCTGTTCAGCTATCATATCAGCTATATTCGAATCTGTCTCTAATCTATTTTGTTATCTATTCATTGAGTTTCTTTGTTAGATGGCGCTTAGATCCGCTAGAGTTGTTGGGAGGCGAGGCAACAATATGGGAAGAGGTGATGGTCAGCCCAATGAGCAACCTAATGATCAGATTAATGCTCAATTGGTTGCCTTGGTGAATCAGACGGTTAATTAGGCTTTACCGCTATTGGTGGCTGATAAGTGTATTTTATATACGCAATTTCATGTCTAATTCATGCTTATTCGTTGCTATATTCTTGTAATCATGTGCATTTTTACTTGTTCTATGTTATTTTATGTGTAGGTTGGTGGTTGTGGCATTCAACATACAACTGGTGGTATTCGGTGCATTTGGAATTTAAATGGAGCATATTTGGAAGCAACTTCGAATGTCGACTAAGTCGGATAACGAGAACACCCCCACCAGGCAGGCGTACCTGATTCACAAACCCATTGAAATTTGAAATTTGAAATGAAGGTCTTCAACTCGATTAACGAGAGCAAGCTTAGCCAAGGTGGGCATTACTAAACTATACACCCCGTCAGGGAGGTCTTCATTCGAGCAAGGCAGAGCGAGGCCCACCGAGGCGGGCATCAAAAGCATACTGAAACCCGTCAGGGCGAGGTGAAAAAAATTTTGGGTGTCTGTTATGGTTAAAATTCCTTTTTTAGCACGAACTTTAGCTATTTGCATGGCATTATAACTCTATTGGATAGAGAATGCGGCTAGAGTGTTATGCTAGATTTATACTACTCTATCAAACACAATTGGGAGATCGATTAGTGAGATACTTGAAGATCAAAGTGAGTTTTGGAGAACAAGTGTGGAGGGGTATTTGAGGAATTTTTCAAGGCGGTTGCAATTCTAGTCTACGTGAAGGGTGTTTTCTAGTATTCTTTGTGTTAGATTATTATTTGTAATTGAAAGAATGATTTCTATGATTTATTCAGCGTTTATTTCATTTATTATGAACTAATTCACTTTTTAGGCTTGTGATGGATCCTTGAGTGAATCGATGATTTTGTAAACTTTGATTTCCAATTTAATAAGCTATCTCCGGTTTATCTATATTAATTTGTGCTTGAATCTATAAATTGCACATCAACAATTCTTACGTGGAGTTGGATGGAATCGAGAGAGATATTCAAATCTAGACCTAGTTAATATAGCATGTGTTCAAGATTTTGTTAGTAGCTTAAACTTGATGAGTGTTAAGGTAGAGATATGTTTTGTGCTTGCGCATGTAATCGGATAGAGAACTTATTCTTCAACCTTCTTGATTTGTAATTCACATGGAGATATAGTGGGTTAGTTGATTAAGGTGTTTAGCAGTTTCTATCTTAATTGTGGATTGGCGTTAATATGGTATTAGTGCATCGAGAGGTGGTTAATACTACGTTCGTGTTCTTGATTAATAAACTGGGATAGTGAATTGAATTGGAATAAAAGTGTTAAAATCAAAGTGAAGCTTAGGGTGAAATCATAAGTCTAATTCTCCATTAATTATTTGAAATTCAGATTTTGATATTTGTGGTTGTTGTGTGCTAATTTAATTATTCTTAATTTTAGTTTTGTTAATTTAAATTATTGATTTGGTTTGTTTAATAAAATTAGGGTTAATACAAGATTGGTAATTGTAAGTTAAGGTATTTGCTAATTTATCTCTGTGGGAACGATACTTGACTTATCACTTTATTACTTGTTGACCACGTATACTTGCATGTTGTGCGTAATTAGATTTTAACCAACAAGTTTTTGGCGCCGTTGCTGGGAATATTTTTAGCATATTTCTTAATATTTTTACAATATCAGTTTAATTAATCCAGTTTTACTTAGACGTTTTTATTTTTGCATTGTGCTTCTTATTTGAGGTGTTGGGCGTAGTTTATGCGAACTTCGGTCCCAAAATCCAAACTTCTTTGCCTTTTGAGGGCGACATTGAGAAAAGGTTTGAGAGGTTGAGTAAGTGGATCGAGGAAGCGAAGGCAAAATTGAATTACGAAAAGGAAGAGAAATAGTAATGGCGGTAGAAGATCGGAAAGCGTTGAGGACTTATGACACCAGTGTGCGGCGCTACACTCAAGCATCACCGGGCCGACAATAGCGACAAATACATTCGAGATTAAGCCTGGGATGATACAAATGATTCAGAATTTAGTTCAGTTTGGGGGATTTGCAAATGATGATCCCAACGAGCATTTAGTCAGCTTTCTAGAAATGTGTGACACTTTTAGATTTAATGGAGTTTCAGATGAGGCGGTGAGACTTCGATTGTTCCCATTCTCTCTATGGGACAAGGCGAAGAGTTGGTTGCATTCCCTACCGTCCGGTTCGATAACAACTTGGGAGGATTTAGCTCAGAAATTCCTTGCAAAATTCTTCCCACCGGCGAAAACTGCGAAGATGAGGAATGAGATCACAATGTTTGAACAACAACAAGGGGAGTCGTTATATGAGGCATGGGAGAGATATAAAGAACTACTCAGAAAATGCCCTGATCATAGATTGCCCCAGTGGCTACAATTGAACAACTTCTATAACGGACTACATGGGAATCTTAGGACAAGTATCGATGCAGCATCGGGTGGAGCATTCATGGCTAAGAGTTATGAGGAAGCATACGAGTTGATTGAAACCATGGCTGCTAATAACTATCAGTGGCCCACAGCAAGAATGACACAGGCAAAGGCAGTTGGGGTATTAGAAGTAGATAACATGACAGCAATACAAGCACAGATAGCTGCAATGTCAAAGAAGTTGGAGCAAGTGGCGGCAACCTGAAACCACAACAAATACGAGCAAAACACATGCATGTGACAATAGTATGTGAGTTGTGCGCGAGAGAACACCAATGAAGCTATGTGCAATTAATCCAACGGTTATGCGGTTCATGATAATTACAACGAAATTCCTCAAAACACATATCGAACACATACAATCAAGGAAATAGGAATCATCGAATTTCTCATGGAAGCGACAACCAAAGAAAATCAAGCTTCACGTCAAACATACCCTCGGGTTTTCGAATCGAATGACAACTAGTTCAATATCAAGAAAGAAACTTGATTTGGAGGAAAAGTTGGATAAATTCATAGCTACCACCAGGTTGGCTATAAAAATCACACCTTGATGTTTAAAAGCACAAGAGGTGGCGATCGAGAATCTAGAAAATCGGATGGAATTAGAGATAGCGTTGGCAGTGAATAGTAGACCACAAGGAACACTACCAAGTGACATCGAGAAAAATCCCAAAGGTAATCATGAGCAGTGTCAAGCCATTATGTTGAGAAGTGGAAATCAGCTTATTGGTCAAGAGCCAGAAATTGCGGTTACAAAGGAGAATGAACCAGAAATAGAAAATACAGTGGGTGAGGTAAAACAAGGGAATAAAAAACAGATGGAAAAGAATAGACCGGTCAACAAACTAGTCTGTTATCCTCCCCGCCATTCCAACGAAAGAGTTCGAAAAAAAAAGTTAGACAAGCAATTTTCAAAATTTTTGGAAGTTTTCAAGAAACTTCAAATTAACATACCATTTGTAGAGGCCTAGAACAAATGCCTGTTTCATAAAATTTATGAAAGGATTCTATCAAGGAAAAAAAATGGGAAGATTTTGAGGCTGTGGCATTAACGAGAGGTGTGTGTGCGGTATTATAGCGAAATTACCACCAAAACTCGAGGACAGGGAGCTTTACTATTCCATATGCGATCGGGGAGAGGCATTTTAGCAAGTGTTTATATGATTTGGGGAGAGTGTAAACCTTATGCCATTGTCGGTGTACTTAGAATTAGGTTTGCAGAGCGAGGCCTACTAACATCTCCCTATAGGTTGGCGGATAGGTGGATTCACGTGTCAAGAGGCATAGTAGAGGACATCTTAGTGAAAGTGGATAAGTTTATATTCCCGCGGACTTTATTATTACGGATTTTGAGGAGGACAAGAACATCCCAATTATCTGGGAAGACCATTTTTTGGCTCTGGGAGAACACTCATTGATGTACAAAAAATGGAGAACTCACTATGAGGTCCAAGATCAAGAAGTGAAATTCGGTGTGTTTAAGGCCATGAAATTCCCTACGGATGAGGAAGAATGTTTTGAATGGATCTAATTGAGCAAATCATTAGTGATGACATGAACAAAAGTTTGGTGAGCGATCCATTAGAAACAACGTTATTGGGAGATGAAGAGAGCGATGATCCGAATCGGTGGATTACCTTCAATTGCTAGACTCATTGCCACAGTACCAAGATTTAGAACCCCATTTGAACCACTTTGCACGGAGGAGGTAAATGCGAAAAAATTGAAACCATCATTAGAAGAGCCACCAAAATGGAACTTAAGCCACTTCTAAAGCACCTCGGTATGCGTATTTAGGCAATTTAAATTCTTTACTGTTATTATTTTAGCCGCATAGCAATTGGGGAAGAAAAGTTGCTAAGGGTGCTTGAGAACACAAATCGGCCGTTGGATGGACAATTGCGGACATAAAGGGATCGACCCTTCATTTTGTATGCACAAAATTACGATGGAAGATGATGCAAAACCAGCGATGGAACAATAGCGGTGACTCGAATCCAATTATGAAGGAAGTGGTAAAGAAGGAAATTTTAAAATGGTTAGACGCTGGCATCATCTATCTGATTCTGATAGCAAATGGGTTAGTCCAGTCCAGTGTGCACCGAAAAAAGGAGGAATGAAGATGGTGCAGAATGACAAGAACGAGATAATCCCAACCAGAACAGTAACGGGTTGGCGGGTTTGCATGGATTACAGAAAATTGAATAAGGCAACCCAAAAAGACCATTTCCCACTTCCCTTTATTGACCAAATGTTAGATAGATTGGCGGGAAATCAATATTACTATTTGTTGGATGGGTATTGAGCTTCTGACCAAATAGTCATCGCTCAGGAGGATCGAAAAGACCACATTTACGTGCCCTTACGGCACATTTGCATTCGAGGAGGATGTCGTTGGGCTATGTAATGCACCGTGACTTTCAAAAAGGTGTATGATGGCAATTTTTTGGACGTGGTAGAAAAAGCGTTGAGATATTCATGGATGACTTTTTAGGTTTATGGGGATAGCTTTGATAATTGTTTGAAGAATCGGTCATGGTCTTTTGCAAAGATCAAGAGAAGCGAATCTCGTTCTAAATTGGAAAAATGCCACTCCATGGTTGAAGAGGGCATAATTTTGGGCCATAAGGTCTCGGCTCGAGGGTGGAAGTCGATAAAGCAAAGTTGAAAACAATTGAAAAATTGCCTCCACCACCTCGATGAAGGGTATTAGGGTTTTCTTGGGACACAGGGTTCTGGAGGTTTATAAAGTTTTTCTCTAAAATTGTGAAACCCCTATCTGATCTCTTTTAGAAAGATGTGACATTGACTTTGATGAAGATTGCAAGGCAGTGTTTGATTTATTAAAAGGAAATTGACTCTGACCCGTTATAGTTGCACTTTGGATTGGAGCATGCCATTCGAGCTTATGTGTGATCTGGCGACTTGGCGGTTGGGGCTATTTTGGGTCGTGGAGAGAGCAAGGTGTTTCATGCTATATATACTACATAAAGCAAAACACTTACAAAAACTCAATTGAACTACACAACCACAGAAAAGGAGTTGTTTGTCGTGGTATATGCATTTGACAAATTTTGTGCTTACTTGATCGGGACTAAGGTGATAGTCTATACAGACCATGCAGCGATTCGGTACTTGATAGCGAAAAAGGATGCTAAGCCATGCCTTATCCGGTGGATTCTCCTACTACAAGAATTCGATTTAGAAATAAAGGATAGGAAGGGGATGGAGAACCAAGTAGCTGACCACTTGTCGAGACTGGAAAACCACGGGAAAGAAAAAGATAACAAATGCGAAATTAATGAATCATTCCCGGATGAGCAACTTTTTGGGATGTCGTGAGATTAGTGGTATGGCGACTATGCAAATTTTGTTGTGAGCAACATTCTACCACCTAACCTCACAAGGCAACAGAAAAAGAAATTTCTTCACGATGTAAAGTGGTACATGTGGTATGATCCATATTTGTTTAAGCAGTGCGCCGATAAGGTGATTCGACGGTGCGTCCCATACAGCGAAGTGAAGAATATCCTGCATGAGTGTCACTCATCGGCATATGGCCGGCATTATGGGAATAAGAGAACAACGGCGAAGGTGCTACAATGTGGTTTTTATTGGCCCACATTATTCAAAGATGCCCACCAGTTTGTCAAACAATGTAGTAGGTGTCAAAGGGTGGGCAACATTTCGAAGCATAATGAGATGCCTTTACAAACGTTTCTGGAAGTGGAAATTTTTGATGTATGGGGTATCGATTTCATGGGACCATTTCCATCGTCCTTGAACAATCAATACATTCTCCTTGCAGTGGACTACGTGTCAAAGTGGGTTGAAGTTTTAGCTCTACCAACAAACGATGCCAAAGTGGTCTTCAAATTCCTGTAAAAGAACATCTTCACTAGGTTTGGCACACTAAGAGCAATTATAAGTGATGAAGGTAGTCACTTTTCCAATAAACCATTTACTGCTCTTTTAGCCAAGTATGGGGTGAACCACAAAATAGCTAAAGCATATCACCCTCAAACCAGTGGACAAGCTGAGGTATCGAACAGAGAAGTCAAAAAGATATTGGAGAAAGTGGTGAATCCGAGTCGGAAAGATTGGTCACTTAGATTGGATGATGCTTTATGGGCTTATCGAGACTGACATCTGAGGCGTTGATCGGGATGTCACCATATCAATTGTTATATGCGGGAAGGCATGTCATTTACCGGGTGGAACTACTGACATAAGGCATATTAGGCGGTCTGCAAAAACTCAATTTTGATCAAAAAGTTGTAGGAGAGAAGAGACTACTTGAGTTGAATGAACTAGATGAGTTTTGCCTTCATACTATGAGAATGCCAAGATATACAAAGAAAAAAAAGTCGAAAGATGGCACGACCGAGAAAATTTTAAATCGAACATTCGAGCTGAGCCAATCGGCACTATTATTCAACTCAAAGGCTGCGTTTGTTCCTGGAAAGCTTAAATCAAGATGGTGGGGACCATTCACGATCAAGCAAGTATTCCCTCACGGTAGTTGAAATTCTGATCATGATCCTCTCGAAACATTCAAAGTCGGCGGACAAATACTCTAAAGCATTCTTGAGGAGGAGAAGCCAACAAAGCGTGATCGCTATCACATTGGCGATCTGACTTAAGCGAGGAAGTAGTCGGTTTGAACAACTTAAAATCAAGCGCTCATTGGGAGGCAACCCAATTTTTATTTCTTTATCGTATTTTCCATTCATATTTGCTTAATCATAGTTTTTATTACATTATTAGGTAGAAGAATAAAATAAAATCTCGTTAATCTCTCCACAATATGACATGACATCCACGACTCACTAATTTTCATGTTTCATGCCATGCAGGCTGGGAAAAGGATCGTCAAGCGAGTATTTTGCAGCAGAGTAAGCTAAAGCTAAAGAAAAACATGGTATGCGAGACGGTGACATAGCCCGCAGTAGGCCATGAACCCTTAAAACTCTACAACAACCCGTAGGCGAGGGGTACTCAACATCAGAAGTCAGGGAATATGCCCGCCGGGGCGGGCCTTTTTAGCTCATTACCCCCCACCGGGGCGGGGGTCCAGGAATGTTGATAGACGTGGCAGTTTTGTTAGTCTTCTCTCCTTCCCAATAACTCCCACTTTTACACTTCCCCACTACTCCATAACCACCACCCACTTTCGCCACATTCCCAATATTCAATAACTCTTCTCCAACTTCCCACCTCCTCACTCCACCAATGCTAGCCTCTCCTCTCTATCTATAAATAACACAACACCTCTTTCAAACTCCTACACCATACTTCACAAAAGGCATATAGAAAGAAAAGTTGTGAGCTAGAGAGAGATTATTGAAACAGTTGGGGGGAGAGTTAGGGCAAAACAAGCAATAGGGATACATGGCTTCTCAATCATCGTCAAAACACCAACGAGGGGAGAGTTCACGACCATCCCAACCTATCCGCACCTTCGATCGTCAAAAATTTGCAAGTCTGCATGCATGTGGCCAGTTATGACTACATGCTCACCAAAGCCCTTACACGGGAGGCGGGGGTTGTACGGATCCAAATGATGGGGAGCTCATGCCGTAAATTTACCAAAAAGGATGGGTAAAATTCACTGAAGAGCCGGAACCAGCCGTTATAAATATTGTCAAGGAGTTTTACACAAATGCTGAGGACAAA
The DNA here is from genome assembly GCA_020205615.1 of Panax quinquefolius. Taxonomy (NCBI): domain Eukaryota; kingdom Viridiplantae; phylum Streptophyta; class Magnoliopsida; order Apiales; family Araliaceae; genus Panax; species Panax quinquefolius. The sequence continues at coordinate 76,744,633 of CM035154.1, forward strand.
GAACCATTCCGCGCTTTTGTGCGAGGACGGTTGGTTCCATTCAGTGCGGACGCCATCAACATATACTACCAACTGCGGGTGCCTCATCATTGCCAGTATGCGCACCTTCATGATTTCGATCCTGACTGGATGCCATAATCATGGAGATGACAAAGCCGGGAACATCATGGACGAAAGGGCAGAAGGGCGACACTGTGTTCCCCAGCAAGACCCTTAGCAGGTATGGAAAAATCTGGTATGCCTTCCTCTGCGTAAAATTACTTCCGTCCCAACATACCTCAGACGTCACCAAAGAGAAGGCGTTGCTGTTGTACGCCATTGTGCAAGACTTTATTATTGACATCGGAGCAATCATCTGCTTCTCCATCCATGCATAGTGCCTACGTGGAAATTTTTCTGGAGGCTTGCCACACCCATCACTCATATGTGGGTTGTCTTGCCGTCAGCGGGGAGTTAGATGGTGGGATGATGAGCCCACTCAAATGCAGCTTTCATGATTCTTTGGATTCGAATGATAACGCGCTACTCAGTATGGGCAAGATGTGAATCACACCGCGTGGAGTGGGGTTCATTTTTCGTCATCATCGGAAGAAGATGTGGATGCTATAGAGGCCTCGGGGACGACGATGATGATGCAATGGATGATCGAGGAGAAGAAGAGATCTGGCGGTAGAGGTTATATCCGAACTCAATTCCTTGATTTCCAAAATCAACTGAATGCACAAACCAAGGCAATTCATCGGAAATCTGTGGATTAGCAATGAGGCGAGAGCACATGTGTTTGACGCTATGCATGCTTCTTTTGCCTCATTGAACACAACACTTCAAAGTTTTAACCCAACGACACAATTTCCATATCAACGGCCCCAGGTCGATGCGAGGTTCCCACCGAGTGACTCTGATGAAGAAGATCAACAAGCACCTCCTCAAGCTTAAGCATTGACAGGGAAGTCCTCATGAACTTATTTAGATCAATTATCCAATGAGGATATTGTATTGTTTAAGTTTGGGGGATTTAAATTCATGTTTGCATGCATTGTAGCTTTTAGGATTCATTTTTAATTTTGGTCATTTAAATTTATGTATTGCATTTTATTTTCAGTATTGCATGATAGCTTAGGGCATTCATGGTAGTTTAGGTTTTGCATAGTAGATAATAGTGTAATGCATTTTGTTATTCACATCTATATATAAAAAAAAATTGTTAATTAGTAATTATGGTGTTGTTTAAGTCTATTAATGTTGAGTTTCATGTTATTGGGGGCCTATGATGTGATTGTCAAATAAGTAGCAAATACAGTATTGAGTATTAGAACTATGACACAATGATTGTTTATGAATCGAATCTTGAGTTTGTTTGAAACTAGTATAAAAGGATAGCACGTTTAACAAACATCAGTGTTAATTGGTTAAGTTCAAACCGGTACCTAAATGGTCTCTAAAGGATAATGCTAGAGTGAATGATAAAATGAGTTTGTTGATTAGGAGTTATGGATTTTATGAGAAAAGTCTATTTTAAAAGTAAACCCTTATAACTCCTTGTGGTTAACTCCAAAATTGATGAAATTTTTATTAGGAGTACATCTATATAATATCGATATACCATAAATTTCAAATTTATTGATAAAAGTAAAATTTATGATAAATGTCTAAATATTCGGCGATTTGGCCCATATGAAAAATAGTAAATGAATTTTAAAAATTCTGAGAAAAATATATGTTCAATATGGGACTATATTATGTTAAATCCCAGAAAAGAAATATTTTTGGGACTGATTTGGTATTTTTCATAAAAATGAACTAGTTATGATTAAATAAATTAAATATGTTATGTGAAGTAACAAAATTGGAAAATAGGATTTTATGGCTTGGGAATCCTATATAAGGTATATGCAGATTTTTGATGAGGGTTTTGGTTATTGGTGACGAAATTTTATGAGTTTGGCATTTTAGGATGATTAAATGCATTAATTAGTAAAGTGTAAATAATTAAAATAAATTGTTTATAAGTTTAAGAAATGATTAAGATATTGTGGTAATATTAATAATATTAGATTATGAGATTTTAAAGTGATTTATAACATTTGGATTAAGGTGCTATAAATATTGATATGGATTTTATTGTGAAACTTTATATTTTTGTGTCGGGGTTACTATTCACGTATGTGGTACTATTCATGACAAAAATTGGTTTCTTTCTCTGACCAAATTATCGTTGATTTATGAATCTTACTCTTAAGATTAAATCCATGTTTGGATCATATTATTTTTATTATCATATATCAGATAATAGAACACACCCGTCTTCTGGCGGGCATACGACAATTCATAAACCCACGGAAATGGGGGGTCTTCCAACTTCGATTAACAGAGGCAACAAAGGCGTAAATGGCATTACTAGGTTATACACCCCGTAGGCGGGGTTTTCATTCGAGCAAGGCAGGCGAGGCAGGCGAGTCGGGGGTGAAAAATTCTGGGTGTCCTGTTATGGTTAAAATTCCATTTTGGCACGAACTTTAGCTATTTGCATGGCATTATAACTCTATTGGATAGAGAATGCGGCTAGAGTGTTATGCTAGATTTATACTACTCTATCAAACACAATTGGGAGATCAGTTAGTGAGATAACGAAGATCAAAGCTGAGTTTTGGAGAACAAGTGTGGAGGGGTATTTCGAGGAATTTTTCAAGACGGTTGCAATTCTAGTCTACGTGAAGGGTGTTTTCTAATATTCTTTGTGTTAGATTATTATTTGTAATTGAAAAAATGATTTCTATGATTTATTCAGCGTTTATTTCATTTATTATGAACTAATTCACTTTTTAGGCTTGTGATGGATCCTTGAGTGAATCAATGATTTGTAAACATTGATTTCCAATTTAATAAGCTATCTCCAGTTTATCTATATTAATTTGTGCTTGAATCTATGAATTGCCTGATCAACAATTCTTCGTGGAGTTGGATGGAATCGAGAGAGGATATTTAAATCTAGACCTAGTTAATATAGCATGTGTTCAAGATTTTGTTAGTAGCTTAAACTTGATGAGTGTTAAGGTAGAGATATGCTTGACGCCGCATGTAATCGAATAGAGAACTTATTCTTCAACCTTATTCAATTGTAATTCACATAGAGATATAGTGGGTTAGTTGATTAAGGTGTTTAACGGATTTCTATCTTAATTGTGGATTGACGTTAATACGGTATTAGTGCATCGAGAGGTGGTTAATACTACGTTCGTGTTCTTGATTAATAAACTGGGATAGTGAATTGAATTGGAATAAAAGTGTTAAAATCAAAGTGAAGCTTAGGGTGAAAACATAAGTCTAATTCTCCATTAATTGTTTGAAATTCAGATTTTGATATTTGTGGTTGTTGTGTGTTAATTTAATTATTCTTAATGTTAGTTTTGTTAATTTAAATTATTGATTTGGTTTGTTTGATAAAATTAGGGTTAATACAAGATTGGTAATTGTAAGTTAAGGTATTTGCTAATTTATCTTTGTAGGAACGATACTTGACTTATCACTTTATTACTTGTTGACTATGTATACTTGCGTGTTGTGCGTAATTAGATTTTAAGCAACAGTGGCACAGGTTGTATATGTAATGCAGCCTCCGCCACTAATTCCTGAACAGGGGAACCCGGGAAATAATGGTCCACAGAGAAATAAAGAAGAAGATAATGCAGATGGTCTTGATCAGCAGGTGGTTCCGATGTATGTATGGTGTGGGAGGTTTTAGAAATAAAAACCACAATCATTCAGTTCAGTCCCAACTCCAATTGAAGCATAGAATTGGATTTCTCATTTAGATAAGATCTTTGATGTGTTGGGGTGCTCGAATAATTAGAGAGTGTTGCTTGCAGCTTACAAGGTAGAGGGGGATTCACAAAGGTGGTGGAAAGCGATGATAAAAGGTGATGGATTTGCTGAGACACTTAATTGGATAGAGTTTTATGAGGTCTTTTATCAATAGTACTTCCCAGCTTCTGATAAAGAGGTCTATGTCAGAGTGAACCTGTCTATTTAGCAGAAAAATGATGAGTCCATCACGAATTTCAAAATGAGGTTCACCAGGTTGGCAGGATTTGCGAGAACCTCTGCAGGACTGCAACGGAGCAGGAAGAAACGTTCAAGTAAAGGATTCATTATAGGTATCGACAACATCTCATTAACAAAAAGTTTGTAGATGTGTCGGTTGTGGCTAATGCGACCAAGAACATTAAGATGGAACGATAGGACTTCTGGTCTTATAAAATGGAAGAGATTCGAAAGAGGGACAAAGATGACGGACAGGGTCAAGCTTCGGGTCATCATGGGAGAAATTAGGGTGGTCAGTGGAATAGGAATCGTGGTGGCCAAAATCAAAATAGGGGTTATCAACAGATTACCTCGGCCAGAAGGCGTAATCATCATCTTGACTACCTTGGCATGGTCGAATCATCATCGATGGCGTAATCATCACCGAAGCGTAATCGTGGTCGTTATTCAGGACCAGTTGGTGGGGGTAACCCAAATCTTATTTCGATAGCTATTTGTGATATTTGTGGTGTTAGTCATCCGAGAAGGCAGTGCCATAAAGTTACTGGTGCATTCTTCTTGTGTGGGCAAATGGGTCATATTGCTAGAAATTGTACCGGGCCACGTGGTAATGGTGGAAGAGGTAATAATGGTGGCAATGGAGGTCAGCATCAGGGTGGTCAAGTGTTTGCCTTGACATATATCTAGGCGGCAGGTGTGCCAAGTACTATTTCTGGCACTCTTTTAGTTAGAAGTCATAAGACTTCTATTTTGTATGATACGAGTTCTACTCATTCCATTGTTGCTCAGTCTTTTGTTCGGCTCCTGGGTGTGCTATCTCAGTCCTTAGATTCTGTTATGTCTATTGCTACCCTAATGTGACTTCTGTTGTAAGACCCCAACTTTTATGAATAAAGATGAATTTTCTATAGATATCATTTTTGAATATTATGGAGTGAATTTAATATAATGTTATAGTTGTGGGTAATATTTATAAATTTTGCAAAGTACGCAAGTTGTTATATTATATTCGATTGGTCAGGGAATATTCGTTTTAACGAGGAATATTAAATGCGACTAACACAATCATTGGTGGACCCCACAACGGAATTATTTTCGAAATGAGAAAATGACATAAATATCTTTTTATGAAAATAACGGCGGAAGTTTTACCATTAACTGTTGGAATAACCGGTGTTAAAAGTACAAGAATACTGTAGGTTGCATAAGAGCACCACGATATTGATTATTGATGCTTACGTGAGAAGTCACTCGGTTTTGCTCAATTATTGCTATAGTAATTGCTGCATAGTATCTCACGTTATTTGATTCAATTATTGTCGATATTTTATATATTATTAAATCAATAATTGAGACGACAAAGTTATTCATATTATTATTTACAATATTGACAATGTCTAGAAGTTCTGTCAAGGAGAGGTTTGGTCACCTAATTGCGCGCTAGTTAGGAGAAATTCTTATTGGAAAGCCCCATCTTTCCTTGAAACAACCTGGTTGTTAAATATTGTGAATTATAATAATGATGATAAATATTGTTAAAAATATTGAGGGAATTTTTTATGAAGTATTTATGGACCCCCATTTACCTATTTTTCAAAATAATCGGAAGGAAGTTATAAAGTATATATATATATATATATATGTATAACATGTGGGTGGGTGGATGGGTGGGTGAGTGAGTGGTGGTGGTCCTGGTAGATGAAGTTAATTTGGCAAGATGCAATGTTTTTTTTTTAAATCTTGGACTTATTTGCCAAACTTTTCAAATCATGCATTATATTGATAACCTGTGAATTACGATGCTTCCTAATTGGTTAAAGCTCTAAATTGGCATGTGTTAGTTTTCCTCATTGGCCAGCACCTTGAAAAGAAAATATTGATACGTTGGAACCGTGAACTTCGTCCGAATAATTAATATGCATCCGTGATTTTTCTTAAATAGTATCCTTCTATTCTCCTATAAATAGGATGCTTAGTTAGAATTGAAAATCACACCAGAATCAGGGAATTCTTCTTCTATAATCTTGAGCGTATTTTTTTAGAGTTTAAAAAAGCTTTGAGCGTAGAAAACAGTGAAAGTTTTCTTCAAGAATATCCATGTTATACCAGTTGGAATACTCTTCTTTTCAAGGTATGGGGTATTATTTATTTCATATTCTGAAGAGATATTATTTTTCGTATTCGTATGAATTTTATTTTCGTTCAATATTCGTAATGAATATTATTTTCGTTCAATATTCGTAATGAATATTATTTTCGTTTAATATTCATAATGAATATTATTTTCGTTTAATATTCGTAATGAATATTATTTTTGTTCAATATTCGTAGGAATATTATTTTCGTTCAACAGTTGTAAGAGATGTTATTTTTGTTCAATATTCGCTTGAAATAATATTTTCTTCCATACTCTGTAGTATGTAAGTAATATTATTTCGTTTCAGATTTCGAATTCTATACTCATTTTGTTAAAGTTTTGGATTCTATACTCCATGAAATTAGTAGAATATCCTTGATATTTGCGCTTCATCCAATATCTTTTCATGAAAATATTAATCTGAGCATTCTTGATAAGTTTTAACTTTTTCATGCTGGAGTACTATTCATAGGTTACTATTTATAGGGTACTATTCACTCGGGGTACTATTCATGATAAAAATTAATTCGTTTTCGGTCCAAATCACTTTTGGTACAATATTATTCTTAAATTTTACTCCAAAAAGCAGTATCATATTGACAATTTGAACGTTATTGAATTCTAGATAAATTAAATTATAAATCTTTAAAATTTATCCTTGAACTTGTTTTATTGAATTCTTATATCATTGTCATCATCCTCATGTTTATATTATGTTGAAAGTCATCTGTGGCCCATAGTGCATAGATGAACTTGGTATGATTATGACCAGGGATTATTCGGTATAATCATGACCGTAATGTTACAAATGATGTGGTAAAAGTCCTTATTGGCCCGTAGTGCATTGATGGACAGTTGTTAGCATGATCATGACCATTGATGAATACACTAATATCCTTGGCCCGTAGTGCATGGATAATTCGTGGTTGTGATACTAATGAATATCCTTGGCCGTAGTGCAGGGGTGATTCAATGATGTGGATTATTTATTAAGCTGAGTCTCAGCGATAAAAGTGATGAAAAACCTTTTAAATCATAAAAGATAGTAGATTTTATGCTCTACTTTACTCTTCTAATGGATTGCTTATTTCGCTGCAGTTAAACTTGATGTTTGTTATATTTTATCAGTTTAACACTGTTGAAGGCTAACGATAAATTATTTTTCATTATCTTAATCATAAAATTTCTTACTGGGCCATTTGAGCTCATCCTTTTGCTTTCATTGTTCTCTTCAGGAAATGAGAATGTAGCCAGTACTAGTCGGGGAACGGAGTGACGGTCCAGATGATAGCATTAGTAGTCCTCACTATTCTGTGAAATAGTGTGATAATAAATGTATTGAGGACTCCATTTGAGTTAAATACTGTCTAGAAGACAATATTTGTATTAAAACTCTCAGTTTATGTTTTGTCGTATTTTACACGACAGTTGTATTATTAATTTGTATTTGAATTTTGTACCATGTATTTGGCGACTCAAGATGGGTGATGTATACCTATTTTGGGGTCGTCACATCTGTTGTCATTTCTGATTTATATTGAGGGTGTTCAATCAGCTTTGGGGATAAGATTCGTAGGGCTAATCTTCTTCCAATGTGTATGTATGATTTTAATATTATTCTTGAGATAGACTGGTTGGATAAGCACCAGCCAACAACCAATTGCCACACAAAGATAGTTATATTTGGAGATGTGAAGTCTTCGGAATTCGTGTTTGAAGGTTCACAGCCGAGTAGAGTGGTGATGTTGATTTCAGCTTTGAAGGCTGGGAAGTTGGTAGAAAAGGGTTGTGAGGGGTACTTGGCATTTATGAAGGATAACTCTAAGGGTGAGTCCCGTATTGAGGATATTCTAGTTGTTTGCGAATTTCCCGATGTGTTTCTTGAGGAGTTGTCAGGGTTGCCACAGCAGCGGGAAGTGGAGTTTGTTATTGAGCTTGTCCCTGGTGCTGTCTAAGGCGTCGTATAGTGGCACCATTGGAGTTACAGGAGTTGAAGGAGCAGTTGCAGGAGTTATTAGATCGTGGTGTGATTTAGTCGAGTGTTTCACCGTGGGGTGCTCCAGTTTTGTTTGTGAAGAAGAAAGATGGGTCTATGAGGTTGTGCATAGACTATAGGGAGTTGATTTGACGCCCCCAAAATAGGTTCACACAACCTATTCTGAGTCGCCAGAAATAACACTACTGACAACTTCATTTATACAACTGTTGAACTATCGTGCAAAATACGACAACACATAAGCTGTGAGTTTTAATACAATATTATCTCGTAGACAGTATCCAAACTCAAATTATTACAATGCCATATAAAATAAAGCAGTAAATATTTCAAGACCCCAAAGAAGAACGAGAAGATTACTATCTTGTTCATTTTAATGAGGTGCACTTTTGACGCTTCCAAAGTCAGGTTCTTATCACCCTATTGTTGTTCACCAAAATCAATTATTAAGTGACGTATAATATATGACACACCCATCTTAGGTCCTCAACACAATTATATATTGCATGTCATGCAGTTTTATAATGTATTCAGAAACTTCCACAGTCTCGGACCATCACACTATTCCCCTATTATCCCCGCTCGACCCAGCTACATTCTTATTACCTGAAAGGAATTGTGAAGCAAAAGGGTGAGGACAAATAGCCCAGTAAAAAATATTATGACTAAGATAATTACATTATCAATAGCCTTCATCAATAATAAATCAGAGATTGAGAACATATGGTAGATAATAAAAGTTTTCAACCATAATTGCAGCGGAATCAACAATCCATTAGAAGAGTCAAGTAGAACATAATGTCTACTATCTCCTCCAAATTAAAAGTCCATCGTTAATATTTCATTCCTGTAATACTCATCAACAGTTCTTTGTTGTACCCAAGACAAAGAGAACTTTCATCACCTGTCTTCACCTGAACCACTAAAGATTATAGTTAAGTTCACAATTCATATTTAAAATCATGTAAATCAACTATTTCTCCTTGCCACAAAGGCTTAATAGAACGTTTACTCAATATCATTACCCCAAAGGCTAAAGATATTCAAATGTAATAACAATGATCATTCCAATCAGTTGTCTATCTTTGCACTACAGGCCAAAGATATTCAACTATAAAACCAATGGTTATGATCATACCAATCAATTGTATGTCAGTGCACTATGGCCAAAGACATTAAACTATTAACTAATGGTCATGATCCTGCCAATCACATCATCGAATTATTTATGCAATACGGGCCAAGGATATTCGTTAGTATCACCAGTGGTCATGATCATGTCATACACCTGTCCATCTTTGCACTACGGGCCAAAGCTATCAATTAATAGTTCATCTTTGCACGTAAGCCAAAGATATACAACTGTAAAACTAATAATCAACAGTTCATCTTTGCACGTAAGCCAAAGATATACAACTGTAAAACCAATAATCAACAGTCCATCTATGCACTACGGGCCAAAGATGACTTTCTTTACAATATAAGCATGGGGATGATGACAATGATATAATAATTCAATTAAATAAAATCAAGGATAAATATTAGAAATTTATAATTCAATTTATCCAGAGTTCAGGAATATCCAAATTGTCAACATGATAACTGCTTTGTGGAGTAAAATTCAAGAATAATATTCACGTATCAAAAATAATTTGGACAGAAAAGAATCAATTTTTCATCGTGAATAGTACCCTGTGAATAGTACTTTATGAATAGTATCCCGTGAATAGTACTTCGTGAATAGTACCTCGTGAGAATAGTATCCCGTGAATAGTACCCTGTGAATAGTACCGTATTTATGAATAGTATCCATATATAGTACTCTATGAATAGTAACGTATTTATGAATAGTATCAATAAATAGTACTGTATGAATGAATATTACTGTATGAATAGTACCGTATATATGAATAGTGCCCATGAATAGTACTGTATATTTGAAAAGTATCTATGAATAGTACCATATGAATGAATAGTACTGTATGAATAGAAATAACAAACCTTATGTGACGCCCCCAAAATAGGTATACATCACCCATCTTGAGTCGCCAAATACATGGTACAAAATTCAAATACAACTTAATTATACAACAGTCGTGTAAAATACGACAAAACATAATCTAAGAGTTTTAATAAGAATATTGTCAACTAGACAATATCCACACTCAATGGAGTCCTCATTACATTTATTGTCACACTATTTAACGAGAATAGTGAGGACTACTAATGCTATCATCCGGGCCGTCACTCCATTCCCCGATTGAGTCCCGACTCGTTCTCATTTCACAAGAGAACAAAGAAAGAAAGGGTGAGCTCAACTAGCCCGATGAAGAAATATTATGACTAAGATAATGCGAATAAATTATCATTAGTCTTCAACAATGTTAAACCGATAAAATACAATAGACATCAAGTTTAACTCTGCGGTGAATAAGCGATCCATTAGAAGAGTCAAGTAGAGCATGATATCTACTATCTTACATGTTTTAAAATGTTTTCATCAATTTTTATCATTGAGACTCGGCATAATAAATAAACCACATCATCGAATCATCCATGCACTACGGGCCAGGATATTCATTAAATCATCGATAATCAAGTGATTATCTTAGAATAATCCTGGTCATAATCATACCAAAATTGTCCATCGATACTGCTTTCTGAATATTTGAGGATTTTTACCACATCATTTATAACATTACGAATCATGATTATCTTGAATGATCTCTCGTCATAATCATACCAAGTCCATCTATGCATGCGTAAGCTAAAGATGACTTTCATCATAATATAAGCGTGAGGATGATGATAATGATGATATAAGCATTAATCAAGCGAAAACAAGGATAAATATTAAAGACTTTAAATTTATCCAAATATTATCAATCACTTAATAAACTCATCATCTAACATTATTAATATTATAACAATATTTTAATCACTTCTTAAACGTATAAACAATTTATTTCAATTGTTTACACTTTACCAAATAATGCATTTAATCATTCAAAAATGTCATACTCATAAGATTTCATCACCAATGATCAAATCCCTCATCAAAAATCGGCATATACCCTATATAGGATTCCCAAGCCATAAAATCCTATTTTCCAATTTTGTTACTTCACATAACATATTTAATTCATTTACTCATAACTAGTTCATTTTCATGAAAAATACCAAATCGGTCCCAAAATATTTTTTTTTAAGGATTTAGCGAATATAGTCCCATATTGAACATATATTTTTCTCGAATTTTTAAAATTCATTTACTATTTTTCATATGGCCAAAACTGCAGAATATTTAGACATTTATCATAAATTGTACTTTTGTCCAAAAATTCCAAAATTTACAAGGTATATTCCTATTATATACATGTACTCCCAATAAAAATTTCACCAATTTTGGAGTTAACCACAAAGAGTTATAAGGGTTTACTTTTAAAATAGTTTTTTTCCATAAAATCCATAACTCTTAATCTATACATCCAAAAATCGCCATTTTTGGACACAATCTAGAAAACTCATCAAATTATCATTTTAAATTTTTCCGAATTTTTTAGGGTCAAAAAATTATAAAACGCCTGGTAGAAACCCCTTTTGAATGAAAATACTATTCATATGAATCTGAAAGGATCATTCACCATGCATGCGGTAATCCACATAGATAGATTATTCAACGGAATAATAAAGAATGGAACCGTGTCATCAAATATAACCGCATGAACAGTGATATTCAACGAGAAATGGAACCAGTCATCGTAAAAAAGCATGCATGAGAGGATATTCCAACGAATAATAAAGAATGGAATAACAACGAAATTCACCAGGCATGCGATAGACCGCCAGAATGAGTTATTCCAACAGAATAATAAAGAATGGAACCAGGTCATGTGTAATCCGCACAGATAGGATATTCCAACAGAATAATAAAGAATGGAATAATAGAAGAATTTCATCATGTATGCAGTACTTCGCATAGACAGGTTATTCCAACATAATAATAAGGAATGGAATAACAATAGCTCTCTTCATGAATACGAAAGAAATAATACTCCTTACAATAATAATAATAATAATATCCCTTACTTTAGAAGAAACTGGATATTGGAATAGTGACGTAGCAGACTTCTCTTCTTCTTTCTCTCTATAATTTCCCTCTATAATAATTGCTCTAAAGCTTTAGTGAATTGGTGAGAAATGAAGGAAGAATGAGCTTTTATTTAGAGGATAATATAGTTTCGATAATTGCACGTTTTGGGGCTCGAAATATTACAGTACAATACCTTCAACTTTTCTTTCATTTTTAATTTAGTCCTGCAAGTATTATCAAACTTGCACCACCTCCCCTAATAGTAAATAATGTGAATCAATAGTTCAATCATGTGAATCAATAGTTATAATCATGTGAAAATATTTGAATTATAGTATAGTACCTCCATCTATACCTCCATTTTTAACTTAGTCATGCAAGTATTATCAATCTTGCAACAACTCCCCTAATACAAGAATGTGATTCAATAGTACACACATTTGAACAAATAGTTATATAAGCATGTGAATTAGTAGCAATTAATTGTTCATTTATGCGATTAATTACCCAATTTATCAATATAACCCCCAGACATCAATTATCATCGGAATAGATGTCGATTTCCACTAACACTAATAATCCCAACATAATGGAACTATCAAATTCATCTTTAATCAACACGAACTTATTCATCATTAATATTATAACTCACAATATTTAACAACCAGGTCGTTCCCAGGAAAGAGGGGGCTTTCCAATAAGAATTTCTCCTTATTGGCGCGCAATTAGATGACCAAACCTCTCCTTGACAGAACTTCTAGACATTGTAAATATTGCAATTTAATAATATGAATAACTTTTTGTCTCAATTATTGATTTAATAATATATAAAATATTATGCGAGATAATCTTGTGACAATAATCGAATCAATAATATGAGAGATATGATGTAGCAATTCTTTGTAGCAATAATTGAGTATAAGCGGTGACTTCTTACGTAAGCATCAATAATCAATCTGCAGTGTCTTCTTATGCAACCACGCGTATTCTATACTTTTACTACTAGGGTAGTTCAACGGTTTTAACGGTAACACTTTCATTTATTATTTTTATAAAATGATAATTACGTCGTTTCTAACTACGACAATACTTACATTATGGGGTCCACCAATGATTGTGTCGTCGTACGGATATTCCCCGACCAAACGAATATTTTATAACAACTTGCATACTTTGAAAAATTTATTAATATTACCCACAACTATAACATTATATCAAATCCACACCATAATATTCAAAAAAATATTTCGAGAAATTTAAATCTTTATTCATAAAATTTGGGGTCTCACAACTTACCTTAGTAGAAGACTAGATACTGCAATAGTGAAGTAACATAATACTTTTTTCCTTCCTCTCTATAGTTTCTCTCTCTATAGTTGCTCTTGTGAGTCTTAGTGAATTGGTGAGAATGAAAGAAGAAATGAGCTTCTATTTATAGGAAAACATAGTTTCGATAATTGCACGTTTAGGGGCTCAACTTATTACAGTTTAGTACCTTCATCTTTGCCTCTATTTTTAATTTAGTCCTTCAAGTATTATCAATCTTACATAAACTCCCCTAATAGTACATGCATGTGAACCAATAGTTCCATGCATGTGAACAAATAGTTATTTGCATGTGAACTAATAGTAATTAATTGCGCATTTATCCGATTAATTACTTGTTTGGTCAATTTAACATCCAGAAATCAACTATTATCGAAATAAATATTGATTTCCACTAACACTAATAAGCCCAACACAATGGAAATATTTTTATCAATAATTTCATCTTTGAATTTTCGAAGTTTGACTTTTTCTGAAAAAAACAACTATTGACTTTTTGACCAAAAAGGCAACCCAGTAAATTTTGTGTTTATAGTCTATTTTTACTAATTTCATCGTCCCGGACTCAAATATCTCGTTCGCGTCTCCAAATTCAACTCTGAATTCAAATTTAATTTTTAATTTCATTTTCTTATGTTTTATACACACTTTTGCTTTCTTAGTTTGTTCAAACTATTTAATTAGTCTTGACTAACTATTACATTAAATCTCATCATTTATTGCTAATAAATATATATAACACATCTTTAATCATTCAATAATTATTCATCATTAATATTATAACTCACAATATTAACAACCAGAACATTCCCAGGAAAGAGGGAGATTTTCGATAAGGACTTCTCCTTATTGGCGCGCAATTAAGTGATCAAACCCCTTTCCTCGACAGAACTTTCTAGACATTGTCAATAATGCAAATAATAATAGGAATAACTTTGTCGTCTCAATTATTGATTTAATAATATAAAATATTGTGCAGATGATATTGTGACAATAATTGAATCAACAATATGAGATACTATACAGCAACTACTATTGCAATGTGACTTCTTATATAAGCATCAATAATTAGAATCTATCAGCAATACAGGTATTATTCTTTGTGCAATGCAGACATTACTATTCTTTTATCACCGATTATTTTATGACAACTTGCTTACTTTGAAAAATTTTCACATATTACCCTTAACTTTAACCTTTTATCAATTTAACCATTTACTAAATAAAATAATAATTATAAGAAAATTGAATACTTTCATTTCATAAAATTCGAGGTCTTACAGTTGAACAAGATCACTATCAAGAATCGGTATCCATTGCTAATGATTGATGACTTATTTGACAAACTTCAGGGGGTGAAGTATTTTTTGAAGATAAACTTGAGGTCAGGCTATCATCAGTTGAAGGTGAGAGATGGGGATATCTCTAAGAAAACTTTTTGTACTCGATATGGGCATTACGAGTTTCTAGTAATGACATTCGAGTTAACTAATGCTCTGGAGGTGTTTATGGATTTGATTAATCAGGTGTTCAGGGAGTACTTGGACAAATATGTTAGTCTTTATTGATGATATTTTGGTTTACTCCAAGTCTAGGGAGGAGCATGAGGAGCATCTTCGTAGAAAGAAAATTTGTATGTTAAATTCTCTAAATGCGAGTTTTGGTTAGAGCATGTTCTATTTTTGGGCCACGTTGTTTCTGCTGAAGGCATTAAGGTGGATCCTACGAAGGTTGAGGTTATCACTAAATGGTCGAGACCTACTACGGTGACAGAGATTAGGAGTTTCTTGGGTTTGGCAGGGTACTATAGGAGATTTGTGGAAGTGTTTTCCTTGCATGCCTTACCATTGACTTAGTTGATGAGAAAGGGCATGAAGTTTGTGTGGAATGTGGAGTGAAAGAAGAGTTTTGAGGAGTTGAAGAAATAACTTGTGACAACTCTTATACTTAAATTTTCGCCGGGCACAAGAGGTTACCAGATTTATAGTGATGTTTCTAAGAAGAGCTTGGGGTGTGTTTTGATGCAACAAGGTAAGGTGATTGCTTATGCTTCTAGGCAGCTTAAACCTTATGAGGTGAACTATCTCACGCATGATTTGGAGTTGACAGTGGTGATCTTTGCCAAAAGATTTGGAGGCATTATTTTCCTAGAGAGACTTGTGATATCTTTACTGATCAGAAAAGTCTTAAATATATTTTTACTCACATGAGGCAGAGGCGTTGGTTGGATCTTCTAAAAGATTATGATGCGAGAATTCAGTATTACCTGGGAAAGCAAATGTGGTTATAGATGCTCTTAGCCGAAAGAGTTCAGGGAGTGTAGCAACCCTTATTACATAACCTCATCTTATTTTAGATATAGAGCGGCTAGAGTTGGAGTTGTATGTGCAAGGTTCAGATGGGCATTTAGCAGGTATAAGAGTGAAGACCACTCTTATCTCACGAGTTAAAGAAGCTCAAAAAAAGATGGGGAGTTGTGGGATATGGCTCAGAATCTAGAGGAGGGCAAGCAGCCCAAGTTTTGTATTGATGACCACGGTGTGTTTTGGTTAGGTGAGCATTTATTTGTATCGTCGGATCCAATCATTCAGGAAGTTATATTGGCAGAGGCTCATAGTTTGCCATTTTCTATTCATCCAGGTTCTACATAGATGTACAGGGATTTGAAGAAGAATTTTTGGTGGAATGGGATGAAGCGAGATGTGGCAAAATATGTTGGGAAGTGCCTTACTTGTCAATAGAACATCAACGAGCTAGTGGTTTATTGCAACAGTTAGACATTCTGGTTTGAAAATAGCAGGATATCACAATGAATTTTGTGATTTATTTGTTTAAGACTTTAGGAGGAAAAATGCTATTTGAGTTATGGTGGACCGATTGACTAAATTGGCACACTTTTTGGCTATCCATGAGGGATACTCAGTGGATAGGTTGACACATATCTTTCAGTAGGATATTGTTAGACTTCATGGTACTCCAGTATCTATTGTTTCAAATCAGGACCCATGGTTCACTTCTTGATTCTGGAAAGGGTTTCAACGAGCTTGGGCACTCGGCTCAATTTTAGTACTTCTTTCCATCCGCAAACTGATGGGCAATCCGAACGAACTATTCAAATGTTGGAGGACATGTTGAGGTCTTGTGCACTTGAGTGGTCATGTAATTGGGATGAATACTTAAGCCTAGTTGAGTTTGCTTATAACAATAGTTGGCATGCAAGTATTGGGATGGCTCTGTTTGAGGAGTTGTATGGTAGAAAGTTTCGGGCGCCAACTTGTTGGGATGAGGTCGACGAGAAGACCATAGAAGGGCAAAAGTTAGTCTAAATAACTATGGAGAAGGTAGCGATGGCTAAGGAGAAATTGAAGTCGACTCGATTACGGCAAAAAAGTTATGATGATAAGCATAGGAGAAGTTTAGAGTTTGAACTTGGTGAGCACATATTTCTAAAATTTTCTCCTTGGAAAGGCATTTGGTGATTTGCGTTGAAAGGGAAACTTAATCCGCGTTATATTGGTCCATTTGAGATTTTGGAGAGGGTTGGTGAGGTTGCATATCGGTTAGCTTTGCCTCCATAGCTAGCCCATGTGAGTGAGATCCCAAATTTTATGAAATAAAAGTTTTCAATTTTTCTATTTTGGTAAATAGTTAAATTGATAAAAGTTTAAAGTTAAGGGTCATATTTGAAAAAAAATTCAAAGTAAGCTAGTAGTCATAAAATAACCGGTAGTAAAAGTACAGTAATACGCGTGGTTGCATAGTAGCACACGGTATTGATTATTAATGCTTATGTGAGAAGTCACTCAGTTATACTCAATTATTGCTACATAATTGCTGCATCATATCTCTCATATTATTGATTTAATTATTATCACAGTATCATCTGTATAATATTTTATATATTATTAAATCAATAATTGAGACGGCAAAGTTATTCATATTATTATTTGTAATATTGACAATGTCTAGAAGTTCTGTCAATGAGAGGTTTGGTCACCTAATTGCGCGCCAATAAGGAGAAATCCTTATCGGAAAGCCCCCTCTTTCTTGGGAACGACCTAGTTGTTAAATATTGTGAGTTATAATATTAATGATGAATGTTATTAAAAATCAAATTTGAGTTCGGAGTTTAATTTGGAGACGCGGACGTGATATTTGAGTCCGGAACGATGAAATTAGTAGAAATAGACTATAAACACAAAATTTGTCGGGGTTGACTTTTTGGTCAAAAAAGTAAATAGTTGACTTTTTCAGAAAAAGTCAAACTTTGAAATTTCAAAAAAGAAATTTTTGAGAAAAATATTTCCATTGTGTTGGGATTGTTAGTGTTAGTGGAAATCGACATTTATTTCGATAATAATTGATGTCTGGAGGTTATATTGACCAATCGGGTAATTAATCAAATAAATGAGCAATTAATTACTATTAATTCACATGATTATAACTATTTGTTCACATGTGTGTACTATTGATTTACATTCATGTACTATTAGGGGAGTTGGTGCAAGATTGATAATACTTGCATGACTAAGTTAAAAATAGAGGTATAGATAGAGGTACTATACTATAATTCGTATTTTCACATGTCTAAAACTATTGAGTCACATGATTTACTATTGATTCACATGATTTACTATTAGGGGAGGTATTGCATGTTTGATAATACTTGCAGGACTAAATTAAAAAGGAAGAAAAAGAGGAAGATATTATACTGTAATATTTCAAGCCCCAAAATGTGCAATTATTGAAACTATATTTTCCTATAAATAGAACCTCATTCTTCCTTCATTTCTCACCAATTCACTAAAGCTATAGAGCAATTATTATAGAGGGAAATTATAGAGAGAAAGAAGAAGAGAAGTCTGCTACCTCTCTACTCCAGTATTCAGTTTCTTTCTAAGGTAAGGGATATTATTATTATAGTAAGGGGTATTATTTCTTTTATATTCATGAAGAGAACTATTGTTATTCCATTCCTTATTATTCTGTTGGAATAACCTGTATATGCGAAGTACCGCATACATGGTGAAATTCTTTTGTTATTTCATTCTTTATTATTATGTTGGAATAACTTTGCCTATATCGGGCATCTGCATACATGGTGAAATTCTTCTGTTATTCCATTCTTTTGTTATTCTGTTGGAATATTTTGTCTATGCGGAGACGCATGACCTGGTTCTATTATTTATTATTATGTTGGAATAACCTTTCTGTGCGGTCTATCGCATGCATGGTGAATTCTTCTGTTATTCCATTCTTTATTATTCTGTTGAATATCTTCTTATGCGTATTGGATGACGCATGACACAGTTCCATTATTTATTATTATGTTGGAATAACTCATGCTGCATGCGGTCTATCGCATGCATGGTGAATTCTTCTATTATTCCATTCTTTATTATTACATTTGGAATATCACATGCGTCTGCGCGAATGACGCGTGACACAGTTCCATTATTTATTATTCTATTGGAATAACACATGCATGCGGTCTATCGCATGCATGGTGAATTCTTCATTATTCCATTCTTTATTATTACATTAGAATAACTCGCCTATGTGGATTACCACATACATGGTGAATGATCCTTTGTATTCATTCTTTATTAAATTGTGGAAATGATCTGTCTACGTGGATTACCGCATAGCGGGTGAAAATCCATTTGCAGTTTCCTAATTTTTCTGACCCTCAAAAATTCTGGAAAAATTTGAAATGATAATTTGATGAGTTTTCTAGATTGTGTCAAAAAATGGCGATTTTTGGATGTATAGATTAGGAGTTATGAATTTTATAGGAAAAGACTATTTTAAAAGTAAACCCTTATAACTCCTTGTGGTTAACTCCAAAATTGGTAAAAATTTTATTGGAAGTACATGTATATAACAGGAGTATACCCTTTAAATTTCGGAATTTTTGGACAAAAGTACAATTTATGATAAATGTCTAAATATTTGGCAGTTTTGACCATATAAAAAATAGTAAATGAATTTTATAAATTCCGAGAAAAATATATGTTCAATATGGGACTATATTCTGCTAAATTTCAGAAAAGAAATATTTTTGGGACTAATTTGATATTTTTCATGAAAATGAACTAGTTATGAGTAAATAAATTAAATATGTTATGTGAAGTAACAAAATTGGAAAATAGGATTTTATGGCTTGGGAATCCTATATAAGGTATATGCAGATTTTTGATGAGGGATTTGATCATTGGTGATGAAATCTTATGAGTATGGCATTTTTGAATGATTAAATGCATTATTTGGTAAAGTGTAAACAATTAACATAAATTGTTTATAAGTTTAAGAAGTGATTAAAATATTGTTATAATATTAATAATATTAGATTATGAGTTTATTAAGTGATTGATAATATTTGGATAAATTTAAAGTCTTTAATATTTATCCTTGATTTCGTTTGATTAATGTTTATATCATTGTCATCGTCCTCATGCTTATATTATGTTATAGATGATGTGGTAAAAGTCCTCATTGGTCCGTAGTGCATTGATGGACAGGTATTGGTATGATTATATCCAGGAATTATTCGATATAATCATGACCATTGATGGTTACATGAATATCCTTGGCCGTAGTGCAGGGATGATTCGATGATGTGGATTATTTATTAAAATTTGAGTCTCGGCGATAAAATATTGATTATACACTTTTAATTCATAAAAGATAGTAGATATCATGCTCTACTTGACTCTTCTAAAATACAGTTTGTATGTCTTTGGCTGTAGTACAAAGATGAATTGTTAATGAATATCTTTGGCCGTAGTGCAAAGATGAATTTATTAGTATGATTATGAGCAAGAATTGTGATTTGGTATAACCATGATTTTTGATGTTTCAGGTGAAGATAGGTGATGAAAATTATCTTCGTCTTGGATGCGAAGAGGAATTTAGAATCACAATTATGATTATGAGTTATTCATATGATTGTGGAAAGGAACTGTTGATTGATGTTACAGGGATAAAACATTGTTGGTGGACTTATAACGTGGAGAAGATAATAGACTTTATAGTCTATTTGACTCTTCTAATGGATTGCTCGTTCCGCTGCAACTATGGTTGAAAAGTTTTATTATCTACCATATGTTCTAAATCTCTGATTTATTACTGATGAAGTCTATTGATAATGTAATTATCTTTAGTCATGATATTCTTTACTGAGCTAGTTGTGCTCACCCTTTTGCTTCATAATTCCTTTCAGGTAACAAGAGTGTAGCTGGGTCAAGCGGGGGATAACAGGGGAATAGAACGGTGGTCTATAGCTGTCGAGGTTATCCCTAAATAGTATGGAAATAATTTTATTGAGAACTTTAGATAAGTGTGTCGTATTGTATACGTCATTTGATATTTAATTTTGGTGAACCAAATAGGGTGAGGTGAACCCAACTTTGGAAGGGTGTTTTGCCACTATCATACAAGATGTCTAATGACATACAACCTCGTGTTATCATAAGACATGGTTGTGCACATCCACTTGTTGAGTATATCTGCGAGCACTACCTATATAATCTTGGAGTTTATTTGAAATATAATTCTCACTTGGAGACAACGGAGATAATTATATGTCAAGAGAAGACTCACCATTGGAAAGAAGATGATAGCAATCTTCTTGTTTTTCTTTGGGGACTATTGGGTCAACCAAGGATAATTTTGTGGACATGTGATATCTATCATAACCTAGACACATGGCCTCCCATGTACGAAGGTTTCCTTGAGCACTTCCCAAAGATTTTAATTTCTAAAACAGTTATTGACTGTACTTTTATGTAAGGTACCATTGTAAGGTTGTGGTCAAGGCACCATGAGAGTTACATACATTTGTATTAAAACTCACAGTTTAAGCGTAATCGTTAATTCTCGCATACGACGTTCAACAGTTGTATAAATGAAGTTTGTATTTTATTTTTATAGTATGATATCTGGCGACTCAGAATGGGTCGTGTGGACCTATTTTGGGGGTGTCACAATGTGTTCCATGTGTTGATGTTGAGGAGTTATCATTATCATCCATTGCATATGGTGCAATATCTGTTCGATAAGATTCGGGGTGATCTTACTTTTGAAGAGCAACCTGAGGTGATTTTGGATCGTCAAGAGAAGATTATGAGGAGGAAGATGTTAGGAATAAGCATGTGAATGATATTCCTATTTATATATGTTTTGATTATGATATATATGAATGAATATGCAAGTATGCTTGTATTAAGAAAAGTTGTAAAGTCCTTTGATAGATAATAGGAACATATGTACAAGGACTTAGAATGAATTGATCAAATATGTTAGGTTGATCCTACATAAGCAAAACAGCCTTGTAAAGTCCTTAAAAAAGAAATGATGTACAAGGACAATAAATATAGAAAGATCAAGCTTGTTAGGTTGATCTTATAATGTAATAGATAGGCTTGTTTGATCGTCGAGCACTGCACCAAAAATCGTAGTCTGCCAGGAGAGTCAAGGAAAACTCGAGAGCTATCAAGGCAAAATCGTAGTCTGCAAGATAGTAGATCTCGGAGTTCGTAGACTGCCAGGAGAGATGAGGGGGGATCGTACTGTGTCGAGAAGAACATCCTCGAAGCCATAGTCTGCTGAGGATGTCATGTTCAGAATCGTAGAGACAACCTGTCTATGAGCCGACCGAGCATCTGCCAAAGCCAAGTCAAGAATCGTAGACTATACTCAGAGTCGTAGAGTCTAGTGATAAATTCAGAGGAAGAGATCGTAGTCGAGCAAGATCAGATAAAAACAACGAGCATAAAGACAGAAATTATAGAGTGTCAAGATCTAATCTCGAGTCACAAAGTGTTTGCACAACCAAAGCGCGAATCATAGAGTGCGAAACTAAGGCTTCAACAGATGTGCTCCTGGCCAAGGCGTAATCATAGAGCAAACACGATTCTCAACAAATGAGCATTCCCAGAATATCCAAAGTAATGAAGCCTCTGGTCTGAGCTGCAAAGATACATTTCACTTAAGGGAAACCAGAGAGCACTCAACGAATGGCATGCAAGCTAATAGGAGATCTAAGCACCAACCCAATCAACATACAGACTGAGTTGTGAAACCATTCAAGATGAAGTCTTCCACAAGTTGATCAAAAGAAGACTTTAGTCAAAGAAACTGACTAAGTAAAGTCAGCAAATGCAGTAGCTGTCAAATGAACAGAAGACAACATTCTTAGGGTCAACCAGGATCGTAGTTTTTGCCAAGCAAAGAAGGAACTGATGAAGTGTACACAGAGATACTGGTCGGCTTCTGAAGAATAAGGCTAAAGTGATTAAGCATGGGTCAGTCCATTGATGATAAGTGAACGGGATATCACAAGGAGAAAGCGAGCTGGGCATGCCATAAATCTGAGGTGTCTTGCTATTCAAAAGAAATCAGAACAAGGAGTCAAGCTATCAGTTCCTGAGATCAGTCAAGGTAAACAGAAATATTAAAGCACTGCACAAATAAAGAAAGAAGTGTTCTACAACGAAGATCCAATGAACACTCTTTGGGATCGTAGTGTTATCTCAACTAGTCAATGATCAACATTCAACAAGACACTACGATCAGGTCCAAGAACATCTGCATCAAAATCATAGAGTTCGGTCATCTGAAGATTGAAGCAATGGCAACAGTTCAATCTGAAGACTGATATTCGAACATTGCTAGTTGAGAGCATCGATGCAAAAGGATAAATCCCGACGTTCTAATCGAGAAGTCGGAAAGGAGAAATAAAGAAGACTACCTGCCCGAGGCATCAAAGTGACATCTCTGACGGGGTAGGTGAAACAGTAGACTACAGTGTCACAAAGATGAAAAAGGGAATGTCATGTCACATCTACAGTCTAAACCAAATAACTCGAGATCTGCGAAGCAATTCAAATAACTTTCAACGGCTATATCCCAACGGGAAGATTGGAAAGGAGAATAAATAAGCCAGAGCTTCAAGAATCAAGAGTTGTTGATATTGTAGAATCGTTGAGTTGTTGGAATGCTATATTGTTGACTCTACGAGTTCCACCAGAGCTAAACAGAACAAGTCTCAGTGAAAGTAAGACTACAAAGGTGGAAGTGAAGCAGCTTCAAAGAAGGAATCGATTAGACAAAAAGCTTCATTCAACAAAGATGAGAATGCCACTGAAGATGGCAGCTAAGCTGAGAGCCGAGAAGGCCAAGAAGATAACATTCAGAAAAGTGGCAAAGTACAAAGAAGATTAAGAGAGCCACTCTACAGATCACCATGAACCAAAAGCTAAAAAAAACAGATCACGAGAATCATATGCGCAAAGCATTCAAGAAGGGTTCAGGGATTGCTAAGTGACAGACGAAGTCTACCAAAAGCTCAGAGACTTAGCAAATCCAGATGGTGATGGTTCACAACTGACATCAGATAAAGATGAGCAGAAAAGAGTAAAGATTAGTTGCACCAGAGAAGATGTGGTCCAGACTTAAAGCAGAATGCAAAGAGGACCATGCCAAGCTGCTAAGTACAAAAGATGTTCAAGCTTAAGGACATCTCAGCAGCAAGGCACCAACAAAAATAACAACAACAACTATCAACATGAAACCAGGGCCTAAGGGGTCCTTGTCCGGAGGGACTAAATGAAGTTCCAAGCCTGCTGGGCTTGAAGAGTTCTTAGTGAACTGAAGTTCCAAGGTGGCGCTTGAAGAGTTCTTAGTGAATTTCTCTTAGTGATTTAGGAATCTTAGTGATTGCCCTTCTTCTTGGTGGAAATCCTGCTAGTTGAAAGCAAAAGAGTGGATTAAGAGCTTGAGTCTCTGAACCACTTAAAATCCCTTGTGTCATTTACTTTATGTCATTTACATTATGTACCTAACTGCTATAACTGCTATGTATGTATTAACTGCTTATAACTTAACTAACTCTAAGAACAATGTATGTATGATTATGAATATATCAATGAAGAGGATCTTTTACTTATTTCATTGTGCTTGAAAAGATTCTTATGTTTATCATATGCTAATTCATTAGCAACACAAAATAAAAGAGAAAAGTATTTATAAATTAAAAGGATCTATTCAACCCCCCTTCTAGATCTATTGTGTGTTTATTGGGAACTAACAATTGGTATCAGAGCAGGTTCTCATGCTATATTCAAAAGCTAACCCCTTTGAGTCTGATCCTAGGCACAAACATTGTTCTAAACTTAGTTTAGTAGTAAGTCACTTGTAAATACATATGAGTTCACACGTTGGAAATATTGTGTACAGGTAAATGTGTATATACACCTAAAGCTGCTCAGATTGGTCCATGTTCTTAAATGCTATAACAATAAGACCAATCCGTGTCCACAGTCAATCTTGCAGTCTGAAAAGAAGATATGGGAGCTCAAAAGGCATCAACAGCAAAGAGTCAAGCATCCACCAGATTGAAAGATGAAAAGGCCATATGTACTAAGAAGTACTCATTCAGAGAAGAAAGTAGAATCTCTCAAATCTATATTTGGCCAACCAACAGCTGTATGTGAACCTTGAGGACTCAAGGTTGTCAAAGAACTAAAGATGTTAAGATTCTATGAGCCTACATCTTCAAGACTATGACTGATTGATCAAAGGACAACTGGAGCAACAAGCTGTCAGAAGTGAAGGAAAAAGTGTGCACATCAATGCCTAGCCTCAGTATATCAAGATAAATGACTGTTAAGAAAATGACAATGTAAAGGTACGGTTCCTCATCAGTATAAATGTATACATCATGTTGCACCACCTTATGCACTATAAAAGTATTCTATCAAGAGACCATACTCTACCTAAAAAGGAGAAGAGAGAAAGTACACTGAAGTTGGAAACTCAAATGCTAACAAACTTTCTCTCCATCCAAGTTTTAGGTTGAAGATAACACCTTGAAAGAAATCTGAAATAGGTCATAAGCACATTAAGGTTTAATTAATTTTAAGTGGAGAAATCTTTGTTGATGGGTTAGTATGTATGTACAAACCTATGTTCTAAGTTTTTGATAACACATAGAGTATGATCAGTTCTATAAGAGTATCTTGAAGATTCGTAGAAACTGATCACCTCCATGAATCAACCAGATACAAATAAGTGTTAGAGTTGATTCTCACTCTGTGAACATTTAAACTATGTGAACATAACCAAACAAATGATAAAACCATCAAAGAAAAAGAGTGTCTTGTTAAAATGGTTAATCTTATACACACTCATCATCATGCATCTTAAAATGTAATATCTAAAATGGATACATGCATGAATATGATTGGTGTTGATCAATATGATGAAAATTCAAACATATGAGGAACAGGGATTTTGAAGGCTAACCTAGCAGGATCCATTTAACCATGTGTACCAAAAATAGAAATTTATCTAACCTGCAGGTACTTGGTCTATCTGACCACACTAAGGAATGCTGAAGTAGAAGACTTCAGTCAAGAGGATTCAAACCAGCAGAAGACTTAAGACATTTCAAAAATGATTCTGACAAAATTCTTATTTGTCAAAGCCTGTGCTTGAAGATTGCTGAGCTAACATGAATGAAGCTCACATAGTTGTTGATCTCCATATGGAATCAGAACATTCACCCTAAGATAAAAAGGGTCTTATATGCTCAATCATCCAAAGCATATCAGCTGAGAAGAACCCTCAAGGAACTCATTATAGAAGCAGAACTCCATGAGCACAAATCGTCGAAAAGAAGACTACATTACGTAGAGTCTTGTCAAATGATCATAGAGTGAATCAGATCTTGAAGATATCCATCTCTATGATGCAAAAAGATTTAATTGATAATGATGACTTCAGTCAGAAAGAGATATGCAAGGCTTCCTTCTGATGCACATGAAGAAGAAGAACTCACACCTCTCTGAGAAGACAGTATCAACCATGGTGGAGCAGTGATCTGTTAAAGAACATCAGCATTGAAAGTATCAAAAATACAATATGAAGCAATATACCAGTTACAAAGTCCCAAAACTTTGTGGCTGATAAACCAAATAAAGATCCATAGTCAGTAGGAATGTCTCAAAACGTACTACTGATAACCTTGTCAACCAACCAACTCAAAATCATGGAGCGCCTACGATCAAACATCTCATCGTAGTGTAAGAGCAGGAGGACACCACGATTACAGCCAACGCAAATGTCTAAAGCTGGTAGATGAACCCCCCCAGCAGAAAAGGTCAAATAAGATATCAGTGCTAATCACTTCTAAAGTTTTTCATCTGGAAAGCGCCTCAGGGACAAACCTGATCCTTAGTTCACTCTAAGAGGTTGGCCCTTCCTGAGCTACCTTAACCCAGAAGGAATGCTTAGTCAAGTCCATTACAAGGACCAGGACAGACAATGATCGTGGAATAAATTCTAAAGTGAACTCGACGATCGTAGTATAACCTCAACGATCTAAGAGTAGGCTCGACGATCGTAGTCTTTCCAGAGGATACACTAGCTCATGGGGAGCTCAGAAGAACTAGACACATGCGCAACTACTCAGATTGTGTGGAGATAAGATTGGAAAGATGCTCAGCAGACTCACCTCAGAAGTTTAGTGCCCAAACTATCATGAGGAACATCAATGGTTAAGCCATACAACTTCAAAGATGAGGATCAGTGTCTAATCATCCACTGAAGCATCTCTCAGAAGACGATCGTTGAGTCAATAAAGAAAATCGTAGAGTCCATAGCTACCTCACCAAGCTACTCTATGTGCTAAAAATGTCAACGGTCAATCCACGTCAATAATGCCTATTTTCTTAAAAGAAATATCAAACTGAAAAGTTTATGGGGAATTATAGTTTCTTACTGGGCATCGTGCAACCAATGAATGGTTGACACATCATAGCTTATGCAGAGTTAGAAGGAACTAACATAAAGACAAACTCAAATCTCAAAATAGTTACCAGAAGCTATTTAACCTCTTTCCCTCTCTTTTTCAAACCCTAAAAGCCTCTTCACAACCTAAATCCATTAACCCTCTAGAGCCTTGCCCAAATCACATTCAACTATCTCTCTTAAGACTCCCTAAAACAAATACCCATATCATTCGAACTCCTCAAATGGCAGCTTGGCGAGTAATCACTGGCATTCAGCTCGGAACCAAGACGTTTGAGAAATCCGAGAAGAAGTTCAGAGATATTCTTGAACTTGTGAAGAAGGCTGGATTCTCAAAATGTCTTGAGGCAAACACTCGAGTATATGCTGAACTGATTAAAGAGTTCTATTCAAACGCATCCATAAATTTCAGAACCCTTTCTACCAAGGTCAAAGGTCAGATTCTGAAGCTAAATTCTTTTGACATCAATCAATGTTTAGGCCTTCCTGATCGAGATCTAAAAATCCTGGAAGAGATCGACACTAAAAAAGCTAAAAAGATTATGCAGTATAAAAGAAACCCTAGTCTGAAGGACATGAAGAAAAAGGAGTTTCCTGAAGAATTCGAGTTCCATGCTGAAATAGTGGGCAAATGTATCTTATGCAAAGACACTGCACATGATACTGTGATTAACCAACAGCTAAAGATCATGTCTGCTATAGTCCTAAAAGAACACATCAACTTTGGAGCTATCCTGCTTAATCAAATGTCTAAATGGCTGGATAAGGAAGAAAAGAAAAGGTTAACTGAAAAACCACTCATAAAGGTTTTTCATGGAAGGTTTTTAAGTATCATCTCGAAGAAAAAGTTGAAGAATAAAATTAAGGATGATGAGGGAGAAATTCTTAATGTTCATAAAGTAATGTCTCCACATCTGTTTATAAACTGGAAGAAAAATTCCAAGGAAAACAAGAGGCTAATAACAACAGGGAGCAGTAACAAGGTCTCTGTCAAGAAGAGGAAGGCACAAGAAGTGGAAAGCTCTCAATCTGGTGACTCTGTATCAGTTGCTGCCACACCAGTAAAGAAGAAGTCTAAGAATGTGAAGAATACAGAGGCTCCATCAAGCCGTCTCTCTACTGACAAGAAGAAACAAAGAGCAGGAGAAGAACTAACATCAACTGTTGATATCCCAAAAAGAAGAAGGAGTAACAGACTACTCTAAGAGCCATCCAAGAAGAAAGCAAAGGTGATGAAGAAATCAGTTCAAGCTCCTCAAGAAATTCTATCTACCAAAGAAGAGAAAGTAGAGTCAGAAGATAAGAAGGGAACTGAAAACTTCAAGAATGAACCCTCAAAGAGCAAGTCCAGCAATGAGGAAGAAGTTGAATCTATAAAAGGAAGAGCTAAATCTGATGGTAAAGAAGAAGAATGTGCAAGCCCTATGGCTAACTCTCAGAACATCCAATCTGATGATGAAGAAAGGTTACAAGTTGACACAACTGCATCTCCTATTGCAAATGCTCAAACAAGCCCACATGATGGTTCCAAAGATGTTAAGTCCGAAGAAGAAGGATCTACCCCTGTTAATGCTGAACATCAAGGAAGCTTATCTGGTGATTCAAAGGCTTCAGATTCTGAAGAAGAAGAAAAGTCTAACTCTCCTATAGTTGAAACTCCAAGGAGAAGAAAGAGTAACAGACTACTTGCTAAATCTGTCCCAAAGAAGCAAGGTGAACACTCTACTATAATCATTGAATTGAGTGATGATAAGTCTGAATCCAATGGAGAAGATAATGAAGAAGGTGCCAGTAATGAAAATGAGAAGGAAGGATTCACTGATGAATCAAATGAAAGAAGTCAGCATGACTCAAGCTCAGGAGGTGAAGAGATTGAGGAATCAAAGGAATAAGCAGACCATTATCCAGTCCTCTCTCTAGCAAAATTTAGCAGAAGAATAGTGGTGGAAGTTTTTGATGAACCACCAGCTGAACCAGCAGCAAGATGGATAAGCCATGGAAATGAACAACTCAAAGTAGTAAGAATGACTACAGACGAGGTGCTTAACAATTAGAAAAATATGGAGTTAGATTGCACAACAATACTGTACAATTCTGAAGATCTTCTGATGAGATGGTTCTTCCCGTGGATGCCTTGGTTAAAAGTACATACAGATAAAGATGGGAGCTACTTCAGCTGGTGTTACTCAACGTTTCCAAACTTGGAGCTGGTATCTCAAAACTTTCCAAGAGTAAAGGAGTTTGCAACCAAAATGATCAAAGAACAGCCTCACTACAAAGTCTACCGATATGCTGGTAACCACTACATTCCCTATGATTGTAGAGTGGGCTCTGATGGAAGAAGGAATATGCCCAAGTGGATGATCGTAGAGTCCTTTCACTCTATCATTGAAAATGATCAAGTTCAGTTTGAGAAGCTTCCCTATCTCCAGGCACAATTGTCTGAAATTCCTTCCTCATCCAACAGTGATTGGCACTCAACCATTTATCATATTCTCACTGCTTTCAAAAAACTGTGTGAGAATGAAAATCGTAGAGTCGACTCTGATGCTCAACAAAAGTCTTCTCAACCAAATGATCAAACTTTTACGAAGTAGGAGTTACTGAAGAATTCTTATGAGTTCGTTGAGAAAATATCCATCATCACTAAAGAGGCAAAGATGTTGACAGAAGCAGGAGATAATACGGTTCAAGACAGGCTCCAAGCCACTATGTCTGATATATCTCTCAAAATCAAATAAAGAGATCAAATCTATCTAAAGGCTATAAATGAACAGAAGGCAGAAGCTCTAAGAGCACAGAAGGCTAATGAAGAGCAAATCCAAGTCCTCTCTGACAAGATTGACAATCTGAATCAGTCTTTCTCTCTACAACTTGAGCTGAGCCAACAAGAACTTAAGATTGAGGTTGGTAACTCATATTACCTGATGGAGCAACTTATGTCCAACATGGAGCAGCTTTCACAAGTGATTAATGACAAAAAGGGGGAGAAAAAGAGGCATAGAAAGAGGCATTCAAGGAAGAGCAAAAAAAGCAGAAGAAAAGAAAACAAGAAGGCCAAGAGAAAGGCAAAGAAGAAGACAGCAGCTGCAAAAGAAGAATCATCATCTGAGGGGGAGTCAAAGGATGATGATCCCATGAATGCAAAGTTTGAGGGGGAGCCAGAAAAAGAAGAAGAGCATGAATCTGAGAAGGAGCAGAGAAAAGAAATGGAGTCACCATCTAAGGGGGAGCAGGAATAAAAAGATCAAACAGATAAATAGCTGATCAAGAGACATCCTGGAAGACACACATGGAGCCAAAGAGGTACATCTCTAACTAGTTAGGTATGTTCTGGATCCAGGATGTAAAGTGTCATAGCTTATATAATTCCATATTATTATCAATGACATTCATGATTATCTATTTTAGAAATACAGTTGCTCACTGTATATAAGATTCATTCATATCATGCATATGCACTAATTATTTTTGTCATAATCAAATAGGGGGAGATTGTTAGGAAAAAGTATGTGAATGATATTCCTATTTATATATGATTTGATTATGATATATATGAATGAATATGCAAGTATGATTGCATTAAGAAAAGTTTTAAAGTCCTCTGATAGATAATAGGAACATATGTACAAGGACTTAGAATGAATTGATCAAATATGTTAGGTTGATCCTACATAAGCAAAACAACTTTGTAAAGTCCTTAAAAAAGAAATGATGTACAAGGACAATAAATATAGAAAGATCAAGCTTGTTAGGTTGATCTTTTAATGTAATAGATAGGCTTGTTTGATCGTCGAGCACTGAACCAAAAATCGTAGTCTGCCAGGAGAGTCAAGGAAAACTCGATAGCTATCAAGGCAAAATCGTAGTCTGCAAGATAGTAGATCTCGGAGTTCGTAGACTGCCAGGAGAGATGAGGGGGGATCGTACTGTGTCGAGAAGAACATCCTCGAAGCCATAGTCTGCTGAGGATGTCATGTTCAGAATCGTAGAGACAACCTGTCTATGAGCCAACCGAGCATCTGCCAAAGCCAAGTCAAGAATCGTAGACTATACTCAGAGTCGTAGAGTCTACTGATAAATTCAGATGAAGAGATCGTAGTCGAGCAAGATCAGATAAAAACAACGAGCATAAAGACAGAAATTATAGACTGTCAAGATCTAATCTCGGAGTCACAGTGTTTGCACAACCCAAGGCAGAATCATAGAGTGCAAAACTAAGGCTTCAACAGATGTGCTCACAACGCCAAGGCAGAATCATAGAGCAAACACGATTCTCAACAAATGAGCATTCCCAGAATATCCAAAGTAATGAAGCCTCTGGTCTGAGCTGCAAAGATACATTCCACTTAAGGGAAACCAGAGAGCACTCAACGAATGGCATGCAAGCTACTAGGAGATCTAAGCACCAACCCAATCAACATACAGATTGAGTTGTGAAACCATTCAAGATGAAGTCTTCCACAAGTTGATCAAAAGAAGACTTTAGTCAAAGAAACTGACTAAGTAAAAAGTCGACCAAATGCGAGAGTATCAAATGAATGAAGACAACATTCTTAGGGTCAACCAGGGATCGTAGTTTTGCCAAAAGAAAGAAGGAAGGAACTGATGAAGTGTACACAGAGATACTGGTCGACTTCTGAAGAATAAGGCTAAAGTGATTAAGCATGGGTCAGTCCATTGATGATAAGTGAACGAGACATCACAAGGAGAAAGCGAGCTGGGCATGCCACAAATCTGAGGTGTCCTTCTATTCAGAAGATATAAGAATAAGGAGACAAGCTATCTGTTCCTGAGATCAGTCAAGGTAAACAGAAGTATTGAAGCACTGCACAAATGAAGAAAGAATTATTCTACATTGAAGATCCAATGAATACTCTTTGGGATCGTAGTGTTGTCTCAACTAGTCAATGAGCAACATTCAACAAGACACTACGATCAGGTCTAAGAACATCTGCATCAGAATCATAGAGTTCGGTCATCTGAAGATTGAAGCAATGGAAACGGTTCAATCTAAAGACTGATATTCAAAAATTGCTAGTTGAGAGCATCGATACAAAAGGATAGATCTCGACGTTCTAATCGAGAAGTCAGAAAGGAGAAATAAAGAAGACTACCTGCCCGAGGCATCAAAGTGACTTCTCTGACGGGGTAGGTGAAATAGTAGACTGCAGTGTCACAAAGATGAAAAAGGGAATGTCATGTCACATCTACAGTCTACACCAAATAACTCGAGATCTACGAAGCAATTCAAATAACTTTCAACTGCTATATCCCAACGGGAAGATTGGGAAGGAGTATAAATAAGCCAGAGCTTCAAGGATCAAGAGTTACTGATATTGCAGAATCATTGAGTTATTGGAATGCTATATTATTGACTCTACGAGTTTCACCAGAGCTAAACAGAACAAGTCTCAGTGACAGTGAGAC
Organism: Panax quinquefolius; assembly: GCA_020205615.1. Lineage (NCBI taxonomy): Eukaryota > Viridiplantae > Streptophyta > Magnoliopsida > Apiales > Araliaceae > Panax > Panax quinquefolius. Next base: position 76,777,468 of record CM035154.1, read on the forward strand.
TACAAAGGTGGAAGTGAAGCAGCTTCGAAGAAGGAATCGATTAGACAAAAAGCTTCACTCAACAAAGATGAGAATGTCACTGAAGATGGCAGTTATGCTGAGAGCCGAGAAGGCCAAGAAGATAACATTCAGAAAAGTGGCAGAGTACAAAGAAGATCAAGAGAGCCACTCTACAGATCACCATGAACCAAAAGCTGAAAAAGAACAGATGTAGAATCATGTCTCCAAATCATTCAAGGGTTCAGGGATTGCTAAGTGCCAGACGAAGTCTACCAAAAGCTCAGAGACTTAGCAAATTCAGATGGCGATGGTGCACAGCTGACATCAGATAAAGATGAGCAGAAAAGAATGAAGATCAGCTGCACTAAAGAAGATGTGGTCCAGACTCAAAGCAGAATGGAAAGAGGACCACGCCAAGCTGCTAAGTACAAAAGATGTTCAAGCTTAAGGACATCGCAGCAGCAAGGCACCAACAACAACTATCAACAAGAAGTCAGGGCCTGAGGGGTCCTTGTCCGGAGGGACTAAATGAAGTTTCAAGCCTGCTGGGCTTGAAGAGTTCCTAGGGAACTAGAGGAGTTCCAAGCCTGCTGGGATTGAAGAGTTCTTAGTGAACTGAAGTTTCAAGGATGCTGGCCTTGAAGGAATCTTAGTGATTCAGGGTGATGCCCTTCCTTAGTGGAAATCCATCCTGCTAGTTGAAAGCAGAAGAGTGGATTAGGAGCTTGAGTCTCTGAACCACTTAAAATCCCTTGTGTCATTTACTTTATGTCATTTACATTATGTACCTAACTGTTATAACTGTTATGTATGTATTAACTGCTTACAACTTAACTAACTCTAAGAACAATGTATATATGATTATGAATATATCAATGAAGGGGATCTTTTACTTATTCTATTGTGCTTGAAAAGATTCTTATGTTTGTCATATGCTAATTCATTAGCAACACAAAATAAAAGAGAAAAGTATTTGTAAATTAAAAGGATCTATTCAACCCCCCCCCCCCTTCGAGATCTATTGTGTGCCTATTAGGAACTAACAGAAGACAATTCCATTTGTCAAGATTTTGTGGAAGAACAATTTGGAGAGAGAAGCTACTTAAGAGATTGAGGAGTCTATTCGAGTGGAGTATCTGCATTTCTTTGAAAATTAGGTACGTTCTATTCTTTTGATTCCGGGGACGGAATCCCTTTTAAGGGGGAGGTAATGTAATACCCAAAAAAATAAATAATAAAGAAAAATAAATAAATGACATTAAAAATTATATTTTAAATATTTTAATTGTGTTTTTCTTATATTTGGGTCAAATTATATTTAATTTGTGTGAATAATAAGTAAAAGTTTTTATTAATTTGGGCCTTTAAACTAATTGAGTCTAATTTATATTATATAATTTTCAATCATATTAAAATTAAGAGAACTAATAAAACATATTAATAAATAAATAACCAAAACCTAACCCTCCTCTCGATGTATCTTATGTGAACTGGAGAAAAAAAGAAAGAGGAACGACACTGTTTTGGAGGAAGAAAAAGGAGATTGAATTGTACTTTGTATGAGATAAAGGAACAATGAATTGATATCAAATTTATGATACAAGTAAGTTACATGTATATATGTGTGTTTGTTGCGATTCCTGTGAATGTAATATTAGATTCAATTATTAGATTTCGTAAAACGTGTAAAATTTTATACTAACATTTATATTCATAATTTTATAAGATATAAACTAAAAGGATGTGGTATAAGATTATTATTAATATAGTAGTTGTGTATATATTTTTTTTTTTTTTGTGTGTGTGTGTGTGTGTGTGTGTGTGTATATATATATATATATATATATATAATGTATGTATGGTATCTTGATACTGTAGTTTCTTTTCAAATCAATTGGCTAATGGAAGGGAATGTGAACACTTGCCCATGTCCAATAATAAGTGACCTACTTACTATTGTAAAAAATAAAGTATAATAACTAGGCAATAAAACTGGTTAATTGACATATATCATAGTACAAAATTATAAAAGATAATGCTTATTGAATTTAATAATATAATTATTATTATGTTTATAAGTTAATTAATTATTTATTATTTTGATTAGCTCAAGCGAAAGAAGTTTAACGAATAATATTTGGAATTATAATCTGGGTATTACATTGCTTAATTCAGGTACTTTCAGCGAAACTCTTTTAATTTTAATTTGTTCGTTTTGCTATTCGTTTAAAAATTTGGTGTTGCTTCTCATGATTATTCCTTGTCAAATTCATTGTGATAGTTTCATTTTGGCGTTCATATTTGGAACTCATATTTGTACTCTTTAGACTAGTACAACATGTCTAAATTTATTTTCATATTTGTAGTAATGTACATGTTAGTAATTTTTTTGGAGATTTTGTATTGATGATTCGTTTCGATTTAACATGTACGTATTAGAACGCATTTGTGTTGATATTTTGTCGCATGTGTTGTGACATTATATCTTTGTTAAAATATATCGTAGGGTATACTTGAGCTATAACCACCTGTGGGGGTACCACAGGCATGTACTCTTGGTACCGAGGCATGACACCTTCCATGGCAGTGTGATCAGTCCACGGCGTCTCCGTTTTATGCTCTGATGGGAGTTGGCCATTTGGTGTTTTGTTGTGGGAGGCATATGAGTCGACTATAGTTTTCTGTTCTGTTATGTTCTGCGGATTGGTGATTTTTTTTGCCAAACACGCCTTTCAATTTTGCATACATTTGGATTGCGCAGTTCGATGTGTGATTGTGTGTATGGCATTATTTGACTTGCCTGTGTGGCAAGGTATATTTCTGTTTGTTTTGAGCTCGGTATGAAATAATACCCAGCCATTTGATTCAGCCTATTGTTTCGTTGTGTTAGTTTTGTTCATTTCAGTTCAGTTCATTTAGTTGAGTTTGTTATTTCGTTTCATTATTCTTGTATTCCATATCCGTACTGGTCATTTGACTCATGCTGTATTTTTCTTCTAACAGGGAATCAGGGGGATCAATGGCAAGTGTGATTAGAGCTCCCTTCTTTTTAATGTTTAGATATTCTATTTAGGTTTTGATATATCAGTTTATTTTGAATTGTAATATTATTTTATATTGTGGTTTGGGCCAGTTTGACAATTATTATGGTTTGACTTGTGGTATTTATCATTTTTGAGGTATTCTTTTTGTCGAATATAGTTCTCTATTTATTTTATAGTTTATTATGTTTTGTGAGTAATCTTTTTTTTTATTTCGGAAAAGGAGTGTTACAAAAGTACTAAATTACTATGGCCACCAATTGTATAATCGACCTACAATATAAATTTATTCCTAATTAAAATTAAAAAATAATAATTAACAAGCTAACAATGAAATCAAGAAAACCAATACAATAGGTAGACAAATTTGAGATATTAATAGCAGTTGAGTAGAATATTTCCAATAATGGATATATCTTTCCGACCTAAAACATCTTTGTCAACCAAATCTCTTACGAATTGACATTTTGAAGTCATAATCTTTGACTCGCATGTCAACGTCAGAATTTTTCCTCTAGTTTTTTAAGAAATATTGTGGGCGGATGATTTTGAAAAAAAATGACTTGTGCCGATGGATTTTTGAAAGTTCGATTTTAAAGTGGCTCAAAGTTCAACTCGTATTATAATTAAGCTCCTAATATATTAATTCTCTTGATTTAGACTCCTAAATATTGTTAAGTAAGCACGCTGAACCCGAATTGATAATTGAATAGTTTTTTTCATCTAAAATTAATAGTGACGTGACAAAATTATTTCCAACGAAAATTAGATCGGGATAATAAGTTTGACTTTTGAGTGTGTATCGGTAACTTAACTGTACTTGGGGGTTCATATTGGGAAGATGGGTACTTTAAGGGTTCAATTATAAAATTGATGGAATTTTATTGAGATTAAAGAGTGCTATTAGCCCCGACGGAATTATATGTGGATACCTGAGGTGTGAGGAATAAAGTAATGGGTGGGGATTGTGGTATGGCCAGGTCTTGGCGTCATGACAGGCTCTGCATGCTTCTCAACTTTTCTCATGATGTGCCCAAGCAACTCCGGTTTTAGCATATATTTAACGGAAATGATTTTAATGTCTATAAATTTCATCACAAAATTAGATTGCGATTAACATAAAACTCTAAATAATAAAATAAAATAAATAAGTGTAAAATCTTTTTCAATCACCTCCTATCCCGTGTATCGGTATTTAATTTTTCATCATATGTAACCATTACTGTTATCTAAACATTATTTGGGCTTTTCGAAAACAATATTATGCATGCACATTTATAATAGTTGCTAGCTGATCCTAAAGATTAAGCCGATTTTGGATCAAATTTATGATATATAGCATGAGTTACAACTACATATTTTTGATGTTGTGCTAGTTAACTTTTTTTGTTTAGTTTTGGTATGCAGGTTAAGTATTTTTGGTTGTCTTTCCTGTGTATGTATTGTCACTGCCACAATGGACTTATTCATTTTGATTTGTTAGATCATTTGAAAAATGTGTTTAGACAAGCTTTAAACCCCAAACGCACCGCACCAAAAATGAAAAATGAATGTTGCGCTGAAAAAAACTCGTACACAAAACAAGCTGTTTAAACTCCAAAAGTCCCAAAGCAAATATGCACCAACTGTACTGTACTTGTATTCAAAGGGCTAATAGTATATCAAAAAAATTAACTTGAATCAATTGAGAGTTTTCATAAATCTGGAAAGCTGGTACTGCAATAAATTATTATATCAGAATTGATTTTGAATCAACTTGTATCCGTAAATAAACAACCAATTTCAAAAATCTTCTGATTGTTCACATTTGCTAGCGTTTTCTTAACCCATTACATCAAAAATTAAAATTAAAAGAATTTGAAGGACGTTTCAAGGTAAGATTCCACTACCAATGAAAAACAATACTAAGCCTGCAAAAATTGGACGAACTACCAATGAAATGAATGTGGGATATGGTAATTACTTGTACAAGCATATCCACCTGCTAATAGAAAAGAAGATCTAGATTCCTTGGTTGCAAGTCGATGCCTTCTCCGCCACTTCAATTAGTAAGATTCCACATTATATTCCACAGAGATAGAAAGGGGCCTTGATTGGGATAGTGAATATCGAAGCTTCAATTTTGTTATTAGGTCAAAGACATTATATTTACAGCTTACATCACTTCAATGGCATCTACTTCTTGAAGCTTCGGTTTGGTCTTTGGCCGGCCACATCGCTTGACATCTTTACCAAGCAAAAGCTGCAAGGCTTTTTCAAGGCTAATGTCATTCGGCTTCAAGTTCTGCTCCCAAGATTTAGGCAAAGACACGATGTAAGAAAACCAAGATTTTGTTTAAGCATTGATAATAATATGGGAAGAAAACTAATTAAACATATTGAATAGAAGAGAAAAATATATGGAGATTTAACAAAATGTGCTGTGAAGGAACTGATTTGAAATCAGTGCACTGTAAGTTAGATATCCTCCGCAAATTAACCCTAGTCTCTCCAGCTTCTAGAACAGAACTAAAGTTTTCCTAAAAACCATTTTAAAGACCAATGGGGGCGCAAGGGATTAAAATCAAGACAGGACAAAATGGTGTTAAGTAAGCCAATATATCGGAAGTGCCAAATTAACTTTTCTTCAATGGACTGACTCTCCATTGGGCCCTTAAAAAGGGGCAAAGATAAGGGAGGAAGACCAGCGGGGCCTGGGGGGGGGTAACACCTAAAACCAATAGTTAAGTAGGTAGAATGGCAGACCACAGGTAGGATTCTTCCAGATAGGTCAACACAGTGGCTTCTGACCCCCTCTTGCCTTTTTTTGTCTGATATAAGTTATATAAAAGCTACATTTAGCCTAGGGAGCAGGTATTCTTACCCCGACAGACAACCATATCCCCGCACTGGATACTTCAATCTAGAACTAAGGGATTTTCTCCTCCTTTATGATTTACGTGTTTTGAATTATCTATGATTATTTTTTTTATCTTTATGACTTCAATTTAATAAAAACATTAAAACTGGATACTTCAATCTAGAACTAAGGGATTTTCTCCTCCTTTATGATTTACGTGTTTTGAATTATCTATGATTATTTTTTTTATCTTTATGACTTCAATTTAATAAAAACATTAAAATTATATCATGTTGGATGTTTTTGATTTTCTCTAGTATCTATCTATCTATCTATCTATCTATCTATCTATATATATATATATATATATATATATATATATATATATAACCCGTGCCAGTAAAACGGTTGTTCTTCCTTCCTCACTCCCTCTTTTTCTACATATGCAGTGGCGGGTTACCAGAGAAGAGGGGATAACTTCTTTCTCCTTTGCCTTGCTCAATGGTTAGAGCCTAGATAGAAGTAGAAAGAAGGTTACTTCTTTATCAAGCAAAGAACAGCTAGAAGCTAGCACTTGTCTTGTAAACAACCATGCCTATCTAATAGAATTTTGTTTACCAAAAAAGCGGTCTTACTAAAAGTAAGCAACCTATTTTTGCCACCCAATGTTGTTGTGACCCTTCACGATCTAAGGAATATTCACAAAGGGATCTAACTAAAGGGCATTCTATTTCTATTCCCAAGTATAGAAAGAACCTTAACTACAACACTAATTCACCCACCCCTCTTCTTAGTTATGAAGCCCTTCCGACTCTACCAATAGTTTCAGGGAATATTAGAATATACTACTATGGAAGTCACCTTAGGGAGTGAGGGAGCTGCACCCTTCTGGAGTGAGGGAGAAGCACCCGCTAGCAAGTTAGTGTGTGTGTATATATATAACTAGACACATAAATATATACATATATAAGAATAAAAAATGTGCCAAATCCCCACACTCGCATCCACATATTTTAAGATTTGACAAATCTTAGTATCCCTGTGTAACGCACTTGTACCCCTGCAACTGTATTCGTGCATCTTGGCATTTAGTTAATATAAGAATCATCAGCTATTTAAATTCACAAACACCTCTTGAAAAAATAGCAAAGCTACACACATGATGAAGACTAGCTACATATTAGTACTTCTGGGACAAAAAGTGCAAATGTGAACAGTATTAATTTTTTTCTTAGGAGATTGTTGTCAATTCACAAGTGAATTGAACGACGAGTCGTGTGAGGCAAAAATAAATTCACAACTAATGTAGAGGCAAAAAAATCATAGTAAGAAGATAGGTTCCTCACTCTCTTTGACTTTGATACCAATTGATGTATAACAAGATTGAAGAAAGGAATAAAGGGGATTAAAATAAGATAATTAGGCAAAAAACCATTAGCACAATGCTTAAAACCAACAATAATTAATCATTCAATATAGGAAAAACTTGAATGGATTACTTTGCTTATATTTAGGACTAAAGGAAACCATATTTCTTGGAGACCAAGTAAAATCTTAATTTAAAAAGGAAACAAAATCTCTAAGAGTCCCGCAATGAATTGTGAAAGTCTTCTACCGAATTACAATTGCGAAGTATATCAATACATAGAATTGGGTAGGATTAAATGGTTGGCCTACTATATCAATTTTATTGTTTAAATATTACCAACTATAATTATTAACATAACTCGCAACAAAAAAATCGACATATCGCAAGGTCTATCATTTTCCAATCTCTAAAGTATCTACTACTATTCCAGAACAATATACCAGTATAATTAGATATATATCCTAATATTATCTACTAAAATTAACTGTTTAAATTTAATGCATCCATAAACAATAATATAAAATTATCAACTAATAATATTTTGATTCTCATATTTCAAACTTCATCACTCTCCCTCCACTAGAAAAAGCTCATCCTCGAGTTTTGTAGTGTGGAAGAATGAGGAATCACGATGGGCAAGATGTCCTCGGACAAAGGTTAACATTAGGTTGAACACATTTTTATTCTTGAACAAAAAACGGAGGATAATAGAGTTTTCAGGCTTCCTCATAACGTTTCTTTAAAAGTTCAAGGCTTTGTTTATCCTATTATGACTTATACAGCAGTATCTCAAACTAAAACATCAAATAAACCTTTTAAGTAGCTCGCATTGAAAAAAACAATTTCCGCTCAAGTTGCCCAAACTCTAGAACTTCTCAGGGGCTTTTTTGTCAAATCAAGAAGTGTAGGGTACATGTCGACAATCTATCCCTACCTTAGTCCTTGCTCCTCAAAGTCTTTCTTCAACGTCAGAGTTTATCGAGAAACCAACAACTAAAGAGTTTAAACAGTTTGTGAAAGGGGATTGATATTTTCATAAGCAAATATGATAGTTGCACAAGATCCCTCTCACATGAACAGTAAATGGGTCTCACACTCATGTGAGAGGTTTTGTGAAAATAAAAATATCAATTCCTTTTATGAAACTGCAAAGGACTAAACTGCACATTACCATTTTAATTACTGTTGCAACAGAAGGTAGCCCTGTTTTTTTTTTGCATGCACACATAAGACGACCCTCACAACCAAGTTGCTGCGATTATGCTACCTACAGTGCTTTTTGACAATGACGGCATGGATCTCTGACAACAGCAATGTGGGTTACCGATGGCGACATAACTGCTGTCTTTTTCTTCTTCTCCAACTGCTTCGCACAGGCAGATCTCACACCTAGTTTTTTTTTTCAATTTCTATGCAATGATGAGATGCATAGTTTTGGAAGGTCGGGTTTGATACCAATTGATGTATGACAAGACGAAAGGAAGGACTAAATGGGATTAAAAGAATATAATTAGGCTAAAAGTTACAAGCACAAGGCTTAAAATGAATAATAACCAATCATTTAATATATATAAATTTTGTATGGGTGTGCATTACCCAAGTAAAATCTTATTTAAAAAGGAAACAAAATCTTTTATAACTATCTATTATACTATTCTAGAATAACTTTTTAGTACCTAATATTATCTATTAAAATACGGTAATTACATATAATGCATCAATAAACAATAATACAGAATAATTAATATTTTGATTATCATACTCCCATCCTCATTAGGTGGGCACAGTTGATCGATGCATCATACTTAAACCGGATTCATTAATTTAATAATATAATATACGGCCAATAATTTAACTTAACAAAAAAATTAATTTAATAATTAATAGGTTTGACTTCAATTCGTACCTACACTTCTTAATGGCTGAAACTAGCTCCCTTGACCAAAACTGTGCATGTAGTTAAATAAATCTATAGTGGGTTTTATTTGTTAAATAGCTTTTGCTTTTGCTTTTGCTTTTATACTACATCCTACGCGTTTGTTTTACATTTAATCACATGCGAATATTAATCTTCTGACAACATATGCTTTCTAAGACAGAATCTTCAAGAGTTGTAAATCTCAATAATATTCTCTCATAAAACTTTCTGTATGCTACGCTATCGCACAGTTCCACTAGAAGGGCTTTATATGCACACCAAAACCATACCCCCTACGACAAGAATCTATGCTTTCACACTTTTCAGAAGAAGTAGGAAGAAGTAGAAAATAGAAAAGTAATTGAGAGATTTGGAGATCTAGCAGAGAAATAGGGAGAAATTCCAATGAGAGAATTCTTTTATAAGGAGAAATAAAGTTTCATAACGAACTCCATAACCATAACAAGTGAATTTATAGACCACCTTAACCAACTTTGTTAACCTCACCAACAACTTTACTTGCTCTCTTATTTAGTTAATTATCCAACTCCTGGACAATCAAGCATACTTAGTGTGACAGTTTATTTATTCCCAAATGTGAGCAAAATGATACGGAAGATAAAGTTGTATGGAGAGGAGCGAAGAATGTGTACATCAGTATTAACCTAGTATTCACTCTCTTTCTAGGAAGGAAGCTCCTCATTAGACGGCCAACTAAAAGGTACAAGTTCTGAAAAACAGTTAAGGCATATGTTATTCTCTCTTATTGGTCCTGTGTGTGTAATCCCAAAGTAAGAAAGTTCATAGTCTCTGTAAAGTACAAACAGTGGAATGAATCTATAATGTCTTAATCTTAATGCACATGGAGTAGAAAGAAAAATAGGGAAAACTTCTTTTTACAGCACATGCTACTCCGACATGAGGAGTCCATGCAGTCAGTAGGTTCTTTATGGCAACAAGTGGATGCTATATTCATGACAAGAAGATAAATACCTATTGTTATACAGCACGCGTACAAAGGATTTCGCCCCTGTTTTGTGCTTTCTTATTACTTTTACTCATCAAGAAGGAAAAATGGAAATAAGGAAATACTCCAATTACACCCTAGCTTTCCCACATAGTTTACAAACTCAGAAATTCTGTGAATCATTTATAGCTTAATATTAGAGCAAAGAAATAAAAGAAAGATTAAGTTATTATTAGCTGTTCGCCAACAAAACATGCTACAAAAAGAGAAAATCTACCTTAGGTACGGGAGCAATTGTGCGTCGATGTCTAATAGAAAATCCGAATCTCGCAAGCTTAAGTATCACTGGCTGGCCATCTTCCGGATGCTTTCCCTAATATAAATTCCAAAAAAAATGAATTCGCTAATAATAAAAATCTAATAAAGTTGCAAAATTTCGATGGAGATGTACCAATGTTACAGGGTACCGCAGCAGTTCAAGAGCTTCTTCCAGGGTGATAGATACCACATCCTTTCTCTGAAATAATAAATGATTACATATTTACCTTTGAATAATAAGTAGTAAACTAAAGTAGGGAAATTTGTAGTTGTTTGCTGCACATATTTGAGATTAAACATTTAACTACTTTTCAATTCAAAAGAGAAATTAGTAGAAAACAGAAATAATACAAGGAGTAAGGTAAAGAAGTCCACAGAAAAAGAGACAGAATGTGGAAGAAAATACTAAGTGCCTAGACACAATATTCCAATCACTGTGTATATCAAATAATTATCTCTCTAAAAAGCACTACTTGGCCTTGGCCAAAGACAACTACCTCTCTTAATTGCAAGGCAAGGGAAGAAAATTGTCTCTAAAGATTATACTAATCCTACTAATCAAATAAATATCCTAACAGTCCTCTCAGTCTATGGTCCCAAAATAGGGCAAAACATGCACAGACCTTGACAAGGACCAACCATCCCTGTTCTGCTAAACCCCTCAAAAGCAAAACCATTGCATCTTCACCAAAAGCCCCAACAAAGAACTTCAAAGCTTCCTTGTAACAGTACATTGAAAAAATAATGTTACCATATATGACTCACAACACTTCTTACACATCAAAAACAAATCTAAGAAAATTTGGACAGGAGTTTGTAAGACCCATGCATCTGGTGTGAATCATTAGTGTTCATCCAGTGGAGAAACGCAAATCAAACAAAACCTTAATCTTCAAAAGGACCTTAGTGTCAATCATGTCGTGCCAGGGAAGTTCATGTTAGAGGCGACAAAATTAACATATGATTTGAAGTATTTTGAACACAACCATGAAAAACAATAAATCAATCGCGTCAGGACCTTTAACACTAATACATGTTTATTTTAGGGCACCATGACATGACAAGTATAACTCATCTAATAAACAGATCACCTTGACATAACACCATTTGTATAACTTCTGTGTGCACTAACTCAAAACTAGGTTTATGTATTTGACAATAAGTATGAAAAAAAATTAAAAACTATAAAGAAAATAACATCATTCAAAATTATTTTCAACCCAATGACGGTGTTTAAAATAATTATCATCTACATTTTGAAAAATAATTAATAGTAAAGTATACTGACGTCAAGCATATACTGAGAAGTTCAAGGATTTACAGTTGACCAGGAAATTATGCTCCAAATGCCAAAAATACTTTATGGATGGGAAGGAAGTCTTTACATACTTGGGAAAATGAAGCTCGTTTAGGCAAGTATCCCTTTCTGTCTTCACCAAGTTGAACATAATATCCATAGGGACCATTCTTCAAGAGAATCTGGAAGAAAAAATTGTCAAATGAAATACAAAACCAAGATGCAACCTGCATAAATTTGAGTTATTCTATTCCCATAATCAACTGATACACAAGATTAAGTACGAACCTTTTCACCAGAATCAGGATTTAGACCTAAGACCTTCGGTTCCTCCACATTCTTGCTGTTCTCAGGATCATCTTCTTCATCGTCATCGTTGTATAATGTCTTAGCAATGTACCTGTACCATAATGTAAAATTAAAGTTATGTTCATAACTACCAAATAAAAAGAAATGACTTGTCATAAAAAGTTGTGTATACTAAATTCCACTAACTTGTCAATAGTATAATGGTAAACTAAACTACTTGAAGAGTAAAATTAGTTCCCTGCAATTGGGAAAATAAGAAAGAAAAAAATATATTTAAATGAGTCTCTTCTGATGCAGTTTTAGCTCTTGAACCAGCACTTATTTCGTTAAAACTTACTATGTGAAAGCAGACAATGTTTGGCACAAGCTATAGTCATAGTCAAATTACTTGCCAAACTCAAAGAAATGACTCCTGCAGAAAGCAACAGAATCTAAGCCATGAACAAGATAAACAAAATTCTAGTTTGGGTTTATGCCATGAAGTACAAGAGCTATTGCTCACATAGGCTACCAAAAAAAAACTTAAAAAAAAATTAACATAAATATGATGCTTATCAATTTAGGAAAGGAATGAAATCAGGGCTCAACATATATAAAGGTAATGGGATTTGTAGTAGTTTAAAACTATTAACTGGACATCTGAAACGACCAAAGATAAGGATATGAATGATTACAATGTGTGTATGTGTGTGTGTGTGTGTATATATATATATATATATGGAGTGATCCATAGCAAATGATTGTTAAGAATACTATTCCAGCAAACGCATCACCCACCGTCCAATATGAGATCTAACTGGCGAAATTAATGGGGATTAAAGCCCTTCTGCTACTAGCAAAAAAAATTAAGTGCCTATCGCTACTCTTCCTAGCTGTATGAGTAATGTCCTAAATAACCCAGTTAGATTTAAATAGCTTCAATATATTTATTTATAATGTTATCTATATTAATTAAATTAAATTTTATTACAATATGAATTTTAAATTTTAAATAATCAAATTGTCACAATAATTAATAATGTTAAATTTTCTTACTTAAGAAATTATATATACAAATAAATACATTCAATATAACTGACAATGTTAATTTAATTATTTAAGAAATTATTTATACAAATAAATACATTGAATATAATTGACACCTTCAAATTTTATTACTTAAGAAATTATTTATAAAAAATAAATACATTGAAGCCAGATTGACAATGTTAAATTTTATTACTTAATAAATTATTTATACAAATAAATACATTGAAGTTATTTAAATCTAACTAAAGTGGGGATATTTATAATATTACTCTATACAGCCTACTAGTTAAGAGTAGCGGCAGGTGTTTAATTTTTTTTACATATCTCTAAGTCCCCATTAATCTCAACCGTTAGATTTCGCATTGGACGGTGGGAGATGCGTTTGTTGAAATAGACTCCCATATATATATATATATATATATATATATATATATATATATATATAATTTGGGATAATTAATTCATAGACATTAATATTAAACTATTTTACTACATTATAGACAACTAGATATTAATATCAAATTGTTTTTACTACACTATAGACACCTAAACAATAGAGGTTAACAAAAGAGATGATAGGGAAATCAACCAAGAGAGAAAATGACTTTTTGTGATGAGCTTTATGATGTGGTCTTTGTAGTACTCGTTTTTGTTTGGGTGATGAATTTAATATTATTATTTCTTCTTTTGAACAGTGGAGGGTTTAGAGTATCTACAAGTATGAGAAAGTTTGACGAGTATATAAAGTGTTGAGCTTTAGGGATATTGTCGAATACTCAGTTTACATTAGGGGTGACCAAATATTTTGGTTGTTTCGGTTTTTGTCAAACCGAACCGGTCTGAACCGGCCAGTTCGGGACAAATGGTGAACGGTACGATTTCGATAAATTGAACCGATAAATACCGAATTTTCGGTACCGGGAACGGGAAGGAGTTTGGTTCATTCGGCATATGCGAACCATGTCGGTTGTACCGGTTACATTAATAATGTTTCATTTTTATTCTCCTTTCACAGTTTCTCATTCTCTCCATATCTCCATCTCAAACCTTTCTCTCTATCTCAGACCATCCTCGAACCTTTCTCTCCATCTCGAATTCACCAATCCATTCTCTCCCACCGGCTAAACATCTGATCCTACTACTGCATGATGGTACTGGTCTACACGTGTCGTCGCCTCAATTCCCTCAACGGCTCCTCCAAAATCAACTCGTTTGGCGGTCTAAGCTTCGCCGTCTGGCCGTCGGCGCCATGATTGTCCTATCCCAAGCTAGGTTTTGCGTCAGCTACCTCATCTTCGTAGCAACTACCTTGGCAAATATTTTCAATTTCTCAATTAACAATCCCAATCCCAACCCCAAAATCTTAGGGTTTCAGGTAAATCAATTCATATATCATATGGAAATATGGGGTTGTTTTTCTTTCCAATTGGGGTTAAACGAAATTCTAACACTGACCAATTTAGCCCCTCTGAGCATATATGGGGTTGTTTTCCTTTTGTTGTGTATTTTTATTTTTATTAATCTAGTTTTTTAAAGTCTGTGTTGGTATTTTATGTAGATTCGTAGAATGCATTCCATCTGTTTGATAAAAGAACCACATGAGAATGTCATTTGTTGTGCTTAAGCAACTGCTTCAACTTGAAGTATGTTTTAATAAAAAATTACTCTAAGGTTACCAAGATTGTTTCTAAAGATGATATGTTGATTTTGAAGGTGAATGTGAATTCCCATTTTGGGATGCCTCGAGAGGGAAAAGCCCCTGTTTTGCAAGCATTTGGAGGATTCTCTGTTTTCTTCTATGGTTTAGGTGTGGCAGTTTATGCTTTTGCAAGGATTGGTATAATATTACCATTAAATTAAATGACAAATAAATCCAACCAGTACAAAATTAGATAAAAATTGGTACCGTATCAATTCCGGACCGGCTAACCGGTTCAGTATACCGATCCAACCGGTATCGGTACCAAATTTTGAAAGCACTCGATAACCGGTACGGTCCGGTTAATTACCGATGAACAGGCCTAGTTTACTTGGTCTGTCTCAAGTGAGCGTTCCATCACAACTCGTATTGATAGCTTCTTATTCGTTAATAAGCATTTCCTAAATTGGGTCAATATGTTCTTCCTCAAGTAGTTTCTGATCATTTTTGGATTGTTTTGAGAGTCTAGTTCTTTAAAACAAGGTTTGGCAGCTTTTCGATATGAGAATATGTGGATATCTCCTCTAGGCTTTTCTGAGTTCAAGAAGACTTGGTGGAAGGAGTGTGCGGCATGGCATGGTTATATGTACGAGGAAATTGAGGCATGTGAAACTTAAAAGTTGAATGAGGGGAAGAGTCGGGTGTTTGAGAATGTGCGAGATAAGAAGATTTTGGTCCCGATGGAGGTGGGGGAGATTGATAGGCTTGAAGAGGCAGAGGTGTTTGTCCTGTCATCTAATGTTTTACTATGCAATGCGAGCTCGGTTACATAATGAGTTTGAGGGGGTGGTTTTGAGGAAGGAAATAAATTCTAGACAAAATGATAAAATTAAGTGGATTATGGATAGAGAATGTAATTCTAAACTTTTTCATAAGGTTCTAGTGGAAGTAAGGGTAGGAGTTTGAAGTTTCATAAATGAGCTTAAGTTAGAGTTTTATAGATTGTTAAAAATACGAGTTTAATTGTTGAGGAGATCACAAGATTTTATAAGCTTTTTGGGGATATCACAAGGTTCTATAAGAAGTTTTGAGGAGGATGTTGAGATGAGACCTGTGGTTGAATGGTTGGAGTAGAATCCCATTACGAGGGAGAGAAGTTAAAATTGAATAGAATATTTCATTCAATGAATTTTCTCATTTACATAGGTTGATATATATATACACAAGCATCCTAATTACAATTATGGTAATTCCTAGATTACAATAATGTGTACATATTGATTATGAAAACTACAATTATGGAATATCTTCTAACACTCACACTCAAGTTGGTTTATAGATGTCTCGCACACCCAACTTGAAACATAATGGATGAAACATCTTACTGCTAAGACCCTTAGTCAAAATATAGCAAGCTGATATTCTGTTTTGACGAAAGGTAAGCAAATAAGACCACTAGTTAACTTTTCTTTGATGAAGTGCCTGTAAATCTCAATGTGCTTTGCTTTGTTCTATCGTGATGTATGGGGTCGTTTGCAATACTAATAGCTGCTTTATTATCACAAAATAACTGCATAGGCCTTTTAATTGTAACACCCAAATCTTCTAGCAAGGTTCGAAGCCACATGAACTCACATATACCCAAGGCGATAGCTCGATATTCAGCCTCAGCACTGGATCTTGCCACCACAAATTGTTTCTTACTGCGCCAAGTAACAAGATTACCTCCAACAAATGAACAGTAGAACGGCGATCCTCTATAAAGCCAGCCCAATCTGAGTCGGAAAAAACTTCAACTCATATGACAGTGTGGTGCGAACAATAAACCTTTTCCAGGAGCAGACTTGAGATACCTTAAGAGTTCTGTAAACAGTTTTCATGTGACAATGTCGAGGGTCAAGCATATATACTGACTCACTATTCCCACAGCATAAAATATATCGGGTCTAGTATGAGAAAGGTATATCAATCGTCCAACCAAACGTGGATATCTTTCTCTATCAACTGTAGGTCATGTGCAACCTACTAGATGATGACTAACTTCAATAGGAGAATCAGCAAGCTTACATCCCAACATGCCAGTTTCTGTTAAAAGATCAAGAACATACTTCCTTTGAGATAGCAAATCCCACTAGAAGATCTTGCAACTTCAATACCAAGGAAATATTTCAAAGAACCAAAATCTTTAATCTCAAACTTTGCCTAGATTCGCTTTAAGATTAACTATCTCTTCTCTATGATCCCCTGTCACACGATAAGAATGGTAGTCTTACCTTTTATCTGTTTAACAAATAGAGTATGATCTGCTCGACTCTGCTTGTACCCAAATCTTATCATTGCTTTGTGAAATCTACTAAACCAAGCTCTGGGAGATTGCTTCAAACTATATAAAGCCTTTCGCAGTTTACACACCTTACCCTTGGTGACAGATGAAGCAAAACCATAGTGTATTTCCATGTATACTTCTTCCTCCAAGTCGCCATGAAGATACACATTTTTCACATCCAATTGCTGAAGATCCAAGCCAAAGTTTACTGCACATGAGATTATGGTAAGAACATAGTTCATCTTCGCCACAGGAGCAAATGTCTCCTGGTAATTAATTCCATGAGTTTGAGTATATCCTCTTGCAACTAGCCTGGCTTTTTCCAAGTCTCTTAACTGTCCCATTTGGCTTCTGTTTGACTGTATACCCATTTGCAACCAACTGGCTTTTTCCCGTAAGGAAGATAAACTTGTTCTCATGTATCATTCGGTTACAGGGCATTCATCTCCTCTATCATAGCCTATTTCCAATTCTCATCACTAATTGCTTCTCTCCACCCCCGAGGTACAAATATTGAAAACAAGGAAGAAACAAAGAAGTGGTAAGAAGCAGATAATTTATTATAGGCTAAGAAATTAGAGATAGGATGTTGAGTACAAGTTCTAACCCCTTTTCTAAGAACAATAGGAATGTCAGTATCATCAGAAGAACAAGTAGGACTAGAATTCTCACCATTAGCATTATCAAGACTTAGGTTTTGAGTAGGGTTAGTGTAGTGGTGCATAAATAGTGACCTTATTCTTGCGAAGAACATAGATTATCAACTCAAAGCTCATTCATGCGGCATATGACTCTTAGAATCAGTAACTCCCCACATGTAGAATTATCGAAACAACAACAGAATGTAAAGAAGATGGTATAATAGAACTTGTAATGTCAGCCTCAGGAGGAAGCTTCTCCTCATCAATAACATCCTCCCCATGAGGAGAAGGTGAAGAAGAATAAAAAGGTTCTAATTCTCGAAAAGTTACATCATGAGTGACAAAGACTTTGTGTGAAAGAGGATGATAATATTTATAACTTTTTTGGGTTGGAGAATAACCAATGAGAACACACCGAAGAGACTTGGGATTGAATTTTTCCCGAGTGGGAGATTTATCATGAACATAGCGCGCACAACCAAAAATGCGAGGTGAAGGAGGACTTGTCGTGTGTTGGATAAAAGAGATTGGATTTTTGTTCCCAAGAATTCTAGAAGCCAATTTATCAGAAATGCAGCAGTCAGAACATCTCCCCATAAAAATTTACGGGTGCTCATAATGAACATAAGAATGCGGGCTACCTCCAATGTTCTAAAAAGCGCTGAAGTGGAGGCGCGGCCAGGGGGGGGGCTAAGCGCTAAAAGCTGACTTAAAGCGGGGCTAGAAGCGGGATTTTTATTTTAAGGTAATTTTAATATTTTATCTTAATTTATCCAAACAAAATAATAATATAAAAGCAAAACAATCTATAATAAAGATAATAAAGGCCTTTTCTTAAAGTTCAAACACATATCCATATTGCTAATGTCAAAGTTCAAACACAAACATGCAATTGTTCAAAGTTTAAACAAATTTTTAACGTATTAGTTTTATTTATAAATAAGATTGCTATTAAATAATAAATTTTAAAATTTCAAGAATTTAATTCAATATTAAAACTTAAGAAACTAAATATAAATTTAAGAATTATAAAATTGAATTAAACTAAATATTACAAATGTATTCTCATTAATATAATTTGAAGTTGAGTACAAGTTCAAAAATTACAACTATAATAAAATTATCCATTTTGACTTGATATTGTTCACTTTTGTTGTTTTGATTTGATACTTCTGACAGTATTATGAATATATGTAATCATTAGAAAAATAAATATATTAAGATTTGGTTTGGGTAGTTATTAAAATAAAAAATCTCTCACTTTAGAACCCGCCTAATTTTATAGAGGATTTTTTGTCGCTTGGGCCTGTGTGAGGCACACAGGGCTTAGAGGCGCCAGTGGGGCTTTAGGTCCTGGGCGGGCGCCAAGAGGGGGCCTAGCGCTTAAAGTGGGGCCTAAAGGACCTAAAGGGGGGATTTTTAGAACAGGCTACCTCTAAGTAGTGTCGATTTTTTTCTTTCAAATTTACTCCATTTTGTTCTGGAGTTTTGACACAGGAGATTTGAAGAATAATGTCATGTTGAGAGAGATAAGATGCAAAAGCATTATTATTACTATATTCACGACCATTATCACTATGAAATTTTTTTACTTTAGCTTCAAATTGGGTTTGAATCATTTTATGAAATTCCCGGAAACAATCAAACGCCTCATCTTTGGAACGAATAAGATAAATCCAAGTGACACGAGAATGACAATCAATAAAACTAACAAACCACCTATGACGAGATCGGGAAACCACCCGAAAGGGTCCCCATACATCAGTATTTATAATAGCAAAAGATTCAGAATATCGACTGTTAATAACAGAATAAACAAAACATTTGTGTTTCCCCAATTCACATAGTTCACACAAAAACTGAGTATTATTACATAATTTACATTGTTTAACTAAAGATGGAAACAAAGACATTAATATGGAAAAAGAGGGATGTCCCAAACGTCGATGTCATTGATGGAAAGAAGTCAGGCTTGAGTCAGAAGTAGAGTGAAGAATCTGAGTAGGGAACATCTAAATAATAGAGGCCGCCAACTGCACTACCACTTCCAATCTTCTATCCCGTCACCAAGTCTTGGAAAACACAATGAAATGGAAAAAAAGGTTATTAAACAATGTGAAGATTCAGAAAAACGTTGAACAAATAACAAATTTGCAGCGAATGAAGGAATATGGAGAACAAATGATAATGTTAATGAAGAAGTACAAAATACAGAACCTCTCCTAGAGATAGAAGAGAGGGAACTATCAGCTACGCGAACCTTGTCTTTTCCAGAACAAGGCGTGTATGAAGTAAAGAGGGTGGAGGATCCAGCCATATACTCAGAAGCACCTATGTCAATGATCCGACCAGGGCAAATTGATGAAACATTAAAAGCACAAGAATGTATACCTGACTAAACATAATGAGAAAAAGTAGATTTGGAATAGAATTTTCAAAAAGCTGAGATTTCCTCAAGAGTAAGTGCAGTGGTAGTGTCTGAAGCACTGGATGCATCAACAGGAAGTGTTGTAGTAGTCTTACAAGCCTGAGATCCACGACCACTACTACTAAACCGATCTCCTCGTCCTTTAGGACGTCCATGAAGCTTAAAATAACGATAATTTTTCCCCACAGTAATCACATTTGCGGGATTCCTACTCACTAGGAGACTGAATGGTGGAGCCAAACTTAAGATACGAAGCAACCATGGTTGATCGGTCAACAAAATTTAGAACCATCACCCGACGCCTACTTTCCTCTTGTTGGACTCTAGCATGAGCCTATCACCAGTGATGGGAAAGGTGTCTGACCAATCAACTGTACTCGAACTTGATCAAATTCTATATTCAAGCCTGCCAAGAAACCCACAACTCTATTTGCACTAACAAGCTTTTGATAAGCAGCTACATACTTTCCTCGCGCGGCCGCGCGCGACGCCATACGTGGAATAATTTTTAAGTGTTAAAAGACAGATGTTGTGGTTTATTTAGACTCTCAGTTGAAATAACAGAGAGCGCATACTCCTGGTTCTCCTCCACACCCATGACTCCTCATCTCTCATCAGTTACAACTTCCATCCCTAACTATCCTCTCCATTACGTGATTGTCGCTTCAGTATTTCAACACACAACCACACCCACGTTTCATAGCTGCAATATAAATCTAGGGTTTCTGCTTGGGTTATGCATCAACGAGTTTGGGGGTAATCTCATTAGCAGCTCTTTTTCATTATCAAGCAAATCATCTGCATTCTCTCTATCATCTGCAAATGGGTCCAGAGAGAGCACGCTCCATCTCCATTTCTTCTTCATCAGCATCTTCCTCCAGTAACCAAGAGGAGGATGTCGTGGACCACACAAAATTTATCAGTTTGGAGGCACAAATGGAATATTATCGAATCGTGGCCAAATCGTTTGTGAAGGAACGGGGATTTAAGCCTGAGAAGCAAGACAACCAACTATGGAATATGATACGAGAAAGAGGCTGGGTTGGCTTGGCTGCAACTCCTATGCCTATTCCTATGGGGGTTGTTCGAGAGTTCTACGCAAATGCTAAGGACATAAAGGGAGGGATAACGCTGGTTCGAGGAGTACAAGTGGATTTTCGACCTCCGGCGATTTGAAAGCGATCTTCAGATAAATGACGCACCATCGACCGGATCCGCTAATTGGGTAGAAGGTGCGCGTTTAAAACAGATCCGAATTAGTGATTCTTTGAGTTGTGCATTTCGGCACCAAATGGAATTATAAGCGTGGACGATCGAGCAAAATCTTTTCCAGCGTCCGCCTTGAATTGATATGCCAAAGCGTGGAATCTGTTTATCTGTGATAAGTTAGTTCCGTCATCTCACCAGCATGAAATAACCACTGAGCGGGCTATCATTTTGTGGGGCATCATCAAAGGCAAGTACATTGACGTAGACCACCTAATCCAACAAAACATGCTACGTTATTTACGGGGTAGCACTACTGGGAGTATTCCACATATGTCTGTGGCAGCCATGCTTTGTACCCAACAAGGTGTCCAGTGGAATAACGAGCAGTTGCAGAACCCGAGCCAAGACATCACTTATGCAACTATTGCTAAGTTCAAGGATTGGACGGGTGGTGAACGGCATCCGAGAGGATTAGGTTTTATCATTCAGCCCACGTTTCCAGAGCAACCACAGCAGCCCTCCCAGACAGATGAGGCGGGCCCGTCACCTCGCGCAGATGCAGCCACTGGGGATCGACAGCTCCGAAGGTTGGAGCGAAAAGTCAACGGCATGTACGACAATTTTTTGGCATTTGCAACGGATTTGACGAGGTCCTTGGCAGAGGTGTTTGCACAGCAGGGAACAATGCTAGAGTGGCCTCAGTTCGGGACAGCTGTACCATATCTACCACCAGATTCACCACCCGAAGAGGGTGGTGCAGTTGATCATTAGGGGAGTTCTCTTTAACCCTTTTACCTTCATTCATTGGGACAATGAATATTTTAAGCTTGGGGGTATTGGGGTAGTAGTGTAGTTGCATTTAGTATGTGCATGTTTAGCTTCGCATGTTTAGTTTAAATTTTTATATAGTTTGTGCATGTTTAGTTTACATTCTATTAGATAAAATTTGTTGATTTTTTTTTAGTTTTTAGTCATTATTACTCGTGTTAGTATATTCTTAGTTTTCATGTCTCACAGTTCTAGCTTTATGGAAATTTTTGTCTAGCCGATGATGATAGTGAATTTTGAAGGATTTTTGAGTATTTTGGATGGCATGAACATAGTTATAATGTTTTACACGATGGAATTAATAATGCTGTTTAAATACTTTCGGTTTGCACGGACGTGTTCACACTCACTTGTAGGTACAAGAATTATGTGTTGCATTACTCGATAGAAAATGTAGTTCTAAAAAGAGCAAAATATGGAAAGTGAACTTAGACTGTACAAATCATTGATATTCAAACTTTGGGAAAACATGGGTATGCTATGTATAAAAAAAAATAGCAATAACGTGGCTAGTCTTATTTCGGGGCCCTGGCTACTTGAGTAAATATGCACCGAGGGGGATTGTCTCTACACCTAGCGCCCTAAGGTCTTTCATGGTGCAGGAGTTGTTGGTTGAAAGCTCGCTAAGGGGTAGCAGTGTTGCCTAATGGAATAAGGCATTGCACAGTCATGTGAAGAAATAAAAAAAAAGATAAATAGAAATAAATACTGCGGGAAAGAGCGAAAATCGCCCTCGTGGGTAGTAATAAAGCAGTTAAGCCCATTGTTGAACCTTAGTTTGTCTTGATATGTTGGAACAGTCTTCGTTGCATAAGTGTACATGAGTCTTGATTTAGACTGTAATTTTCTGTTTTGAGCAGTTTAACATGTGTATTCTTTGCTAAATCAAGTTTTGGTGTGCACCACACACACACACATCTTTATAGCATTTATGAATTATCCGAGTGTATGATATTATGCCTATAGTTTGGTTTGAAGTTGTATTCTTGAATCTGGATAATTCGCTGAGGCATTTTTGGACTGAAATTCTGTTATAGCTGGAACCATGTGAGACTCATTTGCATCATGATTTAGTAGCATAGCATGTAGTTGCATTTTCTGTGTTTTAGGTTGTATGCATTGCTTGAGGGCAAACAATAGTTCAAGTTTGGGGGTATTTGATAAGTGAGTTTTAAACCTACTTATTGGATATCAATTCACGCGAACTATGTTCATCTCAAGTACATTTTAGTGTGTTTTAGTTGCATTTCATGTTATTTCGCATTGCATGTACTGAGAACTCCTTTGGTGTAAAAGTGCAGGAAATGGCATAGTTTGGTGGTGTAAGATGGCATACGAGGCTAATGGACGCACGGGCGAGGAACAATGAGGATATCTGAATGAGGATGGAGAGAAGGAAGAGTGATATGACAAGGAAGGAATGGCAAAGCAGACAAAGCAGAGCAAGCAATGAACCGAATCAAAATCACAGAAGTCTGCGTGGCCACGCGGCTACACAGGCCAAGACTCGCGCGTCCGCACAATCACTCGGATTTGCCAGATATTGAAGACGCGCGCCCGCGCGATGATTACAAAGAGGAAGCGCACGGCCGCGCGCGATGCCTGAAGCTGCTGACCTGTTTTAATTTAATTTTTAAATTTTAAGGGTTGTAATTGATTAAAACAATTCTGACCGGTGTCAGACGTATGATTGAGTAGTTTTTACGTGTTTTTCATATTGGAACTAGGTTTTTACACATTGAGAGATTTCCAACGTAGAACTAAGCCAAAACTCCATATTCTCTACTTCTTCTTTAGATTTTCAATCGCTGTGGAAAAATTATTGTTCTTTTGCTGGATCTAATTGAGGATTCGAACATTATTATTGGATTGTAATTAGCAATTGAGTTTGATCGATTCTATCCTTCCTCTTTCAATTGTTTGTTTATTCTCCATGTTTTGCTTTGATCCCATAATGGCTTTTGGTTCAGTCATGAACTAAACTCCATTATGGGATTCTAACGGATTTTAATATGTAGTTTAATTGCATGCTTGACTGTTGGTTTGCATGCATGAATGACTGATCACCATTCGTTTAAGTACTTGTATGGAATTGAAAAATAACATGCGGGTATGGATTGTAATCATGATAGCATGCATATATGGGGCTGTTTTGTGTAGCTTTGTGTTTCGTGAATCAGATAGACATATACTGTTTCACCGTATGAGTTAAAATAAGGGCTTGTGCTTAAATTCAATATGGTTGCAATTTCACATAGAAATATAGTGATTTTAGTTATATTGATGATTATGTGGTGTCTATCGTGATGTGGATGCTATGTGAGTGGATCATAATACATTGAAAAATGGTTATGTCTATATTAGTGCTCTTAGCTACTTTCTCCCATGATATGTGAACAATTACGCACGATGGTGGTAATTAGATGAGGTATTGAATGAAGTTAGGATCCCATTATTTTCAGATTTGATTTATTTCATTATTATTCTTATTTTAGTGTTATTTGATTTTAAAGTAATTTTCAATCATAATCATAATTATTAGTTTAAGCATATAAAAATAGTGATAGAGTTGATGCATAATAATTTGATTTAGCAACTTTTCCTGTGGATCGATACTCGACTTACTCTGTATTACTTGTTGACACATGTATACTTGCATGAGTTAGAGCTCTTTTGTTAAAACTAAAAAAGAGGCAACAAGTTTTTGGCACCGTTGCCGGGGAAAGGCGTTTAAATTTAAATAATTATCATTAATTTTAAGCTATATTGTATGACTTAGACAAATCTAATCTTATCTCACTTCTAATTTTTGCTTTTGTTTTTGGTTTCAGGTATTTGTAGATTTTTATGCACACGAGATCATATAATTCTGGAAGAGGTTGGAAAGCGAGTGTGCGGAGAAATTTGCAAGCACAGTTAGAGGGTACTACATCCAGTATGGCAAAAGAACAAAGGATTGAGCAAAGAAAAGAGCACCGGGCTCTAAGGGACTATTCTATGCTGAATATTAATGGACTTTAGTCTAGCATAGTCGAATCAATTTATAGCGAAGAAATACTTTTGAGATTAAACCGCATTATTCAGATGGTGTAGAATTGTTGCAGTTTTGGGGTGCTGCTGCTACGGATGATCCGAATGAACACCTGTTGACTTTCATTGAGATTTGTGATACATTCAGATACAACGGTGTGACGGAGGATGCTATTAGACTGAGGTTGTTCCCATTCTCTTTGAGGGATAAAGCAAGGAGTTGGCTTCATTCTTTGCCCTCAGGATCAATTACTACATGGGAGGACTTAGCACAGAAGTTCTTAGCCAAGTTTTTTCCAATGGCTAAGACGGCAAAGATAAGGACATCTATCTCTCAGTTTGAGCAACAACAGGGTAAGTCCTTATATGAAGCATAGGAGAGATATAAAGAGATGCTTAGGAAGTGTCCACATCACGGTATGCTAGATTGGATGGTGATCAACACATTTTATAATGGATTAGGATGGCATTTGAGACCGATTGTGGATGCAGCTGCAGGGTTTGCATTATGGGCAAAGAGCTATGAAGAGGCCTATAACCTTATCGAGACTATGGCAGCAAATGACTTTCAAAATCCTACATCTCGGATGCCACAACCCAAGGTTGCAGGTTTGTTGGAGGTAAATGCTACTACTCAGTTGTCGGCACAGATGGCAGCTATGGTAAAGAAAATAGATACATTGGCAGAGAGCAAAGCGAAAACAGTTGCCTTCGTATGTGAGATTTGTGCAGGGTCACACTCCACAAATCAGTGTGCTATCAGCTTGGAGTCGGTACAGTATGTGAGCAATTACAGAAAAGACCAAGGACCGTTTTAGAACACATACAACCCCAACAACCGTAATCATCCAAACTTCAGTTGGTAAAAAAACCAAGGGAATCAGCAGAATTAGTTTCAGTCGAATCATTAATTTTAGTCACAACCATCTCAGCCATAGTTTACACCAAAACCACCATTTCCACCGGGATTTTCTCAACAACAATATCATACCCCATTTGCACCTCAGCAAGAAAAAAAATCAGAAATGGAAGAGATGATGTTGAAGTACATGCAAACACGGAGGTGATGATCAAAAAGCCAAGCAGGCTATCAAGAATCTAGAAACTCGATGGGGGCAAATGGTGAGCATGCTTAATAACAGGCCCCGGTGGTTCATTCTTAGAAGCAATACGGAAGCAAATCCACGAATAGACGGGAATGAATAGTGTCAAGCGATCACTTTGAGGTCTGGGAAAAATATTGTAGAGACTGAGAGTCGCGCACCCGCGCCATGTTGTACTGATGAGGCCGCGCGAGGAAGAAACTGAGTCTGGTGAGAAATTGATTAAGGAAAATTTCGAAGTTCAAAGAAGAAGAGAAAAAATAAAGCGTGTTCGATTGGAAAAGCCCGTGAACACAATACCACTGGTGCACCCTCCAGTTCCGTATCTGCAGAGATTGAATAAGCAGAGGGAGGATAAGCAGTTCAGCAAATTCTTGGAGGTATTTAAAAAGCTGCAGATCAACATACCTTTCGCTGAGGCATTGGAACAAATGTCAAGTTATGCAAAGTTCATGAAGGGTATATTGTCGAGGAAGAGAAGATTAGATGAGCTTGAGACAAAGGGCCTCTGACAGAGGAATGCGGTCACGAGTGCTTGGCGTAAAGAACCTCCAAAGTTTGAAAGATCCCAGGCGCTTTCACGGTTCCACGCACGATCGTGAAGATAAACTTCGAGAAGTGTCTACATGTGATCTTGGGCAAAGTATCAACTGATGCCCCGCCGGTGTTTAATCGGTTGGGATTCTTACCCAAGGCCGACAAACATTTCTTTGCAGCTAGTTGACAGATCCATCACGTATCCACGGGGAATTGTTGAAGATGTATTGGTGAAAGTGGACAAATTTATCTTTCCGACTGACTTTATCATCCTAGATTATGAGGAAGACAAGAGTATACCGATCATACTAGGGAGACCATTCTTAGCCACAGGAAGGATGTGACGCCCCCAAAATAGGTATACATCACCCATCTTGAGTCGCCAAATACATGATACAAATTTCAAATACAACTTTATAATACAACAGTCGTGTAAAATACGACAAAACATAATATAAGAGTTTTAATAAAAATATTGTCATCTAGACAATATCCACACTCAAAGGAGTCCTCATTACATTTATTGTCACACTATCTAACAAAATACTGAGGACTACTAATGCTATCATCTGAACCAGATTACTCAGCTCGACTAGCTAGTCCCACGCTTCTCATTTTCTCTCAAGAGAAAAGTGAAAGAAAGGGTGAGCTCAACTAGCCTAGTAGGAAATATTACGACTAAGATAATGCAGAATAAATTATCGTTAGCCATCAACAGTGTTAAATTGATAAAATATAACAAAATCAAGTTTAACTGCAGCGGAACAAGCAATCCATAAAAAGAGTCAAGTAGAGAATAAAATCTACTATCTTTTATGATTTAAAAAGGGTTTTCATCACTTTTTATCGCTGAGACTCAGCTTAATAAATAATCCACATCATCCCTGCACTATGGCCAAGGATATTCATTAGGGTCACGACCACAAATTATCCATGCACTACGGGCCAAGGATATTCGTGTATTCATCAATGGTCACGATCATACCAACAACTCGTCCATCAATGCACTATGGGCGATGAGGACTTTTACCACATCATTTGTAACATTACGGTTATGATTACAATCAATAATCCTCAGTCATAATCATACCAAGTCCATCTACGCACTACAGAATGCTGTATGACTTTCAAAAAAATATATAAACATGAGGATGATGACAATGATATAAGAATTCAATAAAACAAGTTCAAGAATTAATTTATTCAGAACTAATAACGTCCAAATTGTCAACACGATACTTCTTTGTAGAGTAAAATTCAAGAATGCTCGGAAGAATATTTCAATGAAAAGATCTTTGGATGAAACGCAAATATCAAGGATATTCCACTAATTTCATGGAGTATAGAAGTCAAAACTTTAACCAACCGAGTATAATAAAGAATGGAATAACAAAAGAAATCACCATACATGCGGTGCTTGCAGCATGATAAAAGTTATTCTATCGTAATAATAAATAACGAAACCAGTCGCATTTAAATTTACACCGAAGCGATGTTCCAATGAATAATAAAGATGGAACTAGGTCCCATGTGAAAACGCATGCATACGGGATATTCCAACGAATAATAAAGATGGAACCAGTCTAGCGTAAACGCACGCATGTGATTTTCCAATGTAATAATAAAGATTTTACCCAATGTCAGCGTAAAATGCATGAGCATGGGATGTTCCAACAGAATAATAAAGAATGGAATAACATAAGTTCTCTTCATGAATACAAAAGAAATAATACCCCTTACCTTAAGAAGAAGAGTACTGGATGTAGGAGTAGTGAAGTAGCAGAATACTTTTCTTCTTTCTCTCTATAATTTTTCTCTCTAGATTTTCAATGAATTCGTAAGAAATAATGAAGGAATGAGCTTCTATTTATAGAAGAATGGACTGGATAGTAACTAATTCATGAACGGTCCAAATTGATTTACTTTTAATCGGACGGTCCATATTTAAAGCAAAATCTTTTAAATAAAATATTATATATATATATATATATATTATATATATGACATTAGTCACGGGTTATAAACCCCGTGACTCTCCCTGCCAATCATCCAAACCAAGACATATAAATATATATAATAATAATAATAATTGCACCCTTTCCCTGACTTCCCTGCCACTTTCAAAACATTTATATATATATAATCATTATAATAGAAATCCTCCTACTAACCTTATTCCCCCCCTTAATCAATCAAGCCACCGAATATATATATTTTTTATATATAAGACTTATATATATATATATATAATGAATAACTTTCTACCGGTTATTCTGAAAAATGGGTAAATGGGGGTTCATAAATACCTCATAAAAATCTCCTCAATATTTTTAACAACATTTATCATCATTATAATTCACAATATTAATCGACCAGGTCGTTCCCAAGAAAGAGAGGGCTTTCCAATAAGGATTTCTCCTATATCATGCCGCAATTAGGTGACCAAACCTCTCCTTGACGTAACTTCTGACATCGTTAATATTGCAAATAATAATATTAATAACTTTGTCATCTCAATTATTGATTTAATAATATATAAAATATCTACAATAATTGAATCAAATAAGATGAGATACTATGCAACAATTACTGAAGCAATAATTAAACAAAACTGAGTGACTTCTCACGTAAGCATCAATAATCAATACCGCAATGTTACTATGCAACCACGCCAGTATTCTCAGACTTTTAACACCGGGTGTTTCAACAGATTAACTGTAAAACTTCCGCCGTTATTTTTATAAAAATATTTTTGTCGCTTTCTCAATCCGGCAATAATTCCGTTATTGGTCCACTTAATGATTGTGTCGTCGTCATTTAATATTCCCTGCTTAAAACGAATATTCCCAGACCAATCAAATATTATATAACAACTTCGTGATTTTGCAAAATTTATAAATATTACTCACAACTATAACATTATATCAAATTTATTCCATAATATTTAAAATGATAATTATAGAAAATTCATCTTTATTCATAAAAGTTGGGGGTCTTACTGATCTCCCTTCTTATGGAATTTCTCCCTCGAAATTAGGGTACGATACTGGTATGTCGAAGAGGTAAGGGATACCTTGATTTCATTTTCGATTCTAACTCCCGGTCATTTCCTCAACATCGTGGTTCCTCCATAAAACTTTGACTTGAGGTATAACCTTGGAGTGTAGAATATGTTCCTTCTTATCCAAGATTTGAACAGGAACCTCTTCATACGTTAAATCTTCCGCTATTTTGTCCGGTTCTAACTCAATAATGTGGTTCGGGTCTTTCACATATTTACGTAACATAGATATGTGAAAAACGTTATGAACACGAGACATACTTGGCGGTAAAGCGAGTCTATAGGCCACAGTTTCTACTCGATCGAGGATTAAAAATGGGCCAATGAATCGAGGTTAGCCCAAACTTTTGATAAGCAGCTACATCTTCCAGACATTTAGCTGAAAAACCCGATAATGATCAAGCTTCTGCCAAAGAGCATTAATTTCTGCAAAATACTGAGCCACAATCCTCTCCCCTTGACTTAGCTCACGGATTCTTTTACGAATGTCATATGCCTTAGACATATCACCAGAAGCAGAGAAAGTTTGAAAGATAGCCTCCCAAAGCTCATAGGTTGTGTCTAAGAACATGTAACTACTCCGCATATTAGGTTCCATGGAATTAAAAATCCACGTTTTCACAATGAAATTATCATATTTCCATTCTTCTTGGGCCAAACCCGGTTTCTCAGGCATAGTGGTTGTTCCATTGATGAAGTGTTGCATACGATTAGCTTCAATAAACATGCGACATGGTTGAGACCATGATAAATAATTGGTTCCATCCAATTTAAAAAGGCTGAGAGTCAATGCTGAATTAAGAGTATGACTCCTGAACAAGCCTTTTTGTTTCATTCCACTGTTCTGAACCTTATTACTAGCACCACTTTGTTCTGCCATAAAATAGTATTAAGAGAGAGATACAATCTATACCAAGGAGAATAAACTTTCCAAATGACATCAAGGGATTGTACAACACTCCAAAACACAGGATAGGCAGGCAAAGCACGAACAAAACTGTTAACCAACTCAGTTCTTTAACAGTGACTCTATTCGCGAAAAACAAACACTGTTAACAAAGGTTTGTGAGAAAAAACTCAACCAAACAACTTATGTCCACTGTAGATAGCAAGAGGAGAGAATCGATCACCCTGAAAGAAGCCACGTCAGAAAAGGTCGCCGAAAAAAGGCTCACGCGCCGGCCAATGATGGCACTTCAAGCTTGCCAAGAAGTGGTGGAGCTGACACGTGAGGGCACGTGCAAAGAGATGGTCGAAAAATTGAAACCTCCGATCTAATCGCCCGCCAACAGGTACTCCAATTATGATCTTAATTCCTCTATACAATTGTTCAACTAGTTTTCTAATAGAAACTATGAACGACGGTGGAAAAAGGAAGAAAAGAAGAGGAAAAAACTTTTGATAAAGGATCAAGCTTTGATACCATGTTAAAACTGAATAGAATATTTTATTGAATGAATTTTCTCTATGTAATATATATACACAAGTATCCTAATTACAATTATGGTAATTCTTAAGTTACAGTAATGTGTACACATTGATTATGGAAACTACAATCATGGAATATCTTCTAACAGAAGTGTTCGGTTACAAAGGCCTGTTGAGGAGGAAGAAATTAGGAGGATTGTGTTAAAAGAAGGTGGCAGTACATGTGAGGAATACAAGTTAAAATAAAACTAAGGCCCTCAGAAGACAAATATCTCTGAGTAGACTGTTACATTAATCTAACGTGTAGTGTAACCACAAATTTATTGAGGTTACCTTTCAGACCACCTTATTTAAGAATAGTTCATCCAACCTCACAGTTCTTAGTTCATCTTAGTTCAGGAACTGAGAATTGATAAAATCCTAGGAAATAGATTAAGATAGGTAATTATCCTGGTAAATTTTCATACACAAAAAAAAATATAAATTGAGTGCCATGAGCTATTCATGTCATGTGTAAAAGCTGCTTCGAAATACACACGCACACCCACCCCACAGTAAGATCATTAACTAGACGTATTTCAACAGAAAATGAAAAGAACCCAAGTAATGCAGTCATACTCACTTGCATCTCGGATGCTGATCGCAACCTATAAAATAGCCTGCACCAAACCTACTGACTTTGAAAATCATAGTTCCCTCCTTACAACTTGGGCATGTCCTACTTTTATTGGGGAGAGAGGTAAACAAAAAATCCCCAAACTTCTCCTCCAACATCTTCTCCACTTCATGAATATGCACAGTACCAGTAAGCTCACAGTACTTGCTAAACCTTGTCCAATAATCTTTGAGGAGGCCTTTCCATTCAGTCAACCCAGCAGAAACATTATCAAGCTCAGTCTCCATATCAGCTGTGAAACTATAATCAGTCACCTCAGAGAAGTGATGAGAAAGAAAAGCTGATACCATGCGACCTCGAAATTCTGGATATAAAATTCGGCTTTTTATTGTCACATAATTCCTATCCTCTAGAACTTTCATTGTGGTTGCATAAGTAGAAGGTCTACCAATTCCAAGCTCCTCCAGATTTTTAACCAGTGACCCTTCGGAGAAGCGCAGTGGAGGCTGAGTATGGTGTTGCTTGAGCTCAATTTTACCTAGATATAGTGGATCCCCAGACTTCAAATTACTGAGGACCCCAAAAACATCAGCACGCTCATTCCCTTCATTATCATTATATCTGATTGCTTTAGTTTCCACATCCTCATACACAGACTGGTACCCAGGAAACTCTATTCTTGAGCATGCAGATCGGAAAATGATGGACCGACCAGCATTCCCAATATCAATTTGTATTTGATCGATCATAGCAGGTTCCATTTGACATGCCACTGTACGAGACCAAATTAGAGTGTACAGTTTCAAAGAATCTTCATCAAGTATTCCAACCAGATTAGAGGGAACTCTACGAATATCAGTCGGTCTAATAGCTTCATGGGCCTCTTGAGCATTTTTCACCTTCTTAAAATATTTGCGAGAACTCTCTGATGTAAAACTATGTCCATACCTTTCTCTAACATAATAGCAAATATTTTTGCAAGCTTCATTAGAAATGTGTAAGCCATCTGTTCTGATGTATGTTATCAATCCTGCTGAGTTGCCATCAGGTAATTGAACCCCTTCATATAGTTTCTGCGCAAGTTTCATTGTATATGTAGCAGGAAAATGTAATTTACTTGCAGCATCTTGCTGAAGTGATGATGTTATATATGGAGTGGGAGGATTTTTCCGCATTTTGGTTCTTTTAGAGCTGCTCACTTCAAATTCTGAAGCCTCAGTTTTCCTTTGAATATCATTTGCCTTTGTATGAGAGCTAATCGAAAGCTGGCTCAATTTTTTGGATTGAAAATGGGTCAAGTATGATGAAATAGAGTAGTTGTTCGCTGATCCCAATCCCTTTTCATTAAACTCGACATCAACTGTCCAATACTCTTGTGGTTTAAATTCATCAATTTCCATTTCTCTATCACATATAAGAGAAAGAGCAGCAGATTGGACTCGACCAGCTGACTGGCAACCAGGTAACTTTCTCCACAATAAAGGTGAAATGTTGAACCCAATTAAATAATCAAGAGCGCGTCGGGCAAGATAAGCATGAACCAAATTCACATCGATATCTCTCGGAGTCAACAGGGCATTTTTTATGGATGATTCAGTTATTTCATTAAAGACAACCCTCGCTAAATTGATATCTTCACGTAAAGCATCTTGTTGCTTCAGCATCTCAATGATGTGCCAAGCAATAGCCTCTCCTTCGCGATCAGGGTCGGATGCAAGGATAAGATTTTCTGCTCTGAGGAACAAGAAAGAATAAAATGAGTAAAGGAACAGAAAATTATATCAAGCAGATCTCAATATAACAAGAGCAAAACTCATATACACAAGGCATAACCAAATTTACCAGATACTCCTATTCAACTAGTGAACAATGTACTTACTCTTACGTACCAATACTCTAAATTTATTGTACGAAAAAGTATTAATTTATTTTTGGAATATAATTGCACAAATTTCAATATTCCAACTCATTGTTGAATGCTCAAACATCACTAATCAACTTGTCGATGTAACTAAAAATGTTCTAACAAACTTGGTTTAATTACATTTAGTTTCTAAGAAAACTTCTAACTATAAGCACTAATATAAAGCAACCCTAGCGTACCGCATTTTAGCCAATGGATAGTTTCACGTTCCCGTATCGATTCCACGAAGTGAACCGCGTTTCACGTAACATTGGGAATAAGTCAGACTATAGGTTTTTGGACAGCTGACCAAGTGTAATGATACATACATACATACATAATTTTCTTAAATGATGAAATGAATCCTAGATACTTCTATCCGTTATCATATAACAATAACTATTGATGGAGAACGAAAAGATAGCATACCCACTCAGTGCGTCCTTGATACTTTTCAAATGAGTCCAGGCAGCAGATGGAACCTCCCATACCATACTGAAGTCGTCATCAGGCCGCACAGAACCGGACCTTGCAGCCAAGTCCCGTACATGACCATAGCTAGGTAGAACTTCAAACTTGTCCCCAAGGTATCCCTGAATAACTTTTGCCTTTGTGACAGATTCCACCACCAGAACAGATTTACCACTAGGAGGATACAACTGACGTATTGCTCTTTTTCTATGAGGCTTAGGTATGACACTCATTTGTGGTTTGTGTTTACGTGGTGACTCTTTGCCAGATAAAACATTTGCTGCCTCAATGGATTTCAGAGAAGAACTAGATTCGTAGTTTGATTTTCCCTTTTTAGGTGGTTGTTTTATTGAAAGAGAACTATCAAGCACTTCCATCAGGCCAGTCTCAGTTGAGGCTTTCTGAAAAACTATAGCATTAGTCAATATAGTGTAACAAAAAATAGAAAGCTGATATTGTGTAAAGCTTTGCTAACCTCCGAATCTAGAGAAGATTGATTATTTTTTGGGATATCGGCCTTCTTTGCTCGAGAAACTCTTTTTGAAACTTTTGGCTGAACTGCACCACTGGAGGTAGCATTAGCATCAGAAAATTGCTTTCGACCTCTGAGACTCCCAGACTGCTGCTTCAGTTTCCCTTTATTCTTGCTAGCATTCATTTTGATACCCTCAACAAGCTGGTCGTTTGAAGTAACCGTATCAACTTTTTCAATAGCTGATATTTTAGAGTTGGAAGCACCTTCTCCCATAGTTTGATTGGTCATAGAAGCCCACACTCCACCTTTAAAATAATTTCCTTGAGGCAGTGACTTTGCATGCTTCCAGTGTTTATTAAAAACCTTGAAGGATGAAATATTCTCACCACTCCTTTCATCTCTGGAACCCAAATCACTATTTTTACTTGTTACTGCTTTTGGAACATGAGAAAATGACCTCTTAGCAAAAGCATGTCTATAAGGTCCACCACCATGTAATGACTTACTACTGAATATACTAATGCATGTTGAAAGATTATGAAACCCAACTTTTAATTGGGCCTGAACATTCAAAATAGACCGAGACCCATTAACATGGCTTCCAAAAGGGTGATAAATTGGTTTAGACTTGAGTTTGGGATGATCAGCTGTTAATATGCAAGATACCCTATCATTTTTTAATCTGAGACTAGAAAAATTCTCGAATTTATCAGATCTTTCAAGTGGAGAATATCGGAAGTGTGTTCCTTTGCAACTCTGTAATGCCCTGTTCTGCAACTGTATCACCATCTCCACAAAAAAATAAATTAGTAAAAATTATATAGGAAAACAAAATACTAAAAGCACACGTAAAATAAAAACAAACAGACACGCATCCTCTCTTTTTTTTATAGTTTATGATATATCATTTCTTCAATTGTAAAAGTTCCATTGTCACTTCCCATGTTTTGGCCTACAAGTGCAAATTACTCATTTTTCCAATATTCCAACAATAATAATGCTACGTTTGGATTTCACGAATGGAATGGAGGAAGGAATGGAATCCTGCGAAAGTACATTTTCTGTTGTTCGCAGAAATCGTTTTATTTTCTTCTTTCTTTCCCATTATTTAATAAGTTTGTTGTTTGTAGTAATCCTATTCTAGCCATCATTATATTTATTAAATAAAATAATGCACATAATAAAAACAACTATATTATGAGGGCTGAATGGCACTTCTGTCCCTCCAAGTTGTCAACCACTTTTAAAGTCATCCCTAAAGTTTATTTTTCGACAATTGGATCCTTAAAGTGGCATTTTGTGTCAATTCCGTTCTATTTTTTCAATTTCAATGCAACCCCCCCAAAAACTGACCCAACCCGACCCATTTTATTAAGGGTAAATATGTCTTTAACAATATTCATAATACAAAATCAAAATTATATTTTAAACATACATATACCGTATATGTGCAGTATATATGTGTTTATTCATAAGTATTGCCAATATTAGAATATACAAATTAGAAATTAAAATAAAAGCAAACTAATTACTATTCAAAAAAAACAAAGCAAACTAATTACTATTAAAAACAATTTCAAATTTCAAAATATAATCCAAAATTTTGAAAAATTAATTATTATTTTTAATTTTGAAAATTGAAATTATTATGAATATAATGAAATAATTAAATAATTAAATATACGCTTAAATATTAAATAAACATATTGTTGAAAAAATTAACACACTTCAATGTATAAAATTATTAATTAATTAAAATCAATAAAAACTTAACAAAACAAAAATCAGTTCATCTTCATCTACCATATCCCAGATCTCTCTTCATCCACCATATCCCTAACTAATTAATTTTGTCAAATCAAAAACAAAACAAAAAATAATTCACCTTCTTCAACGAAATTCCAACACAAAAAAAATCAAAACCTTAGGATAATCAATCGCCACAAAAAATAATCCCATCTTCTAAAACAAATCTTTAGGGCAATTAGATTTGGAAATTTGAAAGCAAATCAAAGCAAATTTTAGGGACATACTTTGTTGTTAGGAAATTAGATTTTAGGAAATTAGATCTTGAAATGGATCCCTAGCAGGAGATGTTTTCTATACCGCAATCATCGGAGCTTCTATGGTGGTCAACAATGGCTATCGGGCCACTTGACTTTTTGATCGGGATTGGGTTGAAAATGTTGGGAATCAATAGAAATTTGGTTCAATTTTTCAGAGCTCTAGATCTGCAGAGGGTTTGGTGAATACTTAGTTGATCTTGATGCTTCCATGCTTGATCTATTCAAGTGGTTGCGGTGAAAGATATGAGGCCGATGAAGGAGTTGAAGAAGGTGAGACGGATTTGGAGGTTGAATGAGATGAAGAGTTCGTCTCTTTTGCACTCGAATTCATCAATTTGTTTTTCCTCCCTATTAAAAAAATCTTCATGTACCCAAATCCAAATCTTCATATATTTTTTAAGTTTGAATTAGCTTTTTTTTTTGAAATAGTTATTAGTTTTTTGTATCTTAATTTTTAATTTGTATATTTTAATATTGATAATATATATAATAATGTTAAAGACATATTTGCCCTAAAATAAAATGGATCGGGTTGAATTTTAGGCGGGTTTTAGTGAAATTGGGGAAACGGAACAGAATTGACACAAAATGCCACTTTAATGATCCAATTGACAAAAAATAACATTTAGGATGAATTACAAGAGTTAATAATTATTTGATCGTCAGCTAATTTGCAATAACGGATAAAGTACATTTCTACAAGACTACATCCAAAAGGCACTAAAAATACCTAAACCCAGTCATTTTAAATCATCCAATTTGTTTGACCCCATTTTAGACTTTTTAAAACCTTCAAAAATAAAATTTTAAAAAAACTCTAATATCGAATTCTGTTCAAATATACAAATAAACACATTAAAAGACCTAAAAAGGAATCCCATTTTTTTACCATGTAAAGTATATGAATATATTTGTCCATGTATATACATTTGTACATATCAAAAGTTGAGAAATTTACCATGATAGGCTTAAGCATGGAAGCAGAGGTCGAAAAATGTCCAAATACAAAGTGTAAATTGTGAAGCTGTTGAACAATTGCCATTAAAGCTTTTGATGAACTGATTCAGAGACTGAAACCATCCTCTGAATATAAATAACAAACGCGAGGAAATCAACATATATTACAATACAATCAAATGAACTAAAGTAGTGACTAGTGAGAAAATGATAAATGGAGAATGCCCAGATGATTTTAATCTATGTTTCTTATTTTAGTTTACATGGGTTTACATCTAATGTTGTGTTCGAGAAGCTTTCCATCAGTTGAAGAAGAAGAAGCAGTAGCTTCTATCAGTTGAAGAGAAAGTTGGTGGTGTAGATGGTGGTTCGGTGGTAGTGACAGGGCTTGTGGTGGTAACAATGATAGGATTGGTGGTTTAGTAATGGTGTTCCTGGTGGAGCTGTTGTTATGCTTAATTTTTTTATATTTTTATTTTTTTGTAAATTAGTTTAGTTTTTTAGTTAGTTTGTTTTAATTGTTCCAACTTATTAAGTTTTTTTTCCATTTTTAACATGCCACGTGGACATATATTACATGTACACAAAATGGGTCCTATGTGCTAGTCATTCCGTTAAAAGTCAAATAAGTTAACAGATTTTGTAACGATTTGTAAAAAAAAAAATGTAGTTTAATGAGTTGAAGGGATAAAAAAATCAATTCAGTGTTGCAAATGAAAATTGAGGTTCAGTTCAATGGGAAAAAAGTGATGTAACCCCAATTATGGATCATTCAAACCCCTTCAACTCTTTTCAATGAACTGAATATTATTTCCCCAAAGAGTATATGAGCTCGATAGAGGAAAGCTACTTGAATATTACATCCTGTATCTTATTGATTAGTCAACCTTTCACCCAGTATTATTTAGAATTCATCTAAAACCCAACACAGTATTAGCAACAACCAACAAAAGCAAAGAAAAAAGGGGACTTACTAGTTTTTATCAGTTGGGGTTGTACCATTTCACTAGAATCAAATATTCTTTCCGAGGAAAGTCCATCCCAGATGATAAGCAAGATATGTCAATGACAACTGCCAAAAAATACCCTAATTGTGCCAATTGTTCTTCATATTCTCGCACAATTAGGATTTATTTGAACTATCAGAGCACCCAGATTATTCATTTATGTTGTCGTTTGGTGGCGGCGGTGTTATAAACAGTAAAATTCTAGTTAAATTTTTGAATTTGATTGGTTGGCTGGGATTGGTAGGGTGTTTAGGGGTTTGGGGAGGTTTGGATAATGGGGGTGATGTTTGGCACTAGGTTGGTGGTGGTGTTGGGAGTTGCGATAATGGTGTTTGGGGGGAGGTTGGGATAATGGTGGATAGGCCCGTATTGTAAGAGAAATTTTTTCTTGTAGTTTGATTAATAATTTTTTTTAGAATAATATAATTGATGACAACAAATTTATGTTAAATTTTAACAGTTTTAAAATATGTTAAATTCTCATTGGCCTTAGGTTAGGTTCAGAATAGCACTTAAATTAGTGATTTTTTTTTTAGAATTTGTGAAGAAAATATCCTTCGTTGTTGATTCTCTCAGATTTTTACATATTGCGAATAAAAAAAATTTCATCAATAAAAATTTCCTTCGTGATTTTTTAATAAAAAATAGGCGTCAACTATTATTTTAGTATCTTAAATTTGCGAAAGAAAAAGATTACTTAGTGAAGAAAATTTCTTTCACTTATTTTTTTTGTCACACAATCGTTTTCCTTATCGAATCTCTCATAAAAATGGTTTATTTGAGAAGGAAACAATTCATTCACTATTAGGATTTGATTCCCTCCTATAGCTCCCCGTGACTCCCTCCTCCCGTGACTCCCTTCTCCTTTCCTTCTTTTCTTTCCCCTCCCCGTGACTCTCATACCTTGCCTATATAAGGGCAGTACGTGCTACTGAATAAATTTAAGAATTCTCTGAAGAATTTCTCTCTCTCTCTTTTCTCTTGCTTATTCTCTCTAAATTTATACAGCAATTATAAGAGTATATTTATACACTTCGCTAAAGTTTTATAACACGTTATCGTTACGACGTTTCTAACCAACCGAGACTTGTAAAAATTAAATTCTTGCAAGTGGCACGGCTTTGGCTTTGCCTATTTATATTATTTAACTCGCTGTTATATTTATATTTTATTGTCCATTTTAAATTATGTTATTTACAATGGTACCATCTGTCCTTGTTGATCTTACAAGACTTGGTGGGAACCTTTTTGCCATTTGTTATTTACAATGGTACCATCTATCCTTGTTGATCTTACAAAACTTGGTGGGAACCTTTTTACCGCTTATTAATTTGTGGGAATAACCTGTATATACGGACCGCATACCTGGTGAATATCCTTTGTATTCATTTCTTATTAAATTGTGGGAATAACTTGTATATGCGGAATACCGCATACCTGGTGAAATTCTTCTGTTATTCCATTCTTTATTATTCCGTTGGAATATCCTGTCTGTGCGGATTACACATGACTCGGTTTCATTCGTTATTATTCTGTTGGAATATCCTGTCTATGCGGATTACACATGACCTGGTTCCGTTCTTTATTATTCTGTTGGAATAACCTGTCTGTGTGGACTACCGCATGCCGGGTGAAGATCCATTTGCAGTTTTGTATATATATATTTTTTTGTAATTGTATATATACATTAACGATTGCATATTCTTTTTACTAAGATAATATGCTAATATCATAAATATAAGAATATTTATATTATTTATATTTGCACTTTATCACCACTTGAAGTCGTGATTTAGTTTATTTTTTATATATATCATACATGTAATTATTTATTTTTTTAATAAATAATAATTGTGTTTTAACCCAGAATAGATGGCAAACTTGGCAAAAATAGATTTTTCTATTTTAAAAATCTCTGGAGACAACTATTTGGCTTGGGCACTTGATGCAGAATTGTACCTAAGTGCAAATGAGTTAGAAAAGACCATTGAATCGAAATATCTCTGACTTCTTAAGACAAAATGCAAAAGTCATAATTTTTCTTCATCACCATATTGATGAAGGATTAAAGACTGAGTATTTAACAGTCAAAGATCCTTTGTCTTTATGGACACAATTGAAGGAAAGATTTGACCACCAAAAATTGGTTGTTCTCCCTAATGCCAAATTTGAGTGGCTTAATTTAAGGCTACAAGATTACAAATCAATTATGGAATATAGTTCCAATATTTATATAATAACCTCTACTTTGGCTTTGTGCGGAGATCCAGTTTCTGAAACCCAAATGTTAGAGAAAACACTCTCAACTTTTCATCCCACCAACATGATTCTGTCACAACAATATAGACAGAGTAAGTTCACAAAATTCAGTGACTTGTTATCTATCCTCCTTGTTGTAGAAAAGAATAATGAATTATTGTTGAAAAACCATCAAGTACGGCCAACGGGTGCTACCCCATTGCTAGATATTAACATCACGTCATTCCAGCAGAATAAACGTAACAAGAGATGGTCATATAATAAGAAGTCTTGGGGACGAAAGAATAAACGAGGCCATCATAACAACAAATTCCAGAACCGCGACAATTCAAGCCACCAGAAGTGGCAAGTGTCTGCGTCGGGTAAAAATAAAGAAAATGCAACACAGATAAAGAATAAACCAGATGTTTGTTTTAGGTGTGGGATGAATGGACATTGGTCGCGTACCTGTCGTGCGCCGAGGCATCTGGTTAATTTATTCCAGGAGTCTCAAAAGAACAAAGTAATGGAGGCAGAAACAAACTTTGTTAATCATCAATTGAATATTCTTGATGTTCCACCAATGACCAACATTGAGGAAAAGGTTGTTGATATTACTGAACCTTTTGAAAGTATCTTTTGGGATATCGTTTAATTTCTTGTTTTAATTAAACACCCTGCATGTATAATATTATTAGTTTTCATTCTATATGTGGTATGTGTTTCTCATGAATAAAATTATATTTGAAATGTAACTTTTCTTATTTATGTTTTTATATGTGTCAGACCATTTTTTTTAATTGATATGGAGGATATATGTTTAGCAGACAGTGCAACAACTCATACAATTCTTTGAAATGAGAAATATTTTTCACAACTGATCACAGCTAAGGGAAATGTGGGAACTATCTCTGGCACATCAAATTTAATTGAGGGATTTGGAAAAGCTAGTTTCTTGCTACCAAATAAGACACAAATTTTTATCAAAGATGCTCTATATTCTAGTAAATCAAGAAGAAATTTGCTTAGTTTTAAATATATTCGACTGAATGGTTTTCATATTGAAACAACTAATGAAAATGATAATGAATATCTTCTCATCACTTATATTTTTTTTGGAAAAAAGAATATCCTAGAAAAACTTCATTCAAATTCTTCTGGATTATATACTATGAAAATTAGAGCAATTGAGCCTCATAAAGTTATGATTCCAAAAATCATAGATCCCAAATCCTTTATGCATTGGCATGAAAGACTCGGTCATCCAGGTATTTCTATGATGCGTCGTATTATTGAAAATTCTACTGGTCATCCTCTCAAAGATAAGAAGGTTTTTCCTAGTAGTGAATTTCCTTGTGCTGCGTGTTCTCGAGAAAAATTAATTATTCGACCATCAACAGTAAAAGTTTATAAAGAAGCCTCAAAATTCCTTGAGAGAATTCAAGGAGACATTTGTGGACCTATTCAACCATTGTCTGGCCTATTTCTATATTTCATGGTTTTAATAGATGCTTCAACTAGATGGTCTCATGTTTGTCTTCTCTCTTCTCGAAATTTTTCCTTCTCAAAACTTCTTGCTCAAATAATCAAGTTACGGGCTCAGTTCTCGGATCATCCAATCAAGTCAATTCGACTTGATAACGCAGCTGAATTTTCATCAATGTCTTTTAATGATTTTTGTATGACTATTGGAATTTCTATTGAGCATTCTGTTCCTCATATTCATACACAAAATGGTTTAGCTGAATCTTTAATAAAATGACTTCAACTAATTTCACGACCATTAATGTTAAGGGCTAACTTACCTACCTCAGTTTGGGGTCATGCAATTCTTCATGCTACAACCATCATTCGAGTAAGACCAACGGCTCTTCATAAATTCTCTCCTCTACAGTTAGTTCTTGGACAGATACCCAACATATCACACTTTCGAGTTTTTGGAATTGCAGTATATGTTCTAATTGCACCTCCACAAAGAACTAAGATGGGAGCCCAACAAAGAATAGGTATTTATGTTGGTTTTGATTCTCCTTCTATTATCATATATCTTGAACCTTTAACTGGAGATGTTTTTACTGCACGTTATGTAGATTGTCATTTTGATGAATCTGTATTACCAACATTAGGAGGAGGGAAAGTTTTAAATAAAAAACCCTCTGAAATATCATGGAATGCATCAGATTTAAACTCCCTTGATCCTCGTACAGGACAATGTGAAATTGAAGTTCAAAGAATTATTCATTTACAAAATATTGCAAATCAAATGCCAGATGCATTTAATGATGCTAAAAAAGTGATAAAGTCACATACACCTGCAGTGAATACTCCAACAAGA
The DNA here is from genome assembly GCA_020205615.1 of Panax quinquefolius. Classification (NCBI taxonomy): domain Eukaryota; kingdom Viridiplantae; phylum Streptophyta; class Magnoliopsida; order Apiales; family Araliaceae; genus Panax; species Panax quinquefolius. The sequence continues at coordinate 76,820,853 of CM035154.1, forward strand.
ATAGAAATAACTATTGGAAAATTAATTCCTTGAGAATTGACGAATAAGGTAATAGAAGAATCTAAACCACGCCAGAAGCGTGGAAGACCGATTGGTGCAAAAGACATTATACCACGAAAATCAAAAGCAAATAAGGGAATCCTGAAGAATACCCGCTCGTAGTAAAGACTTATCCCAAGAGTGGGAATAGCCCCAGAAGAGGTTCAAAATCTCAGTGAAGGGATAAGAGATGAACACTAAGAGATCTCAATAAATTATGTACATGATGAGAAAATATGGGATCGAAGCAAAGTCATGATTGATGACATATTTGCTTTCTCTATAACATCAGATATTACTTTGATTCCTAACATGGATCCTGAACCACAAAACGTGGAAGAATGTCGAAAAAGAAAAGATTGGCCAAAATGGAAAGATGCTATTCAAACTGAGCTACAATCTCTATTGAAAAGAGAAGTATTTGGACCAGTAGTCCAAACACCGCTAGGTGTAATCCCGGTTGGAAATAAATGGGTATTTGTACGAAATCGAAATGAGAAAAATGAAATTGTGAGATACAAAGCTCAACTTATAGCTCAAGGGTTTTCACAAAAACCTGGTATTGATTATCAGGATACATACTCTCCAGTAATGGATGGAGTCACTTTTCACTTTCTGATAGGTATAACAACCATGGAAGGTTTGGAAACACGTCTGATGGATGTTGTAATAGCATACCTATATGGCTCACTTGACAGTGAGATTTACATGAGAATCCTTGAAGGATTGAAAATGGCTGAATCACAAAGGCCACATCACATATATTCAATCAAGTTACAACGCTTATCAGATGGGTTGAAGCGATCAGTGGTCAGATGTGGTATAATCGACTTAGTGATTATTTAATAAAAGATGAATATATAAATGATCAAGTATGCCCATGTGTTTTTATTAAGAAATCACAAAGTGGATTTTCCATCATTGCTGTATATGTGGATGATTTGAATCTTGTAGGTACTCCTGAAGAACTCATAAGAACTGCTACTTATTTAAAAGATGAATTTGAAATGAAAGATCTTGGAAAGATAAAATTCTGTTTGGGAATACAAGTGGAACATTTAGCATCTGGAATTTTTGTTCAGCAATCCACATATGCTGAAAAAATTCTTAGTCGCTTTCATGTGGATAAAGCTCATCCTTTAACTACCCCGATGGTTGTTCGATCTTTAGAAGTTGATAAAGATCCATTTCGGTCTCTAGAAAGTGGGGAAGAAGTTCTTGGACCTGAAGTTTCATACCTAAGTGCAATAGGTGCTCTTATGTATCTTGCAAACCTGTACTGCGACACGATATTACTTTTCTTTGTCAACTTGTTAGCAAGATACAGTTCTTCTCCTACTAAGAGACATTAGGATGGGATCAAACACATTTTTAGATACCTCCGTAGAAGTATTGATCTTGGGTTATTTTATCCAAGAGATTCAACGTCGCGATTGGTTGGATATGCCGATAGAGGATATTTATCAGATCCACACAATGGAAGATCACAAACAGGTTATGTGTTTACATATTATGACACGACTATATCCTGAAAATCCACAAAGCAAACCATGACAGCTACATCTTCAAATCACTCGAAGATTCTCGTTATACATGAAGCAAGCAGAGAATGTGTTTGGTTGAGATCAATTATTCAGCATATTCAAAAATCATGTGGATTACCATTAATCAAAGACATTCCTACAATTTCAGATGAGGATAACGCCGCATTTATGCATTGCTTTCAACTTAGAGGAGGGTACATCAAGGAGATAGAACAAAGCACATTTCACCTAAATTCTTCTTCACACATGAGCTACAAAAGAAGGGTGATATAGATGTGCATCAAATTCGATCATGTGATAATCTAGCCGACTTATTCACAAAGTCGCTACCAAATGCAACGTTTGAAAAACTTCTGAAAAGGATCGGAATGTGTCGACTGAAAGACTTATGACAACATTTCATCAAGGATTAATGAATTCCTTTTGAGGGGAAGACTGTACTCTTTTTCCTTAGTCAAGGTTTTTATCCCAATGAGTTTTTCCTGACAAGGTTTTAACGAGGCAGTCAATTAAAGGATATTTATGTAAAAGATATGTACTCTTTTTCTCTTCGTTAAGTTTTTTCCACTGGGTTTTCTTAACAAAGTTTTTAATGAGACATAATCTTCTATCGTAGAAAATCAGGGAAAGTATTAGGATTTGATTCCCTCCTATAGCTCCCCGTGACTCCCTCCTCCCGTGACTCCCTTCTCCTTTCCTTCTTCTCTTTCCCCTCCCCGTGACTCTCATACCTTGCCTATATAAGGCAGTACATGCTGCTGAATAAATTTAAGAATTCTCTGAAGAATTTCTCTCTCTCTCTTTTCTCTTGCTTATTCTCTCTAAATTTATGCAGCAATTATAAGAGTATATTTATACACTTCGCTAAAGTTTTATAACATTCACAAATTTTTCTTCGCAAGAGCCCCAATTTCTTGTAATGATAATCCCCATTGAAGGACGATAAGATTGGTTTCAAATACTCCCTCGTAGAATCAAATACTCCATAAAGGAATTTTTCTCCAAATAAATTCAAAAAACATTCACAACATGCAATTATTGAAGGAAACTCTCCGCTCGTTAAAATAAATTTATTCGTTGCAAAATATTTATTGTGAGAGAAGTCATCTTTCACTAAATAAAATAAATTCCTTACAAAATATAATTTATGAGATCAAAATTGTGATTTAGATTATCAAAATTGTACAAGATTTAAACCAAATAGTGATTTAGATTATCAAAAGTGTACAAGATCTTCAAAAACAATAGCAACTATCAACAACAATGACATGAAATCATTTCAAAATCGTAGTTGTTCAATTAGAACAACTACTAATCAATTCAAATCAAAATCTAGAAACACACCTAAAATGTCAAATAATTTTTTTCTTCAAATTGAGATTATTGAAAATTGATAATGGAGGTTCTTGACTAAATGGAGGCTGCCAACGATAAAAGGAAGACCGATGACGTCGCTTGGATACAAGTTTGTTTGGGAAAATTTTTGCCTCCATATAAAAATGTGACGTCATTGCATACTTTGTCACTAAATATAAGGATTTATGACGAACCAGTGTTGTCACTTATTCACTCATCTAATTAGTGACACACTATTATCTCGTCATACAAAATTGGTATTTGTGACAATAAAAATTATCATAATTTATTAATTTTTCGTCTTTACAAAATTTGCCTCCAAAATTTCTTAAAATTGTTTGCCTCCAAATCAAATTGTGACGATATTACGTACTTTGTCACTAAATATAAGAATTTATGATGAACTATTTTTGTCACTTATCCACGCATCTAATTAGTGACGCATTATTATCTCGTCATATAAAATTGGTATTTATGACAATACAAATTGTCATAAATTATTATTTTTTTTCGTCTTTAATAAATTTTCCTCTAAAATTTTTCGTAAATTTTTTGCCTCTAAATAAAATTGTGGCGATATTACGTACTTTGTCACTAAATATAAGAAACAATATATATAAACTTCCAACCAAGTTTTATATAACCCAACACATGCACAACAATATAAACATCCATCCATATACCAACACATACACCAAAATAGTATAAACTATATAAACATTAAAAACCAATATGAATCAAAGAAATATAAACAAATCTAATCTTTAAGTAACATACGATCATCCAAAGAATGAATATAAAAGTACAAGGCTCATAAATAACTAGAAAACAAGACTAGGTCAGTCGTCATGTATCATTGTCCAAATTAGTTTCTCGTTGATCACCCTGTAATTAACAAAATAATAAAACAAGTTACATATACTGGTATTACGACAATATACAACAAATTGAACACAACAATATATGTATATATATAAGTCACTAAATTGATTATAATAAATACAATTAATTACCTCGTCGCCATCCTCATGCTGTGATGTTGCTGCTTTCACCACTGCATCATCTAACTCATCAAGACTCAGAGCCGCCAGATGCCTGCATAGTATATGAAGAAGATCGCGATCTTGACATATAGCTCTCACATAGTCAGCAGGAGTATGAATAGCTAGATGAATCGATGACTGTAAAGACTGGGTAGCAGAGCTGCCTGAGCCACTGAAGGTTGGGCATCGTCGTTGTCCTTGACCTTTGAAATGATTTTTCTTCACAACAGGCGCCCTCTCCCATAATTCTTGATCAATTAGCGGACGTGGGGTGCCTTCAGGTTAGCGCTCATTCAATAAACTCTTATAAGTATCCTGTCATCATATTAACAATTAAATAGTTAAAAATAAATATAAAATTCTAAAGAATAATGTAAAACTTGATAAATAAGATCAAAGTTGTTAAAACTTATTACCGTTATCTGGATAACATCAAGCAGACCATCACGAGTGGCCACACGTACACATCCAGCTAATGGATAGGCTGACCTTAAGACTGAGACTCCTATACAAAACATACTCCAATATTACTAAGTAAACATGTGATATTCTACAATTCATGATTGTAAACATATTAAAACTATTCATACGTGCCACTGCGTTGATATATGTTACAAATTTGATATATACTGCCGCCCTGTAGGTTCCTTTTGCCTTTTCGCCATCAGGTACACCCAAGGATTTGTTAGTGGCAGCAATCTTGCGTCTTTTGACCCAGTTCTCAGCTCTCAGCTCTCCATTGAGCACACATCTCAGGCCATATGGACTGGGTGCATCATCAGAGGCTATGCTCGTACATGTACTCCTCTCCCTGGCCTTGGATAGTCGATCTATGCATTGTATAGGGCTTTTTGTCGTTCTTTGTTCAAGTTGTCTTTGGTGCGGATGGCACACTACTGCCAAAATAGTGTCTGTATCACTGAAGCCTGCGCGTCCTCCCATCTATACCTTTTCTGCAAATAAAACAACAATAATAATATTAAAACGGTACTATTAACATATAATCCAACACTACTAAATAATTTTAGTTTAATAATTATATTATATGTCATAATTAAAAAAAACATACCTAAAATTTAGCCCAAACTGCATCCTCATAGGCGATAGGTGTGCTCGCCCACATAATCAAAAGTGTCGGCCAGTTCTGTAAGCACAGTTGTGAAATGCACTTGAAGATCTTGTTATCTGAAAAATCACTATAATATACAATAATTTACATTAAAGATAAGTAGATTTATTATAATATTTAAAAAAATTTACACTAGTTATATCTCTACAACAATGGAAATCTAAAATGCTTATATATAAATGATGCGGACATAGGTGCTGTTCGGAGGAGGACGAATCTGTATAAGAATCCGATCATTCGGATTGGTAGGGGCCTTTGACACATGATTAGGACCCCTACCTAAGCCGTGCTTTTTTTGCGCTACTTTAGAAGCCATCTATATATTACAAATTTCAAGATGTTAGTATGAGTTATATTTGATTACATGCATATATGAATATAAAATGACAATAATGACAGGAAATTGCATTAAATAGACCTGACAATGATATAAAGAACATATAATACTAAACATACATTTCATTTGTTCAAGTGTCAATGTCTGAGTCAGAATCATCTTGTATACATATTGCAGATTCATAACCATCATATGCTTCAGATTCTGTGTCAGTGTCAGTCAATAACTCTTCCTCCACAGTATCAATGTTATCTAACACAAGTATTGACTCAAGATCTAATTCATGTGGTTCATCTCTACCATCTAACTGGATTACTTCATCACCGTCCTCCACATTTATTATTGTTTGTCTATGAAGCATTTGCTCTTGGTAAATCTTCCCGTTAACTACTTCTACACGATCATGCGCATTTGGAGTATGAATTACAACTTGCCAATCTGCGGTGGTCTATCCCTTTTCCTAACAGGACTAGGAGTGTAGTATACTTGTACTATTTGAGTTGGTAAAATAAATGGTTCATTGGAGTACGCAGCACTATGGAGGTTAACATCGATGATTCCATGTCTATCAACACGTATCCCTTTTTTTGAACCAAACCAACGACACTTGAACAAGTTAATATGACCCCCGTACGTGCTCTTGTACGACAACTCTACGATTTCCTCCAACTCCCTATAAAAGGTAGGACCAAACTCATTGTAACAATCTCCATGGACACACACTCCAGAGTTCATTGTTCTTTTACCGCGCCCATATGAATTTGTATGAAATTCACAACCATTTATTTTGTAACCATTGCGGATGACTTAGTCCCTGTCTGGTCCTATATCTAAGACTTGTACATTAGCCAGAATCATTGATCCCTCAATCAAATCCTACAAAAAATCCATCCTATTAAATGAAGTCATAGTTAATATGGAGTATATATATGTCGTGCTTAAGTAACTTAACTTACTTTGTCCTTTAGCCAAAGTGCAAATTTTTTATCACGATTGATTTGAATATCTTTATCAGTTATGTCGGGATGCTTCACTTTCAACTCGTCATCGTACAATATATACAATGTTATAAACATTAACATATTGGAATGTATATTACATTTCATTGAAATTTAAGGGATAAATATAAATTTTACATGTGTAACTCATAAATTCATCAATCTCCTTGCAATTGAGAAGAATGTAAGTATGTGCAGCATGTAATTCTTACTTAGAGAGGAATATGCGCTTTCCATTTCCATAAGAGTGGCCCGATAGACCAAATACAGAAAGCCGAACATTTAGTTCAACATTTCCCCCATCATTATCTCTCGAGACTCGATTGGCCTTTGTCAAGACTTTGTCCGAAAAATAGTCTAAGACAAACGTAGCTATCTCATCAAAACTGTATGCCTCACATATCGACCCCTCGACATAAGCTCTATTCTTCACCTTCCTCTTAATTTTTCCCATCACCTTCTCGAAAAGGTACATCCATCTATATTGAACTGGACCCCCAAAATGAGCTTCATAGGGAAGATGGATTTGCAAATGCTCCATGGAGTCAAAAAACCAAGTAGGAATATTTTTTCAAGTTTACACGCGATCTCTATAATGTTCTTCTCAAGTACAGACATGTCCTTCTCATTTAATATTTTTGAACATAAGTCTTTGAAGAAACGACTAAGATCTGTTAAAGCATCCCATATTGGTTTATCAATCAGATCCCGAAATGATATAGGCATGAGTTTCTCCATGAACATATGACAGTCATGACTCTTCATCCCTTGCAATTTCCCACCCGTAACACACCTTGCAATGTTTGACGCATATCCATTTGGTAGTTTCATAGACTTAACCCATGTGCACACATCTTCAACTTTCTTTTTGGACAATGTTTACCTTGCATGCGGTTTTACAATTTTACCATTAAAAGATTCATAAAGTTCTGATCCATGACGCTTACAAATATCTTTCATATCCAACCGCGCCTTATCATTATCTTTTGTCTTCCCCGTAACATTCATCACGGTGTTAAACACATTTTTGAACACATTCTTCTCAATATGCATCACATCTAGATTATGAAAAATCAAATTAGTAGACCAATAAGGCAGTTCCCAAAAGATGCTTCTCCGAACCCAGTTATGAGATTCGCTAAACCCATTGATTATGTTTGTGGCATCAATCTTACCAAATGGGATGACCGATAATCTCATCACATGGTCTCGCATCTTCATTCCCGATAATCGCGATGCAGACATATCATTGTCTACTTTCCCTTTCCTAAAGTGTTCTATATTTCTTCAAAATAGGTGATCTACCGGCAAGAACCGACGATGACAGTCAAACCAGCAAGGCTTTCGACCTTTTGATAGATTGAAAGACTTTATTTTCTCTATACAATACGGACAAGCCAACTTCCCATGTGTACTCCATCCAACTAAGATACCATAAGCTGAAAAGTTATTTATAGTCCACATAACCGCTGCCCTAAGGTTGAAATTTATTTTCATTGCAACATCCCAAGTCTGTACTCCATCCTCCTACAATACCTTCAACCCGTCTATAAGAGGTCTCAAGTAAACATCTAAGTTCTTTCCAAGACTCTTAGGATCAGGAACCACGAGTGAAAGAAATAAGTATGGTTGTTTCATACACATCCAAGGAGGCAAGTTTTACGGAGTAACATTCACAGGCCAACATGAGTATGAAATAACTGAGTGGCCAAACGGGTTGAAACCATCAATGGAAAATCCAAGCCTCATATTTCTAGGTTCCAATTCAAACCCAGGATGTGCTAAGTTGAAATCTTTCCAAGCCTGCCCATTTGCGGGATGATTTAGTTCTTCATCTTTAGCTGGAGATTTCGCATGCCAAATCATACGTTCAGCTGTTCTTGAAGACATGTACAATCTTTTTAGCCGATGTGTTATTGGAAAATACCTTAAAATCTTAAACGGTATAACTGATTTTTTTTGTAGTCACACCCTCTTTATTAGGCCTAAACCGATCATGACTGCAAAACGTGCACCTTGTCATCTGTTCATTTTCCTTATAAAATAACATGCAATCGTTGGGACATGCATCGATCTTTTGGTATCCAAGACCCAACTTCTTCACTATTTTCTTACAATAGTAATAATTATCAGGTAATTTCTCACCATCAGGTAAAATACTCTTAATGGCCTTTAAGAGCGACTCAAAACACTCATGGCTCATGTTATGATCAGCCTTGATGTTAAGTAATGTCACCACTGCAGACAATGTAGTGTGTTTGGTGCAACCATGCCACAATGGCTCGCTACCCTCGTTTAACAACTTAAAGAAGTCTTTGGCATCAGAATTCATAGGTTGCTCTCTACCTTGTTCCCAATCAAAATCTGGCCTTGCAATATCATGAACCATTTCATTCATACGATGAGTGCTACTACCTAGATTGTGTACTTCTGTGATGCCACCATCTCTTCTCTGCCCATGTGCCCACCAGCATTCTTCGTAATTTTTTATGAACCCAAAAACAAGTAAATGATAGTTTACCACGTCTTTGTCCATATAATTTATATTCTTACACTTCAAACAAGGGCATCTTATCTTGTTCTGACTATTCACACATTCCGGGTGACTATACGCATACTCTAAAAACACTTGGCAACCAGCTCTAAATTCAGCTGTAGCACCTATCTGGGTACTTGATTTTTGTCGTGCTATCCAACTATGGTCTAAATAGAGGTCCATGATACCACGGTATTACCTCTACTACATTAATGTATAACATGAGCTTATTAATGTATATGATTATAAGTATAACATTTAAGCATACTGAAACATATAACTTGAGCATACTTGTAAGCATACTTTTAACCATATGACTTGAGCATACTTATAAGCATTTGATTAACATTTAAGCATACTTGTAAGCATATACTTGAGCGACTTGATATGACTTGAGCATACTTGTAAGCATGATTAACATTTAAATTATGCATACTTATAAGCATATGATTAACATTTAAGCATACTAGTAAGCATATGACTTGAGCATACTAGTAAGCACATAAAGAGCTCATTAATATTATAAATGTTCGATTAGTTACTACTATTATTCATGTTGGTAACTTGAAAGTCTTTTATTTTGTTTATATGCTAAGATTAGATTATCAAGTTTTTTATTTGTTTTATTTTATTTACTATTGAGAAAAAATATTAGTAAATACTCCATGTTCTCATTAAATTAGTTACTCGACCAACAAAAAAAATTCGCCAGAGTCTCCCCTATAATATGGACTAGCCACATGCACGACGACATGCATATATGGCCATTTCTAGGCACCCAAGACACAAACCGAGATAAATATACAAATTTCCAATATAATAAGACCAAAACAATAACGAATGAATGCAAATTAAAGCAGTAAAAAGTTCAGGAGTATACTACAAATTCAGAGTTCCAAAAACTCGCGCTTTTATTTTTGCAAGCTTCTTTCTTTACTTTACACATGAGCTAAATAATTAACTTACTCTTGATTAGAGCACTTATCTCTTAGTTCTTTAACTTAAGAGTATGATATTTCTTTTGTTCATTAATATCTTTATGCGGTGAGAAATTAAGCACGTGTTACTTAGTTTATTTTAGCAGTGAATATCTAACAAAATTCTAGTTAGTTTATTTTATCAATGGAAAAATTCCTAAATGCTGCTTAGTTTATTTATTATATCATTTATTATATTTTATTATTTTTATTATATTTAGTAGTGGAACTAAGCAAATGCTACTTAGTTTATTATATTATATTTTAATATATTTAATATGATATTATATTTTAGTTTAATATTATATTTTATTATATTTATATGACATTATATTTTATTTTAATATAATATTTTACTATATTGTATTTTATTGTATTGTATTGTATTTTTAATATATATATTTTATATTATTTAAGTTTAATATTATATTTTATTATATTTGTATGATATTATATTTTAATTTAATTATATACTTAATCATATTTAATATATATTATATGTCAAATATTAAATGTTATTAAATTTAGTATGAGAAACTAAGTAAATGCTACTTAGTTTAATAGTTATATTATATCATGTTATTTTATTTTAATTTATTTTAATTTATTAGTTGAAAACTAAGTAAATAGAACTTAGTTTATTTTTTTTGGTTAACTAATTACAATAAATAATTTTCTATTCTAATTCTATTTTAATTTTTTTTAAATATTGGTTTTTAATTTTATTATATTATATTATAAAATTTTATTATGTTACTTAATTTGGTCAAAAAATTCGTTGAAAATCATGACTATCACACTCATTTGAGTGGGAGTTAAATGAAATATATGGAGTCGGTACCAAACTAATGTTGTATTTCTAACGTTTTAATTGAAATTTTTGAGATGAATCTATAATTCAACTATACTAGTATTACAATTCAATAATCAATTGTTGATGTATTTATAATATAGAAATAAACACAAACATCAACATAAATTTAAGTTTTGTTGCACGTAGAACATTTACTGTGATTGCACAAGTGCCAATACAAAGCAAACTCTTTCCCTAAATCTCAAATCTTAACATGAATTGAAACAATAAATCAACTGCCCAATTCAAGCATTGACAAATTATTTTCCCATTAGTAAGAAATAAATAATAATACAACTTTCACCCCCCCCCCAAGAACTAGGAATCAACAACAAATCTTAACACGAATTGAAACAACAAATAAACTGCAATAACATTCAATGGTAACATAAACTAATCAACTGCCCAATTTAACCATTGCCAAATTCATTCCCCATTAGTAAAAAATAAGCAATAATACAACTTTCACTCCCCAATAACTAGGAATCAACAACAAATCAACTGCCCTATTCAACCATTGCCAAAATTTGACCGCACAAACCTCTTTCTATGTTAAGATTGAGAATTTTACAGGGCTAACAACATATTAAGCACAAACTTCATACTTCAATTGAAGCCATAAATTAAAGAGGTTACCTAATACGCGGCGGTGGTGACGGCAGTTGTGAGACCCCACATTTTATGAATAAATATTTAAATTTCTAGAATTTTTTTTTTAATATTATGGTGCGGATTTGATATAATGTTATAGTTGTGGGTAATATTTACAAATTTTGCAATGTAAGCAAGTGGTTATATAATATTCGATTGGTTGGGGAATATTCGTTTTAATAGGGAATATTCGTACGACGACACAATCATTGGTGGACCCCACAACGGAAGTATTGTTGTAGTAAGAAAACAACAGAGTTATCTTTTATTAAAAATAACGGCGAAAGTGTTACCGTTAAAACTGTTGAACTACCCGGTAATAAAAGTACAGTAATACGCGTGGTTACATAATAGCACACGGTATTGATTATTGATGCATACGTGAGAAGCCACTCTATTATACTCAATTATTGCTTTCATGATAATTCTTGCCGTCATATCTCTCATATTATTGATTCAATTATTGTCACAGTATCATCTGTATAATATGTTATATTATTAAATTAATAATTGAGACGACAAAGTTATTTGATAAGTGGGTTTTATACCTACTTATTGGATATCAATTCACGCGAACTATGTCAATCTCAAGTACATTTTACTGTGTTTTTAGTTGCATTTCATGTTATTTCGCATTGCATGTACTGAGAACTCCTTTGGTGTAAAAGTTTAGAAAATGACATAGTTTGGTGGTGTTAGATGGCATGAGGCTAATGGACGCATGGTGCAAGGAACAAGCGGGGATATGCAACTGAGGATGGAGAAAGGAAGAGTGACATGACAAGGAAGCAATGGCAGCAGGACAAAGCGATGTGCGGTGAACGAGAATCCAATCGCAGGCCGCCATGATCACGGCGCTTACACATGCTGAGACTTCATGGGCGCAAGCGATCACCCGGATTTGCCAGATTTTGAAGACGCGCGCCCGCACGATGATTACAAAGAGGAAGCGCGCGGTCGCGCGCGATGCCTAAAGCTGCTGACCTATTTTAATTTAATTTTTAAATTTTAAGGGTTGTAATTGATTAAAACAATTCTGACCGGTGTCAGACGTATGATTGAGTAGTTTTTACGTGTTTTTCATATTGGAACTAGGTTTTACACATTGAGAGATTTCCAACATAGAACTAAGCCAAAACTCCATATTCTCTACTTCTTCTTTGGATTTTCAATCGTTGTGGAAAAACTATTGTTCTTTTGCTGGATCTAATTGAGGATTTGAACGTTATTATTGGATTGTAATCAGTAATTGGGTTTGATCGATTTTATCCTTCCTCTTTTAATTGTTTTTTTATTCTCCCTATTTTGCTTTGATCCCATAATGGCTTTTGGTTCAGTCATGAACTAAACTCCATTATGGGATTCTAACGGATTTTAATATGTAGTTTAATTGCATGCTTGACTGCTGGATTGTTTTACATATCATAAGGAATTTCTATCATGGTTGGTTTGCATGCATGAATGACTGATCACCATTCGTTTAAGTACTTGTATGGAATTGAAAAATAACATGCGGGTATGGATTGTAATCATGATAACATGCATATATGGGGCTGTTTTGTGTAGCTTTGTGTTTCATGAATCAGATAGACATATACTGTTTCACCGTATGAGTTAAAATAAGGGCTTGTGCTTAAATTCAATATGGTTGCAATTTCACATAGAAATATAGTGATTTTGGTTATATTGATGATTATGTGGTGTCTATCGCATGTGGATGCTATGTGAGTGGGTCATAATACATTGAAAAATGGTTATGTGTATATTAGTGCTCTTGGTTACTTTCATGTGATATTTGAACAATTCTTGCATGACGGTGGTAATTAGATGAGGTACTGAATGAAGTTAAGATCCCATTATTTCCAGATTTGATTTATTTCATTATTATTCTTATTTAAGTGTTATTTGATTTTAAAGTAATTTTCAATCATAATCATAATTATTAGTTTAAGCATATAAAAATAGTGATAGAGTTGATGCATAATAATTTAATTTAGCAACTTTCCCTGTGGATCGATACTCGACTTACTTTGTATTACTTGTTAACGCTTGTATACTTGCATGAGTTAGAGCTCTTTTGTTAAAACTAAAAAAGAGGCAACAAGTTTTTGGCGCCGTTGCCGGGGAAAGGCGTTTAAATTTAAATAATTATCATCAGTTTTAAGCTATATTGTATGACTTAGACAAATCTAATCTTATCTCTCTTCTAATTTTTGCTTTTGTTTTTGGTTTCAGGTATTTGTAGATTTTTATGCACACGAGATCATCTAATTCCGAATTGACGCCCGCACAAGGTAATATTAACGGAAGAGGTTGGAAAGCGAGTGTGTGGAGAAATTTACAAGCACAGTTAGAGGGTACTACATCCAGTATGGCAGAAGAACGAAGGATTGAGCAAAGAGAAGAGCACCGGGCTCTAAGGGACTATTCCATGCCGAATATTAATGGACTTCAGTCTAGCATAGTCAGACCGGCGATAGCAGCAAATACTTTTGAGATTAAACTGGGCACTATTCAGATGGTGGAGAATTGATGTGAGCTTTGGGGTGTCTTCTTCTACGGATGATCCGAATGAACACCGCTGAGTTTCATTTAGATTTGTGATACATTCAGATACAACGGTGTGACAGAGGATGCTATTAGACTGAGGTTGTTCCCATTCTCTTTGAGGGATAAAGTAAGGAGTTGGCTTCATTCTTTGCCCTCAGGATCAATTACTACATGGGAGGACTTAGCACAGAAGTTCTTAGCCAAGTTTTTCCCAATGGCTAAGACGGCAAAGATGAGGACAACTATCTCTCAGTTTGAGTAACAACAGGGTGAGTCCTTATATGAAGCATGGGAGAGATAGAAAGAGATGCTTAGGAAGTGTCCACATCATGGTATGCTAGATTGGATGGTGATCAACACATTTTACAACGGATTGGGATGGCATTCGTGACCGATTGTGGATGCAGCTGCAGGGTTTACATTATGGGCAAAGAGCTATGAAGAGGCCTATAACCTTATCGAGACTATGGCAGCAAATGACTTTCAAAATCCTACATCTCGGATGCAACAACCCAAGGTTGCAGGTTTGTTGGAGGTAGATGCTATTACTCAGTTGTCGGCACAAATGGCAGCTATGGCAAAGAAAATAGATACATTGGCAGAGAGCAAAGCGAAAACAGTTGCCTTTCAGATGTGAGATTTGTGCATGGTCACACTCCACGGATCAAGTGTGCTATCACCAGAGTTAGTCAAGATATGTGAGCAATTACGAAAAAGACCAAGGACGCTTTGAACAAATACAACCCCAAAGAACTGCAATCATCCAAACTTCGATTCAAATCAATAACTAGGGAATCGTGAGAATCGGTTTACTTAGAATCAACAATTTCACCACAACCATCTCACCACACGGTTTACACCAAAACCACCTTTTCATGGCGACGCCCAAAATAGGTATACATCACCCATCTTGAGTCGCCAAATACATGGTACAAAATACAAATACAAACTTAATTATACAACCGTCAGTAATATACGACAATACATAAACCGAGAGTTTTAATAGGAATATTGTCATCTGCACAATATCCACACTCAAAGGAGTCCTCATTACATTTATTGTTACACTATTTAATGTAATAGTGAGGACTACTAATGCTATCTTCTAGACATCATCACTCCTTTCCCCACTCGGCTCGTCCACCTATATTCTCATTTCTTGAAGAGAACAAAGTGAAAGAAAGGGTGAGCTCAACTAGCCCAAGAAGAAATATTATGACTAAGATAATGCGAATAAATTATCAATAGTCTTCAACAATGTTAAACCGATAAAATACAATAGACATCAAGTTTAACTGCAGTGGAATAAGCAATCCATTAGAAGAATTAAGTAGAGAATAAAACCTACTATCTTCTATGATTTAAAAATGTTTTCATCAACTTTTATCACGAGACTCGACAATAAATAATCCACATCTTCTAATCATCCCCTGTACTACGAGCCAAGGATATTCATTAAATCATCAACGGCCGCTATGACTATACCGAATAATCCTCGGTCATAATCATACCCAAAACTCGCCCATCAATGCATTACAAAGCTACCGAGGACTTTTACCATATCATTTATAACATTACGTGTCATGATTATACTTAGAATGATCCTCGGTCATAATCATACTAAGTCCATCTATGCACGTAAGCTAAAGATGACTTTCATTACAATATAAGCATGAGGATGATGACAATGACATAATAATTAAATAAAACAAGTTCAAGAATTAATTTATCCAAGAACTAATAACGTCCAAATTGTCAACATGATACTTCTTTGTAGAGTAAAATTTAAGAATGCTCGTAAGAATATTTCCATGAAAAGATCTTTGGATGAAGCGCAAATATCAAGGATATTCCACTAATTTCATGGAGTATAGAAGTCAAAACTTTAACCAACTGAGTATAATAAAGAATATATGAAACTGCAAATGGATTTTCACCGGCCATACGGTAATCCATGTATGCAGATCATTTCCATAATTTAATAAGGAATGAATACAAAGGACCATTCACCATGCATGTGGTAATCCACATGTATGTGTTATTCCAATGTAATAATAAAGAATGGAATAACGAATGATTCACCATGCATGCGATAGAGACCGCATGCATGACGAGTTATTCCCAATAGAATAATAAATAATGGAACCAGTCCGTCAGAACGCATACGCATGTGATATTCCGACGTAATAATAAATACTTAATAATAAATAATGGAACGGTCCGCAGAATAATCACGCATGATGTGATATTCCGCGAATAATAAATACGGAATAATAAATAATGGAACCAGTCCGCCAGAAAAGCATGCATGTGATATTTTTTGGCGAGAATAATAAATACTAATAATAAATAATGGAACCAGTCCGGCAAAAATTAAGACCGATGGATATATTCAATGAATAATAAAGAATGGAATAATAGAAGAATTTCACCATGTATGCGTAGATTGAGATAAACAAAGTTATTCCAACATAATAATAAAAATGGAATAATGTAAGAATTTCACCAAGTATAGGGTATCATGATACAAAGTTATTCCAATGAATAATAAATATTGGAATAACGTAAGTTCTCTTCATGAATACAAAAGAAATAATACCCCTTACGAGTACAACAAATAATATCCCTTACCTTAGAATGAAGCTGGATACTGGAATAGAAATGTAGCAGACTTTTCTTCTTTTTTCTCTCTATAATTTCTCTCTATAATAATGGCTCTAAAGCTTTAGTGAATTGATGAGAAATGAAGGAAGAATGAGCTTCTATTTATAGAAAAATATAGTTTCGATAATTGCACGTTTTGGGGCTCAAAATATTACAGTACAATACCTCCAACTTTCCTTTCATTTATAATTCAGTCATCCAAGTATTATCAAACTTGCACCGACTCCCCTAATAGTAAATCATGTGAATCAATAGTAAAATCATGTGACTCAATAGTAAATCATGTGACTCAATAGTTCTAAACATGTGAAAAACTAATTACAATATAGTACCTCCATCTATACTTCCATCTTTAACTTAGTCATGCAAGTATCATCAATCTTGCACCAACTCCCCTAATAGTAAGTGAATGTGACTCAATAGTAACTTATGAATAGTAACTCATGAATAGTAACTCGTGAATAGTACTCCGACATGAAAAGTGCCCTGAATACCCGATTGAACAATATAATCTCCAGACATTAATTATTATCGAAATAAATGTTGATTTCTACTAACACCAATAATCCCAACACAATGGAACTATCAAATTCATCTTTAATCAACACGAACTTATTCATCATTAATATCATAACTCACAATATTTAACAACCGTCATTCCCGTGAAAGAGGGGCTTTCCAATAAGGATTTCTCCTATCAAGCGCAATTAGGTGACCAAACCTCTCCTCGATGTAACTTCTATTGTAAATATTGCAATTTAATAATATGAATAACTTTGTTGTCTCAATTATTGATTTAATAATATATAAAATATTATGCAGATTATACTGTGACAATAACTGAATCAATAATATGAGAGATATGATGCAGCAATCACTGTAGCAATAATTGAGTAGAACCGAGTGACTTCTCACGTAAGCATCAATAATCAATACCGTGTGCTACTATGCAACCACGCGTATTAGTGTACTTTTACTACCGGGTAGTTCAACAGTATTAACGGTAAAACCTCCACCGTTATTTTCATAAAATATTTCTGTCATTTTCTAACTACGACCGTACTTCCCTTGTGGGGTCCACCAATGATTATGCCATCGCACGAATATTCCCCGATAAAAAGAATATTTCTCGGCCAAACGAATATTATATAACAACTTGCGTACTTTGCAACATTTATAAATATTACCCACAACTATAACATTAAATAATATCCACACCATAATATCCAAAAATATAATTCGAGAGAAATTAATCTTTATTCATAGAAGTTGGGGTCTTACAGTTTCCACCGGGATTTTCTCAACAACAATATCATACCCCATCTGCACCTCAGCAAGAAAAAAAATCAGAAATGGAAGAGATGATGTTGAAGTACATGGCAAACACGGAGGTGATGATCAAAAGCCAAGTAGTGGCTATCAAGAATCTAGAAACTCAGATGGGGCAAATGGCGAGCATGCTTAATAACAGGCCCCAGGGTTCATTGACGAGCAATACGGAAGCAAATCCACAAAGAGACGGGAAGGAACAGTGTCAAGCGATCACTTTGAGGTATGGGAAAAATATTACAGAGACTGAAAGCCGCACGCCCGCGCCATGTTATACTGATGAGGCCGCGCGAGGAGGAAACTGAGTCTGGTGAGAAATTGATTAAGGAAAATTCTGAGTTATAGCAAGAAGAAAAAAACAAAGCAGGTTCAGTGGAAAAGCCCGTGAACACAATACCACTGGTGCTCCCTCCAGTTCCGTATCTGCAGAGATTGAATAAGCAGAGGGAGGACAAGCAGTTCAGCAAATTCTTGGAGGTACTTAAAAAGCTGCAGATCAACATACCTTTCGCTGAGGCATTGGAACAAATGCCAAGTTATGCAAAGTTCATTAAGGGTATATTGTCAAGGAAGAGAAGATTAGATGAGCTTGAGACAGTGGCCTTGACAGAGGAATGCGGTCAAAGGTTTCAAACAGAACTACCTCCAAAGTTTGAAAAGATCCGGCGCTTTCACAGCCCCATACACGATCGGGAAGATAAACTTCGAGAAGTGTCTATGTGATCTTGGGGCAAGTATCAATCTGATGCCCCTGTCAGTGTTTAATTAGTTGGGATTGCCGGCTCCAAGGCCGACAAACATTTCTTTGCAGCTAGCTGACAGATCTATCACGTATCCACGGGGAATTTTTGAAGATGTATTGGTGAAAGTGGACAAATTTATCTTTCTAACTGACTTTATCATCCTAGATTATGAGGAAGACAAGAGTATACCGATCATACCGGGGAGACCATTCTTAGCCACAGGAAGGACTTTGATAGACATGTAGAAAGGGGAACTCACTATGCGTGTACATGATCAGGAGGTTACCTTTAACGTCTTCAGGGCAATGAAGTTCCCAACAGATGAAGAAGAATGCTTTTAGGTTGATTCAGTGGATCGGGTTCTAAATGATGAAGTACAAAGTTTAGTGGATTATGAACCTTTGAGAAGTATCATTGCTAAAAATTCAGATTTGAAGGACGAGGAACTTGTGCAATATCTGGATACCACTCCACAATTTAGAAAAGTCAGAATACCTGTCGAGCCATTGACGAAAGCTGGAGAGTCATCGGTAAAATTAAAGCCATCTCTTGAGACACCTCCAGAACTTGAATTGAAACCACTTTCAGAACATCTCAGGTACACATTTTTAACCAAAATTCAAAATTACCTGTGATTATTTCTTCTGCACTAACATCTTTTCAGGAAGAAAAACTTCTACGAGTGCTTCGAGAGTTCAAATCAGCTATTGGATGGACCATAGCAGATATCAAAGGGATCAGCCCTTCATTTTGCATGCATAAGATCTTGCTGGAAGATGGTAGTAAGCCGTCGATTGAGCAACAAAGAAGGCTTAATCCGATAATGAAAGAAGTGGTCAAGAAAGAGGTACTGAAATGGTTGGATGCAGGCATAATCTATCCAATCTCAGACAGCTTATGGGTGAGCCCAGTGCAGTGTGTACCGAAGAAGGGTGGTATGACCGTCGTAACTAATGAGAATAATGAATTAATTCCTACACGAACAGTGATGGGGTGGAGATCTGCATGGACTACCGCAGGCTCAACAAAGCTATAAGGAAAGATCATTTTCCACTACCATTCATTGATCAGATGTTGGACAGATTAGCAGGTCACGAGTATTATTGCCTTCTGCACGGTTATTCAAGCTACAATTAGATTATGATAGCTCCAGAAGACCAGGAAAAGACTACATTCACATGTCTTTACGGCACTTTTGCTTTCAGAAGGATGTCTTTCGGGTTGTGCAATGCTCCAGCCACCTTTCAGCGATGCGTGATGGCTATATTTTCAGACATGGTGGAGCAAAATGTGGAGGTATTTATGGATAACTTTTTAGTCTTCGGGGACTCGTTTGATCTATGCCTTGAGAATTTGGTTATGGTTTTGAAGAGATGTGTTGAGACGAACTTAGTGCTAAACTGGGAAAAGTGCAATTTCATGGTACAAGAAGGAATCATACTAGGACACAAGGTTTCGAAGAAGGGAATTGAGGTGGATAAAGCGAAGCTGGAAATGACTGAGAACTTGCCACCACCTACTTCAGTAAAAGGTGTCCATAGTTTTCTGGGACATGCATGTTTCTACCGCATATTCATCAAGGACTTCTCCAAAATAACTAAACCACTATGCAATCTATTGGAGAAGGATGCACAGTTTAATTTTGATGAGGCCTGCATGTCAGTATTTGAGCACTTAAAGGGGAAACTAACTTCAGCACCAGTGATTACTGCACCAGATTGGGATTTGCCATTTGAGCTGATGTGTGATGCCAGTGATTATGCCGTAGGGGCTGTTTTGGGGCAGAGGAAAGAAAATATTTTTTATGTGATTTATTATGCCAGCAGGACCCTTACAGATGCACAGCTGAACTACACCACCACAGAGAAAGAGTAATTGGCAGTGGTGTACGCCTTTGATAAATTTCGAGCATATCTGATTGGCACAAAGGTGATAGTGTATATGGATCACGCGACTATTCGACATTTAGTGGCAAAGAAGGATGAAAAACCCCGGTTGATCAGATGGATTCTATTACTGCAGGAGTTTGATTTGGAGATCAAGGACAAAAAGGGCACCGAAAACCAAGTGGCGGACCACTTATCGCGATTAGAGAATCTGGAAAGGACAGCAGACGATAGAGTTATGATAAATGAATCCTTTCCAAATGAGCAGTTATTTGTGGTGAAAGGGGAAGTGCCATGGTTCGCAGACTTCGCGAATTATTTGGTGAGTAAGATGGTACCTTCTAACTTGGTGGGTTATCAAAAGAAGAAATTTCTGTATGATGTCAAATGGTATATATGGGATGAGCCGTATTTGTTTAAACAGTGTTCTGATCAAATGATAAGAAGGTGTATCCTGTATAGCGAGACCAAGGGAATTTTATAAGATTGTCATTCATCGGTGTATGGAGGTCACTATGGTGGAGAACGAACAGCGGCTAGAGTCCTACAAGCAGGTTTCTACTGGCCGACAATTTTCAAGGATGCCTACAGTTTTGTCCAGCGTTGTGATAGATGTCAAAAAGTGGGAAACATCTCAAAAAGAAATGAAATGCCATTGAATACTATCCTCGAAGTAGAAATTTTCGATGTGTGGGGGATTGATTTCATGGGACCTTTTGTTTCTTCCTGCGAAAATCTCTACATCTTGCTTGTAGTGGATTATGTGTCGAAGTGGGTAGAAGCGACATCTCTTCCGACAAATGATGCCAAGGTAGTCCTCAGGTTTTTACACAGAAGTATCTTCACTAGGTTTGGGACTCCAAGGGCCATTATCGCGATTTAAGGTAGTCATTTCGCAATGTATAGCTTCACATCTTTGTTGGCTAAGTATGGGGTGAACCATCGCATTGCTACAACTTATCACCCCCAAACAAATGGCCAAGCTGAAGTATCGAATCGAGAAGTCAAACGAATCCTTGAAAAAGTTATGAATCCCACGAGGAAGGACTGGTCGTTAAAGTTGGATGATGCAATGTGGGCGTATAGGACTGCATACAAAACTCCGTTGGGCATGTCACCTTTTCAACTTGTGTATGGAAAAGCCTGTAACCTTCCTATGGAGCTAAAGCATAAGGCATATTGGGCAATACAGAAGCTTAATTTTGAATTGAAAGATGCAGGGGAGAAACGCCTACTACAACTCAATGAGTTGGATGAATTCTGATTACAGGCATATGAGAATTCGAAGCTGTACAAAGAGAAGCTGAAGAAATGGCATGGCCGAAAGATCATAGAGAGGAAATTTGAACCGGGACAAAGGGTTTTGCTTTATAACTCTAGACTTAAACTTTTCCCTGGGAAACTGAAATCAAGATGGTCAGGGCCATTCACCGTGAAGACTGTCTTTTCGCATGGTGCAGATGAAGTATTTGACAAGTTTTCGGACAAGCCTTTTAAGGTGAATGAACAGTGATTGAAGCATTACTTTGGTGGTGAGGTGGATGTATGTAAAGTCACCTCAATTACATCTTCAACAACATGAGCTTCAGAGACAGTCAAGCTAATTGACTATAACTTAGCGCTTGATGGGAGGCAACCCATTGTTTCTATCTATACTTAATATTTATTCAGTTCAAGTTGCTTTTGTTAGCTCAATTTTCATTCTTAGTTAGGATAGTGTGAGTATCTTTACATAATTATCATCGTAGCTAAAATCGAATAGGAGTATGTTTGTGCATTGCATTGCAATTAGGGTGACATAATAGGCACTCATTGTTATTTAGTAAATCATGCTTTGAAAGTGCCTATTGATGTTGTTGCAGGTGTATTGGAGTGCATGCACATCTTGTCAATAATCGAGAATAAAATTTAGCAAGACAGTTATTCTGGTCGCGCTATGCATGCAATAATTACAAAGATGTAACAATGATTGCCATGTATGCTGCCGACCACAATTTCCACTTTCATGCTACCGCGCCCCCAAGCCCATTCAAAACTTCATGCAAGGCAAGCCGATGCCATAATGTGGAATAATTTTTAAGTGTTAAAAGACAGATGTTGTGGTTTATTTAGACTCTCAGTTGAAATAACAGAGAGCGCATACTCTTGGTTCTCCTCCACACCCATGACTCCTCATCTCTCATCAGTTACAACTTGCATCCCTAACTATCCTCTCCATTACGTGATTGTCGCTTCAGTATTTCAACACACAACCACACCCACGTTTCATAGCTGCAATATAAATCTAGGGTTTCTGCTTGGGTTATGCATCAACGAGTTTGGGGGTAATCTCATTAGCAGCTCTTTTTCATTATCAAGCAAATCATCTGCATTCTCTCTATCATCTGCAAATGGGTCCAGAGAGAGCACGCTCCATCTCCATTTCTTCTTCATCAGCATCTTCCTCCAGTAACCAAGAGGAGGATGTCGTGGACCACACAAAATTTATCAGTTTGGAGGCACAAATGGAATATTATCGAATCGTGGCCAAATCGTTTGTGAAGGAACGGGGATTTAAGCCTGAGAAGCAAGACGACCAACTATGGAATATGATACGAGAAAGAGGCTGGGTTGGCTTGGCTGCAACTCCTATGCCTATTCCTATGGGGGTTGTTCGAGAGTTCTACGCAAATGCTAAGGACATAAAGGGAGGGATAACGCTGGTTCGAGGAGTACAAGTGGATTTTCGACCTCCAGCGATTTGAGCAGTCTTCAGGATAAATGACGCACCATCGACCGGGTCTGCTAATTGGGTAGAAGGTGCGCATTTAGAAACAGATCTAGAATTTGTGATTGCTGAGTTGTGCATTTCGGGCACCAAATGGAATTATAAGGCAGGGACGACTGAGCCAAAATCTTTTCCAGCGTCCGCCTTGAATTGATATGCCAAAGCGTGGAATCTGTTTATCTGTGATAAGTTAGTTCCGTCATCTCATCAAAGATGAAATAACCAATCGAAATGGGCTATCATTTTGTGGGGCATCATCAAAGGCAAGTACATTGACGTAGACCACCTAATCCAACAAAACATGCTACGTTATTTACGGGGTAGCACTACTGGGAGTATTCCACATATGTCTGTGGCGGCCATGCTTTGTACTCAAACAAGGTGTCCAAAGGGAATAACGGCGAGTTCACGAGAACCCGAGCCAAGACATCACTTATGCAACTATTGCTAAGTTCAAGGATTGGACGGGTGGTGAACGGCATCCGAGAGGATTAGGTTTTATCATTCAGCCCACGTTTCCAGAGCAACCACAGCAGCCCTCCCAGACAGATGAGGCGGGCCGCCACCTCAAGTAGATGACCCTTTGGGATCGACAGACTCAAAGGTTGGAACGAAAAGTCAACGGCATGTACGATAATTTTTTGGCATTTGCAACGGGTTTGACGAGGTCCTTGGCAGAGGTGTTTTCAGACAAATAGGAACAATGCTAGAGTGGCCTCGATTGGGGATGTACATACCATATCTACCACCAGATTCACCACCCGAAGAGGGTGGTGCAGTTGATCATTAGGGGAGTTCTCTTTAACCCTTTTACCTTCATTCATTGGGACAATGAATATTTTAAGCTTGGGGGTATTGGGGTAGTAGTGTAGTTGCATTTAGTATGTGCATGTTTAGCTTCGCATGTTTAGTTTAAATTTTTATATAGTTTGTGCATGTTTAGTTTACATTCTGTTAGATAAAATTTGTTGATTTTTTTTTAGTTTTTAGTCATTATTACTCGTGTTAGTATATTCTTAGTTTTCATGTCTCACGCTTCTAGCTTTATGGAAATTTTTGTCTAAATTGATGATGATAGTGAATTTTGAAGGATTTTTGAGTATTTTGGATGACATGAACATAGTTATAATGTTTTACACGATGGAATTAATAATGCTGTTTAAATACTTTCGGTTTGCACGGACGTGTTCACACTCACTTGTAGGTACAAGAATTATGTGTTGCATTACTCGATAGAAAATGTAGTTCTAAAAAGTGAAAAATATGAAAAGTGAACTTAGACTGTACAAATCATTGATATTCAAACTTTGGGAAAACATGGGTATGCTATGTATAAAAAAAATAGCAATAACATGGCTAGTCTTATTTCGGGGCCCTGGCTACTTGAGTAAGTACGCCCGAGGGGATTGTCTCTACACCTAGCGCCCTAAGGTCTTTCATGGTCTGGGAGTTGTTGGTTGAAAGCTCGCTAAGGGGTAGCAGTGTTGCCTAATGGAAAAAGGCATTGCACAGTCATGTGAAGAAATAAAAAAAAAGATAAATAGAAATAAATACTGCGGGAAAGAGCGAAAATCGCCCTCGTGGGTAGTAATAAAGCAGTTAAGCCCATTGTTGAACCTTAGTTTGTTTTGATATGTTGGAACAGTCTTCGTTGCATAAGTGTACATGAGTCTTGATTTAGACTGTAATTTTCTGTTTTGAGCAGTTTAACATGTGTATTCTTTGCTAAATCAAGTTTTGGTGAGCACCACACACACACACACAACATCTTTATAGCATTTATGAATTATCCGAGTGTATGATATTATGCCTATAGTTTGGTTTGAAGTTGTATTCTTGAATCTGGATAATTCGCTGAGGCATTTTTGGACTGAAATTCTGTTATAGCTGGAACCATGTGAGACTCATTTGCATCATGATTTAGTAGCATAACATGTAGTTGCATTTTCTGTGTTTTAGGTTGTATGCATTGCTTGAGGGCAAACAATAGTTCAAGTTTGGGGGTATTTGATAAGTGAGTTTTAAACCTACTTATTGGATATCAATTCACGCGAACTATGTTCATCTCAAGTACATTTTAGTGTGTTTTAGTTGCATTTCATGTTATTTCGCATTGCATGTACTGAGAACTCCTTTGGTGTAAAAGTGCAGGAAATGGCATAGTTTGGTGGTGTAAGATGGCATGAGGCTAATGGACGCATGGCGCGAGGAACAAGCGGGGATATACAACTGAGGATGGAGGAAGGAAGAGTGTCATGACAAGGAAGCAATGGTAGCAGGACAAAGCAGGAGCAAAGAAATGAACCCGTAATCCAAATCGCAAGTCGCGTGCGCCAAGCGGCCACATTGTTTGAACTCATGCTACCAAGACAATCACTCGGATTTTCCAGATATTGAAGACGTGCGCCCGCGCGATGATTACAAAGAGGAAGTGCACGGCCGCGCGCGATGCCTTAAGCTGCTGACCTGTTTTAATTTAATTTTTAAATTTTAAGGGTTGTAATTGATTAAAACAATTCTGACCGGTGTCAGACGTATGATTGAGTAGTTTTTACGTGTTTTTCATATTGGAACTAGGTTTTTACACATTGAGAGATTTCCAACGTAGAACTAAGCCAAAACTCCATATTCTCTACTTCTTTAGATTTTCAATCGCTGTGGAAAAATTATTGTTCTTTTGCTGGATCTAATTGAGGATTTGAACATTATTATTGGATTGTAATTAGCAATTGGGTTTGATCGATTCTATCCTTCCTCTTTTAATTGTTTGTTTATTCTCCATGTTTTGCTTTGATCCCATAATGGCTTTTGGTTCAGTCATGAACTAAACTCCATTATGGGATTCTAATGGATTTTAATATGTAGTTTAATTGCATGCTTGACTGCTGGATTGTTTTACATATCATAAGGAATTTCTATCATGGTTGGTTTGCATGCATGAATGACTGATCACCATTCGTTTAAGTACTTGTATGGAATTGAAAAATAACATGCGGGTATGGATTGTAATCATGATAGCATGCATATATGGGGCTGTTTTGTGTAGCTTTGTGTTTCGTAAATCAGATAGACATATACTGTTTCACCGTATGAGTTAAAATAAGGGCTTGTGCTTAAATTCAATATGGTTGCAATTTCACATAGAAATATAGTGATTTTAGTTATATTGATAATTATGTGGTGTCTATCGCATGTGGATGCTATGTGAGTGGATCATAATACATTGAAAAATGGTTATGTCTATATTAGTCCTCTTAGCTACTTTCCTGTGATATGTGAACAATTCTGGCATGATGGTGGTAATTAGATGAGGTATTGAATGAAGTTAGGATCCCATTATTTTCAGATTTGATTTATTTCATTATTATTCTTATTTTAGTGTTATTTGATTTTAAAGTAATTTTCAATCATAATCATAATTATTAGTTTAAGCATATAAAAATAGTGATAGAGTTGATGCATAATAATTTGATTTAGCAACTTTTCCTGTGGATCGATACTCGACTTACTCTGTATTACTTGTTGACACATGTATACTTGCATGAGTTAGAGCTCTTTTGTAAAAACTAAAAAGAGGCAACAAGTTTTTTGGCGCCATTCTTAGGGAAGGCGTTTAAATTTAAATAATTATCATTAATTTTAAGCTATATTGTATGACTTAGACAAATCTAATCTTATCTCACTTCTAATTTTTGCTTTTGTTTTTGGTTTCAGGTATTTGTAGATTTTTATGCACACGAGATTATATAATTACGGAAGAGGTTGGAAAGCGAGTGTGCGAGAAATTTGCAAGCCACGATTAGGGTACTACATCCAGTATGGCAAAAGAACAAAGGATTGAGCAAAGAAAAGAGCACCGGGCTCTAAGGGACTATTCTATGCTGAATATTAATGGACTTTAGTCTAGCATAGTCAGACCGACGATAGCAGCAAATACTTTTGAGATTAAACCGGGCATTATTCAGATGGTGTAGAATTCGTTACAGTTTGGGGGTGCTGCTACGGATGATCCGAATGAACACCTGTTGACTTTCATTGAGATTTGTGATACATTCAGATACAACGGTGTGACAGAGGATGCTATTAGACTGAGGTTGTTCCCATTCTCTTTGAGGGATAAAGCAAGGAGTTGGCTTCATTCTTTGCCCTCAGGATCAATTACTACATGGGAGGACTTAGCACAGAAGTTCTTAGCCAAGTTTTTCCCAATGGCTAAGACGGCAAAGATGAGGACATCTATCTCTCAATTTGAGCAACAACAGGGTAAGTCCTTATATGAAGCATGGGAGAGATATAAAGAGATGCTTAGGAAGTGTCCACATCACGGTATGCTAGATTGGATGGTGATCAACACATTTTATAATGGATTAGGATGGCATTTGAGACCGATTGTGGATGCAGCTGCAGGGTTTGCATTATGGGTAAAGAGCTATGAAGAGGCCTATAACCTTATCGAGACTATGGCAGCAAATGACTTTCAAAATCCTACATCTCGGATGCCA
Source organism: Panax quinquefolius (assembly GCA_020205615.1). Taxonomy (NCBI): domain Eukaryota; kingdom Viridiplantae; phylum Streptophyta; class Magnoliopsida; order Apiales; family Araliaceae; genus Panax; species Panax quinquefolius. Next base: position 76,848,757 of record CM035154.1, read on the forward strand.
CAACCCAAGGTTGCAGGTTTGTGCAGGGTCACACTCCACGGATCAGTGTGCTATCAGCTTGGAGTCGGTACAGTATGTGAGCAATTACGGAAAAGACCAAGGACAGTTTTAGAACACATACAACCCCAACAACCGTAATCATCCAAACTTCAGTTGGTAAAAAAACCAAGGGAATCAGCAGAATCAGTTTCAGTCGAATCATTAATTTTAGTCACAACCATCTCAGCCATAGTTTACACCAAAACCACCATTTCCACCGGGATTTTCTCAACAACAATATCATACCCCATTTGCACCTCAGCAAGAAAAAAAATCAGAAATGAAAGAGATGATGTTGAAGTACATGGCAAACACGGAGGTGATGATCAAAAGCCAAGCAGTGGCTTTCAAGAATCTAGAAACTCAGATGGGGCAAATGGTGAGCATGCTTAATAACAGGCCCCAGGGTTCATTGCCGAGCAATACGGAAGCAAATCCACGAATAGACGGGAATGAATAGTGTCAAGCGATCACTTTGAGGTCTGGGAAAAATATTGTAGAGACTGAGAATCGCGCCCGGTATACACGTTTATCTTGATGAGGCCGCGAGGAAAAAAAAACTGAGTCTGGTGAGAAATTGATTAAGGAAAATTCTGAGTTACAGCAAGAAGAGAAAAATAAAGCAGGTTCAGTGGAAAAGCCCGTGAACACAATACCACTGGTTCACCCTCCAGTTCCGTATCTGCAGAGATTGAATAAGCAGAGGGAGGATAAGCAGTTCAGCAAATTCTTGGAGGTATTTAAAAAGCTGCAGATCAACATACCTTTCGCTGAGGCATTGGAACAAATGCCAAGTTATGCAAAGTTCATGAAGGGTATATTGTCAAGGAAGAGAAGATTAGATGAGCTTGAGACAGTGGCCTTGACAGAGAATGCGGTCACAGTTAGTTCAACAGAAACTACCTCCAAAGTTTGAAAGATCCTGACGGTTTCACGCCCATTCCATGCGATCGTGAAGATAAACTTCGAGAAGTGTCTATGTGATCTTGGGGCAAGTATCAATCTGATGCCCCTGTCAGTGTTTAATCAGTTGGGATTGCCGGCTCCAAGGCCAAAAAACATTTCTTTGCAGCTAGTTGACAGATCCATCACGTATCCACGGGGAATTGTTGAAGATATATTGGTGAAAGTGGACAAATTTATCTTTCTAACTGACTTTATCATCCTAGATTATGAGGAAGACAAGAGTATACCGATCATACTAGGGAGACCATTCTTAGCCACAAGAAGGATGTGACGCCCCAAAATAGGTATACATCACCCATCTTGAGTCGCCAAATACATGATACAAATTTCAAATACAACTTTATAATACAACAGTCGTGTAAAAAGGGTTTTCATTACTTTTTATCGCTGAGACTCAGCTTAATAAATAATCCACATCATCCCTGCACTATGGCCAAGGATATTCATTAGGGTCACAACCACAAATTATCCATGCACTACGGGCAAAGGATATTCGTGTATTCATCAATGGTCATGATCATGCCAACAACTGTCCATCAATGCACTATGGGCCAATGAGGACTTTTACCACATCATTTGTAACATTACTAAGCATGATTACACCAAATAATCCACGTCATAATCATACCAAGTCCATCTATGCACTACTGAGCCACGTATGACTTTCAAAAAAATATAAACATGAGGATGATGACAATGATATAAGAATTCAATAAAACAAGTTCAAGAATTAATTTATTCAGAACTAATAACGTCCAAATTGTCAACATGATACTTCTTTGTAGAGTAAAATTCAAGAATGCTCGGAAGAATATTTCCATGAAAAGATCTTTGGATGAAACGCAAATATCAAGGATATTCCACTAATTTCATGGAGTATAGAAGTCAAAACTTTAACCAACCGAGTATAATAAAGAATTGAATAACAAAAGAAATTACCACGCATGCGATACTGATGTAGGCGAGTTATTCTATCGAATAATAAATAACGAAACCAGTCGAATTTAAATTTACAAGCGGGATGTTCCAATGAGAATAATAAAGATGGAACTAGGTCCCATGTAAAAACAAGCATGCATGAGATATTCCAACGTAATAATAAAGATGGAACCGGTCTAAGCGTAAAACGCATGCATGGATTTTCCAACGTAATAATAAAGATTTTAACAGTGTCAGCGTAAAATGCATGCATGACAGGATGTTCCAAATGTAATAATAAAGAATGGAATAACATAAGTTCTCTTCATGAATACAAAAGAAATAATACCCCTTACCTTAAGAAGAAGAGTACTGGATGTAGGAGTAGTGAAGTAGCAGAATACTTTTCTTCTTTCTCTCTATAATTTTTCTCTCTAGATTTTCAATGAATTCGTAAGAAATAATGAAGGAATGAGCTTCTATTTATAGAAGAATGGACTGGATAGTAACTAATTCATGAACGGTCCAAATTGATTTACTTTTAATCGGACGGTCCATATTTAAAGCAAAATCTTTTAAATAAAATATTATATATATATATATTATATATATGACATTAGTCACGGGTTATAAACCCCGTGACTCTCCCTGCCAATCATCCAAACCAAGACATATAAATATATATAATAATAATAATTGCACCCTTTCCCTGACTTCCCTGCCACTTTCAAAACATTTATATATATATAATCATTATAATAGAAATCCTCCTACTAACCTTATTCCCCCCCTTAATCAATCAAGCCACCGAATATATATATTTTTTATATATAAGACTTATATATATATATATATATAATGAATAACTTTCTACCGGTTATTCTGAAAAATGGGTAAATGGGGGTTCATAAATACCTCATAAAAATCTCCTCAATATTTTTAACAATATTTATCATCATTATAATTCACAATATTAATCGACCAGGTCGTTCCCAAGAAAGAGAGGGCTTTCCAATAAGGATTTCTCCCTATTGGCGCGCAATTAGGTGACCAAACCTCTCCTTGACAGAACTTCTAGACATCGTTAATATTGCAAATAATAATATTAATAACTTTGTCATCTCAATTATTGATTTAATAATATATAAAATATCTACAATAATTGAATCAAATAAGATGAGATACTATGCAACAATTACTGAAGTAATAATTAAACAAAACTGAGTGACTTCTCACGTAAGCATCAATAATCAATACCGTGTGTTACTATGCAACCACGCGTATTCCTGTACTTTTAACACCGGGTGTTTCAACAGTTAACGGTAAAACTTCCGCCGTTATTTTAATAAAAATATTTTAGTCGTTTTCTCAATCCGACAATAATTCCGTTGTGTGGTCCACCAATGATTGTGTCGTAGTACGAATATTCCCTGTTTAAAACGAATATTCCCCGACCAATCAAATATTATATAACAACTTGCGTACTTTGCAAAATTTATAAATATTACCCACAACTATAACATTATATCAAATTTATTCCATAATATTTAAAAATGATAATTATAGAAAATTCATCTTTATTCATAAAAGTTGGGGTCTTACAATCTCCCTTCTTATGGAATTTAAGCCCTCGAAATTAGGTGCGATACTGGTATGTCAAGAGGTAAGGATACCTTGATTTCATTTGATTTTAACTCCCAGGTCATTTCCTCAACATCGTGGTTCCTCCATAAAACTTTGACTTGAGGTATAACCTTGGAGTGTAGAATATGTTCCTTCTTATCCAAGATTTGAACAAGAACCTCTTCATACGTTAAATCTTTCGCTATTTTGTCCGGTTCTAACTCAATAATGTGGTTCGGGTCTTTCACATATTTACGTAACATGGATATGTGAAAAACGTTATGAACACGAGACATACTTGGCGGTAAAGCGAATCTATAGGCCACAGTTTCTACTCGATCGAGGATTAAAAATGGGCCAATGAATCGAGGATTGAGCTTTCCTCTCTTTCAAAATCTAGTAACTCCTTTCCATGGAGCAACACGTAACAACACATGATCTCCAATATCGAATTCCTCGTCCTTTCGATGAAGATCAGCATAACTCTTTTGTCGATCTTGTGAGGTTTTTATATGTTGTCGGATCGTTTGAATCTTTTACGTAGTCATACGTACCAACTCCAGTCCCAACAATGTTGCTTCACCCAACTTATCCCAGCATACTAGAGAACAACACTTTCTTCCATACAACGCCTCGAATAGAGCCATGCCAATACTTGCTTGATAACTGTTTTTGTAGGAAAACTCCACCAATGGTAAGAACTTATCCCAACTTCCCTTGAAGTCAAGGACACAGAGTCTTAATAAATCTTCCAGAGTTTGAATAGTCCTCTCTGATTGTCTGTCCGTTTGAGGATGATATGCCGAACTAAATCGTAAATCCGTGCCTATAGCTTTTTATAAGCTAACCCAAAATCTTGAAGTGAATCTTGGGTCTAGATCAGAAACTATGGATATTGGCATACCATGCAGTCTTATAATCTCGTTTATATACATATGAGCAAGACATTCAAGTGTATAAGTTTCTCGTATTGGTAAGAAGTGAGCAGACTTGGTCAATCTATCAACAATGACCCAATTGCATCTATGCCTTGAGAAACCTTGGGAAGACCAGTAACGAAATCCATGGTAATGTGCTCCCACTTCCATTTTGAAATTTCAAGTGGTTGTAATGAACCTTTTGGTACTTGATGGTCCGCCTTGACTCGTTGACAAGTTAAACACCTTGAGATAAACAATGCTATCTCCCTCTTCATATTGCCCCACCAAAATGTATGTCGAAGATCATGATACATTTTGGTACTTCCAGGATGGATTGCAAACAGTGTGTTGTGCGCCTCCATCATGATTTTATACTTTAAATCAGGGTCGTTAGGAACACAAAGTCTAGAGTTGACTCGAAGTATTCCTTCTTCATCAATTCTTGCTTCCGGCATAGCACCTTCTTGTACTTTCTTCCTCATACGCATCAGTTTCAGGTCTATAATTTGAGCAGCTTTAACTTTATCGATTAAAGTTGGTTCCACTCGTATATTCGCCATCATCACGTGGGTCCCTGGAGTCTTTAACTCTATCTCCATCCTTTGCAAGTCACACAAAATGGGCCTTTGCATTGACATTATTGCACTCGTACCCGCATATGATCTTCTACTCAATGCGTCAGCTACCACGTTCGCTTTTCCAGGATGGTATTGGATGGTATGATCATAATCTTTCAACAGTTCAAGCCAACGTCGTTGTCGCATGTTGAGTTCCTTTTGAGTGAAGAAATATTTGAGGCTTTTATGATCCGTAAACATCTCCACTTTGTCCCCATACAAGTAATGCCTCCAAATCTTTAGTGCACAAACGACTGCTGCCAACTCTAGATCATGAATAGGATAATTCCTCTCATATTCTTTGAGTTGTCGCGAGGCATAGGCTATGACTTTCCCATGTTGCATGAGAACACATCCTAACCCTTTGCCTAAAGCATCACTGTAGATGACAAATCCCTCCGAGCCAGATGGTATTGTTAGAACAGGTGCTGAAATGAGTCTTCTCTTGAGTTCTTGAAAACTCTTCTCACATTCCTCGCTCCAACCGAATTTTGTATCTTTTCGAGTCAGCTGAGTTAGTGGAGTAGCGATTCGAGAAAATCCTCTACGAATCTCCGATAATAACCAGCTAAACCGAGAAAGCTACGTACTTCGGTCACTGATTTAGGTTGCTCCCAACTTTGAATAGCTTCAATCTTTGCTGGGTCAATAGATATTCCATGACTTGATACCACGTGCCCAAGGAATGCTACTTCCTCAAGCCAGAACTCGCATTTCTTCAGCTTGGCATAAAGCTTATATTCACGAAGCTTTTGGAGTATCAACCTCAAGTGTTGCTCATGATCTTCACGGCTTTTGGAATAAATAAGGATGTCATTAATAAAGACGACCACAAAGTGATCCAAATATTCCTTGAATACTCGATTCATCATATCCATGAAAGCAGCAGGAGCATTAGTCAATCCAAAAGACATGACTAGGAATTCATAATGCCCGTACTGAGTTCTGAAAGCCGTCTTTGGAATATCATCAGTTCTAATCTTCAATTGGTGATATCCGGAACGAAGATCGATCTTTGAAAAGAATTTGGCGCCTTGCAACTGGTCAAACAGGTCGTCAATACGTGGCAATGGGTACCTATTTTTGATGGTGACGTGATTCAACTCCCGATAATCTATACAAAGTCGCATACTCCCATCTTTCTTTTTCACGAATAGAACTGGAGCACCCCAAGGAGAAGTACTAGGACGAATAAAGCCAATGTCTAACAATTCCTGCAGTTGGGTCTTTAACTCTTGAAGTTCAATAGGAGCCATTTGATACGGGGCTTTGGAAATGGGGTTTGTACTGGGTTCAAGGTCGATACAAAATTTAATTTCACGCTCTGGGGGTAGGCCAGGAAGTTCTTCAGGGAATACGTCAGGAAATTCATTAACAATAGAAATATCATTCAAAACTGACGTATTTTTGTTTAGATCCGTGACATGACCTAAGAAATCTTGACATCCATTTTTTAATAAACGAATAGCTTTATGGCTTGAAATGACAGTGATTGATTTTAATGGTTTGGTTGCTTGAATTCGCATAATAGGTTGATTAGGAATATGAAAGCTAACAACCTTACGAAAATAATCAATTTTTGCATGATGAGTAGTTAACCAATCAATCCCTAGAATTACATCAAATGAAAGTATTTTCAATGAAATAAGATCGACAGATAATGTGAGGGTACCGATTTGAACCGAACAAGACTTATAAACAGTGGATGTAATGAAGGTTTCTCCCAACAGAGTTTCAACAGATAAGTCAAAGTCCAATTTCTCCGGAGTCAAATTTAAACGTTGAGCGCAAGTAGGAGAAATAAAAGAATGGGTAGAACCGGTATCAAATAAGGTATATACTTCGTTAGAGTTTATGATAAGCTTACCCGTGATGACCTCATTTGGATTCCTTGTTTTCTGGGAGGTCACGATAAACGCTCTCCCTTGAACTACCGATTTTGTCTTATCTGGGACGGCCTTTGATGCCTCCATCCCAGCTGGACTTGTCTTCGGTGCATGACAAAATCGGGCCAGGTGACCTTCTCTTCCACAATTGTAACATGCTTTGGAGGGCATCGCGCAATTTGGACTGATGTGTCCCTCCCCTCCACATTTGAAGCATATGATTGGTGGTCGTTCTCCTTCCTTAACGACAGGTGCTGATGCTGACGTCTTTCCATCATTGTTGAATCTCCTCTTCTTGAAATGTCCATTCTTATTTTTTTGGCCATGATTACCACCGAAGTGGTTACCATTTCTGGTATGTTGATTTCCTCCATGCTTATTGTCACCGCTTCGATGACTGTTATCACTAGTATTATCATTTTGTCGGCTGCTCTCTTTTGGTTGGGTAGACTCATTATCGCGCTCCAATAACTGAGCCCTATTAATAACATCTGAATACAAACACAGTTTATGAGAGATAAGATATTGACGTATCTCTGGTTTCAAACCTCTTAGAAACATTCACGTCATTCTCTCCTCATTATCAACCAAATGGGACGCAAACCAGGATAACTCAGCAAACTTGGCTTCGTACTGCGACACGGTCATGTTGTTTTGCTCCAGTTTAATGAACTCTAACTCTTTCATGTGTCGAATACTTTCGGGAAAGTACTTGTCATTGAACAGTTCTTGAAACTTCTCCCAAGACATCTTCAGTGCGGCAGGTTGAGTACGCTTTATAGATTCCCACCGATGTCTCCTCTCGCATGAACATGAAGGTGGCAAAGGGAACCTTTTGCTCATCGGAGCAACCCAAGACATCAAATATCTTGTTGATCTGTTTTATCCACGTCTCCGCCTTAAGTGGTTTTGGCTCTCCAAAAAACTCCGGTGGTCCCAACTCCTTGAACTGTTTGGCGGTGACCATCCGAGAGTTGCCAGTGTTTCCACCTGTATTTTGGACAGGAGCCGCTCTCGCTTGATGTTGCATGAATTGCATGAAGCCTCGAAATATTCCATCGTTCATTATTTGGTCAGTGTTGTTGTTTGCATGAGGATTGTCGCCTTCCTGATGCACATTGTCTTGGTTATTGATCTATGGAGACTCAACGGTCTCTTGTGCTCCATTGATGTTCTCAACATTCTTGGATGCCATTTTCAAATACTGCCACAAAATAAGGGTTAATTAACATATCACATATTATCCCTATACTCTGACCGATCAATTAAATACCAAATAAACTTAGGTAAGTCATACTAGCGAAGGAATTCCCAGTCTCTCCCCTCCTAGTTCTTATCTCACATCTTAGCCAGGGATCATATCCCTAAGCTTTGATACCAATTGTGACGCCCCCAAAATAGGTATACATCACCCATCTTGAGTCACCAAATACGTGGTACAAATTTCAAATTCAACTTTATAATACAACAGTCGTGTAAAATACGACAAAACATAATATAAGAGTTTTAATACAAATATTATCATCTAGACAATATCCACACTCAAAGGAGTCCTCATTACATTTATTATTACACTATTTAATAGAATAGTGAGGACTACTAATGCTATCATCTGAACTCAGATTACTCCGTTGCACGACTAGTCTACATTTGCGTTCTCATTTCTGAAGAGAACGGAAAGAAAGGGTCAGTTCAACTAGCCCAAAGAGGAAATATTATGACTAAGATAATGTAGAATAATTTATCGTTAGCCGTCAACAGTGTTAAACTGATAAAATATAACAAAATCAAGTTTAACTACAGCGGAGCAAGCTATCCATTAAAAGAGTCAAGTAGAGAATAAAATCTACTATCTTTTATGATTTAAAAAGGTTTTTCATCACTTTTTATCACTGAGACTCGGCTTAATAAATAATCCACATCATCCCTGTACTACGGCCAAAGATATTCATTAGGGTCACGACCACAAATTATCCATGCACTACGGGCCAAGGATATTCGTGTATTCATCAATGGTCATGATCATGTCAACAACTATCCATCAATGCACTACGGGCCAATGAGAAATTTTACCACATCATTTGTAATATTATGGTCATGATTACACCGAATAATCCTTGGTCATAATCATACCAAGTCCATTTATGCACTACAGGCCACAGATGACTTTCAAAAAAATATAAACATGAGGATGATGACAATGATATAAGAATTCAATAAAACAAGTTCAAGAATTAATTTATTCAGGAACTAATAACGTCTAAATTGTCAACATGATACTTTTTTGTAGAGTAAAATTCAAGAATTATCAGAAAAATATTTCCATGAAAAGATACTGGATTAAACGCAAATATCAAGGATATTCCACTAATTTCATGGAGTATAGAAGTCAAAACTTTAACCAACTAAGTATAATAAAGAATGGAATAACAAAAGAAATCACCATGCATGCGGTACTTCGCATAGACAGGTTATTCCAACAGATTAATAAATAATGGAACCAGGTCAAGCGAGATTCGCACCGATAGGATGTTCCAACAGAATAATAAGGATCTGGAACCGTGTCCAAAGAAAAAAGGCATGATGCAGGATATTCCAACAAAATAATAAAAAGACGAAACCAGTCCAAGCGTTAACGCACAAACAGGATATTCAAACGAATAATAAAAGATGGAACCCGAATTCCGTCAAAAGCGCATGAATGTGATATTCCAAATGAATAATAAAGAATGGAATAATGAAGTTCTCTTCATGAATACAAAAGAAATAATACCCCTTACCTTAAGAAGAAGAGAGTACTTGGATGTAGGAGTAGTGAAGTAGCAGAATACTTTTCTTCTTTCTCTCTATAATTTTTCTCTCTAGAGTTTCAGTGAATTCATAAGAAATAATGAAGGAATGAGCTTTTATTTATAGAAGAATGGACTGCATAGTAACTAATTCATGAACGATCCAGATTAATTTACTTTTAATCTGGACGGTTCATATTTAAAGTACATATAAATATATAAATAATAATAATAATAATAATAATAATAATAATAATAATAATAATAATAATAATAATAATAATAATAATAATAATAATAATTGCACCCCTTCCCTGACTTCCCTGCCACTTTCAAAACATTTATATATATATATAATCATTATAATAGAAATCCTCCTATTAACCTTATTCCCCCCCTTAATCAATCAAGCCACCAAATATATATATTTTATATATATAAGACTTATATATATATATATAAGACTTATATATATATATATATATATATAATGAATAACTTTCTACCAGTTATTCTAAAAAATGGGTAAATGGGGGTTCATAAATACCTCATAAAAATCTTCTCAATATTTTTAACAACATTTATCATCATTATTATAATTCACAATATTAATCGACTAGGTCGTTCCCAGGAAAGAGGGGGTTTTCCAATAAGGATTTCTCCCTATTGACGCGCAATTAGGTGGACAAACCTCTCATTGACAGAACTTCTAGACATCGTTAATATTGCAAATAATAATATTAATAACTTTGTCATCTCAATTATTGATTTAATAATATATAAAATATCGACAATAATTGAATCAAATAACACGAGATACTATGCAACAATTCTTCAAGCAATAATTGAACAAAACCGAGTGACTTCTCACGTAAGCATCAATAATCAATACCGTGTGCTACTATACAACCACGCCAGTATTCTTGTACTTTTAACACCGGTGTTTCAATGAGCTTAACGGTAAAACTTTCGCCGTTATTTTCATAAAATATTTTTCATTTTTTTCAATCCGATAATAATTACATTTGTGTGGTCCACTTAATGATTGTGCTTGTCGCATCTGAATATTCCCTGTTAAAATGAATATTCCCCGACCAATTGAATATTATATAACAACTTGCGTACTTTGCAAAATTTATAAATATTACCCACAACTATAACATTATATCAAATTCATTCCATAATATTCAAAAATGATAATTATAGAAAAATTCATCTTTATTCATAAAAGCTGGGGTCTTACAAAGGACTTTGATAGACGTGCAGAAAGGGGAACTCACTATGCGTGTACATGATCAGGAGGTTACCTTTAACGTCTTCAGGGCAATGAAGTTCCTAACAGATGAAGAAGAATGCTTCTGGGTTGATTCAGTTGATCGGGTTTTAAATGATGAAGTACAGAGTTTAGTGGATTATGAACCTTTGAGAAGTATCATTGTTGAAAATTCAGATTTGAAGGACGAGGAACTTGTGCAATATCTGGATACCACTCCACAATTTAGAAAAGTCAGAATACTTGTCGAGCCATTGACGAAAGCTGGAGAGTCATCGGTAAAATTAAAGCCATCTCTTGAGACACCTCCAAAACTTGAATTAAAACCACTTCCAGAACATCTCAGGTACATATTTTTAACCAAAGATTCAAAATTACCTGTGATTATTTCTTCTGCACTAACATCTTTTCAGGAAGAAAAACTTCTACGAGTGCTTCGAGAGTTCAAATCAGCTATTGGATGGACCATAGCAGATATCAAAGGGATCAGCCCTTCATTTTACTTGCATAAGATCTTGCTGGAAGATGGTAGTAAGCCATCGATTGAGCAACAAAGAAGGCTTAATCCGATAATGAAAGAAGTGGTCAAGAAAGAGGTACTGAAATGGTTGGATGCAGGCATAATCTATCCAATTTCAGACAGCTTATGGGTGAGCCCAGTGCAGTGTGTACCGAAGAAGGGTGGTATGACCGTCGTAACTAATGAGAATAATGAATTAATTCCAACACGAACAGTGATGGGGTGGAGTGTCTGCATGGACTACCGCAGGCTCAACAAAGCTACAAGGAAAGATCATTTTCCACTACCATTCATTGATCAGATGTTGGACAGATTAGCAGGTCACGAGTATTATTGCCTTCTGGACGGTTATTCAGGCTACAATCAGATTATGATAGCTCGAGAAGACCAGGAAAAGACTACATTCACATGTCTTTACGACACTTTTATGACACTTTTGTTATTCAATTCTTTATTATTCTGTTGGAATATCCTGTCTGTGCAGATTAAGCTAGACTTGGTTTCATTCTTTATTATTTTATTGGAATAACCTGTCTGTGCGGTCTATCGCATGCATGGTGAATTCTTCTGTTATTCCATTCTTTATTATTCTGTTGGAATATCCTATCTGTGCGGATTACGCATGACACGGTTCCATTCTTTATTATTCATTGGGAATAACTTTTGCTGCATGCGCGGCCTATCGCATGCATGGTGAATTCTTCTGTTATTCCATTCTTTATTATTCTGTTGGAATAACCTATTTATGTGGATTGGTTGGATGTTTAGCCCTTTGGGAGAACATGTTTTTATGGTGTTTGGTTGAATATTCAGCCCTTTGGGCGAACATGTTTTTAATTTAGTTGGATGTTCAGCCCTTTGGGCAAACATATTTTTATGGTGTTTGGTTGGATGTTCATCCCATTGGGCGAACATGTTTTTATGGTGTTTAGTTCTGCGCGTTTTTGCAGGCGTTCAGTCCTTCGGACAAACCCTTAAGTTGTTTTGCATACTTATTTATCTTTTCATGGATTCTTTATCATTTATTATGTTATGTAAAGATCTTCGAAAAAGTTAATGTTTCCATTCGTAAGGATAAATAAGTACATAGTACAATTACATGGTGATGACTACATGGAATGTTTGGTAATACAAAAAGATAAGTTGTGAAAAAAAACACACAAACTATTGCTGGGGAGGATCATCTTCGGGGTTGTCTTCGATTTCGTCCTCATCATCTGAAGAATCAAGGAGGTTTGCGTTCAGTGCAACGACAATAAGTTTGGCTTTATCTTTATTCCCAACATCCTCGTATCCTTCGGAATACATCTATATTATCTCAGTTGTGAGTTCGGCAGACTTTCTATATTCCTGTTGAATCTGGTTTCGAAGCTCTTTGGTCAGTGGTGGTCCCAATGCCTTGTAGTTATTGAATTCATTTTCCAAGGATATGCATGTTTTGAAGTTTTTTTAGCTTGCTTGCTCAAATCTGAGTTTTGGCGAAGAAGTATCAGGTTGTTGTGCTTCAGCTTCTCGTTATCCCGTATTACCGCTTTGCTTTTCTCGAAGGCGATCTTTTGGCGAGTTATGGCTTCCGCGACTTCTTCCTTCAGTTTGACATTTTTAGTTTGGAGGTTGTCATAGGCGAATTTCGTGCTCTGATGTTCGTTTCTTTCCTTTTCAAGAGCGGCTTTCAAAAACGCGTTATCCCTTTTTAGTTGTCTTCTTCGACTTCAAGCTCTTTCCATCGCCGAAGTATGCAACCCCAGACGGCATCGGCCTAAAATAAATGGCGTGGCATAAGTAATAAAGTGGGATGAAGATGGTAAGCAAGAAGTGGGAAAGGATAAAACTTACTCAACCTTGGTGCATGATTCTGACGACAACAAGGTCGGTGGTAGAAATATCTTTGAACCTGGCCTCATCTACTGGGAGGAAAAAGTGGTCAAATAATTCTAAGGGGTAGTCATCAGGATTTTCTGGCCAGGACTGTGACGCCCCCAAAATAGGTATACATCACCTATTCCGAGTTGTCAATACATGGTACAGAAACAACTACAACTTTATTATTACAACAGTAAAACTGTGAGTTTGAATACAAATATTATCTTCTAGACAATATCTATACTCAAATAAATCCTCATCACATTTATTGATACATTATTTTACAAAAATGGTGAGGACTACTAAACAATTCTTTTTAAAACCTTCATTCCATACCCAGGCTGTACTCGCTTATATTCTCGCCTCCACGAGAAAAATGGAACAAAAAGGAAAAGGGTGAGCTCAACTAGCTCAAAAGAATATATTATGACTAAGATAATATACAACAAATTATCGTTAGTCTTCAACAGGAAAAATCTAATAGAATACAATAGACAACAAATTTTAAATCAATATTCGCAGCTGAAATAATAATTCATTAGAAGAGTTAAGTAGAGAATGCAAACTACTATCTTCTATGTATGAATTTAAAAGTTCATCGCTCTATCTTTTATCCTGTAACATCAATCAATATACATCCGGAATCAAATATTCATCTTTGCACTACTGAGCCAAAGATATTCATCGATTAGTCATGTTCTTTTAAACACTGTTCATCTTTTTGCACTACTGTGCCAAAGATATTAATCGATCGGTCGTGTTCATCTCAACACTGCTTCATCTTTGCACTACAGGCCAAAGATATTCCATAATATCATCATTTAAGACCGAGGATGATGAAAATATTTTTTTTTTAAAGAAACGAATCCAATGAAACAAAATGACAAGGATTAAGGATTAAGGATTAAGTACTTGGTTTTATCCACGTCCCAAAATACCTCAAAAATAATCATAGTGGTGTAAAATTCAAGAATGATCAAAACATGGATACAATCGAGTTAGTATCCGAATAGATGTTTTAGACGAAAAGAAGAAATTTTATTTTTCTATTGAATAGTACCGTGATATCGTGAATAGTGTCAGATATCGTGAATAGTGCCGAATATCGTGAATAGTAACTCAGACACCAAAAGATAGAAATTCCACAAAAAACATCTTCACGCTTCATGAATAAGTACTTTCGTGAATAAGAACTCGTGAATAGTAACTCGTGAATAGTAACTCATGAATAGTAACCCATGAATAGTAACCCCATACATGAAAAAGTTCCAAATTTGATAAAAACTTGGATCAACATTTTTCAAAGATAATGATATTGAAGAAATAATATCATTACGAAAAAAAATAATATCCCTTACCTCGAAAGATCAAGACTTTTATTTGAACACCTGATATAGTCTTTGAAGGAAACTTGCACCCGTCTAGCAATACTCAAAGTATACTCAAAATACTCACAAGAATACGCCGATAATATAGAGAGAAAAACTTGATTTACGGTGTGATTTTCAATTCTAACCTAAGCACCCTATTTATAGGAAAATGCTTAGAACACCAAAGCGAAAAATTTAATAAAATAATAATATAATTAAACAAATTCAAGCCCACCTTAGACCAACTGAATTCAGCACATTTATATCACATGTGGGATTGCAAAAACGTTTTTCTTAAATAAAACAATTAAAACTTCCAAAATTAATTATTTGAACTTGAGCTTCAAAAATTCATAATTAATAGCCCTTTCATCGAAAAAATTCGAATCTCGCGAGTTTTTATAGGAAATTCAATTCTCTACAATTTTGTAGAAGAAAGTGTTTCAAATTCCAAACAGAAATCGACCAAATCCACAAACGGGCGATTTTACAGCTATAATCAAATTTCGATCGATAAATGGGGTCCACCGACATGTTTAACATGTTTTAAACATTTATTGCAACAAAAATACTCTTCCTCCTCGTATACTCATATATCCCATATTCGTTGTAAAAAATATCACCGTTAATATATTATTAAAATATAATAATATATTTAAATGAATTATTTTATCGAGAAAAGATAAAATTTCAATTTTCAACAATTGTCACTATAAAAATTTTCTCCATCTATATCCACATAAAATCAATATTTTTCTCATCATATGAATCAATAATTAATTATTCATAAATAATATTACGTAATCACAATATTGACAACCGAGCAGCCTAGGATAGAGGGGCTTTCCAATAAGAATTTCTTCTTCTTCATGGCGCAATTAGGTGACCAAACCTCTCCTTAGATGTAACTTTCTAGACATTGCCAATAATGTTATCTAATAATATTATTCAGATAATATGAATTATTGCTTCGATAATGAAAATATACCGTGTAATGACAATTATCAAACAACAACAATATAAAATATCAACGAACAATTATTGAATCAATAAAATAAAATAAGCGAATAAAGAATTATCGTAACCATTATTGAGTAGTGCCTTCTTACGTAAGAATCAATAATTGGTGCAATACCTGTCTGTTGCTTCAACAACGCCAGACAGTGTGTTTTAACCACCGGGTATTCCAACAAGATAATAACGAACAACTACGCCTGTTATTTAAAAACAACTTATATTTGTCATTTTCTTCATCCAATCGCTTTCCAGTTATGGGGCCCATACATGGTCGCTACTGTCGTCAGATTTAATATTCTCCGACAAGATTTAATATTCTACGACCAAACGAATATTCCCCGACGATAATGAATATTTTATAACCACTTGCTTATTTTGAAATATTTGCGTATTTAACCCTTAACTATCCACATTAATCAAATCAACCCTTACTATTTCAAAATAATAAATAAAGGAAATTCCTTTTTATTTAAAAATTTCGGGGTCTTACAAGGACGTTGAGGAAGATGTTGTGTTATGGGTTCTGTTTGGGGAAGGTTGCTTGGGTGGTGGTATGACACGCTGAGGAGAAGGTTTAGGAGATTTTGCAGTATTAGATTGCTTATGTGGGGGTTCAGGGGATGTCTTTTCGGGTTCTTTCCTTTTCTAGTTTTGATCTGGTTTTGATGTTTTGGATGAGGGGGCCTCGGAAGTTGGAGTATTCTCATTTTGAGGGATGAGAGTTTTGGATGAGGGGACCTTTAACGCTTCAGAGGTAAAAGGGGTGATTTTGGTACGTTTTTTCTTGATTCCGAGGATTTTTTCCCATTCAGCTTGAGGCATATCTAAGAGGCTTTCTTTAAAAAGAGGTTTTGGGATTGATTTTGGCTTCAGCGCATTTTTAATGGCTCTCTTTTTTATCTAGGAAGTTGCCAATTCCTCGGTTATGATTTCAAGTGGTGTTTTTTTGGTGATCGGTGGAATGACAATTTTTTGTGGAGTCTCTTCGGTTGTCGATAGGGTATTAGGTTTTATTGAAGATTTGTTGAGGAGGAAATCGTCGAGATCTTTCCTTTTGGCAGATGTTGGCTTAATCAGGGATACTGTGTGCAGAAAGTAAAGTAGGTCGAAACATGATTATTGAGAAGTGCAAATTTTATTAAAATAATAATAATAATAATAATAATGGGTGAAGCGAGTATTTCGGGTCTTACGTTTATGGTCATAGAGCCATGTTGTTTTGGTCAGAAGGATGTAATTCCATTCGGTTGTAGGCAGCTTTCCAATCAGTTCGACGATCTCTTTCACTCTGTCTGGGGAAGTCTCTCAAATGTTGATATTTGTGGGGCCGAATGAAGCCCAATTGGGGAGTTGGTCCGTATCAAATCCCTTAAAATAAAACCAATCTTTATGCCATCATTTGTTGCTGGATGGTGCGCCCATAAGAGAACGCTTCTCGATCTTTTGGTTCGTCTTCGGTGTTTGTTTTCCTAGAACTCTAAATCCAGGTTCTCGGGATCGGGCAAGTTGGAATAGAGATAGGAAGAAGTCGATTGTGGGTGGGACATCGGCCTCTTGGCAGAAGGATATGAACATGATGATGTTAATGTATGAGTTTCGTACTAGTTGGATGAAGTTGACCTCTAGGAACCCTAGCAGGGTAATGACGAAGGTATGTAGTGGTAGTCAAACTCCTTTTTCTAGAAGAGTGAGGGGCATGACGGTCCAACCGTTTAGGCGGTGGTACATTCGGTCAGTAGTGGATGGGGCTCTTAGGTGGTGGGTATCTGGAATGTGGCAGTGTTTTCGGATAGTGACTAGATTAGCTTTTGTGATTTGGGATGGGGTGTTGGCACTTGGGAATTTGCTTTCGTCGGAGTATTCTTGAATCATTTTTTGAAAATCGGTTTATGCCTTGGATAAAGTAGAGGTGTGGGTGGCAGATCTGTTGGTGGTGGTGGTGGTGGTTGTGGAGTCGGTTGTTATGGAGCTAACGGTGGGGGTTGCATTGTTAGAGAAGGTAGGGGTGGAAGAGATGGGTATGGAAGGGATTGATGAGAGGGGAATGACTTGAATGGGCTTGTAGCTGGTAACGGTGGAGGAGGTTAGAATCTGGGAGGATGCCATTGATGAAGACTCTGGATTGTTCTTAGTAGAAATTGTTGTTGTGAGAGAAAGTGGGAGTCTAAGGATTTGAATGATACGATGGGGGTTTGTCTGATTTGAAAAGGAGGGTTTTTAAGCTAAGTGACTTTTTGACTTTGTGCGCTTCTCGGAGGTTGTCATTTAATGTTTTGTCATCATTGTAAACGTGGGAAGTTGGGAAGGTGCACTCCTTACTTGTTGGGATGAGTTTTTGAGGAGGTTGTTGGGCTTCGCAGTATATATTGCCAATTATTGGGCCTTATTTGAAATACTCTTCAATTTAATGTTCCATTTAACTGAAGATTATTTGGGTCCGATTTGTATGGTGGGGTGCAGTCCACATATGGATGTTTAAATCCATGTAGGATTCTATTTTAGTAGTTGGAGTATTTTAAGGAATCAAGGATTCCTAATTATATTTGGTTTCTAAATACAAAGGGAGGTGTTGGAATTTGAACCAACTTCTTTACTTTTAGGGGATCTTATACAATCACATTAAGGAATTATTCCTAATGAGTAATCCTAATCCAATATGGGGAAGAACTTTGCGAATGTGGTGAGATCATTATAAATATAAGGCTTTACTCTACACACAATTATTATTTTCCAGTACTAGAGTATTAAGCCTCCATTGTTAACCGTATTCAGTCGATACTTATTCTCACATCAAAGCTATCCCCCGGCAGCCCCATCCGTCAAGCTTTCGGTGTTTTCCCGTTTCTATGCAAGATTCGACGCGCTTTGGTGATTGGAGCGCGTAGACGAATCTTGGCGTTGACAGAATGAAATGGGTTGAGAATAGAATGACCATTCCTTATGGGTTGAATGACACTTATGTCCCTCCAAGTTGCCATCCACTTTCAAAGTCGTCCCTAAAGTTCAATTTTCGCCAGTTAGGTCCTTAAAGTGGAATTTTGTTAGCGATTGCGTACCGTCATCGCAATTTGGCCTCAACCCGACGACCCACTCTGACCAAACTCGACCCAGTTTGACCCTACCAAAAATTTTAATATTTTAAAGTATAATATTAATTTAAAATAAGTTTAAAATAATAATTATATTTAACATTTAAAAAAATTATATTTAATATTTTAAAATAAATTATTTTTTTAAAAATAATAATTATTTTTATATTTTAAAATAAAATAATTATATTAAAAATAGTTATTTTAATATTTAAAAATTAAATATTAGTTTTTCAAAAATTTAAATAATAATTATATTTAATATTTTTAAAAATAATTTTTAAATAGTAATAATTTTTAATATTTTAAAAGAAAATATTATTTTAAAAATAATAATTTTATTTAATATTTTAAATTAATATATATTTTTAAATAATTTCAAAATAATAATTATATTTTATAATTTAAAATAATATTTATTTTTATATTTAAAATTAAATATTATTTTTCAAAACTTATAATAAAAATTATTATTCTAAGGAAAGAATATAAGAAACTTTTATTATTTTCAAAAATAAGTAAAGTTTAATAAAATAGAGATTAAATCTTAATTTTTAGAAACAAATTTAGAAATAATTAAGATTGAATCCTAAAGTTCTTAATTATTCCTATAAAAATTCTAATTTTTTCCCTGAATATAAAAATTATTTTTAAATTCTTTTATGTATTTATTTAAAAATATTGAATCAATTTTTATTTATCTTTTCTTGTTTTTTTGTATTTTAATTTCTATTTTTAGTTTTATTTTTAAAAATTTTACTTTTAAGAATAAATATAATAATGGTAAAAACATTAACTTTTTTTCTGAAAACAAATTTTTGCATAAAAAAATGGTAAAGATATTTCTTAAAACAAATATAAAGTTTTATTTTCTTATGTAATTTTTTTGAATCTATATTTTATGAAACTTTACTCATTTTTAAAAAATAAAAGTTTATATTATTTTTTTCCTTATAATAATAATTATCTTTATAAAATTTTAAAAATAATATTTTATTTTAAATATAAAAATAAATATTATTTTAAAATATTAAATATAATTATTATTTTCAAATTATTTTTAAAATATTTTATTTAATATATTAAATATAATTATTATTTTAAAATAATATTTTCTTTTAAAATATTAATAATAATTATTATTTTAAATATATTTAAAAAATATTTTATTTTTAAATATTAATATAATTATTATTTAATTTTTTGTAAAACTAATATTTTATTTTTAATATTAAGAATAAATATTTTTAAAATAATTATTTTATTTTAAAATATTAAAATAAATATTATTTTAAAACTAATATTTTATTTTTAAATATTAAAAATAACTATTTTTAAAATAATTATTTTATTTTAAAATATTAAAATAATTATTACTCAAAAAATAATAATTTATTTTATAATGTTAAATATATATATTTATATATATATATATATATTTAAATGTTAAATATAATTATTATTTTAAACTTATTTGAAAAATAATTATATATTTTAAAATATTAAAATTTTGGTTTAGGTCAAATTAGGTCGGGTTGGGTCAAAATAGGTCGGGTTGAGGTCAAATTTGGTTGAAGGAACGGAAACGCCAACAAAAAGCCACTATAAGGACCTAACTGACAAAAATTGAACTTTAGGGACGACTTTGAAAATGGGTGACAACTTAGTGGGACAAAAGTGTCATTCAGTCATTCCTTATGAAATGACTTAAAACATGATTTAGTCAGTCAATTGGAATGACCATTCTATTTCTTTAGTTATTCCCTTCCAAATCTGAAAGTTATTTTTCATTCCTTTCCAAATAAGTGGATTTATTTCATTCCTAGACAAACCTCATTCCCCTCTTCTCTTCGCTATCTATCTTCATTTCTTTTCTTTTCCTTTCGTACCTTTTTTTATGCTAATATGATTGGTTGTGAGTTGTGATATAATTTTAGATATTTTATTTCAATCATATTAAGTTTGTTATTTTATTCTTTGACAAAACTCTAGCATTTCACTATTTTATTATTTAAAATTATGTCGCTTTGAGTTGTTAGTATAATTAACTTACTAGTTTTGACAACCCTATATATATATTGCGAACTAACGAACATTTCTACCCACAAGACGCTTTTCAATCATCAGTAAAACAAACAAGCCATATGGACAAAAATTGAAATTAACCCACTAAACTCTATCTCTCACTCACTCACTCACATGGGTTAATTTGAATATTGAACCAACCAACTCTCTCTCCCTTTATTATATGGGTAGAAAATATTATCATCTCATATTATTTTTTTACATTTGAACATTATCGTGTTAATTTGAACATTCTGGACTGATATTTTTATAATATTTATAAATATTTAATTTAATTATTATTTAAAAGGATAACATGTCAATTTTAGGGAAATAAATTAATATAAGATATTGATATTATATCATATGCAAATTAATAGAAAAATAAATTGTAATTCTTAAGTTTTAATAAATGCATAATTTTTTATTGTATTTTTCTAAAGTCTAATAATGCGAAAAATAAATATATCTAATGTCCTTCCTGATGTTAGATAGAGATAGAGGTGTTGTGACGCCCCCAAATCCGGGTACCTCAACCCTCAAATTCGATGCTCGCGATCCATCACATACTACATCTAAACTGCCCATTATATAAGATAATAAACATCATATACAATAACCCTTATTAAAATATTAGTTACATAAACGTATTACAGGTCATCTAACTTTTATTATTACATTATAATAGCGGAAATGTAAATAAATTCATTACATAATTCATCATAAAGAAAAATAGGCTAGAAGTCCTTGATCTACTCCTGCATCTTGTCCTTGCCTTTGCTTGAAGAAGGCTTCTCAGGTTCCTCGATCTTAACTGAAATATTTATGCAAGGGTGAGCAATCCAATTGCCCACAAGTATAATGACAAAAAACAAATGACTTATGAAAAAAATAGATGATTATTACAATATGTATTACTCAGACCTTTAAGTCTTCCACAAATGATAAAGTATTAAGTAATTATTACAATACTTCTAATTATTATAAATAGTTAAAACTATCTTCTACTCGTCCATCTTTCCTTTTCCTTTTCTTTTGTCCTTACTGGATCCTTTAATCTGCTCTGACTTCGCTGAAATTTTTTATTTAAAGCAAAGATGAGCTACAAAGTTCAACTAGTATAAACAGTTGAATAAACAATAAAATCAAGAATCATGTTACTATTTCTACAACTGGATAATAGTTATGAAAGCATTTTAAATAAATAGGAATAAAAATAATAAATTCCTTTTTTATTTAACATTTTTGAAAAGACGTACTGAGCGGTCAAATAACCTTGAACATTTTTGTTTTCTCAAAGGTTTAATAGTAAATCAACTATGAACCGTCTGACTACGGGCTCATTGGGTGATCATCCCAGTGTACCCTATGTTGTACACCACTCTACTTAAAAGACTATATGCATTTTTGTGACCTCCTCAGGGGTCTGTAGGGATTTTCTAACATAAAAATATCCCAATATTACGGTTGTTCATCTCAGACTAGAGTCTGAACCTGAAAACAATTTGGGTGGACAACTCTACCTAATCCAAATAACGTTTCAAAGAATGATATTCAAATTAATAAAACGTTTTAACATGTGTCTAGCCAATACAATTTGTGACGCCCCCAAAATAAGTCTACACAACTTATTATGAGTCGCCAAATACATAGTACATAATCCAAATACAAACTTCCTATATACAACTATTAACTGTCGTGTAAAATACAGTAAAATATAAGTTGTGAGTTTCAATACAAATATTGTCTTGTAGACAATATTCAAACTCAAATAAAGTCCTTATTACAATTATTGTCACATTATTTTATAGAGTAGTGAGGACTACTATAGTAACCATCTTGGACCATCACTCCATTCCACGACCAGTCCCAGTTATATTCTCATTTCTTGAAGAGAACAATGAAAGAAAAGGGTGAACTCAACTAGCCCAGTAAAGAATATTATGACTAAGATAATGTAAAAAAAATTATCCTTAGTCCTCAACTGGAAAAAATATGATAGAATACAATAGACAAAAAGTTTTAGATCAACAACTGCAGTGGAAATAACAATGCATTAGAAGAGTCAAGTAGAGCATGCTGTATACTACCTTCTATGATTTAAAAGTCCATTGTCAATATTTTATCCCTGTAACACCAATCAATAATTATTTACAATCAACGAATTATATATTTATTACGGGCTAAAGATAATCATTTGCATCACCAGTGGTCATGATCATGCCAAACACCTGCCCATCTATACACTACAGGCCAAAGAGGACTTTCACCGCAAATATTTATCTGTAACATTAAAGGTCATGATTATACCAATACACAACTCTTGGTCATAATCATACCAATCAACAGCCTATCTTTGCACTATGGGCTAAAGATGACTTTCAACACAATATAAGCATGAGGATGATGACAATGATATAAAGAATTAATCAAGTGAGATCAATGATAAATATTAGAGATTTATAATTTAATTTATCAAAAGTTCAAGAATGTCCAAATTGTCAACATGATAACTAATTGTGGAGTAAAATTCAAGAATGATATTCATGTATCAAAAATAATTTAGACAGAAAAGAAACTAACTTTGTCATGAATAGTACCCCGAGTGAATAGTACCCCATGAATAGTATCCCGAATGAAAATATTAAAATTTAATAAGAAAGTTCAGACCAATATTCCAATGAAATGATATTAGATGAAGCACAAACCTCAAGGAATTTCTAATCATTTCAGGAATTATAGAAGCAATACTTACCATAGTAAGTTTAGATTTAGGAATATGAAATGAAATAATACCACTTACATAATATGGAGTATAAAAGAATATATACAAAACTGCAAATAGATTTTCACCCATCATGTGGTAATCTGCGTAGACAAATCATTTTCACAACTTAATAAAGAATGAATACGAAGGGTTATTCACCAGGCATGCGGTAATCCGCATAAAAAGGTTATTCCCACAGATTAAAAAGGAATGGAATGAGAACCCTTATGAGTATGAAGAAAATAACATCCTTTACCTTAATAAAATACTAGAAATTGCACTAGAGTAGTAGCAAAACTTTGTGTTGGTGGTATGTGTTTGCTTTTCGAATACTCTTCTTCTTTCTCTCTCTATAACTTTAGTAAATTGGTGAGAATGAAGGAAGAAATGGGCTTCTATTTATAGAAGAATTCTAGCTTGGCCCTTGCAATGTGAAGAGGCAAGTGGCTTGACACCTGGTAATGTGAAAAGGCAAGTGGTTTGACGTCTGTAATGTGAAAAGGTAAGTGGTTTGACATCTGTAATGTGAAAAGGCAAGTGGTTTGACATCTAGTAAATGCAAGTACTTTTGGCGAAAATGACTCTTAGATGATAACCTATGGGTCCAATAGAATAAATCAAACTTACAACAAACGTCTCATGACAAACCTCTCTATTTATATCAAAAATTGAATAAATACTTACCAAAAATTACTTTATCTTCAATCAACACATTTTTAATCTTTCAACAATTCTTCATCAATAATATTATAACTCATAATATTGACAACCAGATCATTCCCAGGAAAGAGGGGGCTTTTCGATAAGGATTTCTTCTTATTGGCGCACAATTAAATAATCTAACCCCTTCCCTCGACAGAACTTTATAGACATGATCAATAATGCAAATAATAATATGAATAACTGTGTCGTCTCAATTATTAATTTAATAATATAAAATTTTATGCAGATGATACTGTGACAATAATTGAATCAATAATATGAGATACTATGCAGCAACTATTGTGTCAATTATTGAATGAAACTGAGAGACTTCTTACGTAAGCACACTACAAGAAAAAGCGTTATTTCTGACAAAAGTAATATCGACTGAACACATTCAGTCGACATTAAGATAAGACCGACTGAATATTTTGTCGATATTAAGTCCGTCGACTGTAATGTATCCTCGATGGATATCCGTCGGCATTAAGCCCTCCTCCTTGGCGCCAAGCTTTCCCGCCAGTGCAAGTATAAACTCGAAGAAATATGTATTATCCTCGACGAAATAGTTCATCGAAAGTATCGTAAAGTCGACGGAACCAACCTCGACGGATTTCCATCGAGAATATTGATTAAAAACCTAAATATAATATTTTCTCCAGAGCCTCTTCTCGTCACTCACTCTCTCTTTTCTCTCACAATCAGCTCTCTCAATATTCCCTCTCTCTCACTAAAAGTACTCCCTCATCTCACTCCACCCACACCACCGCCTGAATTACCTCCCCGGAATTCCAACCACTGCCCACCTGCTACACCAACCTCCGCCCACCTGCTACGCGCGGAAACTAGCCAACCCCTGTGGTCAATTTCTTCTCAAATTGGTGGTATAAAGCTTCTAATTTTTGTTAAAAATTAAAGCTAATCAGGTATGTTTGATGAATCTATCATTTGTTTTTGATTAATGTCTTTTAAATTCATGCCCTATTTTTGCAAAATGGGTTCTATTACAGTATATATTGCTATGTATTTTGTATATATGCTTGTTTGGGTCTGAAAATTAGTGGGCATTTTGTATATATTTTAATTTGGGTCTGAAAATTAGTGGGTCTGAAGATTGTACACAAATTAGTTTTTATTAGGTTTTAAATTGGATATATTGGTACCAAAGCTATGAAATAGGACTGAAATTGGAATAAGATAAAGCTGAGTTGATCAAATTGGTCTGAAATTGGTATAAGATTGTATTGTATTTTGTATATATGCTGGAATTACATAACTGAATATTAGTATTATATGCATGCTATGAATGGTTGATATATGTGTTTATTTATTATCATTTTAAAATTTTGATGCCATGAACAGTACGTATCTTGTGTGTTATATTTGTTATTCCCGACGGAATTCCTGACGAAATTCTGTTAGAATTATTCAAATACAAAATATGTGGGCCCTAAAACAAATAAAAATTAATAATAAATCAGAATAATATATATAAATTGAATATTGAATAAATCTATATAAAATAACTTAAAACATATCTACTAAATAAATAAAATTAATTATATTTAATTAATTAATATAATATCTTTTAAATAATTAAAAAATGAATTATTATTAAAAATGAATAACAAATCAAAATAAACTAATTAAATTGAATAAATTAAATTAAATTTAATAAAAGAAATTTAAAAAATTATATAAGATAATATAATACAAAATAAACTAAGTAGCACTTAGTTTTTTAAATTAATGAAAATAAGATCAAAATAAAATAAATAATATAATATAATATAATTAATTTAATTTAACTAAATTAAATTAAATTAATATAATACAAAATAAAATAAAAAAATAAATTCGAGATACATAAATAAATCAAAATAAATAAATAAATTAAATTAAAAATAAATAATAAACTAGAATAAATTAAAATTTGAAAATTTAATTTAATTTAATATAATTAAATGTAAATTAATTAATTTAAATAATATAATATAAAAATAAAATAAAATAATTATCTTAAACTAAGTAGCATTTGCTTAGTTTTCCATTACATAAAAAATATCCCGAATTAAATAAAATCAAAGCTAATAAATTAAATAAACATAAATTAAAATAACATAATATATTTGAAATAAATTAACATAAAATAAAATAATTAACTAAATAGAATTTGCTTAGTTTTCTACAATTAAAAGCAAATGAATAATAAGTTGTCTACATATTCAATAAATAAAATAAAATACATGTTGACTGGGTAGCATTTACCTAGTTTTTCGTTGGTAAAATAAACTAAGTACCATTTATTTAGTTTGCCACAATTTTCAAATATAATAACATATAATAACATATAAATTAAATTAACTATAATATAATAACATATATATTAACTCTAATATACTAACATATAAGGACTTCCTTGTATGCAGGGTTCGACATAGCAGTAGCAACTAATAGTACTCCAACCGGTTCCTCGACAGCAATTTTAAAAAAAAGGGTCGTAGTTCCTGTTTGTTTCCTATACCCGAATATTAAAGTTAAATTAAATTATTGCGGACATCACTGTTCCATCATAACAGATGACAAAATCCTGAAGGAGTGCCATTAAGTTGTTGAACAAAGTTCTAGGTTAAGCAACCCTCTAGATGAGCGAACGATCACTTCTTTACTAGGGATGAATCATCTTCCCATATGAGCCCAATCCATGACATAGACAGCTTCTCACAACTCCAAATTCCTCAGATGAGTAGTTCTCATAGAAAAAGAGGTGAGAAGATGGGTAGTTCTCATAGACAGTGTGACGCCCCCAAAATAGGTCCACACGATCCATTCTGAGTCGCCAGATATCACTCCATAAAAATCAAATACAAACTTCATTTATACAACTGTTGAACTCGTGATGCGATGCGACAACAGATAAGTCGTGAGTTTCAATACAAAATCTATGAAACTCTCATGGTGCCTCGACCACAATACCTTACAAACGTACTTTACATAAAAGTACAGTCAATAACTATTTTAGAAATTAAAATCTTTGGGAAATGCTCAAGGAAACCTTCGTACATGGGAGGCCATGCGTCAAGGTTATGATAGATATTATATGTCCACAGAATTATCCTTGGTTTACCCAATAAACCCCAAAGAAAAACAAGAAGATTGCTATCATCCTCTTTCCAATGGTGAGTCTTCTCTTGATATATAATCAGAGAAGATATATTACCTGAAAGGAATTGTGAAGCAAAAAGGGTGAGCACAACCAGTCCAGTAAAGAATATCATGACTAAAGATAATTAAATTATCAATAGCCTTCATCAGTAATAAATCAGAGATTTAGAACATATGGTATATGAGAAAACTTTTCAACCATAGTTGCAGCGAAACGAGCAATCCATTAGAAGAGTCAAATAGACCATCAGGTCTATTATCTCCTCCATGTTAAAAGTCCACCAATAATGTTTTATCCCTGTAACATCAATCAATAATTCCTGTCCACAATCATATGAATAACTCATAGTCATAATTGTGATTCCAAATTTCTTTTCGCACCCAGGATGAAGATAATTTTCATCACCTATCTGTCAGGTTTGTAATATTCATGTGCGCAATCAAATTGCAAAAATAATGCGGAAGCGTGTAAAATCAGAGTTTAAAATTTTTACAAACCATATACCCGGATCACCCTTTATGCACAATTATTAATTAAACGAAAAGATATGAAGAACAGACATACCCTTGAAGATCCGAGCTTCCTCAGGTACAAGTTCACCTCCAATCCTTTTCGCATTCAACTTGAATCCACCGGGTTTGATTCCTTCCTTTGATCAATGTTAGCCACCCAAGCGTTTGGCCTCTAGAGGTGATCCACCAAGGAAGAAGAAAATTCAAGAAGAAGGGGTTGGTTGGCTAAACCCTAGTTTTTCTATCTCTATAGAAAATGGTACTCTCCAACAAATTGGAATTATGTCGTTGTAAAAGTCAACAACTCCCCACCCATAATAAGACTCCTCTTATTAATAAATGTGGGCAACCCACCTTAACAATTAAGGAATTGAGTTTTATTTAATTAATTAAATTCTTTTAATTAATTAGGCTCCCTAATCTAATTAGGGATAATTAATTAAACTCTTTTAACTAATTTTCCTTCCTAATCCAATTAGGAATAAATGAGAGTACTTATATTAAATTAATTTCAAACTCTTTTAGAAATTAAAATAATAATAATTGTAATAATATTAATAAGACTCCTCTTATTAATTTATATTTAATATTTCTAAAATATTAAATAATAAATATTAAGCTATTTAATTTATTCTATCACCATAGATTAAATTAAATATACTTAACTATATTATTATGATTATGCCATTAACTTCTTAAATAATTATTCTTCCTTTTATGGTGTGACCCTTTAGGTTCTCCATATTAAAACCTATTGTGAATAAATCAATTAGAACAATTCTAATCTTATTTAAATAAATAAATTAAACAATTAATTTATTTAAATAAATAATATTTATTCTACAATAGGGATAAGCCTTCCTAGCGATCAACGACTTTCCGGATAATATAGATTTCAACATTAATCATTAAAGAACCTTTGAGTAAATAGTTCTGAATAATTCAATCCTTCCACCATACAATGTCCCAATTAAATATAAGACATGGAATTCTTGTCAAGTCTTATTTTATTTAATTATATGTATTTCGATCCTTAAATGCACAACTCCAAATAATGCAAATTAGAAACTCCTTTCTAATTTCATTCTACCTTAACCAAGGACTCTTTGGGTTGTCATTTATCGAATCACATAGGACATTTCTCTTTTTTATTAGAAGTGGTAGATTCTTTATTGATCATACATTATCTCCATGTATAACTTATTATACCCAAGCATACCCTTTGATATACCCTAAGGGTCTTAAGAATAAGTCAAAGTATAACTCATCATACATAAGATACTATGATGATCTCAAGTCCAAGGATTACTTGTACTACTATCACTACTGAGAATTCCTATCGACACGAGCAAATAAAACTCCATTAGGTATTCCTTAGCGAGCCACGTTCGGTGAACTTATTCTCTAATAAGCACCTACATACTTGCTTTAGTGTCTCCACACAAATGATCATGAGATCAATCATCCTCATCCAATGAGCAAGCACGCGTATGTACCAATCTATCCGGATTCACTAATCCCCATTTTAGTAATCCAATGATTGGGAACTATTTTAGTTTTAAGCTTTCTAAGAATTTAGATCTCATTAGAATGATCATCATCATTATTCTAAAAGCATTGCTTAAAACTATGGGTTTATCACATATTATAAAACAACATTATGTAGATAATTAAAAGCCTTTAATAAATTAATACTTTTTATTAATAAATGAATAAGATTGTTACAAAGTATATGCTTTATCATCAAACATGATTGGCTTGTGTGCATACTACTTTCAATCTCCCACTTGCACTAAAACCCAATCGTCATGGTAACTTATACTCTTCTTCTCTAAGTGGCGATTATCCTGTACATTGTTGGATAAGCTTTAGTTAATGGATATGTCTTGTTGTTCATGAGAGTCCACTATCTCTATAGTGATTTCCTATCTTTTAATGATTCTAATAATCAAATGAAAGTGCCACAACACATTTAGATCCAAGATGAGACTTAGGAACTATTCCTAGTTACGTAATAAACTTTTAATCTAAACAATCAACTTGCGGCTTCATTTATAGCTACTTACTTTGTCTTTATCACTAAACCCAAGAACTCTTTCTTTGTTTTGGAACCTTTCGAATTCACTACACCAATTGTTCAAGGTAACACTTTACCTTAAAGTAGATTTTCTGTCGTCTTGGTGCATGCGAAAAACTTGAGTCATTAAGCCCTCTAGTTTTAATTTAGACCCACCATGAATATGATCACATCCTTAGTGCCTGTTAAGCACTTTAAGATATTTTTCACTAACTCATAGTGAACTTCTCCAGAATATGACTGATCAACATCAGGTCTCGTACATTTCATTGCATGCATGATAGTCACTCATGCGACCTCTCTTTTCAGGAGTCTGTGGGGACTATTAAGAGAGATACACTCCATAGTTCATCGACATGAGACATCTCTTGGAGTTTGTCATGCTAAACAACTTTAGCATCAAATGAATATACGTTCCTTGGGTTAAGTCGAGCATCCTCTTAAATCTATCTATATAGATTTGCATCCCCAATTAAGATACTCTTCCAAATCATTCATGGAGGAATGTTTAGACAACTTTATCTTTACTGATTTTAGCATTGGTATGTCATTCCTTATCCTTAGTATATCAACATATAATACTAGGAATGTCACGACGCTCCCACTGTCCCTTTTGTACACACTAGAACTCTTACCTCATCAGATGTAACTTTGGATCATCATCTTCATGATCGTACCTCATCATCATCATCCATGATGAATCCATACCTCCTTGGTATCTTGATCTATTCTAGATTTACGATTGGTTTGTGGTACAATAGGTTCATCTCTGAGTTCTTCTTATTTGACTTATAGTGTTTTGTGGTTCTTGAACTCTTCAAGATCTATTATCCTTCCACTAGCCCCTTTAATGATAAACACATTTATCTTAGAAGCGTGTTTCACAATAAACACCTTTTGCTAAGCGGGATTATAGAACATATACCCTAAACTTACTTTAGGATGTCCCACAAATCGACACTTGTCAAATCTTGTCCCAAGCTTATCCTTTGAAACCTTTTTCACATAAGTTGGACAACCCCTTATCTTAACATACTTAAGATTAGGAATCCTCCCCATCCATAAATTTTATGGAGTCTTGGGTAGAATTTTGAGGTTACCATTTTAAGTAGATATCCGACCATTTCTAGGACATTATCCCGGAAGGATCTTTGGAATGTCGGTAAAATCATTGTGGACCGCACCATGTCCAACAAGGTGCGATTTTTCATTCGGATACATCAATCAATTATTAAATATCGGGATGTGTCCATTATGAGAAAACCATTTGAGATGATCTAGAAACTTATTGCACAAGTATTTATTCCTTGATCTAATCAAAGAATCTTAATACTTTGTCAATTTGTTTCACTTACGATTCTTTGAACCTTTCAAATAATTCACACTTGTATTCAACAAATACATACATTCAACTCTTTGAATGATCATCTCCTTTTCTTATACTAGTTTGTTCAATTTACAAAATAATTTTTCACGTAAGTCAAGTATACAAAATCCATTAAGTAATCTTTCGGTTCTATCTGAAACATTATTATTATAAATAGAACACCAATTGTTCTTAATTATAATACCAAAAATTTTATTGTCCAACAATAAAATGGAAATAATGTTTCTAACAAGAATTGGAATATACAATAACAACTTATTGACTTAATAGATTTGCCGTGAAAGCGATCTAAACTATAAGTTTCTATAGCTAATGCAACAACCTTTGCTTCATTTTCCACACATAGGATTACTTATCTTTGTTTAACTTTCTACTTCTGCTTGGTCCCTTCATAAATCTATATTTATGATAACCAAAGTAGGTATCCAATACCCAAGTAGAACCTTGACTTAAAGAAAAAAATTATTTTAATCATGAACAAAAACTGTATTGTAACCGAAACTTCACTAAGCTTCTTTGGTTAGCCTCTGCAAGATGCTTCTCGTAGTTTCTTTCCAGTGTCCATGCTTATTGCAGTGGAAGCAAACTCCTTTGTTATCCGTATCAGTTTTGTTCTTATTGTCCTTTGTTTATGCCTTTCTATTTACCTTCTTTGAATCGTTCTTCTTTTTCAAAAGATCCTTTGGCCCCTACCAAGAAGACTTGATCTTTCTTGGTTGGAAAGTGACTCTCAACATTTTTCAATATGTTTAGCAAATCGGTGAGGCGATATCTAGCTTGTTTATATGAAAAATTCACAACAATTGTGAAAGGAGTCCTGAGTGAGTGCAAGATCAAATCTTGGCTCAACTCCCCATCCATGACAAAACCCGTTGTCCTAATTGTTCAATCAAATTGATCATGTTTAGAACTTTTTATGCATCTTATAGTGCCATTGGCCATTCTAGATCGGAAGAGCTCCTTAGATATCTCGATATCTATCGGTCCCTACTTTCCTCACCATCAACTACTTGATGTGCGGGAATATAGTAGTAACATCCATAGTTTCATCTTTGACGCTGAAGCTCGTTACTCATGGATGCGAGCATGATGCGTTGAGCCAATCATGTGCATCATCTTGCCACTTTCTAAAAGTAGCAATCTCTTCCTCAGAGGCATTGTCTGCAACCATTGCAGGGATAGGCGTATTAAGGACATAAGATAGCTTTTCAGCCATGAGAACTATTCTCAAATTCCTTAACCAATCCGTTTAATATGGTCCGATTAAATAGCATCTAATATGCTTCGCAGTGATAGTAATTAAGACATTGTAAAATTTTGTAAATGAATTTGTAATTAACAACATTTTAACATACATTCTTTTATTAATTACCAAAATAAATTAGGTCTTGTTTTAAATTGGTATCTCCCACTATTTTCTTCAAACTATATTACCTCACTCACTATAGTTCGGCAAAATCTAATTAAAGATTTGCTAGTGAGAATAAGGATCCCATTTCAAATGTATATAGCCTTGTGGTGACACAACAAACTATATATAAATAAATAGGTAGACAACTTTTGTCAATTACATCAACTATCTGACTCCTTGTATTTTGCCTCTTAGATTATTTTGATCAAGTGGTGGCACATCCGAATCAAAATTATCCAAGTTAAGTCCGACCTAGCACTCCATATATTCAAAAAGAAAAATATCATCCTTGTGGTGACACAACAAAACAATATTGTTCAATTTTCTTTATAAGCATCAAATGTGATAAATTAACATCTTAAATACTTAATACTTGCCTTGTGGTGACACAACAAACTCATATTAAATATTTAATACTCTATTAATTTTATCATGCTAGAAAGCGACGTTCGATATTCCAAATATCTTTGAACGCTTAGGACTTAATATAAAAATTGAGGGTTTGTTATTAATTTGTCTCATCTTGTTTAGCGCGCATGCATATATATATAAAATACGCGTCGTATTAATAAACATGCGAAGCATGTTTGCATAATATATAATATATATAGTATAAGCATGCACATATAGAATACTATATTCTACACCGGATTGATTATGGACTTTTATTCTAGTTTGGTTCACTAGAGCCACCAAGTGAACCAAAAGGTCAAACCTCAAAGGTGCAAGAAATAATATTTAAATATAACTATTACATTTAAACCCGGCTCCATTACAAACGGTCTTCTCACGCTCCTTGCTCCTTTGATCTCTAATTTTCTAAAATTAATTCTAACTATTCCTATTACAATACTATTTAAAATAAATAGAAACCTTGATCGTGATCGAGGGAAGTACATAGGAGGGAATAGAATTTACATTAAGAAAAATTAGAGAAGGCAATCTGTGAGACCCCATTTATTAAAACCCATACATTCATGCATCCAACTAAAATAAAATCCAATCACATTGGTCAATAGTCCATAATCAATCCCATTTATTATCATACACATCATCATATGCATCAATAAATAACATTCATCTTATGAATAATAAACATTTAATATATATATATTGATATCATTTAATGGGCAAATTTAGTTAGTATAAAATCTAATTTTGAATCAAAATAAACTCCTTTATTTTAATCCAAATTTAAATCAAAATAAAACTATTTTATTTTAATTTATCTAATTTTGAATAAAATAAACTATTTTATTTTAATCAAAATCTTTAATCAAAATAAACTCCTTTATTTTAATTAATTATGGAATCGAATTCCATATATATATATATATATAAAAAATTATTAAAGGAAACACGGATTATCTTTCCTATTCACAAATAAACTCCTTTATTTTGAATAATATAAAATCTTATTTCATATTTAAATAAACTCCTTTATTTAAGGAAATTAGGATTCTCTTTCCTATTCACAAATAAACTCTTTTATTTTAAATAATATGAAATCTTATTTCATATCTAAACAAACTCCTTTATTTAAGGAAAGATGTATTTACTTCCTATTCATAAATAAACTCCTTTATTTTAGGAAAAATAAAATCCAATTTCAACTCCAATTAGTTATCATGGAATCCAATTTCAACTCTAATTTGTTAGCATGAAATTCTAATTTTAAAATTAAAATAAATCTTTTATTTTAATATTAAAATAAACCTTTTATTTTAAGATTAAAATAAACCTTTTATTTTAATTATAAAATTATTAAAATTAAAATAAAACTTTATATTTTAATATTAAAATAAACCTTTTATTTTAAAATTAAAATAAACTTTTATTTTAATTATATAATAATTAAGAATATATATATGTATATATATATATATATTAAATAATATATATTATATATATATAACCATAATATATATATATATATATATATATATATATATATCATCCCTTTTAAAACCGAAAGTTCCTTGCTTTTTTTTTTATTTATTTATATAGCACGTGACTCCTGAATTATGTAAAGAAATCAAGGCTGCATCGATTTCCGTGCGTCACTTTCCACCAAAAAAAAAACGTGACTTCCTTTTGTTGCACGGAATTGGTATTCTTCAAGGGGGAGCAGATTTTTTTTTTTTTTTGATTAAAGCACACGGAATTCCGTGCAACCTTTTAAACTAAAAACTCCTGTAAAAACGTGGCAGGCTTACTTTTTAAAAACAATTGGCCCTTGCATCCCTTTAAAAAAAAAAAGCGGACTTTTTTTTTTTTTTTTTTTTAATTTATACAATTAAATTATGCCCAATTAAATTGTTCTAAACACATATCAACATACATATTAAATCAAACAATTAATAATTAGCATAAAGGTTTGGCTCGATGCCACATCGGGTTTGTAATATTCATGTATGCTTGAATCAAATTGCAAAAATAATGCGAAGCGTGTAAAATCAGAGTTTAAAATTTTTACAAACCATATACCCGGATCACCCTTTATGCACAATTATTAATTAAACGAAAAGATATGAAGAACAGACATACCCTTGAAGATCCGAGCTTCCTCGGTGCAAGTTCACCTCGATCCTTTTCGCATTCAACTTGAATCCACCGGGTTTGGTTCCTTCCTTTGATCAACGTTAGCCACCCAAGCGTTTGGCCTCTAGAGGTGATCCACCAAGGAAGAAGAAAATTCAAGAAGAAGGGGTTGGTTGGCTAAACCCTAGTTTTTCTATCTCTATAGAAAATGGTACTCTCCAACAAATTGGAATTATGTCGTTGTAAAAGTCAACAACTCCCCACCCATAATAAGACTCCTCTTATTAATAAATGTGGGCAACCCACCTTAACAATTAAGGAATTGAGTTTTATTTAATTAATTAAATTCTTTTAATTAATTAGGCTCCCTAATCTAATTAGGGATAATTAATTAAACTCTTTTAACTAATTTTCCTTCCTAATCCAATTAGGAATAAATGAGAGTACTTATATTAAATTAATTTCGAAACTCTTTTAGAAATTAAAATAATAATAATTGTAATAATATTAATAAGACTCCTCTTATTAATTTATATTTAATATTTCTAAAATATTAAATAATAAATATTAAACTATTTAATTTATTCTATCACCATAGATTAAATTAAATATACTTAACTATATTATTACGATTATGCCATTAACTTCTTAAATAATTATTCTTCCTTTTATGGTGTGACCCTTTAGGTTCTCCATATTAAACCTATTGTGAATAAATCAATTAGAACAATTCTAATCTTATTTAAATAAATAAATTAAACAATTAATTTATTTAAATAAATAATATTTATTCTCTGATAGGGATAAGCCTCCTAGCGATCAACGACTTTCCGTATAATATAGATTTCAACATTAATCATTAAAGAACCTTTGAGTAAATAGTTACTTGATGCAATTCAATCCTTCCACCATACATGTCCCAATTAAATATAAGACATGGAATTCTTGTCAAGTCTTATTTTATTTAATTATATGTATTTCGATCCTTAAATGCCTGACTCAAATAATGCAAATTAGAAACTCCTTTCTAATTTCATTACGCCTTAACCAAGGACTCTTGGGTTGTCATTTATCGAATCACATAGGACATTTCTCTTTTTTTATTAGAAGTGGTAGATTCTTTATTGATCATACATTATCTCCATGTATAACTTATTATACCCAAGCATACCCTTTGATATACCCTAAGGGTCTTAAGGAATAAGTCAAAGTATAACTCATCATACATAAGATACTATGATGATCTCAAGTCCAAGGATTACTTGTACTACTATCACTACAGAATTCCTATTGACGAGCAAATAAAACTCCATTAGGTATTCCTTAGCGAGCCACGTTCGATGAACTTATTCTCTAATAAGCACCTACATACTTGCTTTAGCGTCTCCACACAAATGATCATGAGATCAATCATCCTCATCCAATGAAAGCAAGCAACGTATGTACCAATCTATCCCAGGATTCACTAATCCCCAATTTAGTAATCCAATGATTGGGAACTATTTTAGTTTTAAGCTTTCTAAGAATTTAGATCTCATTAGAATGATCATCATCATTATTCTAAAAGCATTTCTTAAAACTATGGGTTTATCACATATTATAAAACAACATTATGTAGATAATTAAAAGCCTTTAATAAATTAATACTTTTTATTAATAAATGAATAAGATTGTTACAAAGTATATGCTTTATCATCAAACATGATTGGCTTGTGTGCATACTACTTTCGCTATCTTCACCTAAAACATCAAAAATCATGGTTATACCAAATCAAAATTCCTGCTCATGATCATACTAATAAATTCATCTATGCACTACGACCAAAGATATTTATTAACAATTCATCTTTGCACCACAGGCCAAAGACATACAACTATATTTTAGAAGAGTCAAGTAGAGCATGATATCTACTATCTTTTACGAATTAAAAGTGTATAATCAGTATTTTATCACTGAGACTCAGCTTAATAAATAATCCACATCATTGAATCATCCACGCTTTTCTGACCAAGGATATTCATGTAATCATCGATAGTCATGATTATACCGAATAATCCACGGTTATAATTATACCAATAATCGTCCATCAATGCACTACGGGCCAATGAGGACTTTTACCACATCATTTATAACATTACAATTCATGATTATCTTAGAATGATCCACGGTTATAATCATACCAATAAACAATTCATCTTGCACGTAAGCCAAAGATATACAATTGTAAAACCAATAATCAACAGTACATCTTACACGTAAGCCAAATATATACAAGTGTAAAACCAATACTCAATAGTACATTTTGCACGTAAGCCAAAGATATACAACTGTAAAACCAATAATCAACAGTACATCTTCCACGTAAGCCAAAGATATTCAACTGTAAAATCATTTTTAGTGTGTAGCTAAAAAAATTAGCCCTATCATGCTTAACTCCAAAAAATTCCAATATCCTGACACAATCTTATACATGTTAACGTGAGCCTCCAGTTTAAATTTTGTGGCCATCGGAGTTATAGAACTCCAGTTATAGCCGTTTTCGTCAAAAATCACAAAAATTAAAATGGTCATAACTTGGTCATTTTAAGTCGGAATGACAGTAGGTACTTTATACCATATATTTTCATGTCCCAAAAGGCCGGAATTTATTTCACAAACTAAGTGGCCGAAATTTCCCTTTTAAATTTCTGGGTAGTACCTTTTTGGTACTTTGTAGTTTTTGACTCCTTTGCTAAAATCAGTCCACACGAAAATCTACAATACCTTTTCCAGTGATTTCACTTGGATAAGTTAGAAAACTCATAGATCTAACTCTAGAAATTGACCACACTCAAAAATTCGAAATATAATAGAAGATATGGTCAATTGAATTTCATGTTCCATTTTCACCAAAATCTGATTTTCAACCCTTTGTGATTTCTAAGAAACTTTCATGTTTTCACATAATAACCAACATAACTCATCATAACACTTACTAATACTATATATATACCCATGATTTACATCAGTCCAATGCTTTTATTATGACTTTCATCATAATCAACAGTCCAATGCTTATATTATGACTTTCATCATAATCCACGTAAACAAATCATTTCCACAATTTAATAAGGAATGAATACAAAGGATCATTCACCATACATGTGGTAATACACATAGACAGGTTATTCCAATAGAATAATAAAGAATGGAATAACTGAAGAATTCACCATGCATGCGGTACTTCTCATAGACAGGTTATTCCCAACAGAATAATAAAGAATGGAATAACTGAAGAATTCACCATGCATGCGGTACTTCGCATAGACAGGTTATTCCCAACAGAATAATAAATAATAGAATAACTAAAAAATTCACCATGCATGCGGTACTTGGCGTATGAAAAGTTATTCCCAATGAAATAATAAATAATGGAACGGTCATGCATGCCATGCGCGCATGCATGTGATATTCCGGCGAGAATAATAAAGAATGGAACCGTGTCATGCGTAAACGCATGCATGTGATATATTACAGCGAATAATAGAAGAATTTCACCATGTATGCGGTTGCTTGGCGTGAGCGAGTTATTCCAACATAATAATAAAGAATGGAATAACGAAGAATTTCACCATGTATACGGTGAGTCCAGCGTGTCATGATTATTCCAACAGAATAATAAAGAATGGAATAACAATAGCTCTCTTCATGAATACAAAAGAAATAATACCCCTTACCTTAGAAGAAACTGGATATTGGTAAAGTGAGGTAGTATACTTCTCTTCATCTTTCTCTCTATAATTTCTCTCTCTAGAGTTTCAGTGAATTCGTAAAAAATAATGAAGGAATGAGCTTCTATTTATAGAAGAACTGAAAGTATCTCTTGGTCTTAACGAAGGGTCAAAATGACTCTTGGTAATATTGAAGAGACAACTACTATTTGCGAAGGGGCAATTAACTCTTGGAACACCGAAGAGACAAGT
This sequence comes from Panax quinquefolius, assembly GCA_020205615.1. Lineage (NCBI taxonomy): Eukaryota > Viridiplantae > Streptophyta > Magnoliopsida > Apiales > Araliaceae > Panax > Panax quinquefolius. Next base: position 76,888,237 of record CM035154.1, read on the forward strand.
AACTCTTGGAAAACTGAAGGGACAAATAACTCTTGGAAAACTGAAGGGACAAGTTACTATTAAAACTTTAAACCAACGATCCATATTGATTTACTATTATAATTTCAACCAATGGTCTAAAAAATTAGCCCATCTCCTCATGGAATAATATTTTTACTCAAAAATATTTTGGACCGAAAAGAAATATATTTTTTGGGTGAATAGTACCCCGTGAATAGTACTTCGGGAATAGTACCCCGTGAATAGTACCCCGACACGAAAAGTGTCCCAAATACCCGAGTGAACAATACTGGAGTGAATAGTAACCCGTGAATAGTACTCTGATACAAAAAGTGTACCAAATACCCGAGTGAATAATACTAGAGTGAATAGTAATCGGGTGAATAGTAATTCGTGAATAGTACTCTGACAGGAAAAGTGCCCCGAATACCCGATTGAACAATATAACCTCTAGACATCAATTATTATCGAAATAAATATCGATTTCCACTAACACCAATAATCCCAACACAATGGAACTATCGAACTCATCTTTAATCAAAACAAACTTATTCATCATTAATATTATAACTCACAATATTTAACAACCAGGTCGTTCCCAGGAAAGAGGGGGTTTCCGATAAGGATTTCTCTTTATTGGCGCGCAATTAGATGACCAAACCTTTCCTTGACAGAACTTCTAGACATTGTAAATATTGCAATTTAATAATATGAACAACTTTGTCGTCTCAATTATTGATTTAATAATATATCATATTATGCAGATGATATTGTGACAATAATCGAATCAATAATATGAGAGATATGATGGAGCAATTACTGTAGCAATAATTGAGTATAACTGAGTGACTTCTCACATAAGCATCAATAATCAATACTGTGTGCTACTATGCAACCACGCGTATTTTACCACCGATTATTTTATAAAAACTTGCTTACTTTGCAAAATTTTCACATATCACCCTTAACTTTAACCTTTTATCAATCTAACCATTTACTAAATAGAATAATTATAAGAAAATTGAATACTTTCATTTCATAAAATTCGGGGTCTCACAATCTCCCCTCCTTATGAAATTTTGCCCTCGAAGAAATGAGAATACCTTGCTTTCTTTTCAGATTGTACCTTCCCGGTTATATCCTCTGTATCATGATTTTTCCATTGCTCATCTCTTGAATTTCAAATATCATTCTAGAATATATCTTCAAAACAAAGGTTAATTAACATATCACAATTTGTCAACTTATCAAGTAAACAATTTCAGCTTAGGTAAGTCACACACTTGCGAAGTATATAACTCGTCTCTCCCCTCCTAATTCTAGACTCTTATCTCCGCCAGCGACCATATCCCTAAGCGCTGATACCATTTGTGACACCCCCAAAATAAGTTCACACGACCCATTCTGAGTCGCCAGATATCACTCCATAAAAATCAAATACAAACTTCATTTATACAACTATTGAACTGTCGTGCAGAGTACGACAACTGGTAAACTGTGAGTTTCAATACAAATTCTATGAAACTCTCATGGTGCCTCGACCACAATAGCTTACAAAGGTACTTTACATAAAAGTATAGTCAATAACTATTTTAGAAATTAAAATCTTTGGCAAATGCTCAAGGAAACCGTCGTACATGGGAGGCTATGCGTCAAGGTTATGATAGATATCATATGTCCACAGAATTATCCTTGGTTGACCCAATAGACCCCAAAGAAAAACAAGAAGATTACTATCATCTTCTTTCCAATGGCGAGTCTTCTCTTGACATATAATTATCTCTGTTGTCTCCAAGTAAGAATTATATTTCAAATATACTCCAAGATCATATAGGTAGTGCTCGTAGATATACTTAGCAAGTGGATGTGCACAACCCTGTCTTATGACAACACGAGGTTGTATGTCATTAGACATCTTGTATGATAGTGGCAGAACACCCTTCCAAAGTTGGGTTCACCTCACCCTATTCGGTTCACCAAAATTAAATATCAAATGACGTATACCATACGACACACTTATCTAAAGTTCTCAATAAAATTATTTCCATACTATTTAGGGAGAACCTCCACAACTATAGACCACCATTCTATTCTCTTGTTACCCCCGCTCGACCCAGCTACACTCTTATTACTTGAAAGGAATTATGAAGCAAAAAGGGTGAGCACAACCAGCCCAGTAAAGAATATCATGACTAAAGATAATTAAATTATCAATAACCTTCATCAGTAATAAATCAGAGATTTAGAACATATGGTAGATGATAAAACTTTTCAACCATAGTTGCAGCGAAACGAGCAATCCATTAGAAGAGTCAAATAGACCATCAGGTCTATTATCTCCTCCATGTTAAAAGTCCACCAATAATATTTTATCCTTGTAACATCAATCAATAATTCTTGTCCACAATCATATGAATAACTCATAGTCATAATTGTGATTCCAAATTTCTCTTTGCACCCTGGACGAAGATAATTTTCATCACCTATCTTCACCTGAAACATCAAAAATCATGGTTATACCAAATCAAAATTCCTGCTTATGATCATACTAATAAATTCATCTTTGCACTATGACCAAAGATATTCATTAACAATTCATCTTCGCACTACAGGCTAAAGACATACAACTGTATTTTAGAAGAGTCAAGTAGAGCATGATATCTACTATCTTTTACGAATTAAAAGTGTATAATCAGTATTTTATCGGTGAGACTCAGCTTAATAAATAATCCACATCATTTAATCATCCCTGCACTACGACCAAGGATATTCATGTAATCATCAATGATCATGATTATACCGAATAATCTCCGGTTATAATCATACCAATAACTATCCATCAATGCACTACGGGCCAATGAGGACTTTTACCACGTCATTTATAACATTACAGGTCATGATTATACCGAATGATCCCTGGTTATAATCACACCAATAAACAATTCATCTTGCACGTAAGCCAAAGATATACAACTGTAAAACCAAAAATCAACAGTACATCTTACACGTAAGCCAAATATATACAAGTGTAAAACCAATACTCAACAGTACATCTTGCACGTAAGCCAAAGATATACAACTGTAAAACCAATAATCAACAGTACATCTTGCACGTAAGCCAAAGATATTCAACTGTAAAATCATTTTTAGTGTGTAGCTAAAAAAATTAGCCCTATCATGCTTAACTCTAGAAATTCCAATATCTTGACACAATCTTATACATGTTAACGTGAGCCTCCAGTTTAAATTTCGTGGCCATCAGAGTTATAGAACTCCAGTTATAGTCGTTTTCGTCAGAAAATCACAAAAATTAAAATGGTCATAACATGGTCATTTTAAGTTGGAATGAGCTCATTTTTGGACAGTAGGTACTTTATACCATATATTTTCATGTCCCAAAAGGCCGGAATTTCTTTCACAAACTAAGTGGCCAAAAATTCACTTTTAAATTTCTGGGTAGTACCTTTTTGGTACTTTGTAGTTTTTGACTCCTTTGCTAAAATCAGTCCACACGAAAATCTACAATACCTTTTCCAGTGATTTCACTTGGATAAGTTAGAAAACTCATAGATCTAACTCTAGAAATTGACCACACTCAAAAATTCGAAATATAATAGAAGATATGGTCAATTGAATTTCATGTTCCATTTTCACCAAAATCTGATTTTCAACCCTTTGTGATTTCTAAGAAACTTATATGTTTTCACATAATAACCAACATAACTCATCATAACACTTACTAATACTACATATACCCATGATTTTCATCAGTCTAATGCTTTTATTATGACTTTCATCATAATCAACAGTCCAATGCTTATATTATGACTTTCATCATAATCCACGTAAATGAGATCATTTCCACAATTTAATAAGGAATGAATACAAAGGATCATTCACCATACATGTGGTAATCCACATGAGACAGAGTTATTCCAATGAATAATAAAGAATGGAATAACTAAAGAATTCACCATGCATGCGATGATTGCATGTAGAATGAAGTTATTCCCAATGAATAATAAATAATGGAATAATCGAAGAATTAACAATGCATGCGATGCACGATGATAAACGCAGTTATTCCCAATAGAATAATAAATAATAGAATAATCAAGAATTCACCATGCATGCGGATTGCCCAGACAAAAGCAAGTTATTCCCAATGAATAATAAATAATGGAACCAGGTCATGCGTAATACGCATGTATTGTGATATATTAAACGAAATAATAAAGAATGGAACCAGATCATGCATAAACGCACAGACATGATATTCCGACAGAATAATAAAGAATGGAATAATAAAAGAATTTCACCATGTATGCGATACTTCGCATAGATAGGTTATTCCAACATAATAATAAAGAATGGAATAATAGAAGAATTTCACCATGTATACGGTAGTCCGCGTATACAGATTATTCCAACAAAATAATAAGGAATGGAATAACAATAGCTCTCTTCATGAATACAAAAGAAATAATACGCCTTACCTTAAAAGAAACTGGATATTGGAAAAGTGAGGTAGCAGACTTCTCTTCTTCTTTCTCTCTATAATTTCTCTCTCTAGAGTTTCAGTGAATTCGTAAGAAATAATGAAGGAATGAGCTTCTATTTATAGAAGAACTGGAAGTAGCTCTTGGTCTTAATGAAGGGTCAAAATGACTCTTGGTAATATTGAAGAGACAACTACTATTTGCGAAGGGGCAATTAACTCTTGGAACTCCGAAGAGACAAGTAACTCTTGAAAAACTGAAGGGACAAATAACTCTTGGAAAACTGAAGGGACAAATAACTCTTGGAAAATTGAATGGACAAGTTACTATTAAAACTTTAAACCAATGATCCATATTGATTTACTATTATAATTTCAACCAACGGTCTGAAAAATTAGCACATCTCCTCATGGAATAATATTTATACTCAAAAATGATTTGGACCGAAAAGAAATATATTTTTCGGATGAATAGTACCCTGTGAATAGTACTTTGGGAATAGTACCCCGTGAATAGTATCCCGACTCGAAAAGTGTCCCAAATACCCGAGTGAACAATACTAGAGTGAATAGTAATCAGGTGAATAGTAACCCGTGAAAAGTAACCCATGAATAGTACTCCGATACGAAAAGTGTCCCAAATACCCGAGTGAATAATACTAGAGTGAATAGTAATCGGGTGAATAGTAACCCGTGAATAGTACTCCGACACGAAATGTGCCCCGAATACCCGATTGAACAATATAACCTCCAGACATCAATTATTATCGAAATAAATATCGATTTCCACTAACACCAATAATCCCAACACAATGGAACTATCAAACTCATCTTTAATCAACACGAACTTATTCATCATTAATATTATAACTCATAATATTTAACAACCAGGTCATTCCCAGGAAAGAGGGGGTTTCCGATAAGGATTTCTCCTTATTGGCGCGCATTTAGATGACCAAACCTCTCCTTGACAGAACTTTTAGACATTGTAAATAATACAATTTAATAATATGAACAACTTTGTCTTATCAATTATTGATTTAATAATATATCATATTATGCAGATGATACTATGACAATAATTGAATCAATAATATGAGAGATATGATGCAAAGAATTATCGTAGCAATAATTGAGTATAACCGGTGACTTCTCACATAAGCATCAATAATCAATACCGTGTGCTACTATGCAACCACGCGTATTTTACCACCGATTATTTTATAACAACTTGCTTACTTTGCAAAATTTTCACATATCACCCTTAACTTTAACCTTTTATCAATCTAACCAATTACTAAATAGAATAATTATAAGAAAATTGAATACTTTCATTTCATAAAATTTGGGGTCTCACAATCTCCCCTACTTATAAAATTTTGCCCTCGAAATTTACGTACCTGGTAGTTCGAAGAGATGAGAATACCTTACTTTCTTTTCGGATTGTACCTTCCCAGTTATATCCTCTGTATCATGATTTTTCCATTGCTCATCTCCTGTATTTCAGATATCATTCTAGAATATATCTTCAAAATAAAGGTTAATTGACATATCACAATTTGTCAACTTATCAAGTAAACAATTTCAGCTTAGGTAAGTCACACACTAGCGAAGTATATAACTCGTCTCTCCCCTCCTAGTTCTAGACTCTTATCTTCGCCAGCGACCATATCCCTAAGCTCTGATACCATTTGTGACGCCCCCAAAATAGGTTCACACGACCCATTCTGAGTCGCCAGATATCACTCCATAAAAATCAAATACAAACTTCATTTATACTGTTGTTGAGCTGTAATCGTGCATGCAGATGCGACAATCGATAAGTTTGTGAGTTTCAATACAAAATCTATGAAACTCTCATGGTGCCTCGACCACAATATCTTACAAAGGTACTTTACATAAAAGTATAGTCAATAACTATTTTAGAAATTAAAATCTATGGCAAATGCTCAAGGAAACCGTCGTACATGGGAGGCCATGTGTCAAGGTTATGATAGATATCATATGTCCACATAATTATCCTTTGTTGACCTAATAGACCCCAAAGAAAAACAAGAAGATTGCTATCATCTTCTTTCCAATGGTGAGTCTTCTCTTGACATATAATTATCTCCGTTGTCTCCAAATGAGAATTATATTTCAAATATACTCCAAGATCATATAGGTAGTGCTCGTAGATATACTCAGCAAGTGGATGTGCACAACCCTGTCTTATGACAACACGAGGTTGTATGTCATTAGACATCTTGTATGATAGTGGTAGAACACCCTTCCAAAGTTGGGTTCACCTCACCCTATTCGGTTCACCAAAATTAAATATCAAATGACGTATACCATACGATACACTTATCTAAAGTTCTCAATAAAATTATTTCCATACTATTTAGGGAGAACCTCCACAACTATAGACCACCATTCTATTCTCTTGTTACCCCCGCTCGACCCAGCTACACTCTTATTACCTGAAAAGAATTATGAAGCAAAAAGGGTGAGCACAACCAGCCCAGTAAAGAATATCATGACTAAAGATAATTAAATTATCAATAGCCTTCATCAGTAATAAATCAGGGATTTAGAACATATGGTAGATGATAAAACTTTTCAACCATAGTTGCAGCGGAATGAGCAATCCATTAGAAGAGTCAAATAGACCATCAGGTCTATTATCTCTTCCATGTTAAAAGTCCACTAATAATGTTTTATCCCTGTAACATCAATCAACAATTCCTGTCCACAATCATATGAATAACTCACAGTCATAATTGTGATTCCAAATTTCTCTTTGCACCCAGGACGAAGATAATTTTCATCACCTATCTTCACCTGAAACATCAAAAATCATGGTTATACCAAATCAAAATTCTTGCTCATGATCATACTAATAAATTCATCTTTGCACTACGGCCAAAGATATTTATTAACAATTCATATTTGCACTACAGGCCAAAGACATACAACTGTATTTTAGAAGAGTCAAATAGAGCATGATATCTATTATCTTTTACGAATTAAAAGTGTATAATCGGTATTTTATCGCTGAGACTCAGCTTAATAAATAGTCCACATCATCGAATCATCCCTGCACTATGGACAAGGATATTCATGTAATCATCAATGGTCATGATTATACCGAATAATCCCTGGTTATAATCATACCAATAATTGTCCATCAATGCACTACGGGCCAATGAGGACTTTTACCACGTCATTTATAATATTATAGGTTATGATTATACCGAATGATCCTTTGTTATAATCATACCAATAAACAATTCATCTTGCACGTAAGCCAAAGATATACAATTGTAAAACTAATAATCAACAGTACATCTTGCACGTAAGCCAAATATATACAAGTGTAAAACCAATACTCAATAGTACATTTTACACGTAAGCCAAAGATATACAACTGTAAAACCAATAATTAACAGTACATCTTGCACGTAAGCCAAAGATATTCAACTGTAAAATCATTTTTAGTGTGTAGCTAAAAAAATTAGCCCTATCATGCTTAACTCCAGAAATTCCAATATCTCGACACTATCTTATACATGTTAACGTGAGCCTCCAGTTTAAATTTTGTGGCCATCGGAGTTACAGAACTCCAGTTATAGCCGTTTTCGTCAAAAAATCACAAAAATTAAAATGGTCATAACTTGGTCATTTTAAGTTGGAATGAGTTCATTTTTGGATAGTAGGTACTTTATACCATATATTTTCATGTCCCAAAAGGACGGAATTTATTTCAGAAACTAAGTGCCCGAAAATGCCCTTTTAAATTTCTGGGCAGTGAAGTAGCTTTTTGGTACTTTGCAATTTTTGACTCCTTTGCTAAAATCAGTCCACACGAAAATCTACAATACCTTTTCTAGTGATTCTACTTGGATAAGTTAGAAAACTCATAGATCTAACTCTAGAACTTGTCCACACTCAAAAATTCAAAATATAATAGAAGATATGGTCAATTGAATTTCATGTTCCATTTTCACCAAAATCTGATTTTCAACCCTTTGTGATTTCTAAGAAACATTCATGTTTTCACATAATAAGCAACATAACTCATCATAACACTTACTAATACTATATATATACCCATGATTTTCATTAGTCCAATGCTTTTATTATGACTTTCATCATAATCAACAGTCCAATGCTTATATTATGACTTTCATAATGATCCACGTAAACAGATCATTTCCACAATTTAATAAGGAATGAATACAAAGGATCATTCACCATGCATGTGGTAATCCACATAGACAGTTTATTCTTATAGAATAATAAATAATGGAATAACTGAAGAATTCACCATGCATGCGGTACTTCACATGCATGTGCTATTCCCAACGAATAATAAATAATGGAACTGGTCATGCGTAAACACGCATGCATGTGATATTCGATAGAATAATAAAGAATGGAACCAAGTCATGCGTAAACACACGTATACATGATATTCTCGGCGTAATAATAAAGAATGGAATAATAGAAGAATTTCACCATGTATGCGGTGCTTAAGATGTATAAAGTTATTCCAACATAATAATAATGAATGGAATAACAGAAGAATTTCACCATGTATACGGTAGTCCGCGTATACAGATTATTCCAACAGAATAATAAGGAATGGAATAACAATGGCTCTTTTCATGAATACGAAAGAAATAATACCCCTTTCCTTAGAAGAAACCGGATATTAGAAAAGTGAGGTAGCAGACTTCTCTTCTTCTTTCTCTCTATAATTTCTCTCTCTAGAGTTTCAGTGAATTCGTAAGAAATAATGAAGGAATGAGCTTCTATTTATAGAAGAACTGAAATTAGCTCTTGGTCTTAACGAAGGGTCAAAATGACTCTTGGTAATATTGAAGAGATAACTACTATTTGCGAGGGGGCAATTAACTCTTAGAACACCGAAGAGACAAGTAACTCTTGGAAAACTGAAGGGACAAATAACTCTTGAAAAATTAAAGGGACAAATAACTCTTGGAAAACTGAAGGGACAAGTTACTATTAAAACTTTAAACCAACGATCCATATTGATTTAGTATTATAATTTCAACCAACGGTCTGAAAAATTAACACATCTCCTCATGGAATAATATTTGTACTCAAAAATGATTTGGATCGAAAAGAAATATATTTTTCAGATGAATAGTACCCCGTGAATAGTACTTCGGGAATAGTACCCCGTGAATAGTACCCCGACACAAAAAGTGTCCTAAATACCCGAGTGAACAATACTAGAGTGAATAGTAACCCGTGAATAGTACTTCGATACGAAAAGTGTCCCAAATACCTGAGTGAATAATACTAGAGTGAATAATAATCAGGTGAATAGTAACTCGTGAATAGTACTCTGACATGAAAAGTGCCCCAAATACCAGATTGAACAATATAACCTCCAGACATCAATTATTATCGAAATAAATGTCGATTTCCACTAACACCAATAATCCCAACATAATGGAACTATCAAACTCATCTTTAATCAACACGAACTTATTCATCATTAATATTATAACTCACAATATTTAACAACCAGGTCGTTCCCAGGAAAGAGGGGGTTTCTGATAAGGATTTCTCCTTATTGGCGCGCAATTAGATGACCAAACCTCTCCTTGACAGAACTTCTAGACATTGTAAATATTTTAATTTAATAATATTAACAACTTTGTCGTCTCAATTATTGATTTAATAATATATCATATTATGCAGATGATATTGTGACAATAATCGAATCAATAATATGAGAGATATGATGCAACAATTACTGTAGCAATAATTGAGTATAACTGAGTGACTTCTCACATAAGCATCAATAATCAATACCGTGTGCTACTATGCAACCACGCGTATTTTACCACTGATTATTTTATAACAACTTGCTTACTTTGCAAAATTTTCACATATCACCCTTAACTTTAACCTTTTATCAATTTAACCATTTACTAAATAGAATAATTATAAGAAAATAGAATACTTTCATTTCATAAAATTTAGGGTCTCATAGACAGCTTCCCACCACTCCAAATTCCTCAGATGGGTAGTTCTCATAGAAAAAGAGGTGAGACGTTCTGTGAGAACTACCCATCTGAGGAATTTGGAGTGGTGAGAAGCTGTTTATGTCATGGATTGGACCCATATGGGGAGATGATTCATCCCTACTAGAGAAGTGATCGTTCGCTCATCTAGAGGGTTGCTTAACCTAGAACTTTGTTCAACAACGTAATGGCACTCCTTTGGGATGTTGTCATCTGTTATGATGGAAAAAAATGAGGAATGTCCGCAGTAATTCAATTAATTTTATTATTCGAGTATAGGACACAAATAGGAACTACGACCCTTTTTTTTGTCGATTAACTTCCGAGGAACCTTTGAGTACTATTAGTCGCAATCATTATGTCATTACAAATTTAAATCGCTATGAAACTTAGAAAATTGATTGACAAGTAGGAGTGGATGTCGAACAGTAGTCTCTATAGATTCTAAAGAACAATTCTCATAAACTAAGTACCACTTACTTAGTTTATCATTGGCAAAATAAACTAAGTAGAATTTGCTTAATTTGCCACAATTTTCAATAAACTCAATAATACTCTCCCTTTACTCTTCAATACACTCAATAATATATATATGTAATATACTTTGGAACTTAGAAACCCGTTTGACATTCACTCAGTAGGAGTGAATATCGAATAGTCCCCAGTTTGGGACTGTTACTGGATGTTATATCTCTCACTTAGGTCGATGCTATTTCACAAGGTACGTGTTTATAATATTTTAAGTATTTTTCACCTGGTGTCTCTACATATGTTCTTTGAGTGCATACTTAGACTAAGTTGTCTTGGTCTATTTCGTGTACTTGGAGACCATGGGGAGGTGATGCTGAAATTTTCTTAAAATATTATAAACACGCACCTTGTGAATGGCACTAGTGAGGAGACGCATCCAGGAACAAAATAGAAGCCTAACCCCTGTAGAGTGGAGATATATACTAGGTAAATTAACTAAATACATGCATGTACCACATTTATGATTATTCTTGATCTAATTGGGCATTTTCTTTAATTAAAGATGTCAGCCGATCGAAGTTGAATGTACCGTAGGATTAAGATTGATGGGAGGGGATTAGTTGATGCGTACCGTGAAGGGGTGTCCAATTTTATGAACAAAGCAATAGAACATGTTGATGATCCGAACGGAAAGATGAGATGCCCGTGTTTTAAGTGTGAGAACATGATATGGAAGACTGCCGATGAAGTTAAATTTGACTTATATTCACATGGGTTTGTGGATGGGTATTTGGTATGGATTCATCACGGGGAATCATCTGAGTTTAGAGAACGGACATATAGTACTGTAGACCAATCGGTTCACGGGGATTCACAATCAGATAACTATGACGTCGTGCAGATGTTGGTTGATGCGTATGACCTTACCAATATTGACTGGACTGAAAATGAGCATGCGTCAAGAAGTGCTCAACAAAAGCCAAATGATTCAGCAGCTGCTTTCTACAAGTTATTATCTGAATCAGATGTTCCATTGTTTCCTGAAAATGACAATCATACCAGGCTTTCTGCAGTTACGAAGCTTTTACATTTCAAGAATGAGCATGATTGTAGTGAGAGAGGATTCAATGATTTGCTTGATATTCTCAGCGAGTTCTTACCTAGGGATAATACGCTGCCCGCGAATTACTATGAGGTGAAAAAGATGGTTAAGGGGTTAAATCTCGGGTATGAGAAGATCAATGCTTGTAAGCAGGATTGCATGTTATATTATGGGGAGGACAAAGATAAGGTGCAGTGTTATATCTCCAACTCGCCAAAGTACAAGATCACAAAATGTGGGGGGAAGGATAAACATGTTCCAAAGAAGATTTTACAGTATTTTCATCTTGCGCCGAGGTTGCAGCGACTATTCATGTCTGCGCACACTGCTCAACATATGAGTTGGCATAGAACAAGGGATGTCGGGCCTGGTCAGCTGACTCACCCAGCAGATGAATGAAAGAATTTTGATGCCAATTTTCCACAATTTGCCGAAGAAGTTTGTAATGATCCGAAATTTCAAAGTGTAATTTAAATATTTATTGAGTTATATAAATATTATTTGAGGTGTTTATTGTTAAATAAATATTTTATTGATGTGATGGTTGATGAATCTAAATGATTAGTGAATTTTCTAAATTAAATTAATTTATAATGTAGAGGTTTGTATTATAGCATGAGGTGTTACGTGGTTGTGTTGATTTAATAATTTAGATGATGTTAAATTATTAAATAAAGTTATAATGAAAATTATAAATTGGTGATATTTGCTAAATGGCTATATTTAATTAAAATATAGTATGTGATTAATTTAATGGGTTAATGTTGGATATGAAAATAATATGTGATTATAGTTTGTAAACTAAAGTGTTTATTAAAATAAATGAAAAAGGATTTAAATTAGTTTTTTTGTCAAACAAGGCTTAAGTATTTTAACTCTTTAATTTTAAATGATTTTCCAAACAAAGCCTCATGGCTATGGCTTTTGATATTTCTAATTTTTTAAATAAAATAAACAAAATAAATAAAATAAATAAAATAATAAATATAATATATTTATATTATATACGTTTATTGGTTGGTAACTGATATATTTAGTATAGGTATTATGGCTATATCAGTTTATATTGGTTACGCATAGTATTATCAGTTGGTTATTTGCTAGCCTAGAGTTCAGAGAATTGAGAGTTAAGAGAGATTGAGAGAAAGCTTGAGAGAGATTGAGAAGGATTGTCTGTAATTGCAAGATTGTGCAAGCTAATTTGAAGGTATTTCTTATACAACCCTATTATATATGTATAGGTCCACATATGTGAACTACGATAAAGTTTTGCTATGCTCTGTGAATTATATTTCTTCTAAATTTTGTTATGTAACTTAGTTATGATGATTACATGCATATATGATGATTATATGTTATGTTTAGACAATAATTTCATGCTAATTTTGGTTTAGAGTAGAAGAAATATTCGTCAGTGTATGTTTATATATATATATATTTTCATACATAGCTTGGGTAAGTATCGATTTTAGTGGCCAATTCGTATGTAAAATCATAAATTGAAACTTATATTTGGTAGTTCATTGAGATATGAGCATAACGTAATTGAAATGGAGTAATTTGGTCAACTAATGAAATCACAGTGATGATTTCTAGAATGAATATCAAAAAAATGGAGTTTTATATGAAAAACATGAATTTTGAGAAATTAAAATAGCTTTAGTTGGTGTTAAATTGTTCCAATTGGTTGTAAATGTGAGCAATCATGTTTATGATTGTGGTATATTTATTTTACGTGTTAATTTCACTGTTTGGTGGGTGAAATTTATGCTTGTTGGGCTAAAGTCGGCTACTGTTCATTAGCCTTTCTGCGTCTGTTCGAACACCTACAGTAATACTACTTGTGGTGTGCCAAGGCAAAAATGGCGCAAATTGCTACTTGATCCCAAACCTTTGTATGTAAATTGCATACATACTACGTATAACGCCCCAAAATAGGTATACATCACCCATTTTGAGTCGTCAATAACATGGTACATAAACAACTAGAACTTTATTAATACAACATAAAAACTGTGAGTTTAAATACAAATATTGTCATCTAGACAATATTCACAGCCAAATAAGTCCTCATTACAATTATTGGTATATTATTTTACAAAAATAGTGAGGACTACTAAAACAACTTCCCAAGACCTTCATTCCATACCCCGACTAGTACTCGCTACATTCTCGCCTCCTGAGAAGAAAAATGGAACAAAAAGGGAAAGGGTGAGCTCAACTAGCCCAGTAAAAAATATTATGACTAAGATAATATAGAACAAATTATCGTTAGTCTTCAACAGGGAAAAATCTGACAGAATATAATAAACAACAAGTTTCAGATCAATATTCGCAGCGAAAATAATAATTCATAGAAGAGTTACGTAGAGAATGAAATCTACTATAATCTATGAATTTAAAAGTCCAACATGTGACGCCCCCAAAATAGGTATATATCACCCATTCTGAGTTGTCAATACATGGTACAAAAACAACTATAACTTTATTATTACAACAGTAAAACTGTGAGTTTGAATACAAATATTATCTTCTAGACAATATCTATACTCAAATAAATCCTCATCACATTTATTGATACATTATTTTACAAAAATGGTGAGGACTACTAAACAATTCTTTCTAAAACCTTCATTCCATACCCCAGGCTAAGTACTCACTATATTCTCGCCTCACGAGAAGAAAAAATGGAACAAAAAGGAAAAGGGTGAGCTCAACTAGCCCAAGAAAAAGAATATTATGACTAAGATAATATACAACAAATTACCGTTAGTCTTCAACAGGAAAAATCTAATAGAATACAATAGACAACAAATTTTCAATCAATATTCGCAATGAAATAATAATTCATTAGAAGAGTTAAGTAGAGAATGCAAACTACTATCTTCTATGTATGAATTTAAAAGTTCATCGTCTATCTTTTATCCATGTAACATCAATCAATATACATCCGGAATCAAATATTCATCTTTGCACTGAGCCAAAGATATTCATCAGTTAATCATGTTCATCTAAACACTATTCATCTTTGCACTACTACCAAAGATATTCTTGAAAATCATTCATCTTTGCACTCTGGCCAAAGATATTCAATAATATCATCATTTAAGGCGAGGATGATGAAAAATATTTTTAAAGAAACGAATCCAAAGAAACAAAATGACAAGGATTAAGGATTAAGGATTCAGTACTTTGTTTTATCCATGTTCAAAAATACCTCAAAAATAATCATAGTGGTGTAAAATTCAAGAATGATCAAAACATGGATACAATCAAAGCTAGTATCCGAATAGATATTTTGGACAAAAAGAAGAAATTTTATTTTTCGGTGAATAATGCCATATATCGTGAATAGTCTGTATATGTGAATATAGTAACTCAGAACACCAAAAGATAGAAATTTCCCAAAAAACATCTTCACGCTTCATGAATAGTACTCGTGAATAGTAACTTCGTGAATAGTAACTCATGAATAGTAACTCGTGAATAGTAACTCATGAATAGTAACCCGACATGAAAAAGTTCCAAATTTGATAAAAGTTCCAACTAATATTTCAAAGATAATGATATTGAAGAAATAATATCATTTTAGAAGAAAATAACATCCCTTACCTCGAAAAGATTAGTACTTAAATTTGGAATCTAGGGTATAGTCTTTGAAGGGAACTTGCACCGCCTAACAATACTCAAAGTATACTCTCAAGAATACGCTCAATATATCGAGAGAAATAGGGAGAAACTTCAGTTTCTGGTGTATTTTCAATTCTAACCTAATCACCCTATTTATAGGAAAATGCTTAGAACACCAAAGTAGAAAATTGAATATAATATTAATATATTTTTCACATTTTCTTTAGCCCACCTTAGACAACTGATCTCAGCCCATTTGAATCACATGTGAGGCCAACTTAGTTGCAAAAAAACGTTTTTCTCAAAATAATTAACTAAAACTCCCAAAAATTAATTATTTCGGAACTTCGAAACTTCAATAATTCATAATAAATAGCCCTTTTATCAGAAAATTCAAATCTCGCGAGTTTTTATAGGAAATTCAATTCTCTACAACTTTGCAGAAGAAAGTTTTTCCGAATTCCAAACAAAATTGACCGAAATCCACAAACAAAGATTTTACAAGCTATAATCAAATTTCAAATTCGATAAATGGGGTCCACCGACATGTTTAACATGTTTTAAATATTTATAGCAATAAAATACTCTTCCTCCTCAAATACTCATATATCCCACATTCGTTGTAAAAATATCACCATTATTATATTATTAAAATATAATAATATATTTAAATGAATTATTTTATCGAGAAAAGATAAAATTTTAATTTTCAACAATTGTCACATTAAAATTTTCTCCATCTATATCCACATAAAATCAATATTTTCCTTATCATATGAATAAATAATTAATTATTCACAAATAATATTACAAAATCACAATATTGACAACCAAGCGGTTCCTTGTGGAAAGAGGGGCTTTCCAATAAGAATTTCTCCTTCTTGGCGCCTTGATTAGGTGACCAAACCTCTCCTTGATGCGAACTTTCTAGACATTGCCAATAATGTTATCTAATAATATTATTCGGATAATATGAATTATTGCTTCGATAATGAAAAATCTTGTGTAATGACAATTATTGAAACAACAAAGAATATAAAATATCAACGCAAAGAATTATTAAATCAATAAATCTTGAGCGATAATTCATCGTAACCATTATTGAGTAGTGCCTTCTTCACGTAAGAATCAATAATTGGTGCAATATCTGGTAATCTTCTTGTGTTTTAACCAATTTAGTATTTTAACATGATTAATGGTAACAACTACAATTATTTTTAAACAACTTATATTTGTCGTTTTCTTCATCCAATCGCTTTTCATGGGGCCCACACATGGTCGCTACTGGTGCAGTCAATACGAATATTCCCCGACATCTGAATATTCCACGACCAAACGAATATTCCCCGACAACAATGAATATTTTATAACCACTTGCTTATTTTGAAATATTTGCGTATTTTATCCCTAACTATCCACATTAATCAAATCAACCCTTACTATTTCAAAATAATAAATAGAAAATTAAATTTCATTAATAATAAGTTGGGGTCTTACAACCTCCCTCCTTATGAAATTTCGTCCTCGAAATTGACGTGCGCACTGGTGTTGTTTGAAAAGGTGAAGATACCTCGCTTTCATTTCCGTTTCCAATTCCCGTGTCATTTCCTCTATAGCATGATTCCTCCACAAAACTTTAACTTGTGGTATGACCTTTCTTGGCGTGGGACATGCTCCTTCCTATCCAAGATCTTGACAGTACCTCCTCATACGTTAAGTCTTCGACTATCTCGTCCGGTTCTAACTCTATAATGTGGTTCGGGTCTTTCACATATTTACTGAAATACGATATGTGAAACACATTATGAACACGAGACATACTTTTGAGAACGCGAGTCTATAAAGCTACATTTCCTACTTTCGGTCAAGAATTTGAAATGGACCAATAAATCGTGGATTGAGCTTTCCTCTCTTCCCAAATCTTGTAACTCCCTTCCTTGGAGCAACTCAACAACAATACATGATCCCCTACACTAAATTCCACGTCCTTTCGATGAAGATCCGCATAACTCTTTTGTCGATCTTGTGCTTGTTTGTATACGTTGTCGAATCATTTGGATCTTTTCCGTAGTCATATACGTATCAACTCAGTCCCAACAATGTTGCTTCACCCACCTCGTCCCGATATCTTTGAGAGCGACACTTTCGTCCATATAATGCTTCAAATGGAGCTACACCTATACTTGCTCGATAAGCTGTTGTTGTAGGAGAATTCCACCAATGGTAAATACTTATCCCAACCGCCTTTGAAGTCTAGGACACGAGTCTTAATAAATCTTCAAGAGTTTGAATAGTCCTTTCTCGATTGTCATCTGTTTGAGGATGGTATGCGGGCCAGATAAATCGTAAATCCGTGTCTATATAGCTTTTTGCAAGGTAACCCAAAATCTTGAAGTGAATCTTGGTTCACGATCCGAAACTATGGATACAGAGCACGCCATGCAACCTCACAATCTCATTCACGTACATACTAGCAAGACGTTCAAGGAATAAGTCTCCGTGATATCGGCAAGAAATGAGCGGAACTTGGTTAATCTATCAACAATAACCCAAATAGCATTGATGCCTCGAGAAACCGTAGGAAGACCCGTAAATGAAATCCATGGTAATGTGTTCCCACTTCCATTTCGAATCTCAAGTGGTTGCAACGGACCCTTAGGTACCGGATGCTCTCGCCTTTACACGTTGACAAGTTAAACACATTGAGATAAACTTTGCAATCTCTCTTCATATTGTTCCACCAAAATGTATGTCGAAGATCACGATACATTTTAGTACTTCCGGATGGATTGCAAATGGTGTATTGTGTGCCTCCATCATAATCTTGTACTTCAAATCGAGTCGTTAGGAACACAAAGTCTAGAGTGGACTCAAGTATTCCTTCTTCATCAATTCTCGCCTCCTAATAGCTCCTTCTTGTACTTTCTTCTTCATACATGCATCACCGGCTCAGGGTTGGTGGCTTGAAGCAACCTTAACTTTTTCTATTAAATTTGGCTCTACGCGATACTTGACATCATCGCTTTCGTTCCTCGCATATGATCTTCTACTCAACGCGTCACTACCACGTTCGCTTTTCCGGGATGGTATTGAATAGTGTGGTCGTAGTCTTTCAATAGCTCGAGCCAACGTCATTGCCAGCGTGTTGAGTTCTTTTGAATGAAGAAATATTTAAGGCTTTTATGGTGCGAATATATCTCCACTTTCTCCCCATATAGATAGTGCCTCCATATCTTTAGCGCAAAACGATCTGCGCTAACTCTAGATCATGAGTAGGATAATTCCTCTCATACTCTTTAAGTTGTCATGAGGCATAGGCTATGACTTTCCCACGTTGCATGAGAACACATCCTAACCCTTTGCACGAAGCATCATTTGTAGATAACAAATCCATCCGAACCAGATGGTATTGTTAGAACATGTGCCGAAATAAGTCTCCTCTTAAGCTCTTGGAAACTCTTCTCGTATTCTTCACTCCAAACGAATTTTGTATCCTTCCGAGTTAGTTGAGTTAATGGAGTAACGATTCGAGAAAACCCTTCCACAAATCTCCGATAATAACCAATTTAAGCCCAAAAAGCTACGTGACTTGGTCATCGACTTGGTTGCTCTAACTTTGTATTGCTTCAATCTTCGGCGGGATCAACAGATACTCCATGTTTTATTATCACGTGCCTAAGGAATGCTACTTCCTCGAGCCGAACTCGCATTTCTTCAATTTGGCATATAGTTTGTTTTCACGAAGCCTTTGGAGTACCGACTTCAAATGGTGCTCATGATCTTCACGACTTTTGGAATATATGAGGATGTCATCAATAAAACAACAACGAACCGATCCAAATATTCCTTGAATACTCGGTTCATCATATCCATGAAAGCCAGAGAGCATTAGTTAGTCCGAAAGACATGACTAAGAATTCTTAATGCCCATACCGAGTTCTAAAGGCGGTCTTTGGAATATCCTCAATTCTAATCTTCACCGATGATATCCGAATCGAAGATCGATTTTTGAAAAGAATTGTGCCCCTTGCATCGGTCAAACAAGTCATCAATACGAGGTAAAGGATACCTATTCTTGATGGTGACATGGTTCAATTCCCGATAGTCAATATAAAAGTCGCATACTCTCGTCTTTCTTCTTTACGAATAAAACAAGAGCACCCCGAGGAGATGTACTAGACGAATGAAACCGATGTCCAACAATTCACTGTAGTTGGACCTTTAACTCCTCAAGTTCAATAGGAGCCATTCGATATGGGGTTTTAGAAATGGGCTTTGTACGGTGTTCAAGATCAATAAAAAATTCAACTTCACGTTAGGGGTAGGCCAGGAAGTTCTTCAGAAATACGTCAGAAAGTCAATAACAACAGAATAATATTATTCAAATTTGACGTGTCTTTATTCAAATCCATAACATGGGCTAAGAAAGCTTGACATCCGCTTTTTCAATAAACGAATAGCTTTTTGATTAGATATGACGGTGATTGATTTTAATGGTTTAGTTGCTTGAATTAAATAACAAAGTTGATTAGAATATGAAAACTAACAACCTTACGAAAACAATCAATTTTGGCATGATGATTAGTTAACCAATCAATCCCTAAAATCACATCAAAAGCAAGTATCTTTAAAGAGATAAGGTCAATGGTAAGGTGATGGTGCCAACTTGAATCAAACAAGATTTATAAACGAGTGGATGTGATGAAAGTTTCTCCTAACGGAGTTTCCATAGATAGGTCAAAGTCTAATTTCTCCTGAGTCAAGTTTAAACGTTGAGCACATGCAGGAGAGATAAATGAATGGGTATGCACCGTATCAAGTAAGGTATAAACTTCGCAAGAATTTATAAATAGCTTACCCGTGATCACCTCGTTTGGGTTCCTCACATTTTGACCAATCCACAATAAACGCTCTTCCGGAATCGTTGACTTTGACTTTTCTCGAGACGATCTTTTGAGTCACCGTCCCCATTGAACTAGGTTTCGCTATCAGACAATCTCGAAATATGTCCTTCCTTTCCACAATTATAGCATACCTTGAACTGTTGTGGCGCGGTTTGGACTGATATGTCGCTCTTTCTCGCATTTGTAGCATATATGACCGGTGGTCGTTCTCCTCCCTTAGAACCGATTCTTTAGACCTTTGTCGTCTTCACATAATGGTCGTTGTTAAATCTCCTCTTTTAAAATCTCCTCCCCGACTCGCTTCTTCTATTTTCATGGCCATGATTACCACCGTAGTGGTTACCATTTTTGTCCGTCTGCTTTTTTCCTCGTTTGGTTATCATTATTACATTGATCGCTATCTACGATACGATCCTGGTTATGGTTCCTCGATTGAACATACTCGTTATCTCGCTTCTAACAATTGAGCCCCATTAACAACATCCGAATAGAGAGAAAATTTATGAGAAATGAGATATTGTCAGACGTCTTAGGGTTTCAAACCTCTCGAAACATCCGCGTCATACGTTCCTCATTCTCCACCAAATGAGGTGCAAACTCGGATAACTCTGCAAACTTTGCCTCGTCTTCGAGACACCGTCCATGTTGTTTTATTCTAATCGATGAACTCCACTTCCTTCATATAGCCGAACACTTTCGGAAAGTATTTGCCATTAAATAGTTTCAAAACGTCTCCCCAAGACATCTTTGAGTCTTGGTGGATGGGTACGCTTCACAGACTCCACCAGTAGTCTCGCCTTCGCCACTGGAACATAAAGGTGGCGAATGGAACCTTCTGTTCTCCGTGCATCCCAAGACATCGAATATCTTGGTAATTTGCTTAACCCATGTTTCCGCCATGATCGGATCTGCTTTCCTTAAATTCTGTGGTCCTAACTCTTTGAATCTGCCACGTGTGACAATCCGTGAATTGCTATCATTTCCTCCGTATTTTGAACACGAGTCTCCTCGTCTGATTTTGCATGAACTGCAAAAAACTTCTAAACATCCCCTCGTTCATCGCCCTTCTCGGTGGTGTTGTTCACGGGAGGAACATTGCCACTGTTGCACGCTCTCCTCGTTGGTGAGTCTGAGCGTCTCCATGGTCTCATTTCCATTGTTAATATTCTCGGTCGACATTCTCAAATATCATATAAAACAAGGGTTAATTAAGGAAATCAATATATCACATAATATCCCTATATATCGACCCAACTAACAAATAAGCTTAGGTAGGTAGGACACACTAGCGAAGGATTTACTCGTCTCTCCCTCCTAGTTCTATTCCCGATCTCCGCCAGAGATCATATCCCTAAGCTCGATACCAACCGCGACGCCCCCAAAATAGGTATACATCATCCATTCCGAGTTGTCAATACATGGTGCATGTAAACAACTATAACTTTATTATTACAACAAGAAAAGCGTGAGTTTGAATACAAATATTATCTTCTAGACAATATCTATACTCAAATAAATCCTCATCACATTTATTGATACATTATTTTACAAAATGGTGAGGACTACTAAACAATTCTTTCTAAAACCTTCATTCCATACCCAGACTCAAATACTGTTATATTCTCGCCTCCCGAGAAGAAAAAATGGAACAAAAAGGAAAAGGGTGAGCTCAACTAGCCCAAAGAAAAAGAATATTATGACTAAGATAATATACAACAAATTACCGTTAGTCTTCAACAGGAAAAAATCTAATAGAATACTGATAGACAACAAATTTTAAATCAATATTCGCAATGAAATAATAATTCATTAGAAGAGTTAAGTAGAGAATGCAAACTACTATCTTCTATGTATGAATTTAAAAGTTCATCGCTCATCTTTTATCCTCAGTAACATCAATCAATATACATCTGGAATCAAATATTAATCTTTTGCACTCAGAGGCCAAAGATATTCATCGATTAGTCATGTTCATCTAAACACACTGCTCAACTTTAGACTACTGACAAAGATATTCTTCAGAAATCATTCATCTTTGCACTACAGCCAAAGATATTCAATAATATCATCATTTAAGACCGAGGATGATGAAAAATATTTTAAAGAAACGAATCCAAAGGAAACAAAATGACAAGGATTAAGGATTAAGGATTAGTACTTTGTTTTATCCATGTTCAAAATACCTCAAAAATAATCATAGTGGTGTAAAATTCAAGAATGATCAAAACATGGATACAATCAAAGCTAGTATCCGAATAGATATTTTTGGACAAAAGAAGAAATTTTATTTTTTCGATGAATAGTGCCAGATACGTGAATAGTAACTCAGACACCAAAAGATAGAAATTTCCCAAAAACATCATTTCACGCTTCATGAATAGTACTCGTGAATAGTAACTTTAATAGTAACTCATGAATAGTAACTCGTGAATAGTAACTCATGAATAGTAACCCCGACATGAAAAAGTTTCAAATTTGATAAAAAGTTCCAACCAATATTTCAAAGATAATGATATTGAAGAAATAATATCATTTGAGAAAGAAAATAACATCCCTTACCTCGAAAGATTAGTACTTAAATGGAATAACGGGTATAGTCTTTGAAGGAACTTGCACCGCCTAACAATACTCAAAGTATACTCACAAGAATACGCTCAATATATCGAGAGAAATAGAGAGAAACTTGAGTTTACGGTGTGTTTTTCATTTCTAACCTAAGCACCTATTTATAGGAAAATGCTTAGAACACCAAAGTAGAAAATTGAATATAATATTAATATATTTTTCACATTTTCTTTAGCCCACCTTAGACAACTGATCTTAGCCCATTTGAATCACATGTGAGGCCAACTTAGTTGCAAAAAACGTTTTCTCAAAATAATTAACTAAAACTCCCAAAATTAATTATTTGAACTTGAACTTCAATAATTCATAATAAATAGCCCTTTTATCAGAAAATTCAAATCTCGCGAGTTTTTATAGAAAATTCAATTCTCTACAACTTTGCAGAAGAAAGTTTTCAGAAATCCAAATGAAATTGACCAAAATCCACAAACCAGGCGCGATTTTACAAATTTATAATCAAATTTCGGTCGATAAATGGGGTCCACCGACATGTTTAACATGTTTTGAATATTTATAGCAACAAAAATACTCTTCCTCCTCGTATACTCATATATCCCACATTCGTTGTAAAAATATCACCATTATTATATTATTAAAATATAATAATATATTTAAATAATTATTTTATCGTAAAAGATAAAATTTTAATTTTCAACAATTGTCACATTAAAAATTTTCTCCATCTATATCCACATAAAATCAATATTTTCCTTATCATATGAATCAATAATTAATTATTCACAAATAATATTACAAAATCACAATATTAATAACCGAGCGGCTTTCAGGAAGAGGGGCTTTCCAATAAAATTTCTCCTTACTTGGCGCCACAATTAGGTGACCAAACCTCTCCTTAGACGTAAACTTTCTAGACATTGCCAATAATGTTATCTAATAATATTATTCAGATAATATGAATTATTGCTTCGATAATGAAAAATACTTGTGTATGACAATTATTGAAACAACAAAGAATATAAAATATCAACGCATGACAATTATTAAATCAATAAAATAATTTGAACAAGATTATCATAATCATGGCGCCCCCAAAATAGGTCCATTCCATCCAACCCATTCTCGAGTCGCCAAATACATGGTACATAAATAACTACAACTTTATTATTACAACATATAAACTGTGAGTTTAAATACGAGATATTGCCATCTGACATAATATCCACACATAAATAAATCCCCATCATAATTATTGATACATTATTTTACAAAATGGTGAGGACTACTAAACAACTATCTCTAGAACCTTCATTCCATACCCCAGCTAGTACTTCGCTACATTCTCGCCTCTTGAGAAGAAAAATAGAACAACAAGGAAAAGGGTGAGCTCAACTAGCCCGATAAAGAATATTATGACTAAGATAATATACAACAAATTATCGTTAGTCTTCAACAGGAAAAATCTAATAGAATACAATAGACAACAAATTTTAAATCAATATTCATGTGAAAATAATAATTCATTAGAAGAGTTAAGTAGAGAATGCAAACTACTATCTTCATATATGAATTTAAAAGTTCATCGTCGATATTTTCCATCCTGTAACATCAATCAATATATATCTGGAATCAAATATTCATCTTTGCACTCTGAGCCAAAGATATTCATCGATCGGTCATGTTCATCTCAACACACTGCTCATCTTTGCACTACGGGCCAAAGATATTCATCAGAAATTATTCATCATTGCACTACAGGCCAAAGATATTCGGTTATATCATCATTTAGGACTAAGGATGATGAAAAATATTTTAAAGAAAACGAATCCAGTGAAACAAAAGAATAAATATTAAGGATTCGTATTTCAGCTATTCCATGTCCAAAAATACCTTATGAATAATCATAGTGGAGTAAAATTGAAGAATGATCAAAATATGGATATAATCAAAGCTAGTATCCATAATAGATATTTTGGACAAAAAGAAGAAATTTCATTTTTCGGTTGATAGTGCTTGGTATTAAGTGAATAGTCTCAGATATCGTGAATAGTCCGTGATATCGTGAATAGTAACTCAAACACCAAAAGATAGAAATTTCACAAAAAAACTTCTTCACGCTTAATGAATAGTACTAAATGAATAGTAACTCGTGAATAGTAACTCATGAATAGTAACTCGTGAATAGTAACTCATGAATAGTAACCCCGACATGAAAAAAGTTCCAAATTTGATAAAAAGTTCCAACCAATATTTCAACATAATGATATTGAAGAAATAATATCATTTGAGAAGAAAATAACATCCCTTACCTCGAAAGACAAGTATTTAGTTGAAACACCGGATATAGGCTATGACTTGAACTCGCACCGTATAACAATACTCAAAGTATACTCAAAATACTCATAAGAATAAACTCGATAATATAGAGAGAAAACTTGATTTTACGGTGTGATTTTCAATTCTAACCTAAGCACCTTATTTATAGGAAAATCTTTAGAACACCAAAAAGCGAAAAATTAAATATAATATTAATATAATTATACAAATTTTCCTTAGCCCACCTTTTGGTCAAAAACACCAGCCACACATGTTAAATGAGGTTCACAAACTCACCAAAACGTTTTTCTCAAAATAATTAATTAAAACTCCCAAAAATCAATTATTTGAACTCAGAACTTCAATAATTCATAATAAATAGCCCTTTTATCAGAAAATTGAATCTAAGCTAGTTTTTATAGGAAATTCAATTCTCTACAACTTTGCGTAAGAAAGTTTTTCCAAATTCCAAATGAAATTGATCAAAAATTCATAAGCAGACGATTTTACAATTATAATCAAATTTCAAATCGAGAAATGGGGTCCACCGACACACAAAACATGTGTTAATCATTTAATGCCACAAAAATACTCTTCATCCTCATATACTCATATATCCCACATTCATTATAAAAATATCATCGTTAATATATTATTAAAATAATATATTTAAATGAATTATTTTATCGAAAAAGATAAAATATTAATTTTCAACAATTGTCACATTAAAAATTTTCTCCATCTATATCCACATAAAATCAATATTTTCCTCATTATATAAATCAATAATTAATTATTCACAAATAATATTACGAATCACAATATTGACATGACCAGCGGTTCAGGAAAGAGGGGCTTTCGATAAAAATTTCTCTCTTCTTGACACGCAATTAGGTGACCAAACCTCTCCTTAGACAGAACTTTCTAGACATTGCAAATAATGTTATCTAATAATATTATTCAGATAATATGAATTATTGCTTTGATAATGGAAAATATTATGTAATGACAATTTATTGAAACAACGATAATATAAAATATCAATGCAACAATTATTGAATCAATAAAATCTTTGAATAGTAATTCTTTGTAACAATTATTGAGTAATGCCTTCTTACGTAAGAATTAATAATTGGTGCAATACTGGTATCTTCTTCGCTTCAACAACGCGTATTAGTGTGTTTTAACCACCGGGTATTCCAACAAGATTAATTGGTAATAACTACTGCAGTTATTTATAAACAACTTATATTTGTCGTTTTCTTCATCCAATCGCTTTCGTTATGGGGCCCACAAAAGACTGCTAAGCATAAATACGAATATTCACTCACAAAGTCTGAATATTCCACGACCAAACGAATATTCTCCTACAATAATGAATATTTTATAACCACTTCTTATTCAAAATATTTATGTATTTTACCCATAACTATCCACATTAATCAAATCCACCCTTACTATTTCAAAATAATAAATAAAGGAAATTCTTTTTTATTTAAAAATTTGAGGTCTTCAAAGAACCATTATTGAGTAGTGTCTTCTTACGTAAGAATCGATAATTGGTGCAATACTGCAGTATCTTGTGTTTTTTACCACAAAGTATTTTTAACGAAGATATTATAATGAATAACTTCTACAGATATATTTTAAACAACTTATATTTGTCTTTTTCTTCATCCAATCGCTTTTTCGTTATGGGGCCCACATGCATTTTTACCATTAAATTTAATATTCCCAAACGATCATTTAATATTCCACGACCAAACGAATATTCCCGACAACAATGAATATTTTATAACCACTTGCTTATTTTGAAATATTTGCGTATTTTACCCCTAACTATCCACATTAATCAAATCAACCCTTACTATTTCAAAATAATAAATAGAGAAAATTAAATTTCATTAATAATAAGTTGGGGTCTTACACAACATCATTATTTTATCCCTGTAACATCAATCAATATTCATCTTGAATCAAATATTCATCTTTGCACTACAGGCCAAAGATATTCATTAGTCGGTCATGTTCATCTCAACACCTGTACATCTTTGCACTACGGGCCAAAGATATTCATAAGAAAATCAACCATCTTTGCACTACAAAATAAAGATAATCGATGAATACCATCATTTAGGACTGAGGATTATCAAAAATATTTTAAAGAAAACAAATTCAGTGAAACAAAAGAACAATTATTAAGGATTCGTACTTTAAACAATCCGAGTTCAAAAATACTTCATAAATAATCATAGTGAAGTAAAATTCAAGAATGATCAAAACATGGATACAATCAAAGCTAGTATCCATAATAGATATTTTGGACAAAAATGAAAATTTAATTTTTCTGTGAATAGTGCCTTATTCGTGAATAGTGTCGTATACGTGAATAGTGCTGTATATGTGTAAGACCCCAAATAATTAATAAATAAAATTTATTTTCCTCTATTATTTCTTTTAATTAGTAAGGGTTGATTTGATTAATGTGGTTAGTTATGGGTAAAATGCGCAAATATTTTAAATAAGCAGGTGGTTATAAAATATTTATTTTTGTCGGGGAATATTCATTTGGTCGTGGAATATTCTTACTGTCGGGGAATATTCGTACGACGGCACAACCTTGTGTGGGCCCCATAACGGAAAGAGATTGGATGAAGAAAACGACAAATATAAGTTGTTTAAAAATAATTCTACGTAGTTATTACCAAGTTAACACTGTTGGAATACCCGTGGTTAAAACACAAAGAATACACGTTGTTGCCTGAAGATACATGGTATTGCACCAATTATTGAAGGCACTACTCAATAATGGTTACTGATAATTACTTATTCAAATATTTTATTTTATTGATTCAATAATTGTTGCGTTGATATTTTATATTCACATTGTTTCAATAATTGTCATTACACGGTATTTTCCATTATCTGAGCAATAATTCATATTATCTGAATAATATTATTAGATAACATTATTGACAATGTCTAGAAAGTTCTACATCTAAGGAGAGGTTTGGTCATCTAATTGCGGCGCCAGATAAGGAGATATCCTTATTGAAAGCCCTCTATCCCGGAACCGCTTAGTTGTCAATAATGTGATTCTATAATATTATTTATGAATAATTAATTATTAATTTATATGATGAGGAAAATATTGATTTTATGAGGATATAGATGGAGAAAATTTTAATATGACAATTGTTAAAAATTAATATTTTATCTTTTTCCTCGATAAAATAATTTATTTAAATATATTATTTTAATAATATATTAACGATATATTTTACAATGAATGTGGGATATATGAGTATATGAGGAGGAAGAGTATTTTGTGGCATTAAATGTTTAACACATGTTTTGTGTGTTGGTGAAGACACAATTATTAACCAAATTTGATTATAGCTTTGTAAAATCGCTTGGTTTGTGGATTTCGGTTCAATTTTTGTTTGGAATTTGGAAAAACTTTCTTCCGCAAAGTTGTAGAAATTGAATTTCCTATAAAAACATCAAGTGATTCAAATTTTCTGATAAAAGGGCTATTTATTATGAATTATTGAAGTTCAAGTTCAAATAATTAATTTTTGGGAGTTTTAGTTATTTATTTTGAGAAAAACATTTTTGCAACTAAGTTGGCCTCACATGTGATTCAAATGGGCTGAGATCAGTTGTCTAAGGTGGGCTAAGGAAAATGTGAAAATATATTAATATTATATTCAATTTTCTACTTTGGTGTTCTAAGCATTTTCTATAAATAGGTGCTTAGGTTAGAATTGAAAATCACACCGTAAACCCAAGTTTCTCTCTATTTCTCTCGATATATTGGCGTATTCTTGTGAGTATACTTTGAGTGTTGTTATACGGTGTAGTTCCCATCACCCTCAATATCCAGCTTTTTCAAATGAAATGCCGCTTTGTGAGGTAAGAGATATTATTATTAAAATGATATTATTTCTTTCAATATCATTATGTCGAAGTATTGATCTGGACTTTTAATCAAATTTGAAACTTTTTGTGCGAAAGTTACTATTCACGTGATACGTCACTATTCACGATATCGACACTTATTCATGAATACAAAGACTATTCACGAAAAATAAAATTTTTCCTTTTCGTCAAAATATCTATTGTGGATACTAGCTTTGATTGTATCCATGTTTTGATCATTCTTGAATTTTATACCACTATGATTATTTATGAGGTATTTTGGACATGAAATAGTTTGAATATCTGAATCCTTAATACTTGTTCTTTTGTTTCACCGGATTCGCTTTCTTTAAAATATTTTCATCATCCTCGATCCTAAATGATGATATTCTTCGAATATCTTTGGCTGTAGTAAAAGATGAATGATTTCTTGATGAATATCTTTGGGTAGTAGTCTGCGAATGAACAGTGTTTAGATGAACTTGATTGATCGATGAATATCTTTGGCCGGTAGTGCAAAGATGAATATTTGATTCAAGATGAATATTGATTGATGTTACAGGGATAAAATACTGATGATGGACTATTAAATTCATAGATATTAGTAGATTTCATCCTCTACGTAACTCTTCTATGAATTAATATTTTCCGCTGCGAATATTGCTCTAAAACTTGTTGTTTAATGTATTCTCTCAGATTGTTTTCCTGTTGAAGACTAACGATAATTTGTTGTATATTATTTTAGTCATAATATTCTTTACTGGGCTAGTTGAGCTCACCCTTTTCCTTTTTGTTCCATTTTTCTTCTCGGGAGGCGAGAATGTAAATGAGTACTAGTCGGGGGTATGGAATGAAGGTTCTAGAGAGTTGTTTAGTAGTCCTCACTATTTTTGTAAAATAATGTATCAATAAATGTGATGAGGATTTATTTGGGTATAGATATTGTCTAGAAGATAATATTTGTATTCAAACTCACAGCTTTCTTGTTGTAATAATAAAGTTGTAGTTGTTTCGTACCATGTATTGACAACTCGTAATGGGTGATGTATACCTATTTTGGGGGCGTCACAATTGGTATCGAGCTTAGGATATGATCTCTGGCGGAGATCGGGAATAGAACTAGGAGGGAGAGACGAGTAAATCCTTCGCTAGTGTGTCCTACCTAAGCTTATTTGTTAGTTCGTCAAGATATAGGGATATTATGTGATATATTGATTTCCTTAATTAACCCTTGTTTTATGATAGTATTTGAGAATGTCGATGAGAATATTAACAAAGGAAATGAGACTGTGGTGGAGCAAATACTCACCAACGAAGAGACGTGCAACAGTGGGCAATGTTCCTCCCATGAACAACACCACCGAGCGAGATGATGAACGAGGGGATGTTTAGAAGCTTTTTGCGGTTTATGCAAAATCGACGAGGGAGACTCGTGTTCAAAATACAGAGGAAATGATAGCAATTCACCTAGGTCACAAATTCAGCGATTCAAAGAGTTGGGGACCGCTGAAATTTAAGGGAAAGCGGGATCCGATCATGGCGGAAACATGGGTCCAACAAATTACCAAGATATTCGATGTCTTGGGATGCACGGAGGAACAGAAGGTTCCATTCGCCACCTTTATGTTCCGTGGCGAAAGCGGACTCACCGTGGGAGTCTGTGAAACGGACCCAGCCTGCCGCACTTAGCATGTCTTGGGAAACATTTCAGAAACTTTTCAACGAAAAATACTTTCACGAAAGTGTTAAATCATATGAAGGAAGTGGAGTTTATTAGATCGAGCGTAATAACATGACGATGTCCTAGTACGAGGCGAAGTTCAGCGGAGTTATCCAGTTTGCACCTCATTTGGTGGAGAATGAGGAACGATATGTGCGGATGTTTCTTAGAGGTTTAAAACCCGGCATACGTCGATTATCTCATTTCTCATAAATTTTCTCTCTATTCGGATGTTGTAAATGTGGCTCAATTATTAGAGCGAGATAACGAGTACGGTCCAACCGAGGGACCACAACCAGATCATACTGGGGATAGCGATCAACAAAACAACGATAACCAAATGGAGAAAGAAAAAGATGGACAAAAATGGCAACCACTCTGTGGTAATCATGGCCATGAAAATAGAAGAAGCGAGTCGGGAGGAGATTTTAAAAGAGGAGATTTAACAACGACCGTGTGAAGACGAAGATTCGGCGAAGAATCGGTTCTAAGGGAGGAGAAAGACCACCGGTCATATATGCTATAAATGCTGTAAAGAGGGGACATATCGATCAAACCGCCCATATGATTCAAGGTATGCTATAATTGTGGAAAGAAAGGACATATCGCTCGAGATTGTATGCGGTAGCAAAACCTAGTTCAATGGGATGGTGACTCAAAAGATCGTCCCAAAAAAGTCAAAGTCAAAGTTAACGGTTCTGGAAGGCGTTTGTTGTGGTTCGTCAAAATCGCGAGAACCCAAACGAGGTGATCACGGTAAGCTATTTATAAATTCTTGCGAAGTTTATACCTTACTTGATCTGGGTGCTACCCATTCATTTATCTCTCCCGCTTGTGCTCAACGTTTAAACTTGACTCTGGAGAAATTAGGTTTTGACCTATCTGTGGAAACTCAGTTAGGAGAAACTTTCATCACATCCACTTTGTTTATAAATCTTGTTTGATTCAAGTTGGCACCATCACCTTACCTGTTGACCTTATCTCTTTAAAGATACTTGCTTTTGATGTGATTTTAGGGATTGATTGGTTAACTACTCATCATGCCAAAATTGATTATTTTCGTAAGGTTGTTAGTTTTCATATTCCTAACCAACCTGTTGTATGCAATTCAAGCAACTAAACCATTAAAATCAATCAACGTCATATCTAATCATAAAGCTATTCGTTTATTGAAAAACGGATGTCAAGCTTTCATAGCTCATGTTATGGATTTGAATAAAGACACGTCATATTTGAATAATATTCCAGTTGTTATTGACTTTCTGGCGTATTTCGGAAGAACTTCCTTGGCTACCCTTTAGAACGTGAAGTTGAATTTTTATTGATCTTGAACCCGGTACCAAGCCCATTTCTAAAACCCAATATCGAATGGCTCTATTGAACTTCGAGTTAAAGGTCCAACTACAAGAGTCATTGGACATCGGTTTCATTCGTCTAGTACATCTCCTTGGGGTGCTCTGTTTTATTCGTAAAGAAGAAAGACGGGAGTATGCGACTTTTGTATTGACTATCGAGAATTGAACCATGTCACCATCAAGAATAGGTATCCTCTACCTCGTATTGATGACCTGTTTAACCAAATGCAAGGAGCACAATTCTTTTCAAAGATCGATCTTCATTCGGATATCATCACCAAGATTAGAACCGAGGATATTCCAAAGACCCTTGAACTTCGATGCGGGCATTATGAATTTTTAGTCATGTCTTCTTTGGATTGACTAATGTTCTGCGACTTTCATGGATATGATGAACAAGTATTCAAGGAATATTTGGATCAATTCGTTGTTGTCTTTATTGATGACATCCTCGTATATTCCAAAAGCCGTGAAGATCATGAGCACTATTTGAAAATTTGGTACTCCAAAGGCTTCGTGAAAACAAGCTTTATGCCAAGTTAAAGAAATGTGAGTTACGGGCCGAGGAAGTAGCATTCCTTAGGCACGTGGTGACGAAACATGGAGTATCTGTTGATCCGTGAAGATTGAAGCAATATAAAGTTGGGAGCAACCAAGTCGATGGATCAAGTCGTAGCTTTTTTTGGGCTTAATTGGTTATTATCGGAGATTTGTGGAAGGGTTTTCTCGAATCGCTACTCCATTAACCCAAATTTAACTCGGAAGGATACAAAATTGCTTTGGGCGAAGAATGCGAGAAGAGTTTCCAAGAGCTTAAGAGGAGATTCATTTCGGCACTTGTTCTAACAATACCATCCGATGCGGATGGATTTGTTATCTCACAATGATGCTTCGAGCAAAGGGTTAGGATGTGTTCTCATGCAACGTGGGAAAGTCATAGCCTATGCCTCGCGACAACTCAAAGAGTATGAAAGGAATTATCCTACTCATGATCTAGAGTTGGCGTGAATGATGCGTTCTGCTAAAAGATCTAGAGGCACTATCTATATGGGAGAAAGTGGAGATATATTCAGACCATAAAAGCTTCAAATATTTCTTCACGCAAAAGGAACTCAACATGCGACAACGACGTTGGCTCGAGTTGTTGAAAGATTACGACCACACTATTCAATACCATCCTGGAAAAGCGAACGTGGTAGCTGACGCGTTGAGTAGAAGATCATATGCAGGAACTGTTAGGTTTGTAATATTCATGTGCGCAATCAAATTGCATAAAAGTGCTGAAGCGTGTAAAAATCGAGTTTAAAAATTTACAAACCATATACCCGGATCACCCTTTATGCACAATTATTAATTAAACGAAAAGATAAAGAATAAATCATACCCTTGAAGATCGAGCTTCCTCAGGTACAAGTTCACCTCCAAATCCTTTCGCGTTCAATCTTGAATCCACCGGGTTTGGTTCCTTCCTTTGATCAACGTTAGCCACGCAAAGATAACGCTTTACCTTAAAGTGGATTTTCTGTCATCTTGGTCTGTCTGAAAAACTTGAGTCTGTTAAGCCCTCTAGTTTTAATTTAGACCCACCATGAATATGATCACATCCTTAGTGCTGGTTAAGCATTTTAAGATGTTTTTCACTGACTCATAGTGAACTTCTCCAGAATATGACTGATCAACATCAAGTCTCGTATATTTCATTGCATACATGATTGTCACTCATGCGACCTCTCTTTTCAGGAGTCTGTGGGGACTATTAAGAGAGATACACTCCATAGCTCATCGACATGAGACATCTCTTGGAGTTTGCCATGCTAAACGACTTTAGCATCAAATGAATATACGTTCCTTGGGTTAAGTTGAGCATCCTTTTAAATCTATCTATATAGATTTGCATCCCCAATAATGATACTCTTCCCAAATCATTCATGGAGGAATGTTTAGACAACTTTATCTTTTCTGATTGTAGCATTGATAAGTTATTCCTCATCCGTAGTATATCAACATATAATACTAGAAATTTCACGACGCTCCCACTGACCCTTTTGTACACACTAGAAGTCTTACCTCATCGAATGTAACTCTAGATCATCATCTTCTATGATGTGTACCTCATCATCATCATCCATGATGAATCCATACCTCCTAGGTATCTTCGGTACTATTCCAATATTACGATTCAGTTGTGGTATAATAGGTCTATCTACACGTTCCTCTTATTTGAATTATAGTATTTTGTGGTTCTTGAACTCTTCAAGATCTATTATCCTCCCACTAGCCCCTTCAATGATAAACACCTTTATCTTAGAAGGCAGCGTGTTTTGCAATAAACACCTTTTTCTAAGTAGGATTATTGAACATATACCCTAAACTTACTTTAGGATGTCCCACAAATCTGTACATGTCAAATCTTGTCCCAAGCTTATCCTTCGAAACCTTTTCACATAAGTTGGACAACCCCTTATCTTAACATACTTAAGATTAGGAATCCTCCCTATCCATAACTTTTATGGAGTCTTGGGACTGGATTTTGAGGTTACCTTTTCGTAGATATGCAACCATTTCTAGGACATGATCCTAGAAGGATACTGGAATGTCGGTAAAATCATTTTGGACCGTACCATGTTCAACAAGGTATGATTTTTTCTTTCAGATACATCAATCAATTATTGCGTATCAGGATGTGTCCATTATGAGAAAAACCATTTGAGATGATCTAGAAACTTATTGCACAAGTATTTATTCCTTGATCTAATCAAAGAGTCTTAATACTTTGCCAATTTGTTTCACTTCTGAATTCTTTGAACCTTTCAAATAATTCACACTTGTATTTCAACAAATACATACATTCAACTCTTTGAATGACCATCTCCTTTTCTTATACTAATTTGTTCAATATGCAAAATTATTTTCATGTAGTCAAGTATACAAAATTTATTAAGTAATATTCCAGTTCTATATAAAACATTATTATTATAAATAGAACAACAATTGTTCTTAATTATAATACCAAAAATTTTATTGTCCAACAATAAAATGGAAATAATATTTCTTACAAGAACTGAAATACATTAACAACTTATTGACTTAATAGATTTGCCCATAGCGCATCTTAAACTATAAGTTTCTATAGCTAATCAAAGAACCTTTGCTACATTTCCATACGTAGGATTACTTATATTTGTTTAGCTTTCTACTTCTGCTTGGTCCTTCATAAATCTATATTTATGATAACCAAAGTCGGTATCCAATACCCAAGTAGAACCTTGACTTAAAGAAAATTTATTTCAATCATGAACAAAAAGCGTATTATGAATCAAACTTCACTAAGCTTCTTTAGTTAGCCTCTGCAAGATACTTCTCGCAGCTTTCTTTCTAGTGTCCAAAGCTATTGCGGTGGAAGCAAACTCCTTTCTATCCGTGTCGCTTTTGTTCTTATTATCCTTTGATTATGCCTTTCTATTTACCTTCTTTGAATCGTTCTTCTTTTGAAGAAGATCCTTTGGCCCTTACCAAGAAGACATGGTCTTTCTTGGTTGAAAGTGACTCTCAATATTTTTCAACATGTTAAGCAAATCAACGAGGTCGATATCTAGCTTGTTCATATGAAAAATTCACAACAATTAATGAAAGGAGTCCCGGAGTGAGTGCAAGATCAAATCTTGGCTCAACTCTCCATCCATGACAAAACTTTGTTATCCTAATTGATCAATCAAATTGATTATCATTAGGACGTAATATGCATCTCAGTAGTGCCTTCGGTCGATCTAGATCGGAAGAGCTCCTTAGATATCTCGATATCTATCGGTCCCTACTTTCCTCACCATCAACTACTTGATGTGCGGGAATATGGTAGGAGCATCCATAGTTTCATCTTGTGTTTGAGCTCGTTACTTTCATGGATGCGAGCATGATGCATTGAGCCAACTGCGCATCATTTTGCCATTTTCTAAAAGTAGCAATCTCTTCCTCGGAGGCATTATGCGCAACCATTGCGAGGATAGGCGTATTAAGGACATAAGATAGCTTTTCAAATATGAGAACTATTCTCAATTCCTTAACCAATCCGCTTAATTGATTCCCATTAATTTAGCATCTAATATGCTTCGCAGTGATAGTAATTTTAGACATTGTAAAATTATGTAAATGAATTTGTAATTAACAACATTTTAACATACATTCTATTATTAATTACCAAAATAAATTAGGTCTTGTTTTAAATTGGTATCTCCCACTATTTTCTTCAAACTATATTACCCTCACTTATATAGTTCGGCAAAATCTAATTAAAGATTTGCTAGTGAGAATAAGGATCCCATTTCAAATGTATATAGCCTTGTGGTGACACAACAAACTATACATAAATAAATAGGTAGACAACTTTTGTCAATTACATCAACTATCTGACTCCTTGTGTTTTGCCTCTTAGATTATTTTGATCAGTGGTGGCACATCCGAATCAAAATTATCCAAGTTAAGTCCGACCTAGCACTCCATATATTCAAAAAGAAAAATATCATCCTTGTGGTGACACAACAAAACAATATTGTTCAATTTTCTTTATAAGCATCAAATGTGATAAATTAACATCTTAAATACTTAATACTTGCCTTGTGGTGACACAACAAACTCATATTAAATATTTAATACTCTATTAATTTTATCATGCTAGAAGAAAGCTGACGTTCGATATTCCAAATATCTTTGAACGCTTAGACTTAATATAAAATTTTTTGAGGGTTTTGTTATTAATTTGTCTCATCTTGTTTAGCGCATGCATACATATATATATAAAATACGCGTCATATTAATAAACATGCGAAGCATGTTTGCATAATATATATATATATAGTATAAGCATGCACATATAGAATACTATATTCTACCCGATTGATTATGGACTTTTATTCTAGTTTGGTTCACTAGAGCCACCAAGTGAACCAAAAGGTCAAACCCCCAGGGTGAAAGAAATAATATTTAAATATAACTATTACATTTAAACCCTGGCTCCATTACAAACGGGTCTTCAAGCGCTCCTTGCTCCTTGATCTCTAATTCTTCAAAAATTAATTCTAACTATTCCTATTACATAACTATTTTTAAAATAAATTGAAACCTTGATCGTGATCGAGGGAAGTACATAGGAGAGAGATAGAATTTACATTAAGAAAAATTAGAGAAGGCGAGTCTGTGAGACCCCATTTAATAAAACCCATACATTCATGCATCCAACTAAAATAAAATCCAATCGCATTGGTCAATAGTCCATAATCAATCCCATTTATTATCATACACATCACCATATCATCAATAAATAACATTCATCTTATGAATAATAATCACTTAATATATATATTGATATCATTTAATGGGCAAATTTAGTTAGTATAAAATCTATTTTTGAATCAAAATAAACTCCTTTATTTTAATCCAAATTTAAATCAAATAAAACTATTTTATTTTAATTTATCCAATTTTGAATAAAATAAACTATTTTATTTTAATCAAAATTTTAATCAAAATAAACTCCTTTATTTTAATTAATTATGGAATCCAATTCCATATATATATATATAAAAAATCTTTAATTAAAATAAACTCTTTTATTTTAATTAATTATGGAATCCAATTCCATGTAAAAAAAAAAATCTTTTATTAAAGGAAACACTTGATATTCTTTCCTATTCACAAATAAACTCCTTTATTTTGAATAATATGAAATCATATTTCATATCTAAATAAACTCTTTTATTTAAGGAAACATGGATTTTCTTTCTATTCACAAATAAACTCTTTTATTTTGAATAATATGAAATCTTATTTCATATCTAAATAAACTCCTTTATTTTAGGAAAAATAGAATCCAATTTCAACTCCAATTAGTTATCATGGAATCCAATTCCAACTCTAATTAGTTAGCATGAAATTTAATTTTAAAATTAAAATAAAACTATTATTTTAAAATTAAAATAAACTTTTATTTAAAATTAAAATAAACCTTTTATTTTAATTATAAAATTATTGAGAATAATATATATATATATATATATATATATATAACCGTATATATAATAATATATATATATATATATTAGTTACGGTATATATATATATTATATATATAATATGGTATATATACTATATATATATATATATATAATATATATATGGCCGAACGTTCCTTGGCAAAAAAAAAAAAATTTCACGTGATGCTCCTGCTACCTTGTTACCTTTTAAAAAGTTACATGTTTCTAGGAATGCTATTCCTTGATTATCATTAAAAAAACGGCTCCTGCAACTTTTAAAATTTGGCAAAATTAAACTATAGCACGCTATATAATCATGATACAAATGAATTCCTTTTTTCCGTGAATCACAGCGAGTTCGGTATATATATAAAAAAAAACTGTTTTTTTTTATTTATAAATTTTATATAATAAAATTATGCCCAATTAAATTGTTCTAAACACATATCAATATACATATCAAATCAAAACAATTAATAATTCGCATAAAGGTTTGGCTCACGATGCCACCGTTTAGGTTTGTAATATTCATGTCTTGTGATCAAATTGCATAAAAGTGCGAAAGCGTGTAAAAATCGAGTTTAAAATTTACAAACCATATACCCATCACCCTTTATGCACAATTATTAATTAAACGAAAAGATAAAGAATAAATCATACCCTTGAAGATTGAGCTTCCTCGAATTACAAGTTCACCTCCAAATCCTTTCGCGTTCGATCTTGAATCCACCGGGTTTGGTTCCTTCCTTTGATCAACGTTAGCCACCCAAATGTTTGGCCTCTGAGGTGATCCACCAAGGAAGAAGAAAATTCAAGAAGATGGGTATTTGGCTCAAACCCTAGTTTTCTATCTCTATAGAAAAGGGTACTCTCCAACAAATTGGAATTATGTCGTTGTAAAAGTCAACAACCCCCTTTTCACCCATAATAAGACTCCTCTTATTTATAGATGTGGGCAACCCACCTTAACAATTAAGGAATTGAGATTTATTTAATTAATTAAGCTCCCTAATCTAATTAGGGATAATTAATTAAACTCTTTTAACTAATTTTCCTTCCTAATCCAATTAGGAATAAATGAGAGTACTTATATTAAATTAATTCCTAAACTCTTTTAGAAATTAAAATAATAATAATTGTAATAATATTAATAAGACTCCTTTTA
This sequence comes from Panax quinquefolius, assembly GCA_020205615.1. NCBI lineage: Eukaryota > Viridiplantae > Streptophyta > Magnoliopsida > Apiales > Araliaceae > Panax > Panax quinquefolius. Next base: position 76,927,969 of record CM035154.1, read on the forward strand.
TTAATTTATATTTAATATTTCTAAAATATTAAATAATAAATATTAAGCTATTTAATTTATTCTATCACCATAGATTAAATTAAATATACATAACATATTATTACGATTATGCCATTAACTTCTTAAATAATTATTCTTCCTTTTATGGTGTGACCCTTTTGTGTTCTCCATATTAAACCTAGGTTGTGAATAAATCAATTAGAACAATTCTAATCTTATTTAAATAAATAAATTAAACAATTAATTTATTTAAATAAATAATATTTATTCTACAATAGGATAAGCCTCCCTAGCGATCAACGACTTTCCGGATAATATAGATTTCAACATTAATCATTAAAGAACCTTTGAGTAAATAGTTACCGTACAATTCAATCCTTCCACCATACAATGTCCCAATTAAATATAAGACATGGAATTACTCACAAGTCTTATTTTATTTAATTATATGTATTTTCGATCCTTAAATGCACAACTCCAAATAATGCAAATTAGAAACTCCTTTCTAATTTCATTCGCTTAAACCAAGGACTATTGGGTTGTCATTTATCGAATCACATAGGACATTTCTCTTCTTTTATTAGAAGTGGTAGATTCTTTATTGATCATACATTATCTCCATGTATACTTATTATTATACCCAAGCATACCCTTTGATATACCCTAAGGGTCTTAAGGAATAAGTCAAAGTATAACTCATCATACACAAGATACTATGATGATCTCAAGTCCAAGGATTACTTGTCTTACTATCACTACGAGAATTCCTATTGACAGCAAATAAAACTCCATTAGGTATTCCTTAGCGAGCCACGTTCAATTGAACTTATTCTCTAATAAGCACCTACATACTTGCTTTAGTGTCTCCACACAAATGATCATGAGATCAATCATCCTCATCCAATGAGCAAAACAACGTATGTACCAATCTATCCGGATTCACTAATCCCCAATTTAGTAATCCAACGATTGGGAACTATTTTAGTTTTAAGCTTTCAAAGAATTTAGATCTCATTAGAATGATCATCATCATTATTCTAAAAGCATTGCTTAAAACTATGGGTTTATCACATATTATAAAACAGCATCATGTAGATAATTAAAAGCCTTTAATAAATTAATACTTTTTATTAATAAATGAATAAGATTGTTACAAAGTATATGCTTTATCATCAAACATGATTGGCTTGTATGCATACTACTTTCAGGAACGAGTGAGATGATGTTAAGTATATGCATAGAGCCAACTTTAATAGAAAAAGTTAAGGTTGCTCAAAGCCATCAATTCGTCGGCGATGCGTATGAAGAAGAAAGTACAAGAAGGTGTTATTCCGGAAGCGAGAATCGATGAAGAAGGAATACTTCGAGTCCACTCCAGACTCTGTGTTCCTAACGACTCTGATTTGAAGTACAAGATTATGATGGAGGCACACAATACACCATTTGCAATCCATCCTGGAAGTACTAAAATGTATCGTGATCTTTGACATACATTTTGGTGGAACAATATGAAGAGAGAGATTGCAAAGTTTATCTCGATGTGTTTAACTTGTCAACGTGTAAAGGCGGAGCATCTAGTACCTAAGGGTCCGTTTCAACCACTTGAGATTTCGAAATGGAAGTGGGAACACATTACCATGGATTTCGTTACGGGTCTTCCTATGGTTTCTCAAGGCATCAATGCTATTTGGGTTATTGTTGATAGATTAACAAGTCTGCTCATTTCTTGCCGGTACGGGAGACTTATTCCCTTGAACGTCTTGCTCGTATGTACGTAGATGAGATTGTGAGATTGCATGGCATGCTAGTATCCATAGTTTTGGATCGTGACCCAAGATTCACTTCAAGATTTTGGGTTAGCTTGCAAAAAGCTATGGGCACGGATTCTGATTCGATTCGCCGCATACCATCCTCAAACGAGACGGACAATCGAGAGAGACTATTCAAACTCTTGAAGATCTATTAAGACTCGTGTCCTAGACTTCAAAGGGAGTTGGGATAAGTATTTACCATTGGTGGAATTCTCCTACAACAGTTATCAGTCAAGCATTGGTGTGGCCCCATTTGAAGCATTATATGGACGAAAGTGTCGCTCTCCAGTATGTTGGGACGAGGTGGGTGAAACAACATTGTTGGGACTCGAGTTGGTACGTATGACTACGGAAAAGATCCATATGATTCGACAACGTATACAAACGGCACAAGATCGACAAAAGAGTTATGCGGATCTTCATCAAAAGGACGTAGAATTTAGTATTGGGGATCATGTACTGTTGTGTGTTGCCCCATGGAAGGGAGTTACAAGATTCGGGAAGAGAGGAAAGCTCAATCCACGATTTATTGGTCCATTTCAAATTCTTGACCGAGTAGGTAATGTAGCCTATAGACTCGCGTTACCTCCGAGTATGTCTCGTGTTCATAATGTGTTTCACATATATGTACTTCGTAAATATGTGAAAGACCCGAACCACGTTATTGAGTTAGAACCGACTGCATTTATATAGCCAAAGACTTAACGTATGAGGAGGTACTGTCAAGATCTTGGATATGAAGGAGCATGTCCCTACGTCTGAAAGGTCATACCACAAGTTAAAGTTTTGTGGAGGAATCATGCTATAGAGGAAATGACCTGGGAATTAGAAACGGAAATGAAAGCGATGTATCCTCATCTTTTCGAAACACCAGGTATGTACGTCAATTTTGAGGACAAAATTTCATAAGAAGGGGAGGTTGTAAGACCCCAAATAATTAATAAATGAAATTTATTTTCCTCTATTATTTCTTTTAATTAATAAAATGCGCAAATATTTTAAATAAGCAGGTGGTTATAAAATATTTATTTTTGTCTGAGAATATTCGTTTGGTTGTGGAATATTCTTCTTTGTCGGGGAATATTAAATGCGACAAGCCTTTGACCTTTGTGTGGGCCCCATAACGAAAGCGATTGGATGAAGAAAAAATGACAAATATAAGTTGTTTAAAAATAATCTACGTAGTTGTTACCAATTAACACTTGTTGGAATACCCGTTGGTTAAAACACGATGTCTGGCGTTGTTGCACAAAGATGTACACCAGTATTGCACTAATTATTGAAGGCACTACTCAATAATGGTTACGATAATTATCGCTCAAATATTTTATTTTATTGATTCAATAATTGTCTTTGCGTTAATATTTTATATTATTTGTTGTTTCAATAATTGTCATTACACAAGATTTTCCATTATCGAGCAATAATTCATATTATCTCGAATAATATTATTAGATAACATTATTGACAATGTCTAGAAAGTTACATCTAAGGAGAGGTTTGGTCATCTAATTGCGCCTACATGAGAGAGATCCTTATTAAAAGCCCCCTCTATCACTGGAACTGCACCGGTTGTCAATAATGTGATTCTCATAATATTATTTATGAATAATTAATTATTGATTTATATGATGAGGAAAATATTGATTTTATGAGGATATAGATGGAGAAATTTTTAATGTGACAATTGTTGAAAATTAATATTTTATCTTTTTCGATAAAATAATTCATTTAAATATATTATTTTAATAATATATTAACGATATATTTTTACAATGAATGTGGGATATATGAGTATATGAGGAGGAAGAGTATTTTGTGGCATTAAATGTTTAACACATGTTTTGTGTGTTGGTGGACACAATTATCGATAGAAATTTGATTATAAACAGTAAAATCGTCTGCTTTGTGGATTTCGGTCCAATTTCGCTTGGAATTTGGAAAACTTTCTTCTGCAATGTTGTAGAGAATTGAATTTCCTATAAAAAAAAATCATGAGATTCAAATTTTCCTGATAAAAGGGCTATTTATTATGAATTATTGAAGTTCGAAGTTACAAATAATTAATTTTGGGAGTTTTAGTTAATTATTTTGAGAAAACGTTTTTTGCAACTAAGTTGGCCTCACATGTGATTCAAATGGGCTGAGATCAGTTGTCTAAGGTGGGCTAAGGAAAATGTGAAAAATATATTAATATTATATTCAATTTTCTACTTTGGTGTTCTAAGCATTTTCCTATAAATAGGGTGCTTAGGTTAGAATTGAAAATCACACCAGAAACTGAAGTTTCTCTCTATTTCTCTCTCGATATATTGGCGTATTCTTGTGAGTATACTTTGAGTGTTGTTATACGGTGCAAGTTCCTTCACCTCACATCCCGCTTTTTCAATCGGAATCACCGTCTTTGTGAGGTAAGAGATATTATTATTAAAATGATATTATTTCTTTCAATATCATTATGTCGAAGTATTGATCTGGACTTTTAATCAAATTTGAAACTTTTTGTGCCAGAGTTACTATTCACGTATACGACACTATTCATGAATACGGCACTATTCACAGAAAAATAAAATTTTTCCTTTTCGTCCAAAATATCTATTGTGGATACTAGCTTTGATTGTATCCATGTTTTGATCATTCTTGAATTTTATACCACTATGATTATTTATGAGGTATTTTTGGACATGAAATAGCTGAAATACGAATCCTTAATACTTGTTCTTTTGTTTCACTGGATTCATTTTCTTTAAAATATTTTTCATCATCCTCACCCTAAATGATGATATTCTTGAATATCTTTGGCTTTGTAGTGCAAAGATGAATGATTTCTTGATGAATATCTTTGGTAGTAGTGCAAGTAGATGAGCAGTGTTTAGATGAACATGACCGATCGATGAATATCTTTGGTAGGTAGTGCAAAGATGAATATTTGATTCAAGATGAATATTGATTGATGTTACGAGGATAAAATAATGACGATGGATCGTTAAATTCATAGATATTAGTAGATTTCATCCTCTACGTAACTCTTCTATGAATTAATATTTTTCGTTGCGAATATTGCTCTAAAACTTGTTGTTTAATGTATCTCTTAGATTTTTTTTCTGTTGAAGACTAACGATAATTTGTTGTATATTATCTTAGTCATAATATTCTTTACTGGGCTAGTTGAGCTCACCCTTTTCCTTTTTGTTCCATTTTTCTTCTCGGGAGGCGAGAATGTAGCGAGTACTTAGTCGGGGTATGGAATGAAGGTTCTAGAGAGAGTTGTTTAGTAGTCCTCACCATTTTGTAAAATAATGTATCAATAAATGTGATGAGGATTTATTTGGGTATAGATATTGTCTGAAGATAATATTTGTATTCAAACTCACAGTTTTACTGTTGTAATAATAAAGTTGTAGTTGTTTCTGTACCATGTATTGACAACTCAGAATGGGTGATGTATACCTATTATGGGGGCGTCACAATATGTGAATAGTAACCCCGATACTAAAAGACAAGAATTTCACAAGAAAAATCTTACCAATATTCCGGCATAATGATATTAGAAGAAATAATATTATTTTAAAAAAAATAATATCCCTTACCTCGGAAAGACAGTACTTCTGACTAGATTACTGGATATAGAGCTGAAGGGAACTTGCACCGTATAGCAACACTCAAAGTATCAAAATACTCACAAGAATACGCTCGATAATATAGAGAGAGAAAGAGAGAGAGAACTTCAGTTTCTGGTGTGATTTTCAATTCTAACCTAAGCACCCTATTTATAGGAAAATGCATAGAACACCACAGCAGAAAATATAATAAAATATTAATATATATTATAAATTTCCTTAGCCCACCTTTTGGTCAAAAACACCAGCCACACATGTGCCAAAAATAAAAAAACGTTTTTCATCAAAAAAATATTTTATAACCCAAAAATTAATTCAGACCCGATATTCTGGAACTTCAATAATTCAAAATAAATAGTCCTTTTATCAGAAAAATTCAAACCTCATGTCCTTTTCATAGAAAATTCCATTCTCTACAACTTTGCAGAAGAAAGTTTTTCCAAATTTCAAACAGAAATTGACCGAAATCCACAAACGGGCGATTTTACAGGCTATAATCAAATTTCAGTCAAGAAATGGGGTCCACAAACATGAAAAGCATGTTTTAAATATTTATTGTAACAAAAATTCTCTTCCTCCTCATTTATTCATATATCTCTCATTCATTGTAAAAATATCACCATTATTATATTATTAAAATATAATAATATATTTAAATGAATTATTTTATCAGAAAAGAAAAAATATCAATTTTCAACAATTGTCACATTAAAAACTTTCTCCATCTATATCTACATAAAATGAATATTTTCCTTATCATATAAATCAATAATTAATTATTCATAAATAATATTACAGAATCACAATCTCGATAACTATGTAGTTCCTGTGAAAGAGGGGTTTTCCAATAAGGATTTCTCCTTCTTGGCAATTAGGTGACCAAACCTCTCCTTAGACAGAACTTTCTAGACATTGTCAATAATGCTATCTAATAATATTATTCAAATAATACGAATTATTGATTCGATAAAGGAAAATATTGTGCAGTGACAATTATTGAAACAACAATAAAATATTAACGTAGCAATTATTGAATAAATAAAATAAAATATTAAACAGTAATTACTGTAACAATTATTGAGTAGTGCCTTCTTACGTAAGAATCAATAATCGGTGCAATACCGCAAAGCTCTTGTGTTTTAACCAATTTAGTATTCCAACAAAGATAATCTTGAATAACTACTACTGTAGTTATTTATAAACAACTTATTCTTGTCGTTTTCTTCATCCAATCGCTTTCCATTATGGGCCCACACAAGGCTGCGCCGTCGTACGAATATTCCCCGACAGTAAGAATATTCCATGACCAAACGAATATTCCTCGACAACAATGAATATTTTATAACCACTTGCTTATTTAAAATATTTGCACATTTTACCCATAACTAACCACATTAATCAAACCAACCCTTACTATTTCAAAATAATAAATAGAGGAAATTTCAATTTCATTTAATAAAAAGTTGGGGTCTTACAACCTCCCCTCCTTATGAAATTTCGTCCTCGAAATTGACGTACGTACCTGGTATTTCAAAAAGGTGAGGATACCTCGCTTTCATTTCCGTTTCCAATTCCCAGGTCATTTATTCAATAGCATAGTTTCTCCATAAAACTTTGACTTGGGGTATGACCTTTGTGCGTAGAACATGCTCCTTCCTATCCAAGATCTTGACAGGTACCTCCTCGTACATTAAGTCTTTGGCTATCTCGTCCGGTTTTAACTCAATAATGTGGTTCGGGTCTTTCACATAGTTACGTAGCACAGATATGTGAAAAACATTATGAACACGAGACATACTTAGAGGTAACGCGAGTCTATAGGCTACATTTCCTACTCTGTCAATAATCTGAAATGGACCAATAAATCGTGGATTGAGCTTTCCTCTCTTCCCGAATCTTGTAACCCCCTTCTATGGAGCAACACACAACAATACATAATCCCCAATACTAAATTCCACGTCCTTTCGATGAAGATCCGCATAACTCTTTTGTCGGTCTTGTGCCGTTTATATACGTTGTCGAATCATTTGGATCTTTTCTGTAGTAATACGTACTAACTCTGGTCCCAACAATGTTGCTTCTCCCACCTCATCCCAACATACTGGAGAGTGACACTTTATTCCATACAATGCTTCGAATGGAGCTACCCCTATACTTGCCTGATAACTGTTGTTGTAGGAGAATTCTACCAATGGTAAATACTTATCCCAACTCCCTTTGAAGTCTAGGACACAGAGTCTTAATATATCTTCAAGAGTTTGAATAGTCCTCTCTGATTGTCCGTCCGTTTGAGGATGGTATGCCAAACTGAATCTTAAATCCGTGCCTATAGCTTTCTACAAGCTAACTCAAAATTGTGAAGTGAATCTTGGGTCACGATCCGAAACTATGGATACTGGCATGCCATGCAATCTCACAATCTCATTCATGTACATATAAGTAAGACGTTCAAGGGAATAAGTCTCCCGTATCGGCAAGAAATGAGCAGACTTAGTTAATCTATCAATAATAACCCAAATAGCATCTATGCCTTGAGAAACTGTGGGAAGACCTGTAACGAAATCCATGGTAATGTGTTCCCACTTCCATTTCGGAATCTCAAGTGGTTGCAATGTACCCTTAGGCACTTGATGCTCCGCCTTTACACGTTGACAAGTTAAACACCTCGAGATAAACTTTGCAATCTCTCTCTTCATATTGTTCCACCAGAATATATGTCGAATATCACGATACATTTTGGTACTTCCTGGATTGATTGCAAACGGCGTATTATGTGCCTCCGTCATAATCTTTTACTTTAAATCAGAGTCGTTAGGAACACAAAGTCTGGAGTGGACTCGAACTATTCCTTCTTCATCGATTCTCGCTTCTGGAATAACACCTTCTTGTACTTTCTTCTTCATACGCATCAGCTCCGGATCGGTGGCTTGAGCAACCTTAACTTTTTCTATTAAAGTTGGCTCTATGCGTATACTTAACATCATCGCACTCGTTTCTGCATATGATCTTCTACTCAAAGCGTCAGCTACCACGTTTGTTTTTCCAAGATGGTATTGAATAGTGTGGTCGTAATCTTTCAACAACTTTCGAGCCAACGCGTCGTTCTTGCATGTTGAGTTCCTTTTGGGTGAACAAATATTTGAGGCTTTTATGGTCTGAATATATCTCCACCTTCTCTCCATATAGATAGTGCCTCCAAATCTTTAAGCGCCAAGCAATTGCATCACGCCTAACTCTAGATCATGAGTAGGATAATTCCTCTCATATTCTTTAAGTTGTCGCGAGGCATAGGCTATGACTTTCCCATGTTGCATGAGAACACATCCCAACCCTTTGCCTGAAGCATCGTTGTAGATAACAAATCCATCCGAACCAGATGGTATTGTCAGAATAGGTGCCGAAATGAGTCTCCTCTTGAGCTCTTGGAAACTCTTTTTACATTCCTCGCTCCATACGAATTTTGTATCTTTTGAGTCAGCTGAGTTAACGGAGTAGCGATTCGAGAAAATCCTTCCACGAATCTCTGATAATAACCAGCTAAGCCCAGAAAGCTATATACTTTGGTCACCGACTTTGGTTGCTCCCAACTTTGTATTGCTTCAATCTTCGCCGGGTCAACAGATACTCCATGTTTTGACACCACGTGCCCAAGGAATGCTACTTCCTCAAGCCAAAACTTGATTTCTTCAACTTGGCATATAGTTTGTTTTCACGAAGCCTTTGGAGTACCAGCTTCAAATGGTGCTCATGATCTTCACTGCTTTTGGAATATATGAGGATGTCATCAATAAAGACAACAACGAACTTATCCAATTATTCCTTGAATATTCGGTTCATCATATCCATGAAAGTCACAGGAGCATTAGTCAATCCAAAAGACATGACTAAGAATTCATAATGCCCGTACCGAGTTCTGAAGGCAGTCTTTGGAATATCCTCAGTTCTAATCTTCAGCTAATGATATCCAGAACGAAGATCGATCTTTGAAAAGAATTATGCTCCTTAAAACTGGTCAAACAGGTCATCAATACGAGGTGGCGGATACCTATTCTTGATAGTGACATGGTTTAATTCCCGGTAGTCAATACAAAGTCGCATACTCCTGTCCTTCTTCTTTACAAATAAAATAGGAGCACCCCAAGGAGATGTACTAGGACGAATGAAACCAATGTCCAATAACTCCTGTAGTTGGACCTTGAACTCCTGAAGTTCAATAGGAGCCATTCGATATGGGCTTTTAGAAATGGGCTTTATGCCGGTTTCAAGATCAATAAAGAATTCAACTTCACGTTACGGGGTAGGCAGGGAAGTTCTTCAGAAACACGTCGAAATTTACTAACAACAGAATATTATTCAAATCGACATGTCTTTATTCAAATCCATAACATGGGCTAAGAAAGCTTGACATCCGTTTTTCAATAAGCGAATAGCTTTATGACTAGATATAACGATGATTGATTTTAATGGTTTAGTTGCTTGAATTAAATACTGACAAATGGTTAGGAATATGAAAACTAACAACCTTACGAAAACAATCAATTTTGGCATGATGAGTAGTTAACCAATCAATCCCTAAAATCACATCAAAAGCAAGTATCTTTAAAGAGATAAGGTCAACAGGTAATGTTATGGTGCCAATTTGGATCAAACAAGATTTATAAACAGTGGATGTAATAAAAGTTTCTCCTAATGGAGTCTCCACAGATAAATTAAAGTCTAATTTCTCCGGAGTCAAGTTTAAACGTTGAGCACAAGTAAGAGAGATAAATGAATGGGTAACACCGGTATCAAGTAAGGTATAAACTTCGCAAGAATTTATGATTAGCTTACCCGTGATCACCTCGTTTGGGTTCCTCGTATTTTGACCAGTCACGACAAACGCTCTTCCAAGAACCGTTGACTTTGACTTTTTTGGGATAGTCTTTTGAGTCACCGTCCCCCCTGGACTTGGTTTTGCTACCGTACAATCTCGAGCGATATGTCCTTCTTTTCCACAATTATAGCATACCTTGAACTATTGTGGACAGTTTGGGCTGATATGTCCCTATTTTCCGAATTTATAGCATACGATCGGTGGTCGTTCTCCTCCCTTAGAACCAGTTGCTGCTGGTGCTGACGTCTTTACATTGTCATTGTTGAATCTTCTCTTTTTAAAATCTCCCCCCGACTCGCTTCTCCTATTTTCATGACCATAATTACCACCAGAGTGGTTACCATTCTTGTCCGTATTTTTCTTTCTCCGCTGGTTATCGTTGTTCTGTTGACTGCTGTCACCTATATGATCCTGGTTGTGGTCCCTCGATTGAACGTACTCGTTATCTCGCTCTAACAATTGAGCCCTGTTAACAACATCTGAATAGAGAGAAAATTTATGAAAAATGAGATACTGACGTATGCCGGGTTCAAACCTCTCAGAAACATCCGCGTCATACGTTCCTCATTCTCCACCAAATGAGGTGCAAACCTGGATAACTCTACAAACTTTGCCTCGTACTGAGACACCGTCATATTGTTTTGTTCCAACCTAATAAACTCCACTTCCTTCATATGACAAATACTTTCAGGAAAGTACTTGTCATTGAAAAGTTTTTGAAACGTCTCCCAAGACATGTTGAGTGGGGCTGGATGGGTACGCTTCACAGATTCCCACCAGTAATCTGCCTCATTACGAAACATAAAGGTGGCGAATGGAACCTTCTATTCCTCTGTGCATCCCAAGACATCGAATATCTTGGTAATTTGTTTGACCCACGTCTCCGCTTTGATTGGATCCGGCATTCCCCAGAATTCTGGTGGTCCCAACTCTTTGAACTGCTTGGCTGTGACAAACCGTGCGTTGTTATCATTTTCACCTATATTTTGTGCACGAGTCCCCCTCGTTTGATTTTGCATGAACTGTAAAAAGCTTCTAAACATCCCGTCGTTCATCATCTGCTTAGTGGCGTTGTTCACAGGAGGAACATTGCCAGCCTGTTGCACGTTCTCCTCGTTGATGAGTAAAGGTGTCTCCACGGTCTCATTTACTCCACTGTTAACATTCTCAGTCGACATTCTCAAATACTGCCATAAAACAAGGGTTAATTAAAGAAATTAACATGCAACATAATAACCCTATACTCTGACCAACCAACAAATAAGCTTAGGTAGGACACACTAGTGAAGGATTTACTCGTCTCTCCCCTCCTAGTTCTATTCCCCGATCTCCGCCAGAGATCATATCCCTAAGCTCTGATACCAACTGTGACGCCCCCAAAATAGGTATACATCACCCATTTTGAGTCGTCAATAACATGGTATAGAAATAACTACAACTTTATTAATACAACATAAAAACTGTGAGTTTAAATACAAATATTGTCATCTAGACAATATTCACACGCAAATAAGTCCTCATTATAATTATTGGTACATTATTTTACAAAAATGGTGAGGACTACTAAAACAACTTCCCAAGACCTTCATTCCATACCCCGACTAGTACTCGCTACATTCTCGCCTCCTGAGAAGAAAAATGGAACAAAAAGGGAAAGGGTGAGCTCAAGTAGCCCAGTAAAAAAATATTATGACTAAGATAATATAGAACAAATTATCGTTAGTCTTCAACAGGGAAAAATCTGACAGAATATAATAGACAACAAGTTTCAGATCAATATTCACAGCGGAAATAATAATTCAAAGAAGAGTTATGTAGAGATTGAAATCTACTATAATCTATGAATTTAAAAGTCCATAATCATTATTTTATCCCTGTAACATCAATCAATATTCATCTTGAATCAAATATTCATCTTTGCACTACAGGCCAAAGATATTCATCAGTCGGTCATGTTCATCTCAACACTGTACATCTTTTACACTGGGCCAAAGATATTCATAAAAAATCAACCATCTTTTGCACTACAAAGCTAAAGATATTCAAGAATACCATCATTTAGGATTGGGGATGATGAAAAATATTTTAAAGAAAACGAATCCAGTGAAACAAAAGAACAATTATTAAGGATTCGTACTTTAAACAATCCGAGTTCAAAAATACTTCATAAATAATCATAGTGAAGTAAAATTCAAGAATGATCAAAACATGGATACATTCAAAGCTAGTATCCATAATAGATATTATGGACAAAAATGAAAATTTAATTTTTCTGTGTATAGTGCCGTATATGTGAATAGTAACCCCGACACTAAAAGACAAGAATTTCACAAGAAAAATCTTACCAATATTCCGGCATAATGATATTAGAAGAAATAATATCATTTTAAAAAAAATAATATCCCTTACCTCAGAAAGACAGTACTTTTGACTAGATTACTGGATATAGTGCTGAAGGGAACTTGCACCGTATAGCAACACTCAAAGTATCAAAATACTCACAAGAATACGCTTGTGCCAAAAATAAAAAAAAACGTTTTTCATCAAAAAAATATTTTATAACCTAAAAATTAATTCAGACCCGATATTCTGGAACTTCAATAATTCACAATAAATAGCCCTTTTATCAGAAAAATTCAAACCTCATGTCTTGTCCATAGGAAATTCTATTCTCTACAACTTTGCAGAAGAAAGTTTTTCCAAATTCCAAACAGAAATTGACCGAAATCCACAAACGGGCGAATTTACAGGCTATAATCAAATTTCAGTCAAGAAATGGAGTCCACAAACATGAAAAATCATGTTTTAAATATTTATTGTCACAAAAATACTCTTCCTCCTCATTTATTTATATATCCCACATTCATTGTAAAAATATCACCATTATTATATTATTAAAATATAATAATATATTTAAATAAATTATTTTATCGAAAAAGAAAAAAATATCAATTTTCAACAATTGTCACATTAAAAATTTTCTCCATCTATATCCACATAAAATGAATATTTTCCTTATCATATAAATCAATAATTAATTATTCATAAATAATATTACGTAATCACAATCGATAACCGAGCGCCTTCAGGAAAAAGGAGGCTTTTCAATAAGGATTTCTCCTTACTGGCGCGCAATTAGATGACCAAACCTCTGCTTTGACTGAACTTTCTAGACATTGTCATTAATGCTATCTAATAATATTATTCAAATAATATGAATTATTGATTCGATAAAGGAAAATATTGTGTAGTGACAATTATTGAAACAACAATAAAATATTAACGTAGCAATTATTGAATCAATAAAATAAAATATTAACGTAGCAATTATTGAATCAATAAAACAAAATATTGAACAGTAATTACTGTAACAATTATTGAGTAGTGTCTTCTTATGTAAGAATCAATAATTGGTGCAATACTGCATACTCTTCGTGTTTTTAACCACTTTGGGTATTCCAACAAGATTAATTGGTAATAACTACGCCGTTATTTATAAACAACTTATTCTTGTGCTGCTTTCTTCATCCAATCACTTTCTTACATTATGGGGCCCACACAAAGTCGCACTGTCGCATTTAATATTCCCCGACAGTAAGAATATTCCACGACCAAAAGAATATTCCCCGACAACAATGAATATTTTATAACCACTTGCTTATTTAAAATATTTGCACATTTTACCCATAACTAACCACATTAATAAAACCAACCTTACTATTCCAAAATAATAAATAGAGGAAATTTCAATTTCATTTAATAATAAGTTGGGGTCTTACACCCTGGTTTGAGATTTTGGCTTCTGTTGTTACTGCAGTCTTGGGATAGCATCATGGTATCGCCTGAAATTATGTTAGCATGTTAAATGAGTAATGTTAAGGATAACATAACATAGTGAATTTGGGTTAGTAAGTTTAAAGTTGCAAAAATATTTAGTATGTCGAGAACGTGTTATATTACAAGTTAGTTGGACAATGAACGTTAGTTAAGTGTTGCGAAGTAGAACACTTAGAGTTTCTGAAATGTAAATGGTAATGATCATGTTATGATATGTTCCCATAACTAATAGGTATTGTGGTTCTAAAATTATGTGTAGGTGATCGTGAGTTTAATTTTATAGCTTACGCTCAAGGCAAGTTTTCTAACTCTATAGTTACATTGAGCAAGTTCCTAAACTCTTTTTTTACGTTGAGCAAGCCTTTTATCCTTACATTCATGTTGAACTAGTTCTTACTTTAAAGTTTCGTTAAACGAACTATTGTATTCTTAATCATGATTTGAACAATCTAGCTATGACATTATTTTATTCAAACAAGTTTGAAATCCAATACTTATTGATGCATTCTAACTTGTTTATTGTTAGACAAGTTTCATTATTGTTATTCAGATATTATGAATGCAGTTTTCTTGAATTATAATTTCAAATGTTGAATTATTATAGTTCATTTACTTGACACAAGTCATTTTCATAATAAGTAAGCTTTATTTTCAACTTGCTATTACTTAATGTTTATTCAATAATTCATAGTCCTAGCTTAATTTTATTCAAGCAAGGTTTATTATTGTCATTCAATACTTATGCTTTGCAGTTGTTTCTAAGCATGAGATCAAGTATAATCAGTTCACTTACACTTATTCATTGTTTCATATTATGTTATTATTGATCAACTGTTGTATTATCCAATACTGTTGATTCAACTAGTCCACTAGTTGATGTTCGTTGAACTTCAAATTACCCTTGATAGCTTATCCAAACCAAACCTTCTTTGGTACGGACTTGTACTCTAAATACTGAGATGAACAACCCTATTGTTATTAGGGGATAGCTTACGCGTAGCGTTAAATGTTTGTGCACAATACATGGTACGAAGGGTTGATCCCCCTAAATACGAGGAGTCCTTATAGTCTTATGACTGTTAAAGTTGGGGTTGAAAGATTACTCGCAACTGTGGACATGGTTCATGGTCTTATGACCCTTAGTTATGTTATTTCATATTTTGGATTTTAGTTTCTTGTTATCATTGTTAGAGTACTATTCAGTTTTGATGAGTCTTCGTTGGCAGATATTATTGTTATTCTCATATTGATTCATTGTTATATCCAGTGAGCAATTGTTTTGCTCACTCTTGCATATTTATAAACTCATTGCAGCTAAAGAGGAGAAGGTAGATGAACCTTCGACTAGCAAAGGAAAGGGAAAAATGTACAAGTGATGATGACTTGTAATTTTGATTATGATTATGATATTACTCTTATTTGTTATGATGATCTTATACTTTATTTTAATGATGTTATGTAATAATTTAATTCCGCTTTTGAATGATGTTTAAAGGTTAGATAACCTGGGATATTTTTGAACTTAGTGATGTAACCATGTTTAAAGGGAGGATTTTATGATTCAAATCTTATTTTATTTGGATAGATAGTATGAATGTTTGAATAGTGAGCACCAAATATTGTGGGAATGAAGTACCTAGATTTGGGGGTGTCACAGGTTGGTATCAAAGCCTTAGGTTATGAACCTTAGGTGGGGGAAAAGCCTTAGGAAGTAACCTTTGAAAAGATAGTGATGATGAACTCGTATCGAGTTTTAGGAAAGTAATAAAACACTTATGTGCTTATGTGATTACAACTTATGTGCTCGTGAGTGTCGAGTAGTGAGGATTAGTAATTAAAACTTACACTTTGGTTGACAGGATGGCTAATGTAGGAAGATCCCGTCAAGCTAGAGAGGAGGAGCCTCTAGATATTCAGGTGATTTGGGAACAACTACTGCCACGGGAAATAGTTCTGTCGGTCATAGTAGTTGAGTAGGAGAGGGTACCTGATGAGGATGATGAGGTAGAGACAGACGAGGAGGATCCCGTGGAGCTGCCATAATCGGATGAGGAGGACGAGGACGAAGAGCTTCCTCTTAGTTCGATAGCTGCCCGTATGTACGATGAGGTGTATGACCGTAATGTGGAACTTCAAGATACCGTTGAGGAGTTACAGGAGATAGTAGCTGAACAACAGACCTCGATGGCACAGAAAAACGATGAGATCCAGGATCGAGAAGAACGACTGAACAACGTTGAAGAGAAGCTGGTCCACACTGAAAGAGAGAATGAACGAATGATGGAGAAGATTGCAGAACTGGAGAATAAGCTGAAAGAAGAATCTACAAAAAGGGCAAGAGCCGAAGACGAGTACAGTGAAGCTTATCAACGAGCCGGAATAGCAGAGAGTCATGCACAAGCCAAGAGGAGAAAGATGGAAGAAATGAGCAATGTATACAGCACCGTGGTCAATCGAGCTCAAGATCGAGTCATGAGTTATCCGACTCAGTTCGAGACGCTACCGTCATACGTATTGGATCGCCGAACAATGTTCTGAATTATGGAGGAAGAGCGTCGTAAGGCTACTGTAAGACCCCAACTTTTATGAATAAAGATGATTTTTCTATAATTATCATTTTTGGAATAAATTTGATATAATGTTATAGTTGTGGGTAATATTTATAAATTTTACAAAGTACACAAGTTGTTATATAATATTCGATTGGTTGGTGAATATTCGTTTTAAATAGGAAATATTCCTACGACGGCACAATCATTGGTGGACCCCACAACGAAATTATTGTCGGATTGAGAAAACGACAAAAATATTTTTTATGAAAATAACGGCGGAAGTTTTACCGTTAACTGTTGAAACACCCGGTGTTAAAAGTACATGAATACGCGTGGTTGCATAGTAGCACACTATATTGATTATTGATGCTTACGTGAGAAGTCATTCAGTTTTATTCAATTATTGTCGATATTTTATATATTATTAAATCAATAATTGAGATGATAGAGTTATTAATATTATTATTTGCATTATTAACGATATCTAGAAGTTCTGCCAAGGAGAGGTTTGGTTACCTAATTGCGCGTCAATAGGGAGAAATCCTTATTGAAAAGTCCCCTCTTTCCTAGGAACGACCTGGTCGATTAATAGTGTGAATAATAATAATGATGATGAAGTTTTGTTTTATTAGTATTATTAATGTAATAAAACAGAATACTTTTATAAAGTTATTCGTTTTATTAGACAATAATTAGAATATATTATATTTTATTATGCATAGTGTTTGTATAGTGTCTGCATAGTATTTGCATAGTAAAATCTTTTTAAAAGTTATTCGTTTTATTAGATTATAAATAAAATATATTATATTTTATTGTAAACCAATCTGACCGTCTAGCTTAAAATAAATCGATCCGACCGTTCATGGATTGGTTATTATTCATCCATTCTTCTATAAATAGAAGCTCATTCCTTCATTATTTCTTACTTAATTCAATTTGAAACTCTAGAGAGAAACCGTAGAGAGAATTATTCTTCTATCTTGAGTGTATTTCTTTAGCGTCTAAGAAAGCTTTGAGCGTAGTGTAAGTTTCTTCAAGTATATCCTCGCCTCTACCGTTTGAGTACTCTTCTTTATAAGGTAAGGGGTATTATTTTTTCATATTCATGAAGAGAACTTCATTATTCCATTCTTTATTATTACATTGGAATAACTTTTGTATCGCCGATCTACCCTATACTTGGTGATTTCATTGTTATTCCATTCGTTATTATTACATTGAAACATCCCGTGCATGCGTTATCATGGGACCGGTTCCGCCTTTATTATTCTCATTGGAATATCCTCGTCTGCATGCGTTTTACGTCGGACCTGGTTCCGTCTTTTTTATTCTGTTGGAATATCCTATCTGTGCGTTTTATGCCAGATCTGATTCCGTTATTTATTATTCTATTGGAATAACCTGTCTATGCGAAGTACGGCATGCATGGTGATTTCTATTGTTATTCCATTCTTTATTATTCTCGTTGGAATATCCCATTGCGGTGCGACATTACGCTGACTGGTTCCGTTATTTATTATTCTCATTGAATAACTTGTTCATCGGCACCTACATGCATGGTGATTTCTTTTGTTATTTCATTCTTTATTATACTCAGTTGGTTAAAGTTTTGACTTCTATACTCCATGAAATTAGTGGAATATCCTTGATATTAGCGCTTTATCCAGTATCTTTTATGGAAATATTCTTCTGAGCATTCTTAAATTTTACTCTACAAAGAAGTATCATGTTGACAATTTGGACGTTATTAGTTCCTGGATAAATTAATTCTTGAACTTGTTTTATTGAATTCTTATATCATTGTCATCATTCTCATGTTTATATTTTGTTGAAAGTCAGTGGCCTGTAGTGCATGGATGGACTTGGTATGATTATGACTAGGGATTATTCGGTGTAATCATAACCGTAATGTTACAAATGATGTGGTAAAAGTCCTCATTGGCTTGTAGTGCATTGATGGACAGTTGTTGGCATGATCATGACCATTGATGAATACACGAATATCCTTGGCCCGTAGTGCATGGATAATTTGTGGTTGTGATACTTATGAATATCCTTGGCCGTAGTGCAGGGATGAGGTGGATTATTTATTAAGATGAGTCCCAGCGATAAAAGTGATGAAAACCTTTTAAATCATAAAAGATAGTAGATTTTATTCTCTACTTGACTCTTTTAATGGATTGCATGTTCCGCTCTGATTAAACTTGATGTCTATTGTATTTTATCGGGCTTTAACATCATTAAAGACTAATGATAATTTATTCTGCATTATCTTAGTCATAATATTTCTTACTGGGCTAGTTGAGCTCACCCTTTCTTTCACTGTTCTCTTCAGGAAATGAGAAAGTAGTCGGGACTAGTCGGGGAACGGAGTGACAGTCCAGATGATAGTATTAGTAGTCCTCACTATTCTATTAAATAGTGTGACAATAAATGTAATGAGGACTTATTCTGAGAGTGGATATTTTCTAGAAGACAATATTTGTATTAAAACTCACAGCTTTCTTGTTTTATATTAAAGATTGTATTTGTATTCTGTACCATGTATTTGGCGACTCAGAATAGGTGATGTATACCTATTTTGGGGGCGTCACAGCTACACAGTATCTTAGTAGAACATTGTAGAAAACATAATTGATAGGTGGTTTGATAATAAACGAAATGTAAATCCCGGGTATGATAACCAACGGGATAGATGATGATGATGTTATCCTGCAACTGTTATAGTTTAGGAAGGTAATATAAATAGCAGTGATGCTATTGTCTTGCTGTTTTTATGATGAATGAATAAAAGTTATTGTTTTATTCAAAGTGTTAAGTGTTACGTGATAAACTATTATGATGTACGACTTAAGTATACAATACTTAAAAGATTGAATAGAATCTGATGGATGTATTTTAACAGAAAATGGCTTCAAGACGTCAACCACCACGACGAAGAACCGCTGAGGAAAACAACAACAACAATAATGTGGAAGGAAACCCAGTTCAGCAGCTAGTTACATTACTGATGGGTGATTTGCAGAATCAACCTCAGAACCAAGGTACTACGTTTAAGGAATTCAAGGCGGTCAGACCACCTGAATTCTGTGGGTCTATGAATCCAGTTGAAGCACAGACCTGGATCATGGAAATTGAGAAGGTTTTTGATGTTGCTAGGGTTGAGGATAATCAGAAGACTATTTTTGCAACATTTTTGTTGAAGAGGAGGCTAGATATTGGTGGCAGGCCAACAAAACTCGGGAAGGACCAGGAGTGATGACTTGGGAAAGGTTCAAAGAGATATTCTTTGAGACTTATTTCCCAGAGAGTTCGAAGAGCCAGCTAGAGGTTCAGTTTTTGGAACTTAAGCCGGGAACGATGTCGGTGTCTGAGTATGCCGCAAAATTCAACGAGTTGGCGAGGTTTGCGCCATATTAAGTCGAGATCTGAGACGGCCATGAGGTGAAGAGGTTCGAAAGAGGTGGACCGAAACCACGGTTGTATGCAAAGTAGGGTTTCCCTGTTCTAGTTGAAGACGTTTGCGGCAGTGATGGAGAAGGCGATTCTCGTAGAAAGTGCAGGCGAGGCAGTAACGAAACATAATCAAGAGCAGAGGAAGAAGAAAAGTGAAGGTGAAACTAAGAATGGTGGTAACGGTGGAAATGGCAACAACAACTTGAAGAGGAAGTGGAATGCGAATGGAGGAGCTGGAAATTAGCAAAGAAACTAGCAAAATAAAAAGTTCGAAGCATGTGCTACGTGCAGAAAGTTTCATAAGGGAGTGTGTTTGCTGGGAAAACGAGTATGCTTTAATTGTGGCCAGGAGGGTCACATCGCCCCAAATTGCTCTCAAGCTAAGAAGAATGTGTGTTTCACGTGCGGGTCCAAGGATCACTTTGCTCGTGAATGCCCTAAGAAGAGATCTGGTGAGACAAATGGGAGCAAAAGAAATGCTATAGTGGAGGAGCATTGGCTATTGCTGGGCCAACAACAACAAATAAGCCCACAGCCAGAACCTTCAACATGACGGTGCAGGATGCGATGCAATCAAAAGATGTCGTGTCAGGTATTATCCCAATCAATGATATAGATGCATATGTATTATTTGATTCGTAAAAGCTACTTTCTTTATATCTGATGAATTTGCTAAGAAGTTAGAAATATCTTGTGAAGAGTTGAAATTCCCTTTAAACATAGAAATTGCGAATAGGGAAGTGATTCCTGTTAGGTTCGTATACAAGAACTGTAGGGTAAATATAAAAGGGAATGTTATGAAAGTAGACTTAATCCCGATAAAACTCAGAGAGTTCGATGTGATATTTGGAATGGATTAGCTATTCAATTATGGAGCGATAATTGACTGCCAAAAGAAGTGTGTAAACCTTTTGACTCCGTCAAAAGTAGTTTTTCATGGTAGCAAATCGCCTAGACAAATGAAATCTCTGACAATGGTGCAGGCCAGGAAGTTGTTAAGTAAAGGCTGTGTAGGGTACTTAGCCTACGTACATAGTTGATACTCAAAAAGAGAAGGGTATGAAATTGGAGGAAATACCAGTGGTTTGGGAGTTCGTGGACGTGTTTCCGGAAGATTTGCTAGGACTTCCACTTGACAGAGAAATCGAGTTCGTGATCGACTTAGCGCCAGGAACCGCTCCTATATCGAAGGCCCCGTATAGAATGGCTCCGGTAGAGATGAATGAATTAATGGTACAGCTGCAAGAACTGTTAGATAAGAAGTATATTCAACCGAGTGCGTCACCGTGGGGAGCACTGATGTTATTTATCAAGAAGAAGGATGGGTCGATGCGTCTTTGCATTGACTATAGGGAATTGATCTAAGTCACTATTAAGAAAAAATATCCGTTGCCAAGAATAGATGACTTGTTTGATCAGTTGAAGGGTGCTAGATATTTCTCAAAAATAGATTTGAGAAGTGGATATCACCAACTGAAAGTAAGGAAGGAGGATGTACCGAAGATGGCATTTCGAACTAGGTATGGACATTACGAATTTTTAGTGATGTCATTTGGTTTGACAAACGCTCCTGCAGCGTTAATGGATTTGATGAACAGGGTGTTTAAACCATTTTTGGACAAATTTGTGGTGGTGTTCATCGATGATATTATGGTGTACTCTAAAACTCAAGAGGAACACGTGGAACACTTACGTCTAACGTTGGAGATGTTAAGAAAAGAAAAGTTGTATGCGAAATTCTCTAAATGTGAATTTTGGCTAGACCATGTACAATTTCTTGGACACGTAATTGATAAGGATGGGATTTCCATGGATCCATCAAAAGTTGAAGCTGTGATAAATTGGGAACAACCAAGAACTCCATCAGAAGTAAGAAGTTTCTTGGGGTTCACAGGATATTATAGACGATTTATTCAAGATTTTTCCAAGATTGCTACTCCGTTGACAAATTTGACTAGGAAATCTGCAAAATTTGTTTGGACGGAAAAGTGTGAGGAAAGTTTTCAAGAACTGAAGAAGAAGTTAAGTATGGCACCTGTGTTGTCGTTACCAGATAATACAAGAAACTTTATGGTGTATAGTGATGCTTCACACAAAGGATTGGGTTGTGTACTTATGCAAAATGGCAAGGTTATTGCGTATGCATCAAGGCAACTGAAAGACTATGAAAAAGGGTATCCGACTCATGATTTAGAGTTGGCGGTGGTTGTGTTTGCATTGAAGATATAGAGACATTATCTCTACGGAGAAAAATGTGAAATCTACACAGACCATAAAAGTCTGAAGTATATTTTCACACGAAAGAAGACTGAACATCGCAAAAAAAGATGGATGGAACTGATAAAAGATTATGATTGCGAGATCTTTTATCATCCGGGTAAAGCTAATGTGGATGCAGATGCCTTGAGTAGGAAAGGCAGAGAAAAGTTGATGTTGTTAACAAATAAGGAGGAGTTTATTACAGCAATGGCAAGACTGGAGTTAGAAATCAAATTTCCAGAAGAGTCCGATGAAAAATTATTCCAGATAGAAACTAGTCCAACTTTGGTGGACAAAGTGAAAAATGCTCAGCTACAGGATGAAGAATACAAGAAAATAAAGGAAAACGTGGGCGAGGGTAAAGAAGTGAAGTACAAAGTCGATACTTAGGGAATGCTAAGATTCGAGGGACGAATTTGGGTTTCAGCAGTACAAGATATTAAAGAAGACATCTTGACGAAAGCTCATAACTCAAGATATTCAATTCATCCAGGAAGTAAGAAAATGTATCAGGATTTGCAGTGTCATTTTTGGTGGCCAAACATGAAAAGAGATGTTGCAGAATGCGTTGCAAAGTGCTTGACATGACAGAAAGTGAAGGCCGAGCATCAACGACCAAGCGGATTACTTCAACCATTGGAAATACCGAAATCGAAATGGGAGCATATCACAATGGATTTTATGGTAGGTCTTCCCATGACCCAGAAAGGATACGACGTGATATGGGTGATAGTGGACAGATTAACAAAATCTGCACACTTTTTGCCAATAAAGATTAGATTTAATCTTGATCAGCTGGCGAAATTATACGTTAAGGAGATCATTTCAAGACATGGAGTTCCAGTATCAATTGTATCAGACAGAGATCTGAGGTTCACATTAAATTTTTGGAGGAGACTACAGGAATGCATGGGAACGCAATTGAAGATGAGCACAGCGTATCATTCGCAAACCGATGGGCAAAACGAAAGAATGATCAGACGCTTGAAGATATGCTTAGAGCGTGCATCAAGGATTTCAAAGGAAATTGGGATGGTCATCTACCGTTGGTGGAATTTGCATACAATAACAGTTACCACGCAAGCATTGGTATGCCGCCCTATGAGGCGATATACGACAGAAAGTGCAGAACTCCACTATGCTGGGATGAAGTTGGAGAACGTCAACTGTTAGGCCCGAGAATCGGTTCGTGAGACATCGTCAAGTAGTCAAACTCATCAGAGCAAGATTGGTAGCTGCTCAAGATCGACAGAAAAAGTATGCTGATCAACACAGACAAATTCGTGAATTTGAGGCAGGAAGTTTCGTGTCCCTGAAAGTCTCTCCTTGGAAGGGGAAGATTTGTTTCAGCAAGAAAGGCAAGCTCAGCTCGAGGTTTATTGGACCTTTCGAAATTCTACGCAGAGTGGGAGAGGTGGCTTATGTGGTAGCTTTACCTTCAGATTTAGAGCATGTGCATAATGTTTTTCATGTTTCGGTGTTGCGACCATATAAACCCGATTACAAGCATGTGATCGAATATGAACCGTTGCAGTTCAGTAAAGATTTGTCTTACGAAGAGATTCCTATCCAGATAGTCGACAGGAAAGAACAAGTGCTCAGGAATAAAGTGATACCTTCTGTGAAGGTGATATGGAGGAACCACAACATCGAAGAGGCTTACGTGGGAACTCGAAGCTGATATGATGAAAAATTACTCTGAGTTATTTGTTTAGTCTGTGTCTTCGATTCTGGGGACAGAATCTTTGTAAGTAAGGGAGAATGTGACGGTTTGATTGTTTGAATTGCGATTCTGGGGCTAGAATCCTTGTAAGGAGGGAAGGATGTAACGATCCGAAATTTCAAAATGTAATTTAAATATTTATTGAATTATATAAATATTATTTGAGGTGTTTATTGTTAAATAAATATTTTATTGATGTGATGGTTGATGAATCTAAATGATTAGAAAATTTTCTAAATTAAATTAATTTATAATGTAGAGATTTGTATTATAGCATGAGGTGTTATGTGGTTGTGTTGATTTAATAATTTAGATGATGTTAAATTATTAAATAAAGTTATAATGAAAATTATAAATAGGTGATATTTGCTAAATGGCTATATTTAATTAAAATATAGTATGTGATTAATTTAATGGGTTAATGTTGGATATGAAAATAATATGTGATTATAGTTTGTAAACTAAAGTGTTTATTAAAATAAATTAAAAAGGATTTAAATTAGTTTTTTTGTCAAACAAGGCTTAAGTATTTTAACTCTTTAATTTTAAATGATTTGCCAAACAAAGCCTCATGGCTATGACTTTTGATATTTCTAATTTTTTAAATAAAATAAACATAATAAATAAAATAATAAATATAATATATTTATATTATATACGTTTATTGGTTGGTAACTGATATATTTAGTATAGGTATTATGGCTATATCAGTTTATATTGGTTACGTATAGTATTATCAGTTGGTTATTTGCTAGCCTAGAGTTCAGAGAATTGAGAGTTGAGAGAGATTTAGAGAAAGCTTGAGAGAGATTGAGAAGGATTGTCTGTAATTGTAAGATTGTGCAAGCTAATTTGAAGGTATTTCTTATGCAACCCTATTATATATGTATAAGTCCACATATGTGAACTACGACAAAGTTTTGCTATGCTCTGTGAATTATATTTCTTCTGAATTTTGTTATGTAACTTAGTTATGATGATTACATGCATATATGATGATTATATGTTATGTTTAGACAATAATTTCATGCTAATTTCGGTTTACAGTAGAAGAAATATTCGTCAGTGTATGTTTATATATATATTTTCATACATAGCTCGGGTAAGTATCGATTTTAGTGGCCAATTCGTATGTAAAATCATAAATTGAAACTTGTATTTGGTAGTTCATTGAGATATGAGCATAACGTAATTGAAATGGAGTAATTTGGTCAACTAATGAAATCACAGTGATGATTTCTAGAAT
This sequence comes from Panax quinquefolius, assembly GCA_020205615.1. NCBI lineage: Eukaryota > Viridiplantae > Streptophyta > Magnoliopsida > Apiales > Araliaceae > Panax > Panax quinquefolius. The sequence continues at coordinate 76,953,349 of CM035154.1, forward strand.
GAATATCAAAAAAATGGAGTTTTATATGAAAAATATGAATTTTGAGAAATTAAAATAGCTTTAGTTGGTGTTAAATTGTTCCAATTGGTTGTAAATGTGAGCAATCATGTTTATGATTGTGGTATATTTATTTTACGTGTTAATTTCACTGTTTGGTGGGTGAAATTTGTGCTTATTGGGCTAAAGTCGGCTACTGTTCATTAGCCTCTCTGCGTCTGTCTGAACACTTAAAGAACATTGCTTAGTGCCAGGCAAAAACCAACGACAACGATTACGTGGGTCCCAAGCCTTTGTCTGGCAGCAGTAAATTGCATATATACTACTGTTTAAGATTATGGCTTCTGTTGTTACTGCAATCTTGGGATAGCATCATGGTATGGCCTGAAATTATCTTAGCATGTTAAATGAGTAATGTTAAGGATAACATAACATAGTGAATTGGGGTTAGTACGTTCAAAGTTGTAAAAATGTTTAGTATGTTGAGAACGTGTTATGCTACAAGTTAGTTGGACAATGAACGTTAGTTAAGTGTTGCGAAGTAGAACACTTAGAGTTTCTGAAATGTAAATGGTAATGATCATGTTATGATATGTTGGCATAACTAATAGGTATTGTGGTTCTAAAATTATGTGTAGGTGATCGTGAGTTTAATTTTATAGCTTACGCTCAAGGCAAGTTTTCTAACTCTGTATTTACATTGAGCAAGTTTCTAAACTCTCTTTTTACGTTGAGCAAGCCTTTTATCCTTACATTCATGTTGAACTAATTCTTACTTTAAAGTTTCGTTAAACGAATTATTGTATTCTTAATCATGATTTGAGCAATCTAGCTATGACATTATTTTATTCAAACAAGTTTGAAATCCAATACTTATTGATGCATTCTAACTTGTTTATTGTTAGATAAGTTTCATTATTGTTATTCGGATATTATGAATGCAGTTTTCTTGAATTATAATTTCAAATGTTAAATTATTATAGTTCATTTACTTGACACAAGTCATTTTCATAATAAGTAAGCTTTATTTTCAGCTTGCTATTACTTAATGTTTATTCAATAATTCATAGTCCTAGCTTAATTTTATTTAAGTAAGGTTTATTATTGTCATTCAATACTTATGCTTTGTAGTTGTTTCTAAGCATGAGATCAAGTATAATCAGTTCGCTTACACTTATTCATTGTTTCATATTATGTTATTATTGATCAACTGTTGTATTATCCAATACTGTTGATTCAACTAGTCCACTAGTTGATGTTCGTTGAACTTCAAATTACCCTTGATAGCTTATCCAAACAAAACCTTCTTTGGTGCGGACTTGTACTCTAAATATTGAGATGAACAACCCTATTGTTATTAGGGGATAGCTTACGCGTAGCGTTAAATGTTTGTGCACAATACATGGTACGAAGGGTTGATCCCCCTAAGTACGAGGAGTCCTTATAGTCTTATGACTGTTAAAGTTGGGGTTGAAAGATTACTCGCAACTGTGGACATGGTTCATGGTCTTATGATCCTCAGTTATGTTTTTTTATATTTTGGATTCAAATTTCTGGTTATCATTGTTAGAGTACTATTCAGTTTTGATGAGCCTTCGTTGGCAGATATTATTGTTATTCTCATATTGATTCATTGTTATATCCAGTGAGAAATTGTTTTGCTCACTCTTACATATTTATAAACTCATTGCAACTAAAGAGGAGAAGGTAGATGAACCTTCGACTAGCAAAGGAAAGGGAAAAATATACAAGTGATGAAGACTTGTAATTTTGATTATGATTATGATATCAGACTCTTATTTGTTATGATGATCTTAGACTTTATTTTAATGATGTTACGTAATAATTTAATTCCGCTTTTGAATGATGTTTAAAGGTTAGTTAACCTGGGATATTTTTGAGCTTAGTGATGTAACCCTGTTTAAAGGGAGGATTTTATGATTCAAATCTTATTTTATTTGGATAGATAGTATGAATGTTTGAATAGTGAGCACCAAATCTTGTGGGAATGAAGTAACTAGATTTGGGGGTGTCACAAAGTTAGGAATATCAGGCTTGGCATGGCTACAGATGGCTTCTGTCCATTTAATAATTTTAGTCAGCCTTATTCTGTTTGGCCAGTGATTATGGTAGCTTACAATCTTCCACCATCAATGTGCATGAGGGAACCGTATCTTTTCTTGACCTTACTTATACCAGAGGATAAGAGTCCTACAAAAGACTTTAACGTGTACCTCAAACCATTAGTCGATGAACTTAAGATGCTGTGGGAAACAGGTGTTTAGACTTTTGATAAATTTGGAAGGCATAATTTTGTGATGAAGGCAGCCTTGTTGTGGACTATCACTGACTTTCTGGCACTTGGGATGATTAGTGGTTGGTCGACTAATGGTAAGTTGTCATGTCCAGTCTGTATGGGGGATGTGCAAGGCACTCAACTACGTCATGGCCGAAAAACTAGTTTCTTTGGAACTGCTCGTAGATTCTTGCATGCTGAGCACAGTTATAGAAAGATGTCTACACAGTTCAACAGAAAGATAGAGAAGAAAGGGGTTGTTGGTCGCTTTTCGGGGAGTGACATATTGGGCTGGCTAAATGATCTAACATTTCTACCCCTTGGGAAGGAGCATGGTAAGTTGAAAGCTATAGGATATGGGAAAATTCATAACTGGACTCACTCGCCGATTTGGTTTGAGTTGCCATACTGGGTCACACTAGCACTTTGTCATTGTATAGATGTTATGTATACAAAAAGAATGTATTTGAGAACTTATTTTACACCGTACTAGATACGAGTGGTAAAACAAAAGACAATGATAAATCGCGTAAAGACTTGGAGGAAATGAATATCAGGCGGGAATTATGGCTCCGACCTAACAACACAAAACCAAAAGTTCCATTTTGTCTTACCAAGCAACAGGTTGAAAACATTTACAAGTGGCTTAGCGCATTGAAGCTCCTAGATGGATATTCTTCTAACATATCTCGTTGTACTAAGGTTGAGGATTTAAAAATTACTTGGTTCAAAGGTCACGACTGTCATGTATTCATGCAGAAGTTGATGCCAATTGCATTTCGTGAGGTGTTACCCAAGAATATTAATGATACTTTTACCGCACTTTTAAATTTCTTTTGGGATATTTGCTCAATTGTTATAAGGTATAGTGATGTGGAGCAGATGGAGAAAAACATAGTGTTGACAATGTGCAAGCTCGAAATGATTTTAGAACCGGGGTTTTTTGACAGCATGGAGCATTTGCCTATTCATCTGCCATATGAACTTAAGCTTGAAGGACTGGTGCAATATCGATGGGTGTATCCATTTGAGAGGTAATATCACATACATTGTGCAATATTCGCTATCTTTATATTTAACTTATCGTAATATTACATACTTTCATATTTCGGTATATATTCGATTAAAAGCGTAAAGTTAAAACAAAGCTCGCGTAGAGGGTTCTATTGCTGAACGCTATACGGAGGAAGAGCTTGTCAACTTCTGCTCGTTGTACTTTGACGATGTAGTCGCAACGAAGCATAATCGTCTAAGTCGGAATGAGATCGCTGATCCATCTGGTCGTACTGATGATGAGTTGGTTGTATTCACTTATCCAGCTAAACCATTTGGACATGAAACGAAGACTTACCTAACCGATAAAGATTTAAAGATTGTCTCTATATATGTGCTTCTGAATATGCCTAAAGTATCGTCGTACATCAAGTATGTATTATTATAAGTTAAAAATAATTTATCTAACTTTAATCAACAATTAAATAATTGCCAAATTATTATACGCAGTTCATTCGAATTGGAAGCGCATGCTTCAAACCTGGGGTTGATAGAATCACAGATGGAAGCATTCACTAATGTAAAATTTCACCAGTGGTTTAAGAGAAGGGTCAAAGAAGAGAACACGTATGAGCATTTTAGAGATGTCATTTTAGGCCTGTACAAACTTATTAGTTCATTTCCAGGTTGTATCGTGAATGGGTATAGATTCAAGGTTGATGACTTGAATGAATTGACATCAGTCAACTCTGGCGTTGTCGTGTTGGGAAGTTGTTAGAGATTCTGAGTTCAATTACTATGGAAGATTAAAGGAAGTGGTTGTGCTCAATTATCCAGGGGCTAAAAAGGTCGTTACATTTAAGTGTTGGTTTGATACTGCAAAGGGTGTTAAATTTGATCGTAATAGAATTATTACAATACATATAAAATTGAATTTACAGTCTGATGAGGTATTTCTGTTAGCCAGCCAAACAATTCAAGTGTACTACGCCCCTAATGTCATAAATTATAGAACCCCCTGGTATACAGTTGTGACAACAAAGACTTAGTAATTTGATGGTATGAATCTGTCTGGAATGGATGACCCGTTGCAAGAATAAGTTAGCAATCCTAACCACGTTGTGCTATATGATGACGATGTGTTGGTTGATGATGTCGTTAACGTACTCGATAATGATGAAGTGGAGGAAGATGTGGTTGTCAGTTCGTATGTGATGGTAGAAGATGATACTGAGGAATAAATTGATACAGAAGAGGAAGAGACAGAATCAGAGGATGAAAATGGTTTTGATTCTGACGGGTTTGATGACGTATTACTTCTTCACTAATTGGTTTTTTGTAAATATTATACAACTAAAATCAATCATTATATATCATAATTGCAATGAAATTTAATTAATTATACATATCTATGTCTGTTATTTCAGTAGTACAACTATATATGCCTCGACATAGTGGTGGAGGTGGCCGTGGTGGCTGCCGCTTCGGAACGGGTGACGGCTCCCAGGGCGGGTTGTCTTCAGATGCTAGTGAGTTGATTTCTTTTTTGGTTCAGTAACATTTTTTTCATAACTATATTATACATCCATTTACTATTTTTTTGACAATGTCATAACTATATTAAACATACAGATGCTAGACATCAGCGCCAGCGAGGGCCTAACCTCGGTCGATTAGGTCATCCGCTGGTAGTGTCTGACACAGTTCCAGTTGATGTCGGCTTATTTGTGTAGGTTTCAACTAACATATATCACTTATGTTCAATTAGAATGATATTATTATGTGATTAATAAATTAAAATGTTCTTAATAAATTTTGTATTCTAGTATTATGGATCCTATCGCTAAAGCGACCATACACGCCATCTGCCTGGTGCATCTCCCTACTGATTGCATGCAATGTACCCAGTACGCGCGCTACAATGCCGGCTTCATGGTGACAGTGTTGCGGGAGTTTCACGTAAGTCAAATTACATATATTAAATCAAGGTTCATGTTATTTACATATTGTTTAAATAATTAATTATACGTATGTTATGTCTTTTTGATAGAGATACTACAAATAAGAGGCCAGCATCACTGAGGCGGATGGTGACGCTGTTATCATTGCCCACATCTCGAAGAATTATGCCGACTGGCTGTACGAGATGTGATAGAGGGCAGTCCGGGCGGTAGAAGAATCGCCCGAGACTACTTTATGAGAGCATCAGCCGCCGATAGTATCAGATGCATCATGGGCTACGATGTGTGCGTACTGGGATGATGATGCATTCAAGACCAAGTCAGAGCAGATGAAGAAGAATCGTGGTAAACTGGGAGTTATACATACTTCTGGCTCGCAATCGTTTTAGGAGGTTAAGTCGGTATGTATTTCCCTTTAGTTTAGTTTAATATTAAACTGCAACTATAGTAAATTAAGGTGATATTATTTAATGTATATGATTTAGTCCATGCGAAGTAGCTTGGGCCGACCTCTTACTATGATCGAGTTCTGGGATAGAGTCCATACGCCGAAGGGCTCTACTTCGAGGTCAACGATATCTCTAGCAGCAATAGCTATACGGGTAATACATTTACTATAATAAATATTATTTAAGATAATATTACGTAATTTATATGATGATACCTAGATAACTCACTTGTATATCAAATTACAGGAGTGATTTGAGAAGCTCCGTAACCAGTGTATAACAAAGTTGCAGGCTGCTAGGGGCGATACTGAGATGTTAGATTCCACCGTCCCTCCACCCGAGATTATTTTATCTCAGGACGAGGGGACGACTCTTTGGGCCGCATCTCAGGATACTCCCACTAGAACTACCGACTGGTATCGAGTGCTGGGGTTACCGAGGATACCAGCATATACACTGCCAAGAGGTATAATATTTTAGTTTATTTCTTGTTTATGAATGAAGTAAACATATAATATTATTCATGTTATATTTATTTTTGTAGGCTCTAGCCAGCGTCTGCGTCCGAGAGCCCCCGTGGAACCATCACATACGGGCGCTGGCTTAGACAATGCTTTATTCCAGCGTGTTATGGCTGCGGTGTCAGAGAGGTTTGAGACCGATCCGCTTTTCCATTGTCAGGACCCGCCTAACCGTTCTCGCCTCCATCAGTTTATGCAGGACGTGGCAGCTGGTGCCATCGTCGAGAGTACGGGTATCCCTCTGGAGCAGTGGGCCGCGATACGCAACGAGATTGTTCGGATGGTGGTTACCTTAATCGAGGACACGTTTGGGCCAATGTTAAGTCAGCGCTCGACTGCTCAGGTATACTATTCATTTTAAATACAAATATATATTCTGCATGTTATTTAATTTTTATTTATTTATCTTTAACTGAATCATATATATGGACTAATGAGTTACATTATATTGTATCAAAATAGTGATGAGCGGACTGACGAGCGGGATGACGATGATGGCGATTTTCATACCCCAGAGCAGCGTCGACGCCTGCCCAATGATCCTCCTCACACCGGGGGCTCTACTAGCTTGACTTAGTTTATATTCTTTTGTAGTTTACATTATTTTTGACTTAGTTTACATTCTTCTGAGTTATATTATTTTTTAGTTTAAATTATTTTTGATGTATTATAGTTTAAACCTTGTCATTACTTTGGTTTTGTTGCGGTTTGACATTTAGTTTAATTTAGCTTAATGGGATGTTTGATATAGTTTAGTTTAGATTAATGGGATGTTTTTAACCTTTTTACTTCTTTTTTAGTTGGTTTTTGACATATTGTTGGCCTTGGTAATTATAATTCATGTTATTAGCCATATTGTTAGCTTGTGTATGTGCTGTTGGGAAAACCGGTACAGGTACATGTACAAGATGTGGGTTAAATCCATGGATATTGCAAAAACAAAAAAAACATTTAAAAAAAAACAATATTCTCGACGGAATAGTACTATTATTGACAGATTTTCGTCAAAAATAAGTCCTTAACATTTTGGTCATGTGCCACGTGTCACATATATTCTCGACGGAATAGTGGTACTATCGACGAATTTCTGTCGAGTTTAAGCTATTTTCCATTTTTAACAGGCTTCCACGTGGCATGTTTATCATCGACCGAATATCCTCGACAAACTATTTTTAGTCGAAAATAAATTAACGTCGACTGAATATTTGGTTGACGATAATTCTGTCGACAGTAAGTATCCCCGACCAAAAAATTGATGGACTTAATTTCAACCTACTTATATACAACCGAATTTTTGACCGAATATTCCATCAGAAATGAGGTTACCCTCGATAAAATATCCTTATTACTGACAAAATATTCTGTCAGAAATAAGCCTTTTTGTTGTAGTGGCATCAATAATCAAAGATACTATTTAATACCATGTGCTACTATGCAATACCGCGTACCATTATGGAACAACGCGTATTATTATACTTTTATCACTGGATATTTCAACAGTTTAACAAAGAAAAGTCTTGCTTGTTATTTTATGAAAATATGTGACGCCCCAAAATAGGTATACATCACCTATTCTCGAGTTGTCAATACATGGTACGTAAACAACTACAACTTTATTATTACAACAAGAAACTCGAGAGTTTGAATACAAATATTATCTTCTGATAATATCTATACTCAAATAAATCCTCATCACATTTATCGATACATTATTTTACAAAAATGGTGAGGACTACTAAACAATCCTTTCTAAAACCTTCATTCCATACCCCTCACTGCATACTCGCTATATTCTCGCCTCCCGAGAAAAAAATGGAACAAAAGGAAAAGGGTGAGCTCAACTAGCTCAAGAAGAATATTATGACTAAGATAATATACAACAAATTATCGTTAGTCTTCAACAGGAAAAATCTAATAGAATACAATAGACAACAAATTTTAAATCAATATTCGCAAATGAAATAATAATTCATTAGAAGAGTTAAGTAGAGAATGCAAACTACTATCTTCTATGTATGAATTTAAAAGTTCATCGCTCATCTTTTATCCCCGTAACATCAATCAATATACATCCGAATCAAATATTCATCTTTGCACTACAGCCAAAGATATTCATCACTTGTCATGTTCATTTAAACACTGCTCATCTTTGCACTACGCCAAAAGATATTCTTCAGAAATCATTCATCTTTGCACTACAGCCAAAGATATTCTTAAGAAATCATTCATCTTTGCACTACAGCCAAAGATATTCCATAATATCATCATTTAAGACCGAGGATGATGAAAAATATTTTTTTAAAGAAACGAATCCAAAGGAAACAAAATGACAAGGATTAAGGATTAAGGATTCGTATTTGGTTTTATCCACGCCCAAAAATACCTCAAAAAATAATCATAGTGGTGTAAAATTCAAGAATGATCAAAACATGGATACAATCGAGTTAGTATCCGTAATATATGTTTTGACGAAAAGAAGAAATTTTATTTTTCTATGAATAGTACCAGATACGTGAATAGTGAGATACGTGAATAAAGGCCGATACGTGAATAGTAACTCCGACACCAAAAGATAGAAATTCCACAAAAACATCTTCACGCTTCATGAATAGTACTTTTAATAAGAACTCGTGAATAAGAACTCATGAATAAGAACTCGTGAATAAGAACTCATGAATAAGAACCCATGAATAGTAACCCCGACATGAAAAAGTTCCAAATTTGATAAAAACTTCAGATCAATATTTCAAAGATAATGATATTGAAGAAATAATATCATTACAAAAAAAAATAATATCCCTTACCTCGAAAGATCAAGATTTCTAGCTAGAATACCGTATAAGGTCAAGGAACTTGCAACCGCTCTAGCAATACTCAAAGTATACTCAAAATACTCACAAGAATACGCTTCGATAATATAGAGAGAAAAACTTCAGCTTCGTGTGATTTTCAATTCTAACCCAAGACCCTATTTATAGAAAATGCTTGTAACACCAAAAGCGTAAAATTTAATAAAATAATAATATTTCTTAAAAATATTCAAGCCCACCTTAGAAATCTGATTTCAGATCATTTATAACACATGTGAGCCACTCAATTGCAACAAAAACGTTTTTCTTACAAAAAATATTTTAAACTCCCAAAATCAATTATTTTGAACTTTTCTAACTTCAATAATTCATAATAAATAGCCCTTTCATCAGAAAATTCGAATCTCATGAGTTTTTATAGGAATTTCAATTCTCTACAACTTTGCAGAAAGAAAGTTTTTCCAAATTCCAAATAGAAATTGACCGAAATCCACAAATGGGCGATTTTTTACAAAGTATAATCAAATTTCAGTCAATAAATGGGGTCCACCGACATGTTTAACATGTTTTAAACATTTATTGCAACAAAAATACTCTTCCTCCTCAGATACTCATATATCCCACATTCGCTGTAAAATATCACCGCTAATATATTATTAAAATAATATATTTAAACGAATTATTTTATCGTAAAAGATAAAATATTAATTTTCAACAATTGTCATTTTAAAATTTTCTCCATCTATATCCACATAAAATCAATATTTTCCTCATCATATAAATCAATAATTAATTATTCACAAATAATATTACGTAATCACAATATCGACAACCGTGCGCTCCTCAGAAAGAGGGGCTTTCCAATAAGAATTTCTTCTTCATGGCGCAAGCATTAGGTGACCAAACCTCTCCTTAGTATGTAACTTTCTAGACATTGCCAATAATGTTATCTAATAATATTATTCGTATAATATGAATTATTGCTTCGATAATGAAAAATACTACCGTAATGACAATTATCAAACAACAAAGAATATAAAATATCAACGCAAAGAATTATTAACTCAATAAAATAAATCGAATAAAGAATTATCGTAACCATTATCGAGTAGTGCCTTCTTACGTAAGAATCAATAATTGGTGCAATACCGCAGTGCTACTGCTCAACAACGCAGAGACAGTGTTTTTTAACCACCGGGTATTCCAACAAGATAATCTGTAGAATAACTACGCCAAGCTATTTAAAAACAACTTATATTTGTCGCTTTCTTCATCCAATCGCTTTCACATGGGGCCCACACACATCAACGCCGTCAGCATTTAATATTCCCCGACAAAGATTTAATATTCCACGACCAAACGAATATTCCCCGACGATAATGAATATTTTATAACCACTTGCTTATTTTGAAATATTTGTGTATTTAACCCTTAACTATCCACATTAATCAAATCAACCCTTACTATTTCAAAATAATAAATAAAGGAAATTCCTTTTATTTAAAAAATTCGGGGTCTTACAACCTCCCTCCTTATGAAATTTCGTCCCTCGAATCGACGACGACTCTGTGTTTCAAAAGGTGAGGATACCTCGCTTTCATTTCCGCTTTCCAATTCCCGTGTCATTTCTCTATAGCATGATTCCTCCACAAAACTTTAACTTGTGGTATGACCTTTCACGTAGGACATGCTCCTTCCTATCCAAGATCTTGACAGTACCTCCCTCATACGTTAAGTCTTCTGCTTATCTCGTCCTGCTTCTAACTCAATAACGTGGTTCGGGTCTTTCACATATTTACGAAAGTACGATATGTGAAACACATTATGAACACGAGACATACTTTGAGGTAACGCAAGTCTATAGGCTACATTTCCTACTCTGGCCAAGAATTTGAAATGGACCAATAAATCGTGGATCGAGCTTTCCTCTCTTCCCAAATCTTGTAACTCCTTCCATGGAGCAACTCGCAACAATACATGATCCCCACATTAAATTCCACGCCCTTTCGATGAAGATCCGCATAACTCTTTTGTCGATCTTGTGCCGCTTGTATACGCTGTCGAATCATTTGGATCTTTTCTTTAGTCATACGTACTTTCAACTCGGGTCCCAACAATGTTGCTTCACCCACCTCATCCCAACATATCGAGAACGACATTTTCGGCCCATATAATGCTTCAAATGGAGCCACACCTATACTTGCTCGATAACCGCTGTTGTAGGAGAATTCCACCAATGGTAAATACTTATCCCAACTACCCTTGAAGTCTAGGACACAGTAGTCTTAATAGATCTTCAAGAGTTTGAATAGTCCTCTCTCGATCGTCTCCGTCTGCTTGGGGATGGTATGCCAACTAAATCGCAAACTGCGCTCCATAGCTTTTTGCAAGCTAACCCAAAATCTTGAAGTGAATCTTGGGTCACGATCCAAAACTATGGATACAGCATGCCATGCAACCTCACAATCTCATTCACGCATATACTAGCAAGACGCTCAAGGAATAAGTCTCCGATTCCGGCAAGAAATGAGCGACTTGGTTAATCTATCAACAATAACCCAAATAGCATTGATGCCTTGAGAAACCGTAGGAAGACCCGTAATCTAAAATCCATAGTAATGTGTTCCCACTTCCATTCCTAATCTCAAGTGGTTGCAACGGACCCTTAGGTACAAGATGCTCCGCCTTTACACGCTGGCAAGTTAAACACATCGAGATAAACTTTGCAATCTCTCTCTTCATATTGTTCCACCAAAATGTATGTCAAGATCACGATACATTTTAGTACTTCCAGATGGATTGCAAATGGCGATTGTGTGCCTCCATCATAATCTTGTACTTCAAATCGTAGTCGTTAGAACACAAAGTCTAGAGTGGACTCAAGTATTCCTTCTTCATCAATTCTCGCCCTAATAGCTCCTTCTTGTACTTTCTTCTTCATACGCATCACTCCTGCCTGGCGGGCTTGAGCAACCTTAACTTTTTCTATTAAAGTCGGCTCTATGCGTATACTTGACATCATCGCACTCGCTCCCGTGATATGATCTTCTACTCAATGCGCCAACCACCACGCTCGCTTTTACCAGATGGTATCAATAGTGTGGTCGTAGTCTTCAATAGCTCGAGCCAACGTCACGCCGCCAGATGTTGAGTTCTTTTTGAGTGAAGAAATATTTAAGGCTTTTATGGTCCTAATATATCTCCACTTTCTCCCCATATAGATAGTGCCTCCATATTTTTAGCGCTGAAAACGATCACCGCTAACTCTAGATCATGAGTAGGATAATTCCTCTCATACTCTTTAAGTTGTCGCGAGGCATAGGCTATGACTTTCCCATGCCAGATGAGAACACATCCTAACCCTTTGCCTCAAGCATCATCAGAGATAACAAATCCATCCGAACCAGATGGTATTGTTAGAACAAAAAATAAATAAGTCTCCTCTAAGCTCTTGGAAACTTTTCTCGCATTCTTCGCTTCCAAACGAATTTTGTATCCTTCCGAGTTAGTCGAGTTAATGGAGTAGCGATTCGAGAAAACCCTTCCACGAATCTCCGATAATAACCAAATAAGCCCAAAAGCTACGTGACTTCACCACCGACTTTTGTTGCTTCTAACTTCAGATTGCTTCAATCTTCACGGATCAACAGATACTCCATGTTTCGACACCACGCGCCCAAGGAATGCTACTTCCTCGCCGTAACTCGCATTTCTTCAATTTGGCATATAGTTGGTTTTCACGGCCCTTTGAGTACCAAATTTTCAAATGGTGCTCATGATCTTCACTACTTTTTTGGAATATATGAGGATGTCATCAATAAAGACAACAACGAATTGATCCAAATATTCCTCAATACTTGGTTCATCATATCCATGAAAGTCATAGAGCATTAGTTAGTCCGAAAGACATGACTAAGAATTCATAATGCCCATACCGAGTTCTCAAGGCGCTTTTGAATATCCTCGCCTAATCTTCACCGATGATATCCGTAATCTAAGATCGATTTTTGAAAAGAATTGTGCCCTCAGAATCGGGTCAAACAAGTCATCAATACGAGGTAGAGGATACCTATTCTCGATGGTGACATGGTTCAATTCCCGATAGTCAATACAAAGTCGCATACTCCCGCCTTTTTCTTTTTTACAAATAAAACAGAGCACCCCAAGGAGATGTACTAGATTTAATGAAACCGATGTCCAACAATTCCTCAGAGTTGACCTTTAACTCTCAAGTTCAATAAGAGCCATTCGATATGGGGTTTTAGAAATGGGCTTTGTACCAGTTCAAGATCAATAAAGAATTCAACTTCACGCTCGGGGTAGACCGGAAGTTCTTCTGAAATACGCCAGAAAGTCAATAACAACAGAATATTATTCAAATTTGACGTGTCTTTATTCAAATCCATAACATGGGCTAAGAAAGCTTGACATCCGCTTTTTTAATAAACGAATAGCTTTATGATTAGATATGACAAAGGATCGATTTTAATGGTTTAGTTGCTTGAATTGCATAACAAAGTCAAGTTAGAATATGAAAACTAACAACCTTACGAAAACAATCAATTTTGGCATGATGAGTAGTTAACCAATCAATCCCTAAAATCACATCAAAAGCAAGTATCTTTAAAGAGATAAGGTCAATGTGTAAGGTAATGGTGCCAACTTGAATCAAACAAGATTTATAAACAAAGGATGATGATGAAAGTTTCTCCTAACTGAGTTTCCACAGATAGGTCAAAGTCTAATTTCTCCTGAGTCAAGTTTAAACGCTGAGCACATGCAGAGAGAGATAAATGAATGGGTAGCACCCCAGATCAAGTAAGGTATAAACTTCGCAAGAATTTATAAATAGCTTACCCGTGATCACCTCGCTTGGGTTCCTCGATTATGACCAAAACAAACAAACGCCTTCCTAATCGCTGACTTTGACTTTTCTCGGGATGTTTTTGAGTCACCGTCCCTCACTGAACTAGGTTTCGCTATCGCATAATCTCGAGCGATATATGTCCTTCCTTTCCACAATTATAGCATACCTTGAATCTGTTAGGGGCGCTTGACCGATATGTCCTCTTTTCCGTGATTTGTAGATATATGACCGGTGGTCGTTTCTCCTCCCTTAGAACCAGCTTTGTCACGCCAGACCGCCATCTTCATATGGTCGTTGTTAAATCTCCTCTTTTAAAATCTCCTCCCCGACTCGCTTTTTCTATTTTCACGGCTATGATTACCACCAGAGTAGTGGTTACCATTTCTCGTCTTCTGCTTTTTTCTCCGCAGTTATCATTATTCTCGCTGATCGCTATCTCCGATACGATCCTCGTCAGGGTCCTCAACGACCGTATTTCATTATCTCGCCTAATAATTGAGCCCTCGCTTACAACATCCGAATAAAGAGAAAATTTACGAGAAATGAGATATCGACGACGCCGTTTCAAACCTCTAAGAAACATCCGCATATACGCTCCTCATTCTCCACCAAATGAGGTGCAAACCTCGATAACTCGCAAACTTTGCCTCGCATCGAGACACCGCCATGTTGTTTTGTTCCAATCTGATGAACTCCACTTCCTTCATACGACGAACACTTTCGTGAAAGTATTTGTCATTAAATAGCTTCAAACGCCTCCCAAGATATGCCGAAAAGCGGCCGATGGGTACGCTTCACGACTCTCCACCAAGAGTCCGCCTTCGCCACTTTAACATAAAGGTGGCGAATGGAACCTTCGTTCTCCGCATCCCAAGACATCGAATATCTTTGTAATTTGTTTGACCCATGTTTCCGCCATGATCGGATCCGCTTTCCCTTAAATTCGTGGTCCCAACTTTTGAATCGCTTGGGTGTGATAACCCGTGAATTGCTATCATTTCTCCTCAGATTTTGAACACGAAGTCTCCTCGTCTGATTTTGCATGAATCGCAAAAACTTCTAAACATCCCCTCGCTCATCATCTCGCTCAATGGTGTTGTTCACAGAGAGGAACATTGCCACCAATTGCAGACGCTTCTCCTCGCTGGTGAGTACAGTATCTCCACTGGCCTCATTTCCATTGTTAATATTCTCACGACATTCTCAAATACCGCTATAAAACAAGGGTTAATTAAGGAAATCAATATATCACATAATATCCCTATATACCCGACTAACTAACAAATAAGCTTAGTAGGACACACTAGCTAAGGATTTACTCGCTCCCCTCCTAGTTCTATTCCCCGATCTCCGCCAGAGATCATATCCCTAAGCTCGATACTAACCGCGACGCCCCCAAAATAGGTATACATCACCTATTCCGAGTTGTCAATACACGTACGTAAACAACTACAACTTTATTATTACAACAAGAAACTGTGAGTTTGAATACAAATATTATCTTCTGATAATATCTATACTCAAATAAATCCTCATCACATTTATCGATACATTATTTTACAAAAATGGTGAGGACTACTAAACAATCCTTTCTAAAACCTTCATTCCATACCCCGACTCGCACTCGCTATATTCTCGCCTCCCCGAGAAAAAATGGAACAAAAGGAAAAGGGTGAGCTCAACTAGCTCAAGAAGAATATTATGACTAAGATAATATACAACAAATTATCGTTAGTCTTCAACAGGAAAAATCTAATAGAATACAATAGACAACAAATTTTAAATCAATATTCGCAATGAAATAATAATTCATTAGAAGAGTTAAGTAGAGAATGCAAACTACTATCTTCTATGTATGAATTTAAAAGTTCATCGCTCATCTTTTTATCCCCGTAACATCAATCAATATACATCCGAATCAAATATTCATCTTTGCACTACAGCCAAAGATATTCATCACCGGGTCATGTTCATTTAAACACCGCTCATCTTTGCACTACGCGCCAAAGATATTCTTCAGAATCATTCATCTTTGCACTACAGTGCCAAAGATATTCTTAAGAAATCATTCATCTTTGCACTACAAAGCCAAAGATATTCCATAATATCATCATTTAAGACCGAGGATGATGAAAAATATTTTTTTTAAAGAAACGAATCCAAAGAAACAAAATGACAAGGATTAAGGATTAAGGATTCGTATTTGGTTTTTATCCACGCCCAAAAAATACCTCAAAAATAATCATAGTGGTGTAAAATTCAAGAATGATCAAAACATGGATACAATCGAAGTTAGTATCCGTAATATATGTTTTTGACGAAAAGAAGAAATTTTATTTTTCTATGAATAAGTACCAGATACGTGAATAGTGTCAGATACGTGAATAAAGGTCGTATACGTGAATAGTAACTCCGACACCAAAAGATATGAAATTCCACAAAAACATCTTCACGCTTCATGAATAGTACTCGTGAATAAGAACTCGTGAATAAGAATCTCGCTTAATAGTAACTCGTGAATAAGAACTCATGAATAAGAACCCATGAATAGTAACCCCGACATGAAAAAGTTCCAAATTTGATAAAAACTTCAGATCAATATTTCAAAGATAATGATATTGAAGAAATAATATCATTACGAAAAAAATAATATCCCTTACCTCGAAGATCAAGATTTCTAAATAGAATACCGTATAAGGTCAAGGAACTTGCACCGCCTAGCAAATACTCAAAGTATACTCAAAATACTCACAAGAATACGCCGATAATATAGAGAGAGAAAACTTCAGCTTTAAAAAGTGATTTTCAATTCTAACCCAAGACCCTATTTATAGAAAAAACGCTTAGAACACCAAAGCGTAAAATTTAATAAAATAATAATATTTCTAAAAAATATTCAAGCCCACCTTAGAAATCTGATTTCAGATCATTTATAACACATGTGAGCCACTCAATTGCAAAAAAAAAAACGTTTTTCTTACAAAAATATTTTAAACTCCCAAAATCAATTATTTCGAGCTTCTAACTTCAATAATTCATAATAAATAGCCCTTTCATCAGAAAAATTCGAATCTCATGAGTTTTTATAGGAATTTCAATTCTCTACAACTTTGCAGAAGAAAGTTTTTCCAAATTCCAAATAAAAATTGACCAAAAATCCACAAACCAAGGCGATTTTACAAAGCTATAATCAAATTTCAAATAATAAATGGGGTCCAATTTACATGTTTAACATGTTTTAAACATTTATTGCAACAAAAATACTCTTCCTCCTCGTATACTCATATATCCCACATTCATTGTAAAAATATCACCGCTAATATATTATTAAAATAATATATTTAAATGAATTATTTTATCGTAAAAGATAAAATATTAATTTTCAACAATTGTCATTTTAAAAATTTTCTCCATCTATATCCACATAAAATCAATATTTTCCTCATCATATAAATCAATAATTAATTATTCACAAATAATATTACATAAATCACAATATCGACAACCAGTGCAGCTTCCTGTGAAAGAGGGGCTTTCCAATAAGAATTTCTTCATCATGCGCAAGCAAATTAGGTGACCAAACCTCTCCTGTATGTAACTTTCTAGACATTGCCAATAATGTTATCTAATAATATTATTCAGATAATATGAATTATTGCTTCGATAATGAAAAATACCGTAAATGACAATTATCAAAACAACAAAGAATATAAAATATCAACGCAAAGAATTATTAACTCAATAAAATAAAATAACGAATAAGAATTATCGTAACCATTATCGAGTAGTGCCTTCACGTAAGAATCAATAATTGGTGCAATACTGCAGTACATCGCTCAACAACGCCAGATAGTGTGTTTTAACCACCGGTATTCCAACAAGATAATTCTGAATAACTACGCCTGCTATTTAAAAACAACTTATATTTGTCGCTTTCTTCATCCAATCGCTTTCATGGGGCCCACACATGGTCGCTACTGGTTGCATTTAATATTCCCCGACAAGAAGAATATTCCACGACCAAACGAATATTCCCCGATATAATGAATATTTTATAACCACTTGCTTATTTTGAAATATTTATGATTTAACCCTTAACTATCCACATTAATCAAATCAACCCTTACTATTTCAAAATAATAAATAAAGGAAATTCCTTTTATTTAAAAATTTCTGGTCTTACAGGAGTAAAATGTAACACTACATGATCTCTGACACTGAACTCCATGCCCCTTCGATGAAGATCGAGTTAACTCTTTTGTCGATCTTGTGAGGATTGTATACGTTGCCGGATCATTTGAATCTTTTCCGTAGTTATGCGTACCAATTCTGTTCCCAACAACGTTGCTTCATCCACCTCTTCCTGGCATACCAAAGAACAACACTTTCATCCATACAATGCCTTGAATGGAGTAATGCCTATACTTGTTTGATAACTGTTGTTGTCAAAGAATTCCACCAAAGTCAAGTACTTGTCCCAACTTCCTTTGAAGTCTAGTATGCAAAGTCTCAATAGATCTTCAAAAGTTTGAATAATCTTTTTTGATTGCCCGTCCAACTGGGATGATATGCAGAATTGAATCGTAAATCAGTTCCCATAACTTTCTACAAGCTGACCCAAAATCGTGAAGTGAATCTTGGGTCTCGATCAGAAACTATGGATACTAGCATACCATGCAATCTTACAATCTCATTTATATGTACATACGAGCAAGACGTTCAAGTGAATAAGTTTCTCGTATAGGAAAGAAATGAACAGACTTGGTTAATCTATCGACAATGACCCAAATTGCATCTATGCATTGAGAAACCTTAGGAAGACCCGTAAAGAAACACATGTTAGATATGTTCCCACTTCTATTTTGCAATTTCAAGTGATTGCAATGGACCTTTTGGCACTTGATGCTCTGCCTTGACACATTGACAAGTGAAACACCTTGAGATAAACTCCGTAATCTCTTTCTTCATATTTCTCCACCAAAATGTATGTCAAAGATCACGATACATTTTGATACTTCCAGGATGGATTGAAAATGGTGTGTTGTATGCCTCCATCATGATTTAATACTTCAAATTAGAGTCGTTAAGAACATAATGTCTGGAGTTGACTCGAAGTATTCTTTTTTCATCTATTCTTGCTTCTAGAATAACACCTTCTTGTACTTTCTTCTTCATACTCATCAGCTCTGGGTCTGTATCTTAAGCATCTTTAACTTTATCTATTAAAGTCGGTTCTACTTATATATTTGTCAACTTCATATGGGTCCCTGGAGTTTTTAACTTTATCTCAATCCTTTGTAATTCATACAAAATGGGTCTTTGTGTTAACAACATCGCACTGGTACCTGCATATGATTTTCTACTCAACGCGTCAGCTATCACGTTCGCTTTTCCAGGATGGTATTGAATGGTATGGTCATAATCTTTCAACAGCTCGAGCCAATGTCGTTGTCATATGTTGAGTTCCTTTTGGGTGAAAAAATATTTGAGGCTTTTATGATCTATATAGATCTCCACTTTCTCCCCATAAAGGTAGTGTCTTCAGATCTTTAGCGCGAAAATGACTGCTGCCAAATCTAGATCATGAATACGATAATTCCTCTCATATTCTTTGAGTTATTGTGAGGCATAGGCTATGATTTTCCCATGTTGCATGAGAACACATTCTAAACCTCTACCTGAAGCATCGCTATTGATGACAAATCCCTCCAAACATGATGGTATTGTCAGAACAGGTGCTAAAATGAGTCTCCTCTTAAGTTTTTAGAAGCTCTTCTCACATTCCTTGCTCCATCCGAATTTTATATATTTTCAAGTCAGCTAAGTTAATGGAGTGGCGATTCGAGAAAATCCTTCCACGAATCTTTGATAATAACGAGCTAAGCCCAGAAATCTATGTATTTTGGTTATTGACTTAGGTTTTTCCCAACTTTTTATTGTTTCAATCTTCGTTGGGTCAACTAATATTCCATATTTTGATATCACGTGCCTAAAGAATGTTATTTCCTCAAGCCAGAACTCACATTTCTTTAACCTGGCATATAACTTGTTTTAACAAAGCTTTTGGAGTATCAGCCTGAAGTTTTCTTCATGATCTTCACGGCTTTTAGAGTAAATGAGGATGACATCAATAAAGACAACCACAAAATGATCCAAATATTCTTTGAATACTTGGTTCGTCATATCCATGAAGGCAGTAAGAGCATTAGTCAATCCAAAAGACATGACTAGGAATTCATAATGCTCGTACTGAGTTTTGAAAGCAGTCTTTAGAATGTCATCAGTTTTAATCATTAACTAATGATATCCGGAATGAAGATCGATCTTTGAGAAGAATTTAGCACCTTGCAACTGGTCAAACAGATCATCAATGTGAGGTAACAGGTACTTATTTTTGATGGTGACATGGTTCAACTCCCGATAGTCAATGCAAAGTCGCATACTCCCATCTTTCTTCTTTACGAATAAAATAAGAGCACCCCAAGGAGATGTACTAGGACGAATGAAACCAATGTCTAACAATTCCTGTAGTTGGGTTTCTAACTCTTGAAGTTCAATAGGAGCCATTCGATATGGGGTTTTAGAAATGGATTTTCTACCGGGTTCAAGGTCAATACAAAATTTGATTTCATGTTTTGGGGGTAGGCCAGGAAGTTCTTTGGGAAATACGTCAGGAAATTTATTAACAATAGAAATATCATTCAAATCTGAAGTATTTTTGTTTAAATCCGTGACATGGGCTAAGAAAGCTTGACATCCATTTTTCAATAAACGAATGGCTTTATGGCTTGATATGATAATGATTGACTTTAGTGGTTTGGTTGCTTGAATTCACATAATAGGTGTGTTAGGAATATGAAAACTAACGACCTTACAAAAATAATAAATTTTAGCATGATGAGTAGTTAACCAATCAATCCCTAAAATCACATCAAATGCAAGTATTTTCAAAGAGATGAGATCAACAGGTAATGTGACGGTGCCGATTTGAATCAAACAAGATTTATAAACTGTGGTTGTAACAAAGGTTTCTCCCAATGGAGTTTTAACAGATAAGCCAAAGTCTAATTTCTCAGGGGTCAAGTTCAAACGTTGAGCAGAAGTAGGCAAAATAAAAGAATGGGTAGAACCGATATCTAATAAGGTATAGACTTTGCAAGAGTTTATGATTATCTTACCCGTAATAACTTCGTTCGGGTTCCTCACTTTTTGGGAAGTCTTGACAAATGCTCTCCCTTGAACGACCAACTTTGACTTGTCCGGGATAGCCTTTGCTGTCACCGTCCCAGCTGGACTTGACTTTGTTACAAGACAAAATTGAGCTATGTGACCATTATAACCACCACTGAAACACACCTTAGAAGGTTGTGTACAATTTAGACTGATGTGTCCCTCCTCTCTGTATCTGTAATATCTAACTGGTGGTCGTTCTCCTTCCCTAGAAACAGATGCTGGTGCTGCTGCCGATGTCTTTCTGTTATCATTGTTGAATCTTCTCTTTTTAAAGTTGTTTCCACTTGGTTCACCTTTCTTATTATCTGGGCCATGATTACCACCGAAGTGGTTACCATTTATGTCATGATAATTTCCTCCAGGTTGGTTATCATCGCCTCACGATGGATTTGCTAATACTGCACGACTATTATCGTGTTATTGGTTGTTGTCTTTTGGTTGAACTGTCTCATTATCTCACTCCAATAGTTAAGTCCTATTCACAACATCTGAATACAAACAAAGTTTATGATAAATGAGGTATTGACGAATTTTAAGTTTTAACCTCTAAAAATCATTCGTGTCATTCGTTCCTCATTATCCACCAAATGGGATGCAAACCAGGATAATTTCACAAACTTGACCTCGTATTATGATACAGTTATATTGTTCTGCTCTAGTTTGATGAATTCCACCTCATTCGTATGACGAATAATTTCTGGAAAATACTTATCGTTGAACAATTCCTGGAACTTTTCCCAAGAAATCTTAAGTGCTGAAAGATGAGCACGTTTCACAGATTCCCACCAGTAATCTGCCTCTCCACGCAACATAAAGGTGGCGAAGGGAACCTTTTGCTCTTATGTGCATCCTAGGACATCAAATATTTTGGTGATCTGCTTAATCCAAGCTTCTGCCTTGAGTGACTTTGGCTTTCCCAAAAACTCCGGCAGTCCCAACTCCTTGAATTGCTTGGCTGTGACCAGCTGTGAGTTACCATTGTTTTCAACTGCATTTTGAACAGGAGTCCCTCTCGTTTGGTGTTGCATGAATTATAGAAAGGTCCTAAACATCCCATTGTTCATCATTTGGTCGGTGTTATTATTTACAAGAGAATTATTTCCTTCCTGATGCATATTATCCTGGTTATTGATTAATGGTGTCTCAATGGTCTCATGTGCTCTATTTTTTATCTCAAAATTTTTAGATGTCATTCTCAAATACTGCCACAAAAAAGGGTTAATTAAAGAAATTGACATGTCACATATTATCCTTATATTCTGACCGACCAATTAAATAACAAATAAGCTTATGTAGGACAAACTAGCGAAGGATTTACTCGTCTCTCCCCTCCCATTTCTAAACCTAGATCTCCAGTAGAGATCATATCCCTAAGCTTTGATACCAATTGTGACGCCCCCAAAATAGATCAACACAACCTATTTTGAGTCACTAAATACATGATACAGAATCCAAATACAAATTTCATATATACAACTATTAACTATCGTGTAAAATACGACAAAACATAATCTGTGAGTTTCAATATAAATATTGTCTCGTAGACAATATCCAAACTCAAACAAATTCCTCATTAAAATTATTGCCACATTATTTTATAGAGTAGTGAGGACTACTATAGTAACCATCTTGGACCATCACTCCATTCCCCGACTAGTCTCAGCTTTATTCTCATTTCTCGAAGAGAACAATGAAAGAAAATGGTGAGCTCAACTATCTCAGTAAAGAATATTATGACCAAGATAATGTAGAAAAAATTATCCTTAGTGCTCAACAGGGAATTAAAAATCTGATAGAATACAATAGACAACAAGTTTTAGATTAACAACTGCAGAGGAAATAATAATGCATTAGAAGAGTCAAGTAGAGCATGATGTATACTATCTTCTATGATTTAAAAGTCCATCATAAATATTTTATCCCTGTAACACCAATCAATAATTATTTCCAATCAACGAATTATCTATGCACTACGGGCCAAATATAATCGTTTGCATCACCAGTAGTCATGATCATACCAAACACCTGTCCATCTATGCACTACGGGCCAAAGAGGAATTTCACCACAAACCTTTATCTGTAACATTAAAGTTCATGATTATACCAATACACAATTTCTGGTCATAATCATACCAATCAACAGTCCATCTTTGCACTACGAGCTAAAGATTACTTTCAGCACAATATAAGTATAATGATGATGACAATGATATAAAGAATCAATCAAGTGAGCTCAAAGATAATATTAGAGATTTATAATTCAATTTATCCAAAGTTCAAGAATATCCAAATTGTCAACATGATAACTAATTGTGGAGTAAAATTCAAGAATGATATTCATGTATCAAAAATAATTTGGACAGAAAAGAAACCAATTTTGTTGTAAATAGTACCCCGGGTGAATAGTACCCCATGAATAGTACCCCAAATGAAAATATTAAAATTTAATAAGAAAGTTCAGACCAATATTCCAATGAAATGATATTAGACGAAGCGCAAACCTCGAGGAATTTCTAATCATTTCAGGAATTATAGAAGCAATACTTATGATAGTAGGTTTAGATTTATGAATATGAAATAAAATAACATCACTTACATAATATGTAGTATAAAAGAATATACGAAACTATAAATGGATTTTCACCCACACACTTGCGAATCCGTATGTACGAAATTCACTGTGCATGTCAGAATCAACAGATACATGTTATTCCCATAGATTAATAAGGAATGGAATAACAACCCTTATGAGTATGAAGAAAATAACATCATTTACCTTAATAAAATACTAGATATTGCACTAGAGTAGTAGCAGAACTTTGTGTTGGTGGTGTGTGCTTGCTTCTCGAATACTCTTCTTCTTTCTCTCTCTATAGTTTCTCTCTCTATAGCTTTAGTGAATTGGTGAGAATGAAGGAAGAAATGAGCTTCTATTTATAGAAGAATTCTAGCTTGGCCCTTGCAATATGAAGAGGCAAGTGGCTTGAAGCCTGGTAATGTGAAAAGGCAAGTGGTTTGACGCCTGTAATGTGAAAAGGTAAGTGGGTTGACGCCTGTAATGTGAAAAGGCGAGTGGTTTGACATCTGGTAAAGACAAGCACTATTAAATATTTATTTCAATATTTATATGTAAATGAAATAATAAGTTTTATAGAACTAATCAGTTAATAATACCCAATCGAATTATATTTAAATATTATTTGGACTAACCTAATGTACATGGATTATATGATTATGTGTATATGTGTTCCTAACTTATCACAATGTAATAATATTACATCATTAAAGTCATTGTAAACCCAAAAGAAATTAAAATCTTATTATTGTTGGTAGCCATTTTGCATATGCTAAGAGTTAGAGGGAGTGTCCTATTATGAGTGTCTCATTTCTTCATTCACATGAACCACTATTGACGTAGTTTACCTTCCATTCTCAAACTCAGCAAAATCAAAATGATGGATAGTGGAGTGGATTGATGGGAGTAGTTAATCATTATTCCACCAAATTCTTCTTGCACATTGGCTTTTCTCTTCTTCTTTTGGTTCAACTTCTAAGGCAATGGTCTTCTATGGGTTTTGGATTCTCTATAAATTGGAAGCCCCTCTCCTCAAATTTACTTTGCTAAATTGTTTGTTAAGTTCATTTAGAGAGAGTGAGTTGTTAATTTGAAAGAGCTATCTAAAATTTGGAAGCAAGCTTGGTAACTCAACTTCAACAGAGGCAATATTTCTTAAATGTGTTCTTAGTTTCAAGTTTGATAAATTTTAAAAAATTGCATGAATTACTTGTGAATTAGTTTGTAAATTGCTATCATGATGTTAACTGAGTTGGTATTCATGTATGGAGTCAATAGGTTTGGGTTAAGCATGATAAATTGAAGGATTTCATGGATTGTTAGGCGGGTTCTCTTGAAGCAGAGAGGCACATCGTGTCTCAGACAAACACAGGTAGCAGTAACGCCACTTATCTCCATCATGAAATCCAATTTTTTTCTTTCTGTTATGTTGAGCATGTTAGTTTAACTTGATTCTAGTTATAAATGTCCCTGACATGCTAACATAGGTTTCTTTACTTATAGTCACTCACCTTAACTTGTTTTAGTTGGAGTTTTAAAGGAAACTTATAAGTTGAAAAATGAAACTTGGCGAACTATATGTCTTTTAAGTTCTGACCTTCTGAGCATGTGTAAATACCCTAGATATGTATATAAAAGGGTCTAATATGTGGTCTAAAGACGTCTTTCATATACTAGATTGTTATAGTTTGGTTTAGTAATGATTTGAAAGGAAAAACTTGAAGTTTTAGAAAACAAACCTTGATAAATCTTGTGTCTTTGAGTTTTGATCTTTTGGCACATGTACATAGCTTGATTATGTGTAAAAATAAGTATGGGGTGTGGTTTCAAGTTTGCCTTGTGTATAATAGATTGCATAACTTGGATTTCAAAGAAAACTTGAAGTTTTAAAGTCTAATATTGTCACGCCCCAAATTCAG
Source organism: Panax quinquefolius (assembly GCA_020205615.1). Taxonomy (NCBI): domain Eukaryota; kingdom Viridiplantae; phylum Streptophyta; class Magnoliopsida; order Apiales; family Araliaceae; genus Panax; species Panax quinquefolius. The sequence continues at coordinate 76,978,970 of CM035154.1, forward strand.
ACTCTCATATCTCGAATTTGATACATCATGTGCCAACTCTTAATAATAAATCAAAATCTCACACAACGGAAAATAGAATAATGTATATTGTCATAACATAATGTTCTCGTCCCAAAGTCTCGTAACCGCTACTACATCATTCTAATAAATAAACTTAAACATAACTTAGTACATCATAATACATAAGTCGTATTACAACATTATAATATTAAACTCCTAGAGCAAAAGAACAAAGCTACTCCATAGCTTTGCCCTTGCCCTTACCCTTGTCCTTGCCTGAGGGTTCACCATGTTCTGCCTTAACTGATAGTTTTAAGGAAAGCAAGGATGAGCAACAAATTTGCCCAGCAAGAAATATAGCAATAAGGGTGAACAATCATAAGTTCAAATCTCAAGAGTATGACAGTGAATAACATTTCATGAATTATCAAAAATTCTCAATAAGTGTCGCTATGGACTGAAAAATATCAACAAGATTCAAAGAGTTAATCATGTCAATATTCAAGAATAATGAACACTGAGCAGTTACTAGGGACTAAGAACTCCTACTAGAATTAACAGTATTATACTGAAAATCCAATAAAATGAGTACAACATGTGATCAACCTAATTATCCTACGTTATGCATAACATTTAACATGCTAGTATGTGCGCACGTCAGTTTTCCGATAATTATATAATTTCCCCTTCAATGAGGGTTGTTCATCTCAGCAGATTTAAGAGTCCGCACCAAGTCAATTAGTTTGGATAACTTTCTAATACATGATAGTAGTCTAGCTGAATCAATGGCTTAGACAATCTTTTATAATACATTTAGGAACGATAAGTTCAATGTTTGCAACAACATTAAGATATAAATCGATTTCTGAATAGTAATAGATATTTGATCGATGTAAATATGGTCGATATGGAATAATTCAGAGTTATACAGTATATAAGACATAAAGAGTTTAGGGAACTTGCATTCAAAATAAAAATCAAATGAAGTTAGAGAACTTGCCTCAAGCCTAGTTTAGCAACTTATAGCTTATCAACACTTTGAAATCCTATTGTAACATAGTTATGTATACAACATATTTATTAGTTACTCAACTCTATAAGTTAATAATCTCATACATGTTCGATCATATAAGTCAACGACATACATTTATTCCTATCTTAGTATTGTAAATGAAATGTCACATTAGCATGCTATCACACCACTTAGCTCTTTAATCAACGTTTACTTAGCTCATAGAAAAGTATTAAGAACGTTTGTAAAAATCTTTAGATTCTTGATTTCATATAGCCATTACGTATTAGAACTCTTTAAGCATTATGTAATAAAACTGACAGCAGTATGACATATAAGTACAAGTTCAAAGATTAAAAAAAAAAATGTACTAAATCTGCAGGAGGGCGCAGTCATACCTCGTCGAGCTTAGGGATGGCGAGTGGTATGTTGTCCCCGCCGCACTGAGTTGGGCTTTTCTCTTCTTGAATCAATCTCACTCACTACAAAAAAAAATGGGCCTTTAGCAACGATTTTTCGGGCAACAACTTTATAAGTCGTTGCTAAAAGTATATGTTTAGCAACGAAATTTGTCATTCGTTGCAGATTGTGTCAGGCTTTCACTTTTTGCAACAAAATTCATAAGTCGTTGCAAAATTTCGTTGCTAATTCATTGGCGGGAAAAAAATGCGTTAGAAATTACAGAAAATTTTCTACCACTTGATTTCCAAATCGTCGCGAAAGTTTTTTTACATACTAAAAATGGAGATTTAGCAACGCTTTTTCAGGCAAAGACTTTATAAGTCGTTGCTAAAAGTGTATGTTTAGCAACGAAACTTATCCTTCGTTGCAGATTGTGTCAGGCTTTCACTTTTTGCAACAAAATTCACAAGTAGTTGCAAAATTTGGAAACAAAATTCGTTAGAAATTCGTTGCAAAATTTCTAACCACTTGATTTCTCCTCATCGTGGGCAACGAAAGTTTTTTTGTTGTTATATTTTATTGCCTAATATAGACCACATTCATTGGCAACAATTTTTATTTTCGTTGCATATTTTATACAACTTTTTGCGACGACTATTAAAATATTGACTTAAATTAAGATAATAATAATAAAAATAATAATAATAGTACTAATAATAATAATAATAATAATAATAATAATAATAATAATAATAATAATAATAATAACAAAGAATAATAATAATAATAATAGTACTAATAATAATAATAATAATAATAATAATAATAATAATAATAATAATAATAATAATAATAATAATAATAATAATAACAATAATACTAATAATAATAATAATAATAATAGTAATAATAATAATAATAGTACTAATAATAATAATACTACTACTACTACTACTACTAATAATAATAATAATAATAATAATAATAATAATAATAATAATAATAATAACAATAATAATAATAATAATAATAATAATAATAATAATAATAATAATAAACCCATTAATAACAACAACAACAACAACAACAACAACAACAATAATAATAATAATAATAATAATAATAATAATAATAATAAACTCATTAATAACAACAACAACAACAACACACGTTTGGATAAACCCTGTTAACTTAAACACAATTAAAATTCTATATAAATTAAATTATTATTATTATATATAAATTTATATATATATATATATATTAAAATATTCATAGTTACTTTATATATATTTAGTTTATTATGAGATTTAAGATGGATATATATATATATATATATATATATATATATATATATATATATATATATATATATGGTAATTTATGGAGGACTCGACAAAGTGAGAGTCAAGCGCCCCCTTTTGAAATATGTGTTGATAGTTGCCTTCTAAGCCAAAACGAGAGAAAAAGTGTGTTGGTCATTCTTTAAAATATAGTACTTGGTATTATATAGTAGTATTTTGGAGTCTGAAATTAATTTTTTTTTTTGGCAACTTTATTCAGTTCACCTGTCTTTTCGAATTACATAGTACTTGGTCTTAAGGCTGGTTTTTTCCTTGGACTTGAGGTTAGATATTTTCTCTTTTCATCAGAGGAGGAGGTAGTACTAGCAAGATAAGGCAAATAATTATTTGGGAGAAGTCCACAATTATGCAACATTCCCATATCTTCCCCACTACCTTTTTCATCAACACATTCAATAGAGATAACATTCACCGTAGCTTGAGTGTTTCCCTCACTTTGAGGATCACTAGAATTCAATTGAGAGCCAGTCAGGGTATTTACATTATCAGCAAGATATCTGACCAAGCTATATTCTGAATTTTCTTTTGATTCTGTACTTGGTTGCATTAGAGGATCCGAGGTAGCAAAGGATGGAACACTGCCATTATGATTTACGTAATTGGAACCTCTTGGAGTTACAACTGTTGACACATAGCTATTTTGAGATACATTTGAGATTATAAATGATAAAAATAAGCAAATCTGAAATCCAAAATACAGAAATCAAATCGACAAGGAATAATATATGACTAGATGTCAAACATTTTGCTTACCATCTTGAATGCTATAAATATCATCATCTCCATTAGAGTCGAGCACCATCACAGGATCGAACAAATGATACTGAGTGATGGCCTCTGGATGTGACGAATGATCAATTTCATGTCTGAAATCCAAACTATGTCTGGGAAAGATACTTACGCCCGAAAAAACATAAAGGCTTATAGTATATAGATACTTCCACGCCAAATTTACGAGATATTATTATCAAGAGGAAGAATAAGGGAAAAAAATTATACATATATTTAATTGGATATAGTTAGTTCATTCCGCTTGATTAAATAGAGAAGAACTTATTATCAAAATCACCAACAAGTAGAAAGTAAGCATGCAAACTGTGAACAATCTTAAGGCAATCAACATTTTTTGATGTCAGTAACCAGCCTCTAGAGATCGTCAAGACCATCATAACTATAAATATTCAAAGAACTTGGTATAAGTTTCATATTAAGTGTTTAAGAAACCGAGGCTAAATGAATAGACATTTTTAATAACTCCAACTCGCAAGAATCTCATGAATAACAAGTGAGACAACAAACTACCCTTCAAGTGGTAAGATCATTGACTACGAATGCAACTTCTATCAACTTGTCAAAGTTATAAACAATAAAAACTAAAATGGTACTGACACAAATATCAAGGGATATGGGAACTTTTCTTTACAAATGGATGAGTAATTAATTCGAGATACTTTAAAGTCACAAATGTAAGAATAGGACTAGTTTGGAAATTTTCAAGTAACGTACATGCAAATGAACATGTCCGATGCATAAAAGAAAAGGAAAAGCTTCAAGAAAATCAACAAGTTGGCCATTACAAATTCCATGAAAAACATGAAAATTATGATTACCTTAACATTAAAATATCAAGTGTGCTGCAAATTCTAGTAAAGAATATTCATTTAGTATATCTAAAAATTTATCACTGATTATACAACATTTTCCTTTCTAGTTTGAATTTAAAACTCTCCACATATTGGGTTGTCGAGTATGTCCTCGTGCATGCAAGTAAAGGGAACCATTGTTTTTATAATGTACTTTAACTGCATGTCACATATTTAGCACCATATTTTTTCTTGTAAAAAGCGGCAAAGAAGAAAAGACTAGGAAATAAATTGAGCAAAATCATGCATGTCCAATAAACTGTCCTCCAAAAACTTTACCAATTATTATAGCATCCGACAAGGTAATTACTTGGAAAATGTTTACCTTCAAGCAAACACAAACTATATCACCCAATATCATTTACCAGAAACTGAATTAAATAGATTACCTTGATATGCAGGATTACTGTGACGCCCCCAAAATAGATCCACACGACCCATTCTGAGTCGCCAGATATCATACTATAAAAATCAAATACAAACTTCATTTATACAACTGTTGAACTGTTGTGCAGAATACGACCACAGTTAAACCGTGAGTTTTAATACAAATATATGTAACTCTCATGGTGCCTTGACCACAACCTTACAATGGTACCTTACATAAAAGTACAGTCAATAACTATTTTAGAAATTAAAATCTTTGGGAAGTGCTCAAGGAAACCTTCGTACATGGGAGGCCATGCGTATAGGTTATGATAGATATCATATGTCCACAGAATTATCCTTGGTTGACCCAATAGTCCCCAAAGAAAAACAAGAAGATTGCTATCATCTTCTTTCCAATGGTGAGTCTTCTCTTGACATATAATTATCTCTCGTTGTCTCCAAGTGAGAATTATATTTCAAATAAACTCCAAGATTATATAAAGGTCTTGCTTCAGAGATATACTCAACAAGTGGATGTGCACAACCCTGTCTTATGATAACACGAGGTTGTATGTCATTAGACATCTTGTATGATAGTGGCAAAACACCCTTCCAAAGTTGGGTTCACCTTACCCTATTCAGTTCTCCAAAATTAAATATCAAATGACATATACAATACGACACACTTATCTAAAGTTCTCAATAAAATTATTTCCATACTATTTAGGGAGAACCTCAACATCTATAGACCACCGTTCTAATCCTCTTAATACCCCGCTCGACCCAGCTACACCTTTATTACCTGAAAGGAATTGTGAAGTGAAAGGGTGAGCACAACTAGCCCAGTAAAGAATATCATGACTAAAGATAATTAAATTATCAATAGCTTTCATCAATAATAAATCAGAGATTTAGAACATATGGTAGATGATAAAACTTTTCAACCATAGTTGCAGCGGAACGAACAATCCATTAAAAGAGTCAAATAGACCATCAGGTCTATTATCTTCTCCATGCTTAAAGTCCACCAATAATATTTTATCCCTGTCACTACAACAAAAAGGCTTATCGTGATCGCTTTATCGGCGATCGCCTCTGGTCAGCAGATAGCTATCTCGCACCGAAAAGCGGTCGTTGATAGTCGTCGCATAAAATCTGGTCGCTGGGATGCACATCAGCGACCACTATTAGCGATCGAGATATCTGCGATCGCTATGAAGCGTAATCAAATGACAAATCCGGTCATTTTGGAAATCGACATGGTCCAGTAATAAAGTTGACGTGGTCCACGTGTCGTGACCATTATCGTCGATCGCGGCGATCGTACGATCTCGTGTCGTCGCTAATAACGTTCAGCGACCGCATGCGGTCGCTGATATGAAAATAAATTACAGCCAGATTTTTGCTGTTTTGCAAAATTCCCAAAAACTCATACTGCTTTTCTACCTGCTTTATCCCAACACACATACACACCAAGATAAACAACATACAAAACAATATAAACATACATCGTCCACCAACACATACACCAAACTAGTATATAAACCTTTAAAAACCAATATAATTTGAATAAATATAATAACATTTCAAAACTTGTTTAAGTAACATATAAACATCCAAATAATGAATATACAAGTACAAGGTTATGTCAAGCGTCATCCCTCCTTGATCACCTCAGTAATTAACAAAATAATAAAACAAGTTACAAATATAATAAATATGTTGATCTTTGGTATATATTACGACAATACATACAACAAATTGATTTTATACCTCGTCGCCATCCCCATGCGATCGCCAAAGATCTTCGTAAGATTTCGATCTTGACATATAGCTCTCACACAACGGTAGAGTATGAAATGACTAGATGACTTCGATGATTGTGAAGATCGGGTAGTATGAACATCTCAGATATTACAAATTTCAAGATGTTATTAGGAGTCATATTTGATTACATGTATATATGACAATAAACATATGAAAGATGATATAAACATGTATATATATGAATATAAAATGACAATAAACAAAAGTTGCATTTAAATAGTTTAGTACATAAACATGATAAAGATATAAACAAGTATATATATGAATATAAAATGACAATAAACAAAAGTTGCATTTAAATAGTTTAGTACATAAACATGATGATGATATAAAAACATGTATTGCTAAACATACATTTCATGAGTTCAAGTGTCAATGTCCGATTCGTAATCATCTTGTATACGTGTTGCAGATTCATAACCATCATCTGCTTCAGATTACGTGTCGATTACGTGTCGATTCAAATAATAACTCTTCCTCCTCAGTATCAATGTCATCTGACACAAGTATTGACTCAGGATCTAATTCATGTGGTTCATCTCCACCATCTAACTGGATTACTTCATTTATCATAAGTGAATACGTAAGGTATTTCATTCATGCTAGCTTTATATCAGAGTTTACTAACTCATTTATCCAACTTTTGAGTATCTTGGAGATTCATTCATATCAACTAGTGTGCTAAGGCGCCTAACATGTTTTAAGATTATACCCCTCACGGTCCCTTTCTATAATCTTTTATGTTTTGGGATAGTCACAACATGATTGAGCAATTTATAGCTTTTATAACATTTTATAGCTTTATTCTTGTATACATAAGTGTTAAATACCCTTATTTTTCTGTTATAGCCAAAACAGTCTCTTTATTGACTAAGTGTGTCTAGTTACCTTCTCTGTTGCACTAACAGGTTCCTTAAAGATCGCTCTATTTTGGCTTAATGACCCTCTAATAGCTTAGCATGCTAACAACCAAGCTTGGCTTGGCCCTCGAGAGGCTTAGTTAAGCTTGGCGTAGCCTCTCGTGTAACCTCATGACCCCAAGCCCAAATTTCATCACCTCTAACATCCCCTTAATAGGCTCTAGTGGATCACCAATAGGCTCAAGTTAATAGTATAAATGTTCACAACTACCCTACCAATAAAAATTTTTTTTCGCCGAGTCTCCCTATAATATGGACTAGCCACATGCACGACTTTTGCATGTATATACAAATCATTTCTAGGCACCCAAGACACAAACCAAGAGTCCACATAGACGATCTTGCATAAGTATAAGTAATGTGAAGAAAAGCCTAACTATTACCCATAGACGATCTTGAATAAGTATAGTTCTTATATAGGCATAGATTTGACTATAATTTCATAAACAATCCATATGTAGGCAAAAGAAACCTTTAGGCATTCAAACAACTTTAAAATTATGATAATAAAAGGTACTTTAGGCATGATTAAGTACTAAATTATACTAACAGTCCCCAAGCCTTCCATTATAAATATTATTACATCAAATAATTGTTATAAATATCAATACCTATAATATGATGGCTATACAAATTGACTGAAAATAAAAGAAGAAATAGAGCAAACAAACTTACTGACGTAGAGTCTCAGTGATAAACTGTTGTGTTGAGGATACACTTTTTGGAAGCCCCTTCCTAGAACCTCTTTATCTTTACAAATTACATCACATAAATCGATTGACGTTATAATGCGGTTGACTCAACTAAATCATAATGAACACATAATGATAATATCGTAAATGATAACAATTGAAAAGTTTCATTGAACAATACCACGAGATTCCTAATCGTTAAAATATTCCCAATGCTTCCTTCCAATATCTATTTGAACAATACCACAAATCAAACTATTCCAATCTAGCATACATATCAATCAAAATATTACCAATAAGCTAATTTCTATATATAGGAACAAATAACACAATCAATGTAACCAATTCCATAACATCCTATTCAATTTCTAGTCGATTAATTAGAGCAACCCCAATTCATATCTAAGTCAAACAAACCAAAAGTTCAAGCACCAATAATAACAAAAATGAAAAAAATATTAGGCTATGTTTTTCATAATAATGTTTATTTTATAAATTTTAAAATAAACTTTAATTAGTTCATTGTCATTAGTTGCCTTTTAATCTTAATTAAGGCATATTCAATTTTGATTTAGGGTTTGTCTAAACCACATTCAATTAACAAATTAACAAGGTTTCTAGTAGATTTTAAGTGGGTTACCTTTGTAGAAGTATGGCGGTGGAAGAGGCGGCTATGGTGACACTCAAGATCAACTTCTTCTCTCTTCTCTCTTCCCCTTTTCTCCCTCTTCTATTTATTTCTTTGCGTTCTGTGTCGAGCGAATGCTGGGTACTGATAACATTTAGTTTGATCAGCGACCGCTATCGGCGACCGCATGCGGTCGCTGATTTTTAATGACATGGACTTATCAGCGACCGCATGCGGTCGCTGATTTCAAGTGGTCGCACAAAAAATTGGCGCCAACATTTCCAGCCAAAATTTTGGTGGCAAATTTATACATACGATCGATCGTGACCGCGATCGCGGTCATTTGTTCAAACATTAGCGACTAGATTACGTTTTCGGTCGCAGATGACGGTCGCTGTGACTAATATCAGCGACCGATGGTGCGGTCGCTGATACTGTTGGTCGCTGATAGACCTTTTTCTTGTAGTGTGTAACATCAATCAACAATTCGTGCCCACAATCATATGAATAACTCATAATCATAATTATGATTCTAAATTCCTCTTCGCACCCAGGACGAAGATAATTTTCATCGCCTATCTTCACCTGAAACATCAAAAATCATGGTTATACCAAATCACAATTCTTGTTCGTCATCATACTAATAAATTTATCTTTGCACTACGGCCAAAGATATTCATCAACAATTCATCTTTGTTCTACAAGCCAAAGACATACAACTGTATATAGAAAAGTAAAGTAGAGCATGATATCTACTATCTTCTATGAATTAAAAGTGTATTATCAATATTTTATCGCTGAGACTCAGCTTAATAATTAATCCACCTCATCGAATCATCCCTGCACTACGACCAAGGATATTCATTAGTATTACGACCACGAATTATCCATGCACTACGGGCCAATGATATTCATGTTTTCAATTACGGTCATGATTATACCGAATAATCCCTGGTCATAATCATACCAAGTCCATCTATGCACTACGGTTCAAAGATAACTTTTACCACATCATTTGTAACATTACAGTCATGATTATACCGAATAATCCCTGGTCATAATCATACCAAGTCCATCTATGCACGTAAGCCACAGATGACTTTCAACACAATATAAGCATGAGGATCATGACAATGATATAAAGAATCAATCAAATGAGATAAAGGATAAATATTAAACATTTATAATATAATTTATCCAACATTCAAGAATATCCCAATGTTATCAATCACTTAATAATCTCATAATCTAATATCATTAATATTATAACAATATTTTAATCATTTCTTAAACTTATAAACAATTTATTTTAATTGTTTACACTTTACCAAATAATGCATTTAATCATTCAAAATGCCATACTCATAAGATTTCATCACCAATGATCAAATCCTCATCAAAAATCAAGATATACCTTATATAGGATTTTCAAGCCTTAAAATCCTATTTACCAATTTTTCAACTTCACATAACATATTTAACTCATATGTTCGTAACTAAACCATTTTCATGAAAAATTACCAAATCAACTTATTATTTTTCTATCCTTTGTCCAAACATATATACATATATTTCATACACAACAAGTATTTTTTTATAATTTTTCAACTCCCTAAAGTATTTTTCAAAAATCAATTTCTAGTTAATTTCTTAAGAAATTAGCTACCTCAAGTTTAACTCCAGAAATTCCCAAATCTTGGCAGGATCTTACACATGTTAACATGAGCTTTCAGTTTAAATTTCATGGTCATCGGAGTTATAGAACTCCGGTTATAGCATTTTTCGTCAGAAAAACCTAAATATTGGAATAGTCATAACTTGCTCATTTTAAGTCGGAATGAGCTCATTTTTGGACAGGAGTTACTTTATACAATATCTTTCCATGTCCCAAACGGCCGGAATTTTTCTCACAAATTAAGTTGCCGAAACAGCCCTTACAAAATTTTGGGCAGCTGCTTTTTCTCCTTTTTCACTTTTTCGTGCTTTGTTAAAAATAGTCCATACCAAAATCTACAACTCGTCTTTCAGTGATTCCACTTGGAAATGTTAGAAAACTTATCATAATATCCTCCCAAATTTTTTCAGAATTTTTGAAGGTCAGAAAAATTACTTAAACTCGCAAATGGATTTTAACTCAAATGCGGAATCCACGTAAATGCATCATTTTCACAATTTAATAAGGAATGAATACAAAGGATCATTCACCATGCATGCGGTAATCCACATGATGAAAGTTATTCCAACGAATAATAAATAATGGAATAACGTAAGAATTCACCAGCGTGCGATAGACCGCACAAACAAAAGTTATTCCCAATGTAATAATAAAGAATGGAACTGTGTTATCGTAATCCAAGCATAAAAAGGATATTCCAACAGAATAGTAAATAATGGAATAATAGAAGAATTTCACCATGTATGCAGTACTTCGCATAGACAGGTTATTCCAACATAATAATAAGAAATGGAATAAAATAGCTCTCTTCATGAATACGAAAGAAATAATACCCCTTACCTCAAAAGAAGACTGGATACTGGAATAGTGACTTCTCTTCTTCTTTCTCTATATAATTTCTCTGTATAATAATTTCTCTATAGCTTAGTGAATTGGTGAGAAATGAAGGAAGAGTGAGCTTCTATTTATAGGAAAATATAGTTTCGATAATTGCACGTTTTGGGGCTCGAAATATTACAGTACAATACCTTCAACTTTTCTTTCATTTTTAATTTAGTCCTGCAAGTATTATCAAACTTGCACCACATCTCCTAATAGTAAATCATGTGAATTAATAGTTCATTCATGTGACTTAATAGTTATAATCATGTGAAAATACGAATTATAGTATAGTACCTCCATTTTTAACTTAGTCATGCAAGTATTATCAATCTTGCACCACCTCCCCTAATAGTACATGAATGTGAATAAATAGTACACACATGTGAACAAATAGTTATAATCATGTGAATTAATAGCAATTAATTACTCATTTATTCGATTAATTACCCGATTGGTCAATATAACCCCCAAACATCAATTATTATCGAATAAATGTCGATTTCCACTAACACTAACAATCCCAACACAATGGAAATATTTTGCTCAAAAATTTCATTTTTGAAATTTCGAAGTTTGACTTTTTCTAAAAAAGTCAACTATTGACTTTTTTGACCAAAAAGTCAACCCCAACAAATTTTGTGTTTATAGTCTATTTCTACTAATTTCATCGTTCCGGACTCAAATATCACGTCCGCGTCTCCAAATTCAACTCTGAACTCAACTTCAATCTTTAATAACATTCATCATTAATATTATAACTCACAATATTTAACAACTAGGTCGTTCCCAGGAAAGAGTGGGCTTTCCGATAAGGATTTCTCCTTATTGGCGCGCAATTAGGTGACCAAACCTCTCCTTGACAGAACTTCTAGACAATGTCAATATTGCAAATAGTAATATGAATAACTTTGTCGTCTCAATTATTGATTTAATAATATATAACATATTAGACAGATGATACTGTGACAATAATTGAATCAATAATATGAGAGATATGATGCAACAATTATTGTAGAAATAATTGAGTATAACTGAGTGACTTCTCACATAAGCATCAATAATCAATACCGTGTGCTACTATACAACCACGCGTATTATTGTTCTATTACTACCGGTTATTTTATGACAACTTGCTTACTTTGAAAAATGACCCTTAACTTTAAACTTTTATCAATTTAACTATTTACCAAAATAGAAAAATTGAATACTTTTATTTCATAAAATTCGGGATCTCATAATTGCAGTATTTACGATCTATTGAAATAGAAGAAGGATCCACTTTATTGAGATTGTGAGATAAAGAGGATGTCTTTGTTACTCTTCTACGACTTCTATTATTCCTTCGAATACCCATTCCACAGCCTCTTGGTTTCGATCCACAAGCTCCCATATTTGCCACTTTTTTTAATGGGCGAAACTGATCAATTTTTCTTCTTTGAGCTCTGTTCTAGCTTTGCAAATCAGAGATAATCAAGAAGTATCTGATCCAACTTTACTAAGAAACATTTAATGATAAAGAGGGTGGCTTATATTAATTAAATATATTTACTGAACCTAATTTCTAATCCAACAATAAGAATAATTTATCAGCCATACCTAATAGCAGCCCCTAAAAAACAAAGCCCAACAAAGAACTCCGCAAATCAACAACAAAACACAAAGAAGACTAAATTTAGACCCAATCTGCGCAAAGAATAAAGGCTATGATGAAATTGGAGACAAGAGTAGAAGACTGCGATTGAAAAATTTTGAGAAGAATATGTGAGTGTTTTGACATAATCAATTCATCAAACAACTGTAAGCAACTAGAGTTAAAGCCAACCAATTGCTAGTGAGATGTTAAATATAATTTATAACTGGGAAGTAATACATACCACAATATCAAGCCAGCCAATTGCCAGTGCAGATGATACAACTTCCCAATACTTTGTAAATACCTTCAAACCAACATCAGTATATAAGGTAATATGTTGACCAACAAGTTCGAGAGCTGTTTTTGTAACAGATATAGAAGAGTCGCAGAACCTTCCTTCAATAGCAGTTTGAACAAGCTTATAATGCAAAGCCTCCGGATCAGCTTCAACAATAATACTAACATGCTCTTATGAAAAACAAAGAGCACACGAAGTAAGTCTACAAAAAGAAAGCTAGTAAGTGGTCACCGCAATAGCAAGTGACTTGAGAATTCATTGACACTTCTACTTACTGATCGTAATGCCTTAGCACGAATCACAGGTGAGTTCTCCTTTAAACTTGCCTGAAATAAGTTATATAGTAATGTTGATGAACCCATATTCCAGCAATGCTGAATTTGAACATTTATGGGACCCAAGAGGCACATACAAGTTAAGATAGTCCAAACAAGTTAACGAATTCAGAGCAAGACAGTCCAAATAACAGAAAACATAGACAAACCAACCAATTTTTGGCCTGAAACAAGTTAAGAACTGTAACAATAGCAAACCATCAACTACAACAATAGATTAGTTAAATAAAATCTTTCCATCATATTTAACAAAAATTGGAAAATCAAAATCCAAATACCATCCATTATACTATAAATTACTGATTTACTTAGTCTAACATAAAGTTCAACATTAATATCCAAGATTTTGTAGTGTCCACAACAAAAGTTCTAACAATTTTGAATGTCCATAAATATCGATCAAGAGTTGTTTCCATCTCTTTCTGTCTCTAAGCTGCTGTTGCCTTGAATTAACTGTAGAAATTGTGGATTGTCAGCTAACTTGTTAAGTAAATTCTCAAGATTGTCCATCCGTTTTCCTTGTGCCTGAATGGTTGCTTCAAACTCATCATTTTTTTTGTGAGACGCTTCTAACTCTGCTGCCAATGCAACTTTTTCTTTATCGATAGACGAAGACTTCCCTACTCGAGGTCCAAATCTAAAGCCAATCAATCTCCCTGGCTTCTTACCCAACACTCGAGTCATAATCTCCCTTTTGTCATTATTGTCAAAATTTCCATATTTTGCGTTCATCTTAGAGGTGTATTCAGACTCGAGTAATTTCATTTCATTCTGTGAAATTAACAACAAATACAACTAATTCATTACATAATCCCAAATTTAAAAACAAGATAAGGTTTGTATAACTTACGTATGCAGCTTCATTTTTAGGTTGTATCCAGTTGTTTGTTTCCTTTTTCTAATGTGTGCTCTTGTAACCATCAATTGGATATCCCTGAAAATCATATTAGAATAATTAATAACGAGAGCATTATTGTATAATTTTATGTACAAGGAACATGAATTAAGGCTTAAGTATCCTGGTTTTCTAGTTTCAAGCATAGCTTATCAGTTTGTGTTTCCAGTGTTGTGTTCACCATTTTGTAGATGTTTATTTAAATTCCTTTGCCTCATTTCTTATTAGTTTATTTAAAGTCCTTTACCTCAAAGTCTGACCCCGTCACAGAGTTATTATATACCTTCAAATGTACCACCTCCGACGCAACCATCTCAGGGTCATTATATATCATCTGATTCTCAGTACCCTATCTCCACCATAGCATACACAATCTCAATTAAATCTGACTCACAAAATCACTTGTTACCACAGTATAAGGCTTAGAGGTCCCAAAGGTTGCCTCAAAGAAAGTCAACCACCGCAATGCATCTTCTTGCGTGCTCGTGTTAGGCCCACATCACCCGCTGCTTATCCTCCTTATATGTCCAAATAAGCAAAGAAACCCTTCTCAACCCATGCCGTAAAACCCTTCCAAACAAAGATGTGCGATGCAAATGTTATTTTCAGGAATTTCTTAACCCCCCATTCCTAGCCGTGCAGAAGCTATGTCTTATGTGTATGGTGGGTTTAGTAGACCAGTTTAGTAAAATTAAACACTCAATGGCCTATTAGGCGAACTTAAAAGATCTTAATTGCTTAAAATAATAGGATGGTTCACACAAGAATGATTTTGAACATATATAATTACATACCTTCTCAGAATGATGAACGACAAATGGTTTTGACCCTCCACTATGAATGCCATTATTGCCTCAATTTTTCTTGTTTACTTTTGAGCGATGTTGAAAAAAAATCATTGAACAAATAATAAAAATCTAATCTTTAAAAAAAAAGCTGAAAATAATAAGCATATAAAATAAACGATTAAAGTTAGAATAATCATACAATAAATTTTGGCGATGTCCAATAATCACACATTTCAGTCCACTTGGCAATATCAATGTTGTTTGGAGGATTTTTTCTAGCATCTTCGGTTGATTGAGAAGTTTTGAATAATTTGTAAAGCTTACACCTCTGCCCTCTATTCCTATCCTTCATTATTCCAAGTGCAACACGCTTCACATAAGGTTTAGAATGGTCGATATCGAAACGAGCCTAAAGAAAAAAATAATCCAGCAAAATTAACTAGTTCATGAGACAAAAAATGGCAAAATTAGCCTATTAAACTCTAATCCATGAATTCAACTGTTACTCGCACCTTTTATTTAACTACTCATGTATCCTAATGAGTGTCATTCTCCATGGATTTATAGACAAGGCATAAAACAAAAAATAATTACCAAAAAGGACAAATGCAGACTCAACTATGAATAACAATATTTGACATAATTTAATATTATGGATCTTACTTCAACCCTTGACAATGATTCTTCAATTACTCCCTCTATAATATCCTTGAACTTGGTATTCATTGGGAGGTGGTGGCGGACCATCAGTTCTATCTCTGACGACAACTTATCAGATTCTATAGGATCTATGGGCCTTCCTTTACTAGGTGACACATTGATAGCTAACTTTTTTCCTTTTGACTTGGTGAGTTTCTCAAGACCAATACCACGAGTAGGTCCGCGTATTTTCTTTGCTGAAGATGAATGTGACGCCCCCAAAATAGGTCCATTCCATCCAACCCATTCTGAGTCGCCAAATACATGGTACAGAAATAACTACAACTTTACTATTACAACATATAAACTGTGAGTTTAAATACAGATATTGCCATCTAGACAATATCCACACGCAAATAAATCCCCATCATAATTATTGATACATTATTTTACAAAATGGTGAGGACTACTAAACGACTCTCTAGAACCTTCATTCCATACCCCGACTAGTACTCGCTACATTCTCGCCTCCTGAGAAGAAAAATGGAACAACAAGGAAAAGGGTGAGCTCAACTAGCCCAGTAAAGAATATTATGACTAAGATAATATACAACAAATTATCGTTAGTCTTCAACAGGGAAAAATCTAATAGAATACAATAGACAACAAAAATTTTAAATCAATATTCGCAAGCCGAAATAATAATTCATTAGAAGAGTTAAGTAGAGAATGCAAACTACTATCTTCTATATATGAATTTAAAAGTTCCTCGTCGATATTTTATCCCCGTAACATCAATCAATATATATCTCGAATCAAATATTCATCTTTGCACTACAGAGCCAAAGATATTCATCATTAATCATGTTCGCCTAAACACTGCTCATCTTTGCACTACGGGCCAAAGATATTAATCACCATTCATGTTCATCTCAACACTGCTTCATCTTTGCACTACGGGCCAAAGATATTAATCGATCAGTTATGTTCATCTCAACACTGCTTCATCTTTTGCTACTACGGGCCAAAAATATTCATCAAGAAATCATTCAACTTTGCAGACTACGTGCCAAAGATATTCAATAATATCATCATTTAGGACCGAGGATGATGAAAAATATTTTTAAAGAAACGAATCCAAAGAAACAAAATGACAAGGATTAAGGATTCGTACTTTGTTTTATCCACATCCAAAAATACCTCAAAAAATAATCACAAGTGGTGTAAAATTCAAGAATGATCAAAACATGGATACAATCAAAGCTAGTATCCATAATAGATATTTTGGACAAAAAGAAGAAATTTCATTTTTCTATGAATAGTGTCAGATATCGTGAATAGTGCCAGATCGTGAATAAGAACTCAGACACCAAAAGATAGAAATTTCACAAAAAAACATCTTCACGCTTCATGAATAGTACTCGTGAATAAGAACTCGTGAATAAGTAACTCATGAATAGTAACTCGTGAATAGTAACTCATGAATAGTAACCCCGACATGAAAAAGTTCCAAATTTGATAAAAGTTCCAACCAATATTTCAAAGATAATGATATTGAAGAAATAATATCATTTGAGAAGAAAATAACATCCCTTACCTCGAAAGACACAAGTCTTAGTTGAAACACCGGATATAAAGCTATGACTTGAACTCGCACCGTAGAGTAGCAGCATACTCAAAGTATACTCAAAATACTCACAAGAATACGCTCGATAATATAGAGAGAAAACTTCAGCTTAAATGTGATTTTCAATTCTAACCTAAGCACTCTATTTATAGGAAATTGCTTAGAACATCAAAGCAGAAAATTGAATATAATAATATTATTTATAAACAAAATTCCTTAGACCACCTTTGAAATCTGATTTCAGCCATAGCACATGTTAAATGAGGTTCACAAACTCACCAAAAACGTTTTTCACAAAATAATTAATTAAAACTCCCAAAAATCAATTATTTCGGAACTCCGAAACTTCAATAATTCATAATAAATAGTCCTTTTATCAAAAAATTCGAATCTCGCGAGTTTTTATAGGAAATTCAATTCTCTACAACTTTGCAGAAGAAAGTTTTTCCAAATTCTAAACAAAAATTGACCGAAATCCACAAACGGACAATTTTACAAGCTATAATCAAATTTCAGTCAAGAAATGGGGTCCACCGACACACAAAATATGTGTTAATCATTTAATGCCACAAAAATACTCTTCCTCCTCATATACTCATATATCCCACATTCATTATAAAAATATCACCGTTAATATATTATTAAAATAATATATTTAAATGAATTATTTTATCAGAAAATGATAAAATATTAATTTTCAACAATTGTCATTTTAAAAATTTTCTCCATCTATATCCACATAAAATCAATATTTTCCTCATCATATAAATCAATAATTAATTATTCACAAATAATATTACGTAATCACAAGATCGACAACCGCACTGCTCCTGAAAGAGGGGCTTTCCAATAAGGATCTCTCACTCATCGGCGCGCAATTAGGTGACCAAACCTCTCCTTAGATGTAACTTTCTAGACATTGCCAATAATATTTTCTAATAATATTATTCAGATAATATGAATTATTGTCTCGATAATGGAAAATAATGTGTAATGACAATTTATTGAAACAAAGAAGAAATATAAAATATTAATGCAAAGCAATTATTGAATCAATAAAATAAAATAATGAATAAGAATTACCGTAATAATTATTGAGTAGTGCCTTCTTACGTAAGAATCAATAATTGGTGCAATACCGCAAAGCTTCTTGTTCAACAACGCGTATTAGTGTGTTTTAAACCACCGGGTATTCCAACAAGATAATCTGTATTAATAACTACGCCGTTATTTATAAACAACTTATATTTGTCGTTTTCTTCATCCAATCGCTTTCCGTTATGGGCCCACAAAGATCACTACAG
Source organism: Panax quinquefolius (assembly GCA_020205615.1). Classification (NCBI taxonomy): domain Eukaryota; kingdom Viridiplantae; phylum Streptophyta; class Magnoliopsida; order Apiales; family Araliaceae; genus Panax; species Panax quinquefolius. The sequence goes on from CM035154.1 coordinate 76,997,903, forward strand.
TGCATTTAATATTCCCGAAGCATATGAATATTCCACGACCAAACGAATATTCCCCGACAATAATGAATATTTTATAACCACTTGCTTATTCGAAATATTTGCGTATTTTACCCATAACTATCCACATTAATCAAATCCACCCTTACTATTTCAAAATAATAAATAAAGGAAATTCCTTTTTATTTAAAAAATTCGGGGTCTTACAACGAAGTTATTCAAAATATTAGATGTCAAAAAGTAAAAAGAACAACAAATTAACAAGAAAACAATAATTATGTATATCATATATATATATACACACACACTCACACACACGTGTATAACATATGTCTACTAAATAGGTTTACATAAAACTCACATTGTGCAGACCCTTGCTCATCGGACATCGATTTCGGGCCACATTCTGTTGGTGGGGTAGAATTTTCACCAACTATAGTGTCATTAGTATGTTGCATCGAGGTAGAAATGGGAGTACGCACTTCATTCGCATGACCATCATTGGCATTCGGTGAATGTGCAATCATTGAACGTAATTTGCTTGTTCGACCCACAGGTGATGGTTGAGCAGATTGAGTTTGTGATCTTGTGATTGGGCTTCTTGGAGGACTTGATGTCAGCATAATTTGTGATCTTGTGATTGGGCTTCTTGGAGGACTTGATGTCAGCATAATTCTTCTTTTTACACGAGGATTTGAACCTTCAGTTAAGTTTAGTTCAACTTCTTCATTATCCTCAAAGAACTCAACATTTTGTGAGGCTAAATATTTTCTTATTTGAGCTGCTCCTTTCCTCTTAAATCCAGGGCCAGACATTTTGAAGTACCAATTATGCAAGATGAGTAAATTTTTGAAACTACATAATCAGATCAGTTATACGTATTAGTAAATAAGACATGTATAGTACTAAAAAGTAATACTTAAGCATGTCGTACATCTCAAAATCATAACTAGGTTCACCATTCATGCCTAAATTCACACATCCAAAAGAAGCTGATTCATTTTTTTTAAGTATATCAGCACTAAATAATGAAACCCAAATCAATTAGATAAAATGAGTGGAATATTCCACTACTTAATTTGCCTAACAACAACAATAGTTATGTCAAATCTAAAATGGAGTAGCTAAATGGAAATGTAAATCTCTTTTGCATTGAAGAACTATTAATACAGACAAGAGAGTAAAACCTATATTTTACCTCCAAAAGCATATGAAGAGAAGTACATAAACTCAGTTCGGTAGACCAAAATCAAAACATAAACCATATCGATCCATAAATAATCCACGATATTTACTCCATATACAACATAATCACAAATAAACTGATCACAAAAACAAACAACAATATAAATCGAAGTGAATGAGAAGAAAGTGTGAGACCCCAGATTTTATCAATAAAGATTTAAATTGTGTCGAAATAATTTTTTAATATTATGGTGTGAATTTGAGATAATATTATAGTTGTGGGTAGTATTTATAAATTTTGCAAAGTATGCAAGTGGTTATATTATATTCGATTGGTCGGGGAATATTCTGGTTAGCGAGGAATATTCGTATAACTACCAATCATTGGTGGACCCCATGAATGTAATTATCATTTCGGATTGAAAAAACGACAAAAATATTTTATTGAAATAACGACGGAAGTTTTACTGGTTGATACTTGTTGAACTACTCGGTAGTAAAAGTACAAGATGTCGTGTGGTTGCATAGTAGCACACAAGGTATTGATTATTGATGCTTATTTGAGAAGTCACTCGGTTTGATTCCATTATTATCGATTAATAATATTAATTATTATAGCGATAATGACATTTTGTTTTATTCAGTATTATTAACGTAATAAAATAGAAACATCTTTTATATAAAAAATGTATTACTTTATTAAAGTTATTCTATAAATAGAATATATTATATTTTATTATGCATAGTGTTGCATAGTATTTTGCATAGTGTTTTGCATAGTGTTTTTGCATAGTAAAATGTTTTTATATAAATAGAATATATGATATTTTATTTAAAAGATTTTGCTTTAAATATGGACCGTCAGATTAAAAGTAAATCAATCTGGACCGCTCATGGATTAATTACTATGCATTCTATTTTCCTATAAATAGAAGCTCATTCCTTCATTATTTTCTTACGAATTCAATTTGAAACTCTAGAGAGAGAAATTATAGAGAGAAGCTATAAAGAGAAAATCTATAGAGAGAAAAGAAGAGTATTCGGTACTTCACTACTTTGATATCCAAAGTCTTTTTACTTGCTTAAGGGATATTATTTGTTGTAATTCGTAAGGGTGTTATTCTTTCTTATTCATGAAGAGAACTTATGTTATTCCATTCATTATTATTACATTGGAATAACTTTTGTAAAAGTGGCATACCCTATACATAACTCAGTATACGGGCATACCCTATACTTGGTGAAATCCTTATATTATTCCATTCTTATTTATTCGTTGGAATAACTTTGTATACGCTGGAATCCCCTATACTTGGTGATCTTCTTCTATTATTCCATTCTTTATTATTCATTTGGAATATCCATGCATGTATGTTTTACACCGGACCGGTTCCATTGTTTATTATTCCGCATTTATTATTCTCATTGGAATATCCTCATGTGTGTGTTTTACACCTCAACCTCGGTTCCATTGTTTATTATTCAAACATTTATTATTACATTTGGATCATCCTGCTTGTGTGAATTTCACGACTCGACCGTTCCGTTATTATTATTCTATTGGAATAACTCCGTCTGTGCGAAATCCGCATGCATGGTGATTTCTTTTGTTATTCCATTCTTTATTATACCCAGTTGGTTAAAACTTTGACTTCTATACTCCATGAAATTAGTAGAATATCTTTGATATTTGCGTTTCATCCATAGATTTTCATGGAAATATTCTTCCGATTATTCTTGAATTTTACTCTACAAAACAATGATCATGTTGACAATTTGGGCGTTAATAATTCTGGATTAAATAATTCTTGAACTTGTTTTATTGAATTATTATGTCATTGTCATCATCCTCATGTTATATTATGTTATCTTTGGCTTACGTGCGTAGATGAACTTAGTATGATTATGACCGGTGGATCATTCGGTATAATCATGGCTTGATATAAATGATGTGACAAAAGTCCTCGGTGGCACAGAATGCAAAGAATGGATAGTTTTTGGTATGATTATGACTAGGGGTGATTAAGGTATAGTCATGACCATTGATGATTTAATGAAAATTCTTAACCGCGTGTATACGGGGATGATTAGATGTGGTGGAATATTTATTAAAATTTGAGTCTCAATTATAACGATTGATGAAAAACCTTTTAAATCATAAAAGATAGTAGACTTTATTTTCTACTTGACTCTTTTAATGGATTGCATATTCAGCAGCTTAAACCGGTTGTCTATTGTATTTTATCGGTTTAACAATCGTTGAAGGCTAATGATAATTTATTTTGCATTATCTTAGTCATAATATTTCTTCTTAAGCTAGTTGAGCTCACCCTTTCTTTCACCGTTTCTCTTCGTGAAATGAGAATATAGTGGGGACGAGTCGTGGAGCGGAGTAATGGTTCAGAGGATAGTATTAGTAGTCCTCACTATTCTGTGAAATAGTGTGATAATAATTGTAATGAGGACTCCTTGAGTTTGGATATTGTCTAAATGACAATATTCTTATTAGAACTCTCAGTTTATGTATTGTCGTATGTTACACGACAAATGTATAATTAAGTTTGTATTTGAATTTATGTACCATGTAAGTGGCGACCCAAGATGGGTGACGATACCTAATTTTGGGGGCGTCCACAGGTTGGTATCGAGCTTAGGATATGATCCTCGGCTAAGATGTGAGAATAGTACTAGGAGGGAGAGACAGGAATACCTTCGCTAGTATGACCTACCTAAATTTATTTGGTATTTAATTGGTCACGTTGAGTGAGTATAGGGATAATATGTGATATGTTAATTAACCCTTGTTTTGTGACGGTGTTTGAGAATGACATCTAAAAATCTTTGAGATAAGCAATGAAGCACATGAGAGTGTTGATTCAGCTCAAACAAAAGGTAACGACCAATAACACGATAATAATCATACTGGTGGCAACGACTATCAGAACAATGATAACCATCGTGTGGGAAATTATCATGCTAAGAATGGTAACCACTTCGGTGGTAATCATGGCAAAGATAATAGAAGTGGAAATTGCAAGAAGAGTTAGCTCAATTTTGTTGTGCACCAAAGTCAAGTCTAGCTGGGACGGTGGCACCAAAGGTGGATATGGACAAAACAAAGTCGTTGGTTTTAGGAAGTGCATTTTCATGACTTCTCAAAAAGCGAGTAAACCGAACGAAGTTAGCACGGGTTAGTTAATTATAAATTGCGAAGTCTATACCTTATAAGATACCGGTTCTACCCATTATTTTATCTCTCTTGCTTGCGTTCAACGTTTAAATTTGACTCCGGAGAAGTTAGACTTTGACTTATTGGTTGAAACTTCGTTAGTAGGAGCCTTCGTTACCGCTACTATTTTTAAATCTTGTTTGATTCAAATAAACACTTTCACGTTACCTGTCGATCTTATCTCTTTGAAAATACTTGCCTTTGAGGTAATTTTTGAAAACGATTGATTAACTACTCGTTATTCTTTTTGTAAGGTTGTTAGCTTTCATATTCCTAACCAACCTGTTATACGAATTCAAAGTAACCAAACCCTAAAGTTAATCACTGTTATATCAAGCCATAAGTAAAGAGCCCGATCCTTTCGTTGTTGACTTCCTTGTGTGGAATGCACCGAAGCCCGGACTTTACATAGGCGGCGTCGTGAATGAAGATGGCAAGTATATAGGTATCATTGTGAGGTGCTATCTAGGTTAAGGGATAGAAGTCACAGGTTGGTATCAATGTGACGTCTTATCCAAGTTTTGACGAGAGTCACGCTTTTGAATGATATTTCTATTATTGATAAATTTCTTGGCGTATTCTTGAAGACTTCCTAGCCTACCCTAGAGCGTGAAATCGAATTTTGTATTGACCCCAAAGATAAAAACCCATTTCTTAAACCCTCAAATATTTCTTCAACTAAAAGGATCTCATTTTACGAGGATTATGATGAAAGTCATAATAAAAGCATTGGACTAATGAAAATCATGGGTATATGAAGTATTAGTAAGTATTATGATGAGTTATGTTGGTTATTATGTGAAAACATGAAAGTTTCTTAGAAATCACAAAGAGTTGAAAATCAGATTTTGGTGAAAAACGTAATATGAAATTCAATTGACCATATCTCCTATTATATTTTGAATTTTTGAGTGTGGTCAAGTCCTAGAGTTAGATCTATGAGTTACCTAACTAATCCAAGTGGAATTACTAGAAAAGGTGTTGTAAATTTTTGTGTGGACTGATTTTAGCAAAAGAGTGCAAAGCTGTAAAAACCGAAAAAGCTGCTGCCATGATTTTTGAGGGACTATTTCGGCCACTTAAATTATGAGAAAACTTCTGGCCTTTTGGGACATGAAGGTATATGGTATAAAGTACCTCCTGTCCAAAAATGAGCTCATTCTGACTTAAAATGAGCAAGTTATGACTATTTCAATATTTAGGTTTTTCCGACGAAAAATGCTATAACCGGAGTTCTATAATTCCGATGACCATGAAATTTAAACTGGAGGCTCACATTAACATGTGCAAGGTCCTGCCAAGATTTGGAAATTTTTGGAGTTAAACTTGAGGTAGCAAATTTCTTAAGGAATTAATTAGAAATTGATTTTGAAAAATAGTAAATGAATTTTAAAAATTCGAGAAAATATATTTTCATTATGGGACTATATTATGCTAAATCCCAGAAAATAAATATTTTTGGGACTGATTTGGTATTTTCATGAAAATAGTTTAGTTTCTGAACATATGAGTTAAATATGTTATGTGAAATAACAAAGTTGAAAATAGGATTTTATGGCTAGAGAATCCTATATAGAGTATATGCATATTTTTTGATGAGGGATTTGATAATTGGTGATGATATCTTATGAGTATGGCGGTTTTGAATGATTAAATGCATTATATGGTAAAAGCGTAAACAATTCGGATAAATTGTTTATAAATTTAAGAAGTATTGTTATAATATTAATGATATTAGATTATGAGATTATTAAGTGATTGATAACATGGGGATATTCTTGAATCCTAGATAAATTATATTATAAATGTTTAATATTTATCCTTTATCTCATTTGATTGATTCTTTATATCATTATCCTCATGCTTATATTATGTTGAAAGTCATCGTGGCTTCAGTAGTGCATAGATGGACTTGGTATGATTATGACCGAGGATTGTTTGGTATAATCATAACAGTAATTGAAAACACGATTATCTTTGTACGTGAATGCATGGATAATTTGTGGTCGTGATACTAATGAATACATGATTATCTTTGCACGTGGTGCATGGATAATTTGTGGTCGTGATACTAATGAATACACGATTATCTTTGGTAGTAGTGCATGGATAATTTGTGGTCGTGATACTAATGAATACACGATTATCTTTGGTAGTAGTGCATGGATAATTTGTGGTCGTGATACTAATGAATACACGATTATCTTTGGCAGTAGTGCATGGATAATTTGTGGTCGTGATACTAATGAATACACGATTATCTTTGGCACGTAGTGCATGGATAATTCGTGGTCGTGATAATAAAGAATATCATTGGCCTGTAGTGCAGGGATGATTCGATGATGTGGATTAATTATTGAGCTGAGTCTCAGCAATGAAATATTAATTCATGGATGTGGTAAAAGTCATCTTTGGCCGTAGTGCATTGATGGACTTGGTATGATTATGACCAGGGATTATTCGGATAATCATGGCCAGTAATTGAAAACACGAATATCCTTGGCCAGTAGTGCATGGATAATTCGTGGTCGTGATAATATTAAGCTGAGTCTCAGCATTATTGGTTTTACAGTTGTATATCTTTAGCCTGTAGTGCAAAGATGAATTGTTAATGAATATCTTTGGCGGATTAGAAGATGAATTTAATATTTTTAACGATAAAGGTATTCAAGGTATCCTCACCTCTTTATCATATCAGTATCGTACCCTAATTTCGAGGGCTAAATTCCATAAGGAGGGAGATTGTGAGACCCCGTTTTTATCAATAAAGATTTAAATTTTGTCGAAATAATTTTTAATATTATGGTGTGAATTTGAGATAATATTATAGTTGTGGGTAGTATTTATAAATTTTGCAAAGTATGCAAGTGGTTATATTATATTCGATTGGTGGGGAATATTCGGTTTAGCGGGAATATTAAATACAACTACTCAATCATTGGTGGACCTAGCAAATTATTATTGCCGGATTGAGAAAACGACAAAAAATATTTTATTAAAATAACGACGGAAGTTTTACCGTTGATCTTTGTTGAACTACTCGGTAGTAAAAATACGATGTCGTGTGGTTGCATAGTAGCACACGGTGATTGATTATTGATGCTTATGTGAGAAGTCACTCGGTTTGATTCCATTATTGTCGATTAATAATATGAATTATTATAGCGATAATGGCGTTTTGTTTTATTACATATTATTAACGTAATAAAAGCGAAACATCTTTTATATAAAAAGAATACTTTATTAAAGTTATTCTATAAATAGAATATATTATATTTTATTATGCATAATGTTGCATAGTGTTTTGCATAGTGTTTTGCATAGTGTTGCATAGTGTTTGCATAGTAAAATGTTTTTATATAAATAGAATATATGATATTTTATTTAAAAGATTTTGCTTTAAATATGGATAAATCGATTAAAGTAAATCAATCTGGACCGCTTCATGGATTAATTACTATGCATTCTATTTTCCTATAAATAAAGCTCATTCCTTCATTATTTTCTTACGAATTCACTAAAACTCTAGAGAGAGAAATTATAGAGAAAACTATAAAGAGAAAATCTATAGAGAAAGAAGAAGAGTATTACGGAACTTCACTACTTTGATATCCGGTGTCTTTTTACGGTAAGGGATATTATTTGTTGTATCTTAGGTAAGGGGTGTTATTCTTTCTTATTCATGAAGAGAACTTATGTTATTCCATTCATTATTATTACATTGGAATAACTTTTGTAAAAGTGGCATACCCTATACATAACTTTGTATCACGGCGATACCCTATACTTGGTGAAATCCTTATATTATTCCATTCTTATTTATTCTCGTTGGAATAACACAGATACTGCTGAATCCCCTATACTTGGTTATCTTCTTCTATTATTCCATTCTTTATTATTACTGTTGGAATATCCATGTCGTGTGTTTTACAATTTGGACTTGGTTCCATTGTTTATTATTCCGCATTTATTATTACATTGGAATATCCTCATGCGTGTGTTTTACAATCAACACAGTTCCATTGTTTATTATTCAAAGATTTATTATTACATTGGATCATCCTCGCTTGTGAATTTCACGACTGGTTCCGTTATTATTATTCTATTGGAATAACTTTGTCTATCTGAGTCCGCATGCATGGTGATTTCTTTTGTTATTCCATTCTTTATTATACCCGGTTGGTTAAAACTTTGACTTCTATACTCCATGAAATTAGTAGAATATCTTTGATATTTGCGTTCCATCCAATATCTTTTCATGGAAATATTCTTACGATTATTCTTGAATTTTACTCTACAAAAAAAGATTATCGTGTTGACAATTTGGGCGTTAATAATTCTGGATTAAATAATTCTTGAACTTGTTTTATTGAATTATTATGTCATTGTCATCATCCTCATGTTATATTATGTTATCTTTGGCTTACGCGCATAGATGAACTTAGTATGATTATGACCGAGGATCATTCGGTATAATCATGGCTTGATATAAATGATGTGACAAAAGTCCTCAGTGGCCTGTAATGCAGTGATGGATAGTTTTTGGTATGATTATGACCGGGGGTGATTCGGTATAGTCATGACCATTGATGATTTAATGAAAATTCTTAACAGGTATGCGAGGATGATTAGATGTGGTGGAATATTTATTAAAGTTTGAGTCTCGACTTTAATAATGATGAAAAACCTTTTAAATCATAAAAGATAGTAGACTTTATTTTCTACTTGACTCTTTTAATGGATTGCATATTCCGCTGCAGTTAAACTGGTTGTATATTGTATTTTATCAGTTTAACACTGTTGAAGGCTAATGATAATTTATTATGCATTATCTTAGTTATAATATTTCTTACTGGGCTAGTTGAGCTCACCCTTTCTTTCACTGTTCTCTTCAGGAAATGAGAATATAGCTGGGACGAGTCGAGGAACGGAGTAATGGTCCAGAGGATAGCATTAGTAGTCCTCACTATTCTGTGAAATAGTGTGATAATAATTGTAATGAGGACTCCTTGAGTATGGATATTGTCTAAATGACAATATTCCTATTAGAACTCTCAGTATATGTATTGTCGTATGTTACACGACAAATGTATAATTAAGTTTGTATTTGAATTTATATACAATGTAAGTGGCGACCCAAGATGGGTGACGTATACCTAATTTTGGGGGCGTCACAGAAAGGATCTGACCTGCGAAAAAAACCCTCGACAGTTGACGCCAGAGAGGAGAACTAGCGACTTATTTTGGGAATAAGTGAATGAGAACTGGATGAGAAGAAAGGATCATATATTAATTGGAGCGAAATATGATATATCCTAGCGCTTAACAATTTTGGGAGCAAAATATGATATATCCTAGCGCTAAACAATTTTGGGAGGGAAATATAATATATTGAAGCGAAAATTATAGCGGGAGAAAGTATAATAATATTGTGTCTTAGATTAATTAATATCAGTGTCTTAGACTAAATATAAGTAAAGGAAAATTTAACACTTTTTACATGTTTGTAATATTAGAGATTAAAAAAAATTATTTTCGATCTCCGGACTTGTGATATACATGATATTTATTAAAAATACATAACAATATTGTTAATTTAATAAATAATTATTATTATTTTTAGATAATTAGTACTCTTAGTCCTATATTTAACGTCTTCATTTGATTTTGTTACGTGAAATTGACCATTTTTTAAATTAATTTTTTAAAAAAGTAAAATATATGTCTATTTATTATGATTGTAATAAATTATGGAGAATTTACTACAATTTTCAAGATTCGAAATTTAAAATTTATGTATAAATATTTTTAATAAATAATTTAAAAATTGACAATTTGACCATAAAAGTCAAATTATGGAGTTTATTAGGAGTATTATTTAGATGATTAGTTATTTAGTATTGGAATGGCTCATATGAAATTAAGAGGTAGTAACAGATGATAATGGAACTTGTAATAATTATTTATACGTCTACTAATTTATAAAAGAATATGTTTTGCATAAGCAATAAGATAGAATAAGTAATATATATGTTATTTCATTCTTTATTTCCTCTTATCAATGTACCCACATACGCCATTATTTAATATTGATATAAATTTATCATCATATATATATAAATTTTTAATAAGTGTTAATAAATATTAATAAGTGTTAATAAGTTTTAATATTGATATAAATTTATCGCAATTCTTTATTTCTTCTTAAAATGTACTCCTAAATCTTTATAAGTGTTAATTTTGTAGTATTGTTGATGTAATATTAATAAAATTATGATGATAAACTTAAAAATATTGTCATAAAATTAAAATCATGTTATAAAACTTAAATATTTGTCAAATATAAACGTGTGGTTAATTATAATAAAAAATTAAGAGAATCGAATTTGATTTACTTTATTTTTATTAATACTTATTGTACAAATATTTAAAAGACTACCTATGTTCCAAAATTTTAAATTTTTTCGTTCATAAATATTTTATACATTCCACTCCACTCCATATATAGAATTGAGTTAAATTTCATGTAATTCAAGAAACAAAATATTAATTTAAACATTGATATATCATCTATATAGAATGAAGGTAGAAAAGCGTCTGTTTCACTTATCATATCACAATTTGCATATAGTTTTTGTATATTTTAAATGATTTGGTATCACATGAAATTTTTATGGTCAAAACTTTAGGATTATGTTTATTTGAAAACAATATTCTTGGGATTTGAATATTTATATTAATTTAACATTACTTAGGACTATGTTCTCACATGATATAAATTATAGTGAATATTAATTATATTATATATAAATGCATTAAAATTTTAAAAATAATAAATTTTATTTTAATAACACTATTTACATAACTTACAATATCGATTATGGACTATAATAATACATAAAAGTAAATATCTTTCCACTACTTTAAAATTTAATATTTCATACATTGACCATATCATAAAGAAATAGAAAAATACAAGATGATGGTGGCGCTTCTTATGTGGAATAGAGCACAAATGAAAAAAACATATATTTTATAAAAACAAAGAAAAGTTTGAGTTTATTTTAATACAAATTTTATTCTTAATAATATTTTTAAGTAATTTAAATTATTAATTGTATTAAATAGAATATTAACTTATAATAATTTAAAAAATTAAAATATTGTTAATTGGCAATAAACGAAATTATAATAATTATTACTTTTTTTTGCGGCAATATAAATGTTTATTTATAATACTTTTTTTATTCTACAAAAAGAGTGATATTTGAGTTTATTATAATTAATTTATAATATCCTAAAATTTAAATTTATCTTTTAAGTTTTTAAAATAATAATAATTTAAGTATAATATTCCTTCTATAATATTTTTTTTAAAATGTTATCAAACTCTGTTTTTGGAGCAGAGTCCCTAACTTACCAAACAGTTGTTTGGTGTTATACGGAAGAAAGAGAGGCTAGTTTGGGTTTCTCCTTTCTTACCAAAACTCACGGTATAGCAATTTGGGTTTCTTCTCCTTCCTTACGTAGCCAAAACTCATATCCATCCCATCCGTAGCTTCACTTGCACTCATGTCCTCCATTACAGGTACATGTTCTATTTCTCTCCTCCATCCGTAGCTTAGCTTGCACTCAAGTCGATCCCATCCGAGTTCTAGGGTTATTTTTCTTCTTCTATTCTCTTTCAATTCGGTAAGAAATCAATTCTCAGTTTATTTATTTCTTAATATCTGCACTTTGTTTATTCATATGTGCTTAATCAAATCTGAAATTGGTTATATGTGATGATCAAATCTGATATTGGTAATATGTGATTACCACTTGGCTATTACACCTGTTTTGGTTGGATGAAAGACGTGCTATTTTTTAGTTGGATGAAAAATGTTTCTCTAGTCTGTGGACATTTGTCAAATATTATGCACTTTTTATCATTTGATTTATTTTTCAATCTTGTTGTAGTGATAAGGTTATGTTAAGGTTAGATTGTGTTTGTTAAAAGGGATTTTCTATTTTGGCTCTTTTCTTCCTTTGATCAAGTATGGCTAATACAAGTATGGAGCCTGATACTAAAGTCTCAACACTACTCTCATTAGAGTTAAATAGAAGCTGACATTCATTCAGTAAATGGGCAGCAGTTGGGCAACAACATATATATTATTCTTGGAATGGTTTATTCACAGATATCTACTTGCTAAAACTGGGTAATGCTAATAAAATTAATTCATACACTTAACTTTCCAATTGATTATAACAATATTCTCAAGTCAAAAGTGCAGAATTTAAGTGTAAAATTTTAATTCAAGGAAACAATGCGCTAGCTGTTATATCATCTTGAACAACTTCTTCCCAACTAATGTGGCTAGGAATAACAATTGTTCAGACATTGGCAAAACAAGAGGCACTAACGTAGTTATGTTGGTTTTTAAAAGCTTCACTAGCAACTGTCATGATTTCCTTAGACAAAGAAACACCAACATTTCCATCAGAGTCCTCGTCCTGGTAAACGCAGCAAAAACACATATCATTAGCACCCTTGTGTGTCCTTAAAGTGTGCACTAACTGATATTTTGATCGTATTCTGTCAAAAAACTTGTTACAAAGCACAACGGCAACACCTCACATTCGAAATATGCAATTTGGGATAAGCTTCGAACGATCATTCCCACAATACCAGTTCAAAGTGATGTTCTCCATGCTGACAACCAATGCATATGAATTGGGATGAACCTGAAGGAGTTTCTTAGACAAATCAATTGCTATTACACCTGCACTACATCCCATTCCACCTAAATTATAGCTAATTTTATAATTGAGTCACTACGTATTAAAGAGAAAAGAGCCGAATAGTCAAATTGTGTTTGAAGTAAGCTACTTCTTCTCTATGTTCACTATATTCTCTTTGCCTCGTCCTTAGGGTGGTGGGTAAGTGACAAAAATTTAACTTAAAGAACTGAGAAAGCTTTCTTAATAAATATGAGTAGTTTTTATTATAAAGTTCAGAACTTTGTTATGCAAAGCCATACACGGGGAACTTCAGTTGCAACATTCACATTAAAAGTTCATATAAATGTAATGCTCCTATTAGATAATTAACTGCATGTTTGATGAATGTTAACAATTTGTTTACAGTCTACAAATATGAAAGGGGAACTGCAGATAATCACACCAATGTCACAAAACCTTTAGTCTTTTGATATTACAAATAGTTTCTTTGGTGTTGGTCTTATACTGAGTTCGATTTTACGGTTGTGTGTCTCAACTCTTAAGCATGTCGCAAACACATAATGATATCTTATTAAGTTACCTCACTTGCAAATTTGAAAGACACACGAGTGACAAATCAATCTTTTATGACCTTTTCTTTGACAATTGTTATTTAAACTGTAAGAGTGACCCAAATGTTTCCCTTTAAACTGTAAGAGTGACCCAAATGTATGACAATGTACTCGTTTAACTAAAAGTTTGATTCGATCTCTCAAAAATATAAATGATTTAAATATGACCACCGGTTATTATTTTATCTGATTTTTGTGTATTGTGTTATTGTTTAAATCACTGGTTGAGTTGATGTAATTGAGTTGATGAATAAATTTCAGGTTGAACTTAATTTCATGGACAAGAGTTGGATGCATCATGAGCGTATATCAGCGACTTATCGTAATGGGGTCAAAAGCTTCATTAAGTATGTACGTGCAACATTTGGTCCAACAGTTGACATTAGATGCCCTTGTATCAAGTGTATGAACCTATACACTAAAACCCAAGAAGAGGTGTCTTCACATTTGTGCATAAATGGGATAATACCTTCTTATGATAAGTGGACTTACCACGGTGAACCCATTCCACGTATACCCAATGAGTCATAATATTTTCTCTCAAAATGAGGAGTTTATGGACTATGATTTAGATGGCGATGAGGATGAAATTGAGACACTAATGGAAGATATTAATCGAGGAACCTTGGCTGTTAGTGGGAATGAAGATACCTTCCAAAATCGAAATCATACCAGATTTAAACAAATGCTTAATATGTTTGACATAGAGTTATATCCGGGATGCCAAAAGTACTCCATTTTGTCATTTGTTATAAAATTGCTGCTGAAGGTTTTCAACCATTGGACAAATAAGTCCATAGACATGCTACTTGAGTTGATTAAAGATGTTCTTCCTGATGGTGCAAATTTGCCAAAATCATACTACGAGGCAAAGACAATGCTATATGAAATTGGCCTTAGATACCTTCCAATACACGCAATCAAGTAAGTAAAATAACATATCAAAAAGTCCTAAATTATAACACTCATTCATATATAGTTAATCGGTCTCATTTTTATTGAAGGTATGATTGTGCCCTTTTTTGGCAAGAAAATAAAGATTTAGAAGAGTGTCCAATATGCCGGGAATCAAGATGGAAAGTTAATGATGGGAAGGGTAAAAAAATCCCACACAAGATTTTGAGATACTTTCCTATAAAATCGCGGTTGCAAAGACTTTTTATGTCAAAAAAAAATTGCAAAAGACATGCGGTGGCACAAGGAAAAACTTATTTCAGTAGAAGGTGAACTGAGGCATCCAACAGATTTTGTATCGTGAAAGTAGGTTGATAGAAAGTATGAATGGTTTTCCAATGATCCAAGAAACATTCGTCTTGGCCTATCCACGGATGGATTCAATCCATTTGGAAATATGAGTTGCTCATATAGCATGTGGATGGTAATACTCACTCCTTATAATTTACCCCCTTGGATGTGCATGAAGGAGCCCTTTTTCATACTGTCACTTTCGATTCCTGGACCAAAAGCACCAGGAAATGAAATCGATGTTTATTTACATCCTTTAATAGATGATCTTGTTGATTTGTGGGAACAAGGAATTTAAACATATGACTCTTATACTGGGTGCAATTTCAACATACATGCTTCTGTTTTATGGACAATTAATGATTTTCCTGCACTGGCAAATCTTTCTGGATGGAGTAACAAAGGGTACATGGCTTGTCCAACTTGCAATGTAGATACACGCTCGACTAGGTTGAAGAGTAAAATCTATTATGGGGGGCATCGTGCATTTCTCGGTCCTAAACATAGGTATTTTTAATACGTAACTTATTTTAATTTTATCTTCTCATTTTTCACATAATTTACTTCCTATGGTTTATCTTGCCCTTGTAGGTGGAGAAAGAGTTTAGACTATGATGGAAAAGAGTAACTCCGTAGACCACCTAAGATCCTAGGTGGATCAGAAATTTTACATCATGTAGAATCAATCAATTTCAGGGATTTTGGCAAACATCCGAAAAATGTAAGTATGAATAGAGAAAGAAAGCGAAAGAGGACAACAACTCCATCCAACTCTAATTAGACGAAGAAAAGTATTTTTTTTAAGCTACCACATTGCAAAGATTTGAAGGTCAGATATAAGCTCGATGTAATGCACATTGAGAAGAATATTTGTGATAACATACTTGGGACATTACTAAAGATTGAAGGTAAAAATAAGGACACTTACAAGGCTCGACAAGATTTAGAGGATATGAATATACGTAAAGAGCTGCACTTAAGACCACGGGGAGATAAGTTTGACGAGCCACAATCAGCCTTTTCTTTTTCCAAAAATGAGAGAGACAAATTCTTATCCTTTATACGGTCTATCAAATTCCCAGACGGATATGCATTAAATATTGCTAGATGTGTTAATACAAGTGATAATAGCAAGTCGGGATACAAGACGCATGACTTCCATGTTCTTTTATAACGATTAATCCCTGCTGGAGTGCGAGGGAATCTTAATGACGATGTGGCAACAACATTAACTGAGTTGGGTGCATTCTTTAAAAATCTATGTAGTAGGACACTAAAAGTGGATGACTTAAGAAAAATGGAGAAGGATATTATAATTATCTTATGCAAGATTGAGAGGATTTATCCACTGGCCTTCATTGATAGTTGTGTTCACTTGGCTGTTCATCTACCACAAGAAGCAATGTTTATAGGCCCTGTTTGCTATTCGTGGATGTATCCAATTGAAAGGTATGCAACTATATATTTCTGGTTATCTATGAACTTTATAGTTGTGTCATACTTAATTTCGTAATTTTTTTTAAAGGTATCTATGCACACTGAAAAAGTACGTAAGGAACAAAGCACATCGTAATGATCAATTCTTTGAAGGGTATGTCGCGAGATGAATGTTTGACATTTTGTTCCTTGTACTTACCACGAAGTGAGAGCAAGTTCAATAAAAGGACCGTAATTACGATGGAAAAGTTAGAAAAGATGCTCTTTCATCTTTTCTCAAAATGTTAAACCACTAGGTGGTTTTCTTTTTTAGACTATCTTTGATTCGAGGAGATTCAAATGGCTCATTGGTATGTCTTGAATAATTGTGAAGACGTGCAACCTTATATTAAGTAAGTTATACATTTTATCATTAAATTATTCAAATAATTATTGCTTTATACTAGTTTTTTGTACTAATATTATTCTTGTAGGGAATGTGAGGGGGAATTAAAACTAGCTTACCAAAACAACATCGAATTGGAAAAAAGATTTCCTCAGTGGTTTAAAAATAAGGTAAAATAATATTTCTTCCCCTTTTAAAGTTGTTTGTTGCTATTTGAAAATCAATGATTAATTTAAATTTTTTCCTCTAATAGATTCATCATCTTTGGAATACCACATCAAATGTCATTAGTGATTAACTATTTGCATTAGCATGTGGTCCAAATTTAAGAGTATGGAAATATAAAGGATGCATTATAAATGGAGTAAGGTTTCTTATCAAAGATCGTGATAATCTTAGGCAAAGCCAAAATAGTGGAATAACATGTGAAGGAGAACACGATGGAAAAAGTATCGACTTTTTTGGCTTATTAAATGATATTATCAAAATGGAGTATGGAAAAGGGTATAATGTGTTTATATTTTCTTGTGAGTGGTTTGATTTATCTAATCGGCGTATGGGTATTAGGAAGGATACATACTTTATAAGTGTAAATGTAAGTAGCACATGGTATAGAAACGACCCATACATATTAGCTTCTTAAGCAAAACAAGTTTTTTTTGTTGATGATTTGAAATTAGGCGGCAATTGGAAAATTGTTCAAAGGTTTAACCACCGACACGTATTTGATGTTCTAGAGGATGAAATGGACGAGATTGAAGAATATACCACTGATAATGTTATTAACCTTGATGATGACTCACCCGATATCGACATTATTGTTCAAGATCGGGATATAGGGACAATGAATAGAGATGATGTTGATCCAGAAACAATAAATAACATCTCAAAAAATTAACATTAAACACAATATCTTATTGGATGGAGACATAGATGATGATGTCGACGAAAATGATTTTGAGGAGGATGAATTCGACGAGGGGTGTAGTGAGGATGATACACCTGTAGATTATCGTAGCGAAGAAGAACAAAGTATGGACGAGGAAGAGAAAGATGATCAGAACTAGCATCAAATAAGGTATGCCTTTCATCTTATCAAAGTTGAAACATTGGAATGATGCTTAATTATTTAGTTTAGTCAAATTGAACAACTCTCTTATTGGTTCTATCCTGTTCACATGGATACATAAACAGGTTTTTGTACATTTCACATGGATACATACACGTTACTAGCTCACAAATGAATTCGATATGTTATTGCAGGAGAGCATTTCCTTGAAAGACTATTGGTAGATGGCTGGATTTTGAAATTAGTTTTTGCAAATGGTCATGTAGACAAGTTCATAGCAATGTGGACATTTAATTTGAGTAAGCATACTATTCTTCTTAGGTCGTCGAATGCATTTTTTTCGTTACGTAGTCATATATTGCACAGTTTTATAATTTATCATCATTTTTGCTTCTTAGTGTTTTACTCATCAAAATAAGTTCTACGAACATCTTCATGTGACTTTTGGTGTGATATTCTCTTTCCTAAGAATAAGGTGTGGTGTAACTTGTTAGAGGAACCATTGAAGTGTTTACTAGCTTACTACTTTTTGATGTGCTTGTATGTTTTCTAATGCTTACTTGGATAAAACTAGAGTTTAAACTACGAGTTTGCTTTAATTATTCATTTTTTAATGTATGATAGGTGACAAGAAGTGTTGATACTGAACATAGCTAGTTAAGCCCCCAAGAAAGGAAAACTATTGAGGCAATCGTGAAAGCCAGGTGAGTTTTCAGATTGACTTTTGATGGGTGGATGATTTTGTGACCCAAATACTGAGAAATGCTCTTTTTTACTTTACAGTGAATACCCCTTGTCAATCATTTTAGTTGGTGTTGGAGATGGGCCATGGGACATGATGAAAGAATTCGATGACAACATACTTGCTCGAGCCTTTGATAATTTCCAGGCAAGTTTTAGTAGGTAGAAGGAACCTTGAAACCGTTGTTTCAGAGCATGCTTTGTTTTTGTTATACTTATCAGTTTATCCTTTTAGTTTATAAATTTCACAGAAATTATGTGGAAGAATCTGAACCGATCCAGGAAAGAGGCAGAGTTTTCACTTTCAGCCTTGATGGAAATTCCTTCTCAATATAAAGCAACACTAGAGCTTAATATATTAGGGTATTAATTCAACTTGGCTTTTTTGATTTTGCCATAATGTTCAACAATTTTTTATTTTAGGAAAATTCTTGATATATTTGCGTTTCTCAATTAGTGCTCAGAAAGGGAAAGCTATAGACAGGATTGCTATTCCTTCACCTCATTATGGTATGGCTTCTCGAGGAGCATCAAAACCTTCACAGTCTAGTAGTTTCCAACCGAGTGCATCTTCTTCAGATAGACAGGCTGCAGCTGTTGGCATGAGTCAGCCTACAAGTGCTGCATTAGATGTTCATGTAAGTGATATGTGTTCACAACTTTTTCAAATAAAACTTTACCTGTATATTTAGTACTAGAGTGATCCAGTATACTTGAAAAATGGATTTAGTATTGGAATGTTTATGTATTGTTGGTAATCATAGTAAACTATTTCCTGTCTGCTTTGTAATAGTTATGTCCCATTTGCATTACCAATCCTAGAGATATGGCGTTTGGTTGTGGACATCAGGTATCACTGTCAAAAGGTTTTTTGTTTTCATTTTTAGAGAACATGACTAGAGTGTATCTTCAAGTTTTCTTTTTCGTTCTTATTTGCAGACATGTTGTGAATGTGGACAAGACCTTCATCTCTGTCCTATATGTCAAAGCACCATCCAGACTAGGATAAAGCTTTATTAAATATGCTCTAATGATGACCTTCGTTTTATGCTCTGTATATATATTTTCTTTATTTTCTTTTAGTGATCAAAATAGGTTGATCTTTTCATCTTCCATTTGTAATAAGTTATTGAATAATGCAGTTTGGGTAAATTTAGCACGTTTTCTTGACTTTGCTATTATTTTACTGACTTTTCTATTATTTTTAAATATGTGCAGGAAGACTACGATGTCTGTGATTATAGCTAGCATCTTTGGTGAATATACTGTATAGAAATCGTATGAGCATGTACATTATGTTTAATAGTTAGGTGGAGATTATTGTTAAAAACTTAACTGAGAAATATCAGTTGCCATGTTTAAAGACAAATCTGAGCTTTAAAATTTTGGTGCAATTCTGTTTGCAGCAATGTGTTTGGGTCATCTTTGAAGGGATTTATTGCATCAAAGTTGCATCAACTCTCTTCGTTGCAAGAACTTTATGAATTTATTACATTATATTGATCTTTGATTTTATTTTTTAGCTTTAATTATTATGGTATAATATGTAAACTAAATTTTAACTTTGCCAATGTTTGTAGAATTCTACATGGAAACAGTTTCATTGGTACGATTCCCAAAGAAATTGGCTTGTTGAAATACCTCACGGTGTTGGATTTGGGGTCAAAGCTGCGATCTGGACCAATTCCTACTGAGATTGGGAATTTAACTACGATTACTATAATGTAAGTCAAGTTTGGCATTGGGATTTATGTATTGGACTTTTTTATTTAGTTATCTCTTGCTTATTCTTACTTGTTCAGATGTATTGTTATAGAAATCTTCAGTCCAATGGGTTGACTGGGAAGTTGCCTCCTGAGCTTGGCAATTTGAATTACCTTGAGGAACTTCGGCAAGCTTCAAGGAACTGTTCCTGGTAGTAATGGTTCGCGAGTTCCATCCAACGGGCATGTTATGTGAGTATATCTTTCAACTGGTAATATTTAAGCTAGTTGATGTGCCACTCTATGCTTTCCGAATATATTGCATGTTTCATTCTACTTCACATTTTGTTATCTATAATTTGCCCTCTTAGAGTTTACACATGACACTTTTGATTTTACCTTTTTGCGCCTACTGAGTATAGAAAAGGAGGGAAGATGAAGAAGCATTATCTTGGAGTTTGGATATGTCAAGTCATTATGTGACTTTTGAACTGGGGAATGGGAGACAATAAATACAACTTTATTTTCAGATTTTTAGGATTAAAACATGTAAGCTAAAGCCTAAAGCTCATGCTCCGTTGAAGAAATTTCTCTCAAAGTCATCTTTCAATCATTAACTTCATGTATTACCTATTAAAAAAATAATAATAATAACTTCCATACATCAGGTATCTTCTCTCCATATTATTGAAAAAATATTTGTGCTCTGCCTAAGTTAGCAGTCTGTTGCCTTAGTTGAATATTCTTCTAATAAATGGTGTAGTGCTACTACTAGTATGAGCATCTTGGGGGCATATACTGTATCTTTGGGGCATATACTGTATACAAATTTGTCGTCTCAAGAAAAGTTTTTCCACATTGACTAATAGCCTCAACTTTTCCATAATTATTGTCCTTTCTATATAGAAATCTAAACATTGTTATTTAAGATTGTGTGATGGTATTTAAGATTGTGTGATGCTTGTGGTTGGTGAATGTGAATGAATTCTGACTTGAGTTCAACATATAATAATAATCTACAAGTCTTGTAACAGAAAATATGTTTACCACTATGCTTACTAAAATTAATTCATGAAATGGCTAATTAAGATTCTATTTTTTTCTTGTAACAGAGCAATCATATAGTCGCACTGAAGGTTTTTTTTCTATTTGGATTTGTATCGAAAGATATTGTGATTGCCTATTTGTCTTTTTCTGCTTATGAGCAATACGGTGTACATTAGTACCATGTAGCAATTCTATTATCTTTGTGTATTAATTTTGGCATTAAGTGTCTCTGGTGACCTATTTGCTTCATTTTCTTGACTT